>OY776106.1:16130704-17558556 GCA_963675205.1 Catocala nupta
TGGTTGCATGAATTCCTCAATAACGCACCCAGAGATAACATTTTTTAGATTACCTGGAATCTCCGAAAGGTAACACTATAAAATGATTATACTTACTAATATGTAGGTACGTAATTTAAGTCCTTTTAAAGGATTTTTTCGCCTCCCGAAAGGTACCGGGACTACAGTAAGATTAATTTGCAAACATTTTTAATTGTACCCAGCGATGATTTCGTGGAATATATCGAAAAAAAGAAATATTCCGAACTTCTTTTAAAACTAAATATATAAATTGTAAAGTAGCTGCAGGTATAACGAAGTAAAAGATATTCCTTTTTCTCCTCCTTGTCCATGTTTCCCAAAACAATTTTTAATTAATCTTTATATTCGAATGCGGATTTTTTATACTTTAAAATATAATAATAAAGCATTCCGTACGTCTCAGACGAGGCGCAAATATTTTTCAGTCGCAAATTTATAAGACCGATTTGTTATTAAGTCTTAAATCTAACATAAACATGTTTTTTTTAAATTAAATCTAGCAATCAAAAAACAACATGCATTTTTATTGAACACTTCCTATTCCATTCAGAAAGTATTTTATTTGTTTAAATAAAATAAAAAATATTTACATTCACAAAAATAGATAGAAACTCAAAGTAGGCAGATTTAATTAAAATGCTGTAGGTGGGCAGCCCTATCGCATGTTTACGTACCGCGCGGCTGTAGGCATTTATTTCAAAGATACGGCCGAGTTACAATACTGTATATTTATGTACTGTGCCCTATCGATGTTTATGTTTTTGAACTCTGAGTTATGATAACATCGCTCGTGTTTCTTAGAAATACACATTGTAAGCTACGACAAGTATTATGACTCATCGCATTGACGTGCATACTTTAGTTTATACGCCTGGATAAACTAAGCAGAACTGTACAAATTGTTCGTTATTGAAAATATTTGTTTCTAAAGAAATGTAAATGTAATAAGAAGAGTTTTTACTTTTGCTATTTCCTATATAAATACTCTTTATAGTAAAACGAAGTATTTATATATGGCTGTGAGAAAAATTAAGATATTGACATTTGAAAGTGGCACTAACGTGCGTGACGAGTACATTTAGAGCGCGGCAGAAGTAAATATTGTTTTTGTTTTTACAAAATATTCGTCGTAACCTTGTGCGTTGTATTCAGATATTTTTATAGAAACTAATAAATAACACTATTATAGTGATTAAAACCTGAAATGCGATATAATACTGTACTAAAAAACAACAAATATCAAAAAGGGCGGGAATACTGATAAATGATAATAGGTTACTTTGGGCTTCAGTTTGTTATACAAAAATAACGTAAATCAGTATTATTTTTATTGTGTCTAAAAATAGAACAAATAAGCTTTCTAATAAAGTATTACACTTATATACTTGCCCTACAAAAAACTACAGTAAACAGCGGCACAAATAACATCGACGAACGAACGCTCGGCGCGAAGTCACGTGACATAACAATAACAATATTATATAAATATTATTCAGTTGGTAAATGGTTCGTTCGAAAAGCTCAGTTCATTCCGAGTACAATGATATATAATACAAGACTTTAAATACAGGCCTTTCAATACAGAAACGGCAAAACATCGCACGCGACCCTCTTTCCGAATTTCAACTTTGCCACCTCGTGCCTTTGCCGCTTGCGCCGCCATATTGGCAAAATGGCGCCTGACTACAGTTTTTTGCCAATATCTCCTTTGCAACTCATTTTCGATAAAAGCATCTTATGCAAAATTAAAGTAGAGAAAAATCCTACCATTTAGGTATAGGCACTTGTGTTTGCGCACACACTAGTGTACTAACATTACTTTTGTAAAATCTATAGTTTTGGCGTACGAGCGCCGTAAACTTTTATTAATTTACATTTTTTGTATATTTACGTAAAAGAACTATACTATGCCCAGTGAGTTAACTACCTATTATCTGTACTAATAATAATTTATTTATTGATTACAGTGGTAAAACATGAATACAGTCCATAAAGTACTCAATATAGGTAATATAATATTGGTGCCTGTACTAGGGTAAACCTGTGCCACAGGTGTTAAGGGCACTTACATACAATATACTTCTAGGAACTAAGTAAACAATCTTGATGTGTCTTTTTATCTAAAAACTCAGTTTAAAAATAAAATGTTGCCAAAGACCAATGTAAATACAACAATAACGATTACTAAATCAAGTGAACCGTTAGTTTAAGCAGCTGGTTTCAGCACGAATGGGCCGGATCGACCGGGGTAGTACTACCCTCTCACAGAATACCGGCGTGAAGTAACGGTACCCGTACTGTTGCGTTTCGTATTGGTGAGTGAGAGAGCCGGAGGCCCAGTTACCCCGATCCTTTTCCTATCCTTTCCTTTGTCCTTTCCCTCCTTCATTCCTTTTTAAAGGCATGGCAACGCACTTGTAACTACTTTGGGGTTGCGGGTGTTCATGGGCGGCGGTAATCGCTTACCATCAGGCGATCCGTCTGCTCGTTTGCCAACCTATACCATAAAAAAAAAAAAAAAATTTGTTTAATATTTTTGTGTAAAAAGTCACACCAAGATTAATTAATTAATTACCTTTAATTAAGTACCTAACCAAATGGAGTATGAGTTACATACAATTAACCATACTTATTATATAAATATATGCAAAAATAGGCCAAGATTATAATTATTATCATGAAACTTGTTATTACTTATTTAGCAACAATCATTAAATCTTCGGTATCCTCATAATTTAGTTTGTAAATACCGACAGACTATCCGCTTAGATCTTACATAACTTAGGTCATATTAGCTGTTTGTTTATTTATCTTGTTATAAAGAAAACGCCCTAAGAATGCGAGATCTATTTGTAAAAACAAACTGATTCAGAAAGTGTGGTACTGACAATATCTTTCATCTTTCCTTGTACTATAACAGGCCTGACATGATTGTGTATACATAGGCAGCTATTATTAGAATCTTATAGACGTTTGTTTTTTACAGAATGTGTGGAGTTCATCCACAATTTGTATTACCCGTGCAAGAACTTAGTGTTTGAGACAATTACGAGGTCACACAACTATAAGAGGAACTGCCACGAATACACGAGATTCCAGTGGTCCTACGCAGCCGAAGGAGGCAGAGACGCGGAGAGAGAGGAGTACCCACATATGGTAAGACCTCACGTTTATATTGACGATGGGTAGACAGGAAAGTATTAGACCCTCATTTTACTGGCTATCTTTTAAATTGCTGCCGTAGTAGTGTATGCGACTGCTGTGTATGAGGTATATTATATAATAAATAATAATAACAGCCCTGTAATAAACTGCTGCTGAGCACGGGCCTCTTCTCAGTGTGAGAAGTGTACCGGACGGGCGAACTCGGGGTCGAGGTTACTATTGTGATGGTTACGAAAATATCCGACATGTCGCAGACGTCCTATACTCGGTGTGTGGGCTGTACTGTAGCGGTTGCTGGTCACGGTGCAGAGGTTCTGAAAGGCGTGTCATACGGTGCGGGGGTCAGAGCTTCATTTAAATAATACGCATCTTGACTGTTCGTTTCTTGAAGGATCTTGAGACTTGGAGATGAGGTTTCTTGAGCACTCACGTTCGACCGATACTGTGTCGCTTACGTTACGTACCTCAGAACTTTATCGTAACGAGAGCCGGCCAGAAATCCCCAGTAAACAAGTTTATTTTACTATGATTTTATCATGTTTCTGCTTATAACTATGGAACTATACTAGCTAGCGTGATGATATAACCAGTGCCGCGTAGGGTACAAAAAGATCTAGCTAGTGATACCTATTTTACCTATCGGGAGTTAGGTCTAGGTATAGATATTCTACGTTTTATGCTAAAAATCTAACTTGCGGTTACTTTTATAAATAGAAAAAGTTTAATAACTTTATAACTATACTATATAGGAATACAATTCCTTCAGCATCTTGTAGCGGCTTTCGTAGCGCATAAAATAAAATACACAGGTGAAACCTTTTATTAAAACCTTAGGACCTAGGTACCCTAACATTCCTAACTTGAGGGAAAAATGCACATTTTATTGGCAATGTTTACGTTTTTACATAATATTCTTATAAACTATAGGAAAATATATTATTATGTTATTCACACTATCTAACTATACTATTTAAGTCGATATGTGACCTAATTCGGCACTATTTCAGAACTATAAACTTTATTGATACGGTATACTTCAATAACATGTATTGAATTTACAATCTTAATACGATTCTTAAAGTAATGTTAACGTTGTCGCGAACAAGAAGGGTTAGGCCATAGTCTACCACGCAAGCCTAGTGCGGGTTGGTAGACTTCACACATCTTCGAAAACATTATGGAGAACTCTCGGACAAGCAAGTATCCTCACGATGTTTTCCTTCACCTTTAAAGCAAGCAATAATTTACTATTTAATACGCATATAACTTCGAAAAGGCAGAGTTGCGCGCCTTGAGTTCAAACTAGAGACCTCTGCGTGGCAGTCTAACGGTTTCCCACTATCGCTGCTTGCATGAGCTCTTGGGGTTCAAATCCTAGAACGGGCCACCAAAAAGTTAAGTTTTTGTTAAGAAATACCAATAGCAGCTCGGAGTTAGTAAGTTGGCGATGTCACACACCTCCGGCACTCGGAAAGCACGTGAAACTGTTGGTTCTGCACCTGATCTCTCTCCGGTCGTGTCGGGTTACCGTCCCCTCGGTTCATGAGAGTTAGGGAACAGAACACTTCTGCACTATAATATCTCTTAAATATACCAGTATCTGTGATGAGAGCAGCGATAGCTCAGTGGGGAGACCAACAGACTGCAATGCAGAGGTTCTCGGGTTCGAACCCACGTCGCGCACCTCTGACTTTCGGAAGTTATATGACTTTTAGAAATTATGTGCGTATTGATTGACAATTATCGCCTGCTCCGTGCCTCGGAGAGCACGTTAAGCCGTCGGTCCCGGCTGCCATGAACATCTATGGCAGTCGGTATTGGGGAAGTCGACACAAAAGATCCCACTGGGTCGAAGTGTCGCCCGTCTGTACTGACTGGCCCTCCCCACACAAGATAAGATAAGATACGTTAAGATTGGCCGCCGTGACCGAAATTCGGTCTGGAGGACAATATTTAAATCGCCATCACACAACAGGTTTGGGCGGAGCGTGCTGCCACTGGCTGTGTGAATCAAGACTGTTGCGAATATCAGTATCAGCATCAACTAATGTATATCATTGTTTCCAATATCAAAATCGTCATCGTTTAGATGTCGATTTTATTGCTGATCTGATATTTATGATCGCTGGGAGTATGACATCATTACTAGCAGACCAAAGAACAAATCGTTACTTGTCGGTTTGAGACTCGATTGAGATGTTAGCAAACGAGTTTGTAAGTGTTGAAATTAAACAAATTTATACGGAATGTATCGCGTATTTTTTTTATTTTTATAAAACACTATTATTACAAATTTTGAAACTTTAAACTACTATTGTTAAACTCTTTTACTAGTTACTGTTGACTTCTATTTATTTAAATTATAAAACTATTTAGATTTAATTTTACGCTTGCCCCGACGTTTCGGTTGCTTTTCAGCAGCCATGTTCACGGTGAAACTAAGATGGTGGTTGTCTCAGTCTGAGACAACCACCATTTTAGTCTAACATTATATATAACATTCGCGTTAACGTAACACAATATTATGAGTTAGTAAGTGATTTGATTGTTATTTCATTTGATTACATATTGATATATTTAATTTGATAATGCCTCTGCCGTTAAAACATGAAACATGGAAGTAAACTACATTAATAGATAAAGATACCACTCAGTGTAATATCTGTAAACAAAATTACTCTCGCAAAGGACGTAAGTACTGATACGTTGTTAAAATCACTTCCAGATTAAACATTTATACTAGAAAGTACATTTTAAAAGTTTGTAGCGTTTGCGAAATCAAAATCAACATCAGCATATACATAGAATATTTAAAAAACACCTATATCAGCAACAACCCTGATGTCAAATAGTTCGGTACCTAATTTACAAGATAACGTGCACACGCACGCCCCTAACTCATAGTACCTACTATCAAGTGCTGTGTTTAGTCCTAACTGAATATTATAAATGCGAATTTGAGTTTGTTTGTTTGTTAGACCTTCACGCCCTAACTACTCGATCGATCATCATGAAATTTCGCATACACGTTGTCAGGGGAACTGAAAAGGACATTAAGTACCTTTCACCCAAACAAAAGTACTGTTACTACTAATTTAACCTACATTTATACGAGTGAAATCGCGGGCAAACTTCTGGATTAAATGATTATGATGAGTTATTTCTATTTCACGGTTATTTTCTTAGTCTTCTTCTCCCTAGCCTTTATTATTCCCAAGTCACTTGCGGTCGGCTTTCTAGTCTAACCGGATTTGACTGGATATCAGTTTTTACACGGAGCGACTGCCATCTGACCTCCGTTACCCGAAGGCTAACGATACCATAAGGCTAGACCAGTGTTAGGATATTAGAAGGCACTGATTTCCCAATAACGACTGCCATAGATGTTCATGGCAGCCGAGACCGACGGCTTAACGTGCCCACCGAGGCACGAAGCAGGTGATAATTGTCAATCAATATGCACATAATTTCGAAAAGTCATATAACCTCCGAAAGTCAGAGGTGCGCGACGTGAGTTCGATCCCGAGACCCTCTGCATTGCAGTCTGTTGGTCTCCCCACTGAGCTATCGCAGTTTTCTTAGTACGTTAGGAAAATACTTGACCCTTTGGAAGGCTAACGTCAGAAATAAAGGGTTATTTTTATTATATCAATTACTGTTTTAGTGTAATAGTGTAAGGGTTATGTTGGTTGATGCAGGCGCTGCTGGGGTACGGGGACAGCATGGACTCAGCAGACTGGCTGTGCGGCGGCTCCGTCATCAGCGAACGCTTCGTACTCACCGCCGCACACTGCGAAGCTGCGCCCGCCTTGTGAGTACAGCCTACTGTCCACTTCACTGTACCATGCTGGAGATATGGGAGGTGGCTTCTCCTTCGGCTTCAGCAAGGTAGATCGTTAGCAACTCTCAGAGATGCGGGTGGTGAGCAGCTTTACTGCTCTGGTACCTATCTGGAGAATAGGTAATGCCACTTGTGCACGAGGTAGCTCGCTATAAGGAGAACTGGATCTGTGAAGTAACGAGCATTGGAAATTGATATTTCGGGACAAGACTTGTCTATAACTGGTCCCGGATGATGCTCTCGGGCAATGGAAGGCGGCTCTCTCTATTATAGCTAATAGTTGTGTATAGAGGGAACGCTACTGGATTTAGTCATAGAGGATGGGAACGTCCACCTCATACTGTAAAATGCTGGCTAACCATTTGATCAGACAGTACTTTTACTCGTCATTCTTCGTTGCTAGCCATTTACAGAGCATTTAGATGCCGACTAAGTCCAAATAACCATTAAGACATTAAAGAAAAGAAATACATTTTCACTTATACTCCAGGTCGAATCGAAATCCCTCCATACCTCTCCTAACCTCCTAAAATATTTTAATTCTCAGAGGAACAGTGAAATACGTTGCTCTGGGCATCTTGAAGCGATCAGACCCCTCGGAGCTGTGGCAACGACACAACGTGAAGAGGTTCATCCCTCACCCGGAGTACAAGTCGCCCTTCAAGTACCACGACATCGCGCTGATTGAGACTGACAAAGAGTAAGTAGACTGAGAAGACATGATGAGTAGACCGCTTAAATCCGAGCAGACCATACCCAGTGTGGAGTTATATCTGGCCATGATGTGGCATGGCTTGATAGCCACCAAAAGAAAACATTTTCTTTTACATTATACTTTTAAGCAGCGGTAGGGCAATAGGCGACGTTTGGACTGTCACACAAAGGTCTCGAGAGTAGAACCCAAAGCACACACCTCTGACTTCTTGAATAGTTAATTTTTACTCGCTTTAGAGGTGAAGGAAAATATTGCGAGAAAACCTGCATGTCAGAGAGTTATTTATAGATAAAATATCACCTACTTAAACTTGTAAATGTCAATCAAATCTCTACTATTCTTACTAATATTATCACGCAAAAACTAATGGACCGATTGCGATGAAACTTGGTATATAGATAGCTAGAGACCTGGATTCACACATAAGCTACTTTTTATCCCGATATTTCCACGGAAACGAGACTTACACGGGTGAAACCGCGGGAAAAATTGTGAGCAATAAAATACAGATTTGTACACTTAATTACAAGAACAGTATGAAATAAAATTATTAGTTTAGCATAATGTTCTGGAAGATATGTGAAGTCTACCAATCTACCCTGGGCCAGCGTGGTGAACTACGGCGTAACCCTTCTCTCACCAGGGCGAGACGCGTGCCAACCAATAGAACAGTCTATATACGGGGCTGATAATAGTAATAGTTGTATCCTTAGCTCCGTCTTAGATCTCTCTCGCTCAACCATCTGTCCCCGCGTTACTGAACGTTATTACTTTGTATTGCAGCATCACGTTCAAAAACGTCCTCCCCGCGTGTCTGCACGTGGACGATCAGGTCGACGAGCTAGCAGAAGTCACCGGCTGGGGCACCATCGGACACAAGAAGAGTCTAGCCGATACTCTGCAGTCTGTAAGTATTGCCATATAACTTTTGCAAGACTGCAGAAGCCAGATGACCAGACCGAAACGTCAAGCTGCCAAAAAACCGAGCACAATCGTGTCAACTGTTTTCTCTTTTAAATTGATTTTGATATATTGATATATTTTGATATATTTGAATTGATTTTGATACATTTTGATATATTTTTCATAAACAAATAGAGCAAGATTTTGCCTATGTCTGTATGCTTATCTTTTTCTTCCCAATTTTTATGCTGAATGTCTGGAAATAACAGTACATAACCGAGCAAATTTTATAAAGCGATTTCAGTTATATTAAACGCAGTGTTACTTCTCTTAAATAGCTCTCTTAAGTGGTACTTCTTTGATCGTGATATTCTTTTGAAAGGTTCTAAAGCTGCTGGTCTATTCCTAGGTGGAGTTATCCAAGTACAGCGAGGAGGAGTGTGCTGAGAAATACCCGCCGCACCGCCACTTGTTACAGGGATTCAATCACACCACGCAGATGTGCTATGGAGACAGAGGCGATGAGCCCAAAGACACCTGTGAGGTTAGAACTACCCTTGTATTAAATCAAATACGAAAATTCGCTTTTTGAAGTCCTTTACAATCACCAGCAACAATACCAAAAAAGCTTTGACTGCACTGCACTGCTACGGTGCGCGTGTGTGTGGGTTGTGGGTTCGAATCCCACACGGGGTAAAACTTTGTGTAATCTAGAAATTGTTGTTTCTAGTCTGGGTGTTCTTTGTGTCCGTTGTTTGAATGTTTGTAAAGTCCCAAAGACACAGGATTTATTTCTAGTGCGGGATTTGTCTTTTATTAAACAATAGTAGTTTAATTTCAATGTTCACAGTTTTTTTTTAAATTATGTAATAAAGTGTTAAATAAACAACGCGATAAAATCAAAATATCTTTATTTATTTAGATCACAAAGTAACTCACTCTTATTAACGTCAAGGTTACACCAACTAAACAATTATATCGGGCACGCCACGATCGTGGCGGTAAGTCCCGTGTTTGAGGAGTGGCTGGAGAGGCGGCATGGCGCCCTCACCTTCCGGCTGACACAGGTTCTGACTGGCCACGGATGTTTTGGCCGGTTCCTGTGTCGTATACGCCGGCAAGAGACGCCCGGTTGTCACCACTGCGGCGACTGCCGCGACGTTATTGAGGACACGGCGCTGCACACTTTGGCGGTTTGCCCCGCCTGGGCATCGCAGCGTCGTGATTTGATCGCGGCAGTCGGATCGGTTGCCCTCTCGCTCCCGGCCGTAGTTCAGTCTATGGTCCGGAGTGAGAGGTCGTGGAACGCCGTCGCCTCCTTTTGCGAGGAAGTGATTTCCATCAAGGAGGCGGCGGAGCGGGAGAGGGAGCGTTTAAACCCTCTCCCCAACCGCAGAGCCGGGCGCCGGAGGGCGCGAGATGACCTCCAGCCACCCTGAGGTTTGACCTGGGGGTGGCGGGCTTTGTGGGCCTGCCCGCCATCCGTTCAGCACCAGGTCCGAGAGGCGGCGTGCGTGTTCCCACGCGCGCCTCTGTGTCGAGTCCGTCTTCCCTCTAGGGGGGAGACAGTAGGGTTTTATTTGAAGTAGTGCCTATTTTGGGTAGGTCTTTCGTGTAGTGGCCTGCCGTTTCATACGGCGGGCCGTAACCTCGGCGGGGTCGCGACCGCATGCGAAAGCGATTCGCGCGGCCCCGTCGGTAGTGGTTGTGTCGAGGAACACCGTGGTAGGTTTAGTCGGTATTCCGGGAGGTACATTATCTTCTTTTTTAACATCTTTATTTTACCCCGGCGACTCCGACATAATCCCTCCGCCCGCCCCCGCGGAGGGATATGCGTCATTGCATTCCCCCACGTAAAAAAAAAAAAAAAAAAAAAAAAACTAAACAATTATATGAATTTACATTTACCTGTTGCCACGTTGAGCAAAGCAAGGGCCTAGAACCAACGAGAAGAACGGGCAAGAAACTCACGGCCATTCAATCGCCAATTTTACTATGCTGCTTGTTTTGTAACTTATACTGGGTGTAAGGGACGACGTACCGAAAAGTTTACCAAGACTTCTTCCTATATGTATCCCGACACAAACTTCTATTGATTGAAAAATTAAGATGTAAAAATTAAATAACGTAATATAATATAATACATAAGTAAATTGAATAACATTATTACGCGGTACGCAATGGATTGCTGCATAATACAGCGCACCGCTCGCGCCGGCGGGAATGACCTCTGCGTTCCGCGCGCATGAAAACAGCTGATCTTGTTTAAATCACGACGATTTAATTACATTGCTGTAAATTAGTAAAATGTGGTATTCTTTGATTATTATTTAATAAAATTGATGGTTCATGCATTATGTTATAATTCACAGCCAGAAAATTGAAGATATATGTGATTTTTCCTGAACAAAATTCCATCAATTTTTAACACAGTATAATGGTCTGAATCTACTGTTTCAGTTTTTGATACACACACCCTTACATCCAGTATATTATAATCAAATGTTTCTTTGTGGCAGGGAGACAGCGGCGGTCCTCTACAGTCGAAAGACCACGAGCGTTGCGTGTACACGGTGCTCGGTGTGACGTCATACGGGCGCCGGTGCGGTCTTGGTCGTAGTTCCGGGGTGTACACTCGCGTCAGACATTACGTGCCCTGGATAGAAGACATTGTGTGGCCTTTAACCACCGCGCCGTCGGAGTAACTGCTGGTCTGCTGTGGACTTCAAGATGGGCGTAGTAGGTTATACAGATGTCTGATGATTGCAATAAGTCTACATAGCTTTTGGTTCTATTCATGCTAAAAACGACTCAATACTCAGGATTACAATATTGCCGTCATAAGGAAAAAAGACGTATCTGACTTAAAATTGTATTTCATATATATTAGCAGATGCGTCTTTTCTTACTGATTCTAAATACGTAAAAAACACAATTTCGAAAGAAATTTAAGATAGGTTTTTGACCTTATGACGGCAGAATAAGTCTTTTGGGTGAATTCGTACCAAGATGGTAGAGGTTGTAAGAGAAGTAATGAGCAGATTGTGTCGAAATTTTCGTAGCGTTTTAAACTACATAATATTTATTGGATTTTGAGTACATTAAGTAAGATACTGATACACATTGACGGTCTACAAAACTTCTATAAGTTTTATAGACTGTGAACGTGCATTTTTTGTAAATGTTTGCATATTCTGTAACTTCTATTTATTATAAATATTGTTGCAGATATTTAATTAAAATAGGTCATGAAAGTAATTTAAATGTCGGATAATAGTATTTAAAAAGGAAGGTATATGTAAAACATTGCCATCTCGGTATAAAACTGAGTATTTGTTGCTCAGCAAATTTGATCTCCAGCAAGTCTATCCTAAAAGTATTTTTAGTAGGAACGTCGATAAACATTATTTTTTATGGTTAGTGTCTGTTTCGGCAAACGCCTATTATTTTTAAAGGCAATACATATATTTAAATATATCAGGCGAAATTGTCATAATTGTGACGGTTGTTGTAAAATTACTTTTTATTATATACCTTAAGTTTTACTTATTGTACTAGAAACTTCTAGTAACTTGTCGTAATGCAAAATTACACATCTAAACCAAAATTTCATCGTTTTCTTGAAAAAGTATTTACCCATGTGTCTGAATAGACAGTGTCAAGGTGGAGCTATGAAGACTTTTAGAACACTGTTTTAAGGTACATAGTTACATACGCACATGTAATACGTAACTATGTTTATAGAACTCATGTAATACAGAGCGAGCCTATTGCCGCATGCCGGGTACAATTTCAAACACTTTACGTGACTTGAGAATCGATCCCGAAACTTCATACACAGCAGTCGCATACACAACTGCTGCGTACAAGCAATAAAGAATATTGGATACTACCTTCTCTGTTACCACGGCTAAAATAAATTATAATTCTTGAAATAATAAAAAGTAATATATGTACGAGAAAACAGTGTATTTATTCTCGACCACAAGATTCCATTGATACAACATTGTTCAAACCGTGTGCATATTTGTATTCGAATGATTTAACAAACACTTAACATAAGTAGAGGGCGCGCAACATAATTAGAATTTATAAGCATCAGTAGTTACATAGAATATTACAAAAATAACAACAGACGTAACAAAGTTTAAACAAAAATATATCTTCCAGAAAACTAAATGAATAATATTGTTACGCGCTGGGTTCGACGGATAAGAATATAAAACAATATTACCGACTAAAACGTTTTATTCTATCACACAAATAAATTTAAAACACTACAAACACTATACTACACTTTTCCACTGTAACTACTAACTGTAGCTTCAAACTCCGTAGTATTTTCGCTTCGATGAACACTTGATCGCTTACGATAGTAAACTGACTCGGTGGTGCGCGTGCGCTCTATTTATACGCGGGTAAAGCGCTTCTGGAGTTTTCCAGAAAACGTCACACACGGCACGCAACAGCGCGATGGTTCGAGAATGTGCCAGCGCTTTCTCCACTGAACTCGTACCGACCAATACGTAGTTCCGTAAGATGTCAATAGATGGTGCTGTAATAAATTATTATTAGAAACCGCCGACTCTTCCCCACAGTGCCGACAGAGGGCATTAGCCGTAACAATATCAATAATGTGTTAGCAAGTACTCAATAGTCGCACAGCAATTGTGACGTATCACCTATATTTAATTGTTATTTATAATCGCATATTTACATTTGATTATTTCTATAATTAATAATTATCTGTTACTGTACTAATTTTATCACACAAATATTTTGTAATTTACATATATTTTTAAAACCTGGTGTTTTTTGTGTCCATTACTTTAATCTTTGTAAAGTTCTTCGTGACACAGAAATATTATTCGAAGTAAAGAAACGTCGCATAAAAATATACATATTTAAAAGTACCTTTGTCGGTTTGTCCTTACACAGAGCAACAAAAAAAATGAAAAGATATTTCGTCAATAATAATAATCAGTATTATTAAACAAATATAGTATTACTAGAATCTAATATTTTTTATTTTTTGTCTTTGAAAACACATCTTCCGCACTAGGACTAAATCCTGTGTCGCGGGGTCATTACAAACATTCAAAGAACGGACACAAAGAGCATCCAGACTCGGAACAACCGTTTACGGGACACTCAAATTTTTGTCTCGTGTGGGATTCGAACCCACAACACTCGGTGCAGTGGCGAGGCGACCACTTAAATGGCCAGCGCGTAAAATGTTTTTCAACCGGCACACTGTTCATATTACAATAAAAAAACTCCATATTTAAAAGCTCATTTATTAGTGATATTAGAGGTCTAAGGCCACACGATGCTTTCAATCCAAGGGACGTAGGCGGTCGTCCTAGCGTACACGGCGGGTCCACAGGTCTCACCGAACACTTTGACCCCGACGACTGTGTTCACACAGCTGTCTAGATATGTATTCACGACTACTGGGGATCCCAGCACTGTCTGTAAAAATAAGAACAATTTTTATGGAATTTTTCCAAAGAGAAATGCTTTTTTTTCTGCTTGGATGACGTAGATGTTTAAGTGGTCGCTTCGCCGCTGCGCCGAGTGTTGTGGGTTCGAATCCCACACGGGACAAAACTTTGTGTGATCCACAAATGGTTGTTCCAATCTTGCTGTTCTTTGTGTCCAATGTTTGAATGTTTGTAAAGTCCCCCGACACAAGAATTATTACTAGTGCTAGTATATAAGAACAAATTAAATAAATTTCGTAGCGCAACTAAATTTTTTAAATTTAATAAAATAAAGCCTCGATGGCGTAGTGGTTAGTGTAACCGACTGCTACACCTGAGGTCGCGGGTTCGATTCCCGCACAAGTCAAACATTTGTGTGCATGAACATAGATGTTTGTCTTGGTCTGAGTGTTTCAATGTATAATATGTATGTATTTACAAAAAAAAAAGTATATATGTATGTTTATCCATTGTCTAGTACCCATAGTACAAGCTCTGCTTAGTTTGGGCTAGATGGTGTTGTGTGTATGTGATAGAATATTTATTATTATTATTTATTAATGGATGGAATTCGAACCCACGACCTCTCGATCGCAAGTCCAATGCCTTATGGACATGGACACTGGCTATGTAGACATAGATATTATTAGTGACCTCAGAGACATCCCAAACGTCACAGCATCCGTCCCAGCCACCGTTGCAGACGTGGTAGTGAAACAAATTCACATTCGCATTTATAATATTAGTAAGGATATCCAATTGCAGCGATAGCTCAGTGGGGAGACCAACAGACTGCAACGCAGAGGGTCTCAGGTTCGAACCCAAGTTATATAACTTTTCGAAATTATGTGCGTATTGATTGACAATTATCGCCTGCTCCGTGCCTCGGAGAGCACGTTAAGCCGTCGGTCCCGGCTGCTATGAACATCTATGGCAGTCGTTATTGGGAAGTCAGTGCCCTATAATATCCTGACACTGATCTATCCTTAGAGTATCGTTAGCCTTCGGGTTGCGAAGGTCAGGTGGCAGCCGCTCCGTGTAAAAACTGATATCCAGTCAAATCGAGTTAGACTAGAAAAGCCAACCCCAAGTGACTTGGGAATAATAAAGGCTGGGGAGAAGAAGAAGTTAGGATATCCAATAATACTTTTCTTTTGTAATTAATAGTGTTTTCTTTAACCCGGGGTAATATAATGCTACTGGGATATATATAGATTGTTCAGTTACCATGCATGTATCTTGGTTTCCATAGCAAGCCTGTGTAGCGTCCACGCCGCGGGGCAACGCTTGTACGAAGGACGAGCGAGCTGGCGACTGCGCCGATGAGAGTTGAGCACTGCAGTTCTCAGCTGTCAGCATTGTTACTTGCACCTAAACAACAAAACTATTAGCATATTTATCCGATTGGTTCGATTCCTGCACAAGTCAAACATTTGTGTGCATGGACATGGATGTTTATATGTATAATATGTATGTATTTACAAAGAAAAGTATATACAGGTGCCCTAGAAGTCAAGCCGGCGTCAGGTAACTGGTTAAGTTACAATAGCTAACAGAAAAATATAAAAATCTAAATTACGTATTTTAAAAATTATTATAGTCAATTTAATAAAAACGATTAATGTTTTTTTTAATGCCTATAAATTTTAAAATACGTAACCGAATTATTTTTATTATTTTATTTTTTTTAATTTCAAAACAATAGTATTTCAATAAATTTATGTGAAAATATTATACGGTACTTATATCAAAGAATCCATTTTAAAATTTTTGTCTCTGTTTGTGCCGGTTAATCTCTGAAACGGCTGGACCGATTTTGACGGGACTTTCACTGACAGATAGCTGATGTTATGTTTTATTTTAGAAAATATGAGTTACCGATAATTTCACGCAGACGAAGTCGCGGTTAACAGCTAATTCTCAATAAAAGACAACTCACCGGGACCCGAGTGTTCTCAAAGGAGGCGTAATTCGTGGTGGGGTCCACAAACGGAGTGACCTTGGCAACGGACATGTCAAACTTGTCTTCAGGGTCTGGCAGACACGCCGGGAACACATCGCGATTGAACTCAATCCTACGACATAATAAATATACATGATTATAATAAAATAGGTTTAGTGTGTGTATTTGGCAAAAATAATCCATATTTGTAATCCTTATGTAATACTAGCTTTTGCCAGCGGCTTTGCTCGCGTAGAAGTATGTTAGTTTATGTCAGAAACAGTACTTTTTAAAAATAAAATATGGGCTATGTTACCCGATTTGAATTATTAAAATCGGTTGTGTAGTTTTTGAGTTAAATCCTTACAAACAAACAAAAAATCAAATCTTTCCTCTTTGTAATATTCCTATAGACTTGTCTATACGATATGTACGCATTAATGTGGAGTCTGAAATTGAAATAGCAGTAAACAATAATTAGTAAGATTGTTTAACAATGGTAGTTAAGAGAATCAGAATTAGGTTATGTAACGGCGCGTATGCTAAGTTTGTCACTGTAAGAGCGTAGGCTATGTGTATCGTCAGTGTATAGCCCTGTATTGTAAAATAATAAGGCAGTCGCCCTAAGACGGTTATACTAAGAACATTGTAACGTGTGAATATATAATAAGGATGTGTTATACAGATTAACTTGTTTCATTGAACACTCAGTGCCGTAATCAAAGTTCTCTTAAAGTTATTATACAGCCATCTCGTCGAGTGTTGTATCTTCAATCCGCATACGGTACAATAATTTATGTGAACCTCAACTGGTTGTTCCAAGTCTGGACGTTCTTTGTGCCCGATGTTTGAATGTTATAAAGTCCCTCACGATACAGATTTACGCCTAGTGCGAGGGATGTATTCTTTTTAAATTAATTTTTTTTATATGAATATTATTTCCTCCCAGTTTATTGCGAGATTACTTGTGTAGGAGTTGCCGTTATAATTTTTTTAAGGAATACATACGGGGTTGCCAGCTCCAATAAAGCGACGTAGTTGTACCGCGAGGGTCCCGAGTACTTAGGATTCACATGGACCTTCTTCACGACATAGGTCTGCCACCTGTGTGCAGTCGTCTGCTGCTTCTTCACTCCCACTGCCACGAACTTTGGCGTGAGACCACCCCTGAAAATGTTCCTTCATATATTAAAAAAGCAAAAGCGTGCTCTCGGCGCCAAGCTATGATTTTTTTTATTATATGATTTCATCCTAGATTTTACACATTTTTAAATACTCTAAAGGATATCCTCTATCCCAAATAGAAATAAAAATAGTTAAATATTTTTTAAGATATTGTATTGATCTTGTTGTGTTACGAAATTAAAACTACATACATATTCTTACATGTAATATACATGTGAGAATATATTTGTGGGTTGTACATCTCCTCTGTCTGTTAACTTGATGTTTAATTGTTACAATGTATGAACATGTGTTGAGTTGCAACCTAGATCTAAACATAAGCTTTGATTGTTTTTTATTTTTAATAAGATTGTAATTTGTTTTTTGCAATAAATAAATAAAATAAAATAATACCTACATCGTTTGTGATCTTATGTTAATCTTATCTTATCTTATGTGGGGGCCAATCAGTACAGACCGGCGACACTTCGACCCAGTGTGATCTTTTGTGTCGACTTCCCCAATAACGACTGCCATAGATGTTCATGGCAGCCAGGAACGACTGTTTAAAGTGCTCTCCGAGGCACGGAGCAGGAAATAATTGTCAATCAATACGCACATAATTTCGAAAAGTCATATAACTTCCGAAAGTCAGAGGTGCACGACGTGGGATCGATCCCGAGACCCTCTGCATCGCAGTCTGTTGGTCTCCCCACTGAGCTACCGCTGCATATCTATCTATCCGTAAAGTGTCTGATCTGTGGCAATATGTATAATTCGGGAACCCTTTGTTTCGACTAATTTATTTTGTCCTAATTTAATTTGGCATAACGAGTTAGGCATATTTTGTTTTGTCATAATAATTCTTTGACATCATTGTTTTTGGCATACTATTTCAGTAGGTTTAGTCGGTATTACCGGGATGTCACTCACCATCTTTCCCCGGTGAGTCCGACATAACCTCTCCGTCGTCCCGCGGAGAGGTATGCGTCAAAGCACTCCCCCACGTTAAAAAAAAAATTGTAGCAATAGGTTAGGGTGCGGCGGGGATGGCCCTTGAGCCACCCCTAAACCATATTTATTACCACCCTAACACATGTTTATTTTATATACGAAAAATATTTTATTAAATGCAAACAAAACATTTACGAAACTTCAAATTTATGCTTTAGAATGTTATGTTTATCAATGACTAAATACTATGCTTATATTAATTAAAATAAAAATAATGTTATTCATGAAATTAAGCACGTTAAGCCGTCGGTCCCGGCTGCCATGAACATCTATGGCAGTCGTTATTGGGAAGTCTGTGCCCTATAATATCCTGACACTTGTCACTGGCCTTCGGGTTGCTGAGGTCAGGTGGCAGCCGCTCCATGTAAAAACTGATATCCAGTCAAAGCCGGTTAGACCAGAAAAGCCGACCCCAAGTGACTTGGGAATAATAAAGGCTAGGGAGAAGGAATATATGCAGGCCGCATCAAAGATTCAAATCACAGATGCGTCCTACTATATTTAAATATTGTAAACTTTCTGGACGTAAAGTTATCATCTGACAGAATAAATAATATAATAGTATTATCACGCTCATTCATATTGCTGTGTTGTGTGAACTTACCCTTCCTTGACCTGGTGCAGGAGTTGTTTTTGGAAAAGAGTTTTTTGGCTGAAATGGTAACTGTTACCTCCTTTATCATTTCAGCCAAAAGACGCAAAGTAAAGGAATGAAAGAAAGTTCAGAATAACATCTTACGTATGAGCGCCGTCGAATCCTGAGGTAAGAATGTACTTGTCGCTAATGATGGCGCCAGAAGTCTTCCACTTCGCTGTCTCCAGGTCTTCGCCGTAACCCACCAAAGCCTAAGACATAATTTAAAAGTGGTTATAAAGTGTAGCTTATTCACTAGCTTTTTCCCGCGGCATATCTCGCGTAAAAGTAGGTTATGTTAGAAAAATTACTTTTTAATTAAATTATAGCCTATGTTACTCCGGGATCATATAGCTTTCTAACGGTGAAAGATATTTTTTAAAGCGGTTGAGTAGTTTTTGAGTTAAATCCTTACATACAAACAAACGAACAAGATATAACATTTTTCCTCTTTATAATATTAGTACAGATAAGCGGAACTAGCAGACGTTGTTCTACGCGAACTTTGGGTTCCCAGCGCCACCTGCCGGGCTCAACTGTGAATCCAATACCACTTAAATGCTCGTGAAAACGATTCATCAAAATCGCTCCAGCCGTTTAGAAAGAGTTCAATGACAAATACACGTATAGAAGAATTACATAATTATTCTAAATTAGTATTTACGCCTAGTGGTCGACATTCGACCATAACTGATTTTATAACGTTTGATAGTTATTAAGATTCTATTGTCTATAACTATACCCTTATTATCACATTTTATTTAGATTTCGATCTAAGCAAGTTAAATTACCTATCTTTTTACCCGACTGCGTCAGAAGGAGGGTAATGTTTTTCGAGCGTATGTATGTATGTATGTGGTTATGTATGTCCATTACTTTGGCACGCCCTACAGCCCAAACGGCTGGACGGTTTTTGATATATGAGGTGTCGTTGAATTCATCAGAATTGCGGTAGTGACATAGGCTATATAAATTTTCAAAATTCTGGTTTTCTTCATTTGCGGGCGCCATTTTGAAAATCAGGATGAGGGAGTTTGTTTTTTTGTCTTACCTTAGCAATATGGGTATCAAATGAAAGATCGTGAAAAGAACCTTTCAAAAATATATATATCTTAACACGTTTATATTACTGTTTTAACACAAATTGTCAAAAAGCGTACCAATTATATATCGGGACGTCCGAAGTATAATTTTCTAGCAAGAATCTATACAAGTCAGGAACTCAGGAATTACGTTGCCTGTACTTAGTTATATGTTAAATAAAACTCGGTTAATAAAACTAAAAATTCTGAAATAAAATTATTATTATAAAAACAAAAAACCCGACTGCTTAAAAGTAATTAACTGAAAAGAGAAAAAGAAGTATCACAATATCTATATAAAATTCGACTGATTAATGCATTGTTTTGTAAGCTTACTTTATCAAATAATGAAATAACTACATATGTATATTCAAATAAGTTAAACTAAATACTTTATGGTGCCGCATGCGGTGACAAACGTAGTTTTGGTAGATCTTTCTTTGCCCGTAGGTAACAAAGTACTGTTTATACATATAAATATTGTTATACTTGTTTTTCTCTTTTCAGTTAATTACTTTTATTCAAACAAATTTTTATTTATTATTTAATTATTATACTCTTATATTGACGATATTCCTAAACTTGCTACTTTGTTTTCTTTTTTCTTTATTACATATAAATACAAATAATAATAAATATATTATTATAATATAAATAGTACATATATATCATTCCAATCCACCCAAAGGGTGCCTGTAAGATATTGCTGATACGTGCAATTATATATAGATATATGTAACCATAGTTACGAAGACTAAGAATCAGCCGAACAATGCCGAAATACTACGAACGCGATTCGACTGCGTGTGTCAAATGCATGGTTGTGTGCGTGTAGTATTGTTTTCATTAATTTAATGTATTTCTTATGCATATTTCATACAAATATTAGGCTTCGCCACTCCTTCTCTATATAAACTTAAACTGTGCCCAATTTCATACTCGTCCATCCACGCAATTTTCGTAAAAAGCGGTACAAGATTTTGCTTCACGTATTAATATATAAATAATTGTTTTGACTTCTATAGATCATAAAGACCACTCATATTAATTAACACGCTTTTATTAGCTTGGTATGTATGTGTCTATGTAACGGAATCTTTGAACGTGATTTTCACCTCTTTCAAACCGACGCACTGATTTGAAACTTTGCAGACTTATCGAGGACCGATGACAATGCAATAATTTAGAAAAAATATAAAGTAAAAAAAATAAATAATAGTAAAACCTTTAATGTAAAAAAGCGTGGGTGCTTCCTAAGATATTTTAATAACCCCTACCCCACGCTTTTTACATTAAAATTATTAAATTACTTTCTACTCTTTTTGTGTGTTTCTTTTTAACAAAGCGTGTTGTTTAGTTTTTTAATCTATTATTTATTTTGCTTAAATATCTCCTACTAGATTTTCCCGCAGCTACGCTCTGTACTTTGGATACATAGTTTGTTAGATCTAAGTTAAATTATCTTCCATGTTTTTACACGACTAGGATATCAAACCCCGAACCCATCGGAACTTTGTGCTTCACCAACAAGTTATCCTAAAACTTCCACATCATTTTAAGGACTAGGTTTAATCATCTTAATAATATTATAAATGTGAAAGTTTGTGAGGATGGATGCTTGGGTGGATGTTTGTTACTCTTTCACGCAAAAACTACTGAACGGATTTTGGTAAAACTTTGAAATATTATTGTTTATATAATAATAATGTTCTCCAGACCGAATTTCGGTCACGGCGGCCAATCTTAACAGAGACTGGCCAACTACACAGGAGATTTTATAGTGCACAAATATGTGCGCAAATACAAGTACACTCTCTGTTCCCTAACTCTCATGATCCGATGGGACGGTAGCCCTACACGACCGGAGAGAGATCAGGCGTAGGACCAACGGTGCAAAGTACTTTCCGAGACACGGAGGTGTCTAACACCGCCAACTTCCTAACTCCGGGCTGCTATTGAGATTTCTTAACAGAAAAACTCAATAATATTTTCTTGGCCCGATCCGGGATTCGAACCCGAGATCTCATGCACAGCAGTCGCATTCACTACCGCTGCGCCACGGAGGCGTTGTTTATATATCAGAATAAAATATACACAAAAAAATCTATCTTATCATATATCTACATTAATGCGAGCGAGGCCGCGTGCAAAATCTAGTCTTCCATATTTTTTTACACCACTACGATATCAAACCCAAAACCCTTTGGCATTTTGTGCTTTACCGTCAAGTTATTCCAAAACTTTCATCAGCTATAAGACTTCTCACCTCATAAGGATTGACTGACGGCGGTTCCATGCCCATAGGCGGTGGTCCACCCACACCCCAGAGGCTGTATCTATGGCACTTCTCTTCAGTAATCAGATATCTGGAGATACCACCGTAGTACCCAGGACACCTGTTCGGCAAGTCGTCCAGGTATTGGAGACAATCTGTAATGAAATATAAACTAATAGATTTCGCTCGCGTCGGTATAGGTTAGGTTAGTAACAATATTTTATGGACGAAAGGTATCCTATGTCCTTTTCTGTTACCCTGATAACATGTATGCGAAATTTCGTGGTGATCGGTCAAGTAGTTTAGGCGTGAAAGCGTAACAAACGAACAAACTCACATTCGCATTTATAATATTGGTTAGGATTTTTCAATTAATTGTAGGTATAGCAGTCAAGCATGGGCACCGACAGCAGAGTGCAAAGGGGTCCACTTGCACTCCCCTGTCAGGAAAGGAAATATATGAAAAAGTACCTTTTTTCGATGAGTGATATATTATATCAAATAAAATACCCGCGCGTTTTAAATTTGACACAACATTTATCTTATAATATCCATACTAATATTATAAACGCGAAAGTTTGTATGAATCTATGGTAAACTACTGGACCGATTGCGATGAAACTTGTTATGTAGATAGCTGAAGACCTGGATTCACACATAGGCTACTTTTTATTCCGATATTCCTACGGGAACGGGACTTCCGCGAGTGAAACCGTAGGGAAAAACTAGTACATAATACAATAATAGTATGATAATATTAGCCCTGTATGAAACTGTCCCACTGCTGGGCATGGGCCTCTTCTCAGTGTGAGAAGGCATAGGCCATAGTCCACCACGATTAGTAACAATACTTTTTTTCTGAATGAAAGGTACCCTATGTCCTTTCCTGGTCTCCTGACAACGGGTATGCGAAATTTCATAATAATTGCTTGAGTAGTTAAGGCGTCGAAGCTTAACAAACAAACTCACTTTCGCATTTTTAATATTAGTTAGAATGTCATGGCCTTGTTTAAGGATCAATCTATCAAGTCTTGAAATACCTAACATAATTAAAACGCTATCGCTCTGGCCGCCCGTGTGCCGCTACAACTCATACAGGAAATACTAAACATTATAAGCACACTTATGCATGGAAGTGAAAGTTGAGTATGGCGAAAGAAGCATGAGAGCAAATTAAATGCTGTAGAAATGAGAGCGCTGACAGACATATGTGGTGTGACTCTGAAATATAGAATAAACAATAGTGTGATTACTGATTAGTGAGAGATGCGGCATGAAAGTGGAAATAGTGACGAGAATAGAAAAGGGTATGTTAAGCTGGTTTGGGCATGTAGAAAGAATGGACGAGAAAAGACTGACTAAGAAAGTTTATAAGGCTTTTTTATTCCTGCGTGACAGGCTTTGCTTTTTACCTTCTGAGATACAGTTTCAACTAGTTCAGAAGGTACCGAACTTTATTATTGAAAAACCTAATCTAGATACATATCCAAACGCAATTTCTAAAGAAAATAGTTTAGTTTTAAGAGTTATAATGTACATGCATGCTCTTTATATTTGATTTATAAGATTTATTTTTGGTGAAATAAAGAATTTGAATTTGAAAAAAAATAATTTGCCTGTTGCAGGACGCTTTACAAAATCTGACATAACAGGTTCTTTTACAACAATATTAATTTTTGATAAGCTATCACTTATTATAAGAACATGTATATTATGTACTTATTGGCAATAAATTTATTATTATTATTATACTCTTTATTTAAATCTTTTCAATATATTTTTCATTTTTAAATATACATATATAAAAAATGCATTTAAAAATATAAAATATATGTTACCCCACCGGCATCGGGAACAAATTATTATTATTATTATTAGTGTGAATGGAACAGTAGCAAGGAGAAGACCTACGCGAACGTTTCTTGATCAGATCGGAGAAGTTCTGGATAAAGTGCCCAAGTTAAGAGCACTTAAACCGGCGAGCGTGTATGAGTAATGCGATGATAGGGAATGAAGCCAAAGAAGTGTGTCAGGATCGTAGCAAATGGAAATCCGTAGTCTCTGCCTACCCTATGGGAAACAGGCGTGAATCTATGTATGTATGTATAAGCTAAAAATATACTCACGATCTCTAAACTTGCGACCATCTTTCCAGAGCACTCCACTTTTTGGACTTATTACAGCGTTGCTGAAATGACATGAATTTTAATTTGCCATTAGTTTCGTTGGATAAAATTGTGTAGTCACCTGCAAAATATTACTGGATTGGAAATCCGTTGGACTGCCACGCAGAGGTCTCGAGTTCGATCATAAGGCGCGCGTCTCTGACTTTTCGAAGTTATATTTTACATTATAGATACATTCTCGAATCTTCGTACTGTTTACATACCGGGTATGAAGATTCTAGAAAACTCCGGAAACGCTTTAACCGCGTATAAAAGAGGAAGGCCAGCGCTCGCCGAGTCAGTTTACAATCGTAAGCGGTCAAGTTTACATCGGAGCGAACGGAAGCGAAAATACTACAGAGTTTGAAGCAGTTATACTGGAAAAGTAGTATAGTGTTTGTTGTGTTTTAAATTTAATTGTGTGCTAGGATAAAACGTGTTAAGTCGGTAATATTGTTTACCTTTTTATCCCTTACACCCAGCACGTAACAATATGTATGTATTTACAAAAAGAAAGTATATATGTATCTTTATCCGATGTCTAGTAGCCATAGTACAAGCTCTGCTTAGTTCGGGCTAGATGGTGTTGTGTGTATGTGATAGAATATATTATAATATTATCTAAGACCTAATGTATGTACACTTAGTTTGCGAATAAATGATTTGAATTTGTATGCAGCGCTGGGTCCATAGGCCTACATTGCCTGTAAGGATATTCCGCCTACCTTTCTACCGGTATACTGTTGAAAGCTCACCTGGTGTCATTGACGAGCTCACAGTCGGTACAGCAAACGATGGTCACATCGCCTTTAGTTGAACACACCTGTAACAATAATGGAGGTATTAAAGAAACGTAAAACGTGAATAAAAGCGGTTGAAGAAAAGAAAGAACGAAAATAATTTTAAACGTTTTATTTTTGTTAAAAAAGCCAACTTCCGCACTAGAAATAAATCATGTGTCGCGGGAGATTTTACAAACATTCAAACGGACACAAAGCACATTTAGACTCGGAACAACCATTTGTGGATCACACAAACTTTTGTCCTGTGTAGGAGTCGAACCCACTCGGCGTAGAGGGAGTGACGAGGTCGCTCAAACCACTAAACCATTCGAGCATTCAAATCTACCTAATAATAAGACCAGATCAGTTGCGTTATCATCTCAGATGAAAGAAATACAAGAAGGAAAATGAAGGACTGAGAGGCTGTGATGTGTTGCTAGGCTTAGAAAACGATGGGTGGCACTTACTGGAGGTTTTTCTTCTCGTTTGGCGAGTGTAGTGAAACATTGTTTTGAGTTAACACACTTTCCTTGGAACTCGCCTGCATCTGGTATGTTCCACACGCAGTCTTCGCCTGTAAGTTATTTATTTATATAGTTTCGCCTACAATTGTGATACTTTATTACAAATAATATATGCACAGTAAATGAGGTATACATGTACGATATCAGTCGTATGAGTACATTCGGATTTTAGGGCTACATCGATGTGAGCGTATCAAAACCTAAAAAAAATTATATGTCAGTACTTTTTCCATACGAAAGGAACCTTATGTACTTTTCTGTTGCCCTGACAACGTATTTGCGAAATTTCATCATGATCGGTCGAGTAGTTAAGGCGTGAAAGTGTAACAAACAAACAAAATAAGTGTTGTTTCGCAGAATTTCTGCTAAACCGCCGCCTAGCTGATTTTAATAGATAGTAAGTAATTGCACAATACATTTGGTGAACTAAATTTGAAAATACGAATAAAATAGTAATCTAGATCATTGTTTACTTAACATTTATACATATCTAGGTACATGGTCTCACGTCTAAATCGCGACCCGCACAAAAACGAACTGCTAACAGAAAAGCAGGTTAGGTTAGAACTGCGACCCCAACAGCGCGAGCCGAGCGAGCGCGCCGCGGCAGCGGCCGGCGAACCGCCAAAAACGTCGAGCAATACTTTGGGAAGAGTATGTTATAGGTACATTGAAATTAAACAAACTTTATACGGATTTTATCGCGTTGTTTATTTTTTATAAAACACTATTATTACATAATTTTGAAACTTTAAACTACTATTGTTAAACACTTTTACTAGTTACTGTTTACTCCAATTTAAGCTATTTAAATTATACAACTATTTAGATCTGCCTGCGAACAGACAGAGCGTCTAGCCTAAACTTTTCCAATTTGTGAATAGTTGTTTTGTCAATTTTATTTATTTGCCACATTAAAATTTGCGAGAGATAATTTGCAACGTGATATTTTGGGTAAAGTTTTTCTCATACATTAGTAATTCGTATTACAACCACATTTCGTTAACTATGGTTTTCGCTCCCACGCAATAGAAGAGAGCCTACTGACGTTTACCGGGCTGATTTGTCTACACGTGGCGCTACTAACAATTTCTCGACAGAAAAGTCAAAATTAGATTCCTGGCTTTTGTTTGAAATTATTTGCCGGCTCCGGGAATCGAGTCCGATATCCATGTACAACAGTCGCATTCGCTACCACTTCGCTGCATAGGAAATCTGTAATTATTGTTGTTAAAAATATTGATATAGGTATTGATATTTTGTATTCGTTATTTATTTATTTTAATGGTGGCTAACACCTCAATAATTTTTTTTAAAATATCGTAAGATCAACAGACTTAGAGCGAGTGTGACAATCTTTTATAGGTAAGCACAGCATACACGGCAAAATTATATTAAATATTCTGGGCGATTTCAGCGATGTTTTAATTTACCGTTAAAGCGAGCGATAATTAAATATTTAAAACGCAAATAACTTCAAAATGTCGGAGGTTCGTGCCTTGGGATTAAACTTAAGACTTCTGCAAGGGAGTCCAAGGGTCTCCCACTTGGTTATCGCTTATAGTGTTTAAAATAAACTCTAATAATTATTGATTATTAGCTATACGGAGACGTAGGTACTTTTTCCTGGATGAAAGACGCCCTATGTACTTTTCTGTACCCCTGACAATCTGTATGCATGATGATTGGTTAAACAGTTAAGGCGCGAAAGTATTTTTTTTTTTTGTTTTTTTTTTTCTCGCAGGGGAATGCTCTTACGCACACCCACTCCTGTCGATGCGGTCGGAAAACCGCACCGGCAACAGTGGGTAGTGTCGGACTCACCGGATGTTACGGAATACCGACTAAACCTAACTGCGGCGCTCTTCCCGTCTATCATGGAGCGCCGGAGGATCTCCGTTCCGAACTCTCTCCAGCGCTCAGACGTTAGCCTGGCAGGGCTACGACCCAAGACACAACCATCTAAGGCGGGGGGAGGAGGTGAGCGTAGCGGCGTCGCTTCCTCCCTGGCCTTGCTCGGCGGAGTGGGTCCGCACTGACGTCGGCCTCCCGTTCCCGCTCCGCAGCCTCCTTCAGGAGCATTACTGCCTCACTGAAGTCGGCAACAGCTTGCCAGCACCTGTCGCTGGCCAGCATGGTGCTCACTGTTCGTCCCAGCGACAGGTCCCCGCCAATGACGGCGGTCAGGTCGCTCCGTTGTGTCTGCCAGGCAGCGCAACTTTCTACTGTATGGCGCGCCGTATCAATGTGCGCGCCGCACGACTTACAGGAGGGTGAGGTCTCCCTCCTGGCAATCTGATGCAGGTACTTACCAAACCAGCCATGTCCGGTAAGCACCTGCGTCAATCTGAAAGTCAGCACTCCGTGCCGACGATTCAGCCACTCCTCAAGGTGAGGCCGGATAGCCTCCACTATTTCGACTCCGGCGGTGGGGGTCCTCAGTTCACTTTTCCACCGCCGGATGAGGGCACTTTGAGCCTCAGCCCGCATTTCACCCACGACCGGTTCCTCGCCCCGAGACCGCGCCACCGAGCGGTGTCGGTAGACCTCTGCAAGAACTTCCGCCTCCAGTTCCCAAGGCGGGTCGCTCGCCAAGACGGTAGCAGCCGTCCACGACACTGTACGATACCCCCTGATGGCTCTCACCGCGATGACCCGCTGAGCTCTCCTTAGCAGAGCCTTATTACGCGCAGTGAGAGCGTCGACCCAGATTGGGGCGCCGTACAGCGCCATGGACCTCACGATCCCGCTGTACAACCTCCGGCAAGACGACCCCGGACCACCAGTGTTGGGCAGAAGTCTACCCAGCGCTGCAGCTACATTTACTAGCTTCGGGGCGAGTTGGGCGAAATGAGGTCCAAAGCACCATTTTCCATCTAGGTGCAGGCCCAAATATTTCATTTGGGCCCGCACCGGCACGTCCTCGTTTAAAATCTTTAATTTCGCCCCTCGGGGGGCACCGCGACGCGGGCCATGAAATAGGAGGACCTCCGTTTTGCTAACGGAGACCCTCAGGCCCAGCATTTCAATCCGCTCTATGACGAGCGCCGCTCCGACCTCGGCCAATCGGGCCGCCGCCTCAAAGCTTCTCCCTCTCGCCATGACGAGGGTGTCGTCAGCATAACAAATCACCCCCATCCCGGGGAGGAGTTCACCGCGCAACAGCCAGTCAAAGCCGATGTTCCACAGGGTCGGACCCAGAACCGAACCCTGTGGAACACCGCGCTCCATACGACGCCGGAGCAGACGCCCGTCGGTGCCCTCCCAAACGACGTATCTCTCATCAAGGTACGCCTCCAGCAGCCTCCGGAGGTACAGGGGCACTCCATGGTATCGGAGCGCCTCCTTCAACGTCTCGAACGGCAGGCTGCCGAAGGCGTTCTCAATGTCGAGCGAGACTGCCAGAACCACATCTCCCTGGTTTACGGCCTCCGTGGAGAAGGCCTTTAGGGCGACCAGCGCATCCGTGGTCGATCGGCCCCCTCTGAAGCCGTATTGTGCCTCTGACAGTCCCGGTCCCACTTCCTCAAGGTGTTGAACGAGACGGCCCGCGAGGACCCTCTCAGCAGTTTTGGCCGTCTCGTTCAGCAGCACCAGCGGTCTGTATGCGGAAGGCGAGTCTAACGGGCGTCCCTCCTTCTGCAACAGACAAAGACGGCCGGTTTTCCAGTCGTTCGGGAACCGCCCGGACCTCAAACACATATCGAGCAGTTCCCGATATGACTCCCGCAGTACCCTCAGTGCGATGCTTAAGACACGGCCCGGAACGCCATCCGGGCCAGGCGCCTTTCTGTTCGTCGACAGCCGGGCCAAGGCCCGGTCCAATTCCCCCTCGGTGACAAGGGGGACATCCATGATATCCCCCGTCTCACCTCGAGGAGCCATAGTTGGGGGAGCATGCCCCCCAGACTGGGGGAGCAGGCTCTCCACGACCCTCAACAGGACATCTTCTCGGAGAGTCTCGATGATGGGGGCGCTGCGGGCGCGGAGTTTGTTCCGCGCCGCAAGGTAAGGGCGCCCCCATGGATCCCTGTTGAGGCCTTCCAACATCTCCTCTCGGGCCTCGGCCTTCGCCCGGCTAATGGCCCGCTGCAGGCTTTTCTTGGCCGCTCGGTAGTCATCCCGCAGCTGGCCCTCGACGAACTCGGCGCCGTAGCGACGTCGACGCCTCATAAGGGCCCGCCGCGCTCTCATGCAAGCTGCCCGAAGCTCCGCAATTTCGGGCGACCACCAGTATACTTGGCGACGCGGCGGGCTCCTCCGGGCCCTCGGCATCGCAGCATCGCACACTTCCTTGAGGGCACTGCTTAACCGTCCTGCGGCCGCGTCCACATCCTCCTCAGTGCGGTTCTGCACACCAGCGGATCCCCAGCGCTGGACTATAGCCGCCTCCAGGGCCATTTCTCGGTCGAGCTGGCCGAGAGCCCATCGTGGGAAGCGACTACAGCTCCGAAAGCGCTCCGCGGGTGTTGACGGGGTGGAGACGCTGAAGCGGATGTAACGGTGATCCGACAGCGTCTCCACCTCCGTTACTACTCTCCAGTCGTTCACTCGGCGCGCGACAGCAGGGCTCGCGAACGAGAGATCCACAATGGAACCACCATTCTGCCGCACGCACGTCCAGGTGTTGCCCGTGTTTAGGAGCGAAAGACCGGAGAGAAGCGACCATATTTGTTTGGTCCTCCCCTTGACATTCGTGACGGGGCTACCCCACGCCCTGGACTTTGCGTTGAAGTCGCCGAGAACGAAGGTTGGTCTCGGCGACTGACGTCGAACCGCAGCTCCGACGCCGTCCAAAAAGTCTTCAAACTCCGCCAGGCTGCGGTTGGGGGAGAAATACACCCCCACGACGACACAGTCTCTGAACCCCGCCACGACAAAACCACTACCTCTTTCTATGATTGAAAGGGGAGGACCAGAACTTCCTCTCGACAGAACCGCAACCGAGTCATTCCTGTCGCCAGCCCAATTGCGCTGGCTGGGGACGAAATATGGTTCGCAGACCACCGCAACGTCTACTTCCCACTCCGCCATGGACTGTATCAACAGGTCCTGAGCACCGGCGGAGTGGTTGACGTTCGCCTGGAGGAATCCACAAGGCCGACTGGTCATGTTTCCATTGCGGATCCCTCTCCCACCCTGGCGGTGTTCGCCCTTGGCGTGATCTGCGAGCCTTGGCCAGCGCCTCCTCTGATCTTCGGGGGCTTACACAAGGCGCGAAAGTATTAGAAACAAACAAACAAACTCACTTTCACTCACTGATCGGTAAACGATTAGCGAGGTTAAGCAACGTTGGGTGCGGTCAGTCTATAGATGGGTGAACGCTTAGTGGTATGTCATCTGAGCGTTTCCGTGCATAGGAGGGCACGTAAAACGTCGGTCCCGTTTGTTGCCAAATTGACAGCAGTCGTTAAGCCATGTCAGAGGCCTACGGGCGGCTTAAACAACTCTTGACAACAGGTTGGCCACTAACCACACGAAAAGAAAGAAGATTTATAACATTAAGCAAAGATGTACCGGCAACGACAAGTTACAATTTTAAACAAAACAATTTTATTATATGTGCTAGAGCTCCCCGCGGTTTTACCCGCGTAAGTCGGGTTCCCGTGGGAATATCGGGGTAAAAAGGTAGCCTATTTGTGAATCCAGGTGTCCAGCTATCTACATACCAAGTTTCATCGCAATCGGTCCAGTCGTTTTTGCGTGAAAGAGTAACAAACCTCCATACATCCATAGAAACTATCGCGTTTATAATTAGTAAGAATGTATTGGTTATAAATTGGCAAATAATAAATTATTATTAAGATGCAACTTCATGAATTTTGATTGGCTACAATAAAAATGAAACAGCTTATCTACAGAGGTCAAAAGTCAAATATTGCAATAAAAATAATAACATTTAGAACTTGTTTTTGTAAATAAACAATTATAATGAACTTGAAAACAGATAGGGATCGTTAAATATTACGTCTGACTAGTCAAGGACAAGCAGAATCGCGCGTTTTAATGATAATAGCTGACCCGGGTCGTTTGCTTCACATAAGAGAATTTTCCCTGTTATTGCAACATTTTTCATTGATGCTCTGCTCCTATTGGTCGTAGCGTGATGTTATATAGCCTATAGCCTTCCTCAATAAATGGGCTATCCAACACTAAAATATTTTTTCAATTCGAATTAGTAGTTCCTGAGATTAGCGCGTTTAACCAAACAAACATACAAACTCTTCAGCTTTATAATATTAGTATAAATGAGTTATCACAGTTAAAAGAAAAAAAATACAGCGATAGCTCAGTGGGGAGACCAACAGACTGCAATGCAGAGGGTCTCGGGTTCAAACCCACGTCGCGCACCTCTGACTTTTTGAAGTTACTTATATGACATTTCGAAATTATGTGCGTATTGATTGACAATTATCGCCTGTACCGTGCCTCGGAGAGCACGTTAAGCCGTCGGTCCCGGCTGCCATGAACATCTAGACCAGTCGGTATTGGGAAGTCGACACATAAGATCGCACTGGGTCGAAGTGTCGCCGGTCTGTACTGATTGGCCCCCACACAAGATAAGATATCACCGTTATATTGCATGAAAAGTGTCCACACTAAGAAAAGTGAGCTCATATCCTTATCCTTACTAATATTATAAATGTGAAAGTTTGTGAGAATGTATGGATGTTTGTTACACTTTCACGCAACAACTACTGGACCGATTACGATGAAACTTGATATATAAATAGCTGGAGATCTGGATTCACACATACGCAAACGGGACTTACGCGGGTGAAACCGCGGGAAATAATATTACGAACGATAATTTACAATTTTAATATGAGTGAGCGTGATCCTTACGAATCCTACTAATATTATAAATGTGATAGTATGTGAGGATGGATGAATGTATGTTTGTTACTCTTTCATATAAAAACTACTGAATCGATTGCGATAAAACTTGGTATGTAGATAGCTGGAGATCTGAATTAACATATAGGTTTTTTATCCCGATATTTCCATGGCCTCGGGTTTTACGCGGGTGAAACCACGGTGCGCAGCTAGTATTATAAAAGCAAATGTAAGTTTGTTGGTCTGTTACACTTTCACGCCTTAACTACTCGACCGATCATTATGAAATTTCGCATACACTTCATCACGACATCTTCAGGGGATTAGAAAAAGACTAGAATAGGGTAACTTTCATCAAGGAAAAAGTACTGTTAGTAACGTAACTTATATTTACACGAACGAAGCCGCGGGCAAAAGCTAGTTATTAATCTCCGAGTCTTCTTCGAAGAGGTTAATGAAAACACCATATAGGTCTGTGTGTCTGTCTGTTAGCGACAGTTTGTTAGTGATAGGCATAGCTCCGGAATCACTAGACCGATTGACTTGTAACTTGGTGTACAGACACCTTGGGGTTATCCCTCCGTCAAGTTTGAATATGGGCCTGTGGGTCAAAAGACCCCCGAGATATAGGGGTCACAAGGTCATAAGGTCAAGAGATATCCACCAACAGAGTGATTTGGAAGTCCAAGGGAGAGGCTTTTGCCCAGCCGTAGGATATTAGAAAACGCTGATGAAAAAAAGTCATATGAAGAGGTTGAATCCTGGGTTTTTACACCCATCTTGTTAATAGAAAGACAACTCTCAAACTAGGTACACTTCATTCCTGTGTTGCAATGACTTTAAAAACATAAACAACAGACACAAAGCACGTCCAGACTCGCAACACCAATTTGTTGATCACATAATTTTTTTTGTCCTATATCATCAATCCGCAATACTCAGCGTACTGGCAGTGGCGATGCAACAACCTCAATCTTCGTGCAGTCAGACGTCCACTGCTGGACATAGCCCTCCCCTAAAGTTTTCCACATAGACCGGCCTTGGGCTGACCGCATCCAACCGCTTTCCGCGACCCTTCCCAGGTCGTCGGTCCACATTGTAGGAAGCCTACCGCTGCTGCATATCTTTTCATCACCAGTTATTAAGGTTTCATCTCAAAACTGTCTCAGTCACCAGTAGTTTTGGTCTCGTGTGGGTTCGATCCCCACACGATGAAGTTAATGTAGTGTCAGAGACGAGGTGGCCATGTAGGTAAACCACTTGGCAATGACTTCACTAATGGCGTTGTAGACAAGCCGTCACCTGCCGCCGCGCTGAATATTATAGGTTCAAACTCCGCACGGGATAATTTTATTATTCGTGTGAACCACAAATAATTGCTTTTAGTCTAGGTGAACTAAGTACTTTATGTCCAATAATTCTATTTTTGTAGTCTCTCGCGTCACAAGGCTTGATGCCTAATGCAGGAGTAGTATTTTTATAACAAAGATGGTACTAGCAAAGTCGGAGCTTCTACGTAAAAGCATAGCTGATGGCGTCAGTGTGATTGGTATCCCACTGCCTATCCTTTCGGAGATACATGTATATATGTTATGCCCTGTTTAATACAAAAAATACAGTGATAGCATAATGGAAGACATCGGCAGTCCATCGGGACCGCCACGCAAAATTCTCTAGTTTGATCCCAAAGCACTCATCTCTGACTTTCCAAATTATGTGCGAATTAAATAGTTAATTATCGCTCGCTTTAACGGTGAAGGAAAACATCGTAGAAACCTGCACGTCTGAGAGTTCGCCAATGTTCTTGAAGATATGTGAAGTCTGCTAACCCGCACTGAGCCAGCGTGGTAGACTGTAGCCTAACTTTTCTCAAATTAAGAAAAGGCCCGTGGCTAGCATTGGGATACAGGGCTGATATTATTATACATAATAATATCAGCCCTATTTTAATCTGTCTTACTGCTGAGCACGGGCCTCTTCACAGTGTGGGCAGGGTTGGGCCATAGTCTACCACGCTGGCCCACGACAGGTTGGCAGACTTCACTCACTTTCGATGACATTATGGCAAACTCAGACATACAGGTTTCCTCAAAATGTTTTCTTTAAAGCGAGCGATAATTAACTATTTAATACGCACATAACTTCGAAAGTCGATGCATGGCTTGAGATCGAACTCATATGTGTATACAAAAACGCCAAAAACTCAAAGATGCCTTGCCGTGCCTTGGAATCGAACACATATATACAGAATAAATTCTACATACCTTCTTCTTTATTAAGATCACATTTTACGAACGATAAGCTTGCAGATAAGCACAGGGAGAATATAAACAACTTATACATGTCTGGCGAGCAGCCACAGCGAGCGCTGGCGTATAACTAATATCTAAAATTAAGTTTGGAGTTCGATTGCGTTCTCTCGGGCCGTAAGTTTGTGTTTACATTATATATAATAGATAATACTATCATCTCTGTATTTACCCACAGCACTAGAGGTTTTTACGCTTTAGGTCAATTATTATGATCTCAATGCGATTTCTTAGTATTTTTATTCTGATATCTACTAAGTTTCTTGCGCGATTAACGTGTGGAGTTTGGATGTAACCTCTCCATATTTTATCTTTGCTACCTACTTCCAAATTCCACGTGTACAAATACAAGAAGTAAGTGATCTAGACACATAATACTTAATATTGTCTTATGTTTACGCGAATGTTATACATTGAAATTAAACTAATTTATATTTCGTATTACATAATTTTTAAACTCTAACACTAAGTACTATTATTGAACTTTACTTCAATATAAGCTATTTAGATTAATTAAAACGTTGGGGCAAAGTGTAAAATGAAATATAAACAGTTTTAATTAATCTAAACAGCTTAAACTGTAGTAAAGTTTAATAATAGTAGGTACTGTTAGAGTCTCAAAATTATGTAAAAAAATGTTTTAAAATAAACAACGTAACAAAATTCGTATAAAATAGTTTAATTTCAACACATAATACTAGACCTCCGAGTGTATTTTTTTTAAAAGCCAGGTCTTTCTCTAGGTCTAATTCTTGTGTCGCGGGAGACTTTACAAACATTCAAACAACGGACACAAAGAACATCCAGACTTGGCACAACTAGGTATTTGTGGATTACAATTTTTTTGTCTCGTGTGAGATTCGAACGCACATCATTCGGCGCGGCGGCAGTGGCAACCACTTAAACCCCTTCGCCATCCGTGAAGCCAACAAGATGAAACACGCACCAGATTTCAAGTTAGACCTCCAGGAATACAACTGTGAAACCGCATTCAATTTGTGCACTAATATATGCGTGATGCGCGTATGAATAGATTATATTTCTAAAATAAATTATTGATAGGCTTTTTATGCTTTTTTAAAGACCAGACGTACATTATATTTATTACACATATCTTATGACGCGTAGACAAGTTACAATTTAATTATATGTATACGTCGCAGGCAATTTGTCTGATACCGCGTTTTACAAACAGCGTCGTCCGTTTAAAAACGCTCGCTGTTTTAAAATATGCCGACGGCAAATTGGCGATTCGTTCAATTGTCGGGGCTCCTATTTCTGGGTGGTCACTAAAAAAAACTCACGAAGGCGGAGGCGGGAGCTCTGCTCTTCTTAACTAACCTATCCAAGTCGGAGTGCTAAGAGTCGGGGCGTTAAGTGGCAAGGCAATTTACATTTTGCATATTTTAAAACAACGAGCGTTTTATTTTTATCGTTTAATTGATTTACTAGAAATGCGTTAGTTGACTACGCCGTTATATCTCTAAAGGAGAAAGACCCATTTGCCCACCCCAGGATTGTCTGGTAACCCTAGATTATATTACATAACTGCTATAGAACCTCATTTGAACCTCGAGGTATTTATATTAGTATGGACTGCGTAGTGATGCAGTTTAAATGCAGTTGGTCATACTGCATTTGAACTGCACATCGACGGTGCAGCTAGCTTGCAGTCAGCGTGCAGTCGTTGGAACTGCATGCCAACAATAATCGGACTGCACGGTTGGTTTGCAATTTTATTGCAGTCGTACTAACTGCATTCATACTGCAAATTTGCAGTCGGAGTGCAGTTAGAATGCAGTCCATTTGTCTAGAGCCTTACTGTTAGTCATGACTGTCCTGCGTTGTATCTGTTCATATCTATTTGTGTACCTACACATCGACGAAAGCATAAATGTTGTATCTCGAAAGCAGCAATTGCTGTATCTTAGCATAATTTTGTAAATCATATCTTTCTATATATAAGTCTTCTGTGCGTGTGTTTGTAATTAAACTCCTCCTAAACGGCTGGACCGATTTTGATGAAATTTTTTGTGTGTTCAAGTGGATTCGAGAATGGTTGAATGGTTTAGAATTTTTTTTCTTTTCGTGTTTACTGGACAACGTCTGTCGGGTCCGCTAGTCTTCTATATAAATAAAAATCAATTGCCACATGCATGACGGAGTATCACTTAAGAACGGCTCGACTGATACGGCTTGTTTATTTTTTTGTTGTGTTTGTAATTATCAGGACAAGGTTTGTATGAACGAAAATTATAATATCTGGAGGACATTATTATCAGCGCTTGTCACCCCCCAGGGCGCAGTGATAATCGCGCGCGTGTACAAGTACCTGCAGAAGGAGTACGAGGAGTTGAAGGCGCGGATCGGCGACGCGCCCGCACTGAGCTCTCTGGGCGACATCCTGGGGCGCACCGCCGCCGCCACCGGACTCAGCCAGTGAGCCGTCAGCGCAGCTCTGGAGACAGACACACTGGAGCCCTACAGGGGCAAGCGCTCCGCGAAGCCTCGGGCTTATTTAATAAAAATAATATTATAAAAGCAAATGTTTGTTTATTTGTCACGCTTCCACGTCTTAACTACTCGACTGGTCATCGTGAAATTTCGCATACGCGTTGTCAGGGATACAGAAAAGGACATGAGATACCCTTTCTCCATAAAAGTACTGTTTCCGAGGGATAGTTACCAATAAAAAACCTTTACTGTCTTAAATCTATATGAATTCTTCATTATTAACACACTATAGCTGAATAATGTACATACATACATAAATTCACGCCTGTTTCCCAGAGGGGTAGGCAGAGACTACGGATTTCCATTTGCTACGATCCTGACACACTTCTCTGGCTTCATTCACTTTCATAGCATTCCTCATACACGCTCGCCGGTTTAAGGTGCTCTTAACCTGGCCTTTATCCAGAACGTCTCCGATCTGATCAAGAAACGTTCGCCTAGGTCTTCCCCTTGCGACTGTTCTATTCACAAATACTGCTGAATAAATATAAAAGCTGAATAATGTATTGTTTTTTGTTTGAATACGCTGGAATCTGCATTCAGAAAATCGTTTTGCATTTGATAGCCCGATTTATCGTAATCCATACTAATATTATAAAAAGGCTTTGTTTGTTTGTCTGTATAAATAAACTCTGAATCTACTGAACCCATATGAATAATTATTTCATTTCATTAGAAAGCTACTTTAGCGATGTTATATAGCATGTTACCAGAAGTTAAATACGCTATATAACATCACGCTACAAGTTACGGGAGCGGCGCAGTAATTACAAACGTGGGTGAAACCGCGTGAGATACCTAGTTTAAATTAACTAATGTAATATTTGTTGCAGTACAGCGCTGAGCAGACGAAGTCATAAGTCATAAGTCATTTATTTCATAACAAATTACATTCGTGTTGAAAATAAGTTTGCATTTAGTAAAATAAAAACAAAAACATGCACATTAATATTATGACAATGTTAAATACAACTGAAATATACGAGCCCCAATGCAAAAATGTTCGTCTACTAAGAAAATTGAATGTAACCATGTATTGTAAGTGTAATATAGATAAGTAATGTCGGTTTAATGAGTCTAACAAATAAAAATGAGATTAGTAAATTAAATTAAGTTTATTTACTGTGAAGTACTCAAATAAAATATTTTGTCGTTACAAAAAAAATATGAATTCTTCCATCAATTATAACTCAAAACAGTTCGGCTATCGCAGTTGAACACGCAAAACAGTTCGTCTACCACTTGGTTGTATCTCCTTTACTATCAATAACGAATTTAATCCTAAGTGGCATCGTCGCTACTAACTGTTCACATTCTTCTGGAGTTGTTGAATCCCAAACAGTCTTAATTTTCGCCTTTAAATCTTTTTTTGACCTTGATGGATTTTTTCGCAACATCTTCTTCATTTTCCACCACATTGTCTCAATAGGAGACAAATCTGGACTGTTTGACGGCCACTCCATTGTAGGTATTTGTTTAGAGGTGAACCAAGCCTTTGTTGTCCTTGCAGTATGACAGGAAGCACCATCTTGTTGAAAAACATAGGCATTTTGATGTTTCAAAATCAGAATGGACGGCAATAAACTCGTTTCTAAAATGTTTTGGTATTTTACTGCATTAACAGTCTCGTCTACAAATTGCAGGCGACCCACACCTTGTGCTGACATGCAGCCCCATATCATTACAGACGCAGGGAACTTCACTTTTCTCTTGATACAGTCTTGGTGAAATACTTCATCTTTATTTCGGATAATTTTTTTCGTACATCACCGACAGTCACCTCGAATTTGGACTCGTCACTCCATATTATTTGACGCCACTGGTCAGCAGTCCAGTTTAAGTGATCACGAGCGAATTTTAACCTTTTCTTTTTCTGAAGTAATGTGAGTAAGGGTTTCTCTTTAGCCGTGTAAAAGCCGTAACCCATTCTCTTCAGGACTCTTTTACAAGTATCGACCGAGACATCTTTTTTAATCATATCACGCCATTGTACAGTAAGCTCTCCTGCACGAGCACGACGGTTTTTCTTTATAATTTTCTTTAAAACTCAGCTTCACTCGTAATACGAGGGCGGCCTGATCTCTTCAAACACGAAACTGTGCCGTTATTTTTGCTATGCTGGATTATTGACTGGACAGTTGATCTTGGCAATAATAAGTCTTTGGCGATTTGGTATGCAGATTTCCCATTATCACTGCTTGAAATAATAATTTTTCGAACTTCTACCGCGATAGGTTTTCCACGACCCATATTGCTCAAAATTATTAGCGAAAATAATGAAAAAATACTTGGAACACGCCTTTTTATAGCCTTTGACATCTAAAAACAATTGAATTCTATTTTTAAGATAATTTATTTTTAAATTTTGGTGTAACAATTTAAAAAGTATATTAACATTAGGCATAGACGAACTATTTTGCATCAATTAAGCACTAGACGAATTATTTTGCGTGACCATTTAAACAGTAATTTAACTAAGATACATAATTTTAAAAAAGGTTTTTTTTTTTCAATAGTACCAAAATAACGTTATTTATATAATAATAAATTCTTTATTGTAACAAAAAGGTATATACAATTAAAGTGTAAGCCCTGATTCCCAAACTAGCGTGAGCTGTATAATGGCAATCAGTTCCTCCCCAAAACAAATGATACAAAATTGTTACAAAAAGCATTTGGAACAAGCATATTTTAGAACATACTTAAACAATAGATTTTATTAATTTTGTGTACCTATGCGTATAAGTGTATGTGTGTGTGTAAAGCGTGTGCGCGTGTGTGTGTGCGTGGGCGTGTGTGTGTGTGTGTGTGTGTGCGTGCGTGCGTGCGTGCGTGCGTGCGTGCGTGCGTGCGTGTGTGTGTGTGTATGTGTGTGTGTTTGTGTGAAATATTATTTCTTCACAAGCAATAAATTTTCTACATCATCGTAGTTAAAACTCTTAAGCCATGTTTTAATAAACTTTTTAATTTGATAGTTTGATAAGTGTTTTGTTTTGTACACATATGGAGTATTTTATTAAATAAATTGTTTACTGCTAGTGTCTTTCTAGGAACGAAGAAAGTTAAAAAGAAAAATGTGTTCTTCATAATGTGTGACTAGACGAACATTTTTGCATTGGGGCTCGTAATATAATAAGGTCAACAATAATTAAATAATTAAAACAGAATCTCATTAAATTCATGTCAAAAAAATAAAATATATATTAAAACCAGTCAGAACAATGTTAAAAGTCAAAAATAAACGCTAGAATACACAAAAAGAAATATGCCTTAAATGGATTTAAATGTCAATATAAATTCAAAAATATCAACAATAAAGTATATCCTTATAAATACTATTCAAAAAGATAAAAAATAAATTTAAATAAAATGGAAATTACTTTAATATATGTTCTTTATAATTTAAAAATTCATCAATACTATAATAGCATTTATTATGTTTTTAATTTATTTTTAAATAGAGCTGAATTTTGTATAATGGTGCTATGAAGAACGAACAAGTTAATGAAAACACTATGTAGGTCTGTGTGTCTGTCTGTTAGTGACAGGTATAGCTCCGGAAACACTGGACCGATTGACTTGTAACTTGGTGTGCAGATACCTTGGGGTTCTCCCTCGGCTGAGTTTGAATATGGGCTCTGTGGGTCAAAAAACCCCCGAGATATAGGGGTCACAAGGTCATAAAGTCAGTGGATATCCACCAACAGAGTGATTTGGAAGTCCAAGGGAAAGGCTTTTGCCCAGCAGTGGGACATTACAAAAAGCAGAAGAAAAAGAAAAAAATATTGGCACATGAAGACAAAGAGGTTGAATCCTGGATTTTTACACCATCTCGTTTATTTTAATGATCGCTCGCTATAATGGTGAAGGAAAACATCGTCTCAATAATGTTCTCGAAGATATGTCAAGTCTGCCAACCCGCAGTGGGCCAGCGTGGTGGACTATGCCCTTCTTACTTATGCCCAGCAGTGGGACAATTCTTATACAGGTACTGTTGACTGAATCCTGAAACTTTACTATTTGTATTATAGTGCAAATATATATTTGTAGGATTGGCAGCGTTTTATTCAGTCAACTACTTCACACTAAGAGCACTTATCACTACAAAACGCGAGACAGTTTTTACGAGGTGTGCACTGATCGACGGTAACACTTAGACCGAGCTCTGTTCGCCCCTCGCGCCGCCTCGTAGACTCTGTCTAGCGCCGCTAGATGGCGCTGGCGTTCCACCTTAATGCCTTTCTGTGTCACTAGATGGCGCTAGTGTACCAATTATTATTGCCAGTATTGCCGTTCCGACACGGCCATCCTGCTTGCACACGTCCTCGTGTGATGGTTACTCTGCCAACAAAAGTCCGCAAGAGAATTTTGTTTCACTCGGTCACTCCTGACCAAAATCTAGATTCATCGGATCGGTGAAAATAAGGAAAATTTTAGGACTACAGTTTTATTTCAATCAAATCATAATCTTTAACTAAATCAAACATGGTAAAATTAGGAATTATCTAAATACAACAATCATTACCCAGGGCCATGTACCATAGTTGTTCGAAATGATCTTTAAAACTCTACTGCAATAAATACTGCCAAGCACACAGAAACCTTCGAGTAAAACCACTAACGCCACGGCTCTCTAGCCGACCAGCAATCGCATTGCTCTCACACATCCAGCGCATGGATCAAAACTTCTGTACGCATATCCATCAAGTGGATCGCCCGTGTACATCACTCACTGACTGCACACTACGGTCTCTCCAGACCCCGACCTCCGCCAGAGTTAAACGCGCATCGCGTACCCACGGACTGCTTGAGTTGCCTCAAGAGACACCGATTTCCGAATTCAGACAGTGGTTGACACGGTGACACGGAACCACCGAAATAGACTAAGTAAATTGACGAACATGGATATTCGGTACTTGGACCAAACAATTGAGGAAGTAGGGGTTACAAAGTTTTTAGGCTTAAGTATTGACAATAACTTTAACTGGAAACAGCATATTGAATTTTGACACATTGGTGCCAATTCTGTTGTCACAAAATTCTCTTATCTTAGCTAAATATCTCTAAAATTTAGTTTAGTCCTGTCAAACGACATTTCGTATTCTGAAATCGCTAAAATTGACAGCACTAAACTAAATTTTAGAGATTTTTAGCTAAGATAAGAGAATTTTGTGACAACAGAATTGGCACCATTGTGTCTCAAACTAAATACATAATGCATATGCACTTTATAGATTAAAGAAAACAGCGAGTATCACAGCTGTTTTAACAGCGTATTATGGGTATGTTTACTCTCTTCTAAGGTATGGTGTTATGTTCTGGGGCGATTCTACTGATAAAGAAACTGCATTTAAAGCTCAAAAGAAATGCATACGGGCAATATTCAGTATTAAAACTACAGATAGTTGTAATTCATATCTTATAAATTTTTAAATTCTAACGCTACCATGCATTTACTTATTGGAAACTGTCTTATTTGTGCGCAAAAATATTAATATATTTAAAAACCTTAACAGTAACAGGCGAGACTTGGAAGTATGTATGCCCACAAATAAAACAGCCTTATTAAATAAGAGTGCACTTTGCATGGCTGTTCGATTGTACAATCGTTTACCTAAAACAGTGCTCGATATCTCAAATAGCGTGGATATATTTAAAAATAAAGTTAAACAAATATTAATTGAAAAGAGTTACTATTCCGTAAACGATTATTTAATTGATAAGTAAAATAATGTAATCCTATGACATGTGCATATTTAATTAATAATAAACAATGATTAATTTAATTTATATTCAAGTGATAATTATATAAACAGCATGTATGAATTTTCTGAATGTAATCCATATTATTTATTGTGTTAATTTTGCATGCTGCTGTGACAGCAGAATATGATGAGACTAATATCATTGTAAGAGCTTTTATACTTACTCGTGTTCTGCAAAATAAAGATTTTGATTTGGTTTGATTTGAATTAACATAAGAGCAGACCTGCATTGCAGTGGGTCTCGGCTTCGAACCCTCGTTGCGCACCTCTGATTTTCGGAAGTTATATGACTTTTCGAAATTATATAAAGGCTAAAGAAAAGAAGGACATAAGAGCAGCGATAGCCTAGTAGGAAACCGTTGAACTGCCATGCAGAGGTCTCGAGTTCGATCCGAAGACATGCATCTCTGACTTTTCGACGTTATGTGCGTATTAAATAGTTAATTATCGCTTGCTTTAACGGCGAAGGAAAACATTGTGAGGAAACCTGCATGCCTGAGAGTTCTAAATAATGTTCTCGAAGATTTGTGAAGTCTGCCAACCCGCAGTGGGCAAGCCTGGTGGACTATGGCCTTACCCTTCTCACACTGAGAAGAGGCCCGTGCCCAGCAGTGGGACAGTTTAACACAGGGCTGATATTATTATTATTATTATAACACATTTATTTAAATATAATTTCTCTTTATAATAATAATAATAATAAACCCCTCTGGGACAGTCGTTATCTCATCATGAGACTAACGCGATATCGGAGGGCACAGTATACTAGCTTTAAAACTATCACTTTCGCCTTGTGATATAAACAAAAAATGTATCACCAGGTTAAATTAAAGCGCACAAACCGCAGGGCAGCTTGTGGCGGGCTGAATGTGAGTGGCGACACTGCGGTCCTGAATGCCTCAGAGAGTTGGTTAGGGCCTCGTCCCCGGCTTAGCGTAAGGGCCATACCTCACCGAGATGCCATGGCGACGTGGCCAGCGACGTCGGCATGGCTACGTCTGGCGTCCCTGCGTCGCCAGACTGAGTCGCCAAATCGCGTCGCCAATGCTTTCAGTTCTGTCTCGACACAGTCAGGAATGGACGTGGAAATTACTGTACTGTTATTATATTATTACCAGCGTCGCAAAAAGAAGAAACGAAAAAAGATAAAATATGGGTACATCCGTTTATATCAAATCGAAGCCAAAGCGGTGTTTTTCTCAAACTTTATGAAGAATTAAGAAAATACCGTGAAAAATTTTCAATTATCTGAGGATGTCACTAACATCATTTGATGAATTATTGAGTTTATGTCGGAATGATTTATCTAAACATGACACAATATTAAGAAAATCTATAGGTCCAGAAGAAAAACTATTTGTGACATTGAGGTAAGCATATATTTATAATTTTATCATACATGTCTAAAATGGTTGATTCTTCGGAGTAATTTGATAAATTCGACAAGGGTGCATGTACGGTATGTGGCATTTCAAAACCTCCCGCATCGAGTAGAATATCCAGGATGGTAGCTTGAAGGAGACGGTTGCATTTGTTGGGATTGCGACCATGAGCTTTGGGGGTAATATTCAGGCTTAGTTGCGTTGTCGAGTATAGACATTATCTTAATTTTCGTAGCCATTTTTCTTTCTGGAGGTACTTTTTGTAATGTACCTACCAAAGACAACGTAAATAACCTATCTTCGTCATCATTTTTTGCGTTAAAATTTCATTTCATTAACAGCTACAACATTTTTTAAGAATTGCAGTTGTTGAAAAAAGACATATTCAATTTTACGTGATCCGCCAGATCCGGAATTTACATTTTTTTGGCGGCCAACTTCCCTTGTGAAGCAGCCGCGGATACTCTTCCACTTTCTTTTAATGCAACAACTAAAAGTAAATTTTAAGTTACGTTTATAATAATAATAATTTTTTGCGGGTATCTTGCAACAGGTTGTACATTTATGGAACTATATTACAACTACAGACTCGGTTATACAACAATATGTACAATAGTTAGAGAAGTGTATGACACTATATGCAAACATCGAGGACAGTTTATAATAATACCTACTACAGAAAATGATTGAGAAAGCATTGCAAGAGGATTAAAAAAAAACTCCAATTTCCCACATTGCTTTGGTGCCATTGACGGCAAACACATCAGAATAATTCAGCCAGTAAATTCCGGATCACTGTACTATAACTTAAACATTACTTTTCAATTGTTTTACTTGCAATATGTGATGCTAATTATAATTTCACATATATAGATGTTGGAGCGTATGAAAAAAGCAGCGATTCAGAGGTTTTTAAGGAAAGCTCTTTTTACACTAACCTCATGAGCAATTCTTTAAGTATCCCTGAGGCCAAACCACTGATAGAAAATGGTGACAATATTCCATATACAATTGTAGGAGATGAAGCTTTCGGACTACACGACGGAGGACACAATCTCAGTTACAAACAAAAAAATTCAACTTTCGTATATCTAGAGCACGCCGTTATATCGCATTTTGCATAACTTTGTACGTTCTAGAGATGGCTATTCATATGACGATAATTTGACAGTAACGGGGTTCCAACCTGCTACAGATCAGGAGCGTATTAACAGTTCGAGACAAACTTGCAGACTATTTTGTAAATCATAACCCGCTACCATGGCAAGATAGAAATATATAAGTTTAACGAAATATTAATAAAACATTGCACTTACATAGCTGGTATTTTTCTTCATTTGTCATATCTTCTTTTTCTTTAAAAATGTTCACCATTTCGTGTGCGTTCGCGCAGCGGAATGTTGTTGAATTTAAAGATTTTAATTATGCAGATATTTAGTGTATGACGTCGTATAATTGTGTATGGTAAAAAAACAATTGTGCACGCAGCCATTGTGGAGAAATTCACCAAAAACTGATTCCGTTGGGCGAACGTTGTCCTGGCGGAACTTTTTTTAACCCATAGACTTTAGAAGAAAAGAGATGTGTCCAAAAATTTGTGTGTAATTGTGTATGTATGAATAAAATTAGTGCATGCATAAACTTCGGAGAAATTCAAGTTTCCGCTACGCGAACGTTTGGCCATTAGCTAGTTTTCTTATAAAGCGCTTACATAAAGAGCTGTAGATTTTTACATACGTTGTTTTGAATTTGTTTATATTTGTTTAAAAAAAAAGATTTAGAAAAAATCGTAGGGCTTAAAAGATAAAAATATAAACGTAAAATACGCTTATTAGGTCTTAGTTCTTAAAGTATGCACTTTGGGGTCTAGATTTTCACGTTTATACAAACCTTGTAAGTGTCTGCAACATGTTGCCAAGTATCAATGATGTTCCGTTAGTAATTAAAGAGTTATAGGACAATTTACCATGAATAGATCACTGTTTACAAAGCAGTCAAATATCACGACGTTCTAAAGGAATTGCATGGTAAAATGTATGCCAATAATTAGTTTATTCATTCAACTATTCACATGCAAAATTTCATGTCATTAAATTCAGTAATTAAAGAAAAACAATTATAATACTGACGAAGCATCGAAAACCTACATAACCCGATCAAGTTCGGATAGCTACAAAAAAGCGGCCGTGCCATATATCTAAGAAACGTTCTTAACCTTCCAATATAGTATTTATTAATATGGTACAGTTGCGTACACAAGCGTTAGGAAAAAATAAAACAATTGCATTTCTTGAATGAAAAATATTTTTTTAATAATAACGCCTATATCTACGATAAAAATAAATCTTCAATTAACAAGTACTTCTCTATTTAAATATCCGTGTACAAAAATATTTTAATTACATATAATACTTAATTATGTAATTATAATAACGTTAACAAACGCTTGCAACGACAGCAATAGACTTAAATGTGTTTTAACTAAAATAGGTTTAATAAACGATTATGAATATAAGGGTAAGTATCCGGCCCCGCGCGCACTTAATGTAAACAATAACAGATTACCCGGTAATCGGACACCCGTCGCGCGGTCGGCACTTAAAGCGCCACTTGACACGCCCTATCGATGTTTATGTTTTTGAGCTCTGAGTTATGATAACATCGCTCGTGTTTCTTAGAAATACACATTGTAAGCTACGACAAGTATTATGAATCATCGCATTGAAGTGTATACTTGAGTTTATACGCCTGGATAAACAAAGCAGAACTGTACAAATTGTTCGTTATTGAAAATATTTGTTTCTAAAGAAATATAAATGCTATAAGAAGAGTTTTTACTTTTTCTATTTTCTAGATAAATACTCTTTATAGTAAAACGAAGTATTTATATATGGCTGTGAGAAAAAATTAAGATATTGACATTTGAAAGTGGCACTACCGTGCGTGTCATGGACATTTAGAGCGCGGCAAAAGTAAATATTGAAATTTTTGTTAAAAAATATTCGTCGTAACTTTGTGCGTTGTATTCAGATATTTCTATAGAAACACTAATAAATAACACTATTATAGTGATTGAAACCTGAAATACGATATAATACTGTACTAAAAAACAACAAATATAAAAAAGCGCGGGAGAACTGATAAATGATAATAGGTTACTTTGGGCTTCAGTTTGACAAACAAAATTATCATTAGTCAGTATTGTTTTTATTGTGTCTAAAAATAGAAATATGCTCTTTATAGTTAAACATTTTTTTTTATATATGTCTGTGAGAAAAAATTAAGATATTGACATTTGAAAGTAGCATTGACATGCGTGACGAGTACATTTAGAGCGCGGCAAAAGTAAATTTTGTTTTTTTTTTCACAGAATATTAGTCGTAACCTTGTGCGTTGTTTTCAGATATTTTTATAGAAACACTAATAAATAACACTATTATAGTGATTGAAACCTGAAATACGATATAATACTGTACTAAAAAACAACAAATATAAAAAAGCGCGGGAAAACTGATAAATGATAATAGGTTACTTTGGGCTTCAGTTTGTTATACAAAAATAACGTAAGTCAGTATTGTTTTTATTGTCTCTAAAAATAGAAAGAATAAGCTTTTCAATAATGTATTACACTTATATACTTGCCCTACAAAAAACGACAGTAAACAGCGGCACAAATAACATCGACGAACGAACGCTCGGCGCGAAGTCACGTGACATAACAATAACAATATTAGACAATTATTATTCAGTTAGTAAATGGTTCGTTCGAAAAGCTCAGTTCATTCCGAGTACAATGATATACAATACAAGACTTTAAATACAGGCCTTTCAATACAAAAACGGCAAAAACTAGCGCGCGACCCTCTTTTTTTTGTTGCTTGACGCCTTAAGGCGTCAACGGGGTTTGACGGGTACAAAAGTGATGACGCCTTAAGGCGTCAACGGGGTTTGAGCGGATATAGTATTTATTAATATGGTACAGTTGCGTACACAAGCGTTAGGAAAAAATAAAACAATTGCATTTCTTGAATGAAAAATATTTTTTTAATAATAACGCCTATATCTACGATAAAAATAAATCTTCAATTAACAAGTACTTCTCTATTTAAATATCCGTGTACAAAAATATTTTAATTACATATAATACTTAATTATGTAATTATAATAACGTTAACAAACGCTTGCAACGACAGCAATAGACTTAAATGTGTTTTAACTAAAATAGGTTTAATAAACGATTATGAATATAAGGGTAAGTATAATATTTCGAGCTTCAATAAAAATTAAAATCACATCACATAACTAGACTTTTCAGTTATTTAGATTTGATCAACATTAAATAAGTGCTTATAAATGAGTAGCAACAACAATTGTGTTATCACCTATACCAATTCAATACCGGTATTATACTGTAAATTTTGGGATGTTACCTAAATATATTGCACGGCCGCTTTTTTGTAGCTATCCGAACTTGGTCGGGTTATGTAGGTTTTCGATGCTTCGTCAGTATTATAATTGTTTTTCTTTAATTACTGAATTTAATGACATGCAATTTTGCATGTGAATAGTTGAATGAATAAACTAATTATTAGCATACATTTTACCATGCAATTCCTTTAGAACGTCGTGATATTTGACTGCTTTGTAAACAGTGATCTACTCATGGTAAATTGTCCTATAACTCTTTAATTACTAACGGAACATCATTGATACTTGGCAACATGTTGCAGACACTTACAAGGTTTGTATAAACGTGAAAATCTAGACCCCAAAGTGCATACTTTAAGAACTAAGACCTAATAAGCGTATTTTACGTTTATATTTTTATCTTTTAAGCCCTACGATTTTTTCTAAATCTGTTTTTTAAACAAATATAAACAAATTCTAAACAACGTATGTAAAAATCTACAGCTCTCTATGTAAGCGCTTTATATGAAAACTAGCTAATGGCCAAACGTTCGCATAGCGGAAACTTGAATTTCTCCGAAGTTTATGCATGCACTAATTTTATTCATACATACACAATTACACACAAATTTTCGGACACATCTCTTTTCTTCTAAAGTCTATGGATTAAAAAAAGTTCCGCCAGGACAACGTTCGCCCAGCGGAATCAGTTTTTGGTGAATTTCTCCACAATGGCTGCGTGCACAAATTTTTTTTTACCATACACAATTATACGACGTCATACACTAAATATCTGCATAATTAAAATCTTTAAATTCAACAACATTCCGCTGCGCGAACGCACACCACCATTTCATCCCAACATTTAATTTTCAAGTTGCGGTCAGAGTACTCTTTCAATGCATTGTTCCATAAACACGGGCGATTTTCAATTTCTATGATAAATCTCTCAGTATCGGACGACTTTGCTCTCAATACGACGTGCATTCAACGCGGCGACTGGTTGGCGACTGAGTGAGTGACGGAGCATACAAACACGTGCAAACAACTGGCGACGTCGCCAGGTAGCCAGCGTTGCCAATCGCCGTATGCGGAGGGGTCGACTCTGGCTACGGTGGCTACTTGGCAACGTCGCCAGTCGGTCGCCAAGTGAGTTAGCCGTCATACATCTCAATAAGAACTAGTTGACGACGTCGCTGGCCACGTCGCCATGGCACCTCGGTGAGGTATGGCCCTTACTGGTTGGCTGGGGTGGAACTTCAGGAGTGCCCGTAGGACTCTCAACTCTGGCTTGCCTTGGTCGGCCAGCCAGAGGGGGGCCGCTAGAGCTATATGCTTGGGGGTGGAAGTGTCATTTTCAAGGGCATAACTACGGGGAAACCCGCTCTGGGTCTCCGTTGTCACGAGACCCGTGATGGTGAAACCGGCGCCGCACCGCTCGACACCCCTAGCCACATGCACCGGTGTTGCCCTCTGCTGCTGGCTTGTATGCCTATAGTGGCTTATCAGGGGGCCCATCTAGTGAGTTGGCAAGTCACCGTCTGCCCATTGCATTGATGCTATTAGAGTATTCAGGGCAGACGCCGTTTTTCATCCATAGTTAGCAATATACCGGTCCACCAAACACCCATACCTATAGCCCATATATTAGAATCCATACGTAGCAATAGTCCTACGCCTGCTGCGGCTAGTGCCGCTGTAGGTGTTCCATCACACCTTTGATTAAAACTCTCGAAGGGCCTCTTCACGTTGGACCCATGTCTCCGTGTAAGCCTCCCAAACAACAACTACAAGTTAGCCTGTGTTAAGGAGTAACAGTGCCAAGCCCCTGATTGTTAGCAAATAATACAATCAAAAGAGTACACATTTACATTGAATTGAAGCCACATTTGACATGAATAAATTTATGTAATAGTTATTATTAGTTATTTATACATAGTTAAAAAAAGTTGGTGCGTGTGAGAGTGAGGTGTGTATAAGTGTGTAAAGTTATGTTGCTGTGAGTGAGTTTACTGTGTAAGTAGTGTAGTTCGGTTTCATCATAAGTAAGTTGTGAGAGGAATGTTCGAACGGACTTTTTACAGTTGTAGGATGAGAGTCCGAAAACTGGGCATTTTGAGTTAATTTTATTATAAAGAAATGGAGCAAGATAGGTGGAGAATCTCTTTACAAAAGATGTATGTGGAGGAGGAATGGAGCAGATTCTATCTTTTCGACGTTTAGCAATGTGTCGATAAGGTGTTCGCAATCTCCACGGGCTTCAATACAGTTTTTGCAGCTCCTCCCCAGCAGGAGATGCAGTAGGTCACAAGTGATTGGCAAAGAGCAAAGTATACATTGCGGATAATGAAAGTGTTTGCGACGTGCCGCAGTGTTTTGAAGATATATATTAGTTTTCGTACGCGCCCAGATAGAGTGTTAATATGGCGTCTGAAATTCAGATGTTTATCAATAATAATGCCTAGATATTTAATTTGGTCTACTGGAGTAAGTAGTGGGCACTGGCAGACTTGTTGTGACAGTAAAAAACATGAGTGAGCTTTTAGGCAAATAGAGGACTTGGGTTGGGAATTTGAGTTTATCGAGAAGGTGATAAAATTAGTTTTGGAGGTGTTTAGGGTCAAAGTGTGTGAGTAAAGCCATTTAGTGCTGAGTTAAAACCTTCTTGCGCATACAATTCTAGATCCAGCCATGAATCTGCTATAAAAGTTATAGCAGTGTCATCAGCATAGGAGACTATTTGGGCATTTGGTATATCTAAATTACAGAGATCGTCAATGAATAGCAGAAATAGTGTAGGGCCTAAAATACTTCCCTGTGGTACACCGTATTCGATAGGAAGCGTGTCACTATTGTGTTTATTAATAGTTACAAATTGTGAACGTCCAGTAAGGTAACTTTTTAATAAATTAAATGGAATGCCCCTGATACCTACACTTTCCAGCTTCTGTAAAAGCGCAGGAATTGGCACTGTATCAAAGGCTTTCCTTAAGTCTAAAAATATGGTCAACACCTTTTTATTGTTATCCAATTTCTCAACAATATGATCTGTGAGTTTGTGTATCGCATCATTCGTGGATTTATTTTTTCGAAAACCGAATTGTCGAGGTGATAAAAGATTATAATGCTCAAGATAGGAAATGAGTCTCTTATTAATTAGACGCTCGAATATCTTTGAAAGAGAACTGAGTACCGCTATAGGACGATAGTTAGTAACAAGGCTACCATCACCGCTCTTGAAAATAGGATGAATGGCCACCTTTTTTAATGATGTCGGAAATATGGCTGAATCAATGCAACCGTTGAAAATTTCGGATAGGATAGGTGCGAGATATCTGGCGTAACGTTTTAAAAATAGAGTGGAGATACCATCCCAACCGGTGGCTGCATTTGTTCGTAACGTATTTATAATTGAAATTATTTCATCAGTGTCTGTCTTTTCCAACACAAAAGATTGATTAGATTTAGATGTGTGTAGTAATGAGATTGGATTAGGTGAATATTTTTTGCTAATATTGTCTGCAAGATCCCTCCCCACATTTGCAAAAAACTTGTTTACTTTATTGCAACACTGCACTGGAGATGATGAACCTGCTAACAACTGTGTGTAGGAGTGTTTAGTTTTGGTAGTGTTTGTAATTGTTTGTATAGTGTTCCAGAGTTTTTTAGGGTTATTCATAGCCTTATTTAATTGAAGAGAGTCAAATTGTCTTTTTGCTTTTTTTAATAACGCTGTGCAAAAGTTTCTGTATCTTTTATAAGTGCTTATAATTATGATGTTGTCAGGAGATTGCTTTAGTTTTTTATGTAGATGGTCACGGTTCCGAATACACTTAAGTAAGCCTGGTGTAATCCATGGTTTTAACTGCTTTTTTCTTGAGGAGACTTTTACGATAGTAGTGCAGTCTTCTATTGCTGTTTTGATGAGGTTTACAAAGTGGTCTGTAGCTTCATTTGGGTCCCTATTATATAGAACTGTTGCAAAATCTATGTCAGCCATGATAGTGTCTAAAGCAACGTAGTTTATTTTATGAGTATAATTCACAGAAAGAGATGATCTAGCATTGGTTTCATTGAGACAGCAAAGTGAGGAATAGTGATCTGTTATAGTAGTATTATAGACAAGTGTCAAAGTTTTAGACTTAGATCGAACCATGAGGTGGTCTAAACAGTTACTTCCTCTAGTCGGCTTTGTGTGTGCAGGTAAAAATCCATGATAAGCTAAGGTGTTTAGGTATTCGTGTGAACGCGTATCGGAAGAATCAGGTTTGATGTCTATATTGATGTCTCCTGTTACGATGACTGTTCTAAAATTATTCAACGATTGAAGTACTATGTTAATTGAGGAGAGGAATATTTGAATATTATCGTTTGAGGGCGATCGGTATACACAGAGTATTGCTACTTCTGAGTCTAATTTAATTATTAAACCAGAGGCAGATGCATTAAAATTAGGCTCTTCATAAGTTGATGCAATAGTGCATTTAACATAAACAACTACTCCATCACTCTTATTTAGATGCTTGGTGGTGTTATATGTGACGTAGTTTTTTAAATTGGGTATATAATTGTTACTGGAACATTTTAACCAGCATTCTGTCAGTACTATAAGCTCACAATCAACATCAATACGGTGTAATAAGGTTCGCAGGTCTGTAAAATTGACATTTATAGATCGAATATTTTGTGAAAGAATTTTTACTTGATATTTAGTTTTATTTATATATTGTTGGGTTTGTTCAGGTGCACAAATATGTGTATCCGATACAGAAAAAAGATCAACATTATCGATTATATCATTGATTTTTGTAGACATTGTTAATGCAAGTATGTATTACATATGGGTTATAGATAAGGCAGGTGTAGAGATGTGATTTGGCAACTATTTGGTGAAAAAAGTATGGTGACACGAGTAGTATGATATTTTGTAGGGGTATTTGTAGTGTATGATTTATGAGTGTAAGTAAATTATGTGTATAAGTGTTGTATTTGAATGTTGTATGTAATAATGAGTAAGGCACAAGAGTGATTAAAATTATATCTAAATTCAGAGAAAGAGTATATAATTGATATTTAGAGTTAAAAATATTTTTTAAACGAAAAAATGTGTACAATAAGGATACTAGTCATGCGTTATCTCTTGAAGGAGATTGACTAAGTTGTAGCTCATTCTTTATGACGATATATTGACTTGTTGCATCTTTCTTCAACATAACACGTCCGTTAGATGTCCAGCAGTATTGAAAATTATGCGCTTTCGCATAATTTCGGGCTAAGTAGAAGAGTCGTTTGGATGAAGCTGTCAATTGTTCTGCTATAAAGACTGGAGTATTTGGTATGATACCTAGGCTAGCAGAGCTTAATTTACTGTTCGAGTGGTTTTTGTTGTAATCCTTAACAGCCAACATAAAATTACTTTTAACCAGAGTATTTATAAACTCGACTGTTATTGTAGAATTAGGGCTTTCTTTTTTTGATGGTTGCCGTGATACATCACGCATATCCGATACCGTAAGGTTCAACTCTAAGTGTTTCGATAGCTCTATTAAAGAATTATAAAGCATCTCCTTAGATTCCTTTGACCTTTTTGGAACATTGCGTATTTCAATACTGGTTTTCACCATAGAGCGGTCAAAAGATTCCACCTTCTCTTCGAGTGTAGTTATCTTAGCTATCAAGGATGTACGTTCTTTCTCGAGATCAGTTATTTTCAATTCCAGTGAAGTTAATTGATCAGAAATATACGTAACAGATGAATATAATATGTTAGAAAGTACCTGTGATAAGAGAAACATAATAATAATATAATAATAATTGGAGCTGATGTAGACTTGTTAGCCTCCGTGAACTGGCTACGTTTCGGTGACCTCTTTGGGGAAACCGAAGGTTTTGTCTGTGCTATTGCGGACGAAGTTATCAAGACGAATAACTACCGGAGATATATCTTGAGGAATGGTACGGTTGACATTTGTCGGGCGTGCACCTACCTGGTGAGTTCCTCAGGCATATAGTTTCCGGTTGTTCTCGTCTTGCTAACGGCGAGTACTTGCACAGACATAACCAATTAGCCAGGATTATTCACCAGCAACTTGCTCTGAAATACAAACTTGTAGATGTTGAAGTGCCGTACTACAGGTATGTAGCTGAATCAGTTCTCGAAAATGGTCATGTCACGTTGTACTGGGATCGAACTATCATCACAGACAGGACTTGTGGCCAACAAACCTGACATTGTGGTGATAGATTGATCAGAGCACCGCGCATTGATTATCGATGTCACCATTCTGCATGACGGCAATCTCGCGAAAGCTGAAAAAGATAAACAAATTAAATATCTCGATTTGGCTCGCGAGGTTGTCGACATGTGGGATGTTGATTCGGCAATCATTGTGTCGATAGTCATATCTGTCAATGGTCTAATAGCCAAGAGCCTCGATCACCATCTAAAGAGGCTCGCGTTGGGTGCTTGGATCAAAGGTTTGATGCAGAAGGCAGTGCTATTAGATACAGCACGCATTGTGAGGAGTTTCCTATCTCTGGAATCCTAACCACCGGCAGCTTGGACCCTGTGCCCGATGCCGGTGGGGTACCATATATTTTATATTTTAAATGTATTTTTATAGGTTTATGTATATTTAAAAATGAAAAGTATATTGAAAATATTTAAATAAAGAGTATAATAATAATATTTATTGCCCTTAAAAGTTACAAATAATACAGAACAGGTTTTAAAATTCAATAATTGTTTACATTGTTAGAATTTTCTGAATCAATTAAATTCCCCGCACTAGGCTAAGCCTATCCTGCGGGAAATTGTTGGATTCATCCAAATGTAATTTTTACATAGAGCGGTTTGAACCGAGTGCAAAATTATAGTGTAGATAAAATTTAATGGTAATGGAACAATTAAATAAAAATAAAAAACGTATTGTGATAGACATAAACAAAACCAAAGTACAATTATAATTCAACGGTAAGATTAATTAATAACATCATAAAAGACTAATATGGTAAATAAGGTAAATAGGGCAATCATTCTTAACTATATAATACTTTTAAAGAGATCTTCTGTTTGGAGGTAAGTCAACGTTAATAACGTCTTGGTTAGTTTTAACTTGGCCTCACGATGAGACAGTAAATAAATTTTACAAATTTTATTAATTTTGTTATATAATTAAGGCTTAAGATATGCACAAAACTTTTTTGCAAACGTTGTTTTTTGATTGGTGGAATTGGGAGGCTAAATACGCGTTTCTTGATCATGTCTTTATAGTTTTCTGCATTTAACACCTCTTTATGGCATAGGAGAATAATTTTGCTTAGAAACAGTCGTCTGACACTAAGGACCTGAGCGTCATTGAAGAGTTCAACGGTTGGGTATCGGAAGGTCTTTCTCATCATCGTTTTAAGCACTGCACGTTGGGCCCTTTCTAGAGTAATTATGTAAGAGACCACCTCTTACATAATTACTCTAGAAAGGGCCCAATACCACCCCAAGCCAAGATGCAGTACTGTAAAATCGATTGGCCTAGTGTAAAGTAAACAGTCTTCAACAAGCTTGTTGGAGCCACGTCGCGTAATTTTTTCATAACGTAAATGAGCTTTCTGATTCTAGCAGACGTGGCCGCGACACGCTCCTTAAAGGAGAGTTTTTCATCTATTATAACCCCTAAGTACTTAACGCTTGTAACTCGCTTTAGGGAATTATAGCAGCATCTTAAAGTATTGCACGTATGAACGACCAGTTTTAGATATGTTGGAGGAGCAGTAGTAGCGGTCTTATGAAAGCATATGAAAGTGGATTTTGTTAAATTTAACGTTAGAAGGTTGGCTTCTAACCATTTCCATATCTGAAAAAGTCCTTGTTGAGCAGTCTGTAACACCTTATCCCAAGACTTGTCGTGGAACAGAATCACAGTGTCGTCGGCATAGTTAATTATTTCTGCATTTTGTTGGCATTTCAGGAATATGTCATTAATATAAGTAAGAAAGAGCGTGGGGCCCAAAATACTACCCTGAGGAACGCCATAAACTACTTCACGTTCTGTACTGATGATAGAAACCACTTTAAGACATTGTCTCCTGCCGGTAAGATAGCTACGAAACCAATCTAGACAGATTCCTCTGATCCCAATACCCTTAAGCTTTCGTAAGAGAATCGGTATTGAGACGTTATCAAAAGCTTTCGCCAAGTCAAGGAAGACATCCAAACACGCTGATCCCTCGTCTAGGTGTTTAGAGATAATATTAGTTAATAATGAAACAGCGTGTTCGGTGGATTTTCCTTGACGAAAACCGAATTGTTGATTTGATAATAATTTGTTGGATTCTAGGAAATCAACTAGTTGTTTATTAATCATCTTCTCTAATAATTTTGAAAAACTGCTTAGCAAAGAAATGGGCCTGTAGTTATTGGGATCATTGGTAGCTCCACTTTTGTGGATAGGCGTCACCGCAGCGACTTTGCACTTATCCGGAAAGGTTCCACTAGTCATACATTGATTAAAATGTGGGTGAGGGGTATTTTATATAACTGTTTGCAAATTTTATAAAGCGATTAGTAATTCCGTCAACACCAGGGGCACTATTGTCCTTTAGCTGTAGAATTATATTCTCTATTTCGTCTATATTAGTTGGCTTCATGAAGAAAGAGTTTAATGGTGAAGTAGTTACTTGGACATGGGATATTAAAGTTTCCTCCGACAGTTTTGAGTGAGTTAGTATTTTACTAGCAAGTTGCTGTCCCATAGACGCTAGTAGTTTATTGCAGTAGTCCAGAGATAATTCTACATTTTTCTGAATGTTACATAGGTCGCTAGAGTTCCTTTTTATTGATACAGAGTTAGTAATACTTTTAATAGTTCTCCATAATTTACTTGGATTACCACGGCTTTTTTCTATTTCCTCCTTACTATACTGATTTTTTAGCTTTCTTAAAAGATCTTGGTAATAGTTCCTATAGCGTATAAATTAGCTTTTTTAGGTTATTTTCTGGATTTTTACGTGCGTCTATGTGTAGTTTATCTCTGTGGATCGAACATCTGACAAGCCCTGGTGTCATCCATGGCTTGATTATATTTTTACGTCGGCTAACATGAGTAACTATTGTATGGCGATCTCTTATTAAGGATATAATATCAATAAATGTATTAGCTGCTTCGTTAGGACACGATTTGGCAGTTACAATTGACCAATCAACAGTCTGTAGTTCAGAGTCTATAGCATCCCAGTTAAGATTAATAAGAGTTTTCCTATTCCGCTTGGGTTTTGGTGTCTCGCTGCCAATACCTACCATCACTAGGTCATGGTCAGTAACTGCTGAAGTACAAACTACAGATTCAAAACTATTAGATACCTTTACGAACACATGATCAAGGCACGCTTCTTTACGGGTAGGTTTATTTATAGCCGCCCGAAAGCCCAAGTGAGCCATGAGGCAGATATAGTCAGAGCATGATTCGGCATGATTTGTATTAATATTTATATCTCCCGCAATGACATGACATGGGCTATTAGTCATATTTGTAGTAACTAATTCGAGGGAGCTTAAAAATTGGTTAGTAGGCTGGAATGATGGCGACCGGTATACGCCTAAAACAGTTATTACATTTGGTATGTGGACTTGTAAACAGTTGGCATCTAGCAGGTTAGGTTCGCTTATTATTGGTGTCCAACATTCCCGGAGGTAGATCACTACACCACCTGCGCGGTTTATGAATTTTGAGGTCGTCGAGGATATATACTCATCTATTTGGTTAATAACCGACCCACTATTTATCCAGCATTCGGTTAGAACAATTATGTCAAACTTGAATCAAATATTTTCAATACTATAATGAAGCTGTTGAAATTATGTTGTAGGCTCCTAATGTTGAAAGTCAGAATTTTAAATTATATTTACAAATTAACGGAGCACACTGCTCAGCGAGATCGACTTTGTGGCAAATTACATTAAAGGAATTGTCAATTTCATCTAGATACTGCACAGTGGTCATTGTTATTGTAAAGTTTATTCAACTTTAGAGATTTTATTTCAGATATGGATTTTGCCACTTGACAGAAGAAATTATGGGAAAGAAAGAAAGAAAGAAAGAAACATTTATTCGCACGAAACATGGTTACAAGGTTGTTGGAAAAAAAGAACATGTCCACAACATATTTCGCCTTTTCTAGGCATGCGAATACTAAAATCTTATAAATAAATGTTTACATAGCTCAAGAACAGTATTGCTAGCCTATTATTACTTATTATAATATCTTATCTTCTTATTAACAATATAAATTAATGTAATTACTATGCATGAGTACTTTTTAAAAATTCATTAATACTATAAAAACATTTCTCGACTAGCCACGAATACAGCCTAACTTTGAAGAGTGATAGGGGCAGATTTCTTATATTGTTTGGATTTAATATAATTTAAAAACATAGTACTTAATTCTAAATATATCACGATGTTCATTATCATCAACATAACTTCATGCTTCACAAGTACAATAACAAAATTGAAAAGAATATAACATAAATAAAAAAATAATATAAAATCAAAATAACTAAATATAACAATTAATAGCCAAACAGCACTACAATTAGTCTGCCTATAACAATTAATTAGTAATAGATCGAAATAAATCATTTTGGCAGTCGGAATGAGACAAGGAAATACCTTTAACAGAGCCAATAAGCTGCTCGATGTCATCAGATGAACATATAAGGGCTGCATGGTACTTTCTGCTTTCCTGACGTAAATAGCTCTATTTCGTACCTAGCAGAAACGAAAATTGTACTCTTTTGTCCGTTTCCTTGCTTCCCCGAATAGTTTTCAGTTTGGTTTTGTAAGTCGTTCGTTGAAGTATAGCGTAGATGTTGGACCGCTGACGATGTCCTTGGATGTGATGTCCAAGGACATTTATAATATTAGTAAGTATAGATAATGAACGTTTATTTATCGCAGAATGCTTGGACTACATTCACACGCTGGACTATCCCTGCAAGAAGGGATTAACGGCGTCAATTTCGAAGATCCTGAATGATGAGAAAAACTGCCACGAGCACCGAACGAGGAACGACTTCTGGGCAACCATTATCACCGGAGGCAGAGACGCGGACAGAGCGGAATACCCTCATATGGTAATGTTTAAAATAGGGTAGTTATTTTATTAGACTTTATTTTGTCTGCAGCTTCACTTATTCGGGTATGTCTTTTTTGAACCCCTGACGACGTGTATGCGAAATTTCATGATGATCGGTCGCGTAGTTAAGGCGTAATAGCGAAACAAACAAAGAAACGCGTGATATCTACATTGATAAACAATACCCTATGTCCTTCCCTACATTTTAAGCTATCTCTGTACTAAATTTCATCCAAATCAGTTGAGTGGGTTAGTGGTGACGACGTAACAGATACACAGGCAGACAGAGTTACTTACGAATCCTAGCTTAATATTACAAATGCGAATGTGAGTTTATTCGTTATGCTTTCACCTCTTAAATACTCGACCGATCATCATGAAATTTGGCATACACGTTGCCAGGGTAACAATAAAGTAAATAAACACATATATTTGCAGGTCAAAGTTTCAAATAAAATAAATCCATATTGAAATACGACCTAAGGCCTACCCCGCATTGGGCATGCGCGTTCTTCGAGCGTGTGAACTAAGCGAAACCCGCGTGCGAGCCGCGACAACGCGGCATGTGCGTCGCGTTGTATCAGCGTGCGGCGTGTGTATAGAGTGAACGCCGCGCGCACGCCGGGCGCACGCTGAACTCACTTTGCGTTCTATGAGCCCCGCCGCCCGCAAGTGCTTTATTTAGTTCACGCCGCGTTGTCGCGACTCGCACGCGGTGTTCGCCTAGTTCACACGCTCGAGGAACGCGCACGCCCAATGTTGGGGTAAGCTTAACTGTGTGAATGCGGGGAGACGACTGCCGCCCGACCCTTTTGGCTTCGTGTACCTGATTATACAAAACCAATGCGTCAGCAGTGTCCATACAGCTTTGGGCTCCGGTAGCGAATGCGACTGCTGGGTCTCGGGTTCTAAATCAGGTCGGGCGAACAAAAAGTTAAGGCCTGTAAAAAATAGTTGGGATTTTCTGTTCTGGTTAAGACGTTCCTTTATAGATAAATATTTGTTAGATGTTACTAGCATGAATAAAAATGTTGTAAAAAAAGCAGGCTAAATAAATAATACTTTATAATATTGTCTTCTGTTTACGCAAATGTTATTCATTGAAATTAAACTACTATATACGGATTTTATCGCGTTGTTTATTTAACACTGTTTTACATAAAAAGCCATGGATGGCTGCTGAAAAGCAACCGAAACGTCGGGGAAAGTGTAAACCTAAATATAAATAGTTTTAATAGTTTAAATAATTTTATTAGCTTATAAATTAGTAAAATTAAATAGTAGTAGTAGTGTAATAGTTAAAAAATTATGTAAAACAGTGTTAAATAAACAACGCGATAAAATCCGTATATAGTAGTTTAATTTCAATGAATAATATTTTATTTTCGGAGTTTGTACTTTATTTTTTACTTCATATTATAAAAGTAGAGTACATTTACTTATATAATATATATTACTTTGTTCAAAATAACGGTGGCAATCCTAATTGTAACAGGGTCGCTTGGTCACAAAAGCCTGCGCCTTAAAGGTTATTTATTTATTTATTTTAAAACTTTATGCACGGAATAGTGCAATGGCGGAAATAATGCCAAGGGCATTATCTACCAGTCGACCTTAGGGCGATGCAGACATAAAAAGAAGTAGGTGCATACAGTAACGCGAAACATACATGTAAATATACTAAAGAATATCACTATAGTAATTACATATTACATAATATATACATACCAATAAACATATTATATAATCTAAATAAAATATAATAAAATAAAATATAATAAAATATAATATAATAAAATAAAATATATCCCCAGCACGGCGGGTTGTGCTGGCGCTGCTGCTGTATCCGCAGACACTCTCAAACGGCTGAAATACAAAAACCTGGCAGGGGATTATGTTCCCAGGGGGGGTCCCAGTGCTCTCAATAGAGACATAGCAAAAAGGTTAATCGACGCTTGCCGTGACCAGAGGGCTGGCCTTTATTTCGCGCAAAGAATAAGCATTGCCATTCAACGTGGCAATGCTGCCAGTCTTCTGGGCACACTACCAGTCGACTGTGGTGCGGAGGAATTCTATGACGCCTATTAGAGGGTTTTAGTATTCTTTTTATTTTTATTTCTTTGTTTTATATATAATATTTTAGGTTTAAGCTAGTTTTAAAGAGTTGTGTCTATATGGACATAGTTAATAATTTAAATAAAACATTTATTAGAATAAAATAAAAATAAAAAAAAATATATATATATATATTTTTTTTTTTAATTCTAATAAATAGACTGCAATTCAGAGGGTCTCGGGTTCGAACCCTCATACACCTCTGATTTTCGGCAGTTATATGACTTTCGAAATTATGTGCGTATTGATTGACAATAATCGCCTGCACGGAGGCACGGAGCCTCGGAGAGCACGTTAAGCCGTTGGTCCCGGCTGCCATGAACATATATGGCAGTCGTTATTGGGATGTCAGTGCCCTATAATATCCTGACACTGGTCTAGCCTTAGGGTATCGTTAGCCTTCGGGTTGCGGAGGTCAGGTGGCAGCCGCTCCGTGTAAAAACTGATATCCAGTCAAATCCGGTTAGACCAGAAAAGCCGACCCCAAGTGACTTGGGAATAATAAAGGCTAGAGAGAAGGAGAAGATGTACATATATAATATATATATATATATTATATATGTACATATATAAAGATACACGCATACATACATACGTATATACATACGTATCATATTGCTGATGATGTAATGGTAATATTTTTATTATGTCTGACTGTTATATATGTAACTATTGATGTGCTTGTGTGCGCGGGCTGCGTCCCCACCTGTGTTAACATGTGAATAAAACAGTGTGCTGATAGCCGTCGTGGGTTTTACTTCGCTCCCGTAAAGTACCTAACAGTGGCGACGAGGTATACGAACATTGTGCACAAAATGGCGACGCAGTCATTCTGGGGAATTTTATCTACATTCGATCATAATGTTAATGACTGGAACACTTATAAAGGTCGTTTAGCGCAATGGTTCATTGCAAATAACATCGATACGAAAAGTGATGCGGCGGGAACCAGAAGGCGAGCTATATTACTTAGCGCACTCAATGATGGGACCTACAAACTGGCTGCAGATTTGGCACACCCCAAGGATGTGCAGGAAGTGCCATATGAGGATCTAGTCACTTTGTTGGATAATCACTTTACTCCAAAGCGATGCGGCTTCAGCGAGCGCCATAACTTCTACTCAGCTGTGCAGCAGCCGGGCGAAACATACACCCAATGGGCGGCAAGGCTACGGGGACTCACAGTTTATTGTGGGTTTAGTAATGTCGAGGAAGCACTACGCGATCGATTTGTGATGGGTATGTTAACGGGTCCGGAACGGGAGAAGCTGTTCGCGCGTGATTTGGAGACCTTGACCTTGGCGAAGGCCGTAGAATTAGCAGAAAGCGTAAGATGTGCGCGAGCAGGCGCTGCTGCTACTGCTAATACTACCGCAGGTCAGTCGCAGGTATTTAAGATCACAAAAGGACATAAGACGGCTGGTCCTACGAGTGTCAGTAAAGAAAAGTGTTCTGTGTGCGGCCGTGCTAACCACGAATCGTCTCAGTGTCGTTTCGCGAAATATAAATGTAATAAGTGCAATACGGTAGGGCATTTGCGTAAAATGTGCAATAAAATGAATTATATGATAACGGGCAATGTGAGCGAGGACGACGACGACGGTAAGTCGCTTTATAACATTCGGTCAGCGCGGGGGGAACCTATGACAGAAACGGTTATAATAAATGGGTAGAACTGTATGACGTAAGCACGTCTACAACTTCCACAAGCGTCATAGGGAAACTTTGTGATTTCATGTCCAAATACGGGTTGCCGCATACAATTGTCAGTGACAACGGGACGGCGTTTACATCCTGGGAGTTTAGTAATTTTTGCGTACTTAATGGTATTAAGCATTTGACATCACCAGCCTACAATCCAGCTAGTAATGGACAGGCGGAAATCTTTGTACGAATTGTAAAAAAGGGCATAAAAGCCAGCATTCTTTCTTCGCGCAATAAACGTGATTGTAACCTAAGAGTTTTAAAATATCTATTTGATTACAGGAATTCCGTACATTCTGTCACAGGGTTCTCACCCGCTAAGCTTGTGTTTGGGCGTAAACTAAGGTCACGCTTAGATTTGTTGAATCCAAAACCCTTGTCGGCCTCACTCGCAAACCCTAGTAATAATGTTTCTCGCCAACAGTATTCGCAAATTAAATGGTACGGAGGAGGTAATAAAAAAGTGTTTAAACCTGGAGACCCTATTATGTATAAAAAATTTACAAACAATCTAAAGTTTCAGTGGTGCCCAGGTATAATTAGGAAAAGACTGGGTAAGGTTCTATACCTTATTTATGACTCGTGTTCGTCGTGTTACGTGAAAAAACATAAGAATCAAATCGTAATGAACAAAGGTAATGTTTCACAACGACAACAACAACATTACGACTTTGACGACTGGGACTGTCATAGCGATTCGTCAACCACCAACACTCAGGATTCCGCCCCTGTGAGGGAGGGAAGTGACACAAACTTGGAATCGCCATCACAACCCGTTGGTGAAACAGTAACGGGACCAGCCTCAAGGAATCCCAATAGACTGTTGCGAAACATTCCCCGCGTCGATTATAAACAGTTTATGTAATTTTCTTGTGTACTAATATTGTCGGATAAGGGGAGGAATTGTTATATATGTAACTATTGATGTGCTTGTGTGCGCGGGCTGCGTCCCCACCTGTGTTAACATGTGAATAAAACAGTGTGCTGATAGCCGTCGTGGGTTTTACTTCGCTCCCGTAAAGTACCTAACACTGACAATGCCAGAGGGTAAGGTTAAGTATTGTTGAGGATAGCCAAATGAAATGCTTTATGGTAGTTATGTATATATATTTAGTGGCACCAGTTACCAATAGCGGCAGCGATAGCCTAGTGGGAAATCGATGACAGCCACGCTGAGATCTCGAGTTCGATCCCAAGGCGCGCATCTCTGGCATTTCGATGTTATGCGCGTATTAAATAGTTAAAATATTATCGCTTGCTTTAACGGTGAAGGAAACATCGTAAGGAAACCCGCTTGATACGCTTTCCCTACCCCTTCGGGAATATAATCGTGAGATCTTACCATATGTGGGTACTCCTCTCTCTCCGCATCTCTGCCTCCTTCATCTGAGTTAAACCAGTGGTTGGTGTCGCTCGTGTATTTGTGGCAGTTCCTCTTATAGTTGTGTGACCTCGTAGTTATCTCAAACATGAAATTCTGCACGGGTAATACAAAGTGTGAATGTACTCGCATTTTGTAGTTATGTAAACATCTATACGATTCTGATGATACCTATGTATATTGCCGTCATAAGGAAAAACGACGTATCCTAACATTTTATTACGCAATTAAGATTTTTACCTATTTGGGATCAGAACAAAAAACGCATCTTCCTAAATTACTAATTTCTTTCTTATTTTGGTAGATACTTCTTTTTTTCTTATGACGGCAGTATAATTACGTGCCAAACCTTAATAATGAACCGTGGATGATATAACCCAGAAGGAGTATAGTCTGAAGTTTAGCTAATCTGCAGGCGCTGCTGGGTTATGGCAAGAGTATGGATGAGGCGGACTGGCTGTGCGGTGGCTCCGTCATCAGCGAGCGCTTTGTGCTCACCGCCGCACACTGCGCTTCCTCACCTGACTTGTGAGTACTGCCTCATACTACTTCTAAAGGACTAACCTCAGTCAGCATGATGATAAGCGAGTACCGTGGTGTAGCGACTCCACACAGATGAAGCAGTTTCGATGACGGACAACTGGGTGCCTGGTGTGAGTTATTTTTACGTTAAAATGATCGCAATGTTTACCACGTTTGGCTCTCTGATTGGTTAAGAGCTTGGAGCGTGCTAATCAGAGCACCCAATGTCATAAACGTGTCGATCGCGTTAACGTAAAATAAACTCGCACTTGGCACTCAGATGGCGCTGTATACAATAAATGTTTCGCCATGTAAACCTGAATCACGCAAGTGAAGTTTACACAGTAACTAAGTATATATAAAGGACCGCAACATCAACAATCAAGTCAATTTCAAAATTGGCTGCAATATTTATTAAGTATTTTAAATTTGGCTAAGAAAAAGTGGAGTGTAGTTAGGATATATATGCTACATTCCTCAGACAGCTGCGTTTAAACAGCGTCAAAGTTTGTATCGTGCATCCTTTTTCTATTTTATTTATTTCTGAGTATATTTGAAAATATCTTTGTTTTTTAGAGTCTGCGTAATGTCACTATTTGACTTAACTAATAAAAAAAGTGAGTTAACTACCCTATTCTGTCAAATTAACAGCCACTAATCCTAATCGACTGTTAATTTGATTGTGACTTAACTGTGAGTGTGATTTGTATTGGGTAGAGAAATTTTAATGCGTAACGTGCAAATGGCCAGTGTCCTTTAAGAAAGGCTACCGAGACCGAAAATTGGTCTGCAGGGCGTTATTTTTATCTCCTTCTTCTTCTTCTTCTTCATGACCTTCACCTCATCATTTATTTAGTCAGTGCATGCCCTTCTGGGTCTGCCCCTTCCTCACTTTTGACTTCCACTTTTCCTTCTATGATGTTTTTTATGAAGTCATCATGTATTATAAGATGGCCAAACATCTTTCCACTTCTGTACCCAATTAGCGTCAATATTTTGCGTTCTTCTTGGACAAGGTTCAGTACTTCCACGTTGCTTTTCTTTTCTGTCGAACTGATTCTTTCCATGCGCCTCCAGCACTACATTTCGAATGCTTCTTATCTTTTTATCTCCTTTAAATGTTTTGGTGTGCAGAGGTCCAGTGAAGTATGTAGCTATGGGCATCCTGAAACGTTCAGACCCCTCGGAGCTGTGGCAGCGACACAACGTGAAGAGGTTCATCCCTCATCCGGAGTACAAGCCGCCCTCCAAGTACCACGACATCGCACTGATCGAGACTGATAAAGAGTGAGTAGAACAAGAAGACAAGTAGACAAATTAACTTAATGTACCCATGTTCTGCAAATTAATAAATCATTCATTACCACTTCAAGCCGAGACGTAATCAGTAGACCACAAGACGCGATAGTAAATTATGTGTACCAAATTCATTACATATTTTTTAAATACGACTGCTATCGTATATTTTATAATCTTTATATATATAAATCTTCTGTGCAAGTGTTTGTAATTAAACTCCTCCTAAGCGGCTGGACTGATTTTAATGATTTTTTTGTGTGTGTTCAAGTGGATTCGAGAATGGTTTAGAGTTGATTAAATTTTTGTTTTCGTGTCTATTGACAACGTCTATTGGGACAGCTAGTAAACTGTAAATTTTTAAAGACTCCCTCGATTTTGAAGACTTCTCCCACACTAGGAATATATCCTGTGTCGCGAGACTTCACAATCATCATACAACGGACATAAAGAAGACCAAAACTTGAACTCAATGATTTGTGAAACACACGTATTTTTGTCAATGTAACACCATCTGTGTAGTCAATTTCAAATTTGACAATTTTGTGCGAAAGATAGTAAAAAACACAGATAAATGACTTAATATTCGGCTCGGTCTAACCGTTAGTTTGTGTTACAGTATTACTACTAATAAAATATTTGGGCGTACAGGAACCCTCCACATACCCTCGGATTGCCTACTTCAACCATTGTAATAGAGAAAGGCTTTGTATTCGAAGCGGAATACTGCAAGTTGGAGTACGCCCGAATCCCACGAAGCGGCTGTGTCTATCCAGAGGAGTTCGGTATTGGCAACCTTTCTCTATTGGAATAGTTGTGATAGGCCATCCGAGGATGTGTGATGGGTTCCTGTCTTCCCAATTTTATTTCTGCCAAGTTACGCCTAATTCGATTCAATATTACAGTATCGAGTTCGCCAATGTTCTCCCCGCGTGTTTACACGTGGACGATCAGATCGACGAGATAGCACAAGCCACCGGCTGGGGCACCCTCGGACACAAGAAGAATCTAGCTGATACTTTGCAGTCTGTAAGTGTTTATCATCATGACCGAAGTTCTTAAATGTCTTTTTGATGCCTCTGTTCCAAGGAGGCTATTGCGCTCGGGTGTCTACAACCTGCGCGATATCCGTAGATACAAGACTAACATAGGTTTTAATTCACCTTTAACAAGAATAGCCAAATCATATAATAGTTTTCAACGACTGGCTGATTTGGATATATTTGGTGACAATTTGTTAAGATTTAAGAAAAAAAATCTCTGAATACCTGGTTTTCAGGCTTCGGTAATTATAATACCATATCTACTAGGTTTGAATTTATTTTAACGTTTTTATTTCTTTTTAATTTTTATGACCAAGTTTTATTTTGTTTGATGTGGTTGCTTGTAAGTAAATGAGCACAAGGCATGTCTGTCAATTACTATTTAGATGTAAGAAATGAGTATCATTCGTTGACGATCCAAATAAATAAAATAAGATACCAGCATAATGGAACCTGTCTCTCTCTCGGGCGATGTGGCCAATGACGGCATCTTCCACTTAAAATTGTCTATTATTGCATTACACGAGGTCCTTACACTCAGTGAGACACAGAATGTTCTAAAGGAACTGGTCTGTCCCCAGGTGCTGATAACCAGGTACAGCGAGGAGGAATGTGCTAAAAAGTATCCTAAGCACCGACTCTTGAAGCATGGCTTGAACCATACCACACAGATGTGCTACGGAGACATCGGTGACGAACCCAAGGATACCTGTCAGGTCAGGAATACTTGCGTTTTATTATCGGCCAGCAAAGATGCTTTTACGATCATCATCATCTCTCTATAAAATTGACGTCGGTTAATTTCCTGAGAGGTAGGTAGAAACATGATTTTCTGTAGGATAGAAGTAGTTCCCCGCTTGGAATGGTCCAGTTTGAGCAAAATGCCAGGTGATGTTATAATCCTGCTGCGTTCCACTACTGGACTGTGGAGGCACATGCGAGAATACCAGCGTTGCAATTTCAACTGCAACAATACCTGACGCAGATAAATGATTTGGTCTCCCTACTGTATACTGTTCTGTATGTTTATATTTTATTGTATTGTATTATTTATTTATTTTACATCAAACAACTTGCGCACATTACACTATTTAATCACAGTAATATAACATACATTTAGAATAAAGCATTCACACCTTCTGCTCACAATACCTCATACATTCTAGTAATTATACCTTCCATTCATTGTCGGCCTCGATGGCGTAGAGGTTATTGTAACCGACTGCCACACCTGAGGTCGCGGATCGATTCCCGCACAAGTGCAGTCGATTCCTGCAAACATTTGTGTGCATGAACAAGGAGGTTTGTCTTGGTCTGGGTGTTTCCATGTATAATATGTAAGTATTTACAAAAAAAAAGTATATATGTATGTTTATCCATTGTCTAGTACCCATAGTACAAGCTCTGCTTAGTTTGGGCTAGATGGTGTTATGTATGTGGTAGAATATTAATATTATTCATCCGCAAGAATATCAACTTCTGAGTTCCAAGAGAGCGTTAAACTGGTGGGTGAGTTAAAGCGTGCCATGGTTATATAGAGATAGAAAGAAAACTAGTTTTCTTTATTTCCCCAATACAAATGGTGGATTCTGCGACCAGGTTAGGTGTTCCTGTAACTCACAGCGTAAACTTAGCTCGCGTGATATTTTTTTTATAAACTAATGTAGCAAACAAGCCTACGGCCCAATTGATCGTAAGTGGTCAACGTAGCCTATGGACGCCTGCAACACTAGAGGCATCACTTGCGCGTTGCTGACTATTTAGGAATGAAAAAAGGAAGTGGAAAGGAGAAGGAGCGGGAAAGGGGAAAGCACTTCGGCACTCTCACTCAACCAACGATACATAAAAGTAGGAAAACTGGTATTTCACGTCGATATTCTGTGAGAGGGTAGTCCTTCCCCGGTCGAGCCGGCCCGTACATGCTGAAATCAGTGAGGCTCTACTACTAATAATATTTTCTTTCATTCTTTCTCCAATACAAAGAGAAGATCCTGCATCACGGTTAAGGTGTTCATGTATCTTATCTTATCTTGTGTGGGGGCCTGTCAGTACAGACCGGCGACTCTTCGACCCAGTGGGATCTTTTCTCTCGACTTCCCCAATAACCCAGAATATGTAGGCTAATTAATAAACATAGCGATGTCATAGATATTCATTGCGGCTCCCTAAATGCTTTTATTGGGAATATCCTTGAAATTTCCAATGCAAGCACTTAGGAAGCATTTTCTTAAGCATTTTATTTTGTTTAACGTTTTGTTTATTTGACGGTTTCTTTTTCTCTTTGTTTTCCAATAATTAGTTATGTAAGGTATTTGTAATTCTGTAAATTTAAACTTAAATTAGGTGAATCTAACATGCCCTAATTAGCAAGCGGTGTTTACCTGTAAAGATTGTGCAGTTAGTATTATGGATGTTATTTTTGTAAATTATGCATGTATTACTGTAACAATAGCTGGTAGACCAAATTAATAAATAAAAGAATTGAAAAAAAATGGCAGCCGGGACCGACGGCTTAACGTACTCTCCGAGGCACGGAGCAGACGATAATTGTTAATCAATACGCACATAATTTCGAAAAGTCGTATAACTTCCGAAAGTCAGAGGTGCGCGATGTGGGTTTGAACCCGAGACCCTCTGCATTGCAGTCTATTGGTCTCCGCACTGAACTATCGCTGCTATTTAGGTGTTCATGTAACTTAAAGCATAAACTTCGCTTGCGTGATTCAGGATTGTATGGCGAAGGGTTTAATTATGTGTAGCGCCATCTCTTGTCCTATGTCGTAACTGTTTGGTTTCTGTGGACTCGCTATAGGCTAATGGTGAGTTGTATTTGGCAGGGAGACAGCGGTGGTCCACTCCAGTCGCTGGAGCACGAGCGTTGCGTGTACACGGTGCTGGGTGTGACGTCATACGGACGCCAATGCGGACTCGGCCGTAGTTCCGGAGTGTACACACGTGTCAAACATTACGTGCCCTGGATTGAAGATATCGTGTGGCCTGTACCTACCGCGCCATCTGCGCAACTGCTGGTCTGACGGTCTTTGAAAGGGGAATAAGCTGATTAAATAGACTATTATTGCTGTTCTTTGACTACTGTTTGTTGGTAAATCCAGGTAGTAATAAAAGTTGGAAGGACCTCTCCAATAAAACCCATGGACATACGCTCTTTCATGCATTGAAAGACATTTTAGTACCTTTTTCTCCAATTTTAGTCAACTGATTTTATTTATGTTTGTGTTATGCTTTTGACGAGCTTTAGTGATATCAATAAAAATTGAAGCAGTCAGTTTATTTATGAAATGAAAATTTGTATAGGTATATTTTCTCAATATTTCAATAATGATTCTGCTTATGAATGTCCAATTTATCTCTAAAGTGAATCGTATCTAATAATTATAGCTGAATTCGATTACTCTGGCTGCATCAGTGACTCACTTAAAGGCTTTTCAAGGAGTTGTGCTTCCTGATCACTGAATAAAACTACTGACGAAAACGTTTACCAGTCGTTCTGCCACGACTCAACAAACTCTTTGGTAATATGGCCTGAAGTGTAAAAGAGAAGCCTTATCTAGTGCCTTTTCCTTATCGTATCCTGGCTATGCTAATAATGACGCCTCTTTTTGAATGCGTTTTTATTTTAACGATTAAGTAAGTTACTAAATGTGAAACGTTTTGAAAAATCATTGTGTCTTTCTTACTGCTCTTTCGATTACCACGACCAACTACAGTATATAATATATTTCTTATATACTCCTTGATATCAAAACACTAAAGTTTGTTAAGATATTTCGAGGTTTAAATTTTTGTTATTCAGTTACATGTACACCGTTGAACAGATTTGGATAAGACCTGACACACAGATAGACCATAAACAGGATTAATTATCTCAGCCGGCAGACGTCCACTGTTGGACATAGGCTTCCCCCAAGATTTTCCACAAAGACCGGTCTTGGACCAACCGCATCAATCCGCTTCCCGCGACCCATACCAGGTCTTCGCTCCACCTTGTGAGGGAACTAACCCTACTGCTTCTCCGGTGTATACCTATGCAGGAATATACAGGATTAACAGAAGGGAAATAACTTTTAATCTCCGAATGTGATCTTGTGGAATTCATGCGGCTAAAGCCGAGTGCAGAAGCTTTATAACTTGAAAAGAAATAAACACCTTCGAAAAAAGGTCAATTTATTTTTATTCACCTTTACGGCCACTCCTACAACTAGCAAATAAAAGTTATTCGAAAGATAAATCGCATGGTGTCTCACTCATGTTAGGTTAAAGTAGAGAGAACTAAACTAAAACTTGTAACAATCCGTAAGTTATTGTACTTCTCTTTTGTCAATATCTATGCGAGAGCACTGGTACCCATAACACAAGTTAACTCTTACCTTGGGTACCAGAGTTCAACACTTTTGATGTTATGATTATTATACCTAGATATATGTTCACCTGGATTGTAAAATTATGGCAAATAAATTATTATTATTATTATTATTATAGAGATGGCGAGACTTTTATCTTATAGATAAATTCTATCTGGGATGAGATAATGGAGGTGGTAGTACAAACCCTTAATCAGATATACTAATGGTTTAACACTTTAAACTAACTATATCAATCTTAATTTGTTGGAGGGACGACGAAGGTATTTCAGTAACACAATAATTTTATTATTCCTACAATTCTATGTCCCTTTAAGCGGACCGTGAATAAGCACCTTCTCAGACCGTCAGAGTAGCGACCTCAACATCGCCTCAGCTGCTAAGAGGATGGTGTGGAGGCCACTGCTCTTGGACCACATGACTGCTTACCTTCAGGCGGAGTGTAGTTACGAGGGGCGTTCAATGTATTCTTGGTATCGGGGTGATATACTAATGATAAGGGTAATTAAATTATATCATTAATTAAATTCTTTCTTTAAGGGTATAAGTATAACATTTTATTTAATTGTCACCATTAGTATTGAATATATCATTACGAAAAGGCAACTACGATGACAGATGCGACAATGTTTAAAATCGAGCTTCGCGCTGTGATAAAATTCCTTACAAAACCAGGAAAGACTCAAAAAGTTATTCACAAAGAAATGGTGGCTGTTTACCAAGATTCTGCTCCTTGATTATCTACTATTCAAAAGTGATTTAGTGAATTTAGACGGAGTAGAGAGATTATTGAACTAATGGCCAATGTGTTTTGAGATTCTAAGGGTATCTTACTGATTGAGTACACAAAAAAGGGTTAAAGTATTAACACCGCATCTTACGCAAACACCCTACGTAATTTAAAGGAGGCAGTAAAAGAAAAAAGACTTCGAAAATTGACCGCAGGTGTCTTGCTTCTACAAGACAACGCGCCGGTTCACACAGGGCGTTACTAAGGCTGCTGTGCTGGAATGCGGATTTGAAGAAATCAATCATCCACCCTACAGCCCAGATCTGTCTCCTAGTGATTACTTTCTGTTCCTAAACCTTAAGAAAGATGTTCGAGGTAAACGCTTTTCCGACGATAAAGAGTTGCAAGAGGCAATTGATGAATATTTTTCAGACAAGGAAGAAAAATTATTTTTGGGGGTTTTGAAATGTTACTTTCCCGCTCTAATAAGTGTATTGTGGTGATGGGGGACTACATGGAAAAATATAAATTTTCAGAATTCTCTGCTTATTCTTTCATGCTTATATCGAGAATACATTGAACACCCCTCGTATATTGACGAGCAAGACTAAAAGAAAAATCTTTTAGTTATTCGGGATTTATCAAGTAAGGTCGTGCCAAATAAACAAAATAATAGTATGTATGTAGTTTAGTAAATGGCGTTATGAATATATGTTTAGAACCTCTTATATTAATATTTTTTGTAAATACATACATATTATACATAGAAACACCCAGACCAAGACAAACATTCATGTTCATGCACACAAATGTTTGACTTGTGCGGGAATCGAACCCGCGACCTCAGGCGTGGCAGTCGGTTACACTAACCACTACGCCATAGATTACGCAATAAACTTGGATCATTAATATTTTTTTAGTTAATACATACGTATGTATAATATGTATGTATATACATTGTCTGTACTCATAGTACAATCTCTACTTAGTTTGGGCTAGACGATGTTGTGTGTATGTATAGAATATTATTATTATTAAAAAAAACTAACTTGCTAAATGTCGGTGTAATACAACTCTGCCAGGGATACAAAATTATATTATGATAGAATATTAATATTATAATATTGGTTTTTTCATCCCCAGCGAAATGGGACTGTTTATTGAGATTCCAAGTTATAACTATTCCAAAATCAAAATATCATTTAGATCACTAAGTAACACATATGAAGGTCAATGTTACACCAACTAGAACTATAATATGTACTCACATTTACCTGTTATCATGTTCAGCAAGGGCGTAGAACCAATGAGAAGAACGGGCAAGAAACTCACGGCCACTCGTTTTAATCGCCAATTTTACAATGCTGATTACAAATTATATGTATTTGTAAGGAGTTGCCTATAATTATGATATTTCTTGATCGTGTTTTTTTCAGGCTCACGACCTTGATTCCGTTGCCACAAATTAGATTGATACAGAATAACGAGTTAATACATCGACCTTTCGATGATAAATTGTAATAAAAGCTAAAATACTACTATTACCTGGATAGTCCCAAACCCAAAAAACATCTTTTTTTTTTTTGTTTATTTGAACATATTAACTTTTTGTTCCATAATTATGAAATCACCTGTGTATATATTTTAGATAGAGCATTTGTGGCAAGTTAAAGTAAAATAAAGTTTGACCGTGGAAGAGCCACGCTTCGGCACGAATGAGCCGGCTCGACCGAAGAGATACCACGGCCTCATAGAAAACCGGCGAAAAATTGCGCTTGCGTTGTGTTTTGTCGAGTAAGTGAGGGTATCGGAAGCCCAACCGCCTCCCCCCATTCCCCCTTCTGGTGGGGGCAAATTTAAAAGGCCGACAACGCACTTGTGATGCCTCTGGTGTAGCGGGTGTCCATGGGCGGCGGTAATCGCTTACCATCGGGCGACCCGTCTGCTCGTTTGAAATGAAATGAAATGATTATCTATTTGCATGAAACATGGTAGTAAGAGCAGCGATAGCTCAATGTGGAGACCAACAGACTGCAATGCAGAGGGTCTCGAGTTCAAACCCACGTCGCGCACCTCTGACTTTCGTAAGCTAAATGACTTTTCGAAATTTTGTGCGTATTGATTGACAATTACCGCCTGCTCCGTGCCTCGGAGAGCACGTTAAGCCGTCGGTCCCAAATGCCATGAACATCTATGGCAGTCGTTATTTGGGAAGTCGACACAAAAGATTCCACTGGGTCGAAGTGTCACCGGTCTGTACTGACTGGCCCCCACACAAGATAAGATAAGTTGTTCAAAATGTACATGGTAAAAAATGTTCACATACCTATTTCGCCGGTTTAACCGACATGCAAATAATTTATAATCATAAGTTGCTATATATGTATATTTAAAATCAATAATTTTCAGATGATACGTAGGTCCTAATATTAAGCATACGCTTTAATGTCATGTCAAAATAAGATTAGAATGCAATATCAATAATTCATATAAATACAAACAAAATAAAAAACTAAAAATGTATACGAGTATTATGTCAAAAAAATATCAAAACAGTCTCAAATCAAGATTTGTAACAGCTCGACACATCGACCTTAAAAAAAATTAATAACCTATCATTAAGTTCTTTCTTGAAATTCCCATTTGGCAATTCTCTTATACATTTTGGGATTCTATTATATATTTTAACGGTCATGATTCATGACATAACAATTCTTGTGTGACAAGTCAGTTTTTCTCATATGGCATTATAAGTCTTGATGAATCTCTTTTTTGACTCTAGAATCCACCTCATCTTCATATTTCCTAAACAAACTAGCATGATCTCTTACAAAATTACACACCTGCAATATGTATAGACCTGCTAATGTGTGAATTTTCAGTTTTTTATTTAATGGTTTGCATGATGTTAATGTATCAACTGCGCATATATGCCTAATACACTTTTTTTGTACAATAAATGCTTCATTTACATTGGTTGAGTTTCCCCAAAGAAGTAAACCATATCTTACGACCGAAGCAACATAGTCGTGGTAAGCTGTTATTGCCGTTTTCTGTCCAGAAGAAAGCTTGATTTTTTTAAGTGCAAATACAAATTTGTTTAAGTTTTTGCACATAGATTGTACATGAGACTTCCAGCTGCAGTGCTTATCTAATGTTAATCCTTGGAATTTTATTTCGTCAACTATACCACATACCAAATAAACCATAAAAAATATACGCCATTATTTTAAATACAATTTACGTTGCGGTAATTTCTGGGTAGTATAACCATTTACTTTTGCAAATATCGTCACTTTAAATACACAGGTCGATGCAGCTCGAAAAACTGAATAAGGTAAAGCCATGGAAACTAAGACGTGTCACTATAGTTACGTATAATTATATCAATGGGTATGAGTTCTTGACATTGACAGCAAGTTAGTAAACTGTAAAACAGAACAATTAATAGCTATCTGGCCACATTAACAGTAACGTTCATTGTTAAGTAGTAGAATTGAGTAAGTAACTGTGGTGTCAATAATAAACTGTGATTACTATGAAATTACGGCTTCCATGTTTAACTTAGGTGCACTGGTGATTTCGGATTCGGCCAAATGTCAGTTACTACAATCGGTCGAGTGTACCCGCGTCATTAATTATGTACCTACTTTGGTTTTTTTATTTTATTAGTTAAGAAGTCAACACCCGCACTCAGCCACACTTCTTGTGTCGCGCGGGACTTTACAAACATTCAAACAATGGACACAAAGAAAATCCAGACTCGAACAACTATATGTGGATCACACATTTTAGTTATACAGGTTGTCCGGTAATTAATGGATAACCTGGAAATGTCTTATAGTGGAACTGATGGCCGTTTAGAAAAAAATATGAAAAAAAATCAATCCTAACTACTACCTGAGATATGTGTTTTTTTTTAATTACCATGTATAACTTTATTGTGTATTACGACCATAAATGAATGAAATCCATCGGCTTTTTGTTGTTTTATTATTAAACACTAATTATGCTAATAGATAGACAGTCAAAGTATGCTATGCTAATATAGCTTGCACTTTTTAATATATATATATATATTTTTTTTTATTACTTATTTTCTTTTTTCTGAACGTCCTTCAGTTCTACTGTAAGATATTTCAAGGTTATCCATTAGTTACCGGACACTGTATACAATAAATTCACTAAGAGTTGGAAAACACTTACCACAGAAGCCTTTAAAAGTCAAGTTAAATCGCTATTAATGACTAAAGAATATTATAATGTCACAGAGTTTTTGAACGACTCAATATAAACATAATATTGCTTTCACCAGTGCCAATTATTATTATTATGATACGAAATAAAAAAATGTAATAGTCATATAATCCAATGAATTCATATATTTCGCCACAATTGACATTAGGTATAATTGTTGACATTCTTATTGTCCGGTACTTAAAATTATTATTAAATGATTTGACATTTATTTCATTACTTTTATACGTGACTTTTGTTTTCCCTAATTTTGTTTTATGTTTTATATTCTTTTATTGATATTGACTCTCATTTGATTATATAAAAATTTAAAACCTTATTTAATATAAATAATAATTATTACATTCCTAATAGAATTTGCACGCCACAACTTATGGCAAACATGTATGAACCATTTAACTGCAACATCTTGCATGCACAACAATGTATTTATACAACATGTTTATGCAAATAAAGATCATTAATTAATTCATTAATTCACAATATTTTCTCCCGTGCGCGATTCGAACCCACAACACTCGGCGTAATGGCAGCTGCGAGGCGAACACTTAAACAACTGCACCATCCGAGCAGAGCGTGCGTCCGGCCATCTGTACTTTATTAATCTGTGACTGCGCTTAACCTTGTGCATCCACGATCTGTATTTTATATTTCTTTTATAAACAAATCCAATCAAGTTATATAAAAATAGCTTCTAAGCCGTGTCGGCTATAAGGTCACATTTGCAAAAGTGTGGTCAAAATAAATATGATATCATGTGGTGGTGACTGGTGGCATTCTGGTTATACTTACAGAGGTGACTATACTGCTTATATAATTTATCTAAATACGAATTCATAAAATCCTAAAACATATTTTATTTTGCATCCTAACTTTCTAACTAATATTATAATTTATGTGAATGTCGGTTTGTTTGTTTGTTACACTTTCAAGCCTTAATTACTTGACTGATTATCATGAAATCACGCGTACACGTTGTCAAAGGTACAGAAAAAGAGATAAGATACCACTCGTCCAGAAAAAAGTATTGTTCTAAAGGGACAGAATTTTGTTTTTATAATCTATATAAACGCGAACCAAATCGCGGCTTAAAACTAATATTAAGTAATATAATTCAGTAAATCGGTCCATGTGACGTGTAACATCTATAATATCAACTGTAAGACAAGAGGAATACTAAGAGTACATCGTACTGCGCAGAGCTTTTCTTTAGGTACTTAGTTAGTTGGACGTGTGTTAAGTATCCGACGCGAAATATTGTTCGGTTACTCATACCACCTAAGCTCCGTCCAGAAAGATAATAGGGGACCGATGTTGCGCAGTACATCCTTCATCGTTTCTGGACTGTTTGGAAGTTTCGCCCGTTGGTTTCTCACAATTTTACAATGTAGGAGTACTTGAGCCGGTGTCTCCTCGGTTCCATGCAGCCTCTACATACGGGGCTGTCAGTGATGCCGATGTTGAACAGGTGTTTGTTTGGTTGAGCAGTGGCCTGTTATTATACCCACTAGGTGGCGTAGGTTTTACCTTGTGGAACGTAGCAGCTTGCGTGACAGATGTTTGTCTAAGGATGGGAGGGCTTCCTTCGTCTTTCTACATTCCTTTGATATATAGGTACTATCTATAAATAGTTTATTTTCCTTTTTGAAAAATGTCAAAGGCGAATTAAAATATTAATGTATAATATAATTAAAATAATTAATTAATTAATGTATGTAGTTGTATAAATAAAGGAGTCTGCCAACTACCCCGTCACATACCATGACCGTGCTAGCAACGTGTCAGGAAAAAAAAAAAGTGTAAGGAAATGTATAAGACTATGCCCACTAGTTCGTACCAAATCAAATCAAATCAAATCAAATCAAATCAAATCAAATCATTTATTGCATTTCATGTGTATATAGTTGTTACATTTTGAATATAGGATCTTTATACATGAAACCCTGTCAGGGCACAGCAATTTTAAAACATGCATGAATTTATAACAATTACTTTAAAATTTGAATATTCCTATTGCTTTTATGTTTTAATTGCCTTACCAGCATTATGCTACAATTGTATTTTCTATTAGTAAATATACATTTCATTTCATTACACAAATAATATTAGCAATTAACAAATTAGATATACAAGAATTAATTAATCAAAACCGTTCACCGTTCCGTCACCGACCAGCAGTTCCTATAGCAGGGCGTATCGTGTTGCTTTTCGTGTCTGATACGTTCCTAGCACGGTCATGGTATGAGACGGTGTAGTGGACAGACTCCTTAAAGTTGCTTATATCAGTGATAGTTCAAGAGAGCTAATAGCGAGTCGCGTCAGTGGTCAGTCAACATGTGGCGCCGGCTCGTCGTGTTGTTGTGTGTTCCATACGTCATCTGTGAACAGCTACAGCTGCCTGAAGGTACGATATCCAACTTATATTTTAAACGAGATTTTGCCGACGACTTCACTCGCGTTTATGTACATTTTGTCAATAATTTTGTTGCCACACAACAGCACTTTTTTCCTGGATGAAAAGTTCGATGTTGTAAAGGCCCTATGTCCATTTTTGTACACCTGACAACATGTATGCAATTTCATGATGATCGGTAGAGCAGTTTAGGCGTGAAAACGTGTCAAACTCACATTCGAATCCTAATTAATATTATTAATTCGAATGTGAATTTGCTCGTTTGTTTGTTACGGTTTGGCGTCAAAAACCGCTGTTATGCATAAAAGTGTATTATGCATGGCAACGAAAATATACAAGCCAAATCATATTAAAAGTGCCGACTTAGCGACATTTAAGAAAGAACTAAATAATCTTTTAGTGAACAAGTGTTATTATACCATTGACGAATTCCTTCTTAACTTTTTGTAACAAATAATTTTCTAAGCGTTTTTAGAGTTTTTTCCAAATATTTTAATAATTAAATTGTATTCTTGACTGTGAATTAATAGCAATAAGCATTATAATGACATTCTATTTTATCTAGTAAAAATGTTAACACTAAAAATTTACGGAAAATGTGTAAGCCCATCGGGTAGATTTTTGAGCTCACTAATAAATTGTAACACCTTTTTGTATCACCAAAAATGACACGAATAAATGATTTGATTTGATTTCTTTCGACGGATCATAATGAAATTTCGCATACACGTTGTCAAGGGTACAAAAAGGACGCAGGGTACCGCACATCCAGAACACAGGGCTGTTTCCGATAGCTAATTATAATATAATAATAACCTAGCTATTCTTCACGGTATTGTCTATGTTTGTAATTACTTCGCTCTCGGAGATCGTAGCGTGATGTTACAAATGCCTCAGAAAATGGTCCATTAAACACAAAAAGAATTATTAAATCCGACTGGTTGTTCTAGAGATTAGCTCGTTCAATGATTCTTAATTATATTATAGTATAAATACTACAGCCCTGTATATAAACTATCCCACTACTGGGCAAGAGCGTCTTGTTAGTGTTAGAAACATTTTTCTTTTTATACAACTAAGGTGTTAAACAAGCATACGGCCCACCTGATGGTAAGTGGTCACCGTAGCCTATGGACGCCTGCAACACTAGAGGCATCACTTGCGTGTTGCCGAGCCTTTAGGAAAGGAAGAAGAGAGAAAGGGGGCGGGAAGGACAAGGAGCAGGAAAGGGGTGATTGGGCCTCCGGAACTCTCACTCACCGAACGAAACACAACAGTAGGAATACTGCTATTTCACGTCGATATTCTGTGAGAGGGTAGTTCTTCCCCGGTCGAGCCGGCTCATTCATGCTGAAATCAGCGAGGCTCTACTACTCACAAATTAAGACATAGTCCACCACGCTCTATGACTCTTCACACATCTTCGAGAATATTCTAGAAAACTCTTAGACATGCAGATTTCCTCACGAAGTTTATATCACCGCTAAAACGAGCGATAATTAACTAATAAATCTATACTAATATTATAAAGCTGAAGAGTTTGTTTGTTTGGTTGAACGCGCTAATCTTAGGAACCACTGATTCGAATTGAAAAAATATTTTATTTGGATAGCCCATTTATCGAAAAAGACTATAAGCTAAATAACATCACGCTACGACCAATAGGAGCGGCGCATCAATGAACATTTTGTAAAGACGGGGAAAATTATCCTATGTAACGCAGACGAAGATGCGCGGGTCAGCTAGTACGTATATAAACATATAAAAAGCTTCGAAAATCCTTTATGTGCGTGCCTAAGGATCGAACTCGAGAACCCTGTGCGGCAGAGTTCTTTATTGTGTTACCTAACTATTTTATCCATAATCTAAAGAGCTATATTTTTTTTTGTCCTAATCGTCATTTGTCCGATAGATAACTTGCTCGAACTTTATGTCACATAATAAAACATGTCATAAAATTAAAATCACTAAACACAATATGCCCTAAGTTTATTTGTCATAAATATTACAATCAATAATAAACAAAAGACTTAAAAACTGCTTTTAATAAAAGTTATAAGTCCTAAATTAAAATTATTTAATGTTTATTTATCCAAATAATGATTTTAAAACTAATTTGTATCACAAAGCTTGGCTTTTGTCACGGCTCCGGCGCTGCGGGTCTCCGGCGGTCCCACGTGTACTAATCACAGAACACTTATACTCAGAGAGGTACTAATTGTCGCAGACGGCTTTCGCTCACCACCACGGCTGAGGCTGGCCGGCGAAGCATGCAAAAACTTTTCTTTAGATTTCCTGTATATATTTTAATGATCACATCCATAAAAAAATATGTCTAAGTTTAAATTAATATACCTATATATAATATCTAAATATGTTTAACTTTCAAATCAAATCAGTGGTCAATACTTTATTGTTCTTTAGTGCAAAGGTCAATAATATTTAAATGGATATTATGTAAATTGAGACAACTATGTGATAAGCTTTTATTTATTATAGTCGTGACTACATTACTGCCGTCATAAGGAAAAAAGACATAGAAATAGACATGATTCTAACATTTTTTAGAAATTAATAGTTTTAGTTAGGTATTTGGAATCAGTACAGAATGACGCATCTGCCAGTTTGTTAAAAAAGCAATGTTTTTTATGGCCGATACGTATTTTTTCTGAAGACGGCAGATTAGGTGAGCCGCAGACAAACGCTTCTAAGTCATTGCCTCAACTAGACAAAAGCGACTAAGAGCGATGTGTTAGTATAACTAAAAATTAAATAATAGCAGAATTTATAAGAATACCAACCGTGTCTTAATATCCCACTGCTGGGTACGGACCTTTTCTCAGTGTTAGAAGGATTAGTAATTCACCACGCTAGTCCATCGGGTGACAGACTCCACATATCTTCGAAATCGTTATGGGGAACTCTCAAACATGCAGATTTCCTCACGATGTTTTCCTTTAAGTACATCTAAAGCGTGCGTTTTTTTATCTATGCGTATTTAATAGTTAGTTAAATATCGAGCGATATTTAACTATTGAATACGCATATAGCTTCGAAAAGTCAGAGGTGCGCGTCTTGGGATCGAACTTGGCACCTCGGCGTGGGAATACTAGTAGGAACTCGAACTACATCCTAACTAATATTATAAATGAGAATGTGTTTGTTTGTTTAATACGCTTTGATGCCTCAATTACTCGACCGATCATTATGATATTTCGCATAGACGCTGTCAACGGTAGAGAAAAGGACACAGGGTGACTTTCATTTAGTATTATTAGTAATCGCTTTGATGCCTCAATTACTCGACCGATCATTATGATATTTCGCATAAACGCTGTCAACGGTAGAGCAAAAGACACAGGGTAACTTTCATTCAGGCAAAGTCGTATTTATTGTATAAGTTAGGCAGTGGGGGTTTATTTAATTCCTATGTCGCCAGTGCTTTGTTGTATTATTGAAACACTTAACAAACATGTGTAGAAGAACATCCTCGTTTAAAATGATGCGACTTAGATGCAATAAGTATGGCTCGAAGATAACAAGTTTAACCTGTTTATATTTACATAATAATATTTCATTTATATTATTATATATCTAATGATACATGCATTAATTACTCAAATAGTGCGCAGCTTCTTATCGCTGGCCTTCTGCAGCTCTAATCAAGGTTAGCGACATTGCCAATGCTGATTTCTTGAACTTAAATAATAGCAACTTGTAAACCATCCGAATCGTTGACCAGGCATTATGGTCTACAGGATGAATGCGCTAGCGATCCCTGCGCCCCGGACATAGACCATGTGAAGGAACACCGGGGTAGGTTTAGTTGGTAGGACCCAGGACTTTCTATCTTTCCCTGGGTGAGCCTGACAGTCATGTCGACGGACTTAGGTCCTCAGTCCGCCCCTGCGGAAGGGTATTGGTCACAGCATTTCTTCACGTAAAAAAAGGCATTTTGCAAGCTCTCTATAAACTTCTAGACTCTGACCGCGGCTTTGCTTGCGTTAGTTTGATTTACTTCAATAAATTTATCGATCCCAAGACGCGCATCTATGACTTTTCGAAGCTATATGCGTATTCAATAGTTAAATATCGCTCGATATTTAACTAACTATGGAATACGCATAGATACAAATACGCACGCTTTACATGTACTTAAAGGAGAACATCGTGAGGAAATCTGCATGTCTGAGAGTTCTTCATAATGATTTCGAAGATATGTGAAGTCTGCCAACCCGGTCCGCCACTCTAGCCCAGTGCTGGTTGGCAGACTCTTAGTGGCCTCTTTTTAGTGTAAGAAGGGTTAGGCTATACTCCAGTATACCCTAGCCCTTCTCACACTAAGAAAAGGGCCCGTGCCCAGCAATAGGATAGTTTAATACAGGGCTGATATTATTATAAGGATTATCTATAAAAATATCAAAATTGTAACTGGTCGACGTCTGTACTAAGGAGACGTATGAGTAGAAGAGCCTCGCTGATTTCAGCATGGATGGTCGCCGGCTCGAGCGGGTTACTGCCGGTAATTTATTAGAAATTAAGATTGCTCAGTTAGCGTATTTCTTGTTATTTCTTTAATGACGCATGAAACTTCTTACTAGATGTTAATATCATAGCTAGCAATCACTTAAAAAGCTTTTAAACTCAACATCTAAAATCTGTAGTGAATTCTCCGCTCGACTAGCGTTTTAATAAACTTAAAGTTAGCAATCGACTCGAGGTAAGTGAAATTCGTATTCATTCTAAAGGGAGTTCGGCGTTCGGCGTTCGTTCCATCAGGCGAGCCATAAGCTTAGCATAAATCTGGTGTATTTTTTCATTATGATACGCCGCACGCTTAAAAGTCGAGAATGATGTGTGTAGATCAAGTTAGCCTCCATGGCGCAGCGGTAGTGAATGCGACTGCTGAGCATGAGGCCTCGGGTTCGAACCCCGGGTCGGGCCAACAAAGTGATTGGGTTTTTCTATTAAGAAATCTCAATAGTAGCCCGGAGTTAGGTAGTTGGCGGTGTTAGACACCCCCGTGCCTCGGAAAGCACGTTGCACCGTCCTGCGCTTGATCTCTCTCGGGTTGTGTCGGATTACCGTCACATCGGATCATGAGAGTAAGGGAACGGAGAGTGCACTTGTGTTTGCGCACACGCTTTTGCACTATAATATTGCTTGCGCAGATAGTCAGTCTCCGTTAAGATTATTATTATTATTCCAAATACCTTTTTCAGCTTCTAAATTGGTATCTTTTGACTGCTGGCTTTCTGGTTGCTTTTCAGTAACTATGGTCAAGTAAACTGGGTAACCTAACCTCAATAGGTAGTTTTAAATAAAATAGTTTGACAATAGTAATTTAATCATTTTAAAATTATATAATAACTAGATTTTGCCTGCGGGTTCGCTTGCATAAATGTAGCTTAGGTTATGTTAGTAACAGGACTTTCTGGATGAAAGGTACCCTATGTCCTTTTTTATTTTTGTATATGTGAAATTTCATAAATAATTATTAATTTATTAAATAAGCACAACTATAGATATCAAATTCCATATACGAATAATAATAATAATAGTAATAGAAATAATTTACATGTCAATTTGAGATCCGATTAAGGTTGAGCACAGCATTTGAAAAATTAAAAATATGCAATTAGGTGGCTAGTTAAAGAAGAGAAAATATTATAAAAGATAAATGTCAGAAAATAAAAATAATACAATACAATTATACATAAAAATTCAAAATTAAACGTTTTATATAAATTACAATTAAAGTTATAGAAATCAATTAAAAGAAACAATAATTCAATTAAATTAAGTTAAAATTAGGTAATAATGATAATAATACAAAAAAATATGTTGTGGCGTCTTAAAATTATTATCAGCGTGGACTATCAGTTTACATTTTCTTAGGTATTCGCCGTAAGTATCATAAAAAGTATCAAGGCTTTTGGCATGTTCATAATAAACTCTACACATTCTCGAAATAGGATCGTTTAAAGTCACATTATTATTACTACTAAAAGGCAGAGAAAATAGTTTCTGAATGCGTTTACTACCACCTATTTTGAGGGAAAAATGACTCAATAACTCGCCCGCATCCCATTAAACTTATAAAGAAAAAAGAAACGAGCAAACGAATCACATTCACATTTATAATTTTAGTTAGGATTAGGATAAGGATAAACAACGCGATTTAATTCGTTTTAAATAGTTTAATTTCAATGTACGTGTGTGTCGCAGGGTCGCCATGCAAGCGGGGAGACGTGATGGGCAGGTGCGTCAGCATCTTCAAGTGTTTCGGCGCCATGGAAAAAGTCAAGGACAAACACGAACCTCCTGTAAGTACACACGTTATTTAGCCCAATAGTGGGAGACACTCGCGTCGACTTCATAAGGCTTGGGGTACCTGAATCGGTCGGGCTGAGCCTGCCCAAAGGCACAATTAGTAGGACTGCTCTTTTTATAAGTTTTTAGTTACCTGCGACATTGAAAGAGGTGAATCAATAAAAAATAAAATAAATAATTTAAAAAGTATGTATCTGAATTTTTTATCAAAGTATGCATTATTTTTTGCATACGCTGCCAATCCGTCGCTAATCAATAGCACAGCCATAGGTCGCGTGCGATCAATGTACAATAAGATGCTTATAATACGAGATATTTTTAGGTATTCAATTATAAAAATACTACCGCCCCAGTTCCTCAACAAATTATACACTTAAACCTTCCTCATGAATCACTCTGTCTATTGGTGAAAACCGCATGAAAATCTTGACAGTAGTTTTTGAGTTTATCGCTAACAAACAGACAGACGCGGTGAGGGACTTTGTTTTATAATAATTATGCAGTAATGTGGTGATATGTTATTAGCATATATTATTTAAACAATAATTACACACTACCTTAATATGTATGTATATGAAAATCTCGTGTCACGTTGTTTATGGTCCCACTCCTCCGAAACGGCTGGACCGAATTTTATAACTTTTTTTAGGGTTCCGTAGCCAAATGGCAAAAACGGAACCCTTATGGATTCGTCATGTCTGTCTGTCTGTCCGTCCATATGTCACAGCCACTTTTCCCGAAACTATAGGAACTATGCTGTTGAAACTTGGTAAGTAGATGTATTCTGTGAACCGCATTAAGATTTTTACACAAAAATAGAAAAAGAGCAATAAACTTTGGGAGTTCCCCGTACTTAGAACTTAAACTCAAAAATTTTTTTTCGTCAATCACTAGGTCTTCTAAAATGATATTGAGGTTTCTAATATCATTTTTTTCTAAACTGAATAGTTTGCGCGAGAGACACTTCCAAAGTGGTAAAATGTGTGTGTGTGTGTCCCCTGTAACTTCTAAAATAAGAGAATGATAAAACTAAAAAAAATATATGATGTACATTACCATGTAAACTTCCACTGAAAATTGTAAGTAGTTTTTTTTAATACGTAATAAATCGTAAACGCAATTTACTTATCAATAACTTAATTAAAAAACTTTTATATTATGTTACTTGCTGCTACGGAACCCTTCATAGGCGAATCCGACTCTTTTTTACATATATTTGGTAGGTATGAGAATTGGTAGGTTAAAGTATATTTCATACAACTAGGTCAGCTAGTAGATGTATGTTAATGTGTAAGTATGTACAGTTTCAGATATGCTCTTACGAGGGCACCACGCCAATAATATGCTGCACTGACTGCGACCTCGTCGAAGACACCAGGTATACTCACTGTTTCTTTATAGCATCATCATCTCAGCCGAGAGATGTCCACTGCTGAACATAGAAATTTGTGTGATCCACGAATTTTTGTCCCAACTCTGTGTACAGTTATCCTTTTAAAACTAAAAAAAGGGATAGTTTTGGGATTCGAACCCGCAACCTCTCTATACTAAGTCCATTTAGATAACGCCACACCACTTTGGCCCTTGAAATTAATTATTATTATCTTGACTTTTTCAGACTGTTGTTGATTGATCAATACCTGGGCGTCTTGAATAAGACCGGAATCAACAAGGCCAAAGACAGTGAGTACTTTTCAGTATATCATCCTTCTGTAGTCCACTGCTGGGCATAGCTATCGCTTTCGCCTTCTCTCACCCAGTGGCTAGTGTACACGGCAGCAGATCATGAGGACGGACTAGCCAAAAATATTGCGCCTTTTCTATTAAGAAAGATATAAGATCTTTAGCATTAAAATTGTCGCTTATGAGTTATGACCTGAATTTAATTTTGTGGTTTATGTGTAAAGTGCAAGGTGATTTTAAAATTCGTTTTAATTCGGGTATAGACTATATAATATATGTATATTATTAATAACATGTACTATCAATAATAAGTAGGTATCAATATATTTTATATAATTTGTATTTAAAGTTATACCGCTTAATGCCCGTATTTGTTGTTTCAATTCGCCATAACATGGGTTGACGTTTTCGTTAACTAAAGACAAACTATAGTTGTCTCGATATATAAATATAAAATATATAAATACAAGCATATATACATAAAAATACATAGAATTCGAATTAGCCATTCAAAAAATACTGGTGAAATACATAGTGTTGAAAACCACAACATTACCTTTCATTCATCATCATTATTATTATTCATACAAAGCGACAACTTCATAATATTTGAACATTATTATAATATAATATTCTCCAGACCTAATTTCGGCCACGGCGACCAGTCTTAACGGAGACGGGCCATCTGCGCAGGAGAAATTATAATGCACAAGTGTGTACGCAAACATAAGTGCACTCTCTGTTCCCTAACTCTCATGAACCGATGGGACGGTAATCCGATACGACCAGAGGGAGATCAAGCGCAGGACCAGTGGTTTTACGTGCTTTCTGAGGCACGGAGGTGTCTAACACCACCAACTTCCTGACTCTGAGTTGCTATTGAGATTTCTTAACTTTTGTTGGCCCGACCCGGGATTCGAACCCGAGACCTCATGCGCAGCAGGCGCAAACACTACCGCTGCGCCACCTAAAGTTAAAATTTGAGGATTTTTCTTAAGCTGTGCCTGATTTATTTTCGGTTGTGTCGAATTGCCGTTCCATCAGACTATGTTGGTGAGAGAATAGAGTGCATTTGTGTTTGCGCACACACTTGTGCACTATAATATCTCCTGCATACTTAACAGACGCCTAGTATGTTTAGTGCACTTGTGTTTGCGCACACACTTGTGCACTATAATATCTCCTGCATACTTAACAGACGCCTAGTATGTTTAGTGCACTTGTGTTTGCGCACACACTTGTGCACTATAATATCTCCTGCATACTTAACAGACAGCTAGTATGTTTAGTGCACTTGTGTTTGCGCACACACTTATGCACTGTAATATCTCCTGCATACTTAACAGACGGCTAGTATGTTTAGTGCACTTGTGTTTGCGCACACACTTATGCACTGTAATATCTCCTGCATACTTAACAGACGGCTAGTATGTTTAGTGCACTTGTGTTTGCGCACACACTTGTGCACTATAATATCTCCTGCATACTTAACAGACGGCTAGTATGTTTAGTGCACTTGTGTTTGCGCACACACTTATGCACTATAATATCTCCCGCATACTTAACATACGCCTAGTATGTTTAGTGCACTTGTGTTTGCGCACACACTTGTGCACTATAATATCTCCTGCATACTTAACAGATGGCTAGTATGTTTATATTTTATCGTTGATCATCGAGCATCATACGATACGTTAACCAATTAGCAGTTCTACCAACTCTAGGACACGAATTAACTTTTGCTTCATTACTATTTAACGCGAAATGCAGCCAAGCAGGCATGGTTTTCTACTACAGAAATTATTTACTTAAAAGAAGATTCCGTACCCAACTTTCTGTAAACGAATTATTTATGGTAGTAGAGAGAGAGAGCGTTATTATAGAGTCTAGGAGACACACACCCACCTCTCCTATCCTAATCTTTCATGCCGTGTTAAATTATTATTGTTACGTACTGGGTTCGACGGATAAGAATATAAAACAATATTACCGACTAAAACGTTTTATTCTAGCACACAATTAACTTTAATACACAACAAACACTATACGCATTATACTGCACTTTTTCACTGTAACTGCTTCAAACTCCGTAGTATTTTTCGCTTCCGTTCGCTTCGATGAACAATTGATCGCTTACGATTGTAAACTGACTTGGCGGTGCACGTGCGCTCTATTAATACGCGGGTAAAGCGCTTCTGGAGTTTTCCAGAAAACGTCACACACGGCACGCAACAGCGCGATGATTCGAGAATGTGCCAGCGCTCTCTCCACTGAACTCGTACCGACAAATACGTAATTCCATAAGATGTCAATAGATGGTGCTGTAATAAATTATTATTAGAAACCGCCGACTCTTCCCCACAGTGCCGACGGAGGGCATTAGCCGTAACACTGCCCCCCTCTTAGACATGTTCGTCCCGAACATTGTTGGATCCGTAGTAGCGTGCCAATCGATCCACATGAACGATCTTTGGTGTACCTCGTGGTCCTTTCTGGATCCGGTAGGTGACGTCATTCATCTTAGTAACTATGCGATAGGGTCCATCCCATTTTGCCTGCAACTTAGGAGATTTTCCTTTGCTGCGTACCGGATTATGTAACCACACCAGCGATCCTTCCTCGAAGCCTTTATTGTTCGCCTTCCGATCGTGACCGGTCTGTCTGATGTGCTGGTATACATCATTTATCCTGCTGCCAGTGCGTGGTCCTTTCACGGCAAAACAACTCGTGCAAACTCCCATGTGACCTCCTGAACTCCCATTATGACAGAGTTGTAGAACTTCCGGTACCTTGAGCTTTGGCACAACCATTTGCAGGTGATACTTTTCACCTCGAGCATTCTCCCATTTACGGCACCGAACTCCATCCTGGATAACCAAGCTTTCCCACTGTGCCCAGTAACTCTTGGTGATAGAGCTCATTGCCGCAACTTAACTCCAGTGAGGTCTCGAAGCACCTGTTTTCTGCCATTCGAGGATGGGTTTTATGTCTTTGTCCTCTTGTTGCGTTCTCTGCAGAGTTTCCTTACAGTCTTCGCTAAGATCCGTCCTCAACATCCTCACTAGTCCTTCCTGCTTGGCCTCTTGCTTGGCGCAGTGCTTACACTGGTCGGGACACGGTCTACGCGACAGGGCATCTGCATTACCATGTAACTTGCCACTGCGATGCTGTATTACGAAGTCCTGTAGTTGTTGTCCGACACGCACATCAGGTGTTCCTCTTACCGGCGACTGGTTTCTGCTACGTGGACTTCTTCGCTTCGGGCAGCTCAACCTAATATGGCCTTTTTCGCCGCAGCTATAGCACCGGGGTGAAGTCGACACTTTCCTGATACGGTGAGCGCGATCGTCCCGTCGCACGGCTTCCACCTCCAGAGCGTGGGCTAGGGCATCCTTCAGGTTTTTGAAGTGTCCGAGTCTCACTGCAGCCCTAACCTCCAGGTCTCAGATCCCGTCGGTGAAGGCTTGAACGAGGTTCCTGTCAATGAGTGCAGGTGAGGACTGGTACGCCTTTCGAACCAGCTTCTCCACCTCCAGGGCCCACTGCTGTAAGGTTTCACCAACACGTTGCGATCGGTCTTTCAGCTGGGCGCGAAACACGTGTTCCATGTGTGCGTCGCCATATCTCGCTTCCAATGCCTCCAACAGCTTCTCGTACGTGACGTCTTGACCAAGCGCCTCTAACACGTTCAAGGCCTGGTCGCGAAGCCCCAAGGTGAGAGCAGTCAGAGCCTGTTCTTGCGTCCACCCGTTCGATTTCATGACAGCCTCGAACTGGATCTTATAGGCTGACCATGACGATGAGCCGTCGAATGGTGGGACTTTAAAGCCTCGTGGTGAGGGCGCCACAACTGCAGGTGTCACGATCCCATCTCCAGTCTTGAGCCCACGTATCGTTTTCTCAACCTCGGCGATGCGACTTTCGTGGCGTTGGACTTTTTCTTTTTTGGCTCATTCATCTCCTTCATCTCCTTGCCAACCGTTGCGCTAAGGTCTTTTAACATCATCAGCTGCTCCTCCTGGCGGCGCATACCTTCCTCCTTGTCGCGTTGCAGCTGTTCCTCAAGGCGGCGTGCCTGCTCCTCCTGGCGGCGTGCCTGCTCCTCCTGGCGGCGCATACCCTCCTCCTTATCGCGTTGCAGCTGTTCCTCGAGGCGGCGTGTGTGCTCCTCCTGACGGCGTGCCTGCTCCTCCTGGCGGCGTGCCTGCTCCTCCTTCGGTAGAACTGGCATATTCTTATCTCACTTCCGACACCAATTTGTTACGTGCTGGGTTCGACGGATAAGAATATAAAACAATATTACCGACTAAAACGTTTTATTCTAGCACACAATTAACTTTAATACACAACAAACACTATACTGCACTTTTTCACTGTAACTGCTTCAAACTCCGTACTATTTTTCGCTTCCGTTCGCTTCGATGAACAATTGATCTTTGACTCGGCGGTGCGCGTGCGCTCTATTTATACGCGGGTAAAGCACTTCTGGAGTTTTCCAGAAAACGTCACACACGGCACGCAACAGCGCGATGATTCGAGAATGTGCCAGCGCTCTCTCCACTGAACTCGTACCGACAAATACGTAGTTCCGTAAGATGTCAATAGATGGTGCTGTAATAAATTATCATTAGAAACTGCCGACTCTTCCCCACAGTGCCGACAGAGGGCATTAGCCGTAACATTATTTATCATAATTTATTTTAGAAAACCAACAGCATTTTACTCTATGTAGACAACAATTCGTAAATACCGAAAGCCATTAGCAGTTTCTTACAAATAGCCACATGATAAAATTAAAAAACATTAGTATGCATTATTATTATATAAACCCTCATCTCGCAGGTACCATCACTCATAATAACATATATATAACTAATGAACACAACATAGTAAACCTAAAATAACTCAAATTACTGAAAATAAAAGATAACAACGTAAAACAACCAATGCACTTACTGACTGGTTTTCTACAGTAGTAGTTTTAGTACAGTCATTTGGTCCGAAATAAAGGTTTCAAGGAGTTTTGAAAATTGGTAGTTTTACCTTTCAGATTCCGCGCGCACACAATGTAAACAATAACAAAAGCCGGTAATCGGACCCGTCACGCGGTCGGCACTTAAAGCGACACTTGACACGCCCTATCCACAGTACATAAATATACAGTAACCTATCTTCATACAAACGGTCGGAACTCGAGTCATACCTACGCACCTCGTCGTCGGCATGCGCTCGGCACCCAAGCAGTCGCGAATGCGCCGCAGTGACGAACGGACGGTGTGTTATTTTTAAAGTTATTTTTTAAAGTAACCGTGCGATTTTTTTACCCAAAATAAGTACAAGTATAGCCTATTTAATATGACAAGTAGAATATATTGTGCTGTTTTTGGTTGCATGAATTCCTCAATAACGCACCCAGAGATAACTTTTTTTAGATTACCTGGAATCTCCGAAAGGTAACACTATAAAATGATTATACTTACTAATATGTAGGTACGTAATTTAAGTCCTTTTAAAGGATTTTTTCCCCTCCCGAAAGGTACCGGGACTACAGTAAGATTAATTCGCAAACTTTTTTAATTGTACCCAGCGATGATTTCGTGGAATATATAGAAAAAAAGAAATATTCCGAACTTCTTTTAAAATTAAATATATAAATTGTACAATTTATATAACCATGTAAAAGATATTCCTTTTTCTCCTCCTTGTCCATGTTTCCCAAAACAATTTTTAATTAATCTTTATATTCGAATGCGGATTTTTTATACTTTAAAATATAATAATAAAGCATTCCGTACGTCTCAGTCGAGGCGCAAATATTTTTCAGTCGCAAATTTATAAGACCGATTTGTTATTAAGTCTTAAATCTAACATAAACATGTTTTTTTTAAATTAAATCTAGCAATCAAAAAACAACATGCATTTTTATTGAACACTTCCTATTCCATTCAGAAAGTATTTTATTTGTTTAAATAAAATAAAAAATATTTACAATCACAAAAATAGAGAGAAACTCAAAGTAGGCAGATTTAATTAAAATGCTGTAGGTGGGCAGCCCTATCGCATGTTTACGTACCGCGCGGCTGTAGGCATTTATTTCAAAGATACGGCCGAGTTACAATACTGTATATTTATGTACTGTGCCCTATCGATGTTTATGTTTTTGAGCTCTGAGTTATGATAACATCGCTCGTGTTTCTTAGAAATACACATTGTAAGCTACGACAAGTATTATGAATCATCGCATTGACGTGTATACTTTAGTTTATACGCCTGGATAAACTAAGCAGAACTGTACAAATTGTTCGTTATTGAAAATATTTGTTTCTAAAGAAATGTAAATGTAATAAGAAGAGTTTTTACTTTTGCTATTTCCTATGTAAATACTCTTTATAGTAAAACGAAGTATTTATATATGGCTGTGAGAAAAATTAAGATATTGACATATGAAAGTGGCACTAACGTGCGTGACGAGTACATTTAGAGCGCGGCAGAAGTAAATATTGTTTTTGTTTTTACAAAATATTCGTCGTAACCTTGTGCGTTGTATTCAGATATTTTTATAGAAACTAATAAATAACACTATTATAGTGATTAAAACCTGAAATGCGATATAATACTGTACTAAAAAACAACAAATATCAAAAAGGGCGGGAATACTGATAAATGATAATAGGTTACTTTGGGATTCAGTTTGTTATACAAAAATAACGTAAATCAGTATTATTTTTATTGTGTCTAAAAATAGAACAAATAAGCTTTCTAATAAAGTATTACACTTATATACTTGCCCTACAAAAAACTACAGTAAACAGCGGCACAAATAACATCGACGAACGAACGCTCGGCGCGAAGTCACGTGACATAACAATAACAATATTATATAAATATTATTCAGTTGGTAAATGGTTCGTTCGAAAAGCTCAGTTCATTCCGAGTACAATGATATATAATACAAGACTTTAAATACAGGCCTTTCAATACAGAAACGGCAAAACATCGCACGCGACCCTCTTTCCGAATTTCAACTTTGCCACCTCGTGCCTTTGCCGCTTGCGCCGCCATATTGGCAAAATGGCGCCTGACTACAGTTTTTTGCCAATATCTCCTTTGCAACTCATTTTCGATAAAAGCATCTTATGCAAAATTAAAGTAGAGAAAAATCCTACCATTTAGGTATAGGCACTTGTGTTTGCGCACACACTAGTGTACTAACATTACTTTTGTAAAATCTATAGTTTTGGCGTACGAGCGCCGTAAACTTTTATTAATTTACATTTTTTGTATATTTACGTAAAAGAACTATACTATGCCCAGTGAGTTAACTACCTATTATCTGTACTAATAATAATTTATTTATTGATTACAGTGGTAAAACATGAATACAGTCCATAAAGTACTCAATATAGGTAATATAATATTGGTGCCTGTACTAGGGTAAACCTGTGCCACAGGTGTTAAGGGCACTTACATACAATATACTTCTAGGAACTAAGTAAACAATCTTGATGTGTCTTTTTATCTAAAAACTCAGTTTAAAAATAAAATGTTGCCAAAGACCAATGTAAATACAACAATAACGATTACTAAATCAAGTGAACCGTTAGTTTAAGCAGCTGGTTTCAGCACGAATGGGCCGGATCGACCGGGGTAGTACTACCCTCTCACAGAATACCGGCGTGAAGTAACGGTACCCGTACTGTTGCGTTTCGTATTGGTGAGTGAGAGAGCCGGAGGCCCAGTTACCCCGATCCTTTTCCTATCCTTTCCTTTGTCCTTTCCCTCCTTCATTCCTTTTTAAAGGCATGGCAACGCACTTGTAACTACTTTGGGGTTGCGGGTGTTCATGGGCGGCGGTAATCGCTTACCATCAGGCGATCCGTCTGCTCGTTTGCCAACCTATACCATAAAAAAAAAAAAAAAAATTTGTTTAATATTTTTGTGTAAAAAGTCACACCAAGATTAATTAATTAATTACCTTTAATTAAGTACCTAACCAAATGGAGTATGAGTTACATACAATTAACCATACTTATTATATAAATATATGCAAAAATAGGCCAAGATTATAATTATTATCATGAAACTTGTTATTACTTATTTAGCAACAATCATTAAATCTTCGGTATCCTCATAATTTAGTTTGTAAATACCGACAGACTATCCGCTTAGATCTTACATAACTTAGGTCATATTAGCTGTTTGTTTATTTATCTTGTTATAAAGAAAACGCCCTAAGAATGCGAGATCTATTTGTAAAAACAAACTGATTCAGAAAGTGTGGTACTGACAATATCTTTCATCTTTCCTTGTACTATAACAGGCCTGACATGATTGTGTATACATAGGCAGCTATTATTAGAATCTTATAGACGTTTGTTTTTTACAGAATGTGTGGAGTTCATCCACAATTTGTATTACCCGTGCAAGAACTTAGTGTTTGAGACAATTACGAGGTCACACAACTATAAGAGGAACTGCCACGAATACACGAGATTCCAGTGGTCCTACGCAGCCGAAGGAGGCAGAGACGCGGAGAGAGAGGAGTACCCACATATGGTAAGACCTCACGTTTATATTGACGATGGGTAGACAGGAAAGTATTAGACCCTCATTTTACTGGCTATCTTTTAAATTGCTGCCGTAGTAGTGTATGCGACTGCTGTGTATGAGGTATATTATATAATAAATAATAATAACAGCCCTGTAATAAACTGCTGCTGAGCACGGGCCTCTTCTCAGTGTGAGAAGTGTACCGGACGGGCGAACTCGGGGTCGAGGTTACTATTGTGATGGTTACGAAAATATCCGACATGTCGCAGACGTCCTATACTCGGTGTGTGGGCTGTACTGTAGCGGTTGCTGGTCACGGTGCAGAGGTTCTGAAAGGCGTGTCATACGGTGCGGGGGTCAGAGCTTCATTTAAATAATACGCATCTTGACTGTTCGTTTCTTGAAGGATCTTGAGACTTGGAGATGAGGTTTCTTGAGCACTCACGTTCGACCGATACTGTGTCGCTTACGTTACGTACCTCAGAACTTTATCGTAACGAGAGCCGGCCAGAAATCCCCAGTAAACAAGTTTATTTTACTATGATTTTATCATGTTTCTGCTTATAACTATGGAACTATACTAGCTAGCGTGATGATATAACCAGTGCCGCGTAGGGTACAAAAAGATCTAGCTAGTGATACCTATTTTACCTATCGGGAGTTAGGTCTAGGTATAGATATTCTACGTTTTATGCTAAAAATCTAACTTGCGGTTACTTTTATAAATAGAAAAAGTTTAATAACTTTATAACTATACTATATAGGAATACAATTCCTTCAGCATCTTGTAGCGGCTTTCGTAGCGCATAAAATAAAATACACAGGTGAAACCTTTTATTAAAACCTTAGGACCTAGGTACCCTAACATTCCTAACTTGAGGGAAAAATGCACATTTTATTGGCAATGTTTACGTTTTTACATAATATTCTTATAAACTATAGGAAAATATATTATTATGTTATTCACACTATCTAACTATACTATTTAAGTCGATATGTGACCTAATTCGGCACTATTTCAGAACTATAAACTTTATTGATACGGTATACTTCAATAACATGTATTGAATTTACAATCTTAATACGATTCTTAAAGTAATGTTAACGTTGTCGCGAACAAGAAGGGTTAGGCCATAGTCTACCACGCAAGCCTAGTGCGGGTTGGTAGACTTCACACATCTTCGAAAACATTATGGAGAACTCTCGGACAAGCAAGTATCCTCACGATGTTTTCCTTCACCTTTAAAGCAAGCAATAATTTACTATTTAATACGCATATAACTTCGAAAAGGCAGAGTTGCGCGCCTTGAGTTCAAACTAGAGACCTCTGCGTGGCAGTCTAACGGTTTCCCACTATCGCTGCTTGCATGAGCTCTTGGGGTTCAAATCCTAGAACGGGCCACCAAAAAGTTAAGTTTTTGTTAAGAAATACCAATAGCAGCTCGGAGTTAGTAAGTTGGCGATGTCACACACCTCCGGCACTCGGAAAGCACGTGAAACTGTTGGTTCTGCACCTGATCTCTCTCCGGTCGTGTCGGGTTACCGTCCCCTCGGTTCATGAGAGTTAGGGAACAGAACACTTCTGCACTATAATATCTCTTAAATATACCAGTATCTGTGATGAGAGCAGCGATAGCTCAGTGGGGAGACCAACAGACTGCAATGCAGAGGTTCTCGGGTTCGAACCCACGTCGCGCACCTCTGACTTTCGGAAGTTATATGACTTTTAGAAATTATGTGCGTATTGATTGACAATTATCGCCTGCTCCGTGCCTCGGAGAGCACGTTAAGCCGTCGGTCCCGGCTGCCATGAACATCTATGGCAGTCGGTATTGGGGAAGTCGACACAAAAGATCCCACTGGGTCGAAGTGTCGCCGGTCTGTACTGACTGGCCCTCCCCACACAAGATAAGATAAGATACGTTAAGATTGGCCGCCGTGACCGAAATTCGGTCTGGAGGACAATATTTAAATCGCCATCACACAACAGGTTTGGGCGGAGCGTGCTGCCACTGGCTGTGTGAATCAAGACTGTTGCGAATATCAGTATCAGCATCAACTAATGTATATCATTGTTTCCAATATCAAAATCGTCATCGTTTAGATGTCGATTTTATTGCTGATCTGATATTTATGATCGCTGGGAGTATGACATCATTACTAGCAGACCAAAGAACAAATCGTTACTTGTCGGTTTGAGACTCGATTGAGATGTTAGCAAACGAGTTTGTAAGTGTTGAAATTAAACAAATTTATACGGAATGTATCGCGTATTTTTTTTATTTTTATAAAACACTATTATTACAAATTTTGAAACTTTAAACTACTATTGTTAAACTCTTTTACTAGTTACTGTTGACTTCTATTTATTTAAATTATAAAACTATTTAGATTTAATTTTACGCTTGCCCCGACGTTTCGGTTGCTTTTCAGCAGCCATGTTCACGGTGAAACTAAGATGGTGGTTGTCTCAGTCTGAGACAACCACCATTTTAGTCTAACATTATATATAACATTCGCGTTAACGTAACACAATATTATGAGTTAGTAAGTGATTTGATTGTTATTTCATTTGATTACATATTGATATATTTAATTTGATAATGCCTCTGCCGTTAAAACATGAAACATGGAAGTAAACTACATTAATAGATAAAGATACCACTCAGTGTAATATCTGTAAACAAAATTACTCTCGCAAAGGACGTAAGTACTGATACGTTGTTAAAATCACTTCCAGATTAAACATTTATACTAGAAAGTACATTTTAAAAGTTTGTAGCGTTTGCGAAATCAAAATCAACATCAGCATATACATAGAATATTTAAAAAACACCTATATCAGCAACAACCCTGATGTCAAATAGTTCGGTACCTAATTTACAAGATAACGTGCACACGCACGCCCCTAACTCATAGTACCTACTATCAAGTGCTGTGTTTAGTCCTAACTGAATATTATAAATGCGAATTTGAGTTTGTTTGTTTGTTAGACCTTCACGCCCTAACTACTCGATCGATCATCATGAAATTTCGCATACACGTTGTCAGGGGAACTGAAAAGGACATTAAGTACCTTTCACCCAAACAAAAGTACTGTTACTACTAATTTAACCTACATTTATACGAGTGAAATCGCGGGCAAACTTCTGGATTAAATGATTATGATGAGTTATTTCTATTTCACGGTTATTTTCTTAGTCTTCTTCTCCCCAGCCTTTATTATTCCCAAGTCACTTGCGGTCGGCTTTCTAGTCTAACCGGATTTGACTGGATATCAGTTTTTACACGGAGCGACTGCCATCTGACCTCCGTTACCCGAAGGCTAACGATACCATAAGGCTAGACCAGTGTTAGGATATTAGAAGGCACTGATTTCCCAATAACGACTGCCATAGATGTTCATGGCAGCCGAGACCGACGGCTTAACGTGCCCACCGAGGCACGAAGCAGGTGATAATTGTCAATCAATATGCACATAATTTCGAAAAGTCATATAACCTCCGAAAGTCAGAGGTGCGCGACGTGAGTTCGATCCCGAGACCCTCTGCATTGCAGTCTGTTGGTCTCCCCACTGAGCTATCGCAGTTTTCTTAGTACGTTAGGAAAATACTTGACCCTTTGGAAGGCTAACGTCAGAAATAAAGGGTTATTTTTATTATATCAATTACTGTTTTAGTGTAATAGTGTAAGGGTTATGTTGGTTGATGCAGGCGCTGCTGGGGTACGGGGACAGCATGGACTCAGCAGACTGGCTGTGCGGCGGCTCCGTCATCAGCGAACGCTTCGTACTCACCGCCGCACACTGCGAAGCTGCGCCCGCCTTGTGAGTACAGCCTACTGTCCACTTCACTGTACCATGCTGGAGATATGGGAGGTGGCTTCTCCTTCGGCTTCAGCAAGGTAGATCGTTAGCAACTCTCAGAGATGCGGGTGGTGAGCAGCTTTACTGCTCTGGTACCTATCTGGAGAATAGGTAATGCCACTTGTGCACGAGGTAGCTCGCTATAAGGAGAACTGGATCTGTGAAGTAACGAGCATTGGAAATTGATATTTCGGGACAAGACTTGTCTATAACTGGTCCCGGATGATGCTCTCGGGCAATGGAAGGCGGCTCTCTCTATTATAGCTAATAGTTGTGTATAGAGGGAACGCTACTGGATTTAGTCATAGAGGATGGGAACGTCCACCTCATACTGTAAAATGCTGGCTAACCATTTGATCAGACAGTACTTTTACTCGTCATTCTTCGTTGCTAGTCATTTACAGAGCATTTAGATGCCGACTAAGTCCAAATAACCATTAAGACATTAAAGAAAAGAAATACATTTTCACTTATACTCCAGGTCGAATCGAAATCCCTCCATACCTCTCCTAACCTCCTAAAATATTTTAATTCTCAGAGGAACAGTGAAATACGTTGCTCTGGGCATCTTGAAGCGATCAGACCCCTCGGAGCTGTGGCAACGACACAACGTGAAGAGGTTCATCCCTCACCCGGAGTACAAGTCGCCCTTCAAGTACCACGACATCGCGCTGATTGAGACTGACAAAGAGTAAGTAGACTGAGAAGACATGATGAGTAGACCGCTTAAATCCGAGCAGACCATACCCAGTGTGGAGTTATATCTGGCCATGATGTGGCATGGCTTGATAGCCACCAAAAGAAAACATTTTCTTTTACATTATACTTTTAAGCAGCGGTAGGGCAATAGGCGACGTTTGGACTGTCACACAAAGGTCTCGAGAGTAGAACCCAAAGCACACACCTCTGACTTCTTGAATAGTTAATTTTTACTCGCTTTAGAGGTGAAGGAAAATATTGCGAGAAAACCTGCATGTCAGAGAGTTATTTATAGATAAAATATCACCTACTTAAACTTGTAAATGTCAATCAAATCTCTACTATTCTTACTAATATTATCACGCAAAAACTAATGGACCGATTGCGATGAAACTTGGTATATAGATAGCTAGAGACCTGGATTCACACATAAGCTACTTTTTATCCCGATATTTCCACGGAAACGAGACTTACACGGGTGAAACCGCGGGAAAAATTGTGAGCAATAAAATACAGATTTGTACACTTAATTACAAGAACAGTATGAAATAAAATTATTAGTTTAGCATAATGTTCTGGAAGATATGTGAAGTCTACCAATCTACCCTGGGCCAGCGTGGTGAACTACGGCGTAACCCTTCTCTCACCAGGGCGAGACGCGTGCCAACCAATAGAACAGTCTATATACGGGGCTGATAATAGTAATAGTTGTATCCTTAGCTCCGTCTTAGATCTCTCTCGCTCAACCATCTGTCCCCGCGTTACTGAACGTTATTACTTTGTATTGCAGCATCACGTTCAAAAACGTCCTCCCCGCGTGTCTGCACGTGGACGATCAGGTCGACGAGCTAGCAGAAGTCACCGGCTGGGGCACCATCGGACACAAGAAGAGTCTAGCCGATACTCTGCAGTCTGTAAGTATTGCCATATAACTTTTGCAAGACTGCAGAAGCCAGATGACCAGACCGAAACGTCAAGCTGCCAAAAAACCGAGCACAATCGTGTCAACTGTTTTCTCTTTTAAATTGATTTTGATATATTGATATATTTTGATATATTTGAATTGATTTTGATACATTTTGATATATTTTTCATAAACAAATAGAGCAAGATTTTGCCTATGTCTGTATGCTTATCTTTTTCTTCCCAATTTTTATGCTGAATGTCTGGAAATAACAGTACATAACCGAGCAAATTTTATAAAGCGATTTCAGTTATATTAAACGCAGTGTTACTTCTCTTAAATAGCTCTCTTAAGTGGTACTTCTTTGATCGTGATATTCTTTTGAAAGGTTCTAAAGCTGCTGGTCTATTCCTAGGTGGAGTTATCCAAGTACAGCGAGGAGGAGTGTGCTGAGAAATACCCGCCGCACCGCCACTTGTTACAGGGATTCAATCACACCACGCAGATGTGCTATGGAGACAGAGGCGATGAGCCCAAAGACACCTGTGAGGTTAGAACTACCCTTGTATTAAATCAAATACGAAAATTCGCTTTTTGAAGTCCTTTACAATCACCAGCAACAATACCAAAAAAGCTTTGACTGCACTGCACTGCTACGGTGCGCGTGTGTGTGGGTTGTGGGTTCGAATCCCACACGGGGTAAAACTTTGTGTAATCTAGAAATTGTTGTTTCTAGTCTGGGTGTTCTTTGTGTCCGTTGTTTGAATGTTTGTAAAGTCCCAAAGACACAGGATTTATTTCTAGTGCGGGATTTGTCTTTTATTAAACAATAGTAGTTTAATTTCAATGTTCACAGTTTTTAAATTATGTAATAAAGTGTTAAATAAACAACGCGATAAAATCAAAATATCTTTATTTATTTAGATCACAAAGTAACTCACTCTTATTAACGTCAAGGTTACACCAACTAAACAATTATATGAATTTACATTTACCTGTTGCCACGTTGAGCAAAGCAAGGGCCTAGAACCAACGAGAAGAACGGGCAAGAAACTCACGGCCATTCAATCGCCAATTTTACTATGCTGCTTGTTTTGTAACTTATACTGGGTGTAAGGGACGACGTACCGAAAAGTTTACCAAGACTTCTTCCTATATGTATCCCGACACAAACTTCTATTGATTGAAAAATTAAGATGTAAAAATTAAATAACGTAATATAATATAATACATAAGTAAATTGAATAACATTATTACGCGGTACGCAATGGATTGCTGCATAATACAGCGCACCGCTCGCGCCGGCGGGAATGACCTCTGCGTTCCGCGCGCATGAAAACAGCTGATCTTGTTTAAATCACGACGATTTAATTACATTGCTGTAAATTAGTAAAATGTGGTATTCTTTGATTATTATTTAATAAAATTGATGGTTCATGCATTATGTTATAATTCACAGCCAGAAAATTGAAGATATATGTGATTTTTCCTGAACAAAATTCCATCAATTTTTAACACAGTATAATGGTCTGAATCTACTGTTTCAGTTTTTGATACACACACCCTTACATCCAGTATATTATAATCAAATGTTTCTTTGTGGCAGGGAGACAGCGGCGGTCCTCTACAGTCGAAAGACCACGAGCGTTGCGTGTACACGGTGCTCGGTGTGACGTCATACGGGCGCCGGTGCGGTCTTGGTCGTAGTTCCGGGGTGTACACTCGCGTCAGACATTACGTGCCCTGGATAGAAGACATTGTGTGGCCTTTAGCCACCGCGCCGTCGGAGTAACTGCTGGTCTGCTGTGGACTTCAAGATGGGCGTAGTAGGTTATACAGATGTCTGATGATTGCAATAAGTCTACATAGCTTTTGGTTCTATTCATGCTAAAAACGACTCAATACTCAGGATTACAATATTGCCGTCATAAGGAAAAAAGACGTATCTGACTTAAAATTGTATTTCATATATATTAGCAGATGCGTCTTTTCTTACTGATTCTAAATACGTAAAAAACACAATTTCGAAAGAAATTTAAGATAGGTTTTTGACCTTATGACGGCAGAATAAGTCTTTTGGGTGAATTCGTACCAAGATGGTAGAGGTTGTAAGAGAAGTAATGAGCAGATTGTGTCGAAATTTTCGTAGCGTTTTAAACTACATAATATTTATTGGATTTTGAGTACATTAAGTAAGATACTGATACACATTGACGGTCTACAAAACTTCTATAAGTTTTATAGACTGTGAACGTGCATTTTTTGTAAATGTTTGCATATTCTGTAACTTCTATTTATTATAAATATTGTTGCAGATATTTAATTAAAATAGGTCATGAAAGTAATTTAAATGTCGGATAATAGTATTTAAAAAGGAAGGTATATGTAAAACATTGCCATCTCGGTATAAAACTGAGTATTTGTTGCTCAGCAAATTTGATCTCCAGCAAGTCTATCCTAAAAGTATTTTTAGTAGGAACGTCGATAAACATTATTTTTTATGGTTAGTGTCTGTTTCGGCAAACGCCTATTATTTTTAAAGGCAATACATATATTTAAATATATCAGGCGAAATTGTCATAATTGTGACGGTTGTTGTAAAATTACTTTTTATTATATACCTTAAGTTTTACTTATTGTACTAGAAACTTCTAGTAACTTGTCGTAATGCAAAATTACACATCTAAACCAAAATTTCATCGTTTTCTTGAAAAAGTATTTACCCATGTGTCTGAATAGACAGTGTCAAGGTGGAGCTATGAAGACTTTTAGAACACTGTTTTAAGGTACATAGTTACATACGCACATGTAATACGTAACTATGTTTATAGAACTCATGTAATACAGAGCGAGCCTATTGCCGCATGCCGGGTACAATTTCAAACACTTTACGTGACTTGAGAATCGATCCCGAAACTTCATACACAGCAGTCGCATACACAACTGCTGCGTACAAGCAATAAAGAATATTGGATACTACCTTCTCTGTTACCACGGCTAAAATAAATTATAATTCTTGAAATAATAAAAAGTAATATATGTACGAGAAAACAGTGTATTTATTCTCGACCACAAGATTCCATTGATACAACATTGTTCAAACCGTGTGCATATTTGTATTCGAATGATTTAACAAACACTTAACATAAGTAGAGGGCGCGCAACATAATTAGAATTTATAAGCATCAGTAGTTACATAGAATATTACAAAAATAACAACAGACGTAACAAAGTTTAAACAAAAATATATCTTCCAGAAAACTAAATGAATAATATTGTTACGCGCTGGGTTCAACGGATAAGAATATAAAACAATATTACCGACTAAAACGTTTTATTCTATCACACAAATAAATTTAAAACACTACAAACACTATACTACACTTTTCCACTGTAACTACTAACTGTAGCTTCAAACTCCGTAGTATTTTCGCTTCGATGAACACTTGATCGCTTACGATAGTAAACTGACTCGGTGGTGCGCGTGCGCTCTATTTATACGCGGGTAAAGCGCTTCTGGAGTTTTCCAGAAAACGTCACACACGGCACGCAACAGCGCGATGGTTCGAGAATGTGCCAGCGCTTTCTCCACTGAACTCGTACCGACCAATACGTAGTTCCGTAAGATGTCAATAGATGGTGCTGTAATAAATTATTATTAGAAACCGCCGACTCTTCCCCACAGTGCCGACAGAGGGCATTAGCCGTAACAATATCAATAATGTGTTAGCAAGTACTCAATAGTCGCACAGCAATTGTGACGTATCACCTATATTTAATTGTTATTTATAATCGCATATTTACATTTGATTATTTCTATAATTAATAATTATCTGTTACTGTACTAATTTTATCACACAAATATTTTGTAATTTACATATATTTTTAAAACCTGGTGTTTTTTGTGTCCATTACTTTAATCTTTGTAAAGTTCTTCGTGACACAGAAATATTATTCGAAGTAAAGAAACGTCGCATAAAAATATACATATTTAAAAGTACCTTTGTCGGTTTGTCCTTACACAGAGCAACAAAAAAAATGAAAAGATATTTCGTCAATAATAATAATCAGTATTATTAAACAAATATAGTATTACTAGAATCTAATATTTTTTATTTTTTGTCTTTGAAAACACATCTTCCGCACTAGGACTAAATCCTGTGTCGCGGGGTCATTACAAACATTCAAACAACGGACACAAAGAGCATCCAGACTCGGAACAACCGTTTACGGGACACTCAAATTTTTGTCTCGTGTGGGATTCGAACCCACAACACTCGGTGCAGTGGCGAGGCGACCACTTAAATGGCCAGCGCGTAAAATGTTTTTCAACCGGCACACTGTTCATATTACAATAAAAAAACTCCATATTTAAAAGCTCATTTATTAGTGATATTAGAGGTCTAAGGCCACACGATGCTTTCAATCCAAGGGACGTAGGCGGTCGTCCTAGCGTACACGGCGGGTCCACAGGTCTCACCGAACACTTTGACCCCGACGACTGTGTTCACACAGCTGTCTAGATATGTATTCACGACTACTGGGGATCCCAGCACTGTCTGTAAAAATAAGAACAATTTTTATGGAATTTTTCCAAAGAGAAATGCTTTTTTTTCTGCTTGGATGACGTAGATGTTTAAGTGGTCGCTTCGCCGCTGCGCCGAGTGTTGTGGGTTCGAATCCCACACGGGACAAAACTTTGTGTGATCCACAAATGGTTGTTCCAATCTTGCTGTTCTTTGTGTCCAATGTTTGAATGTTTGTAAAGTCCCCCGACACAAGAATTATTACTAGTGCTAGTATATAAGAACAAATTAAATAAATTTCGTAGCGCAACTAAATTTTTTAAATTTAATAAAATAAAGCCTCGATGGCGTAGTGGTTAGTGTAACCGACTGCTACACCTGAGGTCGCGGGTTCGATTCCCGCACAAGTCAAACATTTGTGTGCATGAACATAGATGTTTGTCTTGGTCTGAGTGTTTCAATGTATAATATGTATGTATTTACAAAAAAAAAAGTATATATGTATGTTTATCCATTGTCTAGTACCCATAGTACAAGCTCTGCTTAGTTTGGGCTAGATGGTGTTGTGTGTATGTGATAGAATATTTATTATTATTATTTATTAATGGATGGAATTCGAACCCACGACCTCTCGATCGCAAGTCCAATGCCTTATGGACATGGACACTGGCTATGTAGACATAGATATTATTAGTGACCTCAGAGACATCCCAAACGTCACAGCATCCGTCCCAGCCACCGTTGCAGACGTGGTAGTGAAACAAATTCACATTCGCATTTATAATATTAGTAAGGATATCCAATTGCAGCGATAGCTCAGTGGGGAGACCAACAGACTGCAACGCAGAGGGTCTCAGGTTCGAACCCAAGTTATATAACTTTTCGAAATTATGTGCGTATTGATTGACAATTATCGCCTGCTCCGTGCCTCGGAGAGCACGTTAAGCCGTCGGTCCCGGCTGCTATGAACATCTATGGCAGTCGTTATTGGGAAGTCAGTGCCCTATAATATCCTGACACTGATCTATCCTTAGAGTATCGTTAGCCTTCGGGTTGCGAAGGTCAGGTGGCAGCCGCTCCGTGTAAAAACTGATATCCAGTCAAATCGAGTTAGACTAGAAAAGCCAACCCCAAGTGACTTGGGAATAATAAAGGCTGGGGAGAAGAAGAAGTTAGGATATCCAATAATACTTTTCTTTTGTAATTAATAGTGTTTTCTTTAACCCGGGGTAATATAATGCTACTGGGATATATATAGATTGTTCAGTTACCATGCATGTATCTTGGTTTCCATAGCAAGCCTGTGTAGCGTCCACGCCGCGGGGCAACGCTTGTACGAAGGACGAGCGAGCTGGCGACTGCGCCGATGAGAGTTGAGCACTGCAGTTCTCAGCTGTCAGCATTGTTACTTGCACCTAAACAACAAAACTATTAGCATATTTATCCGATTGGTTCGATTCCTGCACAAGTCAAACATTTGTGTGCATGGACATGGATGTTTATATGTATAATATGTATGTATTTACAAAGAAAAGTATATACAGGTGCCCTAGAAGTCAAGCCGGCGTCAGGTAACTGGTTAAGTTACAATAGCTAACAGAAAAATATAAAAATCTAAATTACGTATTTTAAAAATTATTATAGTCAATTTAATAAAAACGATTAATGTTTTTTTTAATGCCTATAAATTTTAAAATACGTTACCGAATTATTTTTATTATTTTATTTTTTTAATTTCAAAACAATAGTATTTCAATAAATGTATGTGAAAATATTATACGGTACTTATATCAAAGAATCCATTTTAAAATTTTTGTCTCTGTTTGTGCCGGTTAATCTCTGAAACGGCTGGACCGATTTTGACGGGACTTTCACTGACAGATAGCTGATGTTTTATTTTAGAAAATATGAGTTACCGCGAATTTCACGCAGACGAAGTCGCGGTTAACAGCTAATTCTCAATAAAAGACAACTCACCGGGACCCGAGTGTTCTCAAAGGAGGCGTAATTCGTGGTGGGGTCCACAAACGGAGTGACCTTGGCAACGGACATGTCAAACTTGTCTTCAGGGTCTGGCAGACACGCCGGGAACACATCGCGATTGAACTCAATCCTACGACATAATAAATATACATGATTATAATAAAATAGGTTTAGTGTGTGTATTTGGCAAAAATAATCCATATTTGTAATCCTTATGTAATACTAGCTTTTGCCAGCGGCTTTGCTCGCGTAGAAGTATGTTAGTTTATGTCAGAAACAGTACTTTTTAAAAATAAAATATGGGCTATGTTACCCGATTTGAATTATTAAAATCGGTTGTGTAGTTTTTGAGTTAAATCCTTACAAACAAACAAAAAATCTAATCTTTCCTCTTTGTAATATTCCTATAGACTTGTCTATACGATATGTACGCATTAATGTGGAGTCTGAAATTGAAATAGCAGTAAACAGTAATTAGTAAGATTGTTTAACAATGGTAGTTAAGAGAATCAGAATTAGGTTATGTAACGGCGCGTATGCTAAGTTTGTCACTGTAAGAGCGTAAGCTATGTGTATCGTCAGTGTATTGTAAAATATCCCTGTATTGTAAAATAATAAGGCAGTCGCCCTAAGACGGTTAAACTAAGAACATTGTAACGTGTGAATATAAGGATGTGTTATACAGATTAACTTGCTTCATTGAACTCTCAGTGCCGTAATCAAAGTTCTCTTAAAGTTATTATACAGCCATCTCTTCGAGTGTTGTATCTTCAATCCGCATACGGTACAATAATTTATGTGAACCTCAACTGGTTGTTCCGAGTCTGGACGTTCTTTGAGCCCGATGTTTGAATGTTATAAAGTCCCTCACGATACAGATTTACGCCTAGTGCGAGGGATGTATTTTTCTAAATTTTTTTTTATATGAATATTATCCCCCCCAGTTTATTGCGAGATTACTTGTGTAGGAGTTGCCGTTATAATTTTTTTAATGAATACATACGGGGTTGCCAGCTCCAATAAAGCGACGTAGTTGTACCGCGAGGGTCCCGAGTACTTAGGATTCACATGGACCTTCTTCACGACATAGGTCTGCCACCTGTGTGCAGTCGTCTGCTGCTTCTTCACTCCCACTGCCACGAACTTTGGTGTGAGACCACCCCTGAAAATGTTCCTTCATATATTAAAAAAGCAAAAGCGTGCTCTCGGCGCCAAGCTACGATTTTTTTTATTATATGATTTCATCCTAGATTTTACACATTTTTAAATACTCTAAAGGATATCCTCTATCCCAAATAGAAATAAAAATAGTTAAATATTTTTTAAGATATTGTATTGATCTTGTTGTGTTACGAAATTAAAACTACATACATATTCTTACATGTAATATACATGTGAGAATATATATGTAGGTTGTACATCTCCTCTGTCTGTTAACTTGATGTTTAATTGTTACAATGTATGCACATGTGTTGAGTTGCAACCTAGATCTAAACATAAGCTTTGATTGTTTTTTATTTTTAATAAGATTGTAATTTGTTTTTTGCAATAAATAAATAAAATAAAATAATACCTACATCGTTAGTGATCTTATGTTAATCTTATCTTATCTTATCTTGTGTGGGGGCCAATCAGTACAGACTGGCGACACTTCGACTCAGTGGGATCTTTTGTGTCCACTTCCCCAATAACGACTGCCATAGATGTTCATGGCAGCCAGGAACGACTGTTTAAAGTGCTCTCCGAGGCACGGCGCAGGAAATAATTGTCAATCAATACGCACATAATTTCGAAAAGTCATATAACTGCCGAAAGTCAGAGGTGCGCGACGTGGGTTCGAACCCGAGAGCCTCTGCATCGCAGTCTGTTGGTCTCCCCACTGAGCTATCGTTGCATATCTATCTATCCGTAAAGTGTCTGATCTGTGGCAATATGTATAATTCGGGAACCCTTTGTTTCGACTAATTTCTTTTGTCCTAATTTAATTTGGCATAACGAGTTAGGCATATACGGATTTTATCGCGTTGTTTATTTAACACTCTATTCCATAATTTAACTGTTACACTACTATACTATACTATTAAACTTTACTAATTTTAAGCTAATTAAATTATTAAAACTATCAAATCTATTTGTTTTTAAGTTTACACTTTCCGCGACGTTTCGGTTGCTTTTCAGCAGCCATGGTCACGGGGATGGTGTACCAGTTTCTAAATTATGTAATAGAGTGTTAAATAAACAACGCGATAAAATCCGTATATAGTAGTTTAATTTCAATGAATAACATTCGCGTAAACAGAAGACAATATGAGTTAGGCATATGTTGTTTTGTCATAATAATTCTTTGACATCATTGTTTTTGGCATACTATTTCAGTAGGTTTAGTCGATATTACCGGGATGTCACTCACCATCTTTCCCCGGTGAGTCCGACATAACCTCTCCGTCGTCCCGCGGAGAGGTATGCGTCAAAGCAATCCACCAAATTACAAAAAAAAAAAAAATGTAACTATAGGTTAGGGTGCGGCGGGGATGGCCCTTGAGCCACCCATAAACCATGTTTATTACCACCCTAACACATGTTTATTTTATATACGAAAAATATTTTATTAAATGCAAACAAGACATTTACGAAACTTCAAATTTATGCTTTAGAATGTTATGTTTATCAATGACTAAATACTATGCTTATATTAATTAAAATAAAAATAATGTTATTCATTGAAATTAAGCACGTTAAGCCGTCGGTCCCGGCTGCCATCTATGGCAGTCGTTATTGGGAAGTCTGTGCCCTATAATATCCTGACACTTGTCACTGGCCTTCGGGTTGCTGAGGTCAGGTGGCAGCCGCTCCATGTAAAAACTGATATCCAGTCAAAGCCGGTTAGACCAGAAAAGTCGACCCCAAGTGACTTGGGAATAATAAAGGCTAGGGAGAAGGAATATATGCAGGCCGCATCAAAGATTCAAATCACAGATGCGCCCTGCTGTGTTTAAATATTGTAAACTTTCTGGATGTAAAGTTATCATCTGACAGAATAAATAATATAATAGTATTATCACGCTCATTCATATTGCTGTGTTGTGTGAACCCACCCTTCCTTGTCCTGGTGCAGGAGTTGTCTTTAGAACAGAGTCTTTTTGGCTGAAATGGTAACTGTTACCTCCTTTATCATTTCAGCCAAAAGACGCAAAGTAAAGGAATGAAAGAAAGTTCAGAATAACGTCTTACGTATGAGCGCCGTCGAAGCCTGAGGTAAGAATGTACTTGTCGCTAATGATGGCGCCAGAAGTCTTCCACTTCGCTGTCTCCAGGTCTTCGCCGTAACCCACCAAAGCCTAAGACATTATTTAAAAGAGGTTATAAAGTGTAGCTAATTCACTAGCTTTTTCCCGCGGCATATCTCGCGTAAAAGTAGGTTATGTTAGAAAAAGTACTTTTTAAATTAAATTATAGCCTATGTTACTCCGTGATCATATAGCTTTCTAACGGGGAAAGAATTTTTTAAAGGGGTGTAGTAGTTCTTGAGTTAAATCCTTACATACAAACAAACGAACAAGAAATAAAAAATTCCTCTTTATAATATTAGTACAGATAAGCGGAACTAGCAGACGTTGTTCTACGCGAACTTTGGCTTCCCAGCGCCACCTGCCGGGCTCAATTGTGAATCCAATACCACTTAAATGCTCGTGAAAACGTTTCATCAAAATCGCTCCAGCCGTTTAGAAAGAGTTCAATGACAAATACACGTGTAGAAGAATTACATAATTATTCTAAATTAGTATTTACGCCAAGTGGTCGACATTCGACCATAACTGATTTTATAACGTTTGATAGTTATTAAGATTCTATTGTCTATAACTATACCCTTATTATCACATTTTATTTAGATTTAGATCTAAGCAAGTTAAATTACTTACCTATCTTTTTACCCGACTGCGTCAGAAGGAGGGTAATGTTTTTCGAGCGTATGTATGTATGTATGTGGTTATGTATGTCCATTACTTTGGCACGCCCTACAGCCCAAACGGCTGGACGGTTTTTGATATATGAGGTGTCGTTGAATTCATCAGAATTGTGGTAGTGACATAGGTTATATAAATTTTCAAATTTCTGTTTTTCTTCATTTGCGGGCGTCATTTTGAAAATCAGGATGAGGGAGTTTGTTTTTTTTGTCTTACCTTAGCAATATGGGTATCAAATGAAAGATCGTGAAAAGAACCTTTCAAAAATATATATATCTTAACACGTATATTACTGTTTTAACACAAATTGTCAAAAAGCCTACCAATTATATATCGGGACGCCCGAAGTATAATTTTCTAGCAAGAATCTATACAAGTCAGGAACTCAGGAATTACGTTGCCTGTACTTAGTTATATATTAAATAAAACTCGGTTAATAAAACAAAAAAGTCTGAAATAAAATTATTATTATAAAAACAAAAAACCCGACTGCTTAAAAGTAATTAACTGAAAAGAGAAAAAGAAGTATCACAATATCTATATAAAATTCGACTGACTAATGCATTGTTTTGTAAGCTTACTTTATCAAATAATGAAATAACTACATATGTATATTCAAATAAGTTAAACTAAATACTTTATGGTGCCGCATGCGGTGACAAACGTAGTTTTGATAGATCTTTATTTGCCTGTAGGTAACAAAGTACTGTTTATACATATAGATATTGTGACACTTGTTTTTCTCTTTTCAGTTAATTACTTTTATTCAAACAAATTTTTATTTATTATTTAACTATTATACTCTTACATTGACGATATTCCTAAACTTGCTACTTTGTTTTCTTTTTTCTTTATTACATATAAATAGTACATATATATCATTCCAATCCACCCAAAGGGTGCCTGTAAGATATTGCTAATACATGCAATTATATATAGATATATGTAACCATAGTTACGAAGAATAAGAATCAGCCGAACAATGCCGAACAATGCCGAAATACTACGAACGCGATTCGACTGCGTGTGTCAAATGCATGGTTGTGTGCGTGTAGTATTGTTTTCATTAATTTAATGTATTTCTTATGCATATTTTATACAAATATTAGGCTTCGCCACTCCTTCTCTATATAAACTTAAATTGTGCCCAATTTCATACTCCTCCACCCACGAAATTTTCGTAAAAAGCGGTACAATGTTTTGCTTCACGTATTAATATATAAATAATTGTTTTGACTTCTATAGATCACAAAGACCACTCATATTAATTAACACGATTTTATTAGCTTGGTATGTATGTGTCTATGTAACGGAATCTTTGAACGTGATTTTCACCTCTTTCAAACCGACGCATTGATTTGAAACTTTGCAGAATTATCGAGGACCGATGACAATACAATAATTTAGGAAAAAATATAAAGAATATAAAAATATATAATAGTAAAACCTTTAATGTAAAAAAGCGTGGGTGCTTCCTAAGATATTTTAATAACCCCTACCCCACGCTTTTTCACATTAAAATTATTAAATTACTTTCTACTCTTTTTAGTGTGTTTTTTTTAATAAAGCGTGTTATTTAGTTTTTTAATCTATTATTTATTTTGCTTAAATATCTCCTACTAGATTTTCCCGCGGCTACGCTCTGTACCTTGGATACATAGTTTGCTAGATCTAAGCTAAATTATTTTCCATGTTTTTACAAGACTAGGATATCAAACCCCGAACCCATCGGAACTGTGTGCTTCACCAACAAGTTATCCTAAAACTTCCAAATCAGGAAAATTTTAAGGACTAAGTTTAATCATCTTACTAATATTATAAATGTGAAAGTTTGTGAGGATGGATGCTTGGGTGGATGTTTGTTACTCTTTCACGCAAAAACTACTGAACGGATTTTGATAAAACTTTAATATATTATTGTTTATATAATAATAATGTTCTCCAGACCGAATTTCGGTCACGGCGGCCAATCTTAACAGAGACTGGCCAACTACACAGGAGATTTTATAGTGCACAAATATGTGCGCAAATACAAGTACACTCTCTGTTCCCTAACTCTCATGATCCGATGGGACGGTAGCCCTACACGACCGGAGAGAGATCAGGCGTAGGACCAACGGCTTTACGTACTTTCCGAGACACGGAGGTGTCTAACACCGCCAACTTCCTAACTCCGGGCTGCTATTGAGATTTCTTAACAGAAAAACTCAATAATATTTTCTTGGCCCGATCCGGGATTCGAACCCGAGATCTCATGCACAGCAGTCGCATTCACTACCGCTGCGCCACGGAGGCGTTGTTTATATATCAGAATAAAATATAGGCCACAAAAAAATCTATCTTATCATATATCTACATTAATGCGAGCGAGGCCGCGTGCAAACTCTAGTCTTCCATATTTTTTTCACCACTACGATATCAAACCCAAAACCCTTTGGCATTTTGTGCTTTACCGTCAAGTTATTCCAAAACTTTCATCAGCTATAAGACTTCTCACCTCATAAGGATTGACTGACGGCGGTTCCATGCCCACAGGCGGTGGTCCACCCACACCCCAGAGGCTGTATCTATGGCACTTCTCTTCAGTAATCAGATATCTGGAGATACCACCGTAGTACCCAGGACACCTGTTCGGCAAGTCGTCCATGTATTGGAGACAATCTGTAATGAAATATAAACTAATAGATTTTGCTCGCGTCGGTATAGGTTAGGTTAGTAACAATATTTTATGGACGAAAGGTATCCTATGTCCTTTTCTGTTACCCTGATAACATGTATGCGAAATTTCGTGGTGATCGGTCAAGTAGTTTAGGCGTGAAAGCGTAACAAACGAACAAACTCACATTCGCATTTATAATATTGGTTAGGATTTTTCAATTAATTGTAGGTATAGCAGTCAAGCATGGGCACCGACAGCAGAGTGCAAAGGGGTCCACTTGCACTCCCCTGTCAGGAAAGGAAATATATGAAAAAGTACCTTTTTTCGATGAGTGATATATTATATCAAATAAAATACCCGCGCGTTTTAAATTTGACACAACATTTATCTTATAATATCCATACTAATATTATAAACGCGAAAGTTTGTATGGATCTATGGTAAACTACTGGACCGATTGCGATGAAACTTGTTATGAAGATAGCTGAAGACCTGGATTCAAACATAGGCTACTTTTTATTCCGATATTCCTACGGGAACGGGACTAACGCGAGTGAAACCGTAGGGAAAAACTAGTACATAATACAATAATAGTATGATAATATTAGCCCTGTATGAAACTGTCCCACTGCTGGGCATGGGCCTCTTCTCAGTGTGAGAAGGCATAGTCCATAGTCCACCACGATTAGTAACAATACTTTTTTTCTGAATGAAAGGTACCCTATGTCCTTTCCTGGTCTCCTAACAACGGGTATGCGAAATTTCATAATAATTGCTTGAGTAGTTAAGGCGTCGAAGCTTAACAAACAAACTCACTTTTGCATTTTTAATATTAGTTAGGATGTCATGGCCTTGTTTAAGGATCAATCTGTCAAGTCTTGAAATACCTAACATAATTAAAACGCTATCTCTCTGGCCGCCCGTGTGCCGCTACAACTCATACAGGATATACTAAAACTAACACTTATGCATGGAAGTGAAAGTTGAGTATGGCGAAAGAAGCATGAGAGCAAATTAAATGCTGTAGAAATGAGAGCGCTGACAGACATATGTGGTGTGACTCTGAATTATAGAATAAGGAATAGTGTGATTAGAGAGAGATGCGGCATGAAAGTGGATATAGTGACGAGTATAGAAAAGGGTATGTTAAGCTGGTTTGGGCATGTAGAAAGAATGGACGAGAAAAGACTGACTAAGAAAGTTTATAAGGCTTTTTTATTCCTGCGTGACAGGCTTTGCTTTTTACCTTCTGAGATACAGTTTCAACTAGTTCAGAAGGTACCGAACTTTATTATTGAAAAACCTAATCTAGATACATATCCAAACGCAATTTCTAAAGAAAATAGTTTAGTTTTAAGGGTTATAATGTACATGCATGCTCTTTATATTTGATTTATAAGGTTCACTTTTGGTGAAATAAAGAATTTAAATTTGAAAAAAAAAATTGCCTAGTGCAGGACGCTTTACAAAATCTGACATAACAGATTCTTTTACAACAATATTAATTTTTGATAAGCTATCACTTATTATAAGAACATGTATATTATGTACTTATTGGCAGTAAATTTATTATTATAATTATACTCTTTATTTAAATCTTTTCAATATATTTTTCATTTTTAAATATACATATATAAAAAATGCATTTAAAAATATAAAATATATGTTACCCCACCGGCATCGGGAACAAATTATTATTATTATTATTGTGAATGGAACAGTCGCAGTCGCAAGGAGAAGACCTAGGCGAACGTTTTTTGATCAGATCTGAGAAGTTCTGGATAAAGTGCCCAAGTTAAGAGCACTTAAACCGGCGAGCGTGTATGAGGAATGCGATGATAGGGAATGAAGCCAGAGAAGTGTGTCAGGATCGTAGCAAATGGAAATCCGTAGTCTCTGCCTATCCTATGGGAAACAGGCGTGAATCTATGTATGTATGTATAAGCTAAAAATATACTCACGATCTCTAAACTTGCGACCATCTTTCCAGAGCACTCCACTTTTTGGACTTATTACAGCGTTGCTGAAATGACATGAATTTTAATTTGCCATTAGTTTCGTTGGATAAAATTGTGGCAGGTCGTATCTATAGTCACCTGCAAAATATTACTGGGTTGGAAATCCGTTGGACTGCCACGCAGAGGTCTCGAGTTCGATCATAAGGCGCGCGTCTCTGACTTTTCGAAGTTATATTTTACATTATAGATACATTCTCGAATCTTCGTACTGTTTACATACCGGGTATGAAGATTCTAGAAAACTCTGGAAACGCTTTAACCGCTAATAAAAGAGGAAGGCCAGGCGCTCGCCGAGTCAGTTTACAATCGTAAGCGTTCAAGTTTACATCGGAGCGAACGGAAGCGAAAATATTACGGAGTGTAAACCTAGTTATAGTGGCAAAGTGTAGTACAGTGTTTGTTGTGTTTTAAGTTTAATTGTGTGTTAGGATAAAACGTGTTGTAGTCGGTAATATTGTTTACATTCTTATCCCTTAAACCCAGCACGTAACAATATGTATGTATTTACAAAAAGAAAGTATATACGTATCTTTATCCATTGTCTAGTACCCATAGTACAAGCTCTGCTTAGTTCGGGCTAGATGGTGTTGTGTGTATGTGATAGAATATATTATAATATTATCTAAGACCTAATGTATGTACACTTAGTTTGCGAATAAATGATTTGAATTTGTATGCAGCGCTGGGTCCATAGGCCTACATTGCCTGTAAGGATATTCCGCCTACCTTTCTACCGGTATACTGTTGAAAGCTCACCTGGTGTCATTGACAAGCTCACAGTCGGTACAGCAAAGGATGGTCACATCGCCTTTAGTGGAACACACCTGGAACAATAATAGAGGTATTAAAGAAACGTAGAACGTGAATAAAAGCGGTTGAAGAAAAGAAAGAACGAAAATAATTTTATTCGTTTTATTTTTGTTATAAAGCCAACCGCACTAGAAATAAATCATGTGTCGCGGGGGAATTTACAAACATTCAAACGGACACAAAGCACATTTAGACAATCGGAACAACCATTTGTGGATCACACAAACTTTTGTCCTGTGTAGGAGTCGAACCCACTCGGCGTAGAGGGAGTGACGAGGTCGCTCAAACCACTAAACCATTCGTACATTCAAATCTACCTAATAATAAGACCAGATCACTCGCGTTATTATCTCAGATAAGAGAAATACAAGAAAGAAAACGAAGGAATAAGAGGCTGTGATGTGTTGCAAGGCTTAGAAAACGATGGGTGGCACTTACTGGAGGTTTTTCTTCTCGTTTGGCGAGTGTAGTGAAACATTGTTTTGAGTTAACACACTTTCCTTGGAACTCGCCTGCATCTGGTATGTTCCACACGCAGTCTTCGCCTGTAAGTTATTTATTTATATAGTTTTGCCTACAATTGTGATACTTTATTACAAATAATATATGCACAGTAAATGAGGTATACATGTACGATATCAGTCGTATGAGTACATTCGGATTTTAGGGCTACATCGATGTGAGCGTATCAACACCTAAAAAATTTTTTATGACAATACTTTTTCTAAATGAAAGGAAACTTATGTCCTTTTCTGTTGCCCTGACAACGTGTTTGCGAAATTTCATGATGATCGGTGGAGTGGTTAAAGCGTGAAAGTGTAACAAACGAACAAATTAAGTGTTGCAAATTAATTTCTGCGAAACGACCGCCAAACTGATTTTAATATGTAATTGTACAATACATTTGGTAAGCTAAATTACAAAATACGAATAAAATAGTAATCTAGATCATTGTTTACTTAACATTTATACATATCTAGGTACATGGTCTCACGCCCAAATCGCCTAAATCTGAAGTTAGGCAGAGGTCTATAACAAGGTGTACTGCCAACAAGGTGTACTGTTTGAGCAAAACCTTTTTGGTCAAATTTTACTTCCCAAAAAACTTATCGCTCTAGTTTTAGTAAGTCTTCATTTCGCTTATTCCCTTGGTCCAATTATCATTTGGTATCATTTTACTGTGTCAAGTTTTATTAAATCAAACGTTTATTAAGCAAACGGAAAAGCAGGTTAGGTGAGAACTGCGACCCCAACAGCGCGAGCCGAGCGAGCGCGCCGCGGCAGCGGCCGGCGAACCGCTAAAAATGTCGTGCAATACTTTGGGAAGAGTATGTTATAGGTACATTGAAATTAAACAAACTTTATACGGATTTTATCGCGTTGGTTATTTTTTATAAAACACTATTATTATATAATTTTGAAACTTTAAACTACTATTGTTAAACACTTTTACTAGTTACTGTTTACTTCAATTTAAGCTATTTAAATGATACAACTATTTAGATCTGCCTGCGAACAGACAGAGAGTCTAGCCTAAACTTTTCCAATTTGTGAATAGTTGTTTTGTCAATTTTATTTATTTGCCACATTAAAATTTGCGAGAGATAATTTGCGACGTGATATTTTGGGCAAAGTTTTTCTCATACATTAGTAATTCGTATTACAACCACATTTCGTTAACTATGGTTTTCGCTCCCACGCAATAGAAGAGAGCCTACTGACGTTTACCGGGCTGATTTGTAGTCTAGACGTACCGCTAACAAAAATTTCTCGATAGAAAAGTCAAAATTAGATTTCTGGCTTTTGTTTGAAATTATTTGCCGGCTCCGGGAATCGAGTCCAATATCCATGTACAACAGTCACATTCGCTACCACTTCGCTGCATAGGAAATCTGTAATTATTGTTGTTAAAAATATTGATATAGGTATCGATATTTTGTATTCATTATTTATTTATTTTAATAATTAACCCCTCATATACAATTTAAAAAAACTTAAGATCAACAGACTTAGCGCGAGTGTGACAATCTTTTATAGGTAAGCACAGCATGCACGGCTAAATTATATTAAATATTCTGGGCGATTTCAGCGATGTTTTAATTTACCGTTAAAGCGAGCGATAATTAAATATTTAAAACGCAAATAACTTCAAAATGTCGGAGGTTCGTGCCTTGGGATTGAACTTAAGACTTCTGCAAGGGAGTCCAACGGTCTCCCGCTTGGTTATCGCTTATAGTGTTTAAATTAAACTCTAATAATTAAATATTATTAGTTATACGGAGACGTAGGTACTTTTCCGTGAATGAAAGACGCCCTATGTACTTTTCTATACCCCTGACAATCTGTATGCATGATGATTGGTTAAACAGTTAAGGCGCAAAAGTATTAGAAACAAACAAACAAACTCACTTTCACTCACTGATCGGTAAACGATTAGCGAGGTTAAGCAACGTTGGATGCAGTCAGTCTATAGATGGGTGAACGCTTAGTGGTATGTCATCTGAGCGTCTCCGTGCTTCGGAGGGCACGTAAAACGACGGTCCCGTTTGTTGCCAAATTGACAGCAGTCGTTAAGCCATGTCAGAGGCCTACGGGCGGCTTAAACAACTCTTGACAACAGGTTGGCCACTAACCACACGAAAAGAAAGATTTATAACATTAAGCAAAGATGTACCGGCAACGACAAGTTACAATTTTAAACAAAACAATTTTATTATATGTACTAGAACTCCCCGCGGTTTTACCCGCGTAAGTCGGGTTCCCGTGGGAATATCGGGGTAAAAAGTAGCCTATTTGTGAATCCAGGTGTCCATTTATTTACATACCAAGTTTCATCGCAATCGGTCCAGTAGTTTTTGCGTGAAAGGGTAACAAACATCCATACATCCATACAAACTATCGCGTTTATAATTAGTAAGAATGTATTGGTTATAAATTGGCAAATAATACATTATTATTAAGATGCAACTTCATGAATTTTGATTGGCAACAATAAAAATGAAACAGCTTATCTATAGAGGTCAAAAGTCAAATATTGCAATAAAAGTAATAACATTTAGAACTTGTTCTTGTAAATAAACAATTATAATGAACTTGGAAACAGATAGGGATCGTTAAATATCACGTCTGACTAGTCAAGGACAAGCAGAATCGCGCGTTTTAATGATAACAGCTGACCCGGGTCGTTTGCTTCACATAAGAGAATTTTCCCTGTTATTGCAACATTTTTCATTGATGCTCCGCTCCTATTGGTCGTAGCGTGATGTTATATAGCCTATAGCCTTCCTCAATAAATGGGCTATCCAACACTAAAATATTTTTTCAATTCGAATTAGTAGTTCCTGAGATTAGCGCGTTTTACCAAACAAACATACAAACTCTTCAGCTTTATAATATTAGTATAGATGAGTTATTACAGTTAAAAGAAAAAAAAAAAGCGATAGCTCAGTGGGGAGACCAACAGACTGCAATGCAGAGGGTCTCGGGTTCAAACCCACGTCGCGCACCTCTGACTTTTGGAAGTTATATGACTTTTCGAAATTATGTGCGTATTGATTGACAATTATCGCCTGCTCCGTGCCTCGAAGAGCACGTTAAGCCGTCGCGTCGGTCCCGGCTGCCATGAACTTCTAGACCAGTCGGTATTGGGAAGTCGACATATAAGATCGCACTGGGTCGAAGTGTCGCCGGTCTGTACTGATTGGCCCCCACACAAGATAACATATCACCGTTATATTGCATGAAAAGTGTCCACACTAAGAAGATTGAGCTCATATCCTTATCCTTACTAATATTATAAATGTGAATGTTTGTGAGTATGTATAATAATAATAATATTCTACACATATACACAACACCATCTAGCCCAAACTAAGCAGAGCTTGTGCTATGGGTTCTAGACAATGGATAAACATACATATATACTATTTTTTTTTTTGTAAATACATACATATTATACATAGAAACACCCAGACCAAGTCAAACATCCATGTTCATGCACACAAATGTTTGACTTGTGCGGGAATCGAACCCGCGACCTCAGTCGTAACAGTCAGTTACACTAACCACTACGCCATCGAGGTCATCAAATGTATGGATGTTTGTTACTCTTTCACGCAAACACTACTGGACCGATTGCGATGAAACTTGGTATGTAGATAGCTGGAGATCTGGATTCACACATACGCTTTTTATCCCGATATTCCACAGGAAAGGGACTTACGCGGGTGAAACCGCGGGCAAAAATATTACATAAAGAACGACAATGTACAATTTTAATATGAGTGAGCCATCGATCAAATGAGTGAGCGTAATCCTTACTAATCCTATTAATATTATAAATGTGAATGTTTGTGAGGATGTATGGATGGATGTTTGTCACTCTTTCACGGAAAACTACTGAACCGATTGCGATATAACTTGGTATGTAGATAGCTGGAGATCTGGAATCACACATACGCTACTTTTTATCCCAATATTCCCACGGGAACGGGACTTACACGGGGGAAAATATTACGAACGATAATGTACAATTTTAATATGAGTGAACGTGATCCTTACTGATCCTACTAATATTATAAATGTGATAGTATGTGAGGATGGATGAATGTATGTTTGTTACTCTTTCATATAAAAACTACTGAATCGATTGCGATAAACCTTGGTATGTAGATAGCTGGAGATCTGAATTAACATATAGGTTTTTTATCCCGATATTTCCATGGCCTCGGGACTTACGCGGGTGAAACCGCAGTGCGCAGCTAGTATTATAAAAGCAAATGTAACTTCGTTGGTCTATTACACTTCCATGCCGTAACTAATCGACCGATCATTATAAAATTTCGCATACACTTGACCACGACAACGTCAGTTGAATAGAAAAAGACATGGGGTAACTTTCATCAAGGAAAAAGTACTGTATGTAACGTAACTTATATTTACACGAACGAAGCCGCGGGCAAAAGCTAGTTATTAATCTCCAAGTCTTCTTCGAAGAGGTCAATGAAAACACGATGTGTCTGTCTGTTAGCGACAGTGTGTTAGTGACAGGCATAGCTCCGGAATCACTGGACCGATTGACTTGTAACTTGGTGTGCAAATATCTTGGGGTCATATCTTGGTCGAGTTTGAATATGGGCCATGTGGGTCAAAAGACCTCCGAGATGTAGGGATTACAAGGTCATAAGGTCAGAGGATATCCACCAACAGAGTGATTTGGAAGTCCAAGGGAGAAGCTTTTGCCCAGCCGTAGGATATTAGATAAAGCTGATAGAAAAAAGTCATATGTATAAAGAGGTTGAATCCTGGGTTTTTACACCCATCTCGTTAATAAAAAGACAACTCTCAAACTAGGTACACCTCATTCCTGTGTTGCAATAACTTTACAAACATAAACGACAGACACAAAGCACGTCCAGACTCGGAACTCCAATTTGTTGATCACACAATTTTTTTGTCCTATGTCATCTATCCGCGACACTCAGCGTACTGGCAGTGGCGATGCAACAACCTAAATCTTCGTGCAGTCAGACGTCCACTGCTGGACATAGCCCTCCCCTAAAGTTTGCCACATAGACTGGTCTTCGGCCGCCCGCATCCAACCGCTTTCCGCGACCCTTACCAGGTCGTCGGTCCACCTTGTAGGAAGCCTACCCCCGCCGCATATTTCTTTTCATCGCCAGTTATTAAGGTTGCATCTCAAAACTGTCTCAGTCACCAGTAGTTTTGGTCTCGTGTGGGTTCGATCCCCACACGATGAAGTTGGCATAGTGTCAGAGGCGAGGTGGCCATGTAAACCACTTGGCAAAGACTTCACGAATGGCCTTGTAGACAAGCCGTCATCTTCAAACTCCGCACGGGACAATTTTATTATTCGTGTGAACCACAAATAATTGCTTTTAGTCTAGGTGAACTAAGTACTTTATGTCCAATAATTCTATTTTTGTAGTCTCCCGCGTCACAAGACTTGATGCCTAATGCAGGAGTAGTACTTTTATAACAAAGATGGTACTAGCAAAGTCGGAGCTTCTACGTAAAAGCATAGCTGATGGCGTCAGTGTGATTGGTATCCCACTGCCTATCCTTTCGGAGATACATGTATATATGTTATGCCCTCTTTAATACAAAAAATACAGTGATAGCATAATGGAAGACATCGGCAGTCCATCAGGACTGCCACGCAAAATTCACTAGTTTGATCCCAAAGCACTCATCTCTGACTTTCCAAATTATGTGCGAATTAAATAGTTAATTATCGCTCGCTTTAACGGTGAAGGAAAACATCGTAGAAACCTGCATGTCTGAGAGTTTGCCAATGTTCTTGAAGATATGTGAAGTCTGCTAACCCGCACTGAGCCAGCGTGGTAGACTGTAGCCTAACTCTTCTCAAATTAAGAAAAGGCCCGTGGCTAGCATTGGGATACAGGGCTGATATTATTATACATAATAATATCAGCCCTATTTTAATCTATCTTACTGCTGAGCACGGGCCTCTTCACAGTGTAGGTAGGGTTGCGCCATAGTCTACCACGCTGGCCCACGACGGGTTGGCAGACTTCACTCACCTTCGATGACATTATGGCAAACTCTCAGACATACAGGTTTCCTCAAAATGTTTTCCTTAAAGCGAGCGATAATTAACTATTTAATACGCACATAACTTCGAAAGTCGATGCATGCCTTGAGATCGAACTCATATGTGTATACAAAAACGCCAAAAACTCAAAGATGCCTTGCCGTGCCTTGGAATCGAACACATATATACAGAATAAATTCTACATACCTTCTTCTTTATTAAGATCACATTTTACGAACGATAAGCTTGCAGATAAGCACAGGGAGAATATAAACAACTTATACATGTCTGGCGAGCAGCCACAGCGAGCGCTGGCGTATAACTAATATCTTAAATTAAGTTTGGAGTTCGGTTGCGTTCTCTCAGGCCATAAGTTTGTGTTTACATTATATATAATAGATAATACTATCATCTCTGTATTTACCCACAACACTAGAGGTTTTTACGCTTTAGGTCAATTATTATGATCTCAATGTGATTTCTTAGTATTTTTATTCTGATATCTACTAAGTTTCTTGCGCGATTAACGTGTGGAGTTTGGATGTAACCTCTCCATATTTTATCTTTGCTACCTACTTCCAAATTCCACGTGTACAAATACAAGAAGTAGTTGATCTAGACACATAATACATAATATTGTCTATGTTTACGCGAATGTTATATGTACATTAAAATGAAACTAATTTATATTTTGTATTACATAATTTTGAAACTCTAACACTAAGTACTATTATTGAACTTTACTACAATATAAGCTATTTAGATTAATTAAAACGTTGGGGCAAAGTGTAAAATGAAATATAAATAGTTTTAATTAATCTAAACAGCTTAAACTGTAGTAAAGTTCAATAATAGTAGGTACTGTTAGAGTCTCAAAATTATGTAAAAAAAATGTTTTAAAATAAACAACGTAACAAAATTCGTATAAAGTAGTTTAATTTCAACACATAATACTAGACCTCCAAGTGTATATTTTTTTAAAAGCCAGGTCTTTCTCTAGGACTAATTCTTGTGTCGCGGGAGAATTTACAAACATTCAAACAACGGACGCAAAGAACATCCAGACTTGGAACAACTAGGTATTTGTGGATTACAATTTTTTTGTCTCGTGTGAGATTCGAACGCACAACATTCGGCGCGGCGGCAGTGGCGACCACTTAAACCCCTTTGCCATCCTTGAAGCCAACAAGATGAAACACGCACCAGATTTCAAGTTAGACCTCCAGGAATACAACTGTGAAACCGCGTTCAATTTGTGCACTAGTTTATGCGTGATGCGCGTATGAATAGACATTTCTAAAATAAATTATTGATAGGCTTTTTATGCTTTTTTAAAGACCAGACGTACATTATATTTATTACACATATCTTATGACGCGTAGACAAGTTACAATTTAATTATATGTATACGTCGCAGGCAATTTGTATAATACCGCGTTTTACAAACGGCGTAGTCCGTTTAAAAACGCTCGCTGTTTTAAAATATGCCGAAGGCAAATTGGCGATTCGTTCAATTGTCGGGGCTCCTATTTCTGGGTGGTCACTAAAAAAACCCACGAAGGCGGAGGCGGGAGCTCTGCTCTTCTTACCTAACCTATCCAAGTCGGAGTGCTAAGAGTCGGGGCGTTAAGTGGCAAGGCAATTTACATATTGCCTTTGGCATATTTTAAAACAACGAGCGTTTTATTTTTATTGTTTAATTAATTTACTAGAAATGCGTTAGTTGATTACGCCGTTATATCTCTAAAAGAGAAAGACCCATTTGCCCACCCCAGGATTGTCTAGTAACCCTAGATTATATTACATAACTGCTATAGAACCTCATTTGAACCTCGAGGTATTTATGTTAATATGGACTGCGTAGTGATGCAGTTTAAATGCAGTTGGTCATACTGCATTTGAACTGCACATCGACCGTGCAGCTAGCTTGCAATCAGCGTGCAGTCGTTGGAACTGCATGCCAACAACAATCGGACTGCACGGTTGGTTTGCAATTTTATTGCAGTCGTACTAACTGCATTCATACTGCAAATTTGCAGTCGGAGTGCAGTTGAAATGCAGTCCGTATGTCTAGAGCCTTACTGTTAGTCATGACTGTCCTGCGTTGTATCTGTTCATATCTATTTGTGTATCTACACATCGACGAAAACATAAATGTTGTATATCGAAAGCAGCAGTTGCTGTATCTTAGCACATGTAAATCATATCTTTATATATATAAATCTTCTGTGGGTGTGTTTGTAATTAAACTCCTCCTAAACGGCTGGACCGATTTTGATTAAATTTTTTGTGTGTTCAAGTGGATTCGAGAATGGTTTAGAATTGTTTTTTCTTTTCGTGTGTACTGGACAACGTCTGTCGGGTCCGCTAGTCTTCTATATAAATAAAAATCAATTGCCACATGTATGACGGAGTATCACTTAAGAACGGCTCGACCGATACGGCTTTTTTATTTTTTTGTTGTGTTTGTAATTATCAGGACAAGGTTTGTATGAACGAAAATTATGATATCTGGAGGACATTATTATCAGCGCTTGTCACCCCCCAGGGCGCAGTGATAATCGCGCGCGTGTAAATGTACTTACCTGCAGAAGGAGTACGAGAAGTTGAAGGCGCGGAGCGGCGATGCGCCCGCACTGAGCTCTCTGAGCGACATCATGGGGCGCACCGCCACCGCCACCGGACTCAGCCAGTGAGCCGTCAGCGCAGCTCTTGAGGCAGACGCACTGGAGCCCTACAGGGACAAGCGCTCCGCGAAGCCCGAGGGCTTATTTAATAAAAATAATATTATAAAAGCAAATGTTTGTTTATTTGTCACGCTTCCACGTCTTAACTACTTGACTGGTCATCGTGAAATTTCGCATACGCGTTGTCAGGGATACAGAAAAGGACATGAGGTACCCTTTCTCCATAAAAGTACTGTTTCCGAGGGATAGTTACCAATAAAAAACCTTTACTGCCTTAAATCTATATGAATTCTTCATTATAACACTAATGTGTTATAATGAAGAATTCATATAGATTCAGCTTTAATAAGCTGAATAATGTACATACATACATACATAAATTCACGCCTGTTTCCCAGAGGGGTAGGCAGAGACTACGGATTTCCATTTGCTACGATCCTGACACACTTCTCTGGCTTCATTCACTTTCATAACATTCCTCATACACGCTCGCCGGTTTAAGGTGCTCTTAACCTCGCCTTTATCCAGAACGTCTTTGATCTGATCAAGAAACGTTCACCTAGGTCTTCCCCTTGCGACTGTTCTATTCACAAATACTGCTGAATAAATATAAAAGCTGAATAATGTATTGTTTTTTGTTTGAATACGCTGGAATCTGCATTCAGAAAATCGTTTTGCATTTGATAGCCCGATTTATCGTAATCCATACTAATATTATAAAAAGGCTTTGTTTGTTTGTCTGTATAAATAAACTCTGAATCTACTGAACTCATTTGAATAATTATTTTACCATTAGAAAGCTACTTTAGCGATGTTATATAGCCTATGTTACCAGAAGTTAAATACGCTATATAACATCACGCTACAAGTTACGTGAGCAGCGCAGTAATTACAAACGTGGGTGAAACCGCGTAAGATACCTAGTTTAAAATAACTAATGTAATATTTGTTGCAGTACAGCGCTGAGCAGACGAAGTGAGCGTTAAAAGACACCTTATTAACCTCTGAGTCTTCTTCGAAGAGGTTAATGATAACACTATGTGGGTCTGTGTCTGTCTGTTAGTGACAGGTATAGCTCCGGAACCACTGGACCGATTGACTTGTAACTTGATGTGCAGACACCTTAGGATTCTCCCTCGGTTGAGTTTGAATATGGGCTCTGTGGGTCAAAAGACCCCCGAGATATAGGGGTCACAAGGTCATAAAGTCAGTGGATATCCACCAACAGAGTGATTTGGAAGTCCAAGGGAAAGGCTTTTGCCCAGCAGTGGGAAACTACAAAAAGCTGAAGAAAAGAAAAAAAATTGGCACATGAAGACAAAGAGGTTGAATCCTGGATTTTTACACCCATCTCGTTTATTTTAATGATCGCTCGCTATAATGGTGAAGGAAAACATCGTCTCAATAATGTTCTCGAAGATATGTCAAGTCTGCCAACCCGCAGTGGACCAGCGTGGTGGACTATGCCCTTCTTACTTGTGCCCTGCAGTGGGACAATTTATACACAGGTACTGTTGACTGAATCCTAAAACTCTACTAATTGTATTCTATAATATTTTTGTTATTAAATGCTGTTTCAATTATGACAAACCGAGTTGTTCGTATACCTGATAAAACATGTCTCACGTTCTAATCCTGCTTCATAAAATACTAGCGACCCGCCCCGGCTACGCACGGATAACCATTACATATTAACTCTTAAGCCTTCCTCATGAATCACTCTGTTTATTGGTGAAAAGCGCATAAAAATCCGTTCAATAGTTTTTGAGTTTATAGCGAACAAACAGACAGACTTTATTTTATATTATGTAGTGATGTTTTCCTCGACAAAGTCTTCAAAATCAGCACAGATTTATAAGTGAGGAAATAAAAATACTATTGGCATTATGTCGTCATTTAATATGTACAAAAACTCGATAATTATATACACTATTTAAATAAAAGCACAAGCAATGTTCTTTATAAACGTATCACAGCTCTTGTTCTGCTTAGCTCCATACTGTAACAAAAAAGCCAGTTATCACTCTAGCAAAGTCAAAAATAATTTATTAATTTTGGTCACAAAGTAACACTTAGGTATCGATACTAATAATATAAACCCACCGGTACATTTTAACGGGTGAAAGTGTATTAAACTTACGTTCGCATTTATAATAAGTTAGGCCTCGATGGCGCAGTGGTTAGTGTAACCGACTGCTACTCAGACGTGCGGGTTCGATTCACGCGCAAGTTAAATATTTGTGTGCATGGACATGAATGTTCGTCTTGGTCTGGGTGTTTCTATGTATAATATGTATAAACATATATATATCCATTTTTTTAAATAAAAATGTATATATGTATGTTTATCCATTGTCTAGTACCCATAGTACAAGCTCTGCTTATTTTGGTCTAGATGGTGTTGTGTGTATGTGATAGAATATTTCTTATTATCATATTATTATGAAGGAACATTAGTGCTATTAGTGGACTAAGTAGTAGTGGAGTAAGGACTATTAGTGCCTACACTTATGCATGGAAGTGAAAGTTGGGTATGGCAAAAGAAGCATGAGAGCAGAATAAATGCTGTAGAAATGAGAGCGCTGAGAAATCTCATCTCATCTCATTTATTCAATAACAATATACAATTGTGTTTGAATGTGACATAAAGGTAACATACAATTCATTAAAAAAATAAAGATGGATATACAAATTGCTCCATCCAAAATGACATTTAAACACAATAACATTTAAGTATTAATCTAAATAAAAATAACAAATTACATAGTCATGATAATGCAAAAATAAATTATTACACTGATAAAAACGCATTAAAACAATGATAAAAAAAAAATGTCAGTAGATGTGTTATGCCCTTTTTTGTAACACAAATGCCCTGTAACCGTTACATTTGTAGCTGTTGCCCCAAAGCTATATGCTATACCTCAGCCGCGACTCCACTAAAGCGTAATATACCGCTTTTAGGTTTGCCTACATCGACTTCGTCTCTTAGGCTCCTCAGTGCGTAGCAAGCAGATAAAATTGCTCCATCGATAGTCTTTAATTCCTGTTTCCAATTAAATAAGGAGTCTATATGTACGCCTAGAAACTTAACCGTATTCACTAACTTAATTCTGTCTCTATTTAAAACTACGTCTAAGTTTTCATTACATCTATATGTGGATTTAAAGACAATTATATAAGTATTTTTTGTATTTATCAGTAATCTATTAGCCCTAAACCAGTCTTGAAAGCACTCAAGCGTTGAATTAACTTTAGTGTTCAGCAGCTGTGTATTATTTGCACTTATTATGGCGTTAGTATCATCCGCAAACACGACGAGGTTAATGTCATAGTATAATTCATGAACATAATTAATTAAGTCATTTGTGAACATTAGGAATAGGATCGGGCCTAGTATTGATCCCTGCGGCACGCCAGTTGTAACTGTAATCATTTGAGATCTGTATGCTTGTTGACAGTTATGCTTATCGATACTTTTTATTTCCACAATCATTTTTCTGGTTTTAGATATGACTTAAAAAAAAAACCACAGCCTTATAGCGAACGCCATAATGTTCCATCCCATGTTTTCATTAGCAGTATGTCATGATTAACAGTATCGAAAGCAGAGCTGAGATCCAAGAAAACTGCAGCTACTTTCATTTTGTTATTTAGTCCCTCAACTACATCATTTACTAGAGCATTTATTGCATCTACAGCACTTACGCTTTTCTGATAGCCAAATTGTCTTTTATTAATTACTCTACTTCTATTTAAGTGGCTGATGAGACGACATTTTATAAGTTTCTCAAATATTTTAGAAAGTGTAGGAAACATTGAAATAGGTCTGTAATTTTTTGGGTCTGTTCGAGAACCTTTCTTAAATATTGGCACAATTTTAGCTATTTTTAGCTGTTCAGGAAAAATGGACGCATCTAGGCATTTGCTAAAAAAACAGGAAAGTGGTTTCGCCAATATCCCGATATGCCGCTTTATCACTGAAATTTGGATTTCATCGTACCCAGTTGAGGTTTTAGAAGTCATTCCTTCGACAGTTTTTTTTACTTCATTAGGTGTTATATGCGAAAAACTCATAGCATCGTTCACCCTTTCAGTACTCTTTTGTATATACAGTAATGTCTGATTGTCATTAATCGCTCCAGGAAGCTGACTGAAACTAAATTGTTCTGCGAATGTATTTGCAATATCACGCGGTTCTTTAATACTCTTATTATTACATAGCAAAGTTATTTTCTGACAGATCTTTAGTTTTATTCCTATGACGATTTACGGCCTGCCATATTTCTTTCCGAATATTTTTTGCCTTTGTTAACGGATTTATAACAGCATTCCGTTTTGCGGTTTTTGAAACTCGGCGATACAATCTAATATAATTATTTTTATATGTTAAAATACTACTATGATAGCAACTTCCATTACTCGCACATAAAAATCGTTTCATTTTGCTTGCAATTTTTATTCCTTTTGTTATCCATTTCACTCCTGTACTATTGCCAGAAAGATTTATTTTTACTTTGCGTTTTCTAAAACTTTTGTGAAACGAATTATTGAATTTACGAAGGAAAGCATTTATGCCCATAGAACTCCATTCCTCATGTAAAAGAAAAACTGTATATTTTTTTATTTTTTTTATTTTGCTCGTCAAAATGACCACACTCCGCCTGATGGTAAGCAGTCGTGTGGTCTAAGAGCAGTGGCCTCCACATCGTCCTCATAGCAGCCGAGGCGATGTTGAGGTCTCTACTTTGACGGCCTGAGAAGGTGCTTTTTCACGCCCCGCTTAAAGGACCCAGGATTGAAGGAAGAAGGAAACACGTGCCTTGGCAGAGAATTCCATGCCTTGATCGTTCGGCAGAGGTATGAGGACCCAGACTTGTTGGTACGCACTCTAGTCGACTCCACCGTGTAAGGATGGCATCTGAGCCCAGCACGCGTTGTTCTGGATAGGAAAGGGGAGGGCGGGATAAGGTGGAATAACTCTTCAGAGCACTCCCCGTGGTATATTCTGTAGAAACATGCCAAAGAGGCAATATCCCTACGGAGTTGCAGAGGTTCCAGTGAATTTTTGGTTTGCATCCTCTTTTCAATAATTATTGCTTGATTATTTTCTGACGATTTTTGATTTACGTTTTGAAACAATAATGTACAAAAAAGCCCTGCATGTCCGTCTGCGAAACCATTATGGTCTACATTAATACTTTCAATAGCCTTATCTAAATTCGTTAAAAATTGTCAATACACGATTGAGAACTATTACGCACGAAAGTCGCTTGTTTTACCATAGCCTTAAAGTTATAACATCGCAATAAACTCAACATTTCCATACTTTCTTTATTATTAGTCATTAAATCTATATTAAAGTCGCCACATATTATTGACTTCCTATTAAATAAATATTTCAGCACTTTTTCTAGAGACTCTAAAAATATGTTATAATTCTTATCACAAGGACTTCGATAACAGCAACATAAATAAATACCAGTATTATCGTCCTTAATACAACAAATTTCAAAAGAATCCTGTTTATATAGTTTATTAATTTGATCACAATTAATTTTATTTTTATTTTTGAGTCCTAATATAAGAGTGCCACCTCGTTTTTTATTAACACGGGTATTGTAAGTAATTAAATTGTAGTCATATAAATGAAATAATTCTATAGATACTTTGTTAAGAAAATGCTTAGTGATGCAAATATAGTCTATTTTAGAAACACACGTCTTTATATAATGTTCAAGTTCGTCTTTTTTATTACTTACTCCACACAAATTTTGAAGGTAGATATTTAAATGACTTTTATTAGATAACTCATTGGAGGAGTCCGTAATCGTACTATTCACGATAATAGTCTACAATACTCCCGCCGTTGCTGATTTGAGTTTGAGTTTCTGCATCCTTAAGCATTTGTTGGCGAGGGATAATAAACTCATCTGTTTGTATATACACAGTTTTGCAACATTTCGGACTAGAATGACTTTGTATAGAATTTGTTTGACCTTTATGTGATTTAGAAGTAAAACTCAAGTAGTCTTGTTTGTAGTTCAAACGAAATATTTCCCTATGTATTAATCTGCATGCGCGAAATTTGCTGAAGTGCCTATAATAATGCTCATTATTATTCTCATCTAGGGATATAAATGATATATTAGTGAAGTTTGCACATATATGCTGTATGAGGTTGTTTAACAAATTCACATTTAGGTATACATTTTTATAGATTTTACTAATCAAACAATTAGTACCTTGAAGTTGATTAAAAGAATAATATAAATATGATTGAAATGCCAATGGATTCTTATCATTTGAACCACCCAAAATAAGCACGTAATCTGATTTAGTGAAATCTTTACACATAGAGACACAAGACCTTAGTATTTCTGATAAGGGGGCGTTTGGTTTTAATACACTCGTAACAGAGAAAGAACTTCCGAGTAATGCCTGGAGTGATCTTCTTATGCCATAACCATTCTGGTCGCCAAAAATCATAATTCTGGGGTGAAAAAATGTTTCCAATTTCTAAGGCACATCTGCTTGTTACATCGTTCTGAAATGGGTATGCAATCATCTTACACACTGCTATGGTGCTTACATTCTGGTGACTATGCATGCTTTCGTTTAAATTCCTGCTTTGATCAACAATAGTCGCCATATCTATATAGTTTGAATTCTCCATACTCTTATTGACTCTCAGATCTACTTCAGATTTTTGGTATGAAATGTCTCGCGAATTGTAGTCTTCTGTATGCGTTTTCGTGAAAATGGAGGTGAAGTTTCTTTCTGACGGACTATTGCCCAACTTACTGAAGTGTCGTTGTGATGTATATACCGACCTTTGACTGCACTCATTGTAAGTACCCGCGAAGACGTTCTTGGTAGACCCATTTTTATATTACAGTATCGTAGCCGTTTTCGGTACTGTGGTAAATAAAATTTCAATAGGGCACAATAATTGTCAGTTTTATGATATGAAATATATGTGGTGTGACTCTAAAAGATAGAATAAGGAATAGTGTGATTAGAGAGAGCGTAAAAGTGGATATAGTGACGAGGATAGAAAAGGGTATGTTACGCTGGTTTGGGCATGTAAAAAGAATGGATGAGAAACGACTGACTAAGAAAGTTTATAAGGCTAGTGTGAATGGAACAGTCGCAAGGGGAAGACCTAAGCGAACGTTTCTTGATCAGATCGGAGACGTTCTGGATAATGGCCAGGTTAAGAGCACCTTAAACCGGCGAGCGTGTATGAGGAATGTTATGAAAGTGAATGAAGCCAGAGAAGTGTGTCAGGATCGTAGCAAATTGAAATCCGTAGTCTCTGCCTACCACTCTGCGAAACAGGCGTGAATCTATGTATGTATTATAAAGCTAAAGAGTTTGTTTATTTATTTGTTAGGTTGGACGCGCTAATCTCAGACACTACTGTTTTGAATTGAAAAAATGTTTTAGTGTTGGATAGCCCTTTTATCGAGGAATGCTTTAGGCCATATAACATCACGCTACGAACAATAGGAGCGGAGCATCAATGAAAAATGTTGCAAATTCGGAGAACATTATCTTGTGTGAAGCAGACGAAGTTGCGCGGATCATCTAGTGGTTCATAAATGTTACTTTGTGACCTAAAAACAGCACCAGCCTTGAGGTAGCGAGAGAGAAGCGGTTGCTATACGCGTCAGATGGCAAAAAGCGCCAAAAACACATTCGATAAACAATTTCCAGCGCAAATTTGGGCAAATTGAAGCGCAACATTGAAAATTTGTGAATTATTATTTATCTATACTAATATTACAAAGAGGAAATATTGGACATTTTGTTTCTAATGATTTAACTTATAAACTACACAACCGATTTTAAAAATTCTTTCACCATTAATAAGCTATATTATCACAGAGTAACAAAGGCTATATATTTTTTTAAGGCTTTCTATTTCTAACATAACCTAACATCATTTTACGCGAGCAAAGGCGCGAGCAAAAGCTAGTCTAACATAAAAATACAATCTCGCTTTACCCAGATCAATGGCTGGCACTGCATAAATGAATAAGTAATGTTGCTACGTGCTGGGTTCTAAGGACAAGAATTTAAACGTTTTATTCTAGCTAAATGTTAAACACCACACACACTACTTAAACATTTTTACAGCTGCTTCAAACTCTGTGGTATTTTCGCTTCCGTTCAATCCGATGAACTTAACCGCTTACAATTGTAAACTCCTTGGCGGTACGCTTGCCTTGCCTTTTATATATGTTAAAAAGAGCTTGGAATTTTCTAGAAGCGCCATCGCCGTGATTTTCCTCTAAACAATACGAGGAAGTGGTAGAACACTTCGTGTACTGCCAAGCTACGTAGTTCAGTAAGACGTAAATAGATAGCGCTGTAATGAATTATTAGAAGGCCTTGCGCTTCCCTACAGTGCCTAGAGATGGTACTGGCTGTAACAGTAATTTTGTTCATACATTATGAACGTCAAAGTTTATGAGTTAAGAGAGTTACTAAAGAATGAAGTTACATTGGTTGCTAGAATCAATCAAGGAAAATAAAATTTTGAATGATTTCACTATGGCCACTTATTCTGTATTATATGTTGGCTAGGCATAAACACGCATGTTTTTTTCAATGTTGTCAAATGGTAACTACACTATTATATTATATATTACATCTGTAATAAAATTTGTATGAATGTGAATATAAATAAATAAAATTTGAAAACGAATTTACCACTAAGCACGGTGGTTCAGCGCTCGAACAAAGGCGGTCATAAATATTTAAATCTTCAATGGCGCAAATTTTTATGCATTTTATATAATATCAGCCCTGAATTAAACTCTCCCACTGCTGGACTCGGGTCATAGCTGCCCTAGTGTGGGTTGGCAGACTTCACATATCTTTGAGAACATTATTGAGAACTCTTAGACATGCAGGTTTCCTTACGATGTTTTCCTTCACCGTTAAAGCAAGTGATAATTACTATTTAATACGCACATAACTTCGAAAAGTCAGAGATGCGCGCCTTGGGATCGAACTCGAGACCTCTGCGTGGCAGTCCAACTGTTTCCCACTAGGCCATCGCTGCTGTCATGCATTTTAGGTTTTAAATAATATAAAAAGGCAAAAACTAGTTAATTTAGTATATTTACTCATAAAATAATATATTTATCACATTGACACATTAATACATTGCAAAGGAAATATTTCTGTTTTACATTCAGAAACGTTCTAGACAATTATTAGGTAAACATTGATGTGGTTTTAATTTATCATGAACCTATTATAAAATTAATAAAAAATGTTAGTAAACTATCTTTATTCAACAAAACACCCATTTTTATTTTTTACCTGGCGCAATGCATTGACGCGAGGGCGGGCGGAGGGGTTATTTCGAACTCACCGGGGTAAAAGAAAGAAGGTAATGATTATCATCATTACCTTCTTTCTTTTGAACCTCCCGGTAATACCGACAAACCTATCACGGTGTTGCTCGACAAAACCACAATAAGCGGAACAAAATAGAATTAATAAACTATCTTAACTTATGACTAAAATAAGTTACAAAATGACCGGCATCGAAATCTAATAAATAATCTAATAAAAAATAATATACATAATTAATACTAAAATTACAATAAAATAAGTTACACCTATAATAGATCTAGCACCTCAACTATCCAAGCTCTTTTTCTTTTGGGGAAGCTTCCGTAGATTCGTTATATAAGGGTCCGAACTGAGCATGAGTCTATAAATTAAATCAGTCTTTGTTAACTCCCGCAAGATTTTTTGCGTATGATCTCGTCGATATGCCTTGTTTTTATTGTTAGTTTCGGATGCCTCTTGGGAAAGTTCCCCAATCGATAATATTACATTTTGAATAATCTCAGGACCATGAAGACAAGTACTTTGTGGACGGAAGTATACCACGGATATTCATCAACCAAAACTCGTGCGGCCTCTAAAGCATATTCCCAAAATTTATCTACATGTATATCGTATCCAGATGACAAAGCTTATAAAATAACAGAACAACGGTCGATCAAAATTCTCGCGGTATTACCGTCGTTCGATGTCCCGCTGCCGCCACTTTCGTTTTTTGAACAATTGAACCTAATCTAGAGCTAAATTTATTTTGAATACATTTTTTTTTGTTACCGCTAATAGTATTTTATCTTCGTCAGAACGAACTTGCCACTTTTTAATGTCAACTCTGTAAGCGAGATGAATAAAATATTCAAAGCAACGAATCCACGAATGTAACGGTGATAAACCGAATTCATAACATATTTCTTCACTCGATTTTTTTAAACAATAATCTATTTTATTCATCTCTGAAGTTGTTGCCTTAGAGATATAGCACCTAGAAGATGATTCACTTAAGGCACTGCATATTTTACCATCTATCATAGTTAATTGTAAACAATGCTTGATTGTTAATTAGCTATCATTACGGGTAAACGTTTTTGGATTTTAATTTGTTAATTCTTTAGACAGAACTTATTCAAACCAGTAGATTTCTTTCTAGAGAGGAGTTTCGAAGAGGAGTCTGGTAGCAGTTTGTTTGTAGACAATAAAATCTAACATATCCAGGGATATTGCAAAACTGTTTTCCGCCTCCCTGCGTAACTGGACGATCTCAAAGTGGATTTTAACGGGATAGAGGATTGAGCAGATTCCAATATGGCATAAATAAACATGATCAGTTTAATAGAAAGTTATTTAATTCATAATAGAAGAAAGTTATTTCGTTTGAATTGGAGGAATTAATAAATTTCTAAGTCTAAAAGAGCAGAGAATTTGTTCCCAATTAGCTTGTGGTAGCCGATACTTAAAAAGAGGTTGATAGGGTTTGGGAGGAGGGATAGTAGAAGGACAAAAATAAGAAATAGAAATAGGGAAATGATCGCTGCCAAACGAACTTAACAGAACAGGCAATAAGTGAAACTATAGAGGGAGAAGAAAAGGAAAGGTCTGGGACACTAATATTTGGGATGAAGATAATCTGCGAGTAGCAGATCCATCATTCAAAATACAAAGATTGATGACATCCAAAAGATCTAATAAACAAGAGGAGCAAGGGTCATTACAGTGAGCAATCCAAAGTGTATGACGACAGTTGAAATCAGCAAGAATGATTAAAGGAGCAGGGACAGAAGAAAGGACAGAACATAATTCGGAAATTATGTTAGGATTAGGATGAGGGATGTATACAGACACAAAAGACAAATTTGCAGCCCTAAAACAGCTACAATGTGAAAGCCAGTCTTGTGATCTGGTATTGGTATTTGGGAAAACTTGATGCATTTAATAATTAGTAGAGCGGCACCCACCCTACCATCATCCCTGCTATCGCGGAGACACGAGAAGCCCGAAATCCTAATATGAGTTTCAGGCCTGCGCCATGTCTCCGAGACAGCAAAGACAGACGGTCTATAGCGATTCACTAGATAGATAACATCTTGTTTATTACGACGGGTGCTTCTACAATTCCATTGAAGGATCTGCAGAGCTAGTGGATGAGTTGTTTCGAGAGAAAGAAAGAAAGAAAGAAACATTTATTTGCACAGAATACAGGTGGTACCAGATTTTACAATGGTGAATCGTTCAGGCTATATTCTGCCTGTATTAGGCATGCAAATATTAATAATTATATAAAACAGTTAAAATTTTATTAACAAGATGGCAAACTATATTATTATTTAGAATATTTATCATTTATTATCATATATCATTACATTATATTAAAATTTACAAATAATCAGATTCATTAGTTTTATTTTGCATGAATTCTTCTATTGTATAAAAACACTTATCTACCAGCCATTTTCTTAACTTAAATTTAAAATATTTAAATGGAAGTTCTCTTAGAGTCCTAGGCAGTTTATTAAAAACTGATATGCACATGTGATAAACATTCTTTTTATTTAAGGTTGTTCTACAAAATGGAATTAATATTTTAGTAGGATCTCTTGGTCTGTATTTAGTAACATGATCCCTCTTAAATTTGAAAAAATCGTTATACTTCCTTACAAATACTGATACTTCAAGAACATACATGCAGGTCAATGTCAGCAAATTAAGTTTTTTAAATAAAGGTTTACAGGAGTCAAGTGGACCTACTCCACAAATAGCTCTTAAGCATTTCTTTTGTGCAATGAATGCTTGACCAACGTCAGTTGAATTTCCCCATATTATTAAACCATATCTAAGGATTGATTCTACATAGCCTTTATATGCTATACCTGCAGTCTTTTCATCTGACACGGTTCGAAGCTTTCTAAGGGCATAGACAAATCGGCTTAATTTGAGGCAAACGTCGCTTATATGTTGTTTCCAGTTACATAATTTATCCAGAGTTATACCTAAGAATTTTATACTGTCAGCTTCTTCTATACTGTCATTTTCTATCTTTATGTTAATGATATAATCAGATTGTTTACTTTTATTCGTGCCAAATTTTATTAATTTAGTTTTTGACAGATTTACATTTAATTTGTTTGATTTTAACCATCTTAATACCGTTTGGACCTCTTTACTAATTTTCATTTCGTGAGATGTATCTAAGTAATTATTCAACAAGAACAGAGACATTGTACGGTAGGGAATCAGAGAATTTGGATAGCATGTTATAAGGGAATAAATCAGAAGTTCAACGAGGTTATCGTTGGGAGTAGCAGAAGGAGTGGTTTCAGTGGTGGAATGAAGAGCACAGCCATTAGGCTAAGAAGGAGAAGAAACAATAGCATTGTGAGACGCCCTGTTGTAGGAGTTGCCTAAGACAGGCTGGGACTGGGGTTGAAGAAATAGTCTTCCTATAGGAATTAGTGAGTGTAGTTATACAAGGAGACAATTGAGTTTTTGGTCGCGCGGTCCGCGTCACAATGGGAAGTAGAGGGAGACTGGGTTATAGCTGCAATTTCAGAAAAAAAGGCTCTTAGGTAGGGGATGTTGTGCTGAAGCCTCCGGGTAGCTGATATTTTGCTAAGACATGACCATGTTAATAGATTTCTGGCGGCCATGCTCAGGGCATTTGGGACTATAGCCTTGTGGTTACCCCCAAGGCAAAGAAAGCATGTAGGATTTGAAACCTGAGTAGGGTAGCTATGTCCACTGTGCTTTTGGGAGCAGATGTAGTAGCGAGGCTGGGACCTGCATCGTTTGGCAATATGTCCAAACCTGCAGCAGTTGCGACACTGAATCGTTGGTAGTTGGTAAGCTGAAACAGGAAGTGAAGCATTGTAACAATATACCTTTTCAGGTTGTCCCAGAAAAATTAACACCACTGAATTGGACGGGATCCAATTCGTAGTATCATCCTTCCGAGACTTAATGTTCTAGCCCGAATGACCTCACGACAATTTCCAACAGTGGAAATGCCATCCAAAAGGTCTGATAATGACCAGTCCTTAGGGATATCCCTAACAATTGCCATACTGAAAACCGCTTGAACGGATGAATGCCTCATAATTGTTGCTCTCCAGTAAACTTAAAATTCAAAAAATTCGTTGGCACTCACAGCTGATATAAATTCTATTGATATCTTGTTGCGACTACCTAAGGCTATTTATACCACCATCTTTAATGCCTGAAGCATAGTTTTTATAAAGAAATTGAGCAAACTTCAAAATTTTGAATGAACACACTGCAGACCCTGCTCCAGGTCTGGTTCTGCTCTAGAAATATATACAAACTAAAGGTCACGGAAAGATGTAAACCATTATTTATAAAACACAAAATATTGACATTACCTTCTTTTTATATTTTGGAAAGCGCAATGTTTGTAAAAAGCAATCCTAACTTGTTTCCACGTCTATCTGATGCGGTCGTTCGCAATAGACGTGATAATAGTAAACTTCGCCTACATAAGTCAAAAACTGATTTAATGAATAACAGCATATTTTGCATGGGCCCAAAAATATATATTAAATTGCCTAAACTCTGGAAATAATATAATAGTAGTATGTTTAAAAAGAAATTAAATGATTTCCTTGCAAATAAGGCCTACTATAATATAAAGAATTTTCTGGATGACAATATTGACCACACTATGACACTTAATTTTGACATTTAAATAATTTATTATATGCTGAGTTACTGCTAATTAAGCATAATAAAATGGAATTCATAAAATAATGTAATAATAATATAGTATAATTAAATGATAAATAATGTAATGTTAAATAAGTATAGTATATAGATAGATTTTATGCCTTAATGATTATTTTTCCAACATATAATAATGTATATTGAATAATTCATTAATACAAATCTGTAATGTCAAAACTAATTATTATTGTTAAAAGTTTTTTGTTATATATTTGTACGCTGCAGAGGCTAAACATGACTGTCTATTACATTTCATTTAACAACTTGCATGCAATATGTAGGTATACTCGTGTTATAACAAACAAAATTATCTTTATCTTTATACAGTAAATGGACCCTTGTCATTTGCCGAACATTTGATTTTACTATTAATTTCGAAATTAATTGGATTTGATTGATTCTGACGGAAAACTGGCTTTTTAAGAATCAATCTCGATCGCCAAATCGACATCAGCAGGCCTTTTTAAAGATCTAGTTTTATCACGAGATAAACCTCCCCCTCTCCCGTCCAGCGGCCCCTCCATACCTATTTGACTCCCAAAGGAATCAAGCAGATATGGATGCTGCCAAACGAAACGAAAAAAGAGTAACGAGAGATGATTTTGAGCAGATTACCTTATAAGACTAAGCCACCACCACAACACAAACACACAAGTTAACAGCCACAAATAAAAACAATACGCATAAAATAAAGATAACCTATAAAGAACTGACACTCTAAGCGTCAAACCGCCTATCAATCACAATATTTTCAATTCTAATTTACAAATAATCACCACAAGCCATACAAAGAACTTGCTGACAAAAGACGTCGAGTGTAAATTGACGTCACGTTTTGTTCCACCAATAACAATGCGTTTTAAAAATTTGCTAAGGAATCTAAAAAACCATTTATTGATGATTAAATTTCACAATTATATAATAATAAATTTAAAAATAATAGGTTTGTTTTAGTAGCAATAAAGATTACAAAAAAATATATTTTGTCCATTTTGGAGTCACGTGCATATTCCTGATTCTGTAAGTCGCCTAAGTTTAGATCGTTTGCTGAGTTTTGAAAAATCTTTTCTTTTTTTTGCATTGAGCCAATCCGCATACTTATTCAATAATGTTGTTTTGGTTCTATTTACTAATTTCCATAATTCGTCCAGACGTTTACACAAGATAAATACACGTTTCTGTAATGGGCCCATATCTAACTTTTCATTTTTAATACTATCTTGAAAAGTTGGAAGTATGTGTTGGTATCTTTTACGCACACTACCGCGTAGAGTAGCAAACTTCAAAGAAATGCATCCTTGAAAACGTGCATTTTCTTAAAATACCTGAAAAGAAACAAATTAATTAATCAATTGTTTCGTAGATTCTTCTACGCCAAGAAAACTAACGGCGTAGCATCTCTTTAGATCACAAATGGGCGCCTATGGGCAGACAAATATATCTGTTTCAGAAAATATATTAATAGACATTTATTTTGAGGGTATACTCAATATCCGGTCACTATGTACAACTTTCCAAAAGTCCACATGAATTTCAATATCGCAGAAAATATACAATATTATAAGTGCGTCGTAGCACTTCAATAATGTAAACATTTAAACAAAATATTGAATCAAATATAATAAATTTACAAAAACATACCTTATTCTTGCATAGCAATTTTATTTCACAAACACGTCAAACAAACAGTAGAATTCAGAGAATTCTAATTTTAAAAACAACAACGAATGAGTCACCGATGACAGCGCGGTACAACAATGCCGATGTGTTCACTTCCAAGATCAATTAATCTATACTAATATTATAAAGCTGAAGAGTTTTGTTTGTTTGGTTAAACACGCAAATCTCAGGTAGTAGAAAGAAAAGAAGAAAGAACGAAATCATGTTTATTTCGTACAGAGCACACACAATTAATTTAAAGAAAATAAACAAAATAAATATTATACATAATAAAACAAAAATGTGTATGCCCTAGCCGAACAGTCACCACCTCAGCATTAGCTAGGCACCCAAATTAAGTGCACCAGCGCTGGTCTTCAGTTGGTCACCCAATACAAGTGATGCACGGACGGAGGCAAATGCTTTACATTACAACAAAAACACAAAAATGCTTTACATTACAACAAAAACACAATAAATGTGGTTATGCTACATACAAACACAAGGAAAACGTATAGGGCATATTAAATTATGTTTATAAATTAGGTACATTTTAAAAATATGAGAGCAGAGGTAGAAATAAAATACGTCACTATCAAATAAATAAATTTTAAGGGGATAGGTACAAACCAAAATAAAAAAGTCATTGCATAATTGGCACTGACGACACAATATTATGCGCAGAGTGAAACGTAAACAAAGTGAACGACCTCAGCTTTGTAGGCTATTTGTATTGTTTTGTTTGTTTTTGTTTTGATATCCTTATTTTATTAGTGAGACTCTAATATAGCTAATTGTGGAGAATTATTACTTAAATGTAACATATACAACATAAAGCGGTTGTGAGAAATATAAATTTATGTGAAATGCGAAACAGCGTCCACAGGTGAGTTGTTAATTTAAACTATATAATATACCAACCGTGTTTAAATAATAATAACGTAGAACACAAAAAATATAAAAACATTATATGGAAATAATATATAGATTGGATAAATAATTGATAAGTTACATTTGACTGATTCATTCATTATTTGTCTTGTAAGGGAAAATCTTTTTAATTTATTCTTGAAATTGTTCATATTTTTTAGGCTTCTTATTAGCGGAGGGATGTTATTCCAAATTTTGGAATATCATTTGAATTTTGGACGCTTTATATCGGAAGCTACCACGAAATGAAGCAGATCGGTGTTGGGGTATAGCCAGCTGCTGCGCACACCGACGACCCTCACGCTCGCGATGACTGCTCACCCAGGAGATTTTTGAGTACAGGTACATTGGAGTTTTATGTGCAATTAAGCCGAACAGAAGAGAAGCATGATGTAATTTTGACGCAATTTAATTTTTAACATAAGGTGTTTATTTAAGAAGGGTTATGAGTTCTCGGAGGTATATTAAAGCAGATTCTTGCACAGGCGTTTTTAACTCTTTGTAAAAGTTTTTCAGTGCGTGCTAACAGCCTGTGTCTGCGTAATTTAATTTTGATAAAACTATAGATTCTACTAATTGAATTCTTAATTCCTGGCTCGAGGTTCGAATTGAAAAATTATTTTAGTGTTGGATAGCTCATTTATCGAGGAAGGCTATAAGCTACATAACAGCACGCTACAACCAATAGGAGCGGAGCATTAATGAAAAATGTTGCATAAACAGGAAAAAAATTCTTACGTGAAGCAGACGAAGTCGCACATTTCAAACCAACAGTTCCTGAGATTAGTGCGTTCAACCAAACAAACAAACTCTTTAGCTTTATAATATTAGTATAGACTAGATGTGCCTGCGGTTTCACCCGCGTTTATTGTTACTGCACCGCTCCCGTGGGTCGTAGCATCATGTTATAAATAGGCTATCCTAGGCACTAAAATAAATTTTCAATTCGGACCAGTAGTTTATGAGATTAGCGCGTTCAACCAAACAAACAAATTCTTCAGCTTTATAATTTTAATATAGATAGGAGGAACCACTGTGCTACGGCCAGATACCTATATTCAAGAAACGAGTAGTTTTATCTATGGAGAGATAATTTATGACACATATTCTCTCGACGGGGTTTGGATTGCATGTGAAAGTGATTCGCGCGGCTCCGCCGACCCTGGCTATGTCGAGGAACATCGTGGAAGGCTTAGTCGGTATTACCGGGTTCATCATTCCCCGGTGAGTCCGACATAACCTCTCTCTGTGTGTAGGTAAATTATGCCACAAATTGTTGAGCCATCGATTTCCAAAATACGAGCAAGTCTCAGTTTAGGAATCGCTGTGTCCTTAAGTAGTGTGCTATTGTACAACCATCGTAATGTATGCCTTCTCATATTTTGTGTTTACATTTCTTTTATTTATACAGCTAAAATGGCAAACTTTAACGTCCGGCCCGCGTGATGAAATTTGCGGCATACGTCCGACAACAAATCATTTAAAAAACCAAACTGGATAAATTTCCCTTTAATATGATGCTAATTCTAAATAGCTAAACAAATCGAATCAAAATGCATTCTCCCTGCAATTTTGCGGCGACCTCTTGACAATCGCCGAGTCGTCGCGGATCGTCTAAATTGTAGCAAGATGGCCGCCCGTCTAAGGCTTTCTCCACACGAATTAACCGATGTAAATTATATTTATTTTTTAATTGGTTGAGGTTGTAATAAAATACGAATAACAGTGATTACATAATTTATTCAGTTCATCATTTTGGCTTAAATCAATAAAGTTTTAAAAATATGTGCAATTCTTGTAGTGAAATGGTCTTATATTAATTGCCAAAATTACCTTGAACAGCACATTATATTGTTATAGAAAATGGGTATTCTCGATTTCGACGCTACCGAAGAAAAATCGTAACGGACAAATTAAATATTATAAGAGAAACATAGACTTCGTAATTTGTTGCATTTGTTTCGGATAATAAATTGTTGACTTATGAAATAGTAAGAAAAAATAATTATAGCAGTAAGCATGCAAATGACACCAAAAATACAAAAACATTAAAACTGTGGTAATAGAATTACGATTTTCTTCCTCGTGGGCGTCGAAATCGGGTAAACGCATTTTCCATAACAATATAATGTACCTACTTTTCAAGGTTATTTTGGAAATTAATATTAGGCCATTTCACTACAACTCCAAACTATGTTCGCCTAAATATGGTATTCCATGAAACAGCCTTCAATACATAGATTAGTGTTACATTCCAGACACTTCCATATAGTTCTTGCCGTAACTTTCCGCTGGGCGCACAGCCAACAGCGACTTTGTTTAAACCCATTTCTGACGGGAAAATGTCGGTCTTGTAGTTGGGGTCTTCTACTTGCTGCAGTCGGTGGTTGTCTTTGTCGTGTCGTTGTCGTCAGCCCAGTTCGTGCTGTTATCAGTCGTGGTTCCGTTGTCAGGTCAATAAGACAGTGAATATTTAATAAATCTTGAGCCAAGGTGGTTCTGAATTGCCTATGTGAAATGTTTTGATTACCAGATTTAAAAATAATAAAACTATTGACTACTGCAGTGTTGAAAATGCGACGGAAAAGTTTTTTATACCAAATTTTATTCTTCACGCGTTCCAAAGGATGTGAAGACAGGTATTGATCTTTCCTGTCCACACCTCCCATGGATTTGTTGTAATCTAGAACAACGCTTGGCTTAAAAGTCAGTCTGTTATATTTTTGTCGAGTCCCAATTTGAAGATAGTGATATGTCGAGATCAGGCTAACTATGTTAGCATCTCGCCATACACATATCGATAAATCGGAACTATAGCTACACACTACTTCACCCTGTCGAAGGTCCGTCTTCGTCAGAGCTTTCAATGAATCAGGAACAAATTCCCGATTCAGTCTTAGTGTGCCGTAACAGTCAGTCTTTTGTCGTTTCAGACATCGCGCTAATAATGGACTATTGTAGAAATTATCCATTATTAACGTGTGTCCGCGGTGAAGAAGAGGCTCTACTAGGTTATAAACTATTTTTGAGGTAGCATTAGTCGGGCGGTCAGTTGTTGTTTGGTCAGTCATTTCAGGTTCCTCGGGTCTGCCCTCTAAATTGTCAGTGTCGTCATTAGTCGTAGTCACAGTCTTGGTCCCGTCCTTCCCAGCATAGACGGAAAACTTCCAAAGGTAACCACTGGAAGACTCGCACAACTCGTAGATTTTAACGCCGACTTGGGAAGCCTTAGAGGCAATTTTTTGTGCGAATCCTAACCTTCCGTGCCACTTTAAGAGTGATTCGTCTATAACTATATCCTGGGAAGGATAGTAAAGAGTCGAAAATTTGTCATTAAAGTAGTCTAAAATTGGCTGAATTTTGGACAGCTTAGTCACTTCTTTAATATTGTTATTGTCCACGAAATGCATCATGGATTTCAATAATTGGTACCTGTTGTAGGACATAATTTTACGGAAATAAGGCATAGTCCCGAAACCGTTAAAAGAGAAATAAGACTCTTCCTCTGGGAGGGGATATAGGCCTTGTAAAACAGTCAAGGCTAAGAAACTGACCATCTCGTTGCGATCAGTTGGCGTCCAGCGAAACAGTCGTGAAGTCGGAAGAAATTTGTCTTGGTCTCGTAATAATTTTATTTTTTGATCGGCGTATCTATTAGTTTCGGTACAAATTCTGTCTACAAAGTCATTGTCTATCATTTTATAAAATATGTCAGTAATACGTGTCTGGTCTGTCACAGGTATTATCGGTCCTGGAGTTTCGGTAAATGTCTCTCGTTGTCCGGTAAATATATTTCGGTCTTCCGTCCAAGTAAAGTCATAACAGTCCTGAGGTACAAATTCTCTTGTAGCGAGATCATTTTGTCGGTCTTCAGCCTCTAAAACAATAGTGTCATGATAATTCAAGGCGCTGTGGGTAGCAGGTTCTGTCGATGCATTTCGTGGGATTTTAGTTTGGGCATATGGGCAGACCTCATCACTTAAGCCCATGTCGCAGTCACTTAAGTCGTCAGTCAGCTTTATCCAATCGTCAATAGTCTGGTCAAAATGTTCGTCATCAAAACCTGCAAAAAAAAAATTATATGTTTGACGCTCTTCCATATTGAGGTTCCTAGTTAAGGTTAAATAGATAGAATTAATAATTATAATATTTATTTATTTCTCCCAGTTGACAAAAATAAGTATACACTATTTTGATGACATAGCAGTTGGAGACTGGTTTCCAAACAAGGTTAAAAACCTGTATGACGGATAACCAGGCCCCATTTCAAATTTACATTGATGTTGCAATATTTATAGTTACGGAGAATGAAAATAAAGTATTGAAATTAAACTACTATATACGGATTTTATCGCGTTGTTTATTTATCACTGTATTACAAAATTTTGAAAATATTACACTACTACTACTATTGATTTTATTTTACTAATTTATAAGCTAATAAAATTATTTAAGCTATTAAATCAATTTGTTTTTAAGTTTACACTTTCCCCTTTTTATTTTTTTTTTTTTTTTACGTGGGGGAATGCTATGACGCATATCCCTCCGCGGGGGCGGGCGGAGGGATTATGTCGGACTCGCCGGGGTAAAGAAAGATGTTGAAAAGATAATGTACCTCCCGGAATACCGACTAAACCTACCACGGTGTTCCTCGACACAACCACTATCGACGGGGCCGCGCGAATCGCTTTCGCATGCGGTCGCGACCCCGCCAAGGTTACGGCCCGCCGTATGAAACGGCAGGCCACTACACAAAAGACCTACCCAAAGGTACTTACTTCTAGTAAAACCCTACTGTCTCCCCCCTAGGGGGGAGACGGACTCGACACAGAGGCGCGCGTGGGAACACGCACGCCGCCTCTCGGACCTGGTGCTGAACGGATGGCGGGCAGGCCCACAAAGCCCGCCACCCCCAGGTAAAACCTCAGGGTGGCTGGAGGTCATCGCGCGCCCTCCGGCGCCCGGCTCTGCGGTTGGGGAGAGGATTCAAACGCTCCCTCTCCCGCTCCGCCGCCTCCTTGATGGAAATGACTTCCTCACAAAAGGAGGCGACGGCGTTCCACGACCTCTCACTCCGGACCATAGACTGAACTACGGTCGGGAGCGAGAGGGCAATCGATCCGACTGCCGCGATCAACTCACGGCGCTGCGATGCCCAGGCGGGGCAAACCGCCAAAGTGTGCAGCGCCGTGTCCTCTACAACGTCGCGGCAGTCGCCGCAGTGGTGACAACCGGGCGTCTCTTGCCGGCGTATACGACACAGGAACTGGCCAAAACAACCGTGGCCAGTCAATACCTGTGTCAGCCGGAAGGTGAGGGCGCCATGCCGCCTTTCCAGCCACTCCTCAAACACGGGACTTACCGCCACGATTGTGGCGTGCCCGAAGTTTACACTTTCCCCGAACCAACCAAAGCAACCGAAACGTCGGGGAAAGTGTAAACACAAAAAAAAAAAAAAAACAAATAGATTTAATAGTTAAAATAATTTTATTAGCTTATAAATTAGTAAAATAAAATCAATAGTAGTAGTAGTGTAATATTTTCAAAATTGTGTGTGTGTGTGTGTGTGTGTGTGTGTGTGTGCGTGTGTGTGCGTGTGTGTGCGTGTGTGTGCGTGTGTGTGCGTGTGTGTGCGTGTGTGTGCGTGTGTGTGCGTGTGTGTGCGTGTGTGTGCGCGTGTGTGCGCGTGTGTGCGCGTGTGTGCGCGTGTTTGTGCGTGTGTGTGCGCGTGTGTGCGCGTGTGTGCGCGTGTGTGCGCGTGTTTGTGCGTGTGTGTGCGTGTGTGTGCGCGTGTGTGTGCGCGCGTGCGTTCGCGCGTGCGTTCGTGCGTTCTTGCGTGAGTGCGAGAGTGCGTGCGTGCGTGCGTGCGTGCGTGCGTGCGTGCGTGCGTGCGTGCGTGCGTGCGTGCGTGCGTGCGTGCGTGCGTGCGTGCGTGCGTGCGTGCGTGCGTGCGTGCGTGCGTGCGTGCGTGCGTGCGTGCGTGCGTGTGTGCGTGTTGTGCTTTTATTTCGGGTTGTTCATAACTTAAGGTAAGTAAGAATTTTGATACAGCCTCTTTTGCACTTATTTTAGTTTTAGGATATATATTTAAGAATTAGAAGTACCAATCGAAGATCGGTGTTTACTTGTTGAAGGTGTCATAGACATTTTGACCTCTCTCTCCACTGCCGTATCTGAAGCATAACGTTATATTTAATAACATTGTACGAGTTTCAATTTAACCAACAACTACCAATTTGCCTTCGCTTAACACAAGAGTAGTAAAATAAAATTGGGATAGGGCACGAAATATCTCAGAAAGATATGCAAGCTTTATAAAACACATTAAAAAACAACGTTTTCATTTATTAGCGGTATGATACATATATCGGTAGTATATTAAATCAATTAAAATAGGGAAAAAGGATATAGAAAAAGGAAAAATCGACGAAGTTTCAGTCATTGAGGTGATGATTGAATCGTCATCTCAATGAGCTTTGTCGATGTATTTTATGAGGCGTTTTGGACATCAACGCCCTATTTAAATCTGTGCTCAATCTTCCTGGATCACTATCCAAAGAACTGGGAGAATTGGCTACTGTATCGTCATCTGGCGTACCAACGCGCAGCAATTCTCCCTGGTCCTGAAATGCTGCTTCTAGCAGGTCCTCTGTAACAAAACAGTGAAGATTTAGATTTGTAACAAGTGATGATCTACATATATGTATACATAAACAGACATTTACTTACGAATTTTGGCACCCGCTTCTTCTACTGGCTCTTGCTCATTGAGCAGTAACAATTGAATGTCCTCTGTAATAAACAAACAGCATTAAAAATAAGATATAGTTATCCTGAAGTGTAGTAAAACATTTACTTACGTATCTCAGCGTTCGCTGCAATTATGGGTTCTTGTTCTTGCTGATTGAGCGGCAAAAGTTGAATATCATCTGTGACCAACAAACAATATTAGAAAATCATACTAAGATTAGATTATCATGAGATATATATATCTAGTAAAATATCTGCTTACCTATCTCAAAGTTTGCTACAGTTTCTGTCTGCTGTCTGGGTGGCACCAGTTGTATATCTTCTAAAACAGAGATATAAACGTTATACACAATCTCAACGTTATAAACATAGCACAAAACAAATGTTAGAAAACAATCATAGCAAATTATAAAAGATGGTGTGGTAAAGAATGTTACCTAAAATCACGATTCTCCTCGATTGAGAAGTGGATTGGTCAACAAAGTCACATGGCTCGCGAACTGTTGACGGTATTCTACAAAAAAGAAAATATTGTTACACCCAGTGCCATCTCTCGGCATTGTGGGGAAGACTCGGCAATTTCGTCTAATAATTTATTATAGCACCATCTATTGACGTCTTACGGAACTACGTAGTTTGTCGATACGAGAAGCGTAGCGAGAACACTGGCACATTCTCGAATCTTCGTACTGTTTACATACCGGGTATGTATTAACCCCGTATAAAAGGGGCAGGCCAGCGCTCGCCGAGTCAGTTTACAATTGTAAGCGGTCAAGTTTACATCGGAGCGAACGGAAGCGAAAATACTACAGAGTTTGAAGCAGTTATACTGGAAAACTGTAGTAGTGTTTGTTGTGTTTTAAATTTAATTGTGTGCTAGAATAAAACGTGTTTTAGTCGGTAATATTGTTTTGTATTCTTATCCGTCGAACCCAGCACGTAACAATATAATGAAACATGATTATAAAATAATAAAATATATAATGTATGTACATAACGCAAGTGTGTATGTTAAAACTAACCTTGCGCTTCTCTTACGTAGGGGCGCACCAGGCAACAGTATCCTGGTTAACTGGGACTCGCGCTTTCGATCTAACAGCTCTTTGCACGTGTCCGCTGGCAGCGCTGCTACACGCCTCTGCATGAGTTGCCTTTGAGCATGAACCACATCCAGTTCAGGATAGCAGCTATACAAAAAAAAAAGATAAATATGCTGTAGAATCAAAAATAAACACTAAGCGTACAAAATATGAAAATATTCACCTCATTTCCTCGCCCGATATACCACGACCACGTCCTCTATGACCTCCACGGGTACGAGGACCTCGACGGCCACCACGGCTTCTACTCCCACCGCGATGGCCACGACCAGCATGGCTTTCATAGCCACCAGACCCAGATGGTAAAGCATTATCGTTCGATGATCTCCGAGTAGGGCATTAATGAAAAATAACATGAAAAATGTATTAAAATGTTCAACGGTCTTTACGGCAGTTGCGCTCGCCACGAATTCGGAAAAGCCACACGATTCAATGATTTAGCTAGGCGATCTAAAATTTATCGCGTTGTAAGCTACACCTCTCAACATAAAGGTATGTATATATATAGCTAGTATGTTAACATGAATCAAACATCTATTAAATTAAAACATCAGTGCACCATCACCTAAAGCATAACTGGGTAAATTAGAATTAGCATGCTTGTAGTGAATTAATGTTTAAGTTTATTGCTTTGAATTATTGAAAATAACAGTAATTTAAATAAGGTGACATGAAAAGAAGTGTGAAAATGAATCAATACATGACAACAACAAAAATACACGTGACAATATCAAGCAGTATCAAATATTGCAAACACACTTCCTGGTTTGTACAGACCCTTATTTATAATTTTTGTTGTAACGTCCGTGGATACCGCAATGTCCATAATAAAAATTCGTCGTTGCAAATTTAAAAGCCTCCTATGTGATATTTTTGTCGAAAATAAGTTTTGCAGATATTTCAAAATAGTTGAATACCCATACTTTGCAAAAACTTCCATGTGAATATCTTATTATTTCGATGAAGTACGTATCATTTTTAAAACCTCTCATGTGTCAGCCTAAGTTTTATTGCAAATCAAAATATCCTATGTGTCTGACGCCAGCGTCAAACACTACAATTTTGCGCCTGTTTCTTGCTAGAAAGAGAGCACATTATTGCATCACACACACATAAAAGTGACATAGATGCGTAAAATCTAGACATTCGTCGCCGGGCCAAGGCCACGCGTTTGTGCACTGGCAACTTGTAGCGTGTAAACAGTTCAATATTGTTATTACTTGTAATTTGCATTACTTACTTGCATTAATAGTAATTATGTCAAAAAAATACAAAACTACTGGTCGTGGTCATCGAATGATAAATTTAGAATTTCAATTTTACGATATTATCGACGAAAATGACACTACGACCGACCGCATCGCCTCTGCCGCCGCCGCCGCATCAGTGAAATCTCCTCTGCATCTTTTCGATTAATTAATTATGCCAGAAGATTTAAGAATTAATGTTGAATCTATATCTCTGATGTCACCGATAACTACTGCGGCTATTGTGCCAATCGTGTTTAGTAGTGACGACGGAGAGGAGCCGTTTATGATATCTAATCGGGCTATCATACATGCCAATTCAGAAGGTAGTAATGACATAGTAAGGAGTGCAGTAAATGAAAATCTGGAAGATTGTTTGGACAATGTTTCCGTTTCATCACAATCAGTACCTGCTAAGCTACCATCCCCAGACCTAGACCCCATTCTGGAATTTAGGAGCCATAATAGTGTGCAAGAACCACACTGGGAGCCACCCTCAAAAAAAAGAAGACGGCTGTTGTCTTTATCTGACAGTAAAGATGAAGTCACATTATTGTCATTAAGAACGAATGAACTAAGCTCTTTGGAAAACATACTACCTACAGAGGAGAAAATTGATCATCAGATCAGGTCTACGCAGATTAATAATAAAATGGAAAATGTTGTGCAGTTAAACAGAAAGGCTAGAGTTTTAGGTAAGTCCTACCTGGGATTTAAGAAAACGAATGATGGCAAATATAAACCCTGTGTTGAAAAACCTAAAAGAGAAATGAAACCACGTTGTCCTCATACAAAATTGAACACAGATTCAAAATCTTAAAACTTGTTCTTGTGTGCAACCTTTACGGAAGAAGATCGTCAAACAATTAATTCTTATTTCTGAGACCTTTAAACGTGGTCCGAAAAGAAAGCGTTTGTGAAGACTGCTGCTGTTCGTAGAGGAATTAGGCGTCGTAGCCGCAAAGATCAGGTTTCAGCAAAAAATGGAAGTGGCCATGATATTTTTATGAACACTTGCGATGAAAAAATTACTAAAGTTCGGGTATGGAGACTGTGTTTTTTAAATACGCTATGTTTAGGTGAATACAATTTTAAACGCTAGATTAAGGAATCTGACACGGTTAATGAAGTTGTTAGTTTGGATGATTCACCCATACGTGACACCGAGAATAAATACATCGAGTACAGCTCCGGTACCGAAGTATCTACAAGTAACAAAGAAAGTAAAAATGTGGATAGACTTGATTCCGAAAGTACCCAGCCATTATTGCCGAGCGAGTTCCAAAAACTGTATGTTGAGTTGACATTAATGTCTGAAAAACACATGCATGATGTTTTTGTGGAACGGTGTAGAGAACACAGTTACCAAGCAGCAAGCAGACCGACTTTCCTAAGAGTTTTGAAACATGAGAATTGAAAGCGGGTAATATTTCACAAAAAGAGTATGACGTTCACATAATTAAAAAGAATGAAGCTCGCCAAGTGTAAAAAAGATGCTACAGAGACAGCGAGCGAAAAGTTGGTAGTAATCACAGTAGATGTGCAGAGTGTATTACTTGCACTTAAGCTTTTGGTAGCTATTTATATTATAAACTTAAATTACAGTGGCATAATTTTGTCTATGACTGTAAGACGAAAAAAGTAACTATTTACTTTTGGCATGAAGCTGACGGGAGTGTATCCGCTAATGAGTTTACATCTTGCTTAGAGCCGATTTTTCAATCGTCAGTTAACTTTTATCTGGGGAATATGTTTGACGTTTTGACAGCATTTATGCACCGAGTGACTACGGAGCTCGAATGCAGCAAGCTCGCCCAAGAAATCCTTATGATGTAAAATCAATCCACTATAACTCCTTTCCTACTTATGAAAAACATGAATCAAACTTCAAATTTATAAGACCCGGTAAAAAAAAGGTGATACAGTTGTTGTCGATATACGGGGACTCAAATATTTGCCAGATGGGTCTGTTTTATATAAGTTGCGACATAATGATGAATGGACCATCCTATCACAGCAAAGAGCTACTCTTGGAAGTTTACTACCAAAACAACTATATAAACGGGCACCTCAAAATCACAGTAAACAAATATTAACATTTGCAAGAATTGTGATTGATTATCACCCTTTTTATGACTCGATCTCGTTTAACCCACGAACAAAAAAATTACAATTATTTAGTTATAGTCTGGTTCAGTACCTAAAGTACAAGATTTTTTTACACGGTGAAAATAGTATCTAGGCTTATATTTTTTTCATAAAAAATAAATTATGTAATTAGTCTATTTTACTTATTGATATAATATAACTCCTTTTTTTTTAACGTGGGGGTCTCTTTGACGCACTCCTCTCCGCAGGGCGACGGAGAGGTTATGTCGGACTCACTGCGGAAAGATGGTGAGTGACATCCCGGTTATACCGACTAAACCTACCACGGTGTTCCTCGACATAACCGCAATCGGCGGAGCCGCGCAAATCGCTTTCACATGCAATCGCGACCCCGCCGAGGTTTTGGCCCGCCGTATGAAGCGGCAGGCCACTACACAAATAGACAACAACAAATTTTACTGTCCCCCTGAGGGCGGGACGGATACACGATACAGAGGGCGGCAGGAGGTGTTTGGCCCCCCCAAGGTTGGGCAGCAGGAGCAAGAGCGCGCCTGCAGCGCCCCGAAGAATGGGGGCCAAACGAAAAACAAACAAAACGCTGTAAAGTCCCATCGACTGTCGAGCAAGAGACCTACAGTGCCCTCCAAAAGTTAGTTGAAATTAATTCACCTTATCAATGATGTCACATAATTTCCGAAATACACGGTTTCAATGAAAGAACTGCTTACTATTTATGTTCGGATACACTATTCTAATACGTACAGTAGGGAATTCCCCGAAATTCATTTTGTCTTCTTCCATAATCCATGTTTATGTGCTCGCTACTTGAATTGAGTGCGTCAAAAGTCAGTTGAAGTAGGAAACTTTTAACGATTTACGATACTCTGGCGGTTTTAAACTCATTTATTAATATTGTTAGGGCAGTGTGGGTAGTTTAAATTCAATAATAAGATATTGTAAGGTGATTTGAGTGTGTTTGAATAAATAATGGCTCCGAGGCGAAAATTAACTATAGAAGAAAGAACGAAGATTGTGTGAATACACAAAATTGAAAAACTTTAGTGCTGTTGGAAAATTATTTAAAGTTAGTCCAGAAGGTGTGCGAAAAATAATAAAGAAGAGTTTAGAATATCCTAGTCTTGCAGATAGGCCACGGTCGGTGCGTCCTAGGGTTACTACTTCTGTAGATGATCGACAAATAGTACGGCAGTGTAAAATCAATCCCAAGATTGTGGTACGAGAGATCAAAGATCAGTTACAGGATGCAGGAACCTCGGTTTCTGAAACCACTATCAGGCGACGCCTGCATGATGCTAATTTACGAGGTCATGTTGCCAGAAAAAAACCTCTTTTAACATCGATCCATAAAAAACGAAGGTTCGCCCGCAAGTATTCGGATAAGCCAATAGACTTTTGGAAGAGAGTAGTCTTTAGCGATGAATCAAATTTCGAACTATTTGGAAATCGACGTCGGCAAACTGTATGGCGCAGTAGCAATGATAACTCTTACGACGACAAATACTTGCAGCCAACTGTGAAACACGGCGGTGGGAGTGTGATGGTTTGGCGGTGTTTTTCTTGGCATGGTGTGGGCCAACTGCAAATATTTGAAGGCAGAATGACAGCACAGATCTATTGTAATACTCTCCGTGACAATTTAAAACAATCTGCTGAAACAATGGGGTTTAGTTCGGATTTTCAAGTTCCAACAAGACGATCCGAAGCAAACAGCAAGAATAACTAAAGAATATTTTGAAGATAATGAAGTGGACTTACTGGAATGGCCTTCATTGTCACCCGACCTTAACCCCATTGAACATTTGTGGGATGAATTAGACCGCAGGATCCCTGTTTCCGTAAGACGCAACGGGAATTTGTTTAAGAATAAAATTCTTGAAACATGGTCGACTATACCGGTAAAAACATTACAAAATCTTCTAGAATCAATGCCTAGACGACTTAAAGCAGTTGTACAGAATAATGGCGGTCATACAAAATATTAAAAGTTGAGACATTGGCAAAGACACAAACCGTAAAATATTTTTTTAACAGTTTCAACTAACTTTTGGCACCGTAATTTCACTGTTTATTTACATAAATTATAATTATTAAAATTTTTATGGGTATCTTATTGATAGAAATATTCTAAATTGATTATATTTTAATAAATAGTTATTGAAGCCATGATTTTATTTGGTTTTATTATAATTTCCTCACATTTATTACATTATTGATCATTTCAACTAACTTTTGGAGGGCACTGTACTTTAGGGTTGACTCGACGCCGATACGGACCTCTCCTACCATGATATGGACCCCTGGAGGTGGCCGGTTCCGTGGGCCGTGAAAACAAACGGCCTCGGATTTAGACAGGGCCACCTCGAGGCCCAACCGCCGGCATATAATATTATTCCTGTTTTAATACATTTTAACCACTTAGTTTTTCTATATGACAAACGGAATAAAAATATTTCCTAAGATTTTTTTTTATGTTTACTCAAAAGTTACTTTATACACAGGAGATTTTAAATTTTGCAACGAGAATATGAAAAAAACTGAAGAACACATTGATATTATTTGTAAATCTTTTATCATTTTAATATATTTTAACTAAAAAAAATGTATGAGTATGTTTATTAGAAACTTAATCACTATTATTTTACCGAATAGCACGTAATTCAATCGAAAACAAGACGAAAAGCGACTGTAAATTTCACATTATGTCATTGCTTTCGTAGCAACAATATGTTGAAGTCCAAATTAGATTCGATTTAGTATATGAAACTTTATCACCTAAATATTATCACTTTGAGACACCTACACCAGACCCTAAAGTTCATATTGATGTATAATAAGTTAATAATATAATAAAGTATAAAAAAATGAAATACTTACGACATAATCGCCAGCGCTCCAAAACACTCACACAACAAACACAGTGACGCGTCGACTGAAGTTGACATTTATAACTATACGCACTCAAACACTATACACTGCCCTCTTCTGATTTTCCTAGTGAAATATTTCATAGACAATCATTTTTTACAAGCAAAAAGTTCATGTAATGCTGCTTTTTTATACTAGATGGCAATATTTACAACGTGTCGTTTTGGATTGTATAGTATCCCGGACGGACGACGGCAAATTTTTTTAGACACTATGCTATCCGTTGACTTTTAAGTGGATACGGCTCACCTGATGATAAGTGGTCACCGTAGCCCATGGATGCCTGCAACACCAGAGGCATCACTTGCGCGTTGCCGACCTTGTAAAAATATTTTAACACCCTCTTTGAAGAACCCCATACTGTAATCTTGTGGATTATTTGTTGTACTTTAAAGTAATCAATATTTATTATTATATCTGTCGCCTTGCGGAGAACAATGCGTCAATGCATTCCCCTAGGTAAAAAATTAAATAAAAATTACTCATATTCTAGGAAAGATGTGGCTGGGTGGCTTGGAACTAACTTCGAGCCATGACTAGAAGCCGACAGTCTAATGAGATTGTCCTGCCTATGCAAGCTATTTTAATTTTTTTAATTTTATAGTTTTTGGAAAACTTACAGCTAGTAAACACATTTAAAACATTAAAAGCCAAATTGGCCAATTTTAAGTTTTCACGTATACATAATTATTTAACTTAACCTTTAGGTAACGTAGGTACAATTATAACAAGCGATTGCTTGTGCGGTGGTCACCAAAAAATTGATTACTGAGGGTGCTTTTATGGAGGTGAAGCTGCATCATCCTTCTTTTTTAAATTCTTTAGACACATATTCTATAAAAAAAAATATGTCAACAAGTCCGTAGATAAAACTACTCGTTTCTTAAATTAAGTAACCGGGCATAAAATATGGTTTATATGATAAACACAATGTTACCGAAACTTACATAGAAAACGGCAATTGTATAGATAGAGATCTAAAATAAGGAACATAACTTACTTCTGTAATGGTTGTCATCTTCGACAGGCTCGGTCTTGACTGTGACGTCACAGCGCATGGATTCTGATGTTAAGCTGCGCCTGCGCACAACACACGCTGATGTTATTTATCGCGCGTACGCATGCACGCGCACGCACATACGCACACGCACACGCGCACGCAGAAACGCACACAGACGATTATTCCATATACTTATTAAGGTCCGCCAGACCAAAATATGGTTATGGCGGCCATTCTTAACGGAGATTGGCCATCTGCGCAGTAGATATTATAGTGCACAAATGTGTGCGCAAATACATGTGCACTCTCTGTTTCCTCACTCTCATGATCCGATGGGACGGCAATCTCACACGACCGGCGAAAAATCAGGCGCAGAAACAATGGCTTTACTTTACGTGCTTCCCGAGGCGCGGGTCTAAAACCGCCAACTTCCTGCTCCTGTCTGCTATTAGGAATTCCTAGGTAAAACCCAATAACTTTTTGATGAATCCCAGGTCAGGCACCGGGGATTCGACCCCGAGACCTTTGGATAGCATTAATGCTACCGCTGCACCATCGAGGTATGGTTCTTAATGTATAGACTATAAACCTCGCCAACAAGATTCAGCACGGTGACGTAATCAAGTCTTGAGTATACTCACTGTGGATGTTCTGAATGTTCTGGATGTCCAGTATCAACCGGTTCAACCCTGACGTCAGCTACGCTTGTGGTGTATACAGGCTCTGGCGTTGAAGACTGTCTAATGAATAATAAGAATATGTAGTTTAGATGCACTTTCATTTATTAACCTCTGAGTCTTCTTCGAAGAGGTTAATGAAAACACTATGTGGGTCTGTGTGTCTGTCTGTTAGTGACAGGCCTAACTCCGGAACCACTGGACCGATTGACTTGTAACTTAGTGTGCAGACACTTTGGGGTCATACCTCGGTCGAGTTTGAATATGTGCTCTATGGGTGAAAAGACCCCCACGATATAGGGGTCACAAGGCGATATGTATTTTAAATGCTTTTACTTTTAAAACCTTATAACTTGGTGTGCAGACACCTTGCGGTTATACCTCGATTAAGTTTGAATATGGGCTCTGCCCTGTGGGTCAAAAGACCTCCGAGATATAGGGGTCATTTCTTTTCATTACTTTCACATTTAAGACGAAGAGGTTGAATCCTGTGTTTTTACAGCCATACCGTTGGTTTCTAGATTTTACCCACGGCATAGCTCGTGTAAATGTAGGTTTAATTAGATTAGTAAAATTATTTTTTCTAGATGAAAGTACCTTTGTCTTTTCCTGTTTTCCTGACAACATGTATGCGAAATTTCATGATGTTCGGTCGAGTAGTTAAGGCGAGAAATCGTAACAAACATACAAACTCACATTAACATTCATAATATAAGTTAGGATATGTCAAAAATTAAATATTTGTAGGTAAAACGACTCGTTACTTGAATATAGGAACCCGGGGTATATTATAACAAACTAAGACTCACGGTGTGGTCTGCAATGGCGGTGAAGTCAAGGTGCGTTGAGTAATGCGCTGTGTCAGACGTCTGTAACTGAGAAAACAATGATTTCATGAATAACTTAGTGGTTGAGTAGACGCTTCGCAACTGCGTCGAATGTTTTACGTTTGACCCCTACGCTGGACAAACATTTGTGAGGACCACAATTAGGTGTTCCAAGTCTGGTTGATTATTGTTATGGACGTTACGTCCATCGCGAGACAATTATGAGAATTATTGAGAATTATCAACCTCTGAGTCTTCTTCGAAGAGGTTAATGAAAACACGTGGGTCTGCGTGTCTGTCTGTTAGTGACAGTTTGTTAGTGACAGGCATAGCTCCGGAACCACTGGACCGATTGACTTGTAACTTGGTGTACAGACACCTTGGCGTCATCCCTCGGTCGAGTTTGAATATGGGCCCTGTGGGTCAAAAGAACTCCGAGATATAGGGGTCACAAAGTCATAAGGTCAGTGGATATCCACCAACAGAGTGATTTGGAAGTCCAAGGGAGAGGCCTTTGCCCAGCAGAGGGACATTACAAAAAGCGGATGAAAAAAAATCCATGAAGACAAAGAGGTTGAATCCTGGGTTTTTACACCCATCTCATTCTTAGTGAAAGGAAAGGAGCGGGCTTCTTTTAAAATTTTATTAATATTTTAAAATATATTTTATACTATAATATAGAATATTATAGCATAAAACATAAATATTTAAATTTATTCCTATACCCCAGTAAAAGTATTTTTATGATATATATACCTTCATCTTTTTCTGTACTGCTACCAATGTGCATGCAAAATTTTTAAATCATGAAATGTTTTTAGACATACTCTCGATTCTTTTATATTTCTTAGCTTGCGCGATGCAGACTTATCGGAAGTAATTTAGAACTGTGGAAAGCGCCATCTCTTGTCGTGAGTTGTAACTTCTTCGACTGTGTATTAACTATTCGATCCTAAGACGGGTATCTCTGATTTATCGATTTTTTGTGAGCATTAAATAGTTAATTACTGCTCGCTTTAACGGTGAAAGAAAACATCGTGAGAAAACCTGCATGTCTGAGAGTTCTCACTTCGCACTGGACCACAGTTCAAATAAAACAATCAACCCAAAACTTTGGCACCTACATTTCATGGTAGACGTTTCAGTCTGATACTAACCTTTCATCATCATCTTCAACATCCACCTCCAGTTTAAGCTCATATGCATCTTGACTGTCCTCTCTGTAATAATAACATACAGTTATGTAGATAATATTTGAGATATAGAATTAATCCTAGTGGGACAGTTGCTTTAGTTCTACCACGGTAATGTTATCTAACAGTATTGTAACTCGGCTCTGTCCTTGAAATAGTTACCTATAATAAATAAATAATACCCAAGTGTATTTATTTAAGGTTAATTGCTTTCATACAGCAGATATTGCATATAGCAGAGTTCATGCAACATAAGCTAATGAATCTGATTATTTGTATATTTTAATAAAATATAATATAATAATGATAAATATGCTAAATAACATAGCTTAACATTTTGTTCGTAATATATATATATTTTTTTTTAAGTCCGCCCACTATAATTATATTAGCAGCGATAGCCTAGTGGGAGACTGTTGGACTGCCTCGCAGAGGCTCAAGTTCGATCCCAAGGTGCGCATCTCTGACTATTCGAAGTTATGTGCGTATTAAATAGTTAATTATCTTAAGTCTGGCAACTCGCACAGGGCCAACGTGGAGGACCATGGCCTAACCCTTTTCACACAGAGAAGTGGCCCGTACCCAGCAGTGGGACGGTTTAATACAGGGCTGATATTATTATATAATTATTATTAATTTTTTTTTATGCCTAATACAGTCAGAATATAGCTCGAACTGTTCACCATTGTTAGGTAAATCTGGTACCACCTGTATTCTGAGTAAATAAATGTTTCTTTCTTTCTTTCCCTAGTATGGATTCCAGTCTCTTACAAAGGCTCATAATTCCCGAAATCTTGGTATTGTTACAGCTGTGTTCTATGTATATCGTTGTGAGCCTTTACGAAGAGAGATATATTATAGTTCTGTTTTATGTGAGTGCATGACACTCACCCGCGTTCGTCTTGTCCTTCTTGTACCGCATTGCTTGATTCCTCCTCGTGTGATCTGCACAAACAAACATATATACATAGTCTTATATCTAAGTTACACATAATTGTGTTACAGGGATGGCGTAGAGTCTTAATTCCCAAAGTAGTCCAGGTGGACATCCAGGGGTCCGCGGGAGACTCGACGGGGGTCTACGTTAGCGTGACAAAAAAATGGGGGTTCACAGTTTTGTAAGCGGGGGTCCACGAAAATTTATTTGCGACTGTGAAGAACTAAAATGTTGGCTTGACTTCACCTATCAATGTAGGCAGATAATATTTTAAGAAGCTCAGCGACTGTTACTTGGTTAAACGTCGGTCGACGGATATTTTGAGGAATACCATTCGCTGAAGACAACAGAATTTCTAAAAAGAAATAGTTCTGCCCGTAGAGATATGATATTTTTTTAAATTTTAACTCCATTTAACTTTTTGGTCCGAATATACCGATTTTACTTGGCTGATTACATTTCCAGCTGCAGGGAGTCCAACGGAACCAGCTAAATTTTGAAAGTGGTCTATGACTAAATAAGTCTGGGAACCTCTGGCGTAAAGGATAGTGTAACCGACTGCCACGCCTGGTCGCGGTTTCGATTCCCGCACAAGTCAAACATTTGTGTGTCTGAACATGGATGTTTATCTTAGTCTGGGTGTTTCTATGTATAATATGTATGCATTTACAAAAAAATTACTATATATGTATGTTTATCTATTGTCTAGTACCCTTAGTACAAGCTCTGCTTAGTTTGGGCTAGATCTTATCTTATCTTGTGTGGGGGCCAGTCAGTTCAGACTAGGGTTCAGAACCGGGAAATCCCGGTCTCGAAAGTCCCGGGAATTCCCGGTTCTTTTGTCAGTAGAATGGAACCGGGAAATTAAATTTGATTCCCGGTTCTTTCGGTACTTTCGGGAATTTTATTTTAATGCAATATTCATACTATTATTTACTCTAACTTTACTTTTTAATTCTTGCTAGTCTTGCAACTATTCAAATGTTCAAAACTAACGTGAATGATACGGCAATAAAAACAAACAAATACCTATCGCGATGATATATACTACTCAAAACAAAATAAGGACCACTAAGATTTTGTGCTGTACCATGAAATCAATAAAGACATTAAATTGTTTAAATTATGTAACTACAAAATAATGTTATTGGTTATAATATAGGCTAACAATTGTTTAAAATAATGATTAGGAATTGTTTTTTTTAAGTTCATAATGAAATTGGCCATTTTGAATGGAAAACATGAACAAAAGAAATCACCGGAAAAAGACAAAATACTGTTCTTGTCACTTTTCGTCGGCCTCGATGGCGTAGTGGTTAGTGTAACCGACTGCCACGCCTGAGGTCGCGGGTTCGATTCCCGCACAAGACAAATATTTGTGTGCATGAACATGGATGTTTGTCTTGGTCTGGGTGTTTCTATGTATAATATGTATGTATTTACAAAAAAAAAAAGTATATATGTATGTTTATCCATTGTCTAGTACCCATAGTACAAGCTCTGCTTAGTTTGGGCTAGATGGTGTTGTGTGTATGTGGTAGAATATTATATTATATATTATATACTCTGGATCAAATTCCTCACGTTTTCATCTGAAATCTCCTCCCAGGCATGTTTTAAAGCGTCAATCAGCTGCTGTTGGTTTTAGACCCCTTGCTCATTCTCTCTAACCCTTCGTTTCAATTGGTCCCACAATTGCTTGATTGGATTTAAATCCGGACTGTTAGCTGGCCATGGTAATACCTCAATATGAGACCCTTTTAGGACAGTTTGGTTCGATCGAGCTGCGTGCACGGGCATTGTCTTGATGAATCCAGGCCCCACTCGCTGTGCAAATGGGATCACTTGAGGCCTGATGACGTCCTCGATGTAACGTTCTGCAGTTACGGTACCCGCATTTAAAATGGTGAGCTCGGTTTTACCGTGTAAACTAATCCCACCTCAAACCATTACGTTGGGACCACCGAAACGGTCAACTTCGTGGATGCAGGACTCCGAAAACCGCTCGCCGCGTTGTCTCCATACCCTAACACGCCGATCATCATTAATAAAATTTACTTTGCAATCGTCTGTAAAAAGCACTTTGCCCCACTGATTAATCCCCCAGTTCAAATACTGACGGGAGAATCTTAAACGGTTTGCACGTTGAACTCTGGTCAGAGGAATTCGAACAACTCGTCGTCTTGACATTTGCTGGTCTTCGTGCAATCGATTACGTATAGTTTGATCACTGACACGGGTACCCGTTGTCAGCCGTAGGTGGTGTTGTAACTTACGGGCCATTACTGTACGATCACGACGAGCACTTACCTTAGTTGGACGTACCGATCCTCATGCGCCGTTGTTACACGAACTCTACCTGAACCGGGTCTCCTGGCAACACTGCCGGTCTCTTGGAAGCGATTCCATACATTTTGGACAGCTCTTCGAGAAAAACCCAACTGCAAACCCACGTAACGCTGAGAACGTCCTTCTTGAATCATAGTTATGGCTCTGGTTGCTGTAATTGTATCCATGTGCCTTCGTTCTGGTGGCATGATTAACGCGAGATGATAAATGAATCAATTAAAATTAAAAAAGGTAAAACATTTTTCCTAAAATAACCGAAACAAGTTAAGAAGACAATCGAAGAAAAACATGAGAATAACATCCAATTATTTTTTTCTTAAAATGATTGCCAAACTTTTCAAATTAGGAACACGAACACCAGCATAAAAGAGATCAAACACCAAAGAGTTCGTAATATCAATATAATGCTACTTATCAGTTACTTTCAGTTTACTAAAGTACACTTAAATGTAAATAAACTAGTGACCCTTATTTTGTTTTGAGTAGTATATATTGTTTACCTATTTGTATATGATGATATTGTTAACCTTTGATTTGGTAGTTTTTGTCGTATAATTCTGACAAAACGAGGTGAAATATTTTATAAGGTATGTATTTTAATATATTTTCACGTAAAACACTAATTTAGTAAATTTTTTGCACCGTTCGCAAAATGAGAAAGCATTTTGTTTTGTTATAGGCTATGAATTTTGAAGAAATTCCTAAGAAGGCTAGCGATAAGGCGTATGCTGTATGGCATTACTTTCTTCGAGCTGAAGATAAGACGGCGTTCCACGACCTCTCACTCTGGACTATAGATTGAGCAACGGCCGGGAGCGAGAGGGCAACCAATCCAACTGCCGTGATCAACTCACGGCGCTGCGAAGCCCAGGCAGGGCAATCCGCCAACGTGTGCAGCGCTGTGTCTGCAACAACATCACAGCTTTCGCCGCAGTGGTGACAACCGGGCGTCTCTTGCCGGCCTATACGACACAGGAACTGGCCAAAACAACCATAGCCAGTCATTACCTGTGTCAGCCAGAAGAAGAGGGCGCCATGCCTCCTCTCCAGCCACTCCTCAAAAACGGGATTTACTGCCACGATCGTAGCGTGCCCGATTGATAGCAGATACTGTAACTTACGCAATTATTTAACAAAAAGACTGATTGATTCTTGACTGATTTTTTATTACTACTTAGTAAGTACATATAAGAGATTATATAGGAGAATAGAAGAAAAATATGTATGCGAAGACTGAGGTGATTATGTTTTGTTTGCTTTGATTAAAAGTTCCAATAAAGAACGCTTGAATATTAAATTGTGGTTTACTTTTGAAGCATAACATTTGTCTTATATTACAAAAGCAACAAAGAACCGAAAATCTCGAAAGAACCAGGAAGTACCGGTTCCTATTAGGAAAAATACTGAAATTCCCGGTTCTCAAAAACAGAACCGGTTCTGGAAACCCTAGTACAGACCGGCGACACTTCGACCCAGTGGGATCTTTTGTGTCGACTTCCCCAATACCGACTGCCATAGATGTTCATGGCAGTTGGGACCATCTCTCCGAGGCACGGAGCAGGCGATAATTGTCAATCAATACGCACATAATTTCGAAAAGTCATATAACTTCCGAAAGTCAGAGGTGCGCGACGTGGGTTCAAACCCGAGACCCTCTGCATTGCAGTCTGTTGATGTTGGGCTAGATAGTGTTGTGAGTATGTGATAGAATATTATTATTAATATTAGTTGTTCTTGATTATAAGAATATAACAGTTACTTTATAACACATATTTTATGTTACTTGCATATGGCCCGGTTTAAAGATTCAGAATTAATAGAATATTATTATTAACTGTGACAGCTACACTAGGCTGAGCCTGTGTCGTGGCCATTTAACTATACAGATTGTCTTATACCTAGAACTTAATTATTACAAGTAACGAAAATACATAAATAATAATTTGTCGGCCTCGATGGCGTAGTGGTTAGTGTAACCGACTGCCACGCCTGAGGTCGCGGGTACGATTCCCGCACAAGTCAAACATTTGTGTGTATGAACATGGATGTTTGTCCTAGTCTGGGTGTTTCTATGTATAATATGTATGCATTTACAAAAAAAAACTATATATGTATGTTTATCCATTGTCTAGTACCCTTAGTACAAGCTCTGCTTAGTTTGGGCTAGATGGTGTTGTGTGTATGTGATAGAATATTATTATTAATATTAATTGTTCTTGATTATAAGAATAGAACACTTACTTTACGACACATATTTTATGTTACTCGCATATGGCTCGGTTTTAATAGAATATTATTATTTACTGTGACAGCAACTCTAGGCTGAGCCTTTTTTTTTTTTACTTGGGGAATGACTTTGACCTTCTCCCCTCCGCGGGGGCAGGCGGTGGGGTTATGTCGGACTCGCCGGGGTAAAAGAAAGATGGAATAAGTATAATGTACCTCCCGGAATACCGACTAAACCTACCACGGTGTTCCTCGACAAAACCCGCCGAGGTTTCAGCCCGCCGTGTGAAACGGCAGGCCACTATACACAATAAGACCTACGCAATATAAGCAGTACTCATTTAAAGGCCTTACTGTCTCCCCCCTAAAGGGGAGACGGACACGACACAGAGGCGCGCGTGGGAACACGCACGCCGCCTCTCGGACCTGGTGCTGAACGGATGGCGGGCAGGCCCACAAAGCCCACCACCCCCAGCCTGTGTCGTGGCCATTTAACTATACGGATTGTCTTATACCTAGAACTTAATTATTACAAGTAACGAAAATACATAAATAATACTCTATCACATACACACAACACCATCTAGCCCAAACTAAGCAGAGCTTGTCCTATGAGTACTAAACGATGGATAAACATACATAATATAATAAACAGTTATAATATAATGTGAGAGTGGTGTGAGTGAGTGGGTGTGGTGTGTGAATGAGTGTAAAAATTTTACGGCGAATTGAAGAACGCCTAGAGCGATTCATTTATCCCAGCAAAGGTGTTTTATACCCCCATTTTGCACACTAAAGTTTTAGGTTACAGAGAGCCAGTCTTTTGTAGTTCAACACTATAAAGTCTTATTTAAATTATGACTAGATGGCTGTTGAGAATTTTCTTAAAACCAGAAAACCTGTTAAAACTGCTCGACCTGGAAATCGAACCAGGGCACTTATGCACAACATTCGCATAAAGTACAGCTACGCTATAAAAGGAGCATATGCAAATATAAACATTATCTTTGTTTATAAACTGTCCCACTGCTGAGCACAGACCTTTTACTCAATAATTAATACTAGTAGAATTAACAAAATATCATAAGTCATACCCTAAGTATTTAACAGTGATAGCCTAGCGAGAAATCGTTAGACTGCCACGTAGAGGTCTCCAGTTCGATCCCAAAGCATGCATCCCTGACTTTCAAATTTATGTGCGTATTAAATAGCTAATTATCATTGAAATTAAACTACTATAGGTATACGGATTTTATCGCATTGTTTATTTAACACTTTATTACATAATTTAGAAACTGTTACTATACTACTATTAAACTTTACTAATTAGCTAATTAAATAATTAAAACTATTTATATTTAAGTTGCCGCACTGAAATAACTACACTGGAACATTGAGACAACTACCATCTTAGTCTCCCCGTGACCATGGCTGCTGAAAAGCAACCGAAACGTCGGGGAACGTATTAACTTAAATATAAATAGTTTTAATAATTTAATTAGCTAATTAGTAAACTTTAATAGTTGTAAAGTAGTGTAACAGTTTCTAAATTATGTAATGAATTGTTAAATAAACAACGCGATAAAATCCGTATATAGTAGTTTAATTTCAATAAATAACATTCGCGTAAACAGAAGACAATAGTTAATTATCGCTCGCTTTAACGGTGAAGGAAAACATCGTGAGGAAACCTGCATGTCTGAGAGTTCTCCATAATGTTCTCGAAGATATGTGAAGTTTTCTAACCCGCAATGGGCCAGCGTGGTGGACTATGCCCTAACCCTTCTCACACTAAGAAGTCCTTGCCCAGTAGTGGGACAGTTTAAACACAGGCCTTATATACCTTATCTCATTATCCAATCTAAACCGTTTCGCTGGAGTACTCTCACAACATTCTTCAGAAGTCTTCTCTTCCTCTAAGATGGCAGTGACGATATCTTCTGAAACGCCGGTGGCTGCAGCAGTACGTTTCAGAATGTTTGCCAGAAGCCCTAAGTCTCCACCATTCTGGTTCAAGGTTTTCAGATCTTCGTACTCCTGTTGTAGATACCGGAAAACCCTGGCAATCACAACTTTACCCTGGAAATAAAAGTGTACTATTTAAGAGACCGTTGCACTGCTATGCAGAGGTCTCGAGTTCGATCCCAAAACCAAGTAAGTTAGTTGTTAGTCCAAAGATGACGGTGATACCTTACTGCCTTGTTGATCCCATTGCATAAGTTTTATGGCCGATTGGGAGACTCTGGTCTGATGCCGAGGTTTGTCGGTCTATTGGCATATCTTTGAGCAATTTCTTAGTAGCAGTCTGGAGTCTGGTAACGTGCCACGACTACAGGCTTGCCTTCCATTATGTAAGACTTAAATTATGTGGCCTCATCAACCCAAGTATTACAGAGCTGTGGCGTGTCTACAAGCTAAAGGTGGCCACTTTGAGTAACTGTTGTAGCTATTGTTATTTAATATTGTAAAACCATTAAATAAAATTTAATATGAATGTTAAGTGTTTTAAATTTTTCCTGTTTAGGGTGCCGACAAAAACCTTTTGTGCTTACGCATAGGCTATGTTCAAACAACAATAACTTTTAAAGTAATAGACACACAGTTGTAAATTAAATTTTGTATTGTAGCTTAGCTCAACATCTGTCGATCTAGTACAAACATGAAATGGGTTATGAGGTTTGTTTTTGAAATAATTTACAATAATTTGTTGATTTGCATAATCTTCTGAAATTTTTATTGAGTTTCATATTGTTTTAAAAAATTATGGACATGTTAACACATTTTTTTGAAATGTAGACGGTAGACAGTATTGTTGCCCTTTGAATAAGCCCATTTTTATCTCAATAAGACCAAAACTTTGGGAAATATTATTTTTAATGTACCCACATAGAGAATATTTCGACGGAAAACAAAATGGCTGCCACATAGCGGGGAAGTGGATTGGGTACAAGTGTTAAGTGTGTTTGTGTATAAAAATATCGCTAGTTCATGACCGGACACATTGGTGCTAATTCTGTTGTCACAAAATTCTCTTAGCTAAAAATCTCTGAAATTTAGTTTAGTCCTGTCAAATGACATTTCGTATTCTGAAATCGCTAAAAGTGACAGGACTAAACTAAATTTTAGAGATTTTTAGCTAAGATAAGAGAATTTTGTGACAACAGAATTGGCACTACTGTATAGTTAATTACCGCGCTCGCCTGAACGGTGAAGGAAAACATCGTGAGGAAACCTGCATGTCCGAGAGTTCTACATAATATTCTCGAAGATATGTGAAGTCTGCCAACCCGCCAGTTATGTATGTCTAACTTCGAATAGTCCGAGGTAATGCACGAAGCCAAGACCTGTGCCTAGCAGTCCAAAGGTCTCCCAATAGGCCATCGCTGCTCTAAAAATTTATGAATTAAATAATATTACCTCTGGAATCTCCGATATTGAAGTGCAGCACTCCTGGAACACAAAAACAACTTAAGGTCATCCTCTATCCTAACAAATATAAAAAAGCTTCACTCGCGTCTTCGCTCGCATTAATTATGGTTACGTTAACAACAGTTCTTTTTTCTGGATAAAAGGTACCCTATGTCTATTTTCTGTACTGATGATATCGCTCTCACGCCTTATCTACTTAAACGTTCATCATGAAATTTCGCATACACATTGCAAGGGCACGGGAGGCGAACACCCAGCCTCCCGACCCGCAATCGACGCACCGAGGCACCGTGATATCATTGATCAAGGAATGAAAAGCTGTTCAGTTGAGAGGTAGCTAAGTATTGTTACGGCTAGTGCCTTCTGTCGGCACTGTGGGGAAGAGTCGGCGGTTTCTAATAATAATTTATTACAACACCATCTATTGACATCCTACGGAACTACGTATTTGTCGGTAGAAGTTGAGAGGAGAGAGCGCTGGCACATTCTCGAATCATCGCGCTGTTGCGTGCCGTGTGTGACATTTTCTGGAAAACTCCAGAAGCGCTTTACCCGCGTATTAATAGAGCGCACGCGCACCGCCGAGTCAGTTTACAATCGTAAGCGGTCAAGTGTTCATCGAAGCGAACGGAAGCAAAACTACTACGAAGTTTGAAGCAGTTACAGTGGAAAAGTGTAGTATAGTGTTTGTTGTGTTTTAAATTTAATTGTGTGATAGAATAAAACGTTTTAGTCGGTAATATTGTTTTATATTCTTATCCGTCGAACCCAGCACGTAACAAATTGGAGTCAGAAGTGAGATAAGAATATACCAGTACTACCGAAGGAGGAAGTGGAAGGAGTGCGTACCAGGAACCAGCGCCAGCAAGATGTAGACCAGAGGCGCTTTGGAGACGCCCCTTCGCAGACGTCAGGTGGACCAACAGTATTAACAGTATTAATTACTTTCTCACTATTCATTACCGCACTGATAGCAGTTCAAACTGGTACTGTTATAAGTCTCGTAGAGCCTCGCCGATTTCAGCATGAATGACTCGGCTCGACCGGGAGAGGACTACCCTCTCACAGAATATCGACGTGAAATAGCAGTATTCCTACTGTTCTCCGGCCCCATGAGCGCTGGACTGGCGCGACAGACGGGCAGTCTGTCGGCCGTGCAGAAGCAGGCCTGAGATGGCGGCGCGTCGAGTACCGCGCGCGCCTGTCACTTGGATGAGTATTATACAAAAATGCGACGAGGCCGCCACGATCAATTGACAGCCTAAATCTGCCGGGGCTGAGGGTGAATGGGCGAGTGGTCCCTGCGCCCCGGCCATAGATTGTGAGAAGGAACAACCGTGATAGGTTTAGTCGGTATTACCGGGATATCTCCATCTTTTCCCGTGTGAGTGCGACATAATACCTCCCCACGAATGGGTATGCGCCAATACATTCCGCCACGTTAAAAAAAAAGGTGTACAGATAGAAAAAAGTGCTGTTACTAACCTAACCTATATACGGGCTTGAAGCCACGGGCAAAAACTAGTATATTATAAACAAATTAGATCTATATGGTTAAATTTTTTCTAGTATCAATGTATGTGACTGATATAATTTATTTGGTTTAATCAGAGGTGTAACGTAAGAATCAGCCGCCCGGAGCGGAAATAATTTTGCCGCCCTCTTATTTAGATATTTTAATTTAAAACACTAAAATGTGATTCTCAAAAACTTTTCGCCGAGATCAGTCATCGTTATTGTGTATTATACAGTTGAAATATTTACAAAATATTATTATTACTTAGTGTAAAATTTCGCCGCCCCCTAAAAGTGCCACCCGGGGCGGACCGCCACTGCCGCCCCCACTACGCTACGCCATTGGATTTAATAGTTTCCTGTTTGGATACTTACCAAAGGTATGGTTGATGTTATTTCGTTCTGGGTTTGCTGTGATTCTGAAAAGACAAGATACTTTTCAGTACATGCATAACCCAAATTAGACTGAAAACGCAGACAAACCCATGTCATACGAGTATAGGTGATAGTAGCAGTGAGGGTATACATCTTTACTAGTATTATAAAAACGAATGTGAGTTTGTATGTAACGCTTTCACGCCTTAACTACTGGACCGATAATCGTGAAATTTCACATACACGTTTTCAAGGGAACAGAAAAGGAATTCTTTTTTTTTATACTACTTAGTTGGCAAACAAGCATACGGCCCACCTGATGGTAAGTGGTAACCGTAGCCTATGGACGCCTGCAACACCAGAGGCATCACTTGCACGTTGCCGACCCTTTAGGAAAGAAAGTGGGAAGGGGAAGAAGCGGGAAGGGGGAAAGAGTGTGATTGGCCTCCGGCTCTCTCACTCACCAAAAGAAACACAACAGTAGGAGTACTGCTATTTCACGTCGATATTCTATGAGAAGGTATAGGGTACATTTCATCTAGAAAAACTGAGTTGGTCACTAACCTAACCTACATTAAATAAAATATAGTCTACTTGGCAAAAGTGACATAGGTCCGAGGTCTCTGAGATTTTGTACTACATGATAATCTATACTAATATTATAAAGCTGAAGAGTTTGTTTGTTTGGTTGAACGCGCTAATCTCAGGAACTACTGGTCCGAATTGAAAAATTATTTTAGTGTTGGATAGCCCATTTATCGAGGAAGGCTATAGGCTATATAACATCACGCTATGATCCACGGGGGCGGCGCAGTAACCATAAACGCTGGTGAAACCGCGGGCACATCTAGTCTATACTAATATTATAAAGCCGAAGAGTTTGTTTGTTTGGTTGAACGCGCTAATCTCAGGAACTACTGGATCGAATTAAAATTTTTGTTTAGTTTTGATAGCCCATTTATCGAGGAAGGCTATAGGCTATATATCACGAAAATCATTTAAAACTTTACTAATTTTAAGCTAATTAAATTATTAAAACTATCAAATCTATTTGTATTTAAGTTTACTTTCCCTGACGTTTCGAAAACCGAAAAGTGTAAACTTAAATACAAATAGATTTGATAGTTTTAATAATTTAATTAGCTTAAAATTTGTAAAGTTTAATGGTATAATATAGTAGTGTAACAGTTTCTAAATTTGTAATAGAGTGTTAAATAAACAATGCAATAAAATCCATATATAGTAGTTTAATTTCAATGAATAACATTCGCGTAAACAGAAGACAATATTATATTAATTATATTATCAATATTCTTTTTAAAGTCTACATACCAGTTGCCATATTGACATCACTTGTGAGCACCTCTTGCTCTTCCGTTGCCTGATTCTCTTCACAATCTTGAATATGCTGGGTTTCCTCTAGTTTGATATAAAAGGGCCGAGGAGTATTAATGTCATACATTTTTTTTCTATATTCTTGCTGACAGTCAAACTTAGAAGGCACTGCTCCTTCAACCATAATTATTCTTTGGCTGAAACCCATTCTATATTGGCAATAGTTTGCCATATCTTTGTGCATCTGTAAATAAACAAAAATAGATTAATTTTATACATATAAATATATAGTTTGGGGTGTAGTAAAGAAAGTAAGTTGTATCTTTTTACATGTACATATTGAACCAATTTACAGATTGGGTCTTCACAATACAAGCTAGCCTAGTGTAAAAACCACAAAACTATTCTTTTGAATTCTGCCAGCATTTGGATGTTCTTTAAATTATTAAATTTTATTATGTGTTTTAGATTGATAATTTTTCTTAATTTGTTAACTACTGTTATAATCAATTCTCCATTTCCATCTAAGTTCCTATACCTTGGGCTCATATTTGCTTTTAAACGGTTGACAATAGCGAAAAAGTTACAAGAGGCTAAGATGCTTACTTTTCATCCCTCTAGAAGTGTAAACTTTTTGTAATAAGTACATAGGTGTCGCGCTAAAACGGCGATTTACCAATGAACCGCTTCGTTGTAGACAAATAGAGAAAAATGATGTCCTGACTCACTTGCACACCCTTTAACACACTTGGACGCTGGGCCGGCGGTGTTATGGCTGAGTTTACAACACAAACATGGTATTCATATGCTGCGAGTCTAGTGTGTGACGGAACATGGAGAAAATGTGCAAATTATGAGCGTGGATTATATTCTTCTGCCTTACAAACGGAGCCATCACATCGACGAAGCCATAAGCTTGTGACCACGGCCGGTGAACTTACGATTTAAGACCTATAATGTTTACTTACATCAAAGTGATCTTCACAGAAGAAAACATTCGAATTAGGCACTATTTCACTAGGATTTCTGCAAGCAAGTTGCAACCACTTTTTTCGTAATCTAAGTTTTTTTGGAACACTAACAAATAATTTATCTGGTGTTTTTACCGAAGTATTCGTGCATGCTGGCACGGCACACCATTTATATGTCATTATCTTGTGTATAACAAAATAATATTACTCAAACAGCTGAGAGCTAGACCTGTCGTGACTTTGATGTTTATTTACTGGCATGTGACGTTCCGCGCCAAAAGCCGCCATATTGCGTTTTATAGTACGTACCTAGCGCGGCATATTTAAATATTGAATTTATGAAACTTGTTTGGTATTTTTATCATGAAGTGTATAAAATATGTAATTCAAAGTAGCTAATTAGTTTTTGTAACACTATTGTTATTGCTTTTGAGAAGATACAAGTACAGATCCAAACTGTTAAGCTGAATTTCTTATTAGAAAATCCAATGACACTATCCATCCCAGAAATTAAATCTAAGATGTTTTGCAAAGCAGTCACTTTCACTTCACCACAGTAATGACATTAGCGTGACTTCACATACGCTCGAATGTGTAGTCTCAGTTACCAGGATTAGCCTCAGTCTCAATCTTCTTCGCTTTACCTTATTGCTAGGGATCAGTAGTTGAGAGAACATGAAACCTCATTATAACTATTAAGGCATTGATTGAGACTGTATTTCATGTAAAATGTAAAAATGCATTTTGTCCAGTGTGAGTTCTAGAACTTTCAGAGGCTCACAAGGCTCCTATCACTCCGTCTCTTATTTCCTTTGCCTGTGGGCGGCAATGGTAAAGTGATACTCATACTATTGACAGCAACCATAAACTGTAGCAGTGATGAATGTAAAATAATTTTCTAGTAGAGGAGCAGCCCCTAAACAGCTATGGCCAACATACAATCCTAGAATTGAAACAATAGCATCCTGGTGACTGCACTAGACAATCCCAGTGTGGTCATCGCCCATTTTATCCACCCCTAATATCCATGTCTGGGTCTGCTTAACATCAGACCAACTGTCCGCTTTGCCATCTTTGTACTCAGGGCAATAAATATAAAATACTAGCTTATGATTACTGTGCCTCCCCGTGGGTCGTAGTGTGACATTATATATAGCCTATAACCTTCTTTATAAATAAGCTATCCAACACTAAAATAATTTTTCAATTTGAACCAATAGCTCCTGAGATTAGCACAGCAACCAAACAAGTCTACTCTTCAGCTTTATAATTATAATAAAAAAATATAAATTAGTATAGATTAATAAAATATATGTACCTGGGATATCTAGTTAGGAATTTCATGATTTCAATTGCGCTGCATTAATGTTCAGTATACATCACATTTCTATCTATAGGTACAAACAACTTATTTCCACACTATTTGATTACACCGTAATGTTTAACAAGTTTGAAAATTAAACTTCGTCTTATTATTGTCTCAATAAGGCACGCAACCGTAAGTCATTGTGTTGCTTTGTCTTGTGGTAATGTTTAATATCCATATTAAATACACAATCATACATACAAAATCACTATAAAAATCAAGTCTACTTAATTCTTTTACATTCAAGAAAAATATTAAATCTATACAACGTCAATTAAACTATTATAGTTTAGTTTCTTTTTCCTTTGCTGTGTATTGAGATCTCCTTTGAGTGCATTCGATATTGGAATCAGCAAGAAATTAATAATCTACGTAACAAAACGTAAACAAGCACAAATTGTGAATGTGAAAGTGACATTATGCCGGCTTTTAGTGATGTGACACACAATAACGATGAAAGATCGATCGATTAAATAATATTTTGGGTTGATGTCACGTTCTTAGATAATTTAATAATTTATAAAGACAGTGCATATTATGTATCTTTATACATCTTCAAAGCCTTTACGATGTCTTTCAGTCGCACTATTACAGCTTACATTTTAATGTGCGCGTAACCGACATTCAGTTGACGTAGCTGGACGGCTTGCTCCGAATTCAGAATATCGCATATTGTTGTATGAAGTATAGTAGGTAATAAAAAATTATACATCGTGGTAAATCATATTTAAATATCATTGCATATAGAAAAGAGATGTTAGGTTAAAATTTAAATCATGCTATTCTGATTTTCTTTTATGTGTACAAATGTAAAACCCTAAAACTTATTTTACTTACAAGTTCATCCTTGGGTCTATAAGCTGTATAAAAAAGTTGGAAGATTTAAGATGTCTCTTTCTAGCAGTTATTTGTTTAGAACTTAAAACATCAGTAATATGTTTCATTGCGCATGGAATGCATTATTTAGCTATTTGACCCTGTGAAAATGTTTATAAAATAACTAGCTAACATATCTAAATAACGTAAACATTAATAATCCCGTCAATAAAACTCATAGACTTACAAGATAAATTAAATCTTCCGAACGGGAATAGCACTTTCTCTTACGTATTAGGTATTATTAAACAGTCTTATAATTCCTATTACATTCTAGATACTTCATAAATTAAAATTAAATTATATCACAGGAAAACTTTGTACGTCTTAGATTTTTATTTTTGATTTACAAGTAATTACAATTATTCGTTATTTTACTGGGACTTTTAATGACCTTTAAATAATATTAATTTTGTATATATATTTCTGACGCTGCTTTCAGCGACCCTATTCTTCATTACAAAATGAATACGGAGCTGCAAATACTTTTCACAAATCGATTTTATAAAAAGTAATTCTTCCATAAAGTTAAAATCTAACACATGTTCAGTATTTAAAGTAATATTTTGATAATTTGACGAATCCATAATCTGCAAGATCATATCTCTGATCATTTTATGTATATGCTGTAGATTTTATTATGGTGAGTGGTTATAAAAAAATCGCGTAACATCTTTTCACACACTTTACAAATGTAATATACGTCATCGCTAGGGTAAATAAGCCCTCCATTGTCTTTGATAGATGTTAATGAGCATCTTTTAGGACCTTCTAGCGTAGACAAACAATCCTCACAAACCAAAGTATTTTATTTTTTTACTACTAATCCTGATATATAATAAACTAGCTGACCCGGCAAACGTCGTTTTGCCATAAAATGTTTTGACCAAAAGAATAAAAAATTGTTAGGGGTTGACAACCCTTATCACTAAGGGGTATGAAAAATAGATGTGGGCGATTCTCAGACCTACTCAATATGCTCACAAATTTTCATTAGAATCGGTCAAGCCGTTTCGGAGGAGTACGGGAACGAACATTGTGACACGAGAATTTTATATATAAGATTACCTCTGAAACATATTCGGTAAGTCGACTTGGGTCATTGAGGTAACAGTGATCATCATTATTTAAAGACTCATTTCTAGTTATTTCGTCCGACTCCTCTATTAACCTATGTTTAGCAAGGGATTTATTTATAGTGTCTACATAGTTAAATTTTTTGTGACATTAAAAATTGGTATGTCTTCTAAAGGTATACAATTTCCCTCTGCAGCTATAAATTCAGCGTGTATGAGGCGTTTTTTATAAGCAGCTCTAAACTGTTTTACAGAAGGATTATTGTTGAAGCTCCCTATTGATCGCATTGCACCAAAACATTATTACCTACCATGTGATATTAAGAATACCGCAGTGTATTAACACCGAGAGTGTGTTAATTATTATTGTTAGGGTCAAACCCCCTCATTAAAAGGTCTAAGCAGTGACATTAGAAAAGCTTACCGGTTCATAGTATACTGGATATCCTTCAAAAATCGTTGGTACTGCATCAGTTTTGAGTTTCTTCATTGACAAGCCGGCGATATAACAGGATTCATCAAAATGTTTCGAACAAAGCCTGGAATATTTTGTAGGCTCCCAGTTATCACGTCTAACAGCTTTGATCCATTCAAACAACTTACATATTTTTGTCGGATTACATTTTATATCGATACTCGATAAACATAACACATTAATTATGTACACATTCCTAGCTGGGTAGACCAAAAATAATTGCATAATTAAAAATATTAAAATATACCTACACTTTATTAAATAATTCACAAAGTTGTTGTTAGACTCCTCTTTTCAATTAGGAATGAGGAAACGTTTTTATTATTAAACATAATATTTACATACCGCCGTGCGAGTGCGACACACTTATGTAGGTGAACACTGCGATTTTTACATTGCACTTTACAGTACATATTGCGCAAACGCGTTGAATTGGTACATATCTTCTGAGGAATTAACAACAGCATGCATCATTTCCGCCAAAGAAAGAAGGTCATATGGTCAGCCTTGCAGCCTATAAAATGTACTCTGTGCTTGCAGCTCTGCTCTGACATGACATGGGTACTTCTAATACCGTGGTCTTCTAATACCGTGGTCGGGAAAAAGCGTACCTACTATGAATAACTATGGAATGCATAGTTATTCTTATTAGGTACGCTTTTTCCCGCCATTTTAGTCAACTTCACACGATTCACTTTCATTGGCGTTCGCAATTCACGAAATTCTAGTCACTACACTAAAGAATGACTTGGCTTTATGTTGAAAATGCGGCATACTAAATGTAAACATAAAAGCTCACATGTTACCGAAAATATAAAACTGGATTTTATTGGTTACCTACTGATTCATTATTGATATGTAGTTTGACAGTTTGATTCTATCACATACACACAACACCATCTAGTCCAAACTAAGCAGAGCTTGTACTATGGGTACTAGACAATGGATAAACATACATATACAGAGTGATTTTGAAATCGTGTAATTCCTTTTAACCACGCATTCTACTGGTGATATAGAATAACCCTGACCATATTTTTATTTAATTAGATTTATTTTTCTTGAAAAATTATTATACCGTTTTTTTCGTGAAATGGTGTCAGATAGTCATATATTAACCAACCGAGGCAATTTTAATTTTTTACTAATTAAAATAAAAAAACATATTAATAATTAATGTCGTAAATAATAACGGGCGGTCCTTTTTATTGCCCCTTATTATTTACGACATCAGTTATTGTTATGTTATTATTTTTAAATTAGTAAAATATTAAGATTGTGTCAGGTGGTTAAAATATGACTATTTGAAATCATTTCATGAAAAAAATCTGTACTCTAATTTTACCGAAACCATTATTCTAATTAAGAAAAATATGGTCAGGGTTATTCTATATCACCAATAGAATGCGTGGTTAAAAGGAATTACACGATTTCAAAATCACCCTGTATACTTTATTTTTTTGTAAATTCATACGTATTATAGAAACGACCAGACCAAGACGAACATCCATGTTCATGCAGACAAATGTTTGACTTGTGCGGGAATCGAACCCGCGACTTCAGGCGTGGCAGTCGGTTAGTATAACCACTACGCCATCGAGGCCGGCACGAATGGCGTAATGGTTAAAATGGTTGCCGTGGCACTGCGCCGAGTGGTTTGGTCCTTAACCCTAATGAGACACAATTTGTGTTATCCACAAATTATTGTTTCAAGTTTGAATGTTCTTTGTGTTCATTACTTAAATGTTTGTAAAGAGTGCCGCAATACAGGAATTACTCATAGTGCAGCAGATGATTAAAAAAAAAAACAAAAAACAAACTCTGACTCGCACAGCGGTTTCCACCTACATACCATAGTAAAACATAGATAATTATCTAATCCCATAAGATTGTATTCTTAACCCTTTTGAACATAGTTATATCCATAAAGTTATGCTTTTGTAGAATACTCATGTTGTTAAAATAATTGCCGCGAAGATTCAGGATATACTCTATTACATTGAATCTAATAAACTGTTGGCGTATAGTAATACTTATATTTATCCTTCTCTAATACATGCAACAGACGACGTTTAGAAAGAGATAGGCTTCGTTTGCTTGTAACGATATGAATCCTCGCGTGTTGCGCTTAAATTATTATTGGAAGGAAATGGAGACTTCTTGGTTATTTTATTTCTTTATTATATTTCTTATATGCATCTATTAACTCGTTTAAAATGAATATGTAATTTGACAGTCGGAATGCACAGATAACGTAGTGGTTTAATTCGTCGCCTCGCCACTGCTATTGCGCCGAGGGTTTGAATTCCACACGGGACAAAAAATTGTGTGGTCCACAAAATGGTAGTGCCGAGTCTGAGTGTTCTTTGTGTCCGTTGTTTGAATGTTTGTAAAGTCCTCCGCGACACAGGAATTCTTCCTAGTGCGTGAATTAGCTTTTTAAAAAGAAACAAGTGAGAAACGGCAATGTATTGCCATAAATCTTAGAGTTCGAAAAAATTGTATCACGTGACCTTGAGATCAGAGGTCAAAGGTCATAGTAATTTCGGGGTATATCGACTAGTCTAGTAGTAGCTGAGTCGAATGGCGTTAACCGCGATTCTCAACCTCTTGCGGTTCTTGAGTTGAAAGTTGTATAACAGACAGACGGACGGACAAAGCTGTTGTATAAGACCTTTTTTCGAACTCTAAAAGGAAAAACAATGCTTCGACAATATTGATGCACGTCTTTAATCATTACCATATTACGCTTATGTTATCGTATTTTCCCGGATTCGTTTCCGGGTAGGGCAAAGTACCTACTATTAAATTTTATTAATAAGGCCAAGCTTTTACTTTCCTTTGCGGACCATTTTATACCGAGCAGAAAAGAATCCGGCTCAATCGAAACGCACAACGGCGTCGCGCGGCGGCGTGGCCTATTCTTCATTATTTTCACTCTTAGTAGTCCGTCAGCTAGCCGCCACCACAATTAGTCGCAATGGACAAGGACGATTTAATTTGTACTTATTGTTTTTATTTTAGTTCGAAAATAAGAGGTGAAATGGTGAAAGTTTCGACGGTACCTATTAATTAAATGCAGTTGATGCCAATGAAATATTAGGTAACAATAACCTTGGATATAGTTAGCTCATACAAGACAGACAATTACTATAAATAAATAATCAATATGTATGGTGTGTTATCTATAACACCGACAATCCTTTCCTAGCACATACGAATTAAATTTGAATTGTATAATTATATCGTAGTAACATTACATTTGTAAATTATAAATAAAATAACGAACCTAAAAATAATAAACAAATATCGTCTCATTGGAATCTATGTTCACAATCACATCGCACGTCACGCATGTAAAGTAATAAGTTAACACAAAATGCATAGAAAGTTAGCTTCAGTATCGTGGCGAGCCCAGTACTAAGCCATATATGGCGTAATTCGCCGCATGGTGGCGTGCCAGTGCTCTAAATCAAGTTTTACTGTGAAGTTATAGGTTGCATTCATATTTGATACATAATGACGGTTTGCGCGGTAAAAGGCTGCCATAATAAATCAGAGAAACACAAGAAAGAAAGTAAAATAACATTTCATGTGTAAGTACCAAATATCAAGCCTCATTTCGTGTCAACATACAACAAAATATAAATAATAATTTGGTTTGACAAGACGCCATGATTTGAGTGACGTTGAAATGAAATGTTGCCAGGTATAGAATACTTAGTTTCCCAATTAAACAGTTTTAGTTTTTGATATTTGGCAATAACTTTATTAATTATTATAAAGTACGTATTGTTAAAATATAATAAATACATACCTATATTTAAAGTCTCACACTTGTAATCTTGTATCCCTAAAACTTTGACAGAGGTGTAATACACCCACGCTTCGCCAGTTATGTTTTTATGTCCTACGTAATAATGGGCGAGTTGATTGCAGTCTACTATGTGTAGTTCTAAACTCCGTACTGCTAGACAGAATTTTGTGACAGGAACACCCTATACCACTTAGCTCGACCTTACAGCCCCAGTGCCACCGAATCAGTCATTTTTAATATAGATTGTTTGACTTTATTTTTGTATAATACAATAATATTTAATAACTTTTTGCCTTTGTTATTTATTTATTATAGCTTTCCTTCCGATCCGGATATTGCGGCTCGTTGGACGGAACAAATAAGACTAAATCGTAATAAGGAAACATGGACACCCACAAAACATACAAAAATATGCTCCGTACATTTTGACAGCAGTGAAAAGTATATCACTAAACTAGGTTTCTGCAAGTTACTTCCCGGCGCTATCCCTACAAAGGTACCAAGATATTTTTTTACTTTCTTTTATGGAGGGTAGAGGTAAGGAGAATTGTTTCATAAAGGAGACAAGTAGTAAATTGACCAGCTGTAAGCAGCTCATTACAGTTCAAAAACCCACTAAAATAGAGTCAGCGTAGCAGGAGGTAAAACATGATATGTAATTATATTCCATAAAGATTTTTAAAAAAGAGCCCTATTAAGCGAATGTCCTCTTTTCCTATAGGGGCTATCTTTAAAATTAACTCTCTTGCTATTGTGGCGTCCTCACCCTAATTTAACGCTTTTCGGACACACAGACACTTTTACATACTTTGTGATAGATCTCCTTGCCTCTTTCCTTCATTCATTGTCTTTATATATGGAGAAGGAATATATTATTATTATGAAGCTATTAAGACGTATGCAACGAGAGTCTCTAAGATACAACAATTCATTGAATTTCTCATAAGATACACATTTTTATACTAGTGTTGGCTGTCTAGTAATTTTAGTAGCTATAATAATTATGTGTATGGATCAGAAGTTATATTCGTCGTCTTATATGTATAATGGAATCAAAGGCTATAACTTGTACATACTAACGTGACAAAGATTAATGCTTGACAACATTGCAAAAATATTAAGGCCCTAAAACGAAAATACCATTTGTTCATTTCTCTGCTCTGAGTTGAAATAAATTATTTTCATATTTCTTTATTACTTCATATATGAGAAAAAAAGTACTCCAAATATCATGTAATGACGTCACAAGTTAGGTTGAATGAGATATCGCGCCATTGCCTATACATTCATTGTCTTTGGTAACTTTAAATACGTTGGTGACATTACCTGCTTTGGTTTGGTCTAGTTTGAAGTTTCTATTCCTAATTTAAACAACCAAGGATCTTGGGTGCGTTCAAAGAATACTTTTGTATGGTGCGTTCCACTTAGCGCTCACGACACTTACGCTCACGACCACGGTTTTCCCCGTTCCACTTGCTTCCGAGCGTTACAATTGTTAACTCAAGTGGAACGGATAATAGAGTGTTTTGAGCGTTGATGTAAATAAATAATACAAAAAACGAATAAAAAAAGGCGAATGCTTAAAGAGCTTAGGTTACAATTTGTAAGTCTGACCAATAAACTCTTATAGTTATTGGTTAATTGGATTTATATTAAAAATATTTAAATAATATTCTACTAATATTATAAATGTGACAGTTTGTGAGGATGGATGGATGTTTGTCTTTCACGCAAAAACTACTGAACGGATTTTGATGAAACTTTACAGTATTATCTCGTTTTAATCCCCCAATAAGTGTTCCACATGCTTCTACTAATTATAGAAAAAACACCTTTACTGTGCGAGCGAGTAGAACTTTTAATAAATTGTGTAAACAGCATAATCTTGATCCATTTGTAATTAGTATACCTGCAGCAAGAACATGCTTGAGCTTTAACTTTTTTCTTGACTTAATTTCATATATAAGTAGTTTATTTTAGATATAATTGGTTTTGATAATGTTTAATTATTTTATCACATTTTTAAACTGTACTGTACGGTAAACTTAAACCAGTCACACTTAATTATTAATCAACTTTATATAAGCGAAGACCTGTAATTGGCTTTCTGTCACTATTCTACTGCTAATCTGTTAATTTAGCTGTAAGTCTTGCATAGAACAAATAAAAAAAAATAAAATAAAAATAATAATAATAATTAGGGGTTTGATGCAGAAGGCAGTGCTATTAGATACAGCACGCATTGTGAGGAGGTTCCTATCTCTAGAATCCTAACCACCGGCAGCTTGGACCCTGTTCCCGATGCCGGTGGGGTACCATATATTTTATATTTTAAATGTATTTTTATAGGTATATGTATATTTAAAAATGAAAAGTATATTGAAAATATTTGAATAAAGAGTATAATAATAATATACTACCACATACACACAACACTTTTTAGCCCAAACTAATCAGAGCTTGTACTATGGGTACTAGACAATGTATAAACATACATATATACTTTTTTTTTTGTAAAAACTTACATATTATACCTAGAAACACCCAGACAAACATCCATGTTCATGCACACAAATATTTGTCTTGTGCGGGAATCGAACCTGCAACCTTAGGCGTGGCAGTCGGTTACATTAACCACTACGCCATCGAGGCCATTGGAATAACATATAGGCTACTAAAAATCTATTTTAACATAAATCTACATTAAGGCCAGCAAAGCCGCGGGCAAAATCTAGTATTTCATAATTTTGTGGAGTATTTAATTAATATAATATATTCAAGATGTCTTTTACGGTGACACTTGGATATTTGGTAGAGCGTCGTAATAATGCTTTAGAAAGTACTAGTTCATACAGTTCAGATGAAGAGTGGAATACCATTATACAAAATCATGATCGTGGAATACGGAAACCACGTAAGATAATGTAATTAATCGTTACTTTGATGAAGAATTAAAAGTAATTTAAAAAAAATGTAGATTATAAAATGTTTACTTATTTAAGTATTCATTGTTTTATCAAAATCGCATAAAATAAAGTAATTATCATTGTCGCCATCTTTGTTACCGACTTTATATTTTAAAAAATGGCGCTAAATTTCTCAACGCTCACGACGACCCACCTCTCAGCATGGGTGAGCTTTGCGTGAGCGTGAATAATGACGTCATGAGTTATGTTTTCGCCGCGACCACAACGATCGTAGTCGTCATGTGGAACGCACCCATTGTAGTTCTACAATATCTTTGTAAACTTTTATGCTCAAACTTATTAAAACTAAACCACAAAGTTATTTAACCCTACAATGCATGATTTTATTATTTGCGATGGAAAACATTTATTTGGTTTTATTGGGCGTGGAGATTACGAGAAAAATAAAGAAAAAAGTAAAAATAGATATTTACGGGTACAAAAAACAAATTCAATGGTCGTCTCACATATGGCACATTATGTATTAACTTATATCTTAATAATAGGTAGGTACATACCTATATTAACTCGAGAATATGAAGTTAAATTTTAAATATTATATTCTATGAAATTTTGTAAAACAATTGTTGCTTTTATTTAAACAAAGTTCAACTTGGTATTAATTGCAAGAGATATAAGATTACCGCTACAGCCTGGTTACTTGCAGCGTTGAGGTTTTATGTTCCATGATGGAAGATGGTCAATTTCGTCTAGCCTAACATCGCGAGTAAGTAAAATCGCTACATTTGGCTTTTGTCTCTTTGCAGCGATTACATCGTCAGAGTTGGAGGATGGTCGATCCCTCTTCTTGTTATTTGTGGACCACACATGCAAAGCTATTTTGAAGTCCCTGAGCTTTAGTGGCATAATTTGTGTTTGTTCTCCTACTCTTTTATACAGCAACCAACTATTTATTATCATAACATCAAGAAGATGGTAGAACAAACGCAAATACCATTTTCTTGTCCTCATTTTGATTTTGTCTTTTCCTAGGAAGGAATCTAATAAGTTCACTCCTCCCATGTGCTTATTATAATTTGCACTATTTCGGGGCAATCTATTTCAATGTACTTCTTTTGTTTTCTGCAACATCTTCTAACTTTTTGAACAGGCTGCTGCCCCATAAAAGACGATGACAAGACAACGTGTTTGTTGTCATACCACATAACTGTAACAACATCAGTTCCATCCACGTCAGCCACCCATTCTTCTGAATACCCCCTACATTTTGTCTATTTTTAAGTATTTTATCGAAGGAATAGGTAAATCCTTTTCCAGTCCTTTGTTGATGGTTCCAAGCAAATGTATTCCTTCCTTTCCTAGGTATGAAATCAATTCTGGGCAAGTGTAATAGTTGTCAAAAAATAATTTGCAATTTTGACCTCTTGGTATCGATCTTGCGAGACGATCAACAATATTTGCACTCGACATCAACATTGGTCACGGGTAAAACAATAACTGAAGTGCTAAGCAGAGGTTCTGATGAGACACACTTGGGACTTGGTACACGGGTGTCATCCAAATCACTAGACTTTTGACAAATTCTGTGAAATAGTCTCTCGCAAAATGTTTACGTCATCGTCACTATCAGTTCCCGAAGATTCCTGGCCATCATAACTATCAGATGGTATCGTCAAATATTGCTGGAGCATCTTGTAGACATTTCTTCCACATTATCGAGGAACAAAATAATTTTGTAGGTATAAGTACTATGAAAGTGAATGCATAGCGTGACTTATCAGGCACAAGACAAAAAAGCTAAGTATTTATATCTTATTATTATTCAAACAAAAAATATTACTTACGGTTTATTTAAGGACAGTTTTCTATGTACACTGCAATTTTTATATTCGCACTTTCTCCGCAATAATTATTTTTAATTACACAACGAAAAAGTTATAAATCCGTCATTCGCGCTGACCGCCGAGTTTTGAGTTATTGGCGGGGTCATTGTGAGATTTGTGAGTATCTCGGCCTCTAGCGGAAATACGTTGAACTATGTTGTTACAAGGACCCAAAGACTACAATACAATATGCGGGTATCCTTAAATTTCAATTAATTCATGAACCGATGTTGCTGCTCTGCATACTTTTTTTACTACAGGCCATCAAATTGGTTGTGACTGATCGGTCACCGGATGCACTGTAGGGTTAATATTACCAAAAAACTATTATTGGGTCATTAACTATTAGAATTAGAAACTAAGCTCAAAGTCAAATCATTTGATATAATAATCACATTATTTAAAATTCGAAATAATACTCCTTTCTATCAAATTTCCAATATATTTGACGTTTCATTAGCAACTATATGGAAGACATTTTTCAAGACATTGTTTTACATGAGTTCATCAAACCGTTAATTATATCCCCAAGCCAATTTGATATAACCTCTCAAATGCCGTTGACGCCTCACGCATAAATGAAATAAAAAAAAAAAGCGAAAAGGCAGTCCAATTACAATTACCGTTGACGCCGATCAACGTCTTCAGATTTGTACTCGTCAAACCCCGGTGACGCGATAGGGCGTCGAGCACACTCGATTGTGTATGGTTTTTGTTTTCAACGGCGGAGTTTGAGAGGTAAAAAGAAATTTACCATGAATGAATGAAATGAATACACAAATATATATTGTATCATTGATTGTTTTGAAATAGAGATAGAAAAACCATCTAATCCTATCACTCAATCGCTCACATGGTTGCTGTACAAGAATCTACAGATCGTGGGTAGTTTATTCTCTTCTATTTCTAGTACTATAGCTTATCATGTCACAACGTTAAATGTATAAAATATCAGTTTGTTTAGTGATCTTCGATTTTCTTTTGTCCTTCGAATTTTCTATCATCTCACCTCTATTGTGTTTAGCTTGAGCTGGCAAAATTCGAAACGACTTAAATTTAGCTCAAATATAAAAGAATGAAGTATACCTCAATAAAGGATGATGGGCGTTTAGGTCCCCATGTCCAATCAAAATGAATTTACCATCGTTGGATAGCTCTTTTCAAGAGTACAAAAAGCTACTATGGCGACAAACCCGTATGAATTGTCCGTTTTGAAATATGGTCTTCAGAAGATACTAATATTTAGTGCAAAATATAATTTAAAATCATATCTCCTGTTTAGCTTGTCCGATTTATAAGATATTTGCACAGTTATTGAGCTAAATAAAATTCATTTCACGGTTGAAAATCATAACAAAATCGGTTTAGCATTTTTTTAGTCAGGGTCTTTTATCTGTGAAAGAGACATACAGATACATCAACTGATATTGATGCATGATATTGAAGTAATATTTTTATTACCTTCAGTAGACGAGTGATAAATTGGAACCGCTATTGTTTCCTTTCTCGCTCTAACGCGGTGCGGTGGTTAGCGAGGGCATGCGGCGCTAGCGCAGGTTTCCTTGCCAGTCGTTCACTGATAATTGTTGTTTAAGATTTGACTACATTGTCTCGCTCCGCATTCCGTATTGTTCACGTCGACTTTAGACCCTGGCATTATCTTGGACTCTGTTACCTGTTTTATTTTTGACTGCGGCTTGGTACTGGACTCGAGTGCTTAACTATTGGATTATTTGTTTGCAATGGAACGTTTCCGTAACTGTGTGATGTGCCGAGGAAGGCTACACCGAGGCATTTAAGATTGCAGCAGCAATAACAATCACCACACGCCAATCGCAGATGGCCAATACGCAGAAGCTTTTCTACAAAGAATATCTGAAAATGCAAACCCTAAACGTGTTGTATAACTATATAGAAGAAAAATAATTAAATAGTAGAAGAGCCGATTTCCAGAGATTGGAGGCCAATGATGTGCCCGATTTTCTGCAATTGAGTGAACAGGACGTTATATTGCTCTCATTGGGGACATACCAGTTAAAACTTGCAAAATCTTACTGCAGCGAACACCTAAACAACGGTTTGTATCTCATCGAAACATATTATAGAGAAGCTGCTTTGGAGAATATTGCTGAATACGGAATTGACAAAGATGCGTGGCTTTTGCGTGCGCATATACAGTCCCGACATGTAAAAGCAAAACAATATTTTTGTTACATATTGATAAATAGAAATGAATACATAATATTACATCTTATTGTATGTGTTTGACGGGGCGCCGCACGGTAGGTTCCTGTGTGCATATTGTATCCATTGTTTGGTATTTAGGATATGCTAGATACGAGGGCTTCAATGAGCCAGCATTGTTTTTAAATAGCATCGTTATAGATAATGACTAGTATGATGTATAATATATAAAAATAAACGATAAAACTTACTTGGAACTTGTTTTATTTACCTAAATAATGAAAAACATTAATAATAATTATATTTATATTTAAAAATGTAATAATTAGAAAAAAATAGAAATAAAAAGAATTATAATAAATCATGCCAAAATGTACAAAATTACAATAAAAGTATGTGTACTTAGACGTAAAAAAAAATAACTTTCCAATAAGATTACTTCGATCGGACATTGAATCGGGACTAGCGCTATGGTTATTCTTTATCTACACAAAAATACCTTTTCAACGGTGTATCATTCATTCTGATTGGCGTCGGTACCAGATTCCATACATTTGTGTCCATAAAGGATTTAGATATACTGAGACATTCCACTATTGTGCACTCGGAGGGACCTTATATTTAGTTTGTCTATCCCGTTCATTCGTTTCGGTTCGTCCAGCCAAAACCAATGGCTGACGACGAACCTGCCGCAATCTACTCATGGTCGAAAACTATAAGTAATACACAACACTATCTAATGTACATTGTTTTCATTCTATGCGAATCGGAGGACAAGAATACTAGAACAACAGAGTGTTCTATGATGCTCGCCAATATTACTCCAACTCTAATTTAAATAAGTAATACAAATTATTTATCGTGATTTTAACTTTTTTTTTTTGCTTAAGGGCCTGCACATCCGTTGCTCAGATGTATCTCATAATGATACTGACGGATGTAACAAAGGCGTTCAACATCATGAGTTCACTCAATCACAACTGGTAAGTGTTATTAGCAGTATCTTACAGCTAGGTTTGTATTTTCATTATCAGTGTACTTATTCCGATATAAGAATAACACTATTGCTACGTGCTTTTGATTCTAATGATTTTGAATGGGAACTGTGGCTTTAATAACAATGGTGCGCGTAATTATTATAATATAAACTCAAGTACAATAAAACCACGCTAACCAGGATATCTCTTTTGTCTCGGGGGATTTTACAAACCTCAAACAACGGACATATTGACACTTGCAAGGATTAACATTGTAACTCACTTTTTGACAGTTTTGAGTTGCAAACAGATTCCTGCTGTACAAAAAATGCCAATTTTGTTGCGTTCACCCCTATGTCTAAATTCCTTTGTGTACAGATTTTAAAAAGTGTAAAGCCATTGTAAGTCGCGATTCAACTGTAGTTTATAAAATGGTATATTTAGTTAGACACCATCATCATTATAGTTTATGCGTGCCATTACAAATATTACATTGTAATTCAAGATACAATTTTGTTTACGGAAATATTTATTTCATCATATTAAATACGCTTTCATCGTAACCTTATGTATAATTATTTCATTGTTGTATAGTGAATAAAAAATCAGTCAAAAGATTGTAAATACATAAGTTATTACAATTATTTTCTCGGCAATCATTTGAAAGTTAGCAGTTATTATACTTACGTACATCTTAGAACCTAGTTGATTGAATAGGAATAACGAGTTCCTTGAAAAATATAAAAAACTCGGTAGATATATACAGGGTGATTTTGAAATCGTGTAATTCCTTTTAACCACGCATTCTACTGGTGATATAGAATAACCCTGACCATATTTTTTCTTAATTAGAATAATGGTTTCGGCAAAATTAGAGTACAGATTTTTTTCATGAAATGATTTCATATAGTCATATTTTAACCACCTGACACAATCTTAATATTTTTTTAATTTAAAAATAATAACATAACAATAACTGATGTCGTAAATAATAAGGGGCAATAAAAAGGACCGCCCGTTATTAGTTACGACATTAATTATTAATATGATTTTTTATTTTAATTAGTAAAAATTAAAATTGCCTCGGTTGGTTAACATATGACTATCTGACACCATTTCACGAAAAAAACGGAATAAAAATTAAAAAAAAAAAATCTTATTAAATAAAAATATGGTCAGGGTTATTCTATATCACCAGTAGAATGCGTGGTTAAAAGGAATTACACGATTTCAAAATCACCCTGTATATCTATGTTTCTATCTATGTTTGGTCGTCTATTATATGGTAGTGTATACACTACCATAAAATAGACGACCAAAACATTTTAAAAAAGGACCCCTGATATTTTGTTTAATGAGCTTAACGAATTCGTTTGTGTGAAACATGCTATAATAAATTAATAATAAAGACTGATAAAAATTACTACTACTACAAAACTACTTTTTTATTTATGAGTTAACCCCAAAATGTGAAAGATACATTTTATCAATTGTATCTCAGACATTTCTTTTTCATTTTACTGAATAACCACTACCACACATTTTGCGATTGTAGATATATCTGAGTTACAATACAATTTTATACAGTATATGTTGTGGTAGGTATGTCATTGTCCCCGGGCTGAGCATCATCAGCTACGCTGATGACACCCTTGTCACAGCCCGTGGGGGTACCTTCGAGGAGGCGGCCCGTTTGGCCACCGTGGGCGTTCCCCAGGTGGTCGGGCGTATCGAGGCGCTGGGTTTACGGGTGGCTCTTAGCAAGACGGAGGCTCTGGTCTTTCATGGGCCACCCCGCGTCGCCTCGATAGTGGTGGGCTCGGCGCGTGTTCCCGTCCAGGCCCACGTGAGGTACCTGGGCCTGGTCCTGAACGGAAGGTGGCATTTCGACGAGCACTTCAGACGGCTCGCCCCGAAGCTTCTAGGCACTGCGTATATCACGGTATCGGCCGACGCAGCATGCGCATTGGCTGGTACACCCCCGTGGGATTTAGAGGCTGAATTGCTCGCCGAAGTGTTCGCAGTGAGTGAGGCGTTGCGGGAGGAGACAGGTTGTCGTCCCCTCCCGGCAGTGATTGAGCGCGCGCGAAATCGAGCCCACCAGGACATTATTGGAAGGTGGAAAGCGCGGCTGGAGGCGCCCCTGGCCGGTTTCAGAACCGTTGGGGCCCTCCAGCCGGTGTTAGAGCGGTGGGCAGGCCGGCAGCATGGGACCCTTTCCTTCCGACTGGTGCAGGTATTGTCGGGCATGGTTGTTTTGGCAAGTACCTGCGCTAGGAGGGAACCGCGTCCCATCGTTTTTTTTTTTTTGATACCCAGGAAGAAATGCTTGATGCACTAGCCGCCGGCTAGGGGACGGCACCGGCGGGGCGTGTGGGACTCACCAGCCGAGTGCTGGTATACCCACAAAAAAAACCTGGGGTGTTCCCTCTCTCACCCAATGGGAGGGGCCAGTTGGGAGTCTGAAAAGATTCATCCATAGCAGGCCCCCCCGTGTGGGTGCCGGCCGGGTCCATCGGACCCGACCTCCTCTCGTCCCCGGGGGAGAGCATTTCACTGCTCTCCCCTTTCGACGTTAGAAGGCGCGCGGGAACACCGCGCGCGCCCTCTATGGATTCTTACTCACGGGTGGCAGGGTCCCCTAAGGCCTTGCCACCCAGAACCCTTAGGTGGGGGGCAGGAGAGCGACATAAGCGCGTCTCCTGCGCCCCCTCCTCCGGCGGCGGATGTTCGAGGGCGTAAGGATCTTCCTCACGCCCCCGCTCCGCCGCCTCCTTCTGCGAGATGACAGCCTCGCAGAAGGACCTCATTGCACCCCAGCACCTGTCGTCACCGACCATCATGGATACGATGGTCGGCAACGAGAGGTCAGGGCCAATCACGGCGACCAGGGCACAGCGCTCCTCGGCCCACGCCAGACACTCCTTCAGCGTGTGCTGCGCCGTGTCCCGGTCGCACTCCTCGCAGTGGTGACACCTGGTTGTCGGCTCCCTACCGGCTATCTTGCACAGGTACTCTCTGAAACAGCCGTGTCCGGTGAGCACCTGAGTAAGCCGGTAGGTGAGCGGTCCGCGCCGTCTGTCCGTCCATTGCCTTAGCACCGGACGGACAGCCTCGACGGTCCTCACCCCGTAGCGGGGCTGGGCCAGCCTTTCCTCCCACTTGGCCTCGAGGACCAGTCGAGCCTGGGACCTTCGCGTCTCCACCGCCCCGTGAGCGGGTTCCTCACCATGGAGCCGGAGGTCCACGCGCCAGTGATACACCGACGCTTGGATCTCCGCCTCCAAATCCCAGGGCGGTGATGCCGCCAAAACGCACGCCGCCTCATAGGAGACGGTGCGGTACGCCCGCGACACCCTGATCGCCATCGCCCTCTGTGGTCTCCTCAGGAGGGCGATGTTTCGGCGATCGAGGGCGTCGGCCCAGATGGGCGACCCGTACAGGGCCATCGACCGCACCACCCCCAAATAGAGGCGGCGGCAGACGACACTCGGCCCCCCGATATTCGGCAGCAGAGAGCTAAGCGCTCCCGCTGCCGACATCAACCGGGGGGCTAGGCGGCTAAAATGGACGCGAAAATTCCAGCGGCCGTCGAGGTGGAGCCCTAAGTATTTCATACTCGGCTCCACCCCGATGTGGACTCCTCCAACTATGATGTGGGCATCTGGTGGCGGCGCCCGCCGAGGCCCATGAAATAACAGGGCCTCGGACTTTTCCAGCGCCACCTCCAGTGCCAACATCCTAATTCTACCGACAACCAGGGCCACCCCTGCCGTGGCAAGACGGGCAGCTGCCCCGTAATCCTCTCCCCGGGCCGTGACCAGCATGTCGTCGGCGTAACAAGTTACGCCGACGCCCGGGGGCAGGGCGCCCCCCAGCACCCAGTCGTGATATATAGCCGATGTTCCACAGGATCGGTCCAAGAACGGAACCCTGCGGAACACCGCACGACACCTCCCTCCGGAACGTCTCTCCGTTCCGCCCCACACAGAATACACTTCTCTGGTGCAGGTAGTCCCCGACTATTCGGCGCAGGTAAGGAGGCACCCCATGAAACCGAGTCCCATCTGCCACCACTGCGAGTGTGAGGAGGACACGGCGCAGCACACGCTCGAACAATGTCCTGCTTGGGCGGTGCAGCGCCGTGAACTCCAGGACGTTGTGGGAAAAGACCTCTCGCTGCCGGCTGTGATCAAAGCCATGGTCGACAGCGAGAGGAAGTGGGTAGCGGTCGCATCCTTCTGCGAGGACGTCATCTCGCAGAAGGAAGCGGCGGAGCGGATTCGTGAGGACAGTATTCTTGCGGATCCGAGCCGCCGCCGGCGTACCGGGTGGCGAAGGCGCGCATTTGCGCGCCTTATGCCACCGTAGTGAAGGCCGCGGGTGGGAGAACGGGGATCTCCCATCCGCGAGCCGTTGAGTCGAAACGACGCTCTTCTTGTGCCAGGGCGTCGTCCAGGAGTCGTCGCTCGCAGACATAACATCTCTGCATTGGGCACTGCTGGGTGGGTTGCTGATGTAGTTTCAGTTCCAGCGACCCACCCATCATACAAAGCAGTGAGTTGGCACACCGTGGTGGTTTTAGTCGGTAGGCCCGCAGTCTCGGGAGAGCCCGACATAACCCTCTCGCCTCCCCTTGTGGCGAGTGGGTATGGATAAGGAGCATTTCCCACGTAGCAAAGAAAAAAAAAAGGGTATATCATTGTAACTCACAAAAATCAATTTAATATACATAAATATGATAATATAACTATATAGATATTCCCTCGTTGACTCAAATTTTCAAGGTTGGTTAGCATTAATACCTAACCGAAACCCAAGAGAATTGTTTTAATCTTCGACGCTCTCTCCTGAAAGAGTTACTAAAAAGATTTACGATGTTACTCCTTGCGGGTGTCGATATAGTCTACCAAGATCCGAATGAAACATTAGTGGATCACAATTTTTTGACAATTCGAAACTACAACACAATCCGTAGTAGCAGCGGTGAGGTACCACTCTAACCATTATTGTGCACTATCGCGCCACCGCCATCCGTACAGTCCGTAGTTAAAAAACCTATGTAGGTATTTTCAACAGTTTGTTACTGTTCGGACTATAGTAACTCAACTCGATAACAGCTGCTCAGTCATGTCATAAAGGAGACCAACCACCTTGTATGGGATCCTGGCCTGGGCGTGAACAATTTTATATTGTAATAACAATATTAATTTTCAGTAGCCTAAACCTGTGCCTAAACTAAGTAGAAAACATTATTCTATGAATTTTAGTATCAAGTTCGTTAAATAATAAAATCAAACACAAAATAGCTGACACAAAATCACGTCGAGCGAACAAACGCAAAGGGAATGACGGAAACAGAATTGACAGATAAGTCAAGTGTTGCTAGAATATGAAAATCAATAACCTAACACACTTTACAATTTTGTTACCTATATTTTATCAAATATCGTATCATTTTTACATTAATTATTATTGTCGAATTCAAATATGAATATAGTAAATAATGGAAAATATCAACGTATTTTCAGATTTCGTTTATATTTCTAAATGTGATTTTTTAAACACTTTGTTCCGTTTTTTGTCTACTGTTTTTTACTAGGCAACACAAACAAGCCATTTGGATTGTCCATTTCAGTTACACATTTTAAACCAAATGAAAATATTTTAGAAATCCTTTTTATTAAACGTCAATTTCATACGACTGAATGATAACCAATATTTATTATATATTAAAACAAAACGTTTAATATTTTACTTTGTTTATAAGACGATTGTCCACGTTCAATCCGAATATGGACTGTCTCCTTTATTCTAAATAAACGTATATATTTTGCATACCTACTTAGTGCAGTTTTACCTTAGACAGAGAAACTAATAGACCCAAAGATGTGTCCTTTCTTCCTCACACAAGAAAAAGAGCGGAAATCAAATCGCGTTTCAAATACTTTAGAAAAGGATACAACTATGCAAGTTTTGTCCTATAATGCGTAACCTGTTTTTTCAAGGCCAGCAACTAAGATTGCGGAACAAAGTTTGACAGTTCTTGGCATCGTCGCGTCAGTTATCCCAAATATTGTTTATTTCCGTGATAAATACCGTGTTAAATCAGTGAAAAGACAGTGAAATTATCCAAACATCCATACTGTAGATAATAAGATGGTTCGTTGCCGTGTTATTTCGTGTAATAGCGATAGTGAGAAGAAAATTGCCGGCGTATCATTTCACTCGTAAGTAAGCCTATTTTTCAGTTTGTAGACATTCAATATAGATTATTACATAAAATAAAGCTTATAGAAACAATTTGCTGTGGTAAAATTCATATAATAATTGGTAATTATCCAGATTATTATAAAATAACCCATATTTATTAGCATGTATGTGTTGCCAGCGCTAGGTATAAAATGTCCCGAGTATAAACGAAAAATATTGAACAGAAATTAAATAGCATCTATTAAACATTATTATTTAATTAAAACTAATATTAAGTTCGCTTTAGAATGAAAGTTTCGATATTTTATTTTAATTTTATTTATTTGGTTCACCAACATTTGTTTACACTAGTTATACACAATAAAAGGAGCACTAACAATAACAATAGTGTAACAAACACTTATAGGCAAACACCACATCTGATTTTTATGAGTGCGGTAATCAACATTCAGCGTTTACAAAAGTGACAATGTATGAATGTGTGTCATGAATATTACAGGTTTATATATATACTAGCTGTCCCGACAGACGTTGTACTGTAAACACGGAGAAAAGAAAAAAAAATAACATAGCTAAACCATCCTCGAAACCACGTGAACACATAAATGTGAGTTCACTGTCAACACACGTACAGAATAAATATATATATAAAGATATGTATGTACAATAATAATGCTAATTAGGCAGCTGTTTGATCAGAATTCTTCTTTGTCTGGCAACAGAGTCGCAGTGTAAGTCTATCGCGTATCCATAATATATATCCATAAATATCTAAATTATCAATTAAGTACTTGTTATGCCTGGTTTCTAAAAACAATAAACGATTGTTTTGCCCTCTGTGAGTACATTTTACTGTTATATGCAAAATATGTAAATACTCTTACAAATAGTAAGCAAAACGAATTGTTATATGTTTTTAATAAGAATTATATTTATTTCATTTAAAAAAGGTTTATAAACATGGTCTCTCTATTTTACTACCTATGGCATGTGAAAATTTGATTATTGCAAAATTGACAAATAATTAAACGCCATATTAAAATCAATAAGTTGCAATAATTTAAAAATATGTATTACTGGGGAATTAGTCTTTTGTCGTAATACATAGCTTAAGCTTTGATTATACAGGGTGTCCAAGAACCTGGCGTCCAACTGGATTCCCACGATGCCCCAAGTTCTAACAGTACTCAGAAAAATATTTTAAAAAATCCACCCCATGTACTTACAGAATTATACTGATTTCAAAAAAAAAGGGGAAATGAGCACCCTGTGACATACTTTTGAATGCTGTGACTGCTAATGCTGATAATTTCGATATTTCTTGGAGGTTTTGTAATCTAGGGTATTGCTGTGTCTAAATAGAATGTAAAAATAAAGTACTTATTGTACCATTTTAAAATAAAATATTATTTTAACTAAAGGTGATATGGAAAACTATTGAATTTCGCAACTTTGACCGACTGTAGTGTAAAAAAAATGTACCAAAATAGTATGGCAAGTGACGTCAAATTTTGACGCGTTTATTCCTCTTTTTAAAAAGGTATAATACTTACACATTAATTTGAAAAAAAAAATTTTGATAATATTTTTACTCAACAACCCAATTTTTACGAAGTGCCTACCTACTAACGGTAACTGTCGGACCCTTTCTTATCTTAGAAACTGTTATGTTACTACTATTATTTACTTCGGTTCCAAGAGTGAGCAAGAAGGAAATACACACAGGTAGATGGGTTCCCAGTAGAATAAAAGCAAAGAATGTTAGTTTAAAGATATTTTATTACAATAAATGTTCAAAATGTTGACCACCCGCGGCAATACAAGCTCTCACTCTCCTTAAAAAGGACCGCTTTATGTTTCGCGAGTAACTTTTTTGACGTATCACCTGCACTGCTTGTGTTATCTTCTCACGAAGGTCAGCGATGTCATTAATGGGCTTCGCATAAACGAGCTCCTTCATAGTTCCCCAGAAAAAAAAATCCAGCGGATTTAAGTCAGGTGAGCGGGCTGGCCACGGGATTGTTCCTGATCGCCCAATCCACCTGTTCGGGTATTGCTCGTCCAAAAACTCTCTAACGGATACGCGAAAATGTGCTGGACAGCCGTCGTGTTGGAACCACATATCTGGTGGGGTCTCTTCTAGTAAGTTTGGCAAATCATTTTGAAGAAAATTTAAATATGATTCGCCAGTCAAATTCTCGGGCATCTCAAATGGACCAATAATATTCCCACAGAGAATACCGGTCCACATGTTCACTTTGAACCGGTACTGGGATCTATCTTCTCGCATCAAGTGCGGATTTTCCACATGCCACTCGTGCAAGTTGTGTAGGTTCATGTAGCCATCCTTCTTAAATGTAGATTCATCTGACCACAAAATTTTGTCGATAAAGTTTTCGTCTTCTCGATGTTTTTGCAGGATTGTTTCACAAAACGCGACTCGGCTCGGATAGTCTCGAGGTAAAAGACTTTGCACTCGCTGTACGTGGTACGGATGATATTCTTCTTTTTGGAGAATACTGTGTGCTGTGCTCTTCGGTATCCCCGTATCAGCTTCTATTCCTCGCACAGAGATGCTTGGATTTGCCGACACCGCCTCTAAAACTTCATCGCGTATGAAGTCATTTACGGGTCGTCCTTCACCAGCTACTTGATTGGGGAACCGCCCGTCACATAGTGATCTGTGCACATTAATGAAAACTCGATGGTCGGGATATCGCGTAGCCCTCGGATACCTTTCTCTGTAAAGTCTCGCTGCAGCTCGTCCATTACCTCTACATTCTCCATAAATGTAGTGCATATTTGCGTATTCTTGCGGAGTGTAGGTCGCCATGGTAGCACACACAAAACACAAACTGTCCAAACACAGGCAAAGGTCGTCGTAAAGAGTTCGTTTCAAAGTCCAGAGCACAAAGAGTAATCGAGTCCAATAAACAAAGCTTTAAATCGTAGTACGTGATCAATGGTAACAATAAGAGAGAGGTGCGTAGTAACGGCAGGAGGCAGTGACGCGTACTGACCGTACTGTTATCCTAAATAGCACGATCCCAGATAGCGTCACTATCTATCTCACTCGCACCTCTAACCTTTTTCTCCCTCACTCTTACCTGAATAATGGGGTACCATAAAGAAGAACCAGCAAATCGCAAAGATAGTTTCTGTCTTGCTCCCTCCTGTTGTAATAACGAATCACTATGGTGAGATGCATGCACATACCGTCCCTTACGGTCTAACCTGTTTTTTGAGAGGCCTGTTGTTATTTTTATGAGCATACAACAGTAATTCTTTAGAGGTTAGATTCAATTCGTCGTAAATTTTTCTTTCTAAGAATTCTGTAAGACATCGTAAAAATTGGGTTGTTGAGTAAAAATATTATCAAAATTTTTTTTTTTCAAATTAATGTGTAAGTATTATACCTTTTTAAAAAGAGGAATAAACGCGTCAAAATTTGACGTCACTTGCCACACTATTTTGGTACATTTTTTTTACACTACAGTCGGTCAAAGTTGCGAAATTCAATAGTTTTCCATATCACCTTTAGTTAAAATAATATTTTATTTTAAAATGGTACAATAAGTACTTTATTTTTACATTCTATTTAGACACAGCAATACCCTAGATTACAAAACCTCCAAGAAATATCGAAATTATCAGCATTAGCAGTCACAGCATTCAAAAGTATGTCACAGGGTGCTCATTTCCCCTTTTTTTTTGAAATCAGTATAATTCTGTAAGTACATGGGGTGGATTTTTTAAAATATTTTTCTGAGTACTGTTAGAACTTGGGGCATCGTGGGAATCCAGTTGGACGCCAGGTTCTTGGACACCCTGTATACAAGTCTAGATAGAGAGTTCGAGCGTCTAAACGTCAAAAAATATATCAGCCAACTCTTGGCTCATAAGCTCGTCCCGCCCGCTCAGTTTTGACACTGTCATTGTACGGTAAACACGCTTTCAGTGACATATAAAAATGACGATTTGCGCTTTAAAAGTGTGCCGGAATTACAAAAGACGATTGAAAACAACTAAAAAAGTTACCTATTATCGGTAAGTAAACTTTAAGTAACTATATTATAAAGAAACAATTAAATTAATGAAGTGTAATTTTATCAAAAGATGTAACGCCATTTTGACGGCATGTTTACAGAGTTGCCTGTTAATTGAATGTAAATTACGCATGTGATCTTCGGCTAATTTAAAAAAATATTTTATCATGATCCAAAAAGTATATTTCAAGCCACCATTTAACTGTAGTGGTGGATAATATACATAATATAATATATATTATCCAACACTACATAAATCCAGCAGTAAATCTGAGGAGGCGGACATTGATTATTTTAGTTAAAAATCTGGTTGCTGATAACGAAAGTAGTATGTATTCTACGTATTATAAATAACACTAAATAATAAAATTGTAGTTTATCTATTAAAATTATAATAACTGTGACAGCTTTAAGAGCTGAAGCCGTTGTTGCGTAAATTTTTAATTTATACACTTTTTACAGAATACCTAGTGATCATATTTTAAGAAGTAGGTGAATATAAATAATAAGAAAAAGCCGTGATAAGGATCTCTGGCAACCAGCTAAAACAACAGTTATTTGCTCTGATCATTTCCGTGCCATAGACCTGTATTTTGCCAACAACCAAAGTCGTCAAAGGTTAAAAAAGGAAGCAATCCCGTGCAAGGTAATTAACCAACTTTCCAAGAATTTTCGACTTTGTTTTATAATTATTTTTGTTTTTAGAAAATACCCATCATGTGAGAGGTTGTCTCTCTCGGCCGAATTTTATTTTTTTTATATTTTACAGGCATTGTTCTTAACGTCATTAAAAACAGATGATGATGAAAGTGACGGCTTACTTGAAGAAACAGACGAAATAAGCGATTGTGTAACAAATGTTTTAGATGATGCGGTAAGTTTAATTTTTTAACAAAAATAGTTTTGAATATAATAAGAAAATGTTCAAGGTTCTCTTACTTCGTGTGTTCTGGTTACAATTTTTTTTATAGAGCCTTTTTCTGAGTCTACCTTCTACTATGATTAATTTAAGGAAGGTTTTAGTGTAGGTAAGATTATTACGCAAAATATATAAACTTACTTTTATTTTCAGAAAATTTCGGGATCCAATGAAGAGGGATCTTTTCGTGTTACAAAAGATAACCATTACGTTTCTTCTTTCGGTATGGAAATTGCTGAAAATATGTATAGCAATATTACAGGCATAGAATCTGGCAGTACTATTAGTATTATATCTGGGCAAGCAACTGGTAGTAAAATAGGAGATGGACGGGAAAAAAATTAAAGCGATATAATTGAAGATTTTTCTGATCTTGAATAGTTTTGGAAAATATAATAATAAAATAAATAAAATAGCTTCTTTGAAATTAAACTACTATATACGGATTTTATCGCGTTGTTTATTTATCACGGTATTATAGTTTAATGTCAATGAATAACATTCGCATAAACAGAAGACAATATTATGTAAAAATAGCTTCTTTTAAACAAATTATTGAAGCGCTAAAAAAAGAGAGATATATCGACAACGACATTCATAATATTATAAGTGATAATGTGTTTGCTGCGGATTTATATTCCAGTATGAAGAAAAAGCTAAAAGGATCCAAGAGACCGGTTAAAAAGTATGCTCCAGAATTTAGAAAATTTTGTTTGGCATTACAATTTTTATCTCCAAAGGCGTATAGCTACGTCAGAAGTAAATTCGAGACTTGCCTTCCACACCCAAAAGCTTTAGCCAAATGGTATTCAAATATTTATTGATGGGTCTCCGGGTTTGACAGAAGATGCTTTTAAAACGTTAAGTTAGCAACCCAGCTTCTTAGCAGGAGTGTTTCTGTAGCAATTGAATTTTGTAGACAAGAGCTAAAGCTGCCCGACTTTTTGGAAAGCGGAGCAACAGGGAAATTCATAATGATTATGAATAATATTCTTGATACATTCAATTCTAGGAACTTACAGTCACATGGTTACAAGCATCCATTATTTCCCGGAAACAAAAATGAAGTGTTTGCAATTTTAGAAGACGCGAAATAAATAATTTAGAATCTAAGCCTAAAAGAATCTAGAAAAAGAACGTATAAGGAACATCAAACAAACTGGTATTGAAAAACTATGTACCAGTTCTAAAATCACAATCGTTTACTGGATTTCTTGGCGTTCTGATATGCATAAATAGCTTGAAACTTTTGTATGATTCTTTAATAGAATCGAGAAAATGAAATATTTAGCCACGTATCGCATCTGTCAAGATCACATAGAATTATTTTTTGGTGCAATACGGATGCATGGGGGCTATAATGATAACCCGAATGCTCGCCAGTTAAAAGGCATTTACAGGAATTTACTTTGCCATATGGAATTTAAGTCTGCTTCGTCAGGAAACTGTGTGCCACTGGAAAACATAAGTTTTCTAATGTGTTATTCATCCCTTAAATGCATCAATGCGACAGTTCCATCGCTGAGGAAAGATGACGACGACAAGTACAAGAGTGAAAAAATTGCCAAAAATTTTAATAAACATGAAGGCAGTAAATTTCGGCCATTAGATGATCCGCAATTATTTGAATACACACAACAAATTGTTGTATACATTTTTGTTGTTAGATGTTTACATAAACAGGTAAATTAATGTGTCGCTTGCATTGAAAGTCTCATGTCAAATGAATCGTTGCAATACCATAAATTGGTAAATATGAGAGATGAAGGTGGACTTATTTACGCCTCTCATGATGTATATTCTGTATGTAAGACTGCTGAAAATGTTATAAGGAAATTTAATAAACAAGATTTCATAATGACGCCTATTAATTATGCAAAAATAGTATCCACTGTAATGAAACAATTTGTTGGAGGTACTAATTATTTTGAAGTGAAAACTGATCATATCTGCGGTCTTTTGCATTAAGTTAATTTAATAAGACTGGTTGTGGAAAAATATTTGGATTTAAGATATTACTATAAAACGAAATTGGATAATATCAAGCGAGATGTAACGGGATCCCTCCTTTTCGCATAATGTTTTTTGTCCTAATATACTTCGGCATAACGATTTTGGCACAATTTGTTTTGGCATAATAATACTTTGGCATACTTATTTTAGGCATACATTTTATGTTGGCATAATCATGTTAAAGACTAATTTGTTTTGGCATAAATTTGATTCCCATAACGTTAGTAGGCCTAATGACTATTAGCATAACGTTAGTAGGCCCAAAGACTTTTAGCATAATAGAAGTTAACTCAGATAGAAGTTAACTGATTGAAATAGTAGTCCTTAATTATTTATTTTAGGTGTATATTTTCAAAACCGACTTCACGTAGTCTTGTTTGTCCTACCCCTAGAGTGTTATTTAAAATCGCGTAGGCGTGTAGGGGCGAGGCGGCCCGCGGGCTGAGGAGCAGGCGGCTGCGAGCGAGCCGCCGCGGCTGAGGCTGGCCGGCGAAGCCGGCCAACAAGCCGAAGCTGCGGTGGTGAGCGAAAGCCGTCTGCGACGATTAGCACGCGTGGGGCCGCCGGAGGCCTGCAGCGCCGGAGCCGTGACAGAAACTCATTCAACACATCATCAATTTATGCTTTAGGATATTATGCTTAAAAAAGTTATGGTTTAGAACTTTATGCTTAATAAATTTATGCTTTACAATATTATGCTTAATCATTATTATGGTTAGAGAAATTATGCTTAAAAAATTATGCGTAATTATATTATGCGAAAATATAATTATGCCAAACAACATTATGCTAAGTTATATTAGGTCTTAAAATTTTATGCTAATGGATAGGGAACCAGATGTAACATGTAAACGAAAATTATTTAAAAAACAAATTCAAAGAGAAGGTCACTAAGCTTCCTGCTGTACATAGCATATAACAAAATTAAATGTTTGTTGCCAATTAAATCCAAATATTAATAAACCAAGAGTAAAAATGGTTTTTCAGTTTAATAACTTGTTAAATAACTTGATATATATATAAGGTCTATCTGTTCATACACGAAATCTCTTAAGGGGTCGTTGTACTCATCAATAGAAATAACTTTTACTATGGGATCAAACTTAAAATTGCGAAATATAATCTGCTGTCCCATACATTTTGACGAGTTATGCAAACATAATACGCCTTTATTGCATCAAAAACTTTATTGTCTTGAATTATGATACATTTTCGTTTATTTCAGTTTAATAAATGGGTGACTATAATTTAATTCGTTTTAATTATTTTAGGGATAAAAATTACCTATATTAAAAATTGCAGGAATTGATTCAGTAGCCGATTTTGAACAAACTACTTCCAAACCTACGCAAGAGATGGATTAAAGCAACTGGCAGAAAAGACTGGGTACCCACAAGGTACTGTAAAATATGCAGTATACATTTCTCAGAGAAATTGCTAATTAAAAAGAACAAGAAAACAATTATCTACCCTTATGCTGTACCAAATGCGGTAAAAACCTATTATCTGTCTACAATTATATGTATGGATAAAGCATATTAAATATGGAATAGACAATATTAATTTTAAAGTAATACACATCAAAATACATTAATTATTTTTAGAAACATTTTTCTTAATTTTGTAAATTACCTTGCAGATTAATTTTTTTGGTAATGATGATTCAAGAATGTCGCATGTTGTATCAACGCCATTAACACAAGAGCCAATAAAGTCAATCCAAGTAATTATTCTAATAAAAAGATGAATTGTGTGTAAATTTGAATTTAAACAGATGAACATAATAATTCATGACCAGGTTTTTGACTTATTTTTACGGTTTCATAGCAAACTACAAAAATCTCTTATAGTTTCGCCAAATCCTGTCCTGTCTTGTCTTCTTGTCTTGTCTTAAAATTGATTTAGATGGTAATACAAAAGAAGTGTGTTTCTTTTCTGATCCACCACACATGGTGAAATTAATTAGAAATCTGTTGGGCAATAAAGGCATATTAAAAACTAGTGACGATCAAGTAATAAAATGGGCGTATATTATATCTTTGCACGATTTGCAGGAGCAAGAAGGTCTTCACCTACCTAATGATTAAGAATTTATTATTATTTAATTAAGAAAATTCCATATAAATTTTTTAAACAGGTTAATAATGTGAAACTTTCAGCAATTCTGTGGGTGATGCCATCGAATTTTGTAAAGAAATGAATTTAGAGCAGTTCCAAGGATCAACACCCACTATAGATTTCATTAGAAAAATAAATAATCTTTTTGATATATTAAATAGTCGCAATATTAATGCGTACTGTTATATATAACTTATGTACATAATAGTGCATAGCATCCCTAACCCTAATGCCTACTCAGCATTTCTGACTGCAAGCAGCATTTTAAACTTTGACAATACGCCAGTTCGTATCCATCATTCGCGCGTGACACTTGCCCTTTTTAAATCGAGTCCAAATAAACGTTTTAATTCTATAATTTCTTTTTTTAAAAAGGCCTTCGGCCCTTTCCTTATAACAATTTGGTGGCAGCGGTGGGATACCGACGGTGAAGGTATCCCTGGTACGTCTCCGTCCGGACTCGTTAACGAAAAGTGACCTTTTCGTAAGTGTCAAAAGTGCATATCCGAACTCAAATCTAGTGACCTTACCGCGAGTGTCAAAAGTGCATATCCGAACTCAAATCCTTCGTTTTAAAAGTGGATGAACACAAGAACCTAGCCAATATCCTGATAGAGCCAAGAAGAAAGCCTGGCTGAATACATACCGTGCCGATAATCCGCGGTGTTGTTCTCGTCCTGTATCCTGCATTGCTCCTGAGTATCCTGAAAGTTACATCGTCGAACTCCGACAACGTCGTGTTCCTGAAAAGTGATCATGTTCCTGTATATACTCTGCGTGTTCCTGTAAGTTTTCTTTCCTTAAAAATAACTCGTTTCGTGTAAAAGTGCAAATCCTGCGTTACTTTTCGTAAACCAAGTGTGTGATTTAGTGAACAATCCTGCCTATACGTATAAATTAAGTAGCGTTATAAGATTTTAATATTTCATATTGTTACTCTCATAAGTATTATTGTGCACCATTAGATAATTATTAAAATAAGCTGAGCGCCTTATCGCATTCATAATAGCCAGCACTTCACTGTTGAGAAACAATAACAAGTGGGCCGTCTATTACACCGAATCGTAATATCTTTTATTTTGTTCGCGTATTTTTTGTTTTTAATAATTCATTATGTCTATAAAAGAATCGCAAATAAAACATGAAAAGGTAGATGTCGAAATTGGGACCTTATTTAAATTCATAAAGCCATTCGATGGAACTCGCGAGAAATTAAACTCATTTATTACTAATTGCGACAACGCAACTAGTTTAGCCTCCGATGCCCAGAAATCTATTCTATTTAAATATACATTATCACAATTAGGAGGTAAAGCTGAAATAGCCTGCTCCATTAAAGAATTTGATTCCTGGGACCAGTTGAAAAGCTTTCTACAAACCCAATTTGGGGAAAGAAAGCACTATGCTCATTTATTGACTGACCTACAAGAATGCCGTCAAATTAATAATGAACCAGTTAATCAATACGCTTTACGTATAGAAACATGCCTATCAAAATTACTAACAGAAGTAACTCTGTCAAATAAGAAGAAGTCCGAATTAGTTGGCCGTACCGCAGCTATGGAAGATTTGGCCCTTAACTCGTTTGTTGACGCCTTAAGGCGTCATCACTTTTGTACCCGTCAAACCCCGTTGACGCCTTAAGGCGTCAAGCAACAAAAAAAAGAGGGTCGCGCGCTAGTTTTTGCCGTTTTTGTATTGAAAGGCCTGTATTTAAAGTCTTGTATTGTATATCATTGTACTCGGAATGAACTGAGCTTTTCGAACGAACCATTTACTAACTGAATAATAATTGTCTAATATTGTTATTGTTATGTCACGTGACTTCGCGCCGAGCGTTCGTTCGTCGATGTTATTTGTGCCGCTGTTTACTGTCGTTTTTTGTAGGGCAAGTATATAAGTGTAATACATTATTGAAAAGCTTATTCTTTCTATTTTTAGAGACAATAAAAACAATACTGACTTACGTTATTTTTGTATAACAAACTGAAGCCCAAAGTAACCTATTATCATTTATCAGTTTTCCCGCGCTTTTTTATATTTGTTGTTTTTTAGTACAGTATTATATCGTATTTCAGGTTTCAATCACTATAATAGTGTTATTTATTAGTGTTTCTATAGAAATATCTGAATACAACGCACAAAGTTACGACGAATATTTTTTAACAAAAATTTCAATATTTACTTTTGCCGCGCTCTAAATGTCCTTGACACGCACGGTAGTGCCACTTTCAAATGTCAATATCTTAATTTTTTCTCACAGCCATATATAAATACTTCGGTTTACTATAAAGAGTATTTATCTAGAAAATAGAAAAAGTAAAAACTTTTCTTATTGCATTTATATTTCTTTAGAAACAATCATTTTCAATAACGAACAATTTGTACAGTTCTGCTTTGTTTATCCAGGCGTATAAACTAAACTATACACTTCAATGCGATGATTCATAATACTTGTCGTAGCTTACAATGTGTATTTCTAAGAAACACGAGCGATGTTATCATAACTCAGAGCTCAAAAACATAAACATCGATAGGGCGTGTCAAGTGGCGCTTTAAGTGCCGACCGCGCGACGGGTGTCCGATTACCGGGTTATCTGTTATTGTTTACATTAAGTGCGCGCGGGGCCAGAAAGGTTAAGCCCGATATTTCTAATTTAGTCCGGGGTAAAAGCCCTTCTACCCTTAATGAAGCCATTAACCTAGCAGTATCTGAGGAAAAAATCTTAAATATACTGGCTAAACGTAATTCTCACAGCTCAACGCCACAGCGTCAAGGCCCAAAACCTAATTACTCTTTTAGACCTCCTGTTTCCAATGTAAATCCTAGGCCCCAGGTGCCAAAACCGTTTGACCGTAATAATCAAAGTCTATTTTGTCGTTACTGTAAAACTCAAGGTCATCTATTGAAACGTGTAGAAAGCGTGAATTTAACAATAATCGATTCAAGGTTCCTCAACCACTCCAATTTCAACAACGCCCAAATCCTTCATATTCGAAACCCAAACCCGCTACTGTTAATTGTGCAATTAACGACAACAATTACTATGAACTAGAGCCACAACCGTCTTCTAGCGATGACAACACCCAATATTACAATGATGAGGATCATTTAAACGAATAGTGGGCTCACGCAGGTGTCTCGTGGGACCCGAACTACCTTTAACCATATCCTTAAACAATAAAGACACCCTTTCTATATCCAAGGACCACAAGGGTAACCAGCCCCAAGCAAGTGTCCATTCCTCTATACCCAAGGACCACAAGGGTAATCAGCCCCAAGCAAGTGTCCATTATTCTATATCCAAGGACCACAAGGGTAATCAGCCCCAAGCAAGTGTCCATTCATCTATACCCAAGGACCACAAGGGTAACCAGCCCCAAGCAAGTGTCCATTCCTCTATATCCAAGGACCACAAGGGTAACCAGCCCCAAACAAGTGTCCATTCTTCTATATTCAATTATCACACGGGTAACCAGCCCCAAACAAGTGTCCAAATTTGTACAAAACCCAATAAAGCCGAAAGTAAAGTTTTCAAGTACAAAACCTATTCCCTCGAAAACGTTAAGCCAATATTAAACAATGACCAAGTTTACGAAGTATCTTGTATTCCTAATAAAATATCCTTACCCCATGTCCTTGTTCAGACATCCGTATCTAATAAACCACTTAAATTACTCGTTGACACTGGTTCCTCCGTTTGCCTTATACAAAACTCATCAATTCAATCATACTCACACATAGAACTCAAGGGCGACATAATTAAATTAAAAGGTATTAATAGCCATGAAAATACTATGCCTACCCTCGGTAACTTTGATATGAATCTCATATTTGGTAAAGAATCAATCTCTTTCACGTTTCATATAATAGAACAAGTAAACCTACCCTATGATGGCATAATAGGAAATGATTTACTTACTCGCTTCCAGTGCTCCATTGACTATAACAGACAAATCCTTAACCTAGATAAAAATAAAATAAAGCTCAATTTTATTGACCCAATTTATCAAATTCCACCTCGTTCAGAAATAACAGTAGAATGTTCAGTTAATAACCCTGAACTAAAAGAAGGCTTAATTCTTGATGAACACATAAACGAAACTCTATTTATAGCCAATTGCTTAGTTAACGTAAAAAATAACCATCGAGTAAATCTTACAATTTTAAATACTTCTAATAAGCCTGTCTCCTTGAACTCTAATCTCCAACTCACCTTACATCCCGTCGATTACGAATCTTGTCAATTATATGAATGTAATGAAAATTGTTTGGATAGAACCAATGAAGTTCTAAAACTCCTACGCGTATCACATCTAAACTCAGAAGAAAGAGAAGCCCTTTATGAATTATGCTCGAAATATTCTGATATATTTCATTTGCCTACTGATTCACTTACCGCAACTGATGCTATTCAACATAAAATACGAACATCCTCCGATCAGCCAATCAATGTCAAGTCTTATCGATTTCCTGAAATACATAAACAAGAAGTGAATTCCCAAATCCAAAAAATGCTTGATCAAAATATCATCCAGCCCTCCTTATCCCCCTGGTCTTCACCAATATGGATTGTCCCAAAGAAGATTGATGCTTCGGGGCAAAGAAAATGGCGTGTAGTCATAGACTACAGAAAACTCAATGACAATACTATCGGAGAGACTTATCCTATACCTAATATTGTTGAAATTCTCGACCAGCTAGGCAATTCCAAATACTTCTCAACCCTTGACCTTGCATCAGGGTTTCATCAAATTAAAATGGCGCCAGAAGACGCATGTAAAACTGCATTTAGTGTTCCCCAAGGGCATTTCGAATTTACTCGAATGCCTTTCGGCTTAAAAAATGCTCCTTCAACATTTCAACGCCTAATGAATAATGTCCTTACCGGTCTCCAAGGAGAGCGATGCTTCGTTTATTTAGATGACATTGTCACTTACTCATTTGATCTTGTAAATCACATCCAAAACCTTACTGCGGTATTTCAAAAACTCCGTTCATTTAACCTTAAATTACAACCTGATAAGTGTGAATTCTTGCGAAAAGAAGTAGGTTATCTCGGGCATGTCATCACCGAACATGGCTTAAAGCCTGACCCTGAAAAAATCAAATCTGTTAAAGAATTTCCAACTCCTAAATGCCCCAAAGACATCAAATCCTTTTTAGGACTGATATCTTATTATAGACGCTTTATTTCAGATTTCTCTAAGTTAGCCAAACCACTCACTTCTCTTCTGAAAAAGGATGTATCTTATGACTGGACTAACGAACAACAACTAGCTTTCGAAATGCTTAAGGAGAAGCTTGTCACTGCGCCAGTGCTCGTCTATCCAGATTTTACAAAACCTTTTAACCTTACTTGCGACGCGTCTAACTACGCCATATCCGCTATTCTTTCTCAAGGCCCTGTTGGGAAAGACCATCCTGTAGCATATTCATCCAGAACCCTTAACAAATGTGAAACTAACTATAGCACTACCGAAAAAGAACTGTTAGCTATAGTGTGGGGTTGCAAAAACTTTAGACCGTATTTGTTTGGGCGTAAATTTCTTATTATAACAGATCATCGGCCTTTAAAATGGCTTTTTAACCACACTGACCCAAGTAGCAAATTGCAACGATGGCGTCTTCAACTCCAAGAATTTGAATATGAAATCATATACCGAAAGGGTAAATTAAATTCAGCGGCTGATGCTCTTTCCCGTTACCCAGTTAATCCAGTGTACCCTGAAAATCCTGTTGACTTACCTGATACTGACTTGATCGATCTTGGCCCATTAGATTTTAGCCCTTTTAATGCAGAAGTTAATGACTTCAGCCCTTTGAACTTACCAAGTCCTGAAAACATACCTGATAACGTTTTCTCTCAAGACCCTTTATCTAACAATCAAAACCCAGCGCCGCTTGCACAACCTATACCTGAAACGGTTGCTCCAAATTCTGATAGAATTAATGAACCTCAAGCTTCTACCAGCAACCAAACACCTATTATACAATATCCAAATCCCAAAATAAATCCTGTTATCCAAAACTTACCTGATCTGGCCGATAATTACACAAAATTTTTAAAGACTCCTTCTACTGTAACATATAATACAATAATTAATGAATATAATGATAATTTACTCAAAAGCCAAAGCAATATTTTAGTAATACCTACATCCCTTGACCTCGACGAATCTATCCCCTATGTTCAAGAAATCTTGTCTAATTCGTCAGACTCCGAATCATTTATTAATTCAGAGAGAGCATTACTTTCATACAAATCCCTTTCACTCAATGATAAGAAGTACTACTTCTTATTCACTAAAGTTCACCACTCCGACAGTTGCTCATACAGCGACATTTTCGAATCACTAAAATCTCTCCGAAATCACCTGATAAGTGAACCAGAACCTGTTAATAAAATAAGCATTACTGACTTTAAAAACCCATTTGATAAGCACACATACATAAAAATTTACAATATACTAACACATTTATTTCACAATACTAATATTCAAATTAACATATACCGTAATAAGATTTACTACCCCAGTCCTTCTGAAGTCCAAAGAATTTTACGCGAAAACCATGACATTCCCATTGCCGGACACCTTGGTTCCAATAGAATGTTTAATAAAATCCGTGAGCAGTATTATTGGAAAAATATGCGTAGTGACATCGAAAATTATGTAAAAAATTGTACCTCCTGTCAAACTAACAAAGCCCTTAGAAAAGTTAACCGAGCTCCAATGCAAATAACAACTACCTCCACTGCTCCTTTTGAAAGGTTATCCCTTGACATAGTTGGTCCTCTCCCTGAGTCCGGCACAGCCAAACTTAAATACATACTCACACTTCAGGATGACTTAACTAAGTACTCTGTAGCATATCTAATTCGCAGTACGACCGCTGAAGAGACCAGCGACTGCTTAATTCATTTTATCTCCTTATTCGGCATCCCAAAGACCATACTTACCGACCAAGGCACGAACTTTACAGCAGAAATGTTTAAAGAAACGTGCAAATTTCTAAAAATAAAACAACTATGGTCATCCCCTTACCACCCGCAAACACAAGGAGCCTTAGAGCGTAGTCACTCTACGCTAAAGGAATATCTTAAATCATACATTTCTGAAAATCAAGATAATTGGCCACAATATGTTTATACAGCCATGTTGGCATACAATACAGCAATTCACTCTACGACAAACTATACCCCGTATGAGTTAGTTTTCGGACATAAACCCGTTCTTCCAAATTCTATTTACGAATCTGCCTCAAATGCTACTTACTCTGACTATATTAGAATGTTGCAACATCGTCTTAAGACCACACGAGATAAGGCCGTTGAACATATAAAGAAATCTAAAGAATCTTCCAAAGCCTACTACGATACACATACTCGCCCTGTAAGCTATAGTGCTGGCGACTATGTTTATTTAAAAAACCATCTTCGTATGCGTAAAGCCTTATCCCCGATTTGGAAAGGCCCCTACAAGGTTATTAAAATAAATGGGAGAAATAGTTTAACCTTGTTAATAAACAGGCGACATGTTATTCATCATGTCGATGAAGTAAAACTGGCTCGTCGCCGCGAGTCTCTTAGTTAAGTTAAAGCATAAGTTCATACAAATTAGAGTATCGATTATAATAAAATTTTATATAAAATACAGTACACCTAGAATATCTAATACATTCTAATTAATATAATAAAAAAAAATATATATATATACATATATATATATAAATAAACATATATATATAAACATATAAAATGTGTAATGTAGTAAATAGATAAAGATAATTAATAAATCACATTTTAATTGAATTACTTTAAAATAAATAAGAATCTTCTATTTTATACATAGCTTGAATGCTACATAAATCAAATCCATGTTATACAATATATATATTATATACATATACACATATTTATACAAACATTTACATATATATATTTACAAAAAAAAAGAAAAATATAATTTTAAGTTAGCTTAAGTCCTTTAGTTTAAGTATGATAAATTCTAGTAGCTATAGGTAATATCATAGAATCAATTATTCCTTACAGTTCCTTGTCTTCTGCACAAGAGACCTTCATCGAAACCTCAGTGAATACTTCCGGTATATATTTTGACCCCATTGGATCACTTAAAATAATCGACGGACACCTTAGTGTTGTAATTCCTATAGACATTTCTTATATAGAACCGCACATTAAAAACTTGAACGGTGTAATAGGCAGCTCTAAGTTCCTATGTAAGCAAACTGCTCTGTACTCTGATGTCGAATGTCTTAACTTACACCAGCCGTTATCAATAAGGTACAACGACATACTACGCGACTTTGATTCAATATCACATTTAATTGAATCTAGACCTAAAAGGTCGGCCTGGATTAGTGGTGTCGGTACTATATTCAAACATGTTTTCGGTACTATGGATGAGGATGATGCTGTTCAGTACAGTAACGCTATTCAGCTAATAGAAAAAGACCAAACTACATTGTCTAAATTAGTTAAACAAAATATACTTGTCACAACTTCAACTCTTTCGTCCTTAAGAAACACTTTAAATAAAATCAGTGTCAATGAACAACAGTTAAATAGCGCTATTGATACTCTGACTCTTTCTCAACAAAACCTAACAATATTAACTGATAACTTACTTTTAAGGTCAAAAATCAACGAAATTATAAACATATTAGAGAGCAGCTTGTTAACTTTATCATTTAAGTTAGAGGATATTATAAACAGTATTATGTTCAGCAAAGCAAATATTTTATACCCTTCAATAATAACTCCTAAACAGCTGTTTACAGAACTTGTTGAAAATTATAGATTTTTAGCAAATTATCATCAACTTCCTTTAAGTTTATCTTTAGAAAATATTTACACATTGATGAATGTATCCGAAATCGCTACATATTACAATGACAACAAGATTATATTTGTTTTAAAAATACCCCTTGTCAACTCAGAAATGTACTATTTATATCATAACATTCCTTACCCTGTTGCTGTACTTAATAACACATATACTACTATAATCCCGTCGAGCAAGTACATAGCTATAACTAGAGATAGGTCCTTTTATTGTCAGCTAAATAGTTTAAGCAAATGTAAATTAATATATAATTTAAATTTTATTTGCGATAACATAGATGTCTATTCCACTTCTACAACTCCGATCTGCGAGTCGGAAATAATCTCCAAAGCAGTGAATTCTGTGCCTAATATTTGTAAAACCAAATTTCTTAAAGGTAATTTGGACATATGGCAGCCAGTATCAAATAATAGATGGATTTATGTTATTACAGAGCCGTCTAAACTATCTATAGAATGTAAAGAGTCAATTAGCACCGAAATTATAGTCTCCAATACAGGTATATTAAGCTTACCTATATATTGTATAGCCTTTCATAAAGATACAAGGTTAATCCCAAAATATTCAAAGATAATTAAATTACAACCTATACAAATTAATTTTAATTTGATAAATGACTCTTGTTGCAATACTGAAATACTACTTAAAACTAAACCCTATATCTCTACTCTAAACATGACCAAAATTAACCTTGACTCTATTGCATCGCAACAATATACCGAGATTATACATAACCTAGATAAAATTATTGAACAGCCACATATTGTTCTATATGGCAAATATTACTCCTACACAACTATTGTTATCGTAATTATAATTTTAATTTTGATTTTAATCTTATGTTATAAATTTGTAAAATCGGGCACATGTCACCGCTATATAATTAAAAGTAAACGCGAGTTTGACATTAAAAAGACTGAAGAGCTTTCAGAAATCGCTGTCGACTCTTCTAACACATCAACACCCAAAATCCGCACATCCTTTACATAAACTTAACCCTTCTGGGGTAAGTTTACTCTTAACCCCGAGGGCTGTTATATATAACTTATGTACATAATAGTGCATAGCATCCCTAACCCTAATGCCTACTCAGCATTTCTGACTGCAAGCAGCATTTTAAACTTTGACAATACGCGAGTTCGTATCCATCATTCGCGCGTGACACTTGCCCTTTTTAAATCGAGTCCAAATAAACGTTTTAATTCTATAATTTCTTTTTTAAAAAGGCCTTCGGCCCTTTCCTTATAACAGTACGGTAATAAAAAGCTCCTAAGTATGACAATTTTTAAAAACATTAATATTTTTTTTAATGACATGTTTATTTATTTATATAATCTTAAAATGGCCGATGGTCAAAATGTTCTTCAAAGTAACAGAAAGGTGTGTATAATCAGGCTAAGATGTTGCATTTGCACTGTTCAATTTTTATTTAATAGCTTAATTGCCAGCTCGGATTTAAAATTCTTACCTGTTTACAAATTATCTCAGGATCACTGAGACATTTTTTAGCGCAATTCGGTCAAAAGGTGGATCTAATAACAATCCAACAGCTGTACAGTTTCGTGCTGCGTACACAAGGTTAGTTGTGCATGGAGAACTGAAACACATAGATACCGGCATGTGCACATCTCTTGAAAATATTAGCATTATAACATACACAAACTCGCGTTTTGAGAAATTGATTAATGCAACTTTACCATTTTTTAACGAAACCAGTGATTCAGAAGAATACGGGAACGGAACCTTAGTGAAGTTCATTCATTCACCGATACTGATCACGATTACCTTGCTGATCCTGCGCGTCTAACAGAATACACTAGGCATATAATTCCTCTCCCCCCTGGACCGCGAAAGCGTTTAGACGTGTGAACCTATGCAAATTTTATTTAAAATTCAATAATTTTATTTAATTATTTTAAATAATTCCGGCACTAAAAATCGATCAAGTACCAGGCGCCCATACCGTCCTAGTAGTATTCAAGCGCGCACGCAGCGACGGCAGAAAGAGACAACAACAGCGACCGCAACGGGCCAGCGAGCCACGCTACGTGTGAGTCACCAAGACACAGCGGCCGACCGTACGTACGTCATAATTGGCGCTTGCCGTAATTCAAAGGTGGCAGTGATAGCGTTATAAATTCAAAGGAGCTGGCCCAATTTTAATTTTAATTTTAATTTTAATTGGCTTCACTAAATATTAATATTAACAATTGTTGTGTTAATTAATACGGTTCAATATGCCGAACTTAGCACGCTCACCTCCATTAAACAAATCTCATAGCGTGTCAGATTCTGATGTGGACAAGATAATGGCCTACGTCTCCCCTACAGAAGATTTCTCTCATATTACTCAAAGAGATACTAAGCGCCGACGAATCAATCTAGAACAATCAGGGTCGGAATGTTCAAATATTCGAACAATAATTCGTGAAGAACTACAGGAGATGCTGAGTACCCTCCAAGGTCAACAGAACTCACGCCTGGACGTCTTGGAGAAATATATCACTGAAATTAAGACTCAAAATGAAGTCATACAAAAAAAGAATCTCGACATAGAACAATCTATTGAGTTTGCTACCGCCAAGCTAGATGAAGTTCAATCCACTATAGCAAGACTGGAGGAGGATCGTCAACAACTTGTATCACAGATTTCAAAAATTGAAGAGAAATGTGATGCTATGGAGAGGGTCTCCCGCAAATACAGTATCCAGATCAGAAATGTGCCAAAGCGAGAAAATGAACCCAAAGAAAAGAATTTCGATATGATCAAAAAACTCGCTTCCAGTTTGAGTGTCAAGATGGATTCCAATGAATTACGCGACGTATATCGCGTGCCTACTAAACCTGGGCAGTCTACCACGTCGGTAATAGTCGAATTCTCGTCAACTTTACTCAAAGGGCAAGTTTTGATGGCAGCTAAAAAACAAAATCTCGATTCAAGAAGATACAAAACAGAGCAATTAAATTCGTCGCACTTGGGAATAGATGGTCCTAAAACTGAAATATATTTAGCTGAACACTTGACACCACAAGCTTCTCGGTTATACTACCTTGCTCGCGAGCTCCGCAAATCCATAGGATACGATTACTGCTGGACTTCAAACGGACTGGTCTACATGCGGAAAAAAGAAGGTGAACCACGCATCTTAATAAAAAGCGAGGGCCAACTACAACAGCTAAGAAACATATGACTAATATTCCTTATAGTAAGCATACTCTTATTTTGTACATCTAATATCTACACATTCTGCCATAGCGTCAATATACACAATTATCACACAATTAATACTCAATCCAACTTCAGACCGATTAACATATGTACAAAACTCACATCTACACATCTATGCAATTATTTTTTTTCCACAACAACCACAATTCAACCTCATTACTCATTACAACTAACTCAAAACAACGCAGTAACTACTAACATTTACACAAATCATCCAACACGGCATGCAAAAAAATTCCTTTATCATCTGGATTCATATTTTGCCTATATAATTATTATGATCATCAAAATTATTTATAGTGGTATATGGTATGTATGGTATTTCCACCGAAACATAAGCTTATTCCACTTAATTCTTGACGACATAAATAGCTCCATATCACTTTTTAAAACTGTCAATGGATAACAGACAATTATTTGACGATTTCGACACATGTAGTACAATCCCATGTAAATTAATTGTAGACCCTAACCATCTAGCGCAACAATTTGATAATTCAAATAGATTGAACATCATTTCATACAACATAAGGAGTATCAATAAGAATTTAGACAGCTTTCTAATATATATTACAAGTTTAAAAACTAATATAGATATCATCGTTCTAACAGAATGTTGGTGTAATGAAAACTCGAATCCCCCTCAAATTAATGGTTTCTTTATGTACTTTAGTAGGCGTAGTTTTAACCAGAATGACGGCGTGATTATGTATATTAACGTAAACATTAAAGCAACTGTACAAGAAATTGACTTAGATGAGGCCAATTGCTTGATGGCCAAAACAGGGAACTTGACAGTAATAGGTATATATCGCCCCTTTTGTTTCAAAAATCCAAAAATATTCCTTGACGCCTTGGACACATTGTTAACAACTACCAAATCGCGGCATATCATACTAACCGGAGACATAAACATCGACACCTTAGATACCAACAACAACGACGTAAGGGACTATCTGGAAATCATTGGTTCCCATGGTTTACATCAAGGCGTTGACATCCCCACGCACGGTCATACCTGCCTAGACCACTTCATGTGCAAGCTAGGGGGCGACCATCAATGCTTTGTACTTGAAACCGACATCACAGACCATTATCCCCTGTTCTTGACCTATAACAGTTCACTCTTATCAAAACCGACCATTCACAAACACATAACTAGAACTAAAATTAATTATGCAGCTCTGAACGAAGCTATAAAATCAAAAGACTGGACATCATACCTAGAAATTACAGACCCGAACAAAGCCGCGGAAACACTTATAAATACGCTCCAGTCGCTTATAATTCAAAACACAAACACAGCTACTTTTGCTAATCGTCGACGACCATTAAAACCGTGGATTACCCTAGGTATCATTAAGTGTTTCAAGATTAGAGATAAACTTCACAGTGTTTCGAAACTGAATTCTGACAACGCCGAAATAAAAACGCAGTACTTAAATTATCGCAATACCTGTAACCTAATAGCTAAAAATCTAAAAAATAATTATTATAAGGACAAATTCAATAAAAATTTCAAAAATAATAAAGGGACTTGGGAAACTGTCAAAGAATTGTGTAGTATTAAGAAGAATCGCTTCCGGGCCTCTGTCCTACTTGATCTTGTGCCAGATTCACCTTGCGAATCACTTAATTTGGTTAATCGATACTTCACCTCGACCGGTAGAGGACTAGCTTCAGACATTTTAAAGAGAAATAGCACTACCGAACAGCGCCTAGCGGAAAAGATTATTACGTCAGACAATGTTAACTCTATGTATTTAGACCCAACAGATCATATTGAGATTAACAAAATTATCATTGGTCTAAAGAATAGTAGTGCCCCAGGTATTGACAACATTCCAAATATAGTACTAAAAAATTCTCGGACGATTTTGTGTTCTATGATTGCTCATCTGTGCAATATTAGTCTTACAGCTGGGGTATTCCCGGCTATTTTCAAAAAAGCAGCTGTCGTGCCTGTGTTTAAGAGTGGTGATGCAGATACAGTTGCTAACTACAGGCCTATATCACTTCTGAGTGCAATTAGTAAAATTATGGAAAAGGTAGTAAACACCCGTCTAATAAAATTCCTCGAAAGCAACAACATTTTGGCCTGCACCCAATACGGTTTCCGCTCGGGTAGAAATACCGAAGATGCGGTAGCAAGGTTCTCGGATATCGTTACAAAAGCAGTTGACGGGGGTGAAAAATGTGTAGCCATATTCTTGGACCTTCAAAAAGCTTTTGATACCGTCTCCATACCAATTTTGTTGCGCAATCTAGAGTGCATGGGCATAAGAGGTATGGTTCTGGAGTGGCTCCGAGACTATTTGGAGGGGAGAAGTCAGGTAGTTAAAGTGGAAAATACTTATAGCCCTAGCTTACCTGTTACTTACGGAATTCCGCAGGGTAGTACCCTTGGCCCGACGCTATTTTTGGCTTACGTTAATAGCCTTTGTAAACTCCAAATAGATAACGCAGATGTACTGGCTTTTGCGGACGATACCGTATTGATTTTTCGTGGGAAAACATGGCCTCAGGTCCAAGAGTCTGCTGAAATAGGCCTCAAACAAGTGTTACATTGGCTTGACGAGCATTTACTAACTATCAACATAGCTAAAACAAAATACATCTGTTTTAGAATATCGGAAGCAACAAGTCCAATGTCTAACTTTTCTATTAAAGCTCATACCTCCCAATGTAAACTCAAAAATGGTAACCCCTGTGAGTGCATTCCCATTGCCCAAGCCAATACCTATAAATACCTGGGAGTTATCATAGATTGCCATTTAAACTGGAAACCGCATATATCGGCACTTAGCAAAAGAGTACGTAAACTACTTCCAATTTTTAAAAACCTACGCGAAGCTGCTGACCGCAGTCTCTTAACCAACGTTTACTATGCCCTTTGTCAATGCGTTCTGTCCTACTGTTGCCCTATCTGGGGTGGAGCCGCCTCGACTCATCTACTAGAGCTGGAAAGAGCGCAACGTGCAGTCATTAAAGTTATGTTCCTTAAGCCCAGTAAAAACCCCACCCAAAAACTCTACGAAGAGTCACGTTTGCTCACCGTTCGCCAATTATACATCTACTGTACAGTCTTACGCCACCATAAATCTATCGATCCATATAAGATTTCAGATAGCAAAAGAAGAATTCGAACACCTGTTCCCTCCTTTAACACAATGTTTGCTCGACGTCAACTGTTCTACATGGGACCTTTTATTTATCGGTTCGTTAATGACTCGAGCCAAACTTACAGAATGCCTAAGATCCGGCTAAAATCGATACTGAAAATATACCTAACGGCTCTTGATTACCTTAGTACAGAAAATATTCTACGAGTATAAAGCAAAAACCACTATGAACTTGAATCCTTCCACATCCACATGCTCCTCTACTTACACTCAGACACACGATATACATGCAGCCGCATACTCCTAACATAAATCCAGACGCAACACACATGGATACATACACAACACACACACGTACACATACACGACATACACGAACACATACGCGACACACACGAACTCATACACGAACACATGCACGACACACTCATACAAACGTATTCTCACACAACTCGCTTTATACAGGATATTAGATAGTTCCCAGGGGTGGAGGGTTGGTAACCTGAGACACAGGATTCTCCTAGTTCAGGTACCAACCCACCATAATTCTGACCGATCCTAGTACTCATTTTAAAATTATATTTTTCTGTATTTTATTTAAGACTTTTTATGTGAGATGTTACCTGTATGGTGAGAAATAAACATTATTATTATTATTATTATTATTATTATAATTAAGTATATTGCCGGTTTCATGGTAACTAAGGTAGCAAAGATAGTTAAATGTGAAAATTGTTTGGTGTCTTTGTTAAATACTGTTTCCAAAAACAAATATGAATTAATCTTAAAAAAAGATGAAGGTGTTCTGCACTATCCCGCCGCTGATGTTATTTTAGTTTGTGAAATAGCTGGAAAAATATTCAATCACAATTTAACACAATTAGGCAGTAGACTGTTAGAACAAAAAAGATTTTATTACAATTAACCAATCAATGTCTTCATAAATGTATAGGAAGACAATTCTTCAGAGAACATGGTATTACCTACGATTGTTCTTTCTCGTCCTTTAGATGACCATAAAATATTATTAATTAAAGGAATTACTGTAAAATACTTAAAAAATCGCATTTATAAGTACACACGGCTACATATCAAGTTAGACACCCTATATACGCATAACTACGCTACATACAAAATAGAGAATTTTTGGAAAGGGACAGTACATAATGGTGGCGATATAATTGTAAGTATAGAGCGTAACAAAAATATAACGCACTCTCTCGCACGATTCGCAGCATTCAACTTCTAATAGATCAAAGTCCAAACAGTCTAGGTTGATGCGTTGCTGTGTGTATATAAATCAATTATCAGAGCCTATAGAAAAATAAGGAATATGTACACTAAATGAACTTTATTTCGCAATTAATAGTTTTTATTTAGATCTATTCCTTACTGATTTTATAATGTTATTTTTATAATTAAAATTAAGTATATGCTTTGTTTCAATTAAGTCGAGCATGACCCAAAATTTCCATTTTTCCCATTAATATCCCCTAAACATGTTACTATATATATATATGGCAATTGGCAACACACGTTGGTCAATGTGAGCGTTCGCATTTAACAAATTAACACTCACATTGACAAACTATTTTCTCAGTCACGGCACAGGTCACGGTTACAGCGTATATAAATTATTGGTCTATTGGTTTCTCCGTTTACGGTTTTACCCGTGTTAGTGTGTTAGTCGCTACACTACTGCCATCTACGCGTGATGTCACGGCTATGACGTCGTCGGTAAACATTCTGAGCGCGACTAGTAAACATTCAATTACCGGGTAAATGGATAATCTAGATTATAACAATTCAAGTATAAAATATTGGAATACGAAAACATAACAAATAAATAAATACCATCAAAGCATAACTATTAAATTTTATGACACTGCCGCGTAATAAGATAATAAATAATATTTCGATTGTTGTTATTGTATACCTACCTATTTTATAAAAATAATTGTGTTTTATAGATTGCTAGATCCATGGTTTTCTTGTGATACATTTACTCGCATATTTCCCGCCTTATTATTATCTGTAATCTGTCAAAAACTTAGCATATTTTTAAATAACATTTTCCCTTTTTCTGGGAAATGGTCTGCTAGTGCGCCTGTGCCAAACTGCCAATCTACCTGAGGATTCGGGTGGCGCGAGACGCGGTACGGCGCAGTGCGCCATTCGTTTCAGATTTTATTTTATCGTTTACGCCTTACGCGCTAACCCAATCCTTTATAATAAATATAATGCCAACGTATTGCGCAGTTAACAGTTGTAATAAAAACTCAAGGAGTAATCCTAAATTATCATTTTACCAGTTCCCGAAGGATCCTGAAAAGTAAGTAGTATGCTTTATTTATAATTTGTCTTATACTCTATTTTTCATACAAATTGAATTTGAATTTGAATACTCCTTGCTCGGCTACTGCTAGGCACAGATCCTCCTAAAATGACTGGGACCAGTGTAGGCCACATATGTACGTAAAAAAAAATGAAACCCTCATATTTGTTATCTTTTTTTTATTACTATGCATAATTTTTTAAATATTAAATTAATCAATAAATTTTTTAATAACAATATTTTTTATTAATGTAGTATTTTATGCTTGCGTTATTCTGAAATCTTTATAATTCTCTGACTGGGTTTGAGCAATGAATTCAGGCTATTGTTACTAATAATTCTACATACTTTAATAACTGGTGTATTTTAACTCACACCAAGCTAAAATCTCTTAAGCATATGCTGTGTTTTATTTTGTGTATCTATACTGAATTGAGTTAATCATCCATGATAGAAATCTTCAGTACGTATTATTAGTCATATTACACATACATAGTTATATTGTTAGTCCCATATTTACTGTTTATACATTAACTATAATGTTAGAGGACTTTATGCCTAAAGCATTCTCAGCCAGTCTACATTGTGGTGCGAAATGAATTATAGTAATAATTATGAGTTTTACAGTACCTAGCTGTTTGATCTTGTATGCTATGCTTTGTTATCATCCTAATTACTGTCCAATTAAAGACCTCTGTACTTTGGAGATAGTTATTCTACTCTTTGGCATCTTGTGATATGATGACTGAATTCTGCTGTATGTAAAACTGATGTTCACCATGACTCTACACAGTGGCAGATTGGTCCAAGTTATTATATTTCTTTTTGATATTAATAGCTATTTGGGTTGCATTATATCAGTATTGTTGTTAATTTCTCCAGCAAAGCGCTTATGTTTTTAGAATTGAAGTAGGAATGGTTATTAAGGATTGTAAATATGGGGTAATTAATATGTTGAGGTTCAGCGGGCAGGTGCTCTTTATATAATTTTATAAAAAATCTGTTTAGTATTGGTGTATTTGTACAAGTTTTGTCATGTTATATAGTTATATGGTCTAACTACTGGAGTCTGATGATTAGGACTCTGATAATGAGTACCTTAAGAATTAATGATAATAAAGTGGGTTGCTGTTGTTTATAATATTGAGGAGCTATAAATAACTATTTGTACTTATGTGCTTTAAATTTAAAGTTATTTGCAACTTGACTTCTATGATTCTAAGGAAAAACTACTACTTTCCTATGTGTTTATTCAGGATTAAAAGTAGCTTATTCATGCATGCATTCATCATTCATCATTCAGGCTATTTGTTTCCAATTATTTCCATAACTTGCTGTGTAATTCTATAAAATTATATTTATACCTATCTACTTACCCTATGAACCTACATAAAATACTCCTAAATACGCTAAACGAAAATTAGTATCAAGCATGAGATTTCCTATAGTGCTTACCTAACAATATAAAATGTCATGTGAATAAAAAATAACTCTTTTATATGATGTATGATTTATTCTTTACACTTAATTACCTACTGTTGGTTACGTTCCTACGAAGTGACGTTTAATAATGATTTAGGCAATTTAAGAAGGTATGTAATTAAAATAAAAACGAGAATATTACTGCTAAATTGCAATCTAAGATCACAGCAGCATGCGGGCCTAAGAACTTATCGATTGGCTATTTGTTTTAGACTTTATTAGTGTTTAATATGTAAGTCTCACAATAATATGGTATTATTCATAACATCATACTGAAAAGATATAGGGAAGACGTGTAACTTCACAGAGCATAAAAATTAAAAATTATGGAATATTTCACGCCGCGCATCTCATCGCGCCGCTTCCTGCTATAGACAAAAATAACAATAGATGCGCCCAACGCCCAAAGAGAATGTATTGTGACATTAGTCGTGTCTAACGTGGCGCTGAGCGCAAACGCTGTCAGTGTGCACATATCTAGTGTAATAATAAACAAAGTTGTAAAAATGCCACACTGTGCAGTGATATGGTGTAATAACCAGAGTAAAAACTTAAATAAAAAGAATTCTGGCATAACATATCACAGGTAAGTGTAACAAATTACAGATTGTTTTAAAAATTAAATGACTTTGACGTTAGCTTGAAACACAACACCTCGAGCATGCGCAGAGCTGCGGTCAATGAATGCACTAGTGACGTGCCACTCCTATTGTATGCCGTATATCGATAATTCCCTGGCGCATCCAGGTATTGTACCTTTAGCACTGAATATGTAACAAGTGATACCAATTATGTATACGTAGTAAGTCGGAATATGTAAATACGATATGAATTATTTGTTTTACCGGCAGTAAGTAAAGGAAGCCGCATTAAAAAATTAATATAACTGACATAGATAATAATGTTCTTTTAGGTTTCCCGTTAACCCTCACATGCTAAACAAATGGATTCTAGCGACAGGCAAGCTCAACTGGGCGCCTCGTAAACATGATACAATATGTTCTGACCACTTCGACGGTGAATGTTTTATAATGAGTAGGACTAATTGTACACATTTGTCGCCTGATGCTATGCCAACGTTAAAACTACATCCTATTTTTAACGAGGTAATTCGATTTTATTCTGTTGATTTTGGTAAGATTACTATTAACTACAATTTTAATAGACAGTAGACTTCTTATATTTGTAATCATATATTGTGTCAATTACTTTCTTACTTGAATGGGACTTTATTGTTGTTACGTGGTAGCAAGCGTCATTTGATTCTCAATTCTGTGTCTAATTCATAGAAAATATGCGATTTGAATAAATAGGTATTATTAATGTTATGTTTACGTTAAGCTAAAATAATTTCACAATCAGATGGCCTACTACGGGATTTCATAGCTTCAGACGCGTTAACAATGTATGGTAAGACAACAGTTTAAAAAATATTAAAAATATAAGTATAATTTTATAGAACACAGGGATTAAAAAAAATCTCTTTATGTTTGTATATATCTTATCTTATGTATGGGGGCCAGTCAGCACAGAACGGTGACACTTCGACCCATTGGGATCTTTTGTGTCGGCCCCAAGATTTATCCCTTAGCTATCTCCCTATGAATGTACTGCATCAGTCGTAGCGTACACTTCAGAGGGAGAAGCCTGAAGTCCTCAGGGTTTGGATATGCCAATCCCATTAGACCCATCCTCAATCCAGCCAACGCGTCGCATTCACATAGTAGGTGCGATATTGACTCGTCCTGTTCACCACAGGCTCTGCAGATCGAATTGTGAGCCAATCTCAATCTGCACAGGAAGTCGTTGGTGCCAAAATGGCCAGTGAACGCTTCTGTGAGCAGGCGTATTTGGCTCTTGTTATACCCGCAGAACTTCCGGGTGAAGCCTGTGGCTCTGTTTGCAATGAATTTCTTGGAGTGTTCCAGACCCCTCAGGGCCTTCCACTCTAGCCTGTGTTTGTCATTGCCATGTGCATTCAAAGCTGCCTTGACGGTGCTCTCAGAAAGTCCCACGAATAGCTCGGGGCCCACAAACAGTTGCAGCCCACATACGCTAAGTACTTACGCTCTTACTATGCGTTTATGTTAAGTTGAAATAATATGTACATTGCTTACAAAATTATAATCTCGTAGTTTAGAGTTGCCTTCTCAAAAAGTAAACCGATTATAATATATTTTCACTAATAAACAGAAGGATTTTGGCTATGTATTCTTTACTAGTTGACCCGTGCAACTACGTCTGTTTCGCATAAGAGAATTTGCCCCGTTTTTGCAATATTTATTATCGAACATTAAAATACTTTTTCAATTCGAACCAGTAGTTTCTGAGATTAGTGCGTTCAACCAAACAAACAAACTCTTGGGCTACAGCTTTATAATATTAGTACATAAAGATTTAACTAGATGTACCCGCGCTTTCACTCGCTTTTATGGTTACTGCGCCGCCTCCGTAGGTCGTAGCGTGATGTTATATATCCCATAGCCTTCCTCGAAAAATAGGCTATCCAACACTAAAATAATTTTTCAATTCGAACCAGTTGTTCCTGAGATTAGCGTGTTCAACCAAACAAACAAACTCTTCAGGTTCGTTAAATCCGTATCTGTTTGCGGAATGTCTGAAAACAATAGTATATTTGAGCGTTTATTGTAATTTCAGAAGGTTCCTTGTCTTTTCAGTAATTATTAAAATACAAAAGAAACAAAATATAGCAATAATAGATATAGATTACATCTTAAATTAATTCCATAATCTTTATTAAGAGAGAAAACAGAGAAATACGTTTGTATAGACTAAACGCTGTCCGGCTTTCCTTAAGATAAATATATTGTACTACAGAGAAAATAACACGTGAGCTCCCTAGCAGACACGCCCACGCCCTACTTTTCATATTGGTATACAAGCGACGCGTGTCAGTGGAACAGGAACAGGCAATACAATTTATATTGTGCATCGCTCGGCGCTACCTGTCACTTGGCAAGAGTATTATTATTACATTCTGCACGCTGTTCGTGTTATGTATCATTAACATTTAATATGTTATATTTGTAAGTAGATATAGATTGTAGATAGTATATTTGTAAGTTCTTATTTTGACGGGTGTCTCATTTGTAAGTTTTGTTAATATTCTGACCATATTTTGGATTTAGTGTTTTATGTCTGTCGCATGATTGGATAAGTGTATTATTTTACATAAGTAAACATTTAAGAGCGTATACGCCTCGCGCGGCGGATCGATAGGTATTTGTAAAACCGCGGCACCCCGCGCACCGCCAGTGCGAAATCCAGGCGCACTCTGACGATGTCGCGAGGAATAATGATCTTGATCCTTTTTGCCATTTATGAAAAGTCTTCATCTACGTATACGTCGATTATGACAATATTCAAATTAATTAGTTTCAATGCAAATGCATTTAAATCAAAGGAAGCTAGTTATTACTTGTTTAGTAGGAGGATGTTGCTCAGAATAACGACTTCTTTTCAATAGTATAGCATCTGTTATAACCGCCTGTATAACCTTCGTTTATAGGAGTTTTCCTTTCCAATGTGTAGTAATAATAAAGTTGTATATAAAATAAAGTAGCTATTTTGGGCACTTATCAAGTGAAAATCAGAATAGACAATCTATAGATTCATGTTCATTACTCTTTTGCGCAAAAAATAACAAAACAAGTTATTCATCGTTAGTCCAGTAAGTTAAGAAAATAAAACACATAAATATCAAATATTTTTTTTTATTAAATTTCATTTTGTAAGGTACGAGTATTTTTAAAAGAGTTAGCTTAGAAGGTCGTGCTTCTAAGTGGCATCGACCTACACTTACGTGGGTCAACTATTTCAGGCAACAAGCACTTATAGTAATAATTGAGTAGTCTAGGCACCATTTCATTTGCCCAAAATTCATCGTCTCGAGTAACTTTTGCAACTTTCATGGGCAATTCTTTACCCGTCCAGACTGCCAATAGACATAGATGCTTGTCTGCAATGTGAAGTTGACCTTGTACCTGATAAAACCAGTCGTGTTTCCGGTTGATGGTACCATCAAAATTCTAAAACGTAATTTTTTTATCGTGGATAGCGTCAACGGCGTCTATACCATATGCTGTAATTGGGCACTTGATTTCAACAATACCTCCCTCAAACACGCCGTCGGGTGAAGCCCCCAGGAAAACGAAATCTTTGTCAATAAACAAACCACATTTATTTATTTTAATATTCAATTGTCTTTCGAGTTGAGAAATTGCAGTAGTCTCATTTGTTTTCCCATGTCTTATACTGCTTACATGATCAAGAGAATACGAATACAAGTGGTTTTTTACAAGTGGCGCGGAACTTATATTTTTTCTTCGTTTGCAAACTTTGCCAAACAGTGATGCTGTTAAAAGACACCAGCAACTCCAGCCAAAGTGCGCTCTCTGCTTGAAGAATTGTATTTCTTTCCACTTCTTCTCTGTTGTTGACCTAGAAGCATAATAAAGTAAGGATGATCGTTTCGCGCTATAAAACATTACAAAATGTATGCATCTTAGCAGCTTTTACCTGTTCTTGAAGATTTTGTATAAATATATTTCTTGCAGCCTCGTATTCATCTACGGACATGTCTGGTTTTTTACATTCTTCCCCATAATCTTTTTTGTCATCCAAAATTAATCGCCTCTTTGGTCGATGATTCTTTGATCCCTTTTCTTTCCTTTTAAGTCGTGCCATTTCTAATCGTTTTAAAGTCATACCTAGTTGAAAACAAAAAGGTTTCATCTGTAATTAATTATATCGGGATATTTAACATGTACATTTTATTGAGTTTAGACAAAAAAGGTTTCACATTATGACGTATTCATTAAATCTCAACTTAAATCATGAAAATAATTAAATAAAAAGTGTACCTGGACTCCTTTGAAAATTTGATTTATAAATTGCGTACTGAGGCTGCGCAGTATTAAAGGATACTACAGCGGCATGGCATCGGACAGCATATGAGTTTTTTTGTGAAAAATTCACACGCTTGCCTCCCACTAACTTAGCCACAATGCTGTTGAATTGTTCAGCTCTATTATTTGTCACGTTATATAGTAGACTTTTAGAGTGGAAAGCTAGTTGGGTTGCATACTCCATAAGTTTTTTAAACAACATTTTCATTTGTGGCTTCAAATTTTCTTCCATATTTCTTTCTTCTGAGCAGTAATAACCATCGCAAGCGTAATGGTCACCAAAAATATGAGAAGGGCTATTAAGGATTTTTTTTTTAAAATTAATTATTTGTTCAATGTGGCTTACATTTTGCGCTTTACGAAAACGTACTGCTTGTTTGACGGCCGTCCGAAGCCTTTTTTGCCGGTCACCAGTAAGAAAACGTCTTTCTTGTAAAGATATAGATGTGTCTTTACTGATGTTAATAATTTTTCTAGTGTAGTTTCGTAACAGATGGTTGCTACATTCAATTTTTTGGACTTGGTAGTTTGGATACGGTCTTTCTAAGATTTTTTTATAGGTGCTAGCGTCACCGTCTGCTATCAATGTACCGTATATTACATTTTGCCTCGCCAATGATGTTTTAAATCCTTCTACAATAGCACTTTGTTCCATACTTGTTGAAGAACATGAATGATTTTTGAAACAAATGTGGTTTTTAGACGGCACACTGTTTACTGCTGCTCGAGCACAGATCACGCAATATTTATTTTTGACGCCTATGTATAAAACTTTTCCGGTTTTGTACCCTATAATAGCGGCGACACCAGACGCAGCAGAATAGTTATTCTTGTATGATCTTTTAGACCAACAACAATCAGCTATGACAGTCAAAACAGGAATGCCATCTTTTATGTCACCACATGCAATAGCTTTGGAAGCTTCTTCTTGCGCAGCCGCTTGCATGCTGTCTTCTGCAGCTGATTTCCACCATGTAGCTATTTCGTTGTGACATTTTTCATATGTCGGTTGACTGACTAGTGGTAGATCTACAGAAGCTAACACTTCATTCAAATTAGACCTGCCAATCCCAATCATCAAAGCCCCTGTCACAGCACCTTGATTGACGTCAATGTTAGTAGAACATGTTATAGACGAAAACAGCTGAAACTGCATATTACACATATTGCATTTCATAATAAATGTTGATTTCAAACTGTCCTTCCGCTCTTTAACTACATTTATATTGTTAATAGTACAACCTGTTGCTGTATTGTGGTTATTGATTGTTTTAATTTGTTCTATAAAATATTGGAAATCTATAATTCTCCGACCTTCAATAACTACAGTGGCTTCAAGCGGCACTCCTGCTTCGATAACCTAAAAAGGAAAACTTTATGAATTGTTCTGCTTACTTATGATAAATTTTGCATTTGCATTTAAAGCGTATAAAGTAAATCTAAAAGATCTTATTTTTACTAATACGAGGTGCACATGATTATTAGCTAGATTATACTCATACACATTACCAAATCAGACGCTTTTGCAGTTTGAGATGACGTAGCTACTTCTGAGCTGAGGCTAATCTGATAAGATGTAGTTAAATTCTGAAACAATAAGCAAGTTAGATATAATAGATGCATATCGGACTGTGAAATGGTTAAGAATAAGTAGTTTTACATTACCATTTCTTCAATTTGGATTTCATCAACATTTTCCATGCTCTTAACTTTAAGATTTTCTTTACAATACCTGAAGATAACCATAAACCAGTAAGCACACAAATCTTGTTATTTGAAAGCGTAGCGTATGGTTAAATATGCGATTTAAAAAACACAATTATATAAAAAATATATAGACCGGACCCTGGGCTTAGAAACGGCAAGCTGAGGATGTTACTGGGAATAACGCTAGGATAATGATGAATGCTTGCAAATGAATACAAAAAATAAAGGTATTTTTTCGCATATTTTAGTAATTTTTTTTTAGTATATACAGGAAGCATGGCGAAAGCTCTTGCAAAAAGTATTATAAATGTACCAACCTTTTAGCTCTAGCTTTAGCTAAAATCTCTTCATTCACCCTTTTTCTAAGTTTTGATGTGGTAAGTTTAACTCTTTTACTTTTATCCTCATTGCAACAAGAATCTGGAAAAGAAATGTTCTTTCAAAAAATAATATCATTAATAATATGATTAAAATATAAATATTTTACTTACCAAAATCACACCAAGATGTCACGGTCGCACTATAACTGCACTTAACACTAAAGTTCACTAGATGTCACACACGGAGCTCCGAGCGATACGTCCAATCCTTGAAGGGCCTCGCGGCGTACTGATTTGCAACGATTTACGCGCGCGGGTTTATAGTAATTTTAAAATGCATGTCTTGAATAAAATTAAACAAAAAAAACTAAATGATGTGAAGATTTTTGTTACAGAGTATATTTTTCTATATATAAAATCTTTATTTTACAAAAAACAAGCAAGATTTATTGTAAAAATAATGATTTTAGTAGCAGCTTTTTGTCGTAAATTTCACTTTGATTATAGTATGATTGTTTACGTTTGGGTCTAAATTTAAAGAAATACTTTCTAGTTATTTTTGCTGAGGATCTGTACAATCATATAAAATAGTTTGTTTATAATATTTACAAGTGATTTCGAATATGTGAAGCTTTAAAAATAGCTCAGTCAGGAAAAAATAGAAAACACTGTTTGTTTATATGGCCATATGTCACAAATACTTTCATAATATACAAAATCCTTTCTTAAACGTATAGAAGAAAATATTTCCTATAATAATATGTAATTTACAGTTTTGTAAGATATATTGTTACAGAGATGGCATGCTTTGAAAACTACGCATTTTGTGTCAAGAGACCAAAATGGGCGTTAACGCTCTTAAACAACGGATCCAAACTCGGAACTATTTGCAAATCATAACATTTTTATACCGTATAGGGATCATATTTGCTACATTCGGCGCCTTGTATGCTGCTGAACCTTACTAAGCGCCATTTCAACGGTAGATTCCATCTCTTAATATTGCAAACCCGACAAGTTAGCACACTTTACGAAGATGGAATACATACCTATATTCAGTGCACTGTCTACGTATGTTTCTGGAGGAACGTGGATTGTATTCATTCAACATTAAACTAAAGATAGACCATTCCTTTTGAATTTAAGGCATATTTAATGCTAAGAGCTGGCCTTAACCTATTGAATTTGGTATCAGACTTTGCATAATTCTATTCGAATATCATTCGAAAGTAATTGAGCGCATCACTAGTTTTTATAAAATTAACATCTGATTCATATCTGAACAACTATTCTTCGTTTAGTTTTATTCGTTTTTATACGCACTATAAAATATAAAGTACCTAATAAGTACTATACTTAATAATAATTTGTATGTGGATAGAGTTTGACAAAACTTTAAATAAACTGGCCATGTCGAAGCATAAAACTATTCCAAATTCAAATTCGGTTTCACCGTTAATATTTAGATATATCATAGACTAGATTTTAGAAAATTTCAGATTTAATATTTTGCAGATGTACATTATGGCTTGAGAACATAGGACGCCAAGATTTAAAAGATATGATGCTTAACGACAGACGCAATCATTTCAGAGTGTGTTCCGACCATTTTAGTAACGACGATGCTTCATTTACAATAAGAAAACTCTTAAAAGATACCGCAGTACCAACTTTAAAAAAGAACATCGATTCCACATTTAATGAGTCCTTGGCAACGAAAATTAAAAATATTCGTGACGTCACTTCCAGAAGTACACAGACTGTTAAGATTGTCAAAGATAATGTTGCCACACCAATAAATGAAACTCCAGCGCCTCAGCCTATTCCGAAATTTGTAATGGATATACCGAAAAAGCGAAAATGGAATCCGGATTTGATAGAAACTGAAGAAAATGTTAATGTTCCTGATGATCAGGTAACAGAATGTATAAGTCGACCATAAATATACGGCGTGACGTCACTCTTCGTTCGTTCAAGAAGGAATGAAGTATCTCTCTTGAAATCTTTATTCAATGTAAAATCAGTATTATTCTGTACTGTTATAAGTGTAATATTGATTCGTAACCAGTGTTTTACTATGTCATTTACGTACTGTGTAATTCCCGGGCGTCTGTCTCCGTAACATCAAACGACAGAATCACAAAGTAAATAAATACATAGTGTTAATTTAATATAGCGCAAGAACATGGACGTATTCACAAACCTTGATGGCGCATCGGTATATAATGCCACTGCAACATATGAGGTCTTGATTGATTCATGATCGACCAAAGTGTTATTACTTATTAGGATACTCTGTTAAATAATAATAATAATTTGTTCAAAAGTAGTTAAAGAATTTTTCTTTTTTTCTTTCTAGTCTTCTGTATCTGTATAACATTATAAGTAAACATATAATATAACTATATAACATTATAACATTATAAGTAAACATGTAATGTGGGAAGGATCTGTCTCCTGAGATACAGGTTAATAATTTAGTTCAGGGGACAATGCTCCTATGTAAAAGTGTTATTGATGGCTACAATAAAGATTATTATTATTATTATAGAATTGTGAGTAGCAGTGCTAGTCTAGAACTGTGCCCGAAAGACGACAATAGGGTCGCCTCCTTTATCTGAATCTAAGAACAAATCTCGGGATATACGAGTAACTGCTTGCCTACCATTAGGCAAATGGTGTGTCTGTTATGCAGCTATGTAGTTCATGTTCTGCCGCAATAGATTAATATAATATTTTGGTATATTGAATGTAGAGATTCTAATGGTACTTAGTTCTGTTTATCTTTTTGAGGGTGTGGGTACATGCGTAACCCGTCTAAAGTTGGTGTCATTGCGATGCATACGGGATCGCATTCCCAGCACTTCACACCAAGTTTTGAAAGGCCAATCAACGATGTAAAAATCAAACTCATAACGAGTAATTGATGATTGGCTGTTGCTAATCCTAGCAGTTAACACGTTTTTGATGATTTGTTAAAAAAACGATGCGCTGCCTTTTAGAAACTGCGTGAGTGCTGCATTAGAGTATGTCAAGTATCAGGGACTTAACAATTTTGACACAAGTTAGTTACTATATGCTGGTGAATATTTTCCAGTTTAAATATTCACGATTTATATATATTGGTATCCATCCATCCAAAATTTATGTGCTAAGCACTTGACTGTGTAACTATTTCCGTCTTTCTCGATCCGATGCCAAATCCTTCAATTCTCTATATGTGTTTACATTGATTTTATTTTCAGTTGATCTGTAAACTTTCTTCGTGGTCGGCCTCTTAGGTATACTAATGTTATTTTTATTTTCAGGGAAGTCAGGCGGCGAGTTCTGGCGACAATCAGGGTCAGAAAAAGGTGGCAGAGGTTCTTGATGTGAGTTGACTATAATGTTATAATATCTGCTCTGTATATAAACTGTCTCACTGCTGGCGACGTGATTCTTCCGTGGGAGAAGGGTATGCCATAGTCTACCACGGCCAGTGGCCCACTGCGGATTGGCGACTTCATATATCTTCGAGAACGTTACAGAGAACTCTCAGACATGCAGATTGACTGACGATGTTTTTTTTTTTGCAGCGAGCGGCATGTCGATCCTACCGGTATATAATGTGACTGCTTAGCATGAGATCCCGGGCTCGACTCCCAGATCAGACAAAGCATTATTGGGATTATCTGTCTTGAAATTCTTAGTAGCAGGAACTGTACATGATAGACGTACCTAATAGGCTTGCCAGCTATTACGGATACGGTGTATTGTTCAACATTTCGCCAGTTTTACAACCGAAATCTTTTGTATGAGAAATCATCTCGAAGGCCTTAACACTATCTCTTATAGCGTGTGCAAGGACGAGACAAAGCTGTACACTCTATAACGCGCTGTCTCGTTCTAGCATGCAATGGCAATACTTTAAGGGATAGTGGAAAGGACCTATAATTCTAGTATTATTTATTTATAATAAGGTACACTTACAGCAAGACTTAATGTTACAAATATAAGCACTTACACTATAGATATAACCGTGGGTATATATTAAAACTGTACATAGAATTAACGTTATATAGGCAACATTAAAAGCAAATTTAAATTAAATGAAAACATGAAAAAGAAATTTTATATAAAAGTAATAAAAGCAGTTACAGCAAATCATTTCTAAATTTATTTTCTGACGTGTTAAATATATCCAAGTTAAACGTCGCGTTAAAACAATTGTAGGTTCTGCAAATTCTAGCCAGGGGATAATGAATACCAAGATTAGTTCGAGTAGTGGGCGAGATGAAGATTTTTGTGATGGCCTGTCTAGGGTATCGACGGGGTACATTTAAGTATTAACTTAGATAGGATAGTCAGGGCATGTGATCTTGTGGTTTTGGATTTTATGGAGAAACAGTAAGAATTAAAAGTCATTCGTCTGTTCCTTAGGGTAAAGTCCTCATCTTCAGAGTGTACAGTTACTTACGACATGAGTACGAGGAGTTGAAGGCATACACAGGCAACAGCTGCGACTTAAGTCCCCTAGCTAATATCCTCAAGAGGACTTCTGGCGCTACTGGTGTGAGCGAACATATTATTGAAAGAATATTGGACGAGAAGAGACGTTCAGGGCAGTTTCAAGACGAAGTGCCTGAAAAACGCGCCAGGTTGAGTCATGAAGCTGAAAATACCAGTGTCAAGTAAGTGTTGAAGTCAAAAGTCTTTAATCTGTGCTAATTTTGAATTGACTGCTTTGATGACTTAGTGGATTAAGCGCTTGCCTCACCGTTGCCACTGCACCCAGTGTTGTGGGTTCGAATCCCACACGGGACAAAACTTTGTGTGATCCCACAAATGGTTGTATCGAGTCTGGATGTTGTTTGAATGTTTGTAAAGTACCCGGCGACACAGAAACCATTAATAGGGCGGGAGTTGTCTTTAAAAAAAAATACTAATAACCTTCTACCGGTATGACCGTCAAGTTTAATAACTTTTGTTCTACCACATTTTACAAAACTCAATACGATTTCTCAAAAAAATAAAACATTTTAACTAGTTGACGTAAAAAATCTTTATTTATACTAATGCTTATCTTACTATACAAGTTAAACGAGCAGCAATAGGTCAGTGGAGAGACCAACAGACTGCAATGCAGAGGGTCTCGGGTTCGAACCCACGTCGCGCACCTCTGACTTTCGGAAGTTATATGACTTTTCGAAATTATGTGCGTATTCATTGACAATTATCGCCTGCTCCGTGCCTCGGAGAGCACGTTAAGCCGTCGGTCCCGGCTGCCATGAACATCTATGGCAGTCGTTATTGGGGAAGTCGACACAAAATATCCCACTGGGTCGAAGTGTCGCCGGTCAGTACTGACTGACCCCCACATAAGATAAGATACTATACAAGTTTAATTGAAAAATACTAATGATCTTTTACCCGGGTCGCCATGTCGTCTTCAGAAGCCTTTCAAGTTTTGTTCTAACATAACGAATTAAAAATTTGATGCGTCTTGCTTTCCGTTCAACGCCTTCCAATGCTGTGTGTTGTATGTATGTTTATGCCGCTGCTTTCTTTTGCGACCGCGTGTAGTCTCAAGTCTTAGTCGTGAGATTAGAGCAACCAACTTCAATATTAGTATTTTTGTACGAAAAAGTCATATAATTAATTATGAACATAAACTGTTAAGTAAGGTATAAATAAGTCGCGGATAAGAAGTTATTGCTTTTAATTAACCCTGTACCTATAGGTATAATTCTTCTGTACATGCGTTTACCACCTCCTAAAAAGCTGGACCGATTTTTAAAGTTTTATGTGCGTTGAAGTGAGTAAAGAGATGGTTCAGATTCACATTTGGATCCAGGTAGGTGGCGCTGCGGTCGGGTTCCGGAACCTTAAATAGAAATGAAACATTGTATAAAACGTTACAACTTAATCTATTGATTCCCGAGATTTGCTGATACAAACACACAAGAACTGAATTTTGGTATGAAATAATAATAAAAGCAATTGCCTTAAAATAAATTATCGTTTGTACTAAAACTATCTATTTGTGTACCAAGTTTCAATCAAATCCGTTGAATGGTTTACGCGTGATTAATTAATAATCATCTTCACATACTTGCACATTTTTATCTCCGTTTATGAATATGTAGGGTCTTAAATATAATTTATAATTGTATTGTTTTCTTTTTTCTGTAGTCCGACCGAGGAAACCTCTAGTTGTGTTACTACAGACAATGTTCAGCAGACAGACGACGCCGGGTAAGTGTTACTTTGGTCCAGCTAACTAACAACAAAATGCAATATTGAAATTATTTAACCCCTTTAAAGAATTCTAGCCGTAATTTATAAAAAAGAAGAATTAATTTTTTTAAACATAGACTCGTGCCCCAACTGTTTCTTGGCTTTTCAGCAGCCAATGTCATCTGGAAAGACGCCGTGCTATTAAAAAAGAAGCAAGCTTTTTAACATGACATAATTATTGCAGGCAACAGGAACAAGATGCGTATGAAATTACAACTTTGAAGGTAGAAGTTGACGAAGAGGCTATCCAGTAAGTACTATACTGATTCACGCCAGTACATATAAGGGGTAGGCAGAGGTATATTATAGACACATTTCGATAGCTACGTAAATATTCTGCTACAGGTACAATCGAAGAGCACGATGTGTTACGGAGGAGAAAACGCCGTCAGTGAATCCACCACAGCCTTCAGCCAGCAAGTGAGTTCTTATTACATACCTATAGGGGTCGTTCAGTCATTACCTAAGCATCAATGGGGTGGATCTCTGCTATGGTTATTAGTATTTTTATTTACATGTACAAAACTAACAATTTACATACAACTTAATTACTATTAACATACTTAACTACATATAACTCTACTAGCTTATGCCCGCGGCTTTGCTCGTGAAAATGAAGGTTATGTTGATACCCTAATCTCCTAGCGGTGTGTAATATACGTTACGATCTATCTGATTACCAATTATGCATAAAAAAATCATAAAAATCGGTCGAGCCGTTTTGGAGGAGTGCGACCACAAACACTCACAGTGTGACTTGAGATTTATATATCATCCTTCCATCCATCCATTGATTATATATATACATAAATGTTAATTAAAAAAATGCATGATTTGGATTATGTGTTATGCTTAATTTGCTGTCAAGAGGTGGAAAGGACTAAAATCTTGCTTATACTTAAATACATTATGTCACGTCAATATTTCCGAAGGCAGTATTTCTTAGAGCCATACCTAGCCCATTACGATAATACTCCAAGTGAACCTCAATATTCCTACACAGGCAAAATCAACGTGAGCGATGTGATACGGAGAAGGAAAAGACGTGGGTGTCTCCACAACAGTCCTCGCACGAGTGAGTTCTCGTACCATTTCTATACTAGCTATCTATGTCTTCTTAAGGAGTAGATAGCATAGCCACTCTTTTCATTACATTTCACTTGGTAAACATTAGGTATGCTTGGTGGCGTGATTAGGTATATACGTTACAAATAGTAAATATTTATCTTTTTAATTATTCTGTTGTTCGCCAGGCCAAGCTCCGCGGACCCTCAAGTTACATACACAGTAATGCGAGCAGAGGTCAAGATAGAATCGCCTGACGACGACTATCAACCGTGAGTGTTTTGGCTTTTTAATATGTCTGTCACTAATTACATAAATACAGGTGGCCAGACTAGAGACAAACTAATTTAATATAAGCGCAATTTGGAAATAAGGCGCCCGAATTCGACAAAAAAGAAATGTTACTAATGTAAGAGCCATAGGTAATGAGATGGGTGTAAAAACCCAGGATTCAACCTCTTCGTCTTCGGGTGTCCTTTTTTTATCTGCTTTTTATATGTCCCACTGCTGGGCAAAAGCCTCTTCCTTGGACTTCCAAATCACTGTTGGTAGATATGCCCTGACTTTATGACCTTGTGACCCCTATATCTCTGAGGTCTTTTGACCCACAGGGCCCATATTCAAACTCGACCGAGGTATGACCCCAAGGTGTATGCACACCAAGTTACAAGTCAATCAGTCCAGTGGTGCCGGAGCTATGCCTGTCACTAACAGACAGACACACAGACCCACATAGTGTTTTCATTAACCTCTTCGAAGAAGACTCGGAGGTTATTAACTAGCTTTTGCCCGCGGCTTCGTTTGCGTAAATATAAGTTATGTTACTAACAGTACCTTTTCCTTGATGAAAGTTACCCTATGTCTTTTTCTAATCCCCTGGCGATGTCGTGATGAAGTGTATGCGAAATTTCATAATGATCGGTCGAGTAGTTTAGGCGTGAAAGTGTCTGTCACTGCCTGTCACTAACAGACAGACACACAGACCCACATAGTGTTTGCATTAACCTCTTCGAAGAATACTCAGAGGTTAATAATTTGGTGACGGTACAAATGAGCTAGCTTGTCCGAGAAACTATGACTCTCTTACAGAAAACCACTATTTCAACTAAGAGTTCCGGTATTTCACATGCCATTACGATTTATTTCCTTTCATTCTACCTTCATTCTATTACTAAATTTTGCTTGCGGTTTCGCTTCCATATATGTAAGTTCCGTTAGTAACAGAACTTTTTCTGGATGAAAGGTACCCTATGTCCTTTGTTATTCCTCTGACAACGTGTATGAGAAATTTCATGATGATCGGTTGAGTAGTTAAGGCGTGAAACCGAAACAAACAAACAAACCCACATTCCTATTTATAATATTGGTTAGGATTTTAGATTAATCTATTGACACATTAAGATTACAAGTTGTTTTTCAATATTACGTCAGGTCCAGTTCCGCAGTTCATCACGTCATTGCTACTGAAACACACACGCGAGTGAAAAACGAATCAGCTGATGTAATCAAAGACAATCCATAGTGAGTATTTTTATACATATCGATATAGCCCGATGAGGGTAGACGAGTGAAAGAGCTACAGCTCTAGTAAGATTGTAAGAAGTTCCACTAGTCACCACTAGGGGGACAGCTGGTTGCGACTAGTCGAACAGACCGGATTTCCAGATTTCCAAAGCCTTTTTATGAAAAAGGAGGTTTATATATGTATGTTTGTTGCAGTATGAACGCAAGTGACAGCGCAAACAACAACGCAACACGCGCAACAATCAAATCTGAACCACCTGATACGCAAACACACTGATCTGTATATAAATAATTAAAACGTATTTAAATGTGCATTATTAGATCTCTGTTAAAAAAATAGTTTTTAATAAAAATAATCTATTATGTGTTGTTTCATTGATTCTTCACTAGATTTGGCTCACGGCTCTGCTTGCCTAAATGAAGTTTAGGTGAGAAACAGTACTTTTTTTTCTGGATGAAAGGTACCTTATATAGGTACACACGGCTACACATCAAGTTAGACACCCTATATACGCATAACTGCGCTACATACAAAATAGAGAATTGATGGAAAGGGACAGTGCATAGTGGTGTCGATGTAACGATAAGGATAGAGCGTAACGAAAATATAACGCACTCTCTCGTTCAACTTCTAATAGTTCAAAGTCTAAACAGTCTAGGTTGATGCGTCGCTGTGTGTACCAATAATTCGAATATACTGTGAAATTAATTTTTATGTCTTATCATATGAGCAATCTATGTAAATGTATTTGGTGGCAATAAATAATTTTTATTTAATGGCTTTCTCAATTTGACGTCGGTATATTGGTACTTGCATTTTTAACTGCCTCCGTGGCGCAGCAATAGTGAATGCGACTGCTGCTGTTCATGAGATCTCGGGTTAGAAACCCGGGTTTGGTCAACATAAAGCTAAATGGGTTTTCTGACAATAAGTTGCAAAAGCTACCCGGAGTTACACTCCCGTGCCTCAGCAAGCACTTAAAGACGTTGGTCCTGCGTCTGACCTCTATCCAGTCGTGTCGGATTGCCGTCTCATCGGATGGTGTGTTAGGTAACAGAGAGTGCACTAATTATTAGCGCACACACTTGTGCACTATAATATCTCCTGCGCAGATGGCCAGTTTCTGGTAAGATTGGCTGCCGTGACCAAAATTCGGTCTAGAGTACATCTACATTTTAATAGTGCTTTTCTATTGAATCTAGCCTTAGCGAGTGATCTTTCTTCGTCCATTTAGTTTCCCACAAAATCCTCAACGTAGACAAAAATGGATAGACGCTGCGTTTAGAGAGACACGATCGTAATTGGATGCGGAGGAAGTATTCGCAAATATAGTACCAACATTCCGACACCCAGCCGTATATTTATTTGCCTAAATTAAATTTTCAGATGGTATTTTCTAGTGATACACCATGACCATTAAAAATCGTCGTTCGTCCAACACGAAGCAGACAAAAAATTATGAAAAACGTGTTTTTAAAATAGTTCCTGAAATTCTATAAATGGATTTTTTTACATATTAACACACACACCGATGCGATAGCCTAGCCCCTGTGTCCAGCAGTGAGACAGTTTATATACAGGTCTGATATAATCATATACAAACACACACAGTCTCAAGATTATATCCTTGAAGAAGTGACAGAGTTGTATCTTCGCCAACTATAGTTTGGGTCCCACTTAAGAGGAGACAAGCGTATTGCCGTTTACCAGGAACAGTTCTAGACTCCGTGCTGCTTTTTAAGAATTTCTTGACAGGAAGAAACAGTAAGCTGCCTGAACAAGGAATCGCACTCGAGACTCCATACATAGCAATCCCATGCCACCGCTGTTTCAATGACAGCTGTTTGTATTGGAATATGGTAGAGGTTTTAATTTTTTTTAAATGTAATAACAAATTACATCGGGATGATTTGAATAAGTAGAAATCTTATAGGAATTATCCTTATATTATTTCCCTTAAAGATCTTAAAACCACATAAAGTATGAAAAAAAATTGGCTGACCGTAGCATCTATGGTATAGGACTCGGAGTCGTTGGAGGAGTCGGACGGAGAAAGTCGGAAGAGGTTTTTATTTTTTTTGTTCTCAAATGTAAATAACAATACGAAATCCCATGACTCTATGGGGATAACTTTAAAGAGTAATCGATATGTGTGGAGATAGGTGATCTTCTGAAAATACTACCCTGATTAAATTAGTAACCTTACTATTACCTATTATTTTTGTTTTTATTGCAGAGACCGCAGGAAGCCCCACAGTTATTGAAACGTATTATATAACAAAAGTGAATTCACGAATTAGTTCAGTCTGGCGCCTATATCTCTGCAGACGTAGGAAGAAGTGAATTGCGCCTCATATCGTCAGCTATTGTTTTAGATTTTACGTTATAGGGAGACAGACTATTGCCCTCTACCAGTACAGTACCAGACTACAGGACTACTACTGCTCCTGAGAATTGCTTGCTTGAAAACTCAATAACATTTTGTCCAATGTGGGGATTTAAAACGCGATGGTTTCAAGTAAAATACCAGTGGTACAACAAAATAGTAACTTTGATAAAAAAGTTAATTGTCTGGTTTATAGTAGTACTAGATATGCCCTCGGTTTCAACAGCGTTTATAGTTACTGTGTCATCCCCGTGTGTCGTAGCGTGATGTTATATGTCCTTTAATCTTCCTCGATAAATAGACTATCCAACACAACAAAATAATTATTCAAATCGAACCAGTAATTCCTGAGATTAGCGCGTTCAATCAAACAAACAAACTCTTCAGCTTTATAATATTAGTATAGATTAAACTGTTCCACTGCTTGGCACGGGCTTATTCTCAGCGTGAGAAGGGTTAGAGCATAGTCTACCACGCTGGCCCAGTGTGGGTTAACAGACTTCACATTTCGCCGAGAACATTATGTCGAACTCTTAGACATGCAGGTTTCCTTACGATGTTTCTCTTCACGGTTAAAGTGAGCGATAATTAACTACTTGAAATGCATATAACTTCGAAAAGTAAGACATGTGCACGTTGGAATCGAACTCGAGACCTCTACGTGGCAATCCAATGATCCCCACTAGGCTTTCGCTTTAGTTTGTTAAAATTTACTTTATACTCATACTTAGGACGTCTTAAGAGTCCTTTTGCTTTCCACTCGAAAAATGTAGAGATTTTATAGAATTTTCTCCCACACAGTATTCTTACACTTTCGAAATGTGTTTAATCTGTTAAGTCTTAGATTCAGAATACAGAATTCTGTATTCTGAGATCTTAGAATACCAGACATATTTAAAAATTTATTGCTTTTGGTCACCGGTATGCCGCTGCAACTCAATATGTTAATGTAAATAATAAAAAATAAGTATATATTCCCATGAAAAATATTGTTTTAACTGGTTAGTCTGTTCAGCTCTTCGCTTCAGTTTTAGGACTTGGCAACTCTAAACGCGTCAAACTGTCATAGCTTCACGTATGACGTCAACGTTTGTAAAGCAAACTTCTGTTTAGTTGAAGTGCTAACAAAACAAACTAAAATAAAATGGATTTTAATTATTACAAGCACTGCATAGTACCGCTATGTATCAATACAACGATAAAAACACCAAAGAAACTGTTTTTTCACGTGCCTAAGAATAAACAAATAAGAAAAAAGTGGCTACAACTTGCAAGACGCGATACGAATGTGTCTTCAAGTTCTCGAATGTATTTTTGTGAAGATCATTTCGATGTAAGTATTTATCTGTTTATTTGTATTTACAACATAAGTTCTTGTGATCGATATCATAACGGTGTATTTTCCTTTTGTTACAGTTACCAAATGATATGGCGAATTATATACAATATCAAGTAATGGGATCTGTATCGCAGTTACGTTTGAAACCGGGCTGCTTACCTGGTAAATTCGATTGTCAGCCAGATAGAAAAAAGCGTACATGTAGCAGTTTAACTCGACCGTATATACTTAAAAAACAGAGAATGATGATAATAGAAGAGTGTTTAAATGAATCTGTTGAGGGCAGTATTGTAGATGCCAGTAATACCAGTACTAGATTAATTTCTGAAGGTACTCTTGACATAAATCCAGGTACTTACTTACATTAATAACAATCTACAAGAATATAAACAATACTTTATATGTTTATCTTATAAAGTATTGTTTATATATCTATCTATCTTTATATTATGCGAAGCAAAAACTTTGTACCCCTTTTACGAAAATTGCGCGGATGGAGGAGTATGAAATTTGGCACAGTTTAAGTTTATATAGAGAAGGAAGGGCGAATCCTAATATTTTTATAAAATATTCATTAGAAATACATTAAATTAATGGAAGACTCTACACGCACACCACCATACATTTCGACATTGTTAGTCTGATGTCGAACAATTCTTTGTAACTATGGTTACCTATACCTTATTTATATGTAATAGAGAAAAACATAAAACAAAGTAACAAGCTTAGGAATTTTGGTCGAATTTTGACCACTCTGCGACTGCTAGTATGATTTAATGTAGAATGCTCTCTGTTTTATGTTAAATATTATATATAAATTAATTTAATATTTTGCAGTGTCTCCAAATTTGCTATGGCTGCAAAAGCACTACACTTAGTTTGCAAATAAAAGATTATTAATATTATAAAGTAACATTGAGTGTGTTGATATTAGTTCCTTTATTAAAAATTAAGAATTTCTCGAAACTTTTTAATTTTTCTGTTTATTTCAGTTTTCTCCGAGGATGAAGAAGACTTGCCAGGTCTTAGAACAGGAAATAATTGTTTCCAAGTATTAATAAAACATAAATTCAGAAGTGAAGCTACTGAAGATGGTACTAAGCTACTGGAACGACCAGCACCACCATTAAACTCTTCACATCAATTTATTTCTATATCTCCTTTACGCATGAAGTCATTGAAGCCATTTGGATCCAGTATAAGCAAAGTAGCAATAGACTAGTAAGTAAGCGGTGGTAGCATAGTGGTAGATCATTAGACTGCCACGCAGTGGTCTCAAGTTCAATTCCAATCTTTGACTTTTCAAAGTAATGTGCATTTGCTTTAACGGTGAAGGAAAACTTGCATGTCTGTAACCATCCACCGGCCTAACCATTCTCACACTTAAAAGAGGCCTGTGCCCACAGTAGGCAGTTTAATATAGGGTTGATATTATCATATTATATAATTATAAGAAAAGTAATAAAGAAAATATGAATGGAAGAAAAACTATGATAGCTGATATAGCAATTTGTTCTAGCTTGCACGGACTTCTCACCATACACACATTCTGTACAGATTAAATATTCTTCAGAGTGCAGTGAGTAAGTTGAAGAGAAACAAAAACAAGAAGCAACAGAGGCCATACAAAATATTAACTATACTAATATTATAAAGCTGAAGAGTTTGTTTGTTTCAATGCACTAATCTCAGAAACTACTGGTTCGAATTGAAAAATTATTTTAGTGTTAGATAGTCCATTTATTGAGGAAAGCTATAGGCCATATAACATCATGCTACAACCAATAGGAGCTGAGCAGCAATGAAAAATGTTGCAAAAACGGGTATAATTCTCTTATGCGAAGCAGACGAAGTTGGGCGGGTCAGCTAGTTTAAAATAAAAATGTCCCTATGTTTGATGTTGTACATTATAATTACACACAGACTCAAATATGAATTAAAAGAAATCTGCACAAACAGTATCAAAATTGGTTACAAAATAAGGGCATAATATAGCTGTACCTACATAGTTTGTTTTAATGCATGCACTCTGAAGCTACCTGTTGGATTTCAAAAATATGTTAATAAATATGTCCAGTGGTTTAAATATTTGGTTGTGGCTACAATTTGTGTGTTTGTATGTAATTCTTATTCTTCTATCCGCAGCCCGATTAAAGACGAGCTGAATATCGAGGATGTTGACACAGATGGGTAAGTAAGTCCACTTTCTATAGTAACTGCTATGGCATATATAGCGTAGCGAACAAAGGGTCGTCTTGCCATTGTCGGTTCCTAGAGTGTTGAAAATTCAAATCCCCTAATACAAGACAATAATTAGTATCATCCCTTGTCGATATTTGTGTTCGTTGTTGTGTTTTTGAAGAACTACTCAAACTACTGAGACCCAAGGTTTGATCCAAATTGCGAGAAATTGTTAATTAAAAAAGAAAACTAGCGATGTGCACTTACCGATAAAATATCGAGTCATTCGTATCTTAAGTAAATCGAATGCATTAATTGTTGTTGATTGACTATTTATTATTACAAGTAAGGGTGGCGTAGTAGTTAAAATGTTTGCCATATGATATGGTTTCGATAGCCACTCGAAACAAATTGATCTTGCTCTGCGTGTTCTTTGTGTGAATGTTAATAATGTCCCCAGACAAATGATTTTACTTCCTTACGGTTCTCTTACAATAAACAGGTGCGTGGGTCCCTTCAAAAACATCGGGATTTCAATTCAATTAAAAAATGAAGAGCCTACAGCACGCGAAGCGTGACAAGTGACGACCAATTAACGCACTGCGACATCCTTGCAGTCAATTTTAATCAGTTCTTATTCGTTATAGAATAGTACACGGATGTAGAAACCTCAGTTAAACTATATAATAATAATAATAATAATCATTTATTCAACTTAAATTGGTACAAAAAAGGATACAGAGCTTAGGTTAAATCGTAAAGGTATAATATAAGGGGTGCCTGTACTAGGGTAAACCTGTGCCACAGGCATTAAGGGCACATACTGTATAATACTTATGAAAACATTATTATTTGTATATAAAAACTTACGAATTACATTATAAACTAAGTGATTACTATGACTACTTAAAGAGTTATTTTATTGCGCAACACTTATTGAACAACAGTCATCAAATTTTCAGTATGATCGTAGTTCAAGGTTTGTAAATATTGTTGAACTAATTGCTTAGTGTTAGCATAATTTTTGTCATAAATCGCAGTTATTTTGTTTATATTATTATAAAGAAATGGACCTAAAAATGCGAAAAACCTATTGGTAAAAATATACTTAGATTGAGACTGAGTAGTACAAACGATATCTTTCCGTCGCTTAGTGTTAGTTAGTTCCGGGTTATATTCAAGAGTAGTATGTTGTTTTAGTACGGTGTGCATAATAAAAAGCTGCCTGACTGTTAGTACTTTAGAATTTTGATACGAAAGGCATGTGGGATAGCGAAAAGGTCGATGTGTAGCTACTTTTAGGAGTGCTCTTTGTGCTCTTTCAATTGGAAGAATAACCGACTTGGCGATGCCTCCCCATGAGGTAACACAGTATTGAATAATGGATTGGCACAGTGTCTTGTAGATTTGTATAATAAGATTATTGTCTGCTATATAACGCAGTTTTTTAAAAACGCATATTAATTTACGTAGTCTGCTTGACAAAGTGGCTACATGTTGTTTAAATGAAAGAGTGTGATCTATTATAACCCCCAGATATTTAATGTTAGTTGTACTATGGATTGCAGAACATATGCAATCGTCATTCATGGTGTTGTTACAATGGTGTGCATATAGTCGAATCTTACTTAAATGATCTTGTTGATTGCGCATGTTAAACTTAATGAATTTAGTTTTATCAGTATTTAGTGTAAGCAAGTTATTTCTAAGCCATTTATTAACCACATCGAACCCACGCTGGGCATTTTTAAAGACTGCCTCATTTGTGTCGGCGGAGAAGAGAAGGGCGGTGTCATCTGCGTATTAAACGATTTTGCCGCTAGGAAAGCTTAAGTTACAAAGATCGTTAATGTACACCAAAAATAGAGTACTTCCAAGGACACTGCCTTGTGGAATACCGAATTGTGGCACTTGTAAGTCGGCACTGATGATATTATCTATTTTTACGCACTGATACCTATTTTGTAGATAGTCTGTTAGCAGCTTAAGCTGAGTGCCTCGTATTCCTAAAGCATCTAATTTTTTTAATTCGATAGGTACAGATACAGTGTCAAAAGCTTTTGCGAGGTCGAGGAAGATTCCAATTACTTGTTTTGTATTATATTAACATAGAGTTTACTTCCACAGAAAAGAGGACTTTGAACACTATGAGATGGAGAGTTTAAAACTAGGAATAGACGAAGACGAATACGAGTAAGTGTGACGACGAACACAATTTTTGTGGCGGATCTATGATTATATTTTTATTATAACCCCGTTACGTCCCATTGCTGGGAAAAGACTGCCCTTCTCTGTTTCTATCTCTCTCTATCCCAAGCCGTGTAGGACCTAACTTTAAGACGATGGATGGATAGATAAGAGAGTCTGCTGCGATGTCACTTGATGATAATACAATATTGTTGTAGAATCAGCTGCGGTTTTGACACATTAGTTGATACCAGCCCGAACGTCGAGCTTACCACGCACCCTCCCGAGGTGAAGACTGAACCTGCAGACGACGAATACCGACAGTAAGTATCTTCACAACTTTATAAGTGTAATAAAACTTTATACACTCACGGCTATTTGCAAAGGGGTAAGCAGAGATGTATGAGACTCACATTTCGTCAGTTATGGGATTATTCATGTAATACGCCCTTTGACGTCTATTGGGTACAATTCCAAATACCGTGCTGCGAATTTCTCAACAGAAATACGGAATACGCTTTTCAGCAGACATGATCACGGGGAGACTAAGATATTGGTTGTTTCATTGTTTGGAACTGTTGTTCAAGTACTGCCGAGGTAAATGATAGCTGTAATAAGCGTTTGAGATTACTCTCGAGGTGATATCCATTGATGTAATCAGCGTTCAAGGTATTGACCCTAATGAAGTAAAACTTTAATGGAAAACATCGATGAACATCGTTCGTTGAATCCTAGTACCTAACCTACTAATGACTCTTTCAATTATACTCAATGTTTGTATTAAGAGTGGGTAAACGTTTAATGGACATCGAATTCAAGACCAGCCTTTATCATGGTAAATTAATAACGTTATCATAATTATTTGCAGATGCAATTCCTCTACTAATCACCGGTCTCCTGATTCATCGCATTTCACAGTTAAAACGGAACCTCCTGATGAAGATCACATGTAAGTACTTGTAGCATATAAGTAAATTACACATATTTAGTCTCACGCCTATATCCGAGGAGTGGTAGGCACATGTGAAATACACGATCATTTCGCCAACTACGATTTTAGGTTATTTAGGAGACGTGTCTATTGCTACCTACTGGTCATAGTTCCAGACTTCGTGCTGGTTCTGAGAATTCCTTGACCGAGAATACAATGAGAAGCGTCACAAAACAAAACTTTACTTTAAGACTAATAATATCAATATATATTAATACGTGAAGCAAAAACTTTGTACCTTTGTACGAAAATTGCGCGGATGGGGGCGTATGAAATTTGGCTCAGTTAAAGTTAGTATGAAGAAGGCGGGGCGAATTCTAATATGTTTATAAAATATGCATTAGAAATACATTGAATTAATGAAAAAATAATACACGCACACAACCATGCATTTTACACAAGCAGTCGAATCGCGTTCGTAGTATTTCGGCATTGTTCGGTTGACTTCGTAGAATGCTTCGCAACTATGGTTACATACATATGTATGTGGAGTAGGTGATTAAATGAAAAAATGTAAAACTTTAATAACGATCAAAAATAAAATTTAAATAAATTATGGGCGAATTTCGACCACTTGGCGACCGCTAATTGATATAATTTAGCAGTAGTGAATACGATTATCTTGCATTAGGTCTCAGGATTTCGGGTTGGTCATTGTATTATTGGGTTAACTGAACTGCAATAGGCTAGCTCATCATTATGTAGGTCCTATATGTGGCGGGCATACACCTACCCACCCCCGGTATAAACCCCTTCGGGCAAATATATAGGCGTGAAATTATAAATGTAATTAAATTTTCGTTTAACATTTGTTACAGCATGCAGATTGGTGACATATTGAGCGACAATGTTACAAGTGACATCGTGACACACTATGACGTGACACAAAACATCGCAACACATGTGATAATCAAAGCGGAATCACCACTCACTTAGGAGGCAAATGCACAATAATATGACAACATACAATTTTTTGACTGTACGGACACGTAGCGGCCAAGCGTCGCTGTTGCCGCTGCACCCAGTGTTGTGGGTTGAAAACCGACACAGAAAAATAATTGAGATTCACAAATAATTCTTCTTAATCTGGGTCTACTTTGTGTTTATAAAGTTATCCGTGACACAGTACTTGAACCTCAGTGCGGGAGATATCTTTTTTTAAAACGATAAATAAACGATAGTCGCTTTGTAAATAAGTTTGATAACTAACTGTCTTCCGCAATTCCACTTACGTTTATGATGACTGCTCCGCTCCCGTGGGTCATGGTGTGATGTTGTATACCAAACAACCTTATCCAAGGATTAGGCTATTAAACTCAAAAAGATATATCGAAGCTGACTAGTAGGTCCAGAGATTATCGCATTCAAACAAAAAACAAACAATCCACTCAGCTTTATTATATTAGTATAGATAGATAAATATATTTTGATAATCAGAATGTGGACTTTAATCTGTGAAGTCGATAGGTTAAATAGGAGGCAAAAGGTTAGCTGTCCTAATGTGGAAATCATATGTGGAGAAATGTGGGTGTACACCTCTGTCTTCTCTTTAGGGAAGGAAGCGTGAGTCTATGTTTGTATGTATGTATGTATATAAACAAGCAATACTTATTTGTGTCCAGTTGTACATAAAATAATTTATTTTATTACAGATGTAATAAATATTGTGTTTTAAATAAATTAAGACAATTTTTAAGCTCTTTTATTTAAGAACTAGCATCTACCCGCATCTTCGTCAGTAAAGATAAAAAATCCTATGTGTTCTCTATAGTCCTCCATCCAGGACTTATCTGTGTGAAAGTTTCAGCTAAATAAGTTGAACCTCATGCGTCAATGCCTATCAAAAATTTTCAGAAACTTTCATGCATATTGTTAATATCCGCAAAAAAGTCACTACTGTTCAAGTTTGATACAGATATAGAATGCTGGATGGTGGGGACCATCTAATCGCTTTTGAGAACCTTGATGGAGCGAGTGAAAGCATTCTGTCAGTATCGGCGATCTAATCGTTTTTGTTCATGATTGATACAACTTTTGTATGTTACACCCGCGATCTAATTGCTTTTAAGAACTTTAATCTAGCGAGTGCGCTTGTAACTTCTTGGTTATTACTACTATTAGCACTAAGACCTACCGAGGACAAACAGTCTACATATACATATTATCTACAAGGTATTAAGCCATATCATACCAACCGATTATGAAAATAATTGTAATCTTGAAAATATCTAAAATTGTGGAACCTTACAAAGATTACAATAATTTTAGATATGTTCATTAAAATATATAAAAATGTTTGTATTGTTTTAGGATATCGATATATTGTGGCGTGTCGATAAAAATGTTCCTTCACTACTACTGTTCAATTGTCATCTGCCAAAAGTGTCAAATAGGACTTCGTATTTGTATTCTATTTTATTATTTTTTATTCTATTTAAGCGATCTACTGTTGTTGTTTAAGTTTAGTGTTATTGAAATTTGCAACTGTAATAGTATTTATTTATAAATCAAAATGGTTCGTTATTGTTCTGTGGACGGATGCTTAGAAAATACGAAAACAAATAAAAATAGAAGATTCTACCGTTTTCCAGGCGACGAAAGAAGGTAAAGCATGATTTTAAAGCTTTATTTTTAAGACTAAGTTTAATAAAACTATGTCGTTAAGTTATTCTACTCTATTAAGAAGGATATTCGGTTTCTGATAGGACAGTGTGGTCGATGTGACATTGTGTAGTATGTTAGTGATTTATATTCCATTCAATATATTTTTTAAATTAGCATGAAGCACCGTTAGCTTAGTGGTAAACTGTGGCACTGCCATGGAGAGGTCTTAAGTTCATCCCAAGGCGCGCACCACTGGCTTTTTAAAGATATATTTAATTGTGAAAATAGACATGTCAAGATATCTGTATGTATAAGGGTTCTATATAGTGTTCTCGAAGATATGTATTCTTCTAACCTTCACTAGGCCAGTGTGGGTAAAAATGGCTTAATCCTCATATTGAGTAGAGGACTGTGCTCAGTAGAGGGATAGTTAATAAACACGGCTGATATTATATTATCCCTTTAAAATTGAATAAATGTAAATACTTATAATAAACTTTGAGCTGAGGTTATGCTACATATCTTTACTCTTTACAGCTATAACATTTACATAGATCTATATAAGCATTCAGGCAGAAAAATCTAACCCTAAAAAATATATGGTAGTTTAAGCCACCTCTGCTATGTCCTGAGTGTTGTTGTTGCGATACTGACAGAAGAAAACCTTGAATCCTCTATATAAACAGCTGGAGGATAGCCAATTGGTTCTACCACTCTCAACAATTGAAAAAAAACCCTTGCAAGAACCAATTGGTACCAGCAAGGGATGCAAAATTAACCAGTATTTTATTGACAATAGAGTATAAAATTGTGATTAGATTTGAGGAGTTTGATAGTACTTAAACCAATTAATTTCTGCCATACTCCAGCCGTTATTGCTTTTGACCTGCCTGACCTGACCTGGTAACCCTATCGGCAACACAGGGGTTAACCTTAGACTTTTAATAGAATCTTTCTTTTTTAGATGCAGATATTGGCTAAAAGCTGTAGGTCGAATGGACTTGGAAAGTAAAGGTGTAAACATACTTCACACAAGCTATTTTGTGTGTGAACTCCATTTTACAGACTCAGACTGTCCTAAGAAATATCTCAGAAGAGATGCAGTACCCACATTATTTCTACGCCAACTGGAAGACACAGCTGGTACATCAAGATATACTCAGACCGATTTTGATATGTCTTATTGTTCCTGTAATCTACAAGAATCTGCTGAAATTCCAAATACTTCAAGGTAAATGAGAGCCTTATGGGACATAATTCTTACCATTATTTTGATCTATGGAACTTTACCTTGTTAATAAAATAGTATGTGACAATCGCAACGCGTTCCACGCGCCGTATGACGCTTAAGGGTCAACTCAGATAGAGCAGAGAAATGCTCGAGTACTATTATCATGTGAATAAAATATGGACCTTATTCCATTAAAATAGAGCTCAAAATCGTATCGAAGAGGTATAATCTAGATCAACAGACAACGTGCATTCGAACATCCTCTTCGCGAGTGTATGCGAGAGTATGCGAGAGCATGTTCGTCCGCGGCGTCGACCGACAGAGGCTCCCCGCGTCGCAGGACTAGAGAGTAGATGTAGTGAGTGAAACATTTTTAAAATAATTGATGACGAGAAATCGATTAATCATACTGACTAAATAAGGGCGAGCTATAAGGACCCGCACGGATATTTGCGAGATTGCTTAAGCATACGTAGAGCTATTCGAATTTAGACCACACGCGCGACTGTTTGAGCAGACGTGCTCTTTTACGCTAAGTGTGAACAGCGGATGCTAACTCTGCGAGAGTTGGGCAGTTAGAAATAATTCCCGTGATTTGAGCATGTTAATGTCATAATCTGTGTTGAACCTAAAGGAACCGAGCGCTTTAACAATTCTGTGGCGACCTCATATGGACCAAAACTTTCGACAACAGACAACAGATGGTTTTGTACACAATTTTTCAATATATTATTTGTTTATTTCAGTTGCACATGCGATATAGCAGAGGATAGATGTGACAAGTATTATAAGGCAAATGGTAGCCTGGTATGTACCAGACATTTTTGTGAAGAAGATGTATATCTAACAACTGAAGGGTTTACGAGAATAAAGTCGCCGTTACCACAGCTACAAGTAAGTGTTAAAACAGTATTTCTTATATAGTATAGTTAATTTTTCTTACTCGTCATAATTGGTTAACAACAAACTCATTTTGTAAGCATTTAGTTAAAGCTACACTACCTCTATCATTTAAAAAAAAAAAACTGTGTAACCTGCAAAGAAAACCTTTATGAAAGTTTGTATGAAATATCCATAAAATGTAGACACTGCGCGCGTCGCACACAGTTTTACCGAGGCTAATGACCTTTGATAAGAAAAGGACAGGCGGCGGTGCAAATTTGGGAGAGTGCAGGGTGCGGTAGCGAGGGGCGGGGCGCGGAGGTTTCTTTTAGCTTTGGTATATGCGCAAGAGTGTTCACACATTAAGTTTTTATTGGATAGCTAGTTCAAATTTTAAGTACCTATTTTTTTAGATATTCGGGTCCAGAACCGAGTATTGAATACCCTCTTTCAATATGTCCAGTCTTTTACCAATCAGTCTGTATATTCTCTAAAAAAATAAAGATGGAAAAAGAGAACTTAACTGACTATGTCATGTGAGGTATAATCAGTTGCTTCTTTACTGTCACTGTGTCGAGTGTTATGAGTCCATACGGTACATAAAAATATGTGATCCACTAATAGTTGTTTCGAGTCTGTTTGTTATTTGACACAGTCGTTTGATTTTTCAAAGCCGCGACTGCACTTACTCGCGCACTTGCCCCGATAGCCACTAAACACGCGCCGTAATATGTTTTTTGCTAGCTTAATTATTATTTTGTTGTGTTAATTATATATATGTTAATATACGATATATGATTTTCCAAACATTATAATAGTTAGGTACCCTAATGACCATGCTTTAATTTATTACACAGTTACCATACAATTATTTGATTAGATATTTTTATCTCTGTGTAAAAATCATTTTTGTGACGATGCCATAGATTCTATGATACTGAAAATATATACGTGAAGCAAAAACTTTGTACCCCTTTTTACGAATATTGCGCGGACGGAGGAGTACGAAGTTTGGCACAGTTAAAGTTTATATGGAAAAGGAGTGGCGAATCCTAATATTTTTATAAAATATGCATTAGTAATAAGTTAAATTAATGAAAAAACACTACACGCACACAACCATGTATTCGACACACGCAGTCGATTCACGTTCGTAGTATTTCGGCATTTTTCGTCTGACGTATAATTCTGTGTTACTATGGTTACTCATACCTTATTTATATAGGTAATAAAGAAAAAAGAAAAAGTAGCAAGCTTAGGATTATAGTCAATGAAAGGGTATATTTAAATAAATAATATTTTTTTGAAAAAGGTAGGTAAGTTAACCTGTACAGCCTTGGCGAAATCTTAATGAAATTGGTGTAATAAGGGTAAAGTTATAGACAATAAAACCTTAATAACAAATAAAGATTAAAAAAAAAAAATCTTAATAACGATCAAACTTAAAATTTAAATCAATTATGGTCGAATTTTGTCCACTAGGCTACCGCTAGTTAATAATTAATGTGCCAATATCATACTATACCTACTTTATAATTGTGTTTATAAAATTGTGTTTATAATCACTTTGCATTATTATATCTTTTGTAGTTATACTACTGATCGTTTTATATGGGCGTGTCATGTCACGCTATGCGGTCACCGCCGCCGCCGCGCCGTGCGTGCTGGCCATAGCTATAATATAATATTGTATTTATAGTAGGTACAATGGACGCGAGATTTAAAATGTAAATGCAAAATGTTGTATTTGGGAAAATATTGTAGTATTTTGTACAGACGTATTACAATTGAAAATATCGTCCAGTTTTACGATTTCCATTTCGAAATTATCCATACTGATAAATAAACTACTACTGAAATATAAAACAAGTATAATAGGTGGCGTGTATGCTAGAGGTCAGCTGTTAATCCGTGTAATAGAGGTCAGTTGTTTCAAGCTAAAATGCATTATTTATGATATACTGGAACGCGCTCGAAATGAAATTTTATTATATATGTAGCATTGAATGGCACGATATTTAAAATATTTTTAATATAAAAAGAAAACGAAACTTACTTAATACTTTACGAAAACTAACACATTTTCAGATTACAATATGAATAGGTAGTTATAAACCTTTAGTTATTGTTCTGTAAATTTGAAGGCCTTTGTCACGACTTAGGCGCACAAGTAATATTGTTGTTCTTACCTCTGATAAAGAAAGAGACAAAAATAAAATCGCTATCATCGCAGCGTCTGTAACCAGTTCTTGTGTTGGCGAACTCTTAGGGATGGGCAAATGAAAACAAAATATCGATATCCCACTGGTTCGAAGTGTCGCCGGTCTACACTGACTGGCCCCCGAATTAAGATAAAATAAGATAAAACCCACTGTAGAAGACATAATAACAGATGGCAATAAATAATAATAAATAAATACTCTACCACATACACACAACACCATCTAGCCCAAACTAAGCAGAGCTTGTACTATGGGTACTAGACAATGGATAAACATACATATATTATATACTTTTTTTTTGTAAATACATATATATTATACATAGAAAGTAGAAACACCCAGACCAAGACAAACATCCATGTTCATGCACACAAATGTTTGACTTGTGCAGGAAGCGAACCTGCGATCTCAGGCGTGGCAGTCGGTTACGCTAAGCACTACGCCATCGAGGCCGATTTAGGTTTAGAATTTACTAACAGACCATATTATTTATTTATTTATTTTTATTTATTCAAAAAACTTACAATTTCTTATAGCTAATTACATTAAAATTTTAATAACAAGTAACCATTTACACGTTTTCACATTTAAGTTTATAGTACTTGATCTTTATTATTCATAGTAATAAACATATATATCAAAGAACTGATTCGAACCACTGGTTGGCAAGAACACGTCTATAACTGGAGGCACTAGTATTAAATAAGTCTAGACTATCTAAATTAACAAAATTATTTATATAGCTCGCAGTTCTTATAAAGAACAAACCTTTCCTATAATTAGTAGTGGCACGTGCAACATGCAGCGGATAAGGTACTCTTACCGATCTAGTGGGAACTCTTAAAAGTAAGTTGCTGAACAGACTGGTGGAGTCAAATTTAGATTGGGCTATTTTTACTAGAAGTGTGATATCTGCGATTTTTCTCCTTTCAAAGAGTGGGAGTAAGTGTTGCCGCTTACATCTCGCCTCATAATTATCGTCATATGTTTTACATTTATATTGTAAGTATCTGGTAAATTTACGCTGTACTGCTTCCAATCTTCCTATATGCATGTCGTATTGTGCTGCGTACGTATGAGCAATACAAAACTTTGACGGCTTTTAAGCTTGAAAATTGAGAGCATGATCTCATGACAAAACCTAACGCTTTATTAGCTTTGTTAGCAATGTGATCAATATGTTTTTCATAAGTCAATCTGGCATCATGTATTACACCCAGGTCGCTGATTATACTTTTAATACCTCTCATTCACACTCACACTCACATAACTAATTACCACATTCAAACAAAAAGCAAACAATCACTGCCGCTTCATTATATTAGTATACATAAACAAATATATTTTGATAACCAAAATGTGGACATTAATATGTCAAGTCTTGGAATACCAGATAATTAAAATTCATTGTCTGGCCACTGGTGTGCCGCTGTTACTCAATACGTTAAATAGGAGGCAAAAAGTCCGCTGTCTTAATGTAGAAATCTTACATGTCTAAATGTTGGTGTAATACACCTCTGTCTTACCTTGAGGGAAGGAGGTGTGTGTCTATGTTTGTACATACATGTTATTGCTTAGTAGTGTCCAGTTGTATATAAAATAGTTTATTTTATTACAGATGTAGGAAAAGTTGTGATAAATAAAATACAAATAATCCAAATTTTATGTTCTTTTATTTAAGAATTTTGGCCGCGGCTTCACAAACGAGGATAAAAATACTATGTGGTTATCCAGGACATGGATAATCTGTATACTAAGTTTACGTCAAATTAGTTGAAGTGTTTACACGTTATTGAGTAACAAACATTTCACTATAAACTTTCACGCTCACTCGCAAGTTTCGCCTGTTCAAGTTTGATACAGGTATTGAACGTTATATCCTGCAATCTAATTACTTTTGAGAACCTCGACGGAGCGAGTGAAAGCATTCTGTCAGTATCGGCGATCTAGTCGCTTTTGTTTATGTTTGATACAACTTTTATACGTTACACCCGCCATCTAATCACCTTTGAGAACTTAAATCTAGCGAAAGCGCTTAGTAACTTCTTGGTTATTACTACTATTAGCACGTCTTACACTTATCGACGACAATCAGTCTACATATAGGTATATACATATTATTTACAAGGTATTAAGCCATATCACACAAACCGATTATGAAAATAATTGTGGTCTTGACAATAAAATTATGGAATCTTTCATTTTAGATATATTCATTAAAAATTAATAAATATGTTTGTATTCTTCTAGGATATCGATATCGATATACTGGGGCATGTCGATAAAAAAAGATTCCTTCACTACTACTGTTCAATTGTCATCTGTCAGAAGTGTCAAATGAGGCTTCGTATTTGTATTACTTAAAGTTTAAATTTATTCTATTTATGCGGTCTACTATTTTTGTTTAGGTTTAGTGTTATTGAAATTTGCAACAGTATATTGCTATTGTTCTGTGGACGGATGCTTAGAAAATATGAAAACAAATAAGAATAGAAGATTTTACCGTTTTCCAGGCGATGAAAGAAAGTAAAGCTTGATTTTAGAGCTTTATTTTTAATACTAAGTTTAATAAAACTATGTCGTTAAGTTATTCTACTCTGTGCAGTAGGATATTCGCTTTTCGATAGGTCAATGTGGTTGATATAACTACAGTCAAAATCTGTTATAACGACATCGAAGGTACTACTCATTTGGTCGTAAAAACCGATAGTCGTAACAGTCGGTGATGTTTTCGAGGTCCAAAGTATTTTTATGAAGTGGTATTTATCATAGATATTAATAGGAAAAATATATTTAAGTATAAAATTAATAACATTTTGATTAATTTACATAAAACATATAATATGAAAGAACATTATCATTTTTCTGTATTCATAAAATCTGTGATTTTAGTGTGTCCTCTGTTCTGGCCTGGCCACAATCGCTTTTGTTATAGCAAGTGATGTAAAAGTCACATACTTAAGGTGTTCTTAATATACTTAGAATTTTTTTTTGTGTACCTCAAAGGATAACTCGTAATATACTTAACAAAGTGGCCGGGTTGCTATGTGTACGCTGCAGCCCGGCTACAACGATTTATACAGATAGGATGGATAAAATCAAACGCAATATCAATCAAAATACTTGTACCTTTATCATTCCTCTATTTTCTATGCATACATCCACACTATAACTACCACATAACCAAAATAAGTTGTTATATTTTGATTTCTAATGCCTGTGCAAATAAAATAGCAATAAGAAAGTGTTTACCTATTATATCTCACTTATTTTTATGAGCCAAGTAATCAGAATTAATTTAATTTGTAAGCAGTGATTGAGTTTGTCAGTAATGCGAGACAATAAGTAACCTACTGTAGACATCAGAAAACACAGTCAGGTTGGTGTGGGTTCCGGGGCATGCAGGGGTGCAGGGTAATGAGGAGGCTGATGTATTAGCCAAGAAGGGTTCAGAGCAACTATTTGTGGGCTCCGAGCCATTCGTAGGTCTTTCTGAGAGTACCGGTAAGGCAGCTTTGAATGCACATGGCAATGATAAACACAGGCTAGAGTGGATGGTCCTTAGAGGTCTGGAACACTCCAAGAAATGCATTGCAAACAGAGCCACGGGCTTCACCCACCCGGAATTTCTGCGGGTACAACAAGGGCCAAATACGCCTGCTCACAGAAGCGTTTACTGGTCATTTTGGCACCAATGACTTCCTGTTCAGATTGACATTGTCAAACAATTCGATCTGTAGAGCCTGTGCTGAACAGGACGAGTCCATATCACACCTACTGTGTGAATGTGACGCGTTGGCCGGACTAAGGATGGGTCTGATGGGATTGGCATATCCTAACCCTGAAGACATCAGGCTTCTCCCTTTGAAGTGTACGCTGCGACTGATGCAGTACATTCATAGGGAGACAGCTCAGGGATAGACCTCGGGGCCGATACAAAAGATCCCACTGGTTCGAAGTGTCGCCGGTCTAGACTGACTGGCCTCCGAATTAAGATAAAATAAGATAAAACCCACTGTAGAAGACATAATAACAGATGGCAATAAATAATAATAAATAAATATTCTACCACATACACACAACACCATCTAGCCCAAACTAAGCTGAGCTTGTACTATGGGTACTAGACAATGGATAAACATACATATATACATTTTTTTTTTGTAAGTACTTATATGTTATACATAGAAACATCCAGACCAAGACAAACATACATGTTCATGCACACAAATGTTTGATTTGTGCGGGAATCGAACCCGCGACCACAGGCGTAGCAATCGGTTACACTAACCACTACGCCATCGAGGCCGACATTCATGTATTGATGATTTGAGCAGCAAGGTGACAAGAACGACAAATATGTTAATGTATGCGCACAGTATTTTCTACACAGTATAATAAATGAACCTACGCTCTGTTCCTCTATAGTCTTTATTCAGCTCATAAAAAATAAGTGAGATATAATAGATAAACACTTGTTTATTGCTATTTTAATTGCACAGGCATTAGAAATAAAAAAATATTTATTTTGGTTATGTGGTAGTTATAATGTAGATTTATGTATAGAAAATATAAGAATGATAAAGGTACAAGTATTTCATTGATATTGCGTTTGATTTTATCCATCCTATCTGTATAAATCATTGTGGTCTTTGGACTTTGTTAAGTATATTACAAGTTATCCTTTGAGGTACACAAAATATCTCTTCTAAGTACATTAAGAACACCTGAAATACATGTCTTTTACATCACTTGCTATAACAAAAACGATTGTGGCCGGGCCAAAACGGAGGACATATTTTAGTCTGTTTAGAACACTGTCACACAAACATTCACATTTTGTAATTCACGTTGGATTTTAATTAGCATACCGTCAGTTAAAACTGTTTATGACGACATCGTTTAGAACAACATAACGGTTATATTGACCAAAATCAAAGGTCCCGGCTGAATGCTATATGACCGCCTTATTAAAAACATTGCTTTTCACGAAATTGCTTATCACGACATACCTCATTATGCGACTACATTTAACTAATATCTTTGTAGAATTATATCTGTGTAATGTGTATTGTAAACAATTTGACAGTAACATTATCCACATCTGGGGTACAGTTTAATGGTCAATGGCTATTAAGATCGCAAAACTAAACAAAAACTTTAGTTTAGGGTCTTTTGTAGCTCTTAGAAAAAAAAAATACACGTGCATGCAGTATTATCAAAGCCCGCTTCTTCATTTCTCTTCAGTCAGTTTGTTACTTATCTGTACACAAGACGCACCAAAACATATTGTCGAGTTACATATTTGTAAAACTTTTAACATGTCGGAAAAAAAAAGAAAACGATTTAATATCCAGGAAAAATCGCGTATTATATCAAAGCTAGAGAGCGGCATTCCAAACAAAGACTTGGCAAAAGAATATGGTGTATCACACTCGACAATTTCAACCATTTGGAAAGAGAGGGAAAAAGTTCATACCTTTTACGACAACAAGTTTTTGGAAATGAAACGTGCCAGAACAACGAAGCATGGGAAGATTGAGGAAGCTTTGTTAAAGTGGTTTAAATATCAAAGGAAAAATAATGTGCCAATAAATGGACCAATTCTTCAAAGAAAAGCAAACGATTTGGCTCAGCGTTTTGGTGAAGATTTCGTTTGCTCGTCTAGTTGGATTCAACGTTTCCGGGCTCGGCACGGTATTGTCGGCGGGAAAATGAGTGTTGAAGAAGCCAGTGTTGATAAAGGTGTTGTAGAAGAATGTATGCCGCAAAAGTGGCCTACATCATACATAAAGTCTACTTTACCAGAGCTAAAAGTAAGTGTTGCGTGTTATAATAACATTTATTATATAGTAGGTATAATGTATATTTCTTACTTTTATTTCGTGTATAATCTCTTATTTAAAAGAAACTATAGTGATTTTAGTTCATAAGTGAGTAACTAGATGGCGCTGTGCAGTACGGCTTTATCGCGATATGGTTTAGATATATGTATATATTATCCAAGTTTTATGAATTATAGTTTTGTCGTCTAACGAAACATTGGTTTTTACGTATTTGGTAAGCAAAATAATAATTATAAAAGGCTTAAGTTAATGCTATCCTACCTCTATATGCGTTCTCTAATAAATTGCGAGCCATGCTACACTGACTGCGCATGACTCATGTGTACAAGCGGTCGCCTTGCCACTGCCCCTGCACCGAGTGTAGCGGGTTCGATCCCCACACGGTACAAATATTTTTGTGATCCATTAATAATTGTGCTGAGTGTTTTTCGTGTCTGTTGTTTGTATTTTCTAAAACCGCGATGAAACAATAACAATAATAGTGTTACGTACTGGGTTCAAAGGATTACAATATTACCGACTAAAACACGTTTTATTCTAACACACAATTAAACTTAAAACACAACGCACACTATACTACATTTTTCCACTACAACTAGTTTTAAACTCTGTAGTATTTTCGCTTCAACAAATAGTAGTAGTAGTGTAATATTTTCAAAATGTTGTAATACAGTGATAAATAAACAACGCGATAAAATCCGTATAATTATAGTAGTTTAATTTCAATGAATAACATTCGCGTAAACAGAAGACAATATTATGTCAATGTGCTATGTTTATCACCGGGTACTGTACAGAATAGGACATGACATAATTATGATAGCTTTCATATAGAAATAGTACTGTTCTCGAGGGATGAAAATATGTTAACAAAATATAGATTAGTACAGACAACGCCGCGAACACAATCTAGTGCTACAATCTTTTTCAAATCCGACGTAGTTTCAGGGATTAGTGCGTTACAACAAAAAATAAATTCTTTAGCTTAAGGTTCGAATCCTGGATCGAGCCAACAAAAAGTAGACCGATTTTTCTCAAGAAAAACTCAAAAGCAGCCCAAAGTTAAGAAGTTAGTGGTGTTAGACACCCCGGTGTCTCGAAAACACGTAATAAAGCCGTTGGGTCTGCGCATGATCTCTCTCCGGTCGTATCAGATTAAAGTCCCATCGAATTATGACAGTGAAAAACAGATTGCACTTGTGTTTGCGCACACACTTGTGCACAATAATATCACCTGCGTAGATGGACATTGGACAGTCTCCGTTAAGAATGGCCGCCGCACTATGGTCACCGTTACACATACAACGCCGTTTCAAAAATGTTTTTAGCGAAAATAGGTTTTTCCCAATTCTTTTGACAAACATCAATAGTTTACTAAACAGATCATTTAATTGCGACATTTTTTTTTCATTTATTATTTAATGGCTAAAATGAGGTGCTGAAATGCAGTGAGTCAAAAAATGGTTTCGAGTGAATTATTCATACAGTCATTTCAAATGAGTGTCGTAGAAACTTTTCATTCAGAACTATATATATGTTATATATTTTTAGAAAGCGCAAAGCATGAAGTAATTGTTATAAATAAAATCACAATAATATGTATTTTGTGTAAGCCAACAATCACGTTGGAAGATTTTTAAAATTTATTTATTTATTTACTCAATACAACTATCATCACAGGGTTAGCCTAATACAATAGTGATCCATTAAAAACAATGCTACCTTTGTGAATTCACTCAGAGCACAACAACAGAAAAAGTCTGTTTTGTTCGCTGTAAGGTTAAGAGTGCGAACGGTGCGCGTCAGTGGCGCCTCTCCCAACAGGTTGGTACGCCCTCGCGGCTCATCCAGTAGGGTCGGTTACCGGCGTCGCCACACATACCTATCCGGTACACACAAACCCAGCAATCTTAGTATATTTGCGTTATACAGGGTGTCCCAGAAGTCGACGTCAAGCCAGAACTGCGTGATAGACAAAGTCATAGTAGTTATCAGAAAAATAAAAAAAAAGTCTATCTCAAGTATTTTTAAAATAACAGGCATTTAAAAAACACAAGAAAATCAACAGCCTGTGATGGTCTTTTAACTCTCGTTACTACAAATCTGCATTTATTTTAAATTTTATTTTTATTTTTGTAATACAACAATTTACGGAAGCATCATCAAGATGCTTCCGTAAATTGTTGCCTAAAAATTAAAGCCAACTGCTCCAGCTTAGAAAAAAATTCCACGCATTGCCCAACTAAGTTTGTTTGTTTTACATTTTTTTTCAGTACAGCCAGTTTAAATTTGGCGAAGTATTAATTTTGAATACTTAGTTGGGCAATACGAGACATTTTCTACCAAGCAGTTGGCTTTAATTTTTAGGAAAAAATTTACGAAAGCATCATTAAGGATTACATAATAAAAGTAAAATTAATAATAAATGCAGATTTGTAGCAACGAGAATTAAAAGACCATGAAAGGGTGTTGATTTTCTTGTTTTTTTTTTTAAATGCCTATTATTTTGAAAATACATGAGATAGATTTTTTAAAATTGTTTTCTGATAACTACTATAACTTTGTCTAACACCCTGTTCCGGCTTGACGTCGACTTCTGGGACACCCTGCATACTTTTCCTCTTAACACTTCAAATAAGTATTTAGTCAGTGCTAGACTTCATTCCTAAAATAAATAAGGATGATGCCTCTCTGTTTATGTATAGTTCTTGATTATCAACATTCAAAGTTTAGCGCTGTTTGCCGCTGTCTTGTTATTTATCTCATTCAAATACTTAATTACTCTATCTTCCAGAGAAATAAATTTTTTATTGCTCTCTTTGTCCTTTTTTGTAAGTCCGAAAAATATGAGAAGTTAATTTTCAGTTACTATGGTATTATTTGCCGATTCCACAAAATAAACACAATAAATTAATTTTTATTCATGGCGTGGGATAATTAAAACCATGATAAAACGACACAGTCACAGAAGTGATATGTGTATCATGTGCGAGTAAGTGATAAAAATATTTTCCGTCGATAACCGCAAAAGATAATGAACACACTGAACTTCAATTCAAATGGTAGACATTCAAGTTAACATTCATAGGCTAACATTCACAATGTAACTTTGCAATATTTAGAGTGAGTTAGTAAATTATTAATCAATTATTTATCGCAATGGGTGAATTTGTTTGTGCTCGTAGGGTTTTGTGTGACTTTTTTATAAATTCTAATAAAAATAAAACCGATTTAAAAATATTTTTGATGGACACTTTTACATTGTCCTCAGAAAAAGCTGATATAGTTAGAGCAAGTGTTCAGAAAAGTGTTGTATCAAAATTTAACGAACGATGGCAAAAGGCGAGTAGGACAAAAGAACGCTTTGAAAGAAATAACAGTACTTGGTTGGATGGTGAATTTAAGGTAATATAGGGCAATTATTTATTAATGAGACGTATCAATAAATATTGTAGTCTGGCAAAATACTCCGTGCTCCTCTGTTCGGTATTGCCGACCCATTTTTATAAAATTTGCCAATGAAACTCCACAGCAGACTAAAGACATGTTTGATAATATCAAGAGACAAATAGATAAACTTGCTCCATAAATGATAAGCAACAAAGGTATAATACCTTAGTAATTTATAAGCTAATGAATCACCCCGTGACCATGGCTGCTGAAAAGCAACCGAAACGTCGGGGTAAGTGTAAACCTAAATACAAATAGTTTTAATAATTTTAATAATTTCATTAGCTTATAAATTAGTAAAATTCCATAGTAGTAGTAGTAGTGTAACAGTTTTCAAAATTATGTAATAGGTACAGTTTTAAACAAACAACGCGATAAAAGCCGTATATAGTAAAAAAAAAACTTTGGTTGACTTTTGAAATACTTATTGTTTCATAATTTTATTATCTTTTTGTAATATTTACGCCGTATTTATTTTTAAATCTTGTTTATATAATTAAGTTTAAAGTATATTAAATTAAATGTTCTTTCATTTGAAAGCTCATATATTCAGCAATATATGTCCAAATTTTCAAGTTATTATCTCTTAAGAAGAAGTCTGCCAGCCCGCATTACGCCAGGATCGTGGACTGTGGCCTATCCCTTCTTACACTGAGAAGAGGCCCGAGCCCAGTAGTGGAACAGTTTAATACAGGGCTGATATTTTTATATCTCATAAGGCAAAAGAGATACGATTTTTGAGACGGAGAACCTGTTTCGGAACCACAGTGCGCCGTGAGCCGTGACTGAAATCCGGTCTGGAGAACATTATTATTTTATTATCTTATATATAAAATTCACGTGTCACAATGTTAGTTACCATACTCCTCTGAAACGGCTTGACCGATTTTTATGAAATGTTATATGCATATTTAGTAGGTCTGAGAATCGGCTACTATCTATTTTTCATACCCCTTAGTGATAAGGGTTGTCCAGCCTTAACATTTTTTTAATGGCAATTTTTGCCCTGTCAGCTAGTATTTGTATAGAATACACTTTCTCGAACTAATAGGTGTTTGAAATGAAACTGCACAGGAGCGACTACGCCCAAGTTTTTATTGTCTCTGGTGACATATGTGACCATAGACCAAAGTAACAGTTTACCAACAATCACCTTATTTGTGCTTCTTTATATACTGTATAATAGTTACAATAAATATTTTCCAATTGTTCTATGTGTTTTATTTTAATAATCTATTTTCACAATCGTAAATTAGTGTCTTAGTTATTTATATCGTTATTCATTATTCCAGGTTAATTGTGCGTCGGCGCCAAACCAGTCGTTAAAGATACCCGAGGTAATTAAATCTTCACTTGAATTTATGAACGGCCTCGATGGCGTAATCGTTAGTGTAACCGACTGCTACGCCTGAGGTCGCGGGTTCGATTCCCGCACAAGTCAAACATTTGTGTGCATGAACATGGATGTTTGTCTTGGTCTGGGTGTTTCTATGTATAATATGTATGTATTTATAAAAAAAAAAGTATATATGTATGTTTACCACCATTTTATAAATAGGGACCCATCTCTATTGTATTGTCTTTCTTTTTTTATCGACTCTATTTATTACATAATGTATACTGTCTGAAAGCAATACTAATAATAAGTTGTTTGTGTGCCAAATAAAACAGGTTAGAAAAATTACTATTCTCATAATGTTGTATAGAACCGATTTATGTAAGCCAAAACTTAGTTAAGACGATCAAACGGGTGCTTGGCCTAAGTAATACTAATTCCCCCAATGACGTGGGACCTAGAAACAGTTGGCGAGATGTGGATGTATAATACATCTGTGCTTACCTCTTGAAGAATATAGGCATCGTATCGCCTCGGTGGCGTAGTGGTTAGTGTAACCGACTGCCACGCCTAAGGTCGCGGGTTCGATTCCAGCACAAGTCAAACATTTGTGTGCATGAACATGGATGTTTGTCTTGGTCTGGGTGTTTCTATGTATAATATGTATGTATTTACAAAAAAAAGTATATATGTATGTTTATCCATTGTCTAGTACTCATAGTACAAGCTCTGCTTAGTTTGGGCTAGATGGTGTTGTGTGTATGTGATAGAATATTATTATTATTATTTTACTGCATTCGTCTTCCAATAACCGCTGAATTTAATACAAGAGCTCTCGAACCCTCGTATACTGACGGTCCTCACCCTCCAGGGCGCAGTGATAATCGCGCGCGTGTACAAGTACCTGCAGAAGGAGTACGAGGAGTTGAAGGCGCGGAGCGGTGATGCACCCGCGCTGAGCTCTCTGGGTGACATCCTGGGGCGCACCGCCGCCGCCACCGGACTCAGCCAGCGAGCCATCAGCGCAGTACTGGAGGCTGGCAAGCGCTCACACGCGGGACCGGAGGGAAGAGAACAGAAACGTGCCAAGTACTACTTCGATGAAAATGGCAGGTATGTCGAAGGGATACCATTAGCTCCATAGACCCTGAAGGTGCCCAATCTCCCCTAAAAGTACTACCTGTAGAGCTGAGCTTCCGAATAGCACTCAGTAGGACTGAGCTTTCGCAATAGCATTATCGGTACAGCTGAGCCCCTCTAATAGCACTATCTGTAGAGCTGAGCCTCTGAAATAGCACTATCGGTAGGGCTGATCATACTCATTCGTAAATTTCATTTAAATGCCTAGTCTCTACAATCAGGTCTGAAGGACACTATAATTATTATTTCCTTTATTTGTAACTACATTCTCTGATGTTTTACAATAATCAATTCGAACAAAAAAAAGTATAGACATGTTTGGCGTAACCTGATGCCGATGAGGCATCAGGTTTTTTAGACCAAGCTTCTGGTGACTAGAGCTCCAGAGACAGGAACCTTCGAACAATGAGTACCATGTCGAGCAATACCGCCTTCTGTATCAAGGTTTTGATCCAGCCATCCAACGCGAGCATCTTCACTAGTCAAGGCCCCTGTCAAGCAAACCATTGACCAAAACGACATTATTTATTTAATGTACTCTCGAATACCAAGAAAGAAAACGTATAAATTTTTTGACGTACCCACTTCAAAAACAAATTTACGTCATTATGCTGCAATACCAAGACTGTAGGCAGTACAACAACATACCTGAAACCCATGAAATTGATATTTGTGAACCCTTATGTAAATTCAAGAAGCAGTTAAATGAATTTCTTTAATCATCTTGCCTTAATATGTCTTATTTGTTTGTTCATATATGTACCTATTGCACTTTATATCTGTTTCGTTTATGAACCATATTATATTTTAAATTGTTTTTCACCTTTAACCTTAGTTGTTAATTTGACTTTTACTGCATGCTGTGGTCTCCTATAATTGAAGGGGTCCACATTTATAATACTTATGTTGAAAATTCTGTGTAAATTGCAGTGTTTATTCTTTGTCGGAGACCCCAAATAAATAAAATTAAAATTAAAAATAGAGTATATTATTATTAAGTGACTTCTCTGGCGTAAATATAAGTTAAGTTATAAAGGTATCGTTACTTTTTCTGGATGAGAGGTAACCAATATCTCTTTCTGTACTCCTGGCAACAACGTGTAAGCGACATTTCATGATGATCGGTCGAGTAGTTAAGGCGTGCAAGCTTAACAAACAAACTAACCCGCATTTGCATTTATACATACGTACATACATAGATAGATTTACGCCTATTTTCCAGAGGGATAGGCAGAGACTACGGATTTCCATTTATAATATTAATTAGAGTTATTTATATACATTGTTCTTTTCGCAGCACTATAGATGACGTCAGAAGCTGTGTGAACAGAGACAACACGTCACAGCAAGACACATGCAAGTGAGTCTCACTTCTCTCATATAGCTCTGTTTCATTTCTTTTTTAAATACTTCTCCTGCACTAGGAATAATCCCTGTGTGTGTTTCATTTCAGTATGTAGGTGTATATATATATATATATATATATATATATATGTATGTATGTGTCGGATAGATAGTGCGTCAGTAACACCATCGACTGACATAATGCGGGCGTACAATAGGGCGATCGAGCAAAGTGAAACAATAAATGTACAGTAATCACTTTTATTGTCTTCACAATAAATTAACACGAATGTCTTGCACGAAACGAATGACAGTTCCTAGCGAGGAGGTCCGCACTCGACGACGGTAGAAAGATCCGTCCATGTAGGGTGCGCCTCCATTTAAGTAGGCTCTGTCGTAGCACACGAAGTTGGCTGCGTGTTGACGTCATCGCAACAGTGCTGCCATATCTTCACTAACGTGCCGCGTTTTGTAACCGTACTAATGACCGTCGCCGACATATGTATACTTTTATGTAGGTAATAATAATATAAGCAATTATTTTAATACATGCTAACTCGCGCAACTTCGTCTGCTTCACATAAGAGAATGTTCCCCGTTTTGCAACATTTTTCATTTATGGGCCGCTCCTATTGGTCGTGGCGTGATGTAATTAAGAGATTTTTCAATTCTAACTAGTAGTTCCTGAGATTAGCGCGTTCAACCAATCAAACAAAATCTTTAGCTTTACATATAATAGATGTGCCCGTGGTTTCACTCACGTTTTTTGGTTACTGCGCCTCCCCCGTGGGTCGTAGCGTGATGTTATATAGCCTATAGCCTTCCTCGATAAATGAGCTATCCGACACTAAAATAATTTTAGTATAGATAAGTAAATAAAATCATAAATAGTGTATTTAATTCACAACGCATGTTGTGTTGTCACAGCATGCATAATTATGGTGTAACACCACTATCATTCATAATAGACAAAAAAAGAATGTAATAAGTGAAAATAAAAAAAATAACAATTAATAAAATATGAAATAAGTAACATTGAAATTAAACACTTTATACGGATTTTATCGCGTTGTTTATTTTACTTTAAACACTGTTATTACATAATTTTGAAAACTCTAACACTACTATTATTGAATTTTACTACTATTTAAGCTATATATATTTTTTTTCCTAATTAAAACTATTTGTATTTAAGTTTACACAGTTTTAGAGTTTTCAAAATTATGTAATAACAGTGTTTAAAGTAAAATAAACAACGCGATAAAATCCGTATAAAGTGTTTAATTTCAATGTATAACATTCGCGTAAACATAAGACAATATTATGAAATAAGTAAAATTAATTATGTGGTAACTAACATCTGAAATTTAATCTGCCTGGTTTTAACAATCTTAACAGGTTCCCTGTCCGATGAATCACATATGATACATAACAATAGACTTTCTATTGTATCTATCACGAGACAACAAATGGGTTAATACAACTTTTAAATATTGTTATAAATGTTGCCAACTATATAAATCCGTCGCTGTCTTGCCAACGCAACTAAAAGTACACATCAGTTTAATTATCTATAGCCGGCGAATTAGTGTGTCTAATACACCCATGTACACCCTGTTGGAAATATAGGCATCAGATTATGTATATTAATGGGGCTCCAAGTATCGAAACATGACCTTAATTAATAAAATTTGTGTTAATTCTAGGCTATTTATTTATTTTAATTTAATTAATGATATAATATTATAGGCTATATATTTATTGTGATGTTAAATTATCATTTTTATGTGTGATATATAATGAATATATGAATGAATAATTATATGCTGTCGATGGAACCAGTTTTTCTGATATAAATATATCATTATTATTAGAATTAATTTAATTTTTTTAGTAATGTTAAGCTTATGCACTCGCTTTCTATATATGTATGGGTACAGCTGTGTCTCATAAAGAATGGATAATTCTGAAACACCATTTTAGAGCTATTGGAGGCTCAAAATAAAATAAAAATTAAAATGTTTGCCAGGTCGTTCAGAAGAACCTTTTTTATATGGGATTCAAACCCACAATGCTTAGGCGACCAGATTACTGCTTGACCGCTGCGCCTTCCGCGCAATCTCTACAAATAAGATTCTTCTAAAATTGCTGTTTCCATTATTTTATAATAATAATATTCTATCACATACACACTACACCATCTAGTCCAAACTAAGCAGAGCTTGTACTATGGGTACTAGACAATGGATAAACATACATATATACTTTATTTTTTGTAAACACATACATATTATACATAGAAACACCCAGACCAAGACAAACATCCATGTTCATGCACACAAACGTTTGACTTGTGTGGGAATCGAAACCACGACCTTAGGCGTAGCAGTCGGTTACACTAACCACTACGCCATCGAGGCCGACATACATTTTATGTAATATATATACCTACTAAATCTATTATTTTCAGAACTAGTTCTACCGATCACAATGTATTCAATTCATCACACAACAATCTCAGAACTGTTCCAGATGACGGCAAGAATCTACAGTGAGTATTATATACAAATAAAATTTACATTATATTATAGAACCGTTCGCACAGCAGTCGCATACAACACCGCTGTATGAGGTCATTATTAGACAATTTAAATTAAATATAAGCAACCGAAACGTCTGGGAAAACTAAAATTAAATATAAATAGTTTTATAATTTAAATAGTTTAAATAGAAATAAATAGTAATGGCTAGTATTTAACTGCACAGCAAAAAATACTAATTGCACACCAAAATATTCTTACCAAAAATACTAATTGCACACCGAAATATATTTAAAGAGATTAAACTAAGTTGACGGACCTCGGCGGGGTCGCGACCGCATGCGAAAGTGATTCGCGCGGCCCCGTCGATAGTGGTTTTGTCGAGGAACACCGTGGTAGGTTTAGTCGGTATTCCGGGAGGTACCTACATTATTCTTATTCCATCTTTCTTTTACCCCGGTGAGTCCGACATAATCCCTCCGCCCGCCCCCACGGAGGGGTATGCGCCAATGCATTCCCAAACGTAAAAAACAAAAAAAAGCCCCGCTTCATGGGGCTCCTATTTTTGGGTGGGTTTAAGAAGGAACCTAACATAATCTAACCCTTCCGAGACGGAATGCAGTTATTTGAGACGTATAGGTGCTGGTTATGATATATTTAGTAAGCATATTTTGTTGTGCAATTAGTATTTTTGATGGTCATTATATTTAATCGCAATAGTAACTAGTAAACAGATAAAAAAATAAAAATATTACAATAATCTTCAGGATGTAAGTTACTCTGTGTCCTTTCTTAAACTTCACATACACGTTGTCAAGGGTACAGAACCCCTGACAACGTGTATGTGAAGTTTCATGATGATCGGTCAATTAGTTAAGGCATTAAAGCCTCCTCCTCCTCGCTGGTTTCAGCGTGAATGGGCCGGATCGACCGGGGTAGTACTACCCTCTCACAGAATACCGGCGTGAAGTAACGGTACCCGTACTGTTGCGTTTCGTATTGGTGAGTGAGAGAGCCAGAGGCCCAGTTACCCCGATCCTTTTCCTATCCTTTCCTTTGTCCTTTCCCTCCTTCATTCCTTTTTAAAGGGCTGGCAACGCACTTGTAACTCCTTTGGGGTTGCGGGTGTCCATGGGCGGCGGTAATCGCTTACCATCAGGCGATCCGTCTGCTCGTTTGTCAAACTATAGGATAAAAAAAAAAAAATTATGTTTGTTCGTACTTGTTCTACTAAACAGTTCTATGGTAGAACTAATGAATTTTTTTTAATTGTTCAACGATATTAGGTATCACAAATAATAGAACTAATGGAAGTCTTTATTCCCACTTGTTCTACTTGTTATATTGCTAAGTTCTATGGTAGAACTAATAGGAGTTTTGGACGGAGGTGGGGGCTCCTATTTCTGGGTGAGTTTACAAAAGAGAACCTAACACAACTTACCGCTTCCGAGTCGGAATGCTCTTTACTGACGTTATACTAGAGAGAACCAAAACTCCCATTAGCTCTGCCATAGAACTGAGGAATAGAACCAGTAGGAATAAAGACTCCCATTAGTTCTACTACTAACACCTAATATCGTGGAACTATTGAGAAAAATATCTCATTAGTTCTACCATACTGTGAACTGTTAAGTAGAACAAACTGTTAAGTAGAACAGTAAATAAACTGTCCCACTGCTGGGATATTGTCCACCACATTAGCTACCAATAAAGCGAGCGATAATTAACTATTTATTATGCACATCACTTCGCAATTCAGAGATGCGTGCCTTGAGATCGAACTCGAGATTTCTGCGTGGAAAATTATGTATGTTTTTTTATCTCCAGGTTGGATACTAACTCCTCTGCTCATCACGTAACAGATGCGTCACGCGTCGTAAAGATAGAACTACCAGATAATCAGTAAGTATTCATGTATACTTAACTATTTCTACAAATAACTAAAAATAAAAGTTTTAGGTAAGTACGTCGCATAAATATGACTTATGTGGTCAAAAAGTTAACTATTAAATATAGAAAACTTAGAAGAGAGACCCTAACAAACACACAAAAAGTTCATCACAATTGGTCCAGCCGTTTATGACTCGGGTTTGTTATGTGTTCATTGACATACATACAGATTCTTTTTTCTTTTTTATCCCTTTGCTATGTACCACTGCTGTGCAGAGGCCCTCTCTCTTGGACTTCCAAACGACTCTTCGAAGATAACCCCTGCCAATCCTTTTCGAAAACTTAAAACTTAAATAATATATGTAACTTGAACTCTTAAATTATAAATTATAATATAGTATATGTGAGTAATAAAATAAATACCTACTTGCTCTATATACTAAAATAATTTTCAATATGTTTTATAAATGACTAGCATATGCGCGCAGCTCCGCCCGCATGGTACCTACATAAAAAAAGTAGCCTATGTCCTTCCCCAGATTTAAAAATATATCTGTACCAAATTTCATCTAAATCGGTTGAGTGGTTTAGCCGTAAAAAGGTAACAGACAGACAGAGTTACTTTTGAATTTATAATATTAGTAACCATAGAATGTTCGTTCTTCTCTCCTAGTTATGCTGTGCCCGATAGGGTCAATAATTGTTTCTTTCTACATTTATAAGACCTTATGGAGTGCAATAAACGAATTGAATTGAATAATGTTGTATTACTGGCAGGTCTGAGAGGCGGGTGATCGGTCCGTGCAGTCGGCACGAGATACCTGACTCGTCACACGTCGAAGTGAAGGTGGAACCGCCCGATGAAAATCCTCAGAAGTACGTTGAAATTGTTTTAATATTGTTTCTGTAGTATTATGTACAGTCGGCCAAAAATGTGGTCTACCACCATACGGTTGAGGTTCATTTGAACGTCATGAAAGAACAAGATCGATTTCCCCTTGCAATAATATTGCAGTGACCATTGCTCTCTGTATCATATATTATATTTACGTCATGCCATGTGTCAAGTTAGATAAGTCAACCTTAGCGATAGGTCTCGGCCTCGGTGGCGTAGTGGTTAGTGTAACCGACTGCCACGCCTAAGCCGCGGGTTCGATTCCCGCACAAGTCAAACATTTGTGTGCATGAACATGGATGTTTGTCTTGGTCTGGGTGTTTCTATGTATAACATGTAGGTATTTGCAAAAAAAAATATACAAATGTATGTTTATCCATTGTCTAGTACCCATAGTACAAGCTCTGCTTAGTTTGGGCTAGATGGTGTTGTGTGTATGTGGTAGAATATTATTATTATACCTATCTTACTGAAACTTGTCAAAACTGGTAGACTGCCTCCCTATCCCTCAGGAACATTGCTTGAGTAGTAGAGCCTCGCTGATTTCAGCATGAATGGGCTCGACCGGGGAAGGACTACCCTCTCATAGAATATCGACGTGAAATAGCAGTGTTCCTACTGTTGTGTTTCGTTCGGTGAATGAGAGTGCCGGAGACCCAATCACCCTCTTTCCCGCTCCGCTCCTTCTCCTTCCTACTTCCATTCCTAAGGGTCGGCAACACGCAAGTGATGCCTCTGGTATTGTAGGCGTCCATAGGCTACGGTGACCACTTACCATCAGGTGGGACATATGCTTGTTTGCCACCTATGTAGTATAAATAAAATTAAAGAACTACGATTTTCTTGTTGAAAGAGGTACCCTGTCCTTTTCTGTACCTTTGACAACGTGTATGCGAAATTTCATGATTATAGGTCGAGTAGTTACGTTGTGAAAGCGTAATAAACAAACACACATTCGTATTATATTATTAAATAAGGATTACCCACCGACTGGACCAATCATCATGAATTCGCAAACATGAACTGAAAGGGACAGAGGGAACCTTTCATGCAAGAAAAAGTACTGTTCACGAGTCATAAAAATCTATACTAAAATTATAAAGCTGAAGAGTTTGTTTGTTTAGTTGAACGCGCTAATCTCAGGAACTACTGATTCGAATTGAAAAATTCTTTCAGTGTTGGATATCCCATTTATCGAGGAAGGCTATAGGCTATATAACATCACGCTACGACCAATAGGAGCAGTGCATAAATGAAAAATGTTGCAAAAATAGGGAAAGTTCTCTTATGTGAGGAAGACGAAGTTGCGCGGATCAGCTAGTTTACGATAAATCTAGTATACAATATTGTAGAATTATTTCACAATAGATGTTATTTTTTATTTATACTAAATCATATATGTTATTTTCCCAGCAGTGGGCAGCAAGATGAAGATGGCTATGAGTTAAGGTTGAAGTTTGAAGCTGATGAAGAACAGTAAGTTCTCTGATGATAAAAGTAACATGTGGTCGACTTTTAATAATACGAGAAAACTATCATATTGATATTTATAGTCAGCTGCATGGTTGTACTAGACCAGAGATTCGCAGACTTTTTTCTCATAGACTTCTATCAAAATTTAGCTGGTTCCGGTGGACCCCCTGCAGCTAGGAATTTAATCCGCCAAGTAAAATCGGTATAAAAAAGTTAAAATGGGTGAAAATTAAAAAAAATTATCGACTCTCTACGGGCTGACCATTTTTTTTAGATATTCTCGGGTCTTTAGCGAGTGGTATTCCTCTAAATCATTATCTGCCTACATTGATAGGTGAAGCCAAGGCAACATTTATTTTAGTTCTTCACTACTTCGAAAGCAAAAGCTTTTTGTCACGCCTACGTAGACCCCCGTCGAGCCTCCCGTGGACCCCTGGGGTCCACCTGGACCACTTTGGGAACTAAGGTACTAGACGATAACTAGGTCGTTTGTAATCCGCGTTATTGAGCTAGGCGCTTATTGCAACATATCGACCCTTCGAGGATAAAATGTTACTGAGAATGAAATGAAACTAACTTTTACGAGCAAAGCCGCGGGCAAAAGCTAGTTGGGAATATCTTATATTTAAAAATGTGACGTTTTATCTTCCAGAACGAATTTTGGTCAAGGCGACTAATGTTAATGGAGGTTGGCCTAGTGAATGCCAAAATACGAATTCCCAGGAGGGCCAAAAGTAAAAAAAAATGTTTTGGCAGACATCGTTATTTTAGCTCCTTATGTTACGATGAAATTATATTATTTTACAGCATTTGTGGCGAATTAAAGTATTATTGACACCTATTTATACAAATAAATATAATTGAAGTGTATATTTGTAATATCAAAATAACAGCTTTAAACTAAATGCACCCATATGAAATTATATACGTTGATTAATCAAAAAATCAGTTTTATAATTTATGTCTGTCCTCTGTTCTGGCTAATATCTAAAACAGCTGGGCCGATTTTGACGGGACTTTCACTGGCAGATAGCTGATGTTATAAGGAGTAACCCAGGCGACTTTTCTATAGATTTTTTTTTGTTAACTTCAACGCGTTCAACAGTAAGTTTAAAATAAAAAAATATGCTACGATATCTTCTGGATACAACCATTGTTTTTGCCATGGTCGATGCAGCTCGAAAAGCTGAATAAGATTACATCAAAAACAAAATTGCGTCAAAATGGCTTTTACAACATTTCATCCTCGATATTTGAATGCAATAGTTTAATAAATATTCAAAATATGCCTTCCTGTATAATGTGATATTGGTTAACCAATTTATCTGTTTAAGCATGGTTGAATAGTAAACATCCGAACATCCTCAAATACTATCTCATTTATAATAGTGGAAAATATAAATAATATTTATTTATTCCCAGCGCCATTAGAACTGCCCATCACCTAACTCCTGACAGACCACATGTCGAAGTGAAGATTGAACCGCCTGATGGTGGAATACAGTGAGTATTCTGTTATGAGATATCTTACATTCGTCACTTAATAGTCACTTCACCATTGCCACGAGAGATGTGGTGTCCATACTAAACAGAAATGTTACACACATTTCTGTTTGTCACAATGATATTTAAAACTTTTTGAAATAGAATTGATAAGACTTAGAAACAGAAGAGGCCCCAGATGTGATCCCTGTGGGACGCCAGAAGTAAGAGCAAATTCATGAGATTGAGCGCCATTCACTACTACGTAAAATTTACGATTGGAAAGATACGATTCAAACCAGCTCAAAATAGGTTCGCTCACTCTAGCTTCAGCAAGCTTCGACAATAGCGTTACGTGGTCCACTTTGTCAAAAGCTTTGCTAAAGTCCGTGTATATAGCATCCACCTGAGTGCCCTGGTCTAGATAACAAGATATGGTGTCTATAAAAGCTACGAGATTAGTGGTTGTAGATCTTTTTTGAATAAAGCCATGTTGTTGTTCAATAAGCTGACTTTTCGTCAAACTGCTTAGGTGGGGATAAACTAAAGATACAAATATTTTCGGTAATATAGATAAAATAGATATAGGTCTATAGTTTTTAACAGTATTTTTAGGGCCATATTTGTAAATAGGGACTATTTGCAGTTTTCCAATAGTTAGGAAATTGACCTGAGTATAGGGATTTGTTAAATATTAAAGATAATGGTTTGGATAGTTGTCTAGCGTAACTAGATAAAATACGGGTGGCAGACCATCAGGACCCTTATTTAAGTCCAGCCTTTTGAGTTTGTTGTAAATATCTGATTCGGGTAAGGTTATGGTGTTCAAGACAAGGTAACTATTATCAGAATTATGCTTTGGAGTAGGAGATGTAGTTTGAGAGTACGTGCATTTATTGTAAACTGATGAGAAATGCTTAGCAAATAAGTCACTTATATTACTCACCTCAATCGCTTTTTCATTATCTAAATGCATTTCAGAAGGTATACTACTTCTATAATTGCGTTTTTGCTTGATATAGGTCCAAAAGTATTTTGGGTTTTACTACTAATACTTTTTTCGAGAGTGTCGCAATACTTATTTATTGTACTTATGTATTGATCAAATGTAAAATATAATAAATGTATGTGCATAGCCTACAGCAATGAAGCACTCTTAATATGTTATAAGTTATAATCTATACTAATATCATAAAGCTGAAGAGTTTGTTTGTTTGGTTGAACGCGCTATTCTCAGGAACTACTGGTTCGAATTGAAAATTCTTTTAGTGTTGGACAGCCTATTTATCAAAGAAGGCTATAGGCTATATAACATCACGCTACGACCCACGGGGGCCGTGCAGTAACGATAAACGCGGGTGAAACCGCGGCAACATCTATTGTTATATATTTATATGTAACACGAAAAAAATCTTTGTACACTTTTTTTCAAGACTACGCCGAGCGTAAGACGCGGTTAGACTGAATGACAGAGCTTGATATTCAAATCGGCGCGCGGCCGCCATAGCCAAATTGTATGGAGGATTTGAAGTGCTGTTTTGATAGATATGTATCTTTATTGTCAACCAATAACTTAAATATTTGGGACGGAAAAATTGAAATTATGAAATACTATTTATAAATTAGTAAAATTCAATAGTAGTAGTAGTAGTGTAATAGTTTTAAAATTATGTAATACAGTGATTAATAAACAACGCGATAAAATCCGTATATAGTAGTTTAATTTAAATGAATAACATTCGTGTAAACAGAAGACAATATTATATTTTATCTATTTATAACTAGGTTTTGCCCGCGGCTTCCGTCGCGTACAAGTACTTTTCCTAGGTGAAAGTTACCCTATGTACTCTCCTGCACCCCTGACAACGTGTATACGAAATTTCATGATGTTCAATGTGATGATGTCAAGTAGTTAAGGCGTGAAAGCGTAACAATCAAGCTCACATTCGTATTTATAATATTAGTTAGGATAACAAGACAACTCCCGCACGAGAGGCCTGTGTCACTGGGAACTTTACGAACATTCAAAACAGTGATGATGCGAATATTCGCATCCGCAATCGCGGAGCTTCTGCATCCATTTGGACATCTTCATCCGCATCCGCAATAATTAACGCGGATCTTAATGCGGAGCCAGATATAGCGTAGGTAACGATAAGAAAGAAATCAGTTGTTCAGTAGTACGTGTTTAATTTATGAACTTTTGTAAAACAGGCTTCAACCTGCAAAGGCGGTGATATTAGATACTTTTTATTAAATAAGATGAACAATTTTCATCAAAACCCGCATCTGCAATTGCGGAACTACCCCATCGATTCGGACATTCGCATCCGCATCCGCGGATGTCAAAAAATCTGCATCCGCAACATCCCTGATTCAAACAACGGACACAAAGAACAGCTATTTGTGGATCACACAAATTTTTATCCCGTGTGGGATTCGAACCCACAACACGCGGCGCAGTGGCTGTGGCGAGGCGAGAGTAATTTCTGTCGAATGTCGACCGTCGATGTGTTAGATTGTTGCTGAATGCTTTTTGTGTCAGATTAGTTAATGTTTGTAGTCCGCGATACAAGAATTATATTTCAACGCATTATCAGCCGGCGGGCATAAGCCAGGTCCATAGCTGGTAACCGTTAGGGTTATAGTGAAACACGTAGATTGATTCGACTGAGAATATATTTACAATTTCTTAAGCCTTATTATATATAATTTATTGTTCTTACAAGTAGCGCTCGCACTAATGTGTACAATATTCATTTGCACCAATTAGTGACAAGTAAACAAAATTCTAACATCTACGAGGTAATTCTTGGAAATCCTTATGCGTGTGTGCGTGCGGCGCGGCAGCGTATAAATACTGCCACGTATAAAAAACAGGTAGCAGCTTCGCGCGTCGCTCAGTTCGTAAGTTAGTTTCGACGCGGCTAGACGTATGATGATCCGTTCAATCGCCTTAGCGCGTCGCTCAGTTCGTAAATTGTTTCGGCGTGGCTAGATGTATGATGCTCCTTTCGATTCCAGGTTCTTCATAAACTCATAAGTTGCCTGTGCGTATATACATACGCCACAATATCATTGCACTGAAAATATCTTTTAAAAATTATTTTATATGTATCTTAATAATTTAAAGAACCATTTCTATATGTTTCTATGTGACGATACACTAAGAGAGCCGGCAGAGAGATAACTTGTAAAATTTGTTGCAGCGAGCGACCGAGCGACATCGTAAGCGACAAGGCGACACACGCAACAAACAGAGAGACGCACTAAGATTAGTTCTAAGAGAATTGTGATATTAAATTATATACAACATTTATTGTTTTATTTACTAAGTTGATTCATAAAATGCGTCCATAATATTAGGAATTTAACCTTTTGTGTTGGTGACCGGACACAAAGGATTTTTAATTACCATGTGTGGTATTCTAAGGTCTTGAGTGTCATGACAGATTAACTATGAGATTTCCGTTTGTGTCCTATATAGAATTTCGTGGTTTCTGTACAAGATGCAATGGTTATTTTAAAATTAATTTTATTGTATTTCGAGAATAGACTATATACAGGGTGTCCGGTAATTAATGGATAACCTTGAAATGTCTTATAGTAGAACTGAAGGCCGTTCAGAAAAATGAAAAAATAAAAATTAAAAGGGAGGGTTGTTTCGTTATCGTTCTCCATAGCTAGGTATAGCTAAAAATTGTGGGAATATGTCGGATCAAATAATAAAGCCAATGTAGGATAAATACAGTTTAATTATAATTGGCAAGAGGTTACAATCAGCTACCAGTTATTAGGTTACTTCACAATGTTTTATTAAATTACCTCGGAAAGCGAGACAGTCTCTACACACACAGCGCTACTACCACTTAAACGTTGTTATTCGTACGACGGCTCGCAACCACTGAGCTGGCCCGTCTTCCCTTGGCGTCTGTAATGTGTAGTGTAGATTCTGTCGAACGCCAAAAGATTGCGTTGGCGTTCCTATTAAAATCAACTCGATGACGACACGGCCATCCTGTTAGCACACGTCCTCGTGTGTTAATCTGTCAACAAAAACAATTCCGAGTACAATAATGCTCGGTCATACCTGACCATGTTTCATGTCTCTACCTAGTATCATAACTGTAGCCATAATAACGAAACAATGAAACGTTTAAAAACTGTACCGTTTATTTCTCATACTAATCGGATACCTTAATCAATCCAAAATAATCATAACATTGTAATGTAAAGAGCCATGTACCATCGTCATATTTTACAGCACTATAAATCAACTTTAGATCGGCATCTTAAACTCTCAAAATACCCGAGTAAACAACTTCTATCGCCACGGTATCCCTGGCCGACGAGTCATCACCGACTTACTCTCACATTTACGAACCACGTAAATCGCACGTGTGCATCTCCCTCTGAGTACACACGGGACGGTCTCTGCAGACCAGGACCTCCGCTAGAGCCAATATGCCCACCGCACACCGACTTCCAACAGGCTACGATTACTTATTAGCTACTAGTATGGTCGACTATCTACGGCTGATAAAGTTCTCACTCGTGTTACCACTATAGCTTAAACTTGTTTCTCACTATTGCTAATCTCATGAATCTCTACTCCGACTTCGACTGGTACATGGGACATGTACCAGTCGAAGTCTGGCATCTTACGTAAACGATCATGAGCATATTTGTAACTACGTTTACAATTCAAAGCTCGCAATGGTAACGATCACCATCTAAAATTTCGATGACTTTAAATGGACCTTTAAATTTTGGGTCTAGTTTGGTTTGATTACGCTCTTCATTCTTTAACAAAACGAAATCATCTACTGAAAACCTCTTTATTGGAATTTTGGTTCTATCAAACCTATCCTTCTCATATTCAGCAGATCTCTGAATATTTTCTGATGCCTGCTCGCGTAGTTCTTCGATATTAACTTCCGTTTCTACATCGCTGCACATTAACGACAATGGCCTCGCAACCTTACCTATTAAAAGCTCTAAAGGAGAAGCTTTTGTAACGCGGTTCACAGTGCAATTAATTGCAAGTTGCACATCACCTATTGCGTCTTGCCACGACTTACTATCACTGACCTCTACCGCGGTTAACATAGCTTCCAGAACACCCATTACCCGCTCTACCTGACCATTCGCGCGAGAGCTACCAGAGGCAATTAGGTGCACGTTAATGTTCTTATTTTCACAGAACTCTCGGTATTCTCTACTAGCAAAACACCTACCCTGATCCGCTATAAGTCTAGTCGGGGCGCCAAATAGAGCTACAGCCTGATTAACCGCATGAATACTGCTTTTAGAATCGATGCTTGCCGTATGAAATAGAAGCACATATTTGGTGAAGGCGTCTATAAGAACAAAAACGTATTCTTTGTGATCGTTTTTACCGCTCAGTTTGCCAGTCGCGTCAATATGTACCGTATGCCACGGTATGATAACTTTTGGTATCGGATGAAGCTCGGCTTGTACCTTCCCTGAATGCGACTTAGCTACTTTGCACGTGACACAATTATCAACGAATTTGTTGACGTACTGTGTCATACCGGGGAACCAATAATAGTCGAAAAGCTTTTCGCGTGTCTTGTCAGCGCCGAGATGTATGAGCGACTCATGAAAGTTATTAATAACCGACCATCTTAACGCTCTAGGTAAATAAGGTAAACACTTAGTCCTACCATTGCGTTGTATGATACGATAGAGAATGCATACATATGTCTTAGTCAATTGTTCATTTAACTGTCCACGCTCTAATTCACTAACGATTTTAGAGATCTCCTCATCGCGGTGTTGCTCAGCAAGGAGCCAATTGGGAGTAAGTTCGGTCACGTCAATGCGCTTTTGCTCTACACGGCTAACTAGTTGATCTGAGTCGGATGGTACAGGATTACGAGAAAAGAAATCCACGTGTGCCATACGCGCGCCCTCTATAAACTATTTCAAAGTCGAAGCATTGCAAAAAGGCCCACCATCTATGAGCTCGCGGGGTCAGTTCACGCTTTGTCTGCGATGACTTTAAAGAGTTACAGTCAGTAACTACAATAAACCTTCTACCGTATAGGAACTGTCTAAAGTATTTTATAGAGTTGACAACAGCGAGCGTCTCCAACTCGTAAGAGTGGTATTTACTTTCTGCCGGGGACGTTCGCTTGCTGTAATAGGCTACACCATGACGTTTATCGTTTACCGTCTGAAATAAAATCGCTCCATAACCTAAACTACTGGCGTCAGTATGTAATTCTATTGCGTATTGGGGGTCAAAAATCATTAACACTGGGTTATTTGTCAATTTAGAAACTATATCCTGTCGGATGCTCTCATGTTCTGGTTTCCAAACGATTCCACCTTTATGTGAAGTTAATTTGTGTAGTGCTGCCATAATACGGGAACAGTTTTGTACAAACTGACGAAAATAGGAAGCTAATCCAATAAATTGCCTGATCTGGGTAACAGTTTGCAGGGGAGGCAGAGCTGTCAGAGCCTGTATCTTTCTCTGATTAGGTCTGACCTGACCAGCCTCTACCTCAAACCCCAAAAACTCCACCTTTGTCTTAAGAAAAGAGCATTTTCTAAGGTTCAAAGAGAAGCCAGCCTTAGTTAACGCTTTCCGTACGGTATTAAGCCTCTCAATACCTGTCTCTACATCAACAGAAGCTATTTAAACGTCGTCTACGTACACAATTACGTAATCATTCGCTAAGGCACCTAACGCGTTCATGATGGCTCGTTGAAAAACTGAAATGGCATTCTTCAGCCCAAAAGGCATCGTTAAAAATTCATACTGGCCCTCTGGTGTAACAAATGCCGTAGCTTCTATTGAATCAGCATGTATGGGTATTAAATGAAGACCACTTGCGCAATCAATTTTGAAAAGTAATTAGAACCACTGAGACGTGCAATCTGGTCAGAGATAAGAGGAAGAGGGTAGTGATCTGGTATTGTGCTGCTATTAAGTGCACGGTAACCAATACACATCCTATCCGAACCGTCCTGCTTCTTTACTAGCAGAGCAGGGCTCGCAAACGGCGAACAACTCGGCCTAATAATGTTAGCGTCTAAAAGTTCCTTTACACGCTCACGAAGAACACTACGCTCATCAATAGACATTATATATGTTCGCAGTTGTACCGTATGATTTGGATCTATCAATTGAATTCTAAGCTCACCTGTAGTCACGCGAGTAATCGGCATACCGGTAATAAAATACTCTGTATAAACTTTTAAAATTTCTAAAACCTTAGATTTTTAAGTACCTATGAGGTCCGTATTAATTACGTTAAAATCAGCCGTCCTTCCCTTGACGTTACAAAGTGAATTAACAGTTTTAACTTTATGTAAAGTAAGGTCCGTCGCTGTCATGTTTATAGAAAAACCTAAACCTAAAACCTCACGACCAATTATGATGTCACTTTGCAAACAATTATCGGGTAAACCGTGAAATAAAATTTCGATAAGGTGATCATTAACTGTTACGCAACATAATATTTGTTCTGTACTGAACACTCGTGACTGACCAATACCAGTTATAGCAACGACATTACTAACTCGTTTACCAGAAAATTTGGCACCAAAGCTCTCTTTAATCAGCGAACACTCAGCACCAGAATCATAAGAAAAACAATACAGCATACCATTATGCTCTAATGTGCCCGTAGGGGGTTGAACGACACACAGGTCCATCCGCCGCTCCGCACGCGCTGCGCCCGCGCCGCCGCCGTCTGCTTGGCTGCTACCGCTCGTACAGCGCATGGCAATATGTCCTGGTTTGCCACATTTGTAGCAGACTATGGGCTTCGCAATTGGCTGCCGCGCTACTGAACTAGCTGCTTTCAATATTGGAGGATGTCCTCTGCCATCGTTCGGTTTGCTTCTACATTCGGATCGTTTGTGACCCAACTTGCCACAGTTGAAGCATTTTAATTGTGTCTTCGATCGTTTGACGTCAGGTGTGCTCAAGGTCTCACTAGGGGTCGATTTACGCTTCAGGTATGCATAGGCTTGAAGTTCTTGCTGCATTTTGTCTCTCGTTGTAATGTTATTAGTAAACGCCAGTCGTTGCAATTTTGAGTCAAATTGAGAGACGTGAGCGAGTACGGTTGCTCCTGCAATTTGCTCCTTATCGACATCCTTCCATCGATTATTTAGTGACGTCATCAATCGGTTCGCGTTAGCAACCAGTCTCTTTATCGTATGGTTTGTCATTATGCAGCTTTATGAGTTTACCCGCTAAAGTCTCCGTTAAAATAAACCTTGTTGAAAAGAGTACCTTAAACTCATTCCAGGTCATGCCATGGTATGCAATTTGTGATAGCCATGTTGACGCTGCTCTTTTCAAAGCCTTGCTAATCGCAACGATAAGTTTGCTACCTTGCATTGGATTATCGGCCAGACACAAATCCGCGGTTGCGCACCAAGATCTCGCGTCCGTGTCTGTCTTGTCCGGATCGAACTCAGGCAAATCCACACGATTGTTCACATTCGGCACTTGTAATGCCTCAATCAGTGCTCGCATGTTTGCATTTTGTTGTTCAGACATAACACGCCAACCCACTTCAGAGTTTAAATTTTGATCCGACACCGATCCCACTTCTGATAATGTATGAGGGAGTGTTGCTTCGTTATCGTCCTCCATAGCTAGGTATAGCTAAATATCGTGGGCGTATGTGGGAATGTGTCGGATCAAATAATAAAGCCAATGTAGGATAAATACATTTTAATTATAATTGGCAAGAGGTTACAATCTGCTACCTCTTATTAGGTTACTTCACAATGTTTTATTAAATTGCCTCGGAACGCGAGACAGTCTCTACACACACAGCACTACTACCACTTAAACGTTGTTATTCGTACGACGGCTCGCAACCACTGAGCTGGCCCGTCTTCCCTTGGCGTCCGTAATGTGTAGCGTAGATTCTGTCGAACGCCAATAGATTGCGTTGGCGTTCCGATTAAAATCAACTCGATCGTTCGCCATAAACTCAAAAACTACTTAACGGATTTTCATGCGTTTTCACGACTAAACGACTATGGATAGAGTGATTCATGAATAGGGTTACCATATTTCAGGATTTTTGAACTTTTCTCACGATTGCGGCTGGATTTTGCAAATCTCAAGATTATTAGAATTTTCAATAAAATAAAGCTCACATTTTAAAGATCTCTATAATAATTTAATTTAATTTTAAGCGTGTTCTGTGATAATGGGTGCGATGGAAATTAGATTAATATTTTTTTAAGACAAAATTCTTCAATGGAAATCAGGCCTTTTCGCCGGACTTTTGATTTTTTTATCTGGTATCCGTATTCATGAAGAAGGTTTAGGTGTATAATTTGTTAAGGTTTTATCCTACCTCTGCGAAGCTGGGGCGGGTCGCTAGTCTATAATGTTAGTAGATACATACACTCACGTCTGTAGGTATATCTCCAAAGGGAAAAGCAAAAACATCACATCCACATTTCAAGTCTCGGTCTTAAAAACTCAGCGCAGTGATGAGGAACTATGCAGCCCGTTCCGTCATAGAAAACAGTATCCTAACATAACAATGTTATAAATGTAAACATTACAAGGGTAATATTGTAATTGCTGGTGATTTCAATATCGATATATTAAAAAATAATAACATTTCTTTGGAGTTAGAATGTATGCTACTTAACTTTAATCTTAAATTACAAATAAGACAACCTACACGAATAAAAAGTAAGATTTGCATAGATAACTTCGCCTGTGATTTTGAAAATAAATGTAGTACTAACGTAATTGAATTAGCACTATCAGACCATACGTGTCAGATATTAAAGTGCCGTATAAAAAAATTATATATATAAAAAAATTACGTCTTCAAATAAAAGTAAGGCAACATGGTCCATTATTAACCAATATAAATTAAATTAACTAGAGACATACACAATATTAAGACCAATAACACTATTTTAAGTAATCCTTATGACATAGCGAAATCTTTCAACGATTTCTTCGTAGATAAAATTGTACCAATATCAGGATCTGGTATAAATGTGACCTCAAATATCAAACAGTATGGTAATTCCATGTTCATGGCACCGTGTTCCTATTATGACGTTTTAAAAATAATAAAACATCTCAAGAATACAGGTAGCGTTGGTCACGACGGCATTTCAACCAAAGTAATAAAATATGTGGCTGAAGAAATTAGTCAACATGTCTGTCACATATTCAATCTATGTATATCTCTTGGTATCTATCCCGATAAACTTAAGATAGCCATAGTAAAACCACTGTTAAAAAAAGGAAATAAATAACTTGTAGAGTCTTACAGACCAATAGCATTACTTTCAGCGTTTTCCAAAGTTTTTGAAAAATATCTTTACGAAAGAATTTTCTTATATCTAGAACGCAAGAACATCTTAGCTGAAAATCAGAAAGGATTTCGTAGAAATAAAACAATAAATATGGCACTCTATGATTTTTTACATAAAGTTATAACTGACATGAATAGAAGGATACCTATTTGTGCTATATACTGTGACATGATTCAGGCTTTCGACTACGTAGATCATGAGATACTGCTTAGAAAAATCAAAGCCAGCATACGTGGTAACGTGTTACAATTATTAAATTCTTATCTACGTAACAGAAAACAGTATACTGGGATAGTTAAAGTTAGTTGAGTTAATTTGTATGTCAAATCAACGCAAAATTATGTTTGGTGTACCACAAGGCAGTGTACTGGAGCCGTTATTATTTCTTCTGTACATAAACGACTTACGGAAAGCAACTAGTCATCCTATGTCTCTATTTGCTGACGATAGTACTGTAACCGTAGAAAGTTTCAATAACAAGGATTACGAAAGAGACGTTAATAACACACTGAATTCAATTATATCATGGCTAAGTAATAATAATTAAAAAATAAATATTAGCAAAACGAAATTAATGCAATTTAGTCAACGTTTAAGCGCTCCTAAACTAAATATAAATCACCAGAACAACACTGTTTGTTGTGTAAATACGGCACAATTCCTGGGCATTACTGTAGATCAAAAGTTAGACTGGAAAGCACATATTGACGTTCTTTGCAAGAAATTAAGTAAATCTGTTTATTTATTTTATAACCTGTCTCCCATTTTTAATACTGAAGCACTGATCACAGCTTATTATATCATAGTTAAATCAAATTTAAGATTCGGTGTCATCTTTTGGGGTGCCTCTACTAATAAAGAAGCCATATTTAAAATGCAAAAAAGGTGCATCAGAGTAATGTTCGGATTACAGATCACAGACTCATGCCGACCTTATTTTATTAAATACAAAATTTTACCTTAGTCATGTCTTTACATACAAGATGTCCCAGAAGTCGACGTCAAGCCAGAACTGGATGATAGACAAAATCAGAGTAGTTATCAGAAAAATATAAAAAAACTATCTCATGTATTTTCAAAATCATAGGCACTTCAAAAAAAAAAAATTCATCACTCTGTGATGGTCTTTTAACTCTCGTTACTACAAATCTGCATTTATTTTTAATTTTATTTTTATTTTTGTAATCCTTGTTGATGCTTCCATAAATTGTTGCCTAAAAATTAAAGCCAACTGCTTCAGCTTAGACAAAAATGCCACGTATTGCCTAACTAAGTATTTAAAATTAATACTTCGCCCAATTTAAACCGGCTGTACTGAAAAAAAAAACGTACTACGCTAGTTTAGCAAGTAGCTTTAAAAGTTGGCGCGTTTCATAAGGATTCCAAAATGGTATGACACTTGCTCGACAATTGGCTATTTAGACTATATTTTTTTTTTGTGAGGAAACCTGTTTCTCAATATTGTTTTTTATCGTAAATTAAAATCATTCTAGTGTACCCAAGGTTTTCTTCAAAGCTGTTCCTTCAAGATTTCAGTTCGGGTGAGACGGAGAGAGTCATTTTACGCAGTGTGAGAGAGACGGATAGTAACGCCATATTTACTAATGTGTTAGAATGAATGACTAAAAGAGACGAAGATATTCATTTCCGAAATGTGAGCAAAACAGGTAGTGACGCCACTTTTACTAACGCGTGAGATGGATGGATACGCAATTTGACTAGTGCGAGCGAGACAATAGCTGCTATTGTTCATCTTCATTGACGCACACAATACAGGTCAGTCATCAGTCAGTACGTTACGCTCCTTCTTTTACTGCGCATCTTTCCGTATTCGTTGTTGTTGATTTCGTACACACTTTTGCTTTGTTTATTGGACTTGATTGCTTGTGATTTGGATTTGGACTGTTTAGTTTTGACAACCTTGGCTTTTCCCTGGACTATTGTTGATTGTGTGTGTGTGTGTAGTGCCACCATGTCTCTGTACAATACACAGGAATATGCTAACATGCACCTAATTTATGGAGAATGCAGATGCAATGCTAGCGCTGCAGCTAGACTTTATCGTGAGAGGTATCCAAATGCAGCTCGTCATCCAGATCATCAAGTTTTTACAAATGTGTACGACTACTCTCCGAGTGCCGATTCCCAAACCAAGCACACGGTGAAGGAAGAATTTCCTTCCCTTACGAGAACGTCGTATTACAAGCAGTCGAGGAAGACCAGAGTACTTCAGTACGTGCAATCGAAGCAAGCACAAGAGTGTCCAAAAGTACAACCCACCGAGTCTTGCAAGGAAACGCGTTTCAGCCGTATCACGTGCAGCGAGTACAAACTCTTCTAGACTGAGATTATCTTCCAAGAGTTGCGTTTTGTCAAACAATGATACAAAAACACCGGGCAGATCCGCTATACATCGAAAAAAATTTGTGGTCTGCTACACGAATGGCATGTAGAAAACCCACGTATCGTTTCAAAATAAACATGTGGACCGGAATTTGAAATGGGCGAATCATTGGCCCTTTCGAGCTACCAGAAATCTTGACTGGCAAAACTGTTTACAAAATCATTTACCAAATTTGTTGGAAGACGTGCCACTAAGCACTTACAGACATGTGGTTCCAGCAAAATGGCTGTCCGGCGCACTACACCCGCTAAGTTTGAGAATACCTCAATGAGGAATATCCAGGCAGATGGATAGGGCGGTCTGGTACTATCTCGTGGCTAGCTCGTTCACCTGATTTAAATCCACTGGTATTTTTTTACTGGGGCGCGGTAAAAGAAAAAGTTTCTTCTAAGCCAATCGAAAACGTAACTGAACTACGACAAAGAATAACAAAAGCAGTTGAATTTGTAAATAGCGGATGGTTTGCCCGTCTGATAACACGCGATCTTTTTTAAGAAGATCTCGAGCTTGCGTTACGGCTGAAGGAAGGCAGTTTGAACATTTGTTGTAGTAAATGTAATAAATTTTAGAATCAAACAAAATTAAACTACTATATACGGATTTTATCGCGTTGTTTATTTGACACTCTTTTACATAATTAAGAAACTGTTACACTACATACTACTACTAAACTTGACTAATTTTAAATGATTAAAACTATTATATCTGTTTTGATTTAATTTTACACTTTCCCCGACGTTTCGGTTGCTTTTAAGCAGCCATGGTCACGGGGAGACTAAGATGGTACTTGTCCCAATGTTCCAGTGTAGTTATTTCAAAGTACCCGAACATAATTTAATCTTTGGTGTTTCTATTTACGCAGATTGAGCTCAAAGTATCATGAAATCTGGCTGTGGTTTGCTTCTTCTTGGGTTTCACTCTTTGAATTACTGAATCCCAAGCTAGTGGTACATTCCAACGATCTTCTATATTGAAATTGGGATGTTTTTTGATTTCAATAGCCTCACGAAGCATCCTGGGAAGGAATCGGTGTTCTTTAGCGAGAATCTGTGGTTTGTCAAATCTCAGGTAGTGGTTGGTCCCCTGTTGTACATGTTCACACACAGCAGACTTCAACGAGCGTTGGTGTTTTACATCAGCTATGTGTTCTTTTATAATATATTATAAATATAATAATAACATTCGCGTAAACAGAAGACAATATTATCAAACAAAATGTTTCATTTAAAACGTCTCTAGAAAAACAAACCTTAACTTAGCAAAAAACTAATAAGTCTTTGAGTTTTTCTAGGTAAACCAAGGGTCGTAGGACCCTTGGACTACCTGGAAATTCGGTTTCTGTCTTGCTTAAACTTTTCCATCTCACTCTAACTAGAATCTTGAAGTAACAGTCTTGAGCAAAGCTATGAGTCATTTTAATGTACTTATGTAATAAAATTAAACTGTAACATAGGGTTCTTTACAAAAAAAATTGTCTAAGTCTAAATGGCCCATTGTCTAGTAAGTGTCATACCATTTTGGAATGCTTATGAAATGCGCCAACTTTTAAAGCTACTTGCCAAACTAGCGTAGTACATTTTTTTTCAGTACAGCCAGTTTAAATTGGGTAAAGTATTGATTTTGAATACTTAGTTGGGCAATACGTGACATTTTCTACCAAGCTGGAGCAGTTGGCTTTAATTTTTAGGAAACAATTTATGGAAGCATCATTATGGATTACATAATAAAAGTAAAATTAAAAATAAATGTAGATTTGTAGCAACTAGAATTAAAAGACCATCACAGGGTTTTGAATTTCTTGTTTTTTTAAATGCCTGTAATTTTGAAAATACATATAATAGATTTTTTCTTATTTTTTCTGATAACTACTATGACTTTGTCTAACACCCTGTTCCGGCTTGACGTCGACTTCTCGGATACCCTGTATATGAGGTTGCTGGTTTTGTTAAGACTAACCCAAAATTGTTTAAAACATTAAATAAAGTTAGCAATCGCAATCGACGTGACAATACAAAATTATGTGTGAAAATGTCAAATACCCTATTACATAAAAGTATATTTTGTAATGCTCCAAAAATATATAACAAAATACAAAAAGCTATCCGAGATTTAAATGTCACTCTTCAAAAAGCGGTTGGAATGTTATTTAGCTAAGAAATGTCTTTTTAGTATATCGGATTTTCTCATTAATGACTTTAAAATGTAAGTAATACCTGTTCTTTCTTTTTTTATGTTTCATATAATTGTAATTGATTTTGTTTATTAATAAAATATTTAATTTAATTTTCTATGTTATCAGACATGTAAAGAATATTGATAAATCATTGTTGTATGTGCATTTTACTTAATTATCATGTATTTAACGTTTTTATTATTGTAAACCTTATAGGTATGTTGCAGTGAAACATGATAAATTTTACCATATTGTACCTGTGACAAACAATAAATGTTCACTTCACTCTTCACTTCACTCTTCACTTCACTCTTCACTTCACTCTTCACTTTATTAGTAGAGGCACCCCAAAAGATGACACCGAATCTAGGAAGGGAAGGGAAGGGAAGCGAAGCGAAGTGAAGTGAAGTGAAGGGAAGAGAAAAGAAGGGAAGGGAAGGGAAGGGAAGGGAAGGGAAGCGAAGGGAAGCGAAGGGAAGCAAAGGGAAGCGAAGGGAAGCGAAGGGAAGCGAAGGGAAGGAAAGGGAAGGGAAGGGAAGGGAAGTGAAGCGAAGGGAAGCGAAGCGAAGCGAAGGGAAGGGAAGCGAAGCGAAGGGAAGCGAAGCGAAGGGAAGGGAAGCGAAGGGAAGGGAAGGGAAGGTAAGCGAAGCGAAGCAAAGGGAAGCGGAGGGAAGGGAAGGGAAGGGAAGGGAAGGGAAGGGAAGGGAAGGGAATGGAAGGGAAGGGAAGGGAAGGGAAGGGAAGTGAAGTGAAGTGAAGTGAAGTGAAGAGTGAAGTGAAGAGTGAAGTGAAGAGTGAAGTGAAAAGTGAAGTGCAGAGTGAAGTGAAGAGTGAATTGAAGAGTGAAGTGAAGTGTGAAGTGAAGAGTGAAGTGAAGAGTGAAGTAAAGAGTGAAGTGAAGAATGAAGTGAAGATTGAAGTGAAGAGTGAAGTGAAGAGAACTTTCCAAGCTTTAAATGTATAACTTCATCTTTTCTTTTCAGAAAATAAACAAACGTCTTTCTAGAGTAATCATCTATGAATGTCAAAAAATATTTTGCTCCACTAAATGATTTAGCAGGCATCGGACCACATAGGTCAGAATGAACCAACTCTAGAGCTTCTGTAGCTCTGTTAAAAGACTTTCTAGGAAAAGTTGTACGAGTCTGCTTTCCCTCAATACATGATACGCATTTTTGAAGACTACCATTATTATATAAAATGCCCGAAACCATACCTTTCTTTAATAACTCCATGCTCCGATAATTAAGGTGCGCAAGACGACGATGCCATACCTGCTGAGAAGCACTTTCTTGCTTCTCGACGACAGCAGGCACAGCCACTGCTGCTGAACCTTCTTCACTTACAACTGGCTCAGTGACAGTCAGCTTCTTATCAGTCTCAGCACAACTAGAATATGCAAGTTTAGGAGAGGCATCGCATTTCATAGTTAAATTACCTCTTGTTTCTACAGTGTCTAGCTGATAGACACCATTACGCAACGTGGCTGTAGCTATAACAGTTCTCTTGTCATAAATTTGACAAATACCAGAACTAAACACCACTTTCAGCCCTTTGCCAACCATAGCACTAACAGATAACAAGTTTGCGGCCAAGTTTGGTACATAATGAACATTACTTATTGTCTTTACATCACCATTTCTCATAGAAACTATAACAGAACCTATTGTAGTGTACAACTTATCACCATTTGCTATGTTAACTTCTACTGGCTTTCTGTCACTTACAAAATCACTCATGATGCTTTTGTCCCCGCACATATGTCCTGTAGCACCACTATCTATGTACCACAAACCATGCTTGATGTTCGCTGACAGCGCAACTAGTAGGGCCTTGGATTTATCCGTATTGATTTTCTCAGTTTTCTTATAACCGGACTTAGGACAATCCTTAATCAGGTGTCCTACTTTCTTGCATCTGTAACATCTTGGTTGTTTTCTAACAAACAATGCAGAGGCAGCCTCATCCTTGTCACTTCTACGGATGTTCTCCTGCAACGACTTTCCTTTCACTATTTCACTGGAAAGTTTCACATTCGAATTTTCCATTGCCATTATTAGCGGGTCATAATCAGACGTCAATCCGCTTAACATAATCACAGCTATAAAATCATCCTCCAATGGTGATTCTATTTCACTCAGCTGTTGTGACATTTCGGTGATTTTGTTGATGTAGCTCTCCATATTTTCACTCTCACTCAATTTTGTCGAAAACAATGTTCTGAGGAGCCCCAGCCTGCGACATAATCCTTTGTCTTCATAGGCTTTCGTCAAATTGTTCCAAGCCTCGTATGCAGTTTTCGCATTACGTATGTGTGGAATCACTGCTGGTTGAACAGCCAAAGCAATTTTTGCCATTGCCTTCTGCTGTTTTCTAGTGTCAACTTCCTTGTTTTCCACACATTCCCATAAATCTTCTTGTATCAAAATCATCCGCATCATAAACTTCCATGATCTGTAGTTGTCGATCCCTTTTATTTTCTCAATGGACAGAGCCGGTACATTTTAGGATGTGGAGATCATAGCCATCGTAGAGGAAAAAATTTTCGCGTGGAATTTAGTATTTACTTTATTAATACTTTCGCGTCTTGACTGGGCCCATAACCTATAGGAGGTTGGAAAATGAATAATACTAAGAGGATTAATTTAGGTGTGGAGTAATTTATTTATGCTGAGAGCGATGAAGACATGACAATTTAGACAAAACCACAGATACTAAAAATATACTTTTTTATACGATATTTATATTCAGTTCACCAAAAACAACAATGATAAATCTTACCACCTGTATCTATATTGTACCTGTGACAAACAATAAATTTTCACTTCACTACACTTCGCTTCCCTTCCCTTCCCTTCCCTTCCCTTCCCTTCCCTTCCCTTCCCTTCCCTTCCCTGCCCTTCCCTTCCCTTCTCTTCCCTTCCCTTCCATTCCCTTCCATTCCCTTACCTTCCCTTCCCTTCCCTTCCCTTCCATTCCATTCCCTTCCCTTCCCTTCGCTTCACTTCCCTTCGCTTCGCTTCGCTTTCCTTCCCTTCGCTTCAATTCCCTTCACTTCACTCCACCCCTTTCCTTCCCTAGATTTGGTGTCATCTTTTGGGCTGCCTCTACTGATAAAGAAGCCATATTTAAAATGCAAAAAAGGTGCATTAGAGTAATGTTCGGATTACAGATCATAGACTCATGCCGACCTTATTTTATTAAATACAAAATTTTACCTTAGCCATGTCTTTATATACCGCGTGATTTTTTTTACCGTCTTGATAATAATATGGTGTGTTGTGTAAGTGGAATAGAATCTATAGACGATAGTATTTGTGTTCTAGCATTCTGATTACGAAATTGCAGAAAATCTAAAAAAGTCCATAAAGGATATACACCCTACATGGCGCGTAGCGCGCAGCTGGCCACAAGGCCACGCGTTTTTTCCATAATTAAGTCGCCGCTGGCCCAAAACAGGTAGGTATCGCGCATGAATGAAAACTGCGAGCGAGATAGCGTAACTACTTAGGTACCTGCGCATTTCTATCGTAACGGCTTTATTAACTTCGAATTCTCATTTTAGAGATTATTTCGACCTTCCCTTCATACTTTTAAGGACTTAGGACCTTCTAACATGCTGTAGTTGTTGTTACATGTTAAACTAATCATTAGTCATAATTTCTGTATGAATAAAATAGTAGGCATGTAGGTACGAGTATTACGTGTAAATTACAACATACTAGGCGTATTTAAAAGATTGAAATCAACTTATTTACAAATTACACTGATTACACAATTACAAAATAATTAAAATGTACCTTTTAGCGATATTGCAGTAATTGTTCGAAGTGTCCACCGTTTCTCTCTAAACACAAACTAGCACGTCTTTGTAAATTGTTTTTTAAAATAAGAAGGGTGTCTCTATCACTTTTTAAAATATCAAAAGCTTCTATTATTCGCTGTTTTAATTCGCCAACACTGCGAGCTTCCTTAGTGTACCACCAACCGTTTTAGCTCGGCCCACAAATAAAAGTCTAAAGGAGTTAGGTCTGGTGATCTGGCCGGCCAGTTCACAAGACCGCCGCGACCTATCCACCTGCCACTGAACTCACTGTCTAGATACTCGCGCACCGATCTTTCGTAATGTGCTGGGCAGCCATCGTGCTGGAAGTACATTCCTTGTAAATAACTTACAGGAACGTCCTCTAACATTGTATCGATGACTGAACGTATCATTTGTAGATACGTTATTCCCGTCAAGCGACCTTCGACCCATATTGGACCAATGATTTGGTCATTAATGATTGCAGCCCATACGTTTACACTAAATCTAATTTGGTGCGAATGTTCCTTGATTTTATGAGGGTTTCGAAAACTTCACCAGTGCTCGTTATGTACATTGTAAATCCCGACGCGTGTAAACATGGATTCATCACTCCACAAGATGTTGCTGTGAGTATGTCCCTGCAGCCAGCGACAAAACTCCATGCGTGGTCCAGGGTCTAGCGCATGCAACGCTTGCAGGCGGTTGAAGTGGTATGGATGCATACTCAACGAATTCAGTAGCTTCCACACCGCATATTGGCTTACGCCAAATCTTCGAGCGGCTTGTCGAGTGCTTCTTCTTGGGTTACCTTCGAAATATTCTAATAGTGCGTTTTCCGTACGATTGGATAACGGTGGCCGGCCTCTGCCTCTAGCGTGGCTTGGAATACGGAACTGTCCATGGTCGAGCAACCTTTGATAAGTATTTAAAATTAAAGTAGTGCTGGGAATTTGTGGATTCGGAATACCCTGTCGGCGAAGAGATTGCAGATGTTGTGGTTCTGCATACATTCGCCTTGCCCCATCTAAGCTTTCACCAGACAGAATGTAACACCGCACCATTGCTAAATACTCCCCGTTATTGTATTCGTACATGTTTATGGTTTACGATATCACAGCGACCGACGCGGCGACAAGCGTGGCAACTTATAAAAACAATGCGAATAGATCACGCGACGTCACAGTGTACCTAATCACATGCGACTGAGGGAGGATAAGGCGGCGGGCGACCGGGAGAGGGTGGGTGGGAGCGGGTGCGAGTGCACTTGAAGATGGTTTTTGTTATTTGTAACGAAATCATTCTTAATTTGTAGTGCGTTAGGGTGAATATGTTTAAGATTTTAAATTATTTTCATTTTTTTTTCGAAATACTTTTTTAAATGTTTTAATATGAAAAATAGATTATAAATAAGGAGTGTACAATGGTAGATTAATTTCAGACTATGTCAGTACAAAAAATAATAAATAAAATAATTATGCCTGAGGCTTCTACTCTATTTACCTATTACGCCCTATTTTTTTCGAGACGGTAAAAATAGTCACCCTGTATACGAGGTTGCTGTTTCTATTTGACATTTTCACACATAATTTTGTATTGTCACGTCGATTGCTATTGCTAACTTCATTTAATGTTTTAAACAATTTGGGGTAAGTCTTAACAAAGACATGCAACGGTAAAATTTTGTATTTCATGAAATAAGGTTTTTGCATTTTAAATATGGCTTCTTTATTAGTAGAGGCACCCCAAAAGATGACACCGAATCTAGGAAGGGAAGGGAAGTGAAGCGAAGCGAAGGGAAGTGAAGGAGTGTAAAGGGAATTGAAAGGAAGGGAAGGGAAAGGAAGGGAAGGGAAGGGAAGGGAAGGGAAGGGAAGGGAAGGGAAGGGAAGCGAAGGGAAGGCAAGGGAAGCGAAGCGAAGGGAAGATAAGTGAAGGGAAGCGAAGGGAAGGGAAGGGAAGCGAAGAGAAGGGAAGGGAAGTGAAGCGAAGCGAAGTGAAGTGAAGGGAAGTGAAGGAGTGTAAAGGGAATTGAAAGGAAGGGAAGGGAAAGGAAGGGAAGGGAAGGGAAGCGAAGGGAAGGGAAGTGAAGGGAAGGGAATTGAAGCGAAGGGAAGCGAAGGGAAGAGACGGGAAGCGAAGCGAATGGAAGGGAATGAAAGGGAAGGGAAGGGAAGGGAAGGGATGGGAAGGAAAGGGAAGCGGTGCGAAGGGAAGGGAAGGGAAGAGAAGGGAAAGGAAGCGAAGGGAAGCGAAGCGAAGGGAAGCGAAGGGAAGAGAAGGGAAAGGAAAGGAAGGGAAGGGAAAGGAAGGGAAGGGAAGGGAAGGGAACGGAAGGGAAGGGAAGGGAAGGGAAGGGAAGGGAAGGGAAGGGAAGGGAAGGGAAGGGTAGGAAAGGGAAGGGAAGGGAAGGGAAGAGAAGGGAAGGAAAGGAAAGGAAAGGGAAGGGAAGGGAAGGAAAGAGAAGAGAAGAGAAGAGAAGAGAAGAGAAGAGAAGGGAAGGGAAGAGAAGGGAAGGGAAGGGAAGCGAAGGGAAGCGAAGGGAAGGAAAGGGAAGGGAAGGAAAGGGAAGAGAAGAGAAGAGAAGAGAAGGGAAGGGAAGAGAAGGGAAGGGAAGGGAAGCGAAGGGAAGGGAACTGAAGTAAAGTGAAGAGTGAAGTGAAGTGTAGAGTGAAGTGAAGAGTGAAGTGAAGAATGAAGTGAAGAGTGAAGTGAAGAGTGAAGTGAAGAGTGAAGTGAAGAGTGAAGTGAAGAGTGAAGTGAAGAGTGAAGTGAAGAGCGAAGCTAAGTGAAGTGAAGTGAAGGGAAGCGAAGGGTGAAGTGAAGAGTGAAGTGAAGAGGTGAAGTGAAGAGGTGAAGTGAAAGAAAGAAAGAAAGAAAGAAACATTTATTCGCACGAAACATGGTTTGTAACCATGTTTCGTGTTGTCATGTGTCGTGGTTGTTGGAAAAAAAAGAACATGTCCACAACATATTTCGCATTTTCTAGGCATGCGAATACTAAAATCTTATAAATAAATGTTTACATAGCTTAAGAACAGTATTGCTAGCCTATTATTACTTATTATAATATCTTATCTTCTAATTAACAATATAAATTAATGTAATTACTATGCATGAGTACTTTTTAAAATTCATTAATACTATAAAAACATTTCTCGACTAGCCACGAATACAGCCTAACTTTGAAGAGTGATAGGGGCAGATTTCTTATATTGTTTGGAATCTTATTAAATATTTTTATTGTCATAGGATAACAATTCACATTATAATACCTCGTTTTTATATTTGGAAGTATTAGTCTAGAGGGATACCTGGTATTGAAATTACAGTGTTCGCCAAAAGACTTATATAATTGAGGATATTTTTTAACAAAGACACTGCATTCAAATATGTACATTGAGGGCACAGTTAAAATTTTGAGTTTACAAAAAAGCGGTTTACAAGAAGCAATGGTTCCGCATTACACATAGCGCGTATGCACTGTTTCTGAGCAATGAACACTCTATTTATATTTACAGAATTACCCCACAGAGGTATGCAGTATCTCAGGTTTGATGCTACATATCCGTGGTACGCTTGTAGTGCAATCTTTACGTTACATATTTTTGTAAGTCGCCAAAGTGCATATGAAAACTTGTTGATCTTGGTGCATATATTATCTATGTGCAGATTCCATGTACATTGATTATCCACATTTAGTCCCAAAAACATTACATTATTAGTTTCTATTAATGAGTGATTATTGTAGGTTATATTTAATTTATTATTTATTTTGTGTCGGTTGAAGAATTGTACATATTTAGTTTTTTCTGTTTGCTTTTAAATTATTAATTTCCATCCATTCAACTACTTTAGTAACAGTAGAGTTTATCTGCTCGTTAAAATTAAGCGTGGTATTCCGTGAAATTACTACAGCAATATCATCAGCGAATAGACTACATGGGTAATTTATATAATCAGGTAGGTCATTAATGTAGATTATAAAGAGAAGCGGTCCCAAAATGCTTCCTTGGGGCACACCAACCCTATTATATTCTAATGAGGACTTTACAGATATTTCTTCATTTTTATTATTAATATCCTTTACTTCAACATATTGTTTTCTATTACTTAGATAAGTGTACAACCATTTTTCAGCTATTCCTCGGATACCATAGTTATTACATTTGTGGAGCAATATATTATGGTCTACATAGTCAAATGCCTTGGACATATCGAAAAACACTCCTACTGTCGGTACCTTCTTGTCTACTTTTTCCGTTATGGTACTAACAAGTTTAAAAGCAGCTAATGTGGTAGATTTTCCCTTTTGAAAACCATGTTGTTCAGATTTTATAATATTGAATTTGTTTAAGAAAGATGTGAGTCTTAAATGCATGATTTTTTCAAACACTTTAGCAAGTATGGGTATTAAGGTTATCAGTCTATAGTTATTATTGCGTGTTGCTTTATGAACCAATTAAAACGACGATGTGGTGATTGAATATTGACTGGTTTATTGTTACTTAATTAAGGCTTATATACTAAGTTATTATACAAACGTAGTACGGACCTATATAGGAAAGGGAAATTATGATGTTTACTTTATTTGCATAATTAACAATATTAACTATTATGTATTACGGCACGTAGTATTTTGCTTTGCTAATAACAAGTTATATATATCACGTTTGCATGTACTATACTATACTATGATATACTATGGCTTTCGCCATAGATATTCCCCCCTTGAAGAAAAAAACTAAATTACACATAGTAATAATTAGATTAGAAAAAAAAATAATACAGATTAATTTTATGCCTACGTTTCTAAACAACGTTTGCGTCTCTAATTATTTTCGTAAGCCTCTTCTCGATCTTATTGCTTACGAATTTGAATACTATGACTATGGTTGCGATTGTACATATGACAACCCCTGCTATCGTCATGAATATTATCCAGCTCCGGATCCCTTGTACTTCCTCGACCACTTGGGAGTGCAGGTTTAATAAATCTTCTGGTTTTACTGCATTGTTCTGCACCATGTTGATTTGTTCCTTCTCGTGGCTCGAGTTTGATCCCATGCTATGTGTTGTTTCGACGCTGTGCTAAGTGAATGCATAAAGTAGTGTTATTCTAGCTTATATATTATAATTGGAATCTAACCGTCGGGCGGGAGATTCTACCAGAACGTGTTCTTGTTTCTGTTTTCTTATCTGCTTGTGAAGTTTTCGTTATCTGGTCGTCTATTGTCCGTTTGCTTATCTTGCTATCGTTTAACATGAATGCAGGTTTAACTCTATCGATAGCTACACTTTTTTGTCGTCCGTTTATCAAGATCGTGAAGATCTTATCATTTCGACTGATGACAAGATAAGGACCATCGTACGGCGGTGTAAGACTTGGCCGTAATCGGTCACAACGTAAGAAAACGTGCTTACATTCCGATAACTGTGGGTGCACGAATATCTTGTCGTTCTTACTTTGTCTTTGTGGAACAGAAATCATGTGTTCTAAGTTGTCCTTAATTTCTCTGATAAAATCTGCGTATGTTGAGTTATTATGTGTCTCGAAAAATGCTCCAGGCAATCTAATTGTTGAACCGTATACTAATTCAGCTGCCGAGTATCCTGTGTCTTGCCGTAAACTCGTACGTATGCCAAGTAAAACGGTAGCTAACTCTTTTGTCCAATTGATTGTGTTACCTCTTGCTATCAATGCCGTTTTCAATGTTCTGTGCAGTCGTTCTACTTTAGAGTTTGACTGTGGATGATATGGGGAGGTTCGAATTTTATGAATTCCCATTAAGTTTGCTAAATTTTTGAATATTTCAGATTCAAATTGGCGTCCCTGGTCTGTGGTAATGTATTCAGGGCATCCGAATCGGGTTATCCAGCCTTCATATACCGTTCTGGCTACGGTTTCTGCAGTTATATCAGCTATGGGAAATGCCTCTGGCCATGAAGTACAACGATCTATCATTGTAATTATGTATCGTTTGTTTTTAGAAGTGGGTAGAGGCCCAACTAAATCAATATGAAGATGGGAAAATCTTCCTGTTGGCATGAATTTTCCGAATTGTAATTTTGTATGACGATGTGTTTTTGCTCGTTGACATTGTAAACATGTCTCAGTCATCTTATTTACGTCTTTATTCATATTTTCCCATATATAGTTAGTTGAAATCAGTTTTCTCGTAGTATTCTTACCAGGATGGCTAATGTTATGAAAACTTTCGAAGATAGTTTTCCTGAATTTGAGGGGAATAAAAGGGCGTTGTTTTCCTGTTGATATATCGCAATAAATCTTAATTTTTTTATCTGGAAAATGTATTAATTCTATTTTTAACGATTTATTGGCTTTTAATCGTTTTAACTCGCTGTCATTCTTTTGATATTTTTCTACCTCGTACCAATCGATTGCAGAGGGTAAGGATATCGTTTCGATAACTCGAGATAAAGCATCGGCTACCAAATTCTTGTGGCCGCTGATGTGCTGGATATCCGTACTGAATTGTGATATATAATCCAGATATCTGATTCGTCTAGGGGTATCATCCAATGACGGCTTCTTATCGAAAGCATGCATTAGTGGTTTGTGATCCGTGTAGACCGTAAATTCTCGTCCTTCGATGAGTCTTCTGAAATGTTTTATAGCCATATAAATTCCTAGTAGCTCTCTATCGTAAGTAGAGTATTTTGTTTGGGCTTCACTTAGTGATTTAGAGAAAAAAGCTATCGGCTCCCATTTTTTGTTTCTTCGCTGCTGTAGTACAGCGCCTACGCATTTGAGACTAGCATCCGTCATTAAAGCTATTTGCGCGTTGCTGTCCGGACATGCTAATGTAGTTAATTGTCGAATGTCCTGCTTGCAACATTCAAACGCGTGGTTTGCTTCGGTATTCCACTGTATAACTGTCTTATCATTTTTCTTACAATTAATTAAATATTTATTTAATGGTGCTTGATGTTTTGCTGCATGTGGAATACTGCTTCGGTAGAAGTTAATCATACCCAAAAAACGTCGTAATTCATTTATCGTTTGTGGTTTAGGGTAATTGTTTATGGCTTTAATTTTTTCCATAGTAGGAGTCAACCCTTGGCTCGTTATATGATAACCGAGGAAATCAATTTCCGACTTGGCAAATTCGCATTTGTTTGTATTTATTGTTATGCCGTGATCATGCAAGCGCTTAAACACCTCTTCTAAGTGTTCATAATGTTCCTTAATATTATTTTTCTTATCAGCGATAAATATGTCATCTACATACACGAATACGTAGTCCAAGTCTCTGAATATGGAGTCCATAAATTTTTGGAAGGACTGTGCTGCGTTTCGTAACCCGAATGGCATTCTGATGAATTCAAAAAGTCCAAAAGGGGTTATAATCGCTGTTTTCTCTGGTTCAGCTACGGGCAGAACGTGAAAAGCTTTCTTTATGTCTATTTTGCTGAAAATTTCTTTTCCGCTTGCCACGTACGTAAAATCAAGTAGCCTTGGAAGTGGGTACCTGTCTGGTACTGTTATTTTATTTAGTGCGCGGTAATCTCCACATGCTCTCCATTCGCCATTCTTCTTCTTGACTAAATGAAGTGGCGATGCCCATTGACTGCTTGACGGTCGGCAAATTCCCATATCCATCATGTCTTGGAATTCCTGTTTTGCAATTCTGTATTTATCAGGAGGTAATGGACGCGCTCGAGTAAATACTGGGAAACCTTTTGTTATTATTTGATGCTGTACTTGGTGCTTGGTAGGTAGGTTCATCGATCTAGGCTTTGTAATGTCTTCATATTTCTCTAACAATCGCTTTATTGGTTCCTGTAGAGAAGCGTTTAACGATCGGACTGATGCAATGTTTGCTCTCACTATTTTGGCAGGCGTTTTCAAACCTGTCTTTTTATCGATCAGTTTTTTTCCGTGTATATCTACTAATAATTGATAATGATCCAGAAAATCAGCTCCCAGAATTGGCATCTTGACGTCGGCAATGGTAAATGTCCATTTAAAGCTTCGGCGAAGTCCTAGGTTAAGCATTAAAGTGCGTTCCCCGTATGTATTTATAGGGCTGCCGTTGGCGGCGAATAATTTGTATTCGCATGCTTTGCTCTCGTTATTTGTGCGATTGATAACCGAAATGTTAGCACCCGTGTCGACTAAAAATCTATAACCACTGTTTGAGTCAGTTATAGTTAGACGGTTTGCTGGGTGAATAGCACAGAGACCCGTCGTTTTCTGTGCTACTTCTAGTTTTCCGACAGCCTGATATTTTTGTTCATATTCCACGAACATGGCTTCTTGCATTTATACGAATCTTGCTTGAAACGATTATGATAATAACAAATTCCATTATGCGAGCTTCTGTGGCGCGACCTTGACCGTGAGTGTGACGTATGGCGTGAATGGAATTTGCTGCGTTGCATAGGTTGATGCTCGCGTGCGCTACGTAATGCATTTATTTCTATTCGCATAGCTGCAAGTTGTAACGATATGTTTGTTATTAAATTAATGTCAACCGATGTCTCTTGAGTGGTATTCTTGTTGTAGGTCAAGTTTTCATATATTTTATCGGCTAACTCGCTCAAGTTGTCTAATGATAAATTGTTTGTAACCGATATAATCGCTGTTAGCGAAGCGGGAAGTTGTCTTAGCCACAGAAGACGAATAGTGTCGTCGTTTATATTTCCACATCCCGCTTCCTTCATTTGTCTCAAGAGCTGGGAAGGCTTTTGGTCTCCGAGGTCCATTTCTGATAGAAGTCTGTGAAAACGTCGGTGTTCGCTCTCTTCGTAGCAGTTTATTAGACGTTCCTTGATGGTGGAGTACTTATTATCGCTGGGAGGATTAGTCAAAATGTCACTAACCTGATGGACTACCTCTTTTGGTAATTTAGATATTACCATATTGTATTTGTAGTCTTCGCCCTGTTTTTGTGGTGCCAAGATGGCTTCAAACTGAGCGAACCATAATCGTGGTGAGTCTGTCCAAAATTGCGGTAGTTTTTCCGTGACCGTGATTGCAGCAACAGTTTCGCAGCCTGAGTCGCCTTTTGAAGGAGTTATTGGTGGAGCCATTATTCTTCTGACGTTATGAGGATGTGATAATATCGTAATACTATTGTTCTCTAGATTCACCGCTGAAAATCAAATTGGGTTCCGGTCGTCCCGGTATTATATCAGCACTAGAGACCAATAGATCACGTCGGGGTCACCAATTATTGCGTGTTGCTTTATGAACCAATTAAAACGACGATGTGGTGATTGAATATTGACTGGTTTATTGTTACTTAATTAAGGCTTATATACTAAGTTATTATACATACGTAGTACGGACCTATATAGGAAAGGGAAATTATGATGTTTACTTTATTTGCATAATTAACAATATTAACTATTATGTATTACGGCACGTAGTATATTGCTTTGCTAATAACAAGTTATATATATCACGTTTGCATGTACTATACTATACTATGATATACTATGGCTTTCGCCATAGTTATCAACACATTCCTTCGACCCTTTCTTGTATATAGGTTTTACAATAGAAATTTTCATTTTGTCGGGGAAAGTTCCTTCAGTTAGTGACAGATTGACTAGGTGACATAATATGGGAGTGATAGCTATTGCACAGCGTTTTAATATAAATGTGGGCAATTCATCATATCCTGTATATGGTGTTATTAAGGGAGTTAGTAACATTATGAATTTCTTGACACGTGGCAAGTACTAAAAATATGCTTGAATTTAATTTATCTGTGTGAAGGGTTTCTCTTTTGATATGTTGCATTTGTGGAGAGGTGAAGTGAAGAGGTGAAGTGAAGACGTGAAGTGAAGAGTGAAGTGAAATGTGATAAGAAGAGTGCAGTGAAGAGGTGAAGTGAAGAGTGAAGTGAAGAGTGAAGTGAAGAGTGAAGTGAAGAGGCGAAGTGAAGAGTGAAAAGAAGAGTGAAGTGAAATGTGAAGTGAAGAGTGAAGTGAAGAGTGAAGTGAAGAGTGAAGTGAAGATTGAAGTGAAAAGTGAAGTGAAGAGTAAAGAGTGAAGTGAAGAGGTGAAGTGAAGAGGTGAAGTGAAAAGGTAAAGTGAAGTGGTGTAGTGAAGAGTTAAAGAGTGAAGTGGTGAAGTGAAGAGTTGAAGAGTGAAGTGAAGAGGTGAAGAGTAGGGAGAGGTAAGGGAAGCGGAGCGAAGCGAAGGGAAGGGAAGGGCAGGAAAGGAAGCGAAGGGAAGCGAAGGGAAGCGAAGGGAAGCGAAGGGAAGAGAAGGGAAGGGAAGGGAAGGAAAGGGAAGGGAAGAGAAGAGAAGGGAAGGGAAGGGAAGGGAAGGGAAGGGAAGGGGAGGGAAGGGAAGCGAAGGGAAGCGAAGGGGGAAGGGAAAGGAAGGGAAGGGAAGGGAAGGGAAGCGGAGAGAAGCGAAGGGAAGCGAAGGGAAGGGAAGGGAAGTGAAAGGAAGGTAAGTGAAGTGAATTGAAGTGAAGTGTGAAGTGAAGTGTGAAGTGAAGTGTGAAGTGAAGTGTGAAGTGAAGAGTGAAGTGAAGAGTGAAGTGAAGAGCGAAGCTAAGTGAAGTGAAGTGAAGGGAAGCGAAGGGTGAAGTGAAGTGTGAAGTGAAGTGTGAATAGAAGAGTGATGTGAAGAGTGAAGTGAAGTGTGAAGTGAAGTGTGAAGTGAAGTGTGAAGTGAAGTGTGAAGTGAAGAGTGAAGTGAAGTGAAGTGTGAAGTGTAGTGTGAAGTGTGAAGTGTAAAGTGAAGAGTGAAGTGAAGTAAAGTGTGAAGTGAAGTGTGAAGTGTGAAGTGTGAAGTGAAGTGAAGTGTGAAGTGAAGTGTGAAGTGAAGTGTGAAGTGAAGAGTGAAGTGAAGTGAAGTGTGAAGTGTAGTGTGAAGTGTGAAGTGTAAAGTGAAGAGTGAAGTGAAGTAAAGTGTGAAGTGAAGTGTGAAGTGTGAAGTGAAGTGAAGTGTGAAGTGAAGTGTGAAGTGAAGTGTGAAGTGAAGTGTGAAGTGAAGTGTGAAGTGAAGTGTGAAGTGAAGTGTGAAGTGAAGTGTGAAGTGAAGTGTGAAGTTAAGTGTGAAGTGAAGTGTGAAGTGAAGAGTGAAGTGAAGTGAAGTGTGAAGTGTAGTGTGAAGTGTGAAGTGTAAAGTGAAGAGTGAAGTGAAGTAAAGTGTGAAGTGAAGTGTGAAGTGTGAAGTGTGAAGTGAAGTGAAGTGTGAAGTGAAGTGTGAAGTGAAGTGTGAAGTGAAGTGTGAAGTGAAGTGTGAAGTGAAGTGTGAAGTGAAGTGTGAAGTGAAGTGTGAAGTGAAGTGTGAAGTGAAGTGTGAAGTGAAGTGTGAAGTGAAGTGTGAAGTGAAGTGTGAAGTGAAGTGTGAATAGAAGTGTGAATAGAAGTGTGAAGCGAAGTGAAGAGTGAAGTGAAGTGAAGTGTGAAGTGAAGTGTGAAGTGAAGTGTGAAGTGAAGTGTGAAGTGAAGTGTGAAGTGAAGTGTGAAGTGAAGTGTGAAGTGAAGTGTGAATAGAAGAGTGATGTGAAGAGTGAAGTGAAGTATGAAGTCAAGTGTGAAGTGAAGTGTGAAGTGAAGTCTTCACTTCACACTTCACTTCACACTTCACTTCAATTCACTTCACTTACCTTCCTTTCACTTCCCTTCCATTCCCTTCGCTTCCCTTCGCTTCCCTTCGCTTCCCTTCGCTTCCCTTCGCTTCCCTTCGCTTCCCTTCGCTTCCCTTCGCTTCCCTTCGCTTCCCTTCCCTTCCCTTCCCTTCCCTTCACTTCACTTCACTTCACTTCACTTCACTTCACTTCACTTCACTACACATCACTTCACTTCACTTCACTTCACTTCACTTCACTTCACTTCCCTTCCCTTCCCTTCCCTTCCCTTCCCTTCCCTTCCCTTCCCTTCTCTTCCCTTCCCTTCCCTTCCCTTCCCTTCCCTTCTCTTCCCTTCCCTTCCCTTCCCTTCCCTTCCCTTCCCTTCCCTTTCCTTCCCTTCTCTTACCTTCGCTTCTCTTCGCTTCCTTTCCTGCCCCTCCCTTCCCTTCGCTTCGCTCCGCTTCCCTTACCTCTCCCTACTCTTCACCTCTTCACTTCACTCACTTCTTCACTTCACTCTTCACTTCACTCTTCACTTCACTCTTCACTTCACACTTCACTTCACACTTCACTTCACACTTCACTTTACACTTCAATTCACACTTCACTTCACACTTCACTTCACACTTCACTTCACACTTCACTTCACACTTCACTTCACACTTCACTTCAAAACATTAAATGAAGTAAGCAATTGCAATCGACGTGACAATACAAAATTATGTGTGAAAATGTCAAATACTGTCCTATATTACATAAAAGTATATTTTGTAATGCTCCAAAAATATAGGGAAGGGAAGGGAAGGGAAGGGAAGGGAAGGGAAGGGAAGGGAAGGGAAGGGAAGGGAAGGGAAGGGAAGGGAAGGGAAGGGAAGGGAAGGGAAGGGAAGGGAAGGGAAGGGAAGAGAAGGGAAGGGAAGGGAAGGGAAGGGAAGGGAAGTGAAGGGAAGCGAAGGGAAGCGAAGGGAAGGGAAGTGAAGCGAAGTGAAAGGAAGGTAAGTGAAGTGAATTAAAGTGAAGTGAAGTGTGAAGTGAAGTGTGAAGTGAAGTGTGAAGTGTGAAGTGTGAAGTGAAGAGTGAAGTGAAGAGTGAATAGAAGAGTGATGTGAAGAGTGAAGTGAAGTGTGAAGTGAAGAGTGAAGTGAAGAGTGAAGTGAAGAGTGAAGTGAAGAGTGAAGTGACGAGTGAAGTGAAGAGTGTAGTGTGAAGTGAAGTGTGAAATGAAGTGTGAAGTGAAGTGTTAAGTGTGAAGTGTGAAGTGAAGTGTGAAGAGAAGTGAAGTGTGAAGTGAAGTGTGAAGTGAAGAGTGAAGTGAAGAGTGAAGTGAAGAGTGAAGTGAAGAGTGAAGTGAAGTGTGAAGTGAAGTGTGAAGTGAAGTGTGAAGTGAAGTGTGAAGTGAAGTGTGAAGTGAAGTGTGAAGTGAAGTGTGAAGTGAAGTGTGAAGTGAAGTGTGAAGTGAAGAGTGAAGTGAAGTGAAGTGTGAAGTGTAGTGTGAAGTGTGAAGTGTAAAGTGAAGAGTGAAGTGAAGTAAAGTGTGAAGTGAAGTGTGAAGTGTGAAGTGTGAAGTGAAGTGAAGTGTGAAGTGAAGTGTGAAGTGAAGTGTGAAGTGAAGTGTGAAGTGAAGTGTGAAGTGAAGTGTGAAGTGAAGTGTGAAGTGAAGTGTGAAGTGAAGTGTGAAGTGAAGTGTGAAGTGAAGTGTGAAGTGAAGTGTGAAGTGAAGTGTGAATAGAAGTGTGAATAGAAGTGTGAAGCGAAGTGAAGAGTGAAGTGAAGTGAAGTGTGAAGTGAAGTGTGAAGTGAAGTGTGAAGTGAAGTGTGAAGTGAAGTGTGAAGTGAAGTGTGAAGTGAAGTGTGAAGTGAAGTGTGAATAGAAGAGTGATGTGAAGAGTGAAGTGAAGTATGAAGTCAAGTGTGAAGTGAAGTGTGAAGTGAAGTCTTCACTTCACACTTCACTTCACACTTCACTTCAATTCACTTCACTTACCTTCCTTTCACTTCCCTTCCCTTCCCTTCGCTTCCCTTCGCTTCCCTTCGCTTCCCTTCGCTTCCCTTCGCTTCCCTTCGCTTCCCTTCGCTTCCCTTCGCTTCCCTTCGCTTCCCTTCCCTTCCCTTCCCTTCCCTTCCCTTCACTTCACTTCACTTCACTTCACTTCACTTCACTTCACTTCACTACACATCACTTCACTTCACTTCACTTCACTTCACTTCACTTCCCTTCCCTTCCCTTCCCTTCCCTTCCCTTCCCTTCCCTTCCCTTCTCTTCCCTTCCCTTCCCTTCCCTTCCCTTCCCTTCTCTTCCCTTCCCTTCCCTTCCCTTCCCTTCCCTTCCCTTTCCTTCCCTTCTCTTACCTTCGCTTCTCTTCGCTTCCTTTCCTGCCCCTCCCTTCCCTTCGCTTCGCTCCGCTTCCCTTACCTCTCCCTACTCTTCACCTCTTCACTTCACTCACTTCTTCACTTCACTCTTCACTTCACTCTTCACTTCACTCTTCACTTCACACTTCACTTCACACTTCACTTCACACTTCACTTTACACTTCAATTCACACTTCACTTCACACTTCACTTCACACTTCACTTCACACTTCACTTCACACTTCACTTCACACTTCACTTCAAAACATTAAATGAAGTAAGCAATTGCAATCGACGTGACAATACAAAATTATGTGTGAAAATGTCAAATACTGTCCTATATTACATAAAAGTATATTTTGTAATGCTCCAAAAATATAGGGAAGGGAAGGGAAGGGAAGGGAAGGGAAGGGAAGGGAAGGGAAGGGAAGGGAAGGGAAGGGAAGGGAAGGGAAGGGAAGAGAAGGGAAGGGAAGGGAAGGGAAGGGAAGGGAAGTGAAGGGAAGCGAAGGGAAGCGAAGGGAAGGGAAGTGAAGCGAAGTGAAAGGAAGGTAAGTGAAGTGAATTAAAGTGAAGTGAAGTGTGAAGTGAAGTGTGAAGTGAAGTGTGAAGTGTGAAGTGTGAAGTGAAGAGTGAAGTGAAGAGTGAATAGAAGAGTGATGTGAAGAGTGAAGTGAAGTGTGAAGTGAAGAGTGAAGTGAAGAGTGAAGTGAAGAGTGAAGTGAAGAGTGAAGTGACGAGTGAAGTGAAGAGTGTAGTGTGAAGTGAAGTGTGAAGTGAAGTGTGAAGTGAAGTGTTAAGTGTGAAGTGTGAAGTGAAGTGTGAAGAGAAGTGAAGTGTGAAGTGAAGTGTGAAGTGAAGAGTGAAGTGAAGAGTGAAGTGAAGAGTGAAGTGAAGAGTGAAGTGATGTGTGAAGTGAAGTGTGAAGTGAAGTGTGAAGTGAAGTATGAAGTGAAGTGTGAAGTGAAGTGTGAAGTGAAGTGTGAAGTGAAGTGTGAAGTGAAGAGTGAAGTGAAGAGTGAAGTGAAGAGTGAATAGAAGAGTGATGTGAAGAGTGAAGTGAAGTGTGAAGTGAAGAGTGAAGTGAAGAGTGAAGTGAAGAGTGAAGTGAAGAGTGAAGTGACGAGTGAAGTGAAGAGTGTAGTGTGAAGTGAAGTGTGAAGTGAAGTGTGAAGTGAAGTGTTAAGTGTGAAGTGTGAAGTGAAGTGTGAAGAGAAGTGAAGTGTGAAGTGAAGTGTGAAGTGAAGAGTGAAGTGAAGAGTGAAGTGAAGAGTGAAGTGAAGAGTGAAGTGATGTGTGAAGTGAAGTGTGAAGTGAAGTGTGAAGTGAAGTATGAAGTGAAGTGTGAAGTGAAGTGTGAAGTGAAGTGTGAAGTGAAGTGTGAAGTGAAGAGTGAAGTGAAGAGTGAAGTGAAGAGTGAAGTGAAGAGTGAAGTGAAGAGTGAAGTGAAGTGTGAAGTGAAGTGAAGTGTGAAGTGAAGTGTGAAGTGAAGTGTGAAGTGAAGTGTCAAGTGAAGTGTGAAGTGAAGAGTGAAGTGAAGAGTAAAGTGAAGTGTTAAGTGAAGTGTGAACATTTATTGTTTGTCACAGGTACAATATGGTAAGATTTATCATGTTTCACTGCAACATACCTATAATATAAACGTTTAATAAAATATACTTTTATGTCTCTAGAAAAACAAACCTTAAGGTTTGTTTGTTTGTTCACTTTACACTTCACTTCACACTTCACTTCACACTTCACTTCACAGTTCACTTCACAGTTCACTTCACACTTCACTTCACACTTCACTTCACACTTCACTTCACACTTCACTTCACACTTCACTTCACACTTCACTTCACACTTCACTTCACACTTCACTTCACACTTCACTTCACACTTCACTTCACACTTCACTTCACACTTCACTTCACACTTCACTTCACACTTCACTTCACACTTCACTTCACACTTCACTTCAAAACATTAAATGAAGTAAGCAATCGCAATCGACGTGACAATACAAAATTATGTTTGAAATGTCAAATACTGCCCTATATTACATAAAAGTATATTTTGTAATGCCCCAAAAATATAGGGAAGGGAAGGGAAGGGAAGGGAATGGAAGGGAAGGGAAGGGAAAGGAAGGGAAGGGAAGGGAAGGATAGCGAAGGGAAGCGAAGGGAAGGGAAGTGAAGCGAAGTGAAAGGAAGGTAAGTGAAGTGAATTGAAGGGAAGTGAAGTGAAGTGTGAAGTGAAGTGTGAAAATAAGTGTGAAGTGAAGTGTGAAGTGAAGTGTGAAGTGAAGTGTAAAGTGCAGTGTGAAGTGAAGTGTGAAGTGAAGTGTGAAGTGAAGTGTGAAGTGAAGTGTGAAGTGAAGTGTGAAGTGAAGTGTAAAGTGAACAAACAAACAAACCTTAAGGTTTGTCTTTCTAGGGACAAAAAAATATTTTGTTAAACGTTTACATTATAGGTATGTTGCAGTGAAACATGATAAATCTTACCATATTGTACCTGTGACAAACAATAAATGTTCACTTCACTCTTCACTTCACTCTTCACTTCACTCTTCACTTCACTCTTCACTTCACTCTTCACTTCACTCTTCACTTCACACTTCACTTCACACTTCACTTCACACTTCACTTCACACTTCACTTCACACTTCACTTCACACTTCACTTCAAACTTCACTTCACACTTCACTTCACACTTCACTTCACACTTCACTTCACACTTCACTTCAAAACATTAAATGAAGTAAGCAATTGCAATCGACGTGACAATAAAAAATTATGTGTGAAAATGTCAAATACTGCCCTATATTACATAAAAGTATATTTTGTAATGCTCCAAAAATATAGGGAAGGAAAGGGAAGGGAAGGGAAGGGAAGGGAAGGGAAGGTAAGGGAAGGGAAGAGAAGGGAAGGGAAGGGAAGCGAAGGGAAGGGAAGGGAAGGAAAGGGAAGGAAAGTGAAGGTAAGCGAAGGGAAGGGAAGTGAAGCGAAGTGAAAGGAAGGTAAGTGAAGTGAATTGAAGGGAAGTGAAGTGAATTGTGAAGTGAAGTGTGAAAAGAAGTGTGAAGTGAAGTGTGAAGTGAAGTGTGAAGTGAAGTGTGAAGTGAAGTGTGAAGTGAAGTGTGAAGTGAAGTGTGAAGTGAAGAGTGAAGTGACGAGTGAAGTGAAGAATGAAGTTAAGAGTAAAGTGAAGTGTGAAGTGAAGTGAAGTGTGAAATGAAGTGTGAAGTGAAGTGTGAAGTGAAGCGTGAAGTGAAGAGTGAAGTGAAGTGTGAAGTCAAGAGTGAAGTGAAGTGTGAAGTGAAGTGTGAAGTGAAGTGTGAAGTGAAGTGTGAAGTGAAGTATGAAGTGAAGAGTGAAGTGACGAGTGAAGTGAAGAATGAAGTGAAGAGTGAAGTGAAGTGTGAAGTGAAGTGAAGTGTGAAATGAAGTGTGAAGTGAAGTGTGAAGTGAAGTGTGAAGCGAAGTGTGAATATAAGTGTGAAGCGAAGTGCTAAGTGAAGTGTGAAGCTTCCCTTCCCTTCCCTTCCCTTCCCTTCCATTCCCTTCCCTTCCCATCCCTTCCCTATATTTTTGGAGCATTACAAAATATACTTTTATGTAATATAGGGCAGTATTTGACATTTTCACACATAATTTTGTATTGTCACGTCGATTGCGATTGCTTACTTCATTTAATGTTTTGAAGTGAAGTGTGAAGTAAAGTTTGAAGTGAAGTGTGAAGTGAAGTGTGAAGTGAAGTGTGAAGTGAAGTGTGAAGTGAAGAGTGAAGTGAAGAGTGAAGTGAAAAATGAAGTGAAGAGTGAAGTGAAGAGTGAAGTGAAGAGTGAAGTGAAGTGTGAAGTGAAGTGAACTGTGAAGTGAAGTGTGAAGTGAAGAGTGAAGTGAAGAGTGAAGTGAAGAGTGAAGTGAAGTGTGAAGTGAAGTGAAGTGTGAAGTGAAGTGTGAAGTGTGAAGTGAAGTGAAGTGTGAAGTGAAGTGTGAAGTGAAGAGTGAAGTGAAGAGTGAAGTGAAAATTGAAGTGAAGAGTGAAGTGAAGAGTGAAGTGAAGTGTGAAGTGAAGTGAAGAGTGAAGTGAAGAGTGAAGTGAACATTTATTGTTTGTCACAGGTACAATATGGTAAGATTTATCATGTTTCACTGCAACATACCTATAATATAAACGTTTAATAAAATATACTTTTATGTCTAGAAAAACAAACCTTAAGGTTTGTTTGTTTGTTCACTTTACACTTCACTTCACTCTTCACTTCACTCTTCACTTCACACTTCACACTTCACTTCACACTTCACTTCACACTTCACTTCACACTTCACTTCACACTTCACTTCACACTTCACTTCACACTTCACTTCACACTTCACTTCACACTTCACTTCACACTTCACTTCACACTTCACTTCACTCTTCACTTCACTCTTCACTTCACTCTTCACTTTACTCTTCACTTCACACTTCACTTCACACTTCACTTCACTTCACACTTCACTTCACACTTCACACTTAACACTTCACTATTCACTTCACTCGTCACTTCACTCTTCACTTCACTCTTCACTTCACTCTTCACTTCACTCTTCACTTCACTCTTCACTTCACTCTTCACTTCACACTTCACTTCACACTTCACTTCACTCTTCCCATCACTCTTCTATTCACTCTTCACTTCACTCTTCACTTCACACTTCACACTTCACTTCACACTTCACTTCACACTTCACTTCACACTTCACTTCACACTTCACTTCACACTTCACTTCACACTTCACTTCACACTTCACTTCACACTTCACTTCACACTTCACTTCACACTTCACTTCAAACTTCACTTAAAAACATTAAATGAAGTAAGCAATCGCAATCGACGTGACAATACAAAATTATGTGTGAAATGTCAAATACTGCCCTATATTACATAAAAGTATATTTTGTAATGCCCCAAAAATATAGGGAAGGGAAGGGAAGGGAAAAGAAGGGAAGGGAAGGGAAGGAAAGCGAAGGGAAGCGAAGGGAAGCGAAGGGAAGGGAAGTGAAGCGAAGTGAAAGGAAGGTAAGTGAAGTGAATTAAAGTGAAGTGAAGTGAAGTGTGAAGTGAAGTGTGAAGTGAAGTGTGAAGTGAAGAGTGAAGTGAAGAATAAAGTGAAGTGTGAAGTGAAGTGTGAAGTGAAGTGTGAATAGAAGTGTGAAGCGAAGTGTGAAGCGAAGTGTGAAGTGAAGTGTGAAGTAAAGTGTGAAGTGAACGAACAAACAAACCTTAAGGTTTGTTTTTCTAGAGACATAAAAGTATATTTTTATTTAGACGTTTATATTATGGGTATGTTGCAGTGAAACATGATAAATCTTACCATATTGTACCTGTGACAAACAATAAATGTTCACTTCACTCCTTACTTCACTCTTCACTTCACTCTTCACTTCACACTTCACTTCACACTTCACTTCACACTTCACTTCACACTTCACTTCATACTTCACTTCACACTTCACTTCACACTTCACTTCACACTTCACTTCACTCTTCACTTCACTCTTCACTTCACTCTTCACTTCACTCTTCACTTCACACTTCACTTCACACTTCACTTCACTTCACACTTCACTTCACACTTCACACTTAACACTTCACTTCACACTTCACTTCACACTTCACTTCACACTTCACTCTTCACTTCACTCGTCACTTCACTCTTCACTTCACTCTTCACTTCACTCTTCACTTCACTCTTCACTTCACTCTTCACTTCACTCTTCACTTCACACTTCACTTCACACTTCACTTCATTCTTCACATCACTCTTCTATTCACTCTTCAATTCACTCTTCACTTCACACTTCACACTTCACTTCACACTTCACTTCACACTTCACTTCACACTTCACTTCACTTCACTTTAATTCACTTCACTTACCTTCCTTTCACTTCGCTTCACTTCCCTTCCCTTCGCTTCCCTTCACTTCCCTTCGCTTCCCTTCCCTTCCCTTCCCTTCTTTTCCCTTCCCTTCCCTTCCCTATATTTTTTGGGCATTACAAAATATACTTTTATGTAATATAGGGCAGTATTTGACATTTTCACACATAATTTTGTATTGTCACGTCGATTGCGATTGCTAACTTCATTTAATGTTTTGAAGTGAAGTGTGAAGTGAAGTGTGAAGTGAAGTGTGAAGTGAAGTGTGAAGTGAAGTGTGAAGTGAAGTGTGAAGTGAAGTGTGAAGTGAAGTGTGAAGTGAAGTGTGAAGTGAAGTGTGAAGTGAAGTGTGAAGTGAAGTGTGAAGTGAAGTGTGAAGTGAAGTGTGAAGTGAAGTGTGAAGTGAAGTGTCAAGTGAAGTGTGAAGTGAACTGTGAAGTGAAGTGTGAAGTGAAGTGTGAAGTGAAGTGTAAAGTGAACAAACAAACAAACCTTAAGGTTTGTTTTTCTAGACAAAAGTATATTTTATTAAACGTTTATATTATAGGTATGTTGCAGTGAAACATGATAAATCTTACCATATTGTACCTGTGACAAACAATAAATGTTCACACTTTACTTAACACTTCACTTTACTCTTCACTTCACTCTTCACTTCACACTTCACTTCACATTTCACTTCACTCTTCACTTCACACTTCACACTTAACACTTCACTTCACACTTCACTTCACACTTCACTTCACACTTCACTTCACACTTCACTTCACACTTCACTTCACACTTCACTTCACACTTCACTTCACACTTCACTTCACACTTCACTTCACCTATTCACTTCACCTCTTTACTTCACTCTTCACTTCACTCTTCTATTCACACTTCACACTTCACTCTTCACTTCACTCTTCACTTCACTCTTCACTTCACTCTTCACTTCACTCTTCACTTCACTCTTCACTTCACACTTCACTTCACACTTCACTTCACTCTTCACATCACTCTTCTATTCACTCTTCACTTCACTCTTCACTTCACACTTCACTTCACTTTACACTTCACTTCACACTTCACACTTAACACTTCACTTCACACTTCACTTCACACTTCACTTCACACTTCACTTCACACTTCACTTCACACTTCACTTCACCTATTCACTTCACCTCTTGACTTCACTCTTCACTTCACTCTTCTATTCACACTTCACACTTCACTCTTCACTTCACACTTCACTTCACACTTCACTTCACACTTCACTTCACACTTCACTTCACACTTCACTTCTTACTTCACTTCACACTTCACTTCAATTCACTTCACTTACCTTCCTTTCACTTCCCTTCCCTTCCCTTCGCTTCCCTTCGCTTCCCTTCGCTTCCCTTTGCTTCCCTTAACTTCTCTTCGCTTCCCTTCGCTTCCTCTCGCTTCCCTTCCCTTCCCTTCCCTTCCCTTCCCTTCCCTTCCCTTCCCTTCCCTTCCCTTCCCTTCCCTTCCCTTCCTTCCCTTCCCTTCCCTTCCCTTCCCTTCCCTTCCCTTCCCTTCCCTTCCCTTCCCTTCCCTTCCCTTCCCTTCCCTTCCCTTCCCTTCCCTTCCCTTCCCTTCCCTTCCCTTCCCTTCCCTTCCCTTCCCTTCCCTTCCCTTCCCTTCCCTTCCCTTCCCTTCCCTTCCCTTCCCTTCCCTTCCCTTCCCTTCCCTTCCCTTCCCTTCCCTTCCCTTCCCTTCCCTTCCCTTCCCTTCCCTTCCCTTACCTTACCTTACCTTACCTTCCCTTCCCTTCCCTTCCCTTCCCTTCCCTTCCCTTCCCTTCCCTTCCCTTCCCTTCCCTTCCCTTCCCTTCCCTATATTTTTGGAGCATTACAAAATATACTTTTATGTAATATAGGACAGTATTTGACATTTTCACACATAATTTTGTATTGTCACGTCGATTGCAATTGCTTACTTCATTTAATGTTTTGAAGTGAAGTGTGAAGTGAAGTGTGAAGTGAAGTGTGAAGTGAAGTGTGAAGTGAAGTGTGAAGTGAAGTGTGAATTGAAGTGTAAAGTGAAGTGTGAAGTGAAGTGTGAAGTGAAGTGTGAAGTGAAGAGTGAAGTGAAGAGTGAAGTGAAGAGTGAAGTGAAGAAGTGAGTGAAGTGAAGAGGTGAAGAGTAGGGAGAGGTAAGGGAAGCAGAGCGAAGCGAAGGGAAGCGAAGGGAAGCGAAGGGAAGCGAAGGGAAGGGAAGGGAAGTGAAAGGAAGGTAAGTGAAGTGAATTGAAGTGAAGTGTGAAGTGAAGTGTGAAGTGAAGACTTCACTTCACACTTCACTTCACACTTGACTTCATACTTCACTTCACTCTTCACATCACTCTTCTATTCACACTTCACTTCACACTTCACTTCACACTTCACTTCACTTCACACTTCACTTCACTCTTCACTTCACTCTTCACTTCACTCTTCACTTCACTCTTCACTTCACTCTTCACTTCACACTTCACTTCACACTTCACTTCACACTTCACTTCACACTTCACTTCACTTCACACTTCACTTCACACTTCGCTTCACACTTCTATTCACACTTCTATTCACACTTCACTTCACACTTAACTTCACACTTCACTTCACACTTCACTTCACACTTCACTTCACACTTCACTTCACACTTCACTTCACACTTCACTTTACTTCACTCTTCACTTCGCTTCACACTTCTATTCACACTTCTATTCACATTTCTATTCACACTTCACTTCACACTTCACTTCACACTTCACTTCACACTTCACTTCACACTTTACTTCACTTCACTCTTCACTTTACACTTCACACTTCACACTACACTTCACACTTCACTTCACTTCACTCTTCACTTCACACTTCACTTCACACTTCACTTCACACTTCACTTCACACTTCACTTCACACTTCACTTCACACTTCACTTCACTCTTCACATCACTCTTCTATTCACACTTCACTTCACACTTCACTTCACCCTTCGCTTCCCTTCACTTCACTTCACTTAGCTTCGCTCTTCACTTCACTCTTCACTTCACTCTTCACTTCACTCTTCACTTCACTCTTCACTTCACACTTCACTTCACACTTCACTTCACTCTTCACTTCACACTTCACTTCACACTTCCCTTCACACTTCACTTCACACTTCACTTCACACTTCACTTCACACTTCACTTCACACTTCACTTCAATTCACTTCACTTACCTTCCTTTCACTTCCCTTCCCTTCCCTTCGCTTCCCTTCGCTTCTCTCCGCTTCCGTTCCCTTCCCTTCCCTTCCCTTCCTTTCCCTTCCCCCTTCGCTTCCCTTCGCTTCACTTCCCTCCCCTTCCCTTCCCTTCCCTTCCCTTCCCTTCCCTTCTCTTCTCTTCCCTTCCCTTTCCTTCCCTTCCCTTCCCTTCTCTTCCCTTCGCTTCCCTTCGCTTCCCTTCGATTCCCTTCGCTTCCTTTCCTGCCCTTCCCTTCCCTTCGCTTTGCTCCGCTTCCCTTACCTCTCCCTACTCTTCACCTCTTTACTTCACTCTTCAACTCTTCACTTCACCACTTCACTCTTTAACTCTTCACTACACCACTTCACTTTACCTCTTCACTTCACCTCTTCACTTCACCTCTTCACTTCACCTCTTCACTTCACTCTTTACTCTTCACTTCACTTTTCACTTCAATCTTCACTTCACTCTTCACTTCACTCTTCACTTCACTCTTCACTTCACATTTCACTTCACTCTTCTTTTCACTCTTCACTTCGCCTCTCCACTTCACTCTTCACTTCACTCTTCACTTCACTCTTCACTTCACCTCTTCACTGCACTCTTCTTATCACATTTCACTTCACAATTCACTTCACTTCCCTTCAATTCACTTCACTTACCTTCCTTTCACTTCGCTTCACTTCCCTTCCCTTCGCTTACCTTCACTTTCCTGCCCTTTCCTTCCCTTCCCTTCCCTTCCCTTCCCTTCCCTTCTCTTCCCTTTCCTTACCTTCCCTTCCCTTCCCTTCCCTTCCCTTCCCTTCCCTTTCCTTCCCTATATTTTTGGAGCATTACAAAATATACTTTTATGTAATATAGGGCAGTATTTGACATTTTCACACATAATTTTTTATTGTCACGTCGATTGCAATTGCTTACTTCATTTAATGTTTTGAAGTGAAGTGTGAAGTGAAGTGTGAAGTGAAGTGTGAAGTGAAGTGTGAAGTGAAGTTTGAAGTGAAGTGTGAAGTGAAGTGTGAAGTGAAGTGTGAAGTGAAGTGTGAAGTGAAGTGTGAAGTGAAGTGTTAAGTGAAGAGTGAAGTGAAGAGTGAAGTGAAGAGTCAAGTGAAGAGTGAAGTGAACATTTATTGTTTGTCACAGGTACAATATGGTAAGATTTATCATGTTTCACTGCAACATACCTATAATGTAAACGTTTAACAAAATATTTTTTTGTCCCTAGAAAGACAAACCTTAAGGTTTGTTTGTTTGTTCACTTTACACTTCACTTCACACTTCACTTCACACTTCACTTCACACTTCACTTCACACTTCACTTCACACTTCACTTCACACTTCACTTCACACTGCACTTTACACTTCACTTCACACTTCACTTCACACTTCACTTCACACTTATTTTCACACTTCACTTCAAACTTCACTTCACACTTCACTTCACTTCCCTTCAATTCACTTCACTTACCTTCCTTTCACTTCGCTTCACTTCCCTTCCCTTCGCTTCCCTTCGCTTCCCTTCCCTTCCCTTCCCTTCCTTTGTCTTCCCTTCCCTTCCATTCCCTTCCCTTCCCTTCCCTTCCCTATATTTTTGGAGCATTACAAAATATACTTTTATGTAATATAGGGCAGTATTTGACATTTTCACACATAATTTTGTATTGTCACGTCGATTGCGATTGCTTACTTCATTTAATATTTTGAAGTGAAGTGTGAAGTGAAATGTAAAGTGTAAAGTGAAGTGTGAAGTGAAGTGTGAAGTGAAGAGTGAAGTGAAGTGTGAAGTGAAGTGTGAATAGAAGAGTGAAGTGAAGAGTGAAGTGAAGTGGTGAAGTGAAGAGTTGAAGAGTGAAGTGGTGAAGTGAAGAGTTGAAGAGTGAAGTGAAGAGGTGAAGAGTAGGGAGAGGTAAGGGAAGGGAAGGGAAGGAAAGGGAAGAGAAGAGAAGGTAAGGGAAGAGAAGTTAAGAGAAGGGAAGGGAAGTGGAGGGAAGCAAAGGGAAGCGAAGGAAAGCGAAGGGAAGCGAAGGGAATGGAAGGGAAGTGAAAGGAAGGTAAGTGTAGTGAATTGAAGTGAAGTGTGAAGTGAAGTGTGAAGTGAAGTGTGAAGTGAAGTGTGATGTGAAGTGTGAAGTGAAGTGAAGTGTGAATAGAAGTGTGAAGCGAAGTGTGGAGCAAAGTGTGAAATGAAGTGTGAAGTGAAGTGTGAAGTGAAGTGTGAAGTGAAGTGTGAAGTGAAGTGTGAAGTGAAGTGTGAAGTGAAGTGTGAAGTGAAGTCTGAAGTGAAGTGTGAAGTGAAGAGTGAAGTGAAGAGTGAAGTGAAGTGTGAAGTGAAGAGTGAAGTGAAGTGTGAAGTGAAGTGTGAAGTGAAGTGTGAAGTGAAGTGTGAAGTGAAGTGTGAAGTGAAGTTTGAAGTGAAGTGTGAAGTGAAGTGTGAAGTGAAGTGTGAAGTGAAGTGTGAAGTGAAGTGTGAAGTTAAGTGTTAAGTGAAGAGTGAAGTGAAGAGTGAAGTGAAGAGTGAAGTGAAGAGTGAAGTGAAGAGTGAAGTGAAGAGTGAAGTGAACATTTATTGTTTCTCACAGGTACAATATGGTAAGATTTATCATGTTTCACTGCAACATACCTATAATGTAAACGTTTAACAAAATATTTTTTTGTCCCTAGAAAGACAAACCTTAAGGTTTGTTTGTTTGTTCACTTTACACTTCACTTCACACTTCACTTCACACTTCACTTCACACTTCACTTCACACTTCACTTCACACTTCACTTCACACTTCACTTCACACTGCACTTTACACTTTACTTCACACTTCACTTCACACTTCACTTCACACTTATTTTCACACTTCACTTCACACTTCACTTCACTTCCCTTCAATTCACTTCACTTACCTTCCTTTCACTTCGCTTCACTTCCCTTCCCTTCGCTTCCCTTCGCTTCCCTTCCCTTCCCTTCCCTTCCTTTCCCTTCCCTTCCCTTCCATTCCATTCCCTTCCCTTCCCTTCCCTTCCCTATATTTTTGGAGCATTACAAAATATACTTTTATGTAATATAGGGCAGTATTTGACATTTTCACACATAATTTTGTATTGTCACGTCGATTGCGATTGCTTACTTCATTTAATATTTTGAAGTGAAGTGTGAAGTGAAATGTAAAGTGTAAAGTGAAGTGTGAAGTGAAATGTGAAGTGAAGAGTGAAGTGAAGTGTGAAGTGAAGTGTGAATAGAAGAGTGAAGTGAAGAGTGAAGTGAAGTGGTGAAGTGAAGAGTTGAAGAGTGAAGTGGTGAAGTGAAGAGGTGAAGAGTGAAGTGAAGAGGTGAAGAGTAGGGAGAGGTAAGGGAAGGGAAGGGAAGGAAAGGGAAGAGAAGAGAAGGTAAGGGAAGAGAAGTTAAGAGAAGGGAAGGGAAGTGGAGGGAAGCGAAGGGAAGCGAAGGAAAGCGAAGGGAAGCGAAGGGAAGGGAAGGGAAGTGAAAGGAAGGTAAGTGTAGTGAATTGAAGTGAAGTGTGAAGTGAAGTGTGAAGTGAAGTGTGAAGTGAAGTGTGATGTGAAGTGTGAAGTGAAGTGAAGTGTGAATAGAAGTGTGAAGCGAAGTGTGGAGCAAAGTGTGAAATGAAGTGTGAAGTGAAGTGTGAAGTGAAGTGTGAAGTGAAGTGTGAAGTGAAGTGTGAAGTGAAGTGTGAAGTGAAGTCTGAAGTGAAGTGTGAAGTGAAGAGTGAAGTGAAGAGTGAAGTGAAGTGTGAAGTGAAGAGTGAAGTGAAGTGTGAAGTGAAGTGTGAAGTGAAGTGTGAAGTGAAGTGTGAAGCGAAGTGTGAATATAAGTGTGAAGCGAAGTGTGAAGTGAAGTGTGAAGTGAAGCGTGAAGTGAAGAGTGAAGTGAAGTGTGAAGTGAAGAGTGAAGTGAAGAGTGAAGTGAAGTGTGAAGTGAAGTGTGAATAGAAGAGTGATGTGAAGAGTGAAGTGAAGTGTGAAGTGAAGTGTGAAGTGAAATGTGAAGTGAAGTGTGAAGTGAAGAGTGAAGTGAAGTGAAGTAAAGTGAAGTGAAGTGAAGTGAAGGGAAGGGAAGGGAAGGGAAGGGAAGCGAAGGGAAGGGAAGGGAAGCTAAGGGAAGCGAAGGGAAGCGAAGGGAAGTTAAGGGAAGCGAAGGAAGCGAAGGGAAGGGAAGGGAAGTGAAAGGAAGGTAAGTGAAGTGAATTGAAGTGAAGTGTGAAGTGAAGTGAGAAGTGGTGTGAAGTGAAGTGTGAAGTGAAGTGTGAAGTGAAGTGTGAAGTGAAGTGTGAAGTGAAGTGTGAAGTGAAGTGAAGAGTGAAGTGAAGAGTGAAGTGAAGAGTGAAGTGAAGTGTGAAGTGAAGTGTGAAGTGAAGTGTGAAGTGAAGTAAGAATAGAAGAGTGATGTGAAGAGTGAAGTGAAGTGTGAAGCGAAGTGTGAAGTGAAGAGTGAAGTGAAGAGTGAAGTGAAGAGTGAAGTGAAGAGTGAAGTGTGAAGTGTGAATAGAAGAGTGAAGTGAAGAGTGAAGTGAAGAGGTGAAGTGAAGAGGTGAAGTGAAGTGTGAAGTGAAGTGTGAAGTGAAGTGTGAAGTGAAGTGTGAAGTGAAGTGTGAAGTGAAGTGTGAAGTGAAGTGTGAAGTGAAGTGTGAAGTGAAGTGTGAAGTGAAGTGTGAAGTGAAGTGTGAAGTGAAGTGTGAAGTGAAGTGTGAAGTGAAGTGTGAAGTGAAGTGTGAAGTGAAGTGTGAAGTGAAGTGTGAAGTGAAGTGTGAAGTGAAGTGTGAAGTGAAGTGTGAAGTGAAGTGTGAAGTGAAGTGTGAAGTGAAGTGTTAAGTGTGAAGTGTGAAGTGAAGTTTGAAGTGAAGTGTGAAGTGAAGTGTGAAGTGAAGTGTGAAGTGAAGAGTGAAGTGAAGAGTGAAGTGAAGAGTGAAGTGAAGAGTGAAGTGAAGAGTGAAGTGAAGAGTGAAGTGAAGTGTGAAGTGAAGTGTGAAGTGAAGTGTGAAGTGAAGTGTGAAGTGAAGTGTGAATAGAAGAGTGAAGTGAAGAGTGAAGTGAAGAGGTGAAGTGAAGAGGTGAAGTGAAGAGGTGAAGTGAAGAGGTGAAGTGAAGTGGTGAAGTGAAGAGTTGAAGAGTGAAGTGGTGAAGTAAAGAGTTGAAGAGTGAAGTGAAGAGGTTAAGAGTAGGGAGAGGTAAGGGAAGCGGAGCGAAGCGGAGCGAAGCGGAGCGAAGCGAAGGGAAGGGAAGGGCAGGAAAGGAAGCGAAGGGAAGGGAAGGGAAGGGAAGGGAAGGGAATGGAAGGGAAGGGAAGGGAAGGGAAGGGAAAGGAAGGGAAGGGAAGGGAAGTGTGTAATGAAGTGAAGTGTGAAGTGAAGTGTTTTATTTTTTTTCTTTTTTGTTTTGCTCGTCAAAATGACCACACTCCGCCTGATGGTAAGCAGTCGTGTGGTCTAAGAGCGGTGGCCTCCACATCGTCCTCATAGCAGCCGAGGCGATGTTGAGGTCTCTACTTTGACGGCCTGAGAAGGTGCTTTTTCACGCCCCGCTTAAAGGACCCAGGATTGAAGGAAGAAGGAAACACGTGCCTTGGCAGAGAATTCCATGCCTTGATCGTTCGGCAGAGGTATGAGGACCCAAACTTGTTGGTACGCACTCTAGTCGACTCCACCGTGTAAGGATGGCATCTGAGCCCAGCACGCGTTGTTCTGGATAGGAAAGGGGAGGGCGGGATAAGGTGGAATAACTCTTCAGAGCACTCCCCGTGGTATATTCTGTAGAAACATGCCAAAGAGGCAATATCCCTACGGAGTTGCAGAGGTTCCAGTGAACTCGTGACCTCTGGATCTCCGATGATACGGACAGCCCGCCGCTGTAACCTGTCAAGAGCGTCTAGCAAGTACTGCGCGGAGTCATCCCAAAGATGAGAACAGTACTCCACGCAAGGGCGCACTTGTGCCTTATACAATAGGCACAGCTGCCCAGGCGCGAAGAACCGCCTCACCCTGTTCAGAACTCCGAGTTTTCGCGAAGCTTGCCTAATGACGCTCTCGATGTAGGTTTTGGGATTAAGGGAGCGGCAAAGATCCATACCTAAGATGGAGAGGCTGTCACGTATCACCAGTGGAGTGTTCTTCAGAGAAGGGAGGGAAAGGAACGGAGACTTTTTTGTTGAGAACGCGCATGCCTGGGTCTTCTTGGCGTTGAACTGGACCAAGTTCTTGGCACCCCATTCAGAGATGCGGTTCAAGGTCTGGTCAAGTTCAACGACAAGATCCTGCCTTTTCCCCACAACCTCAGCCTGTTTGGCTCCAGGACGTCCGAGATATCGCCCATGCATGGTACTGTCGTCTGCATAACAATGTATGTTGCCGAGATTCAACATATCATTGATATGCAGAAGAAAGAGCGTAGGGGATAAGACGGACCCCTGAGGCACTCCTGCATTGACCTGCATAAATTTGGAAGCGCGACCGTCGCAAAGGACCCGAATACGACGCTTCTGCAGGAAATTTGCAATCCAGGTGCACAGTTGAAGGGGCAAGCCATAGGCCGGAAGCTTGGAAAGAAGAGACCGGTGCCAGACTCTATCGAAAGCTTTGGCTATGTCTAGGCTGACAGCCAAAGACTCGCCGTGCTTGTCCATAGCCTCACCCCAGAGGTGCGTGACGAACGCTAGAAGATCACCCGTTGATCGTTTAGCCCGAAAGCCGTATTGGCGATCATTGATCAACGAGTGATCCTCTAGGTAGCGGACAATTTGGGTGTTAATAATCCGCTCGAACACCTTGGAGAGCACTGAGGTGATAGCTATGGGTCGATAGTTGCCTGGCTCGGAACGGTCCCCCTTTTTGGGAATCGGTTGAACGTTCGCCTCCTTCCAAGCCTCAGGCACAATGCCTGCGGCGTAAGACGTCCGGTATAGGCGCGTAAGTGTGGGAGACAACTCCGTTGCACATTTTTTGAGGACCACAGCTGGGATGCCGTCAGGTCCACTGGCTTTCCGAACATCGAGAGACTGCAGTATCGCACGAACGTCACGTTGCCTGATACGTATATCAGGCATGGTGTAGCCGCAGTTGGCAATGTTAGGCGGCTGCGAACCGCAGTCATCGATTCGGGAGTTGGCCGCAAAGAGATTTGCAAGCAGATCTGCTTTCTCTTGCGGCCGATGAGCCAGTGATCCATTCGGATATCTCAGAGGGGGCAGCGAGGTCTGGCAGAAGTTGGACTGCACGGCTTTGGCCAGGCGCCAATAGCTACGACTGCCCGTAGGATGGGCCATGAGCTCCTGGCCGAACCGTGCGACGCGCTGGGCATCCGCTCTTAAGTATGCCCTCTTGCAGACCTTTGTGGCTTAGTTGAACGCTGCCTTCAGGTGATCCACGTTAGAAGAAGAAGGGAAGCGAAGGGAAGCGAAGGGAAGGGAAGTGAAGCGAAGTGAAAGGAAGGTAAGTGAAGTAAATTGACGTGAAGTGAAGAATGAAGTGAAGAGTGAAGTGAAGAGTGAAGTGAAGAGTGAAGTGAAGAGTGAAGTGAAGTGTGAAGTGAAGTGTGAAGTGAAGTATGAAGTGAAGTGTGAAGTGAAGTGTGAAGTGAAGTGTGAAGTGAAGTGTGAAGTGAAGAGTGAAGTGAAGTGTGAAGTGAAGTGTGAAGTGAAGTGTGAAGTGAAGTGTGAAGTGAAGTGTGAAGTGAAGTGTGAACATTTATTGTTTGTCACAGGTACAATATGGTAAAATTTATCATGTTTCACTGCAACATACCTATAATATAAACGTTTAATAAAATATACTTTTATGTCTCTAGAAAAACAAACCTTAAGGTTTGTTTGTTTGTTCACTTCACACTTCACTTCACACTTCACTTCACACTTCACTTCACACTTCACTTCACACTTCACTTCACACTTCACTTCACACTTCACTTCACACTTCACTTCACACTTCACTTCATACTTCACTTCACACTTCACTTCACACTTCACTTCACACTTCACTTCACACTTCACTTCACACTTCACTTCACACTTCACTTCACACTTGACTTCACACTTCACTTCAAAACATTAAATGAAGTAAGCAATCGCAATCGACGTGACAATACAAAATTATGTGTGAAAATGTCAAATACTGCCCTATATTACATAAAAGTATATTTTGTAATGCCCCAAAAATATAGGGAAGGGAAGGGAAGGGAAAAGAAGGGAAGGGAAGGGAAGGGAAGGGAAGGGAAGGGAAGGGAAGCGAAGGGAAGCGAAGGGAAGGGAAGTGAAGCGAAGTGAAAGGAAGGTAAGTGAAGTGAATTGAAGTGAAGTGAAATGAAGTGTGAAGTGAAGTGTGAAGTGAAGTGTGAAGTGAAATGTGAAGTGAAGTGTGAAGTGAAGAGTGAAGTGAAGAATAAAGTGAATTGTGAAGTGAAGTGTGAAGTGAAGTGTGAAAAGAAGTGTGAAGCGAAGTGTGAAGCGAAGTGTGAAGTGAAGTGTGAAGTAAAGTGTGAAGTGAACGAACAAACAAACCTTAAGGTTTGTTTTTCTAGAGAGATAAAAGTATATTTTTATTTAGACGTTTATATTATGGGTATGTTGCAGTGAAACATGATAAATCTTACCATATTGTACCTGTGACAAACAATAAATGTTCACTTCACTCTTCACTTCACTCTTCACTTCACTTCACACTTCACTTCACTCTTCACTTCACTCTTCACTTCACTTTTCACTTCACTCTTCACTTCACTCTTCACTTCACACTTCACTTCACACTTCACTTCACTTCACACTTCACACTTCACTTCACACTTCACTTCACACTTCACTTCACACTTCACTTCACACTTCACTTCACACTTCACTTCACACTTCACTTCACACTTCACTTAACACTTCACTTCACTCTTCACTTCACTCTTCACTTCATTCTTCACTTCATTCTTCACTTCACTCTTCACTTCATTCTTCACTTCACTCTTCACTTCACTCTTCACTTCGCTCTTTACTTCACTCTTCACTTTACCTCTTCACTTCACTCTTCACTTCACTCTTCACTTCACTCTTCACTTCACTCTTCACTTCACTCTTCACTTCACTCTTCACTTCACTCTTCAATTCACCTCTTCACTTCACTCTTCACTTCACTTTTCACTTCACTCTTCACTTCACTTCACTTCAGTTCCCTTCCCTTCGCTTCCCTTCCCTTCCCTTCCCTTCGTTTCGCTTCCCTTCCCTTCACTTCCCTTTCTCTTTCCTTCCCTTCCCTTTCCTTTCCTTTCCTTTCCTTCCCTTCTCTTCCCTTCCCTTCCCTTACCTTCCCTTCCCTTCCCTTCCCTTCCCTTCCTTCCAATTCCCTTCCCTTCCTTTCAATTCCCTTCCCTTCGCTTCCCTTCCCTTCCATTTGCTTCCCTTCCCTTCCCTTTCATACGCTTCCCTTCGCTTCCCTTCACTTCCCTTCGCTTCCCTTCGCTTCCCTTCACTTCCCTTCGCTTCTCTTTACTTCCCTTCACTTCCCTTCCCTTCCCTTCGCTTCCCTTCACTTCATTTCACATCGCTTCGCTTCCCTTCACTTCATTTCACTTCGCTTCGCTTCAATCCCCTTCCTTTCTCTTCCCTTCCTTTCAATTCCCTTTACACTCCTTCACTTCCTTCGCTTCCCTTCACTTCATTTCACTTCGCTTCGCTTCACTTCCCTTCCCTTTCTAGATTCGGTGTCATCTTTTGGAGTGGCCATATTTAAAATGCAAAAACCTTATTTTATGAAATACAAAATTTTACCGTTGCATGTCTTTGTTAAGACACCCCAAATTGTTTAAAACATTAAATGAAGTTAGCAATCGCAATCGACGTGACAATACAAAATTATGTGTGAAAATGTCAAAAAGAAACAGCAACCTCGTATACAGGCTGACTTTTTTTACCGTCTCGAAAAAAATAGGGCGTGATAGGTAAATAGAGTAGAAGCCTCAGACATAATTATTTTATTTTATTATTTTTTTTACTGACATAGTCTGAAATTAATCTACCATTGTACACTCCTTATTTATAATCTATTTTTCATATTAAAACATTTAAAAGGTGTTTCGAAAAAAACAATGAAAATAATTTAAAATCTTAAACATATTCACCCTAACGAAATACAAATTAAGAATGATTTCGTTACAAATAACAAAATCCATCTTCAAGTGCACTCGCACCCGCTCCCACCCACCCTCTCCCGGTCGCCCGCCGCCTCATCCTCCCTCAGTCGCATGCGATTAGGTACACTGTGACGTCGCGTGATCTATTCGCATTGTAAACATTAAATGAAGTTAGGAATCGCAATCGACGTGACAATACAAAATTATGTGTGAAAATGTCAAATACTGCCCTATTACATAAAAGTATTTTTTGTAATGTTCCAAAAATATATAACAAAATACCAAAAGCTATCCGAGATTTAAATGTCACTCTTTTCAAAAAGCGGTTGAAATGTTATTTAGCTGAGAAATGTCTTTATAGTATGTCGGATTTTCTCATTAATGTCTATAAAATGTAAGTAATTCCTGATCTTTCTTTTTTTTATGTGTCATATAATTGTAATTGATTTTGTTTATTAATAATATGTTTAATCTAATTTTCTATGTTATCAGACATGTAAAGAATATTGATAAATGATTGTTGTATGTGCATTTCACTTAATTATCATGTATTTAACGTTTTTATTATTGTACATCGTATAGGTATGTTGCAGTGAAACATGATTAATCTTACCACCTGTCTCTATATTGTACCTGTGACAAACAATAAATTTTCACTTCACTTCACTTTACTTCCCTTCACTTCCCTTCCCTTTCCTTCCCTTCCTTTCACTTCCCTTCACTTACCTTCCCTTCGCTTCGCTTCGCTTCGCTTCGCTTCCCTTCCCTTCACTTCACTTTACTTCACCACTTCCCTTCCCTGCCCTTCCCTAGATTCGGTGTCATCTTATGGGGTGTCTCTACTAATAAAGAAGCCATATTTAAAATGCAAAAAGGTGCATCAGAGTAATGTTCGGATTACAGATCACAGACTCATGCCGACCTTATTTTATTAAATAAAAAATGTTACCTTTGTCATGTCTTTACATAAATGAGGTTGCTGTTTTTGTTAAGACGAACCCCAAATTGTTCAAAACATTAAATGAAGTTAGGAATCGCAATCCACGTGGCAATACAAAATTATGTGTGAAAATGTCAAATACTGCCCTATTACATAAAAGTATATTTTATAATGCTCCAAAAATATATAACAAAATACCAAAAGCTATCCGAGATTTAAATGTCACTCTTTTCAAAAAGCGGTTGAAATGTTATTTAACTGAGAAATGTCTTTATAGTATATCGGATTTTCTCATTAATGATTTTAAATGTAAGTAATACCTGTTCTTTCTTTTTTTATGTTTCCTATAATTGTAATTGATTTTGTTTATTAATAATATATTTAATTTAATTTTCTATGTTATCAGACATGTAAAGAATATTGATAAATTATTGTTGTATGTGCATTTTACTTAATTATCATGTATTTGACTTTTTATTATTGTAAACGTCAAATACATGATAATTATGTTGCAGTGAAACATGATAAATCTTACCATATTATACCTGTGACAAACAATAAATGTTCACTTCACTTCACTTCATTCTTCACTTCACTCTTCACTTCACTCTTCACTTCACTCTTTACTTCACTCTTCACTTCACTCTTCACTTCACTCTTCTCTTCACTCTTCTCTTCACTCTTCTCTTCACTCTTCTCTTCTCTCTTTCTTCACTCTTCTCTTCACTCTTCACTTCACTCTTCTCGTGTGAAGTGTGAAGTGTGAAGTGTGCAGTGTGAAGTGTGAAGTGAAGTGTGAAGTGAAGTGTGAAGTGAAGTGTGAAGTGAAGTATGAAGTGAAGTGTGAAGTGAAGTGTGAAGTGAAGAGTGAAGTGAAGAGTGAAGTGAAGAGTGAAGTGAAGAGTGAAGTGAAGAGTGAAGTGAAGAGTGAAGTGAAGAGTGAAGTGAAGAGTGAAGTGAAGTGAAGTGAAGTGAACATTTATTGTTTGTCACAGGTACAATATGGTAAGATTTATCATGTTTCACTGCAACATACCTATAAGGTGTTGTGGCTGTGTCTGCTGTCGTCGAGAAGCAAGAAAGTGCTTCTCAGCAGGTACGGCATCATCGTCTTGCGCACCTTAATCATCGGAGCATGGAGTTATTAAAGAAAAGTATGGTTTCGGGCATTTTATATAATAATGGTAGTCTTCAAAAATGCATATCATGTATTGAGGGAAAGCAGACTCGTACAACTTTTCCTAGAAAGTCTTTTAACAGAGCTACAGAAGTTCTAGTTCTTTATTAGTAGAGGCACCCCAAAAGATGACACCGAATCTAGGGAAGGGAAGGGGTGAAGTGAAGTGAAGGGAAGTGAAGGGAATTGAAGGGAAGGGAAGGGAAGTGAAGGGAAGGGAATTGAAGCGAAGCGAAGTGAAGTGAAAGGAAGGGAAGGAAAGGGAAGGAAAGTGAAGGGAAGCGAAGGGAAGGGAAGGGATGTGAAGGGAAGGGAAGGGAAGGGAAGGGAAGGGAAGGGAAGGGAAGGTATGGGAAGGGATGGGAAGGGAAAGGAAGCGAGGGGAAGCGAAGGGAAGCAAAGGGAAGCGATGCGAAGGGATGCAAAGGGAAGCGAAGGGAAGGGAAGCGAAGGAAAGGGAAGGGAAGGGAAGTGTGAAGTGTGAAGTGTGAAGTGTGAAGTGTGAAGTGTGAAGTGTGAAGTGTGAAGTGAAGAGTGAAGTGAAGAGTGAAGTGAAGAGTGAAGAGAAGAGTGAAGAGAAGAGTGAAGAGAAGAGTGAAGAGAAGAGTGAAGTGAAGAGTGAAGTGAAGAGTGAAGTAAAGAGTGAAGTGAAGAGTGAAGTGAAGGGAATTGAAGGGAAGGGAAGGGAAGTGAAGGGAAGGGAATTGAAGCGAAGCGAAGTGAAGTAAAAGGAAGGGAAGGGAAGGGAAGGAAAGTGAAGGGAAGCGAAGGGAAAAGAAGGGAAGTGAAGGGAAGTGAAGGGAAGGGAAGGGAAGGGAAGGGAAGGGTATAGGAGGTTATGGGTGAAAATGAATAATACTAAGAGGATTAATTTAGGTGTGGAGTAATTTATTTATGCTGAGAGCGATGAATACATGACAATCTAGACAAAACCACAGATACTTAAAAAATATACTTTTTTCTACGATGACATTTATATTCAGTTTACCAAAAACAACACTATCCCTTAAACGAACATAGTCTTAAGAAATACAAAATATGGCGAAAGCCATAGTATATCATAGTATAGTATAGTACATGCAAACGTGATATATATAACTTGTTATTAGCAAAGCAAAATACTACGTGCCGTAATACATAATAGTTAATATTGTTAATTATGCAAATAAAGTAAACATCATAATTTCCCTTTCCTATATAGGTCCGTACTACGTATGTATAATAACTTAGTATATAAGCCTTAATTAAGTAACAATAAACCAGTCAATATTCAATCACCACATCGTCGTTTTAATTGGTTCATAAAGCAACACGCAATAATTGGTGACCCCGACGTGATCTATTGGTCTCTAGTGCTGATATAATACTGGGACGACCGGCATCCAATTTGGTTTTCAGCGGTGAATCTAGAGAACAATAGTATTACGATATTATCACATCCTCATAACGTCAGAAGAAAAATGGCTCCACCAATTACTCCTTCAAAAGGCGACTCAGGCTGCGAAACTGTTGCTGCAATCACGGTCACGGAAAAACTACCGCAATTTTGGACAGACTCACCACGGTTATGGTTCGCTCAGTTTGAAGCCATCTTGGCACCACAAAAACAGGGCGAATACTACAAATATAATATGGTAATATCTAAATTACCAAAAGAGGTAGTCCATCAGGTTAGTGACATTTTGACTAATCCGCCCAGCGATAATAAGTACTCCACCATCAAGGAACGTCTAATAAACTGCTACGAAGAGAGCGAACACCGACGTTTTCACAGACTTCTATCAGAAATGGACCTCGGAGACCAAAAGCCTTCCCAGCTCTTGAGACAAATGAAGGAAGCGGGATGTGGAAATATAAACGACGACACTATTCGTCTTCTGTGGCTAAGACAACTTCCCGCTTCGCTAACAGCGATTATATCGGTTACAAACAATTTATCATTAGACAGCTTGAGCGAGTTAGCCGATAATACTTATAGAAAACTTGACCTACAACAAGAATACCACTCAAGAGACATCGGTTGACATTAATTTAATAACAAACATATCGTTACAACTTGCAGCTATGCGAATAGAAATTAATGCATTACGTAGCGCACGCGAGCATCAACCTATGCAACGCAGCAAATTCCATTCACGCCATACGTCACACTCACGGTCAAGGTCGCGCCACAGAAGCTCGCATAATGGAATTTGTTATTATCATAATCGTTTCAAGCAAGATTCGTATAAATGCAAGAAGCCATGTTCGTGGAATATGAACAAAAATATCAGGCCGTCGGAAAACTAGAAGTAGCACAGAAAACGACGGGTCTCTGTGCTATTCACCCAGCAAACCGTCTAACTATAACTGACTCAAACAGTGGTTATAGATTTTTAGTCGACACGGGTGCTAACATTTCGGTTATCAATCGCACAAATAACGAGAGCAAAGCATGCGAATACAAATTATTCGCCGCCAACGGCAGCCCTATAAATACATACGGGGAACGCACTTTAATGCTTAACCTAGGACTTCGCCGAAGCTTTAAATGGACATTTACCATTGCCGACGTCAAGATGCCAATTCTGGGAGCTGATTTTCTGGATCATTATCAATTATTAGTAGATATACACGGAAAAAAACTGATCGATAAAAAGACAGGTTTGAAAACGCCTGCCAAAATAGTGAGAGCAAACATTGCATCAGTCCGATCGTTAAACGCTTCTCTACAGGAACCAATAAAGCGATTGTTAGAGAAATATGAAGACATTACAAAGCCTAGATCGATGAACCTACCTACCAAGCACCAAGTACAGCATCAAATAATAACAAAAGGTTTCCCAGTATTTACTCGAGCGCGTCCATTACCTCCTGATAAATACAGAATTGCAAAACAGGAATTCCAAGACATGATGGATATGGGAATTTGCCGACCGTCAAGCAGTCAATGGGCATCGCCACTTCATTTAGTCAAGAAGAAGAATGGCGAATGGAGAGCATGTGGAGATTACCGCGCACTAAATAAAATAACAGTACCAGACAGGTACCCACTTCCAAGACTACTTGATTTTACGTACGTGGCAAGCGGAAAAGAAAGTTTCAGCAAAATAGACATAAAGAAAGCTTTTCACGTTCTGCCCGTAGCTGAACCAGAGAAAACAGCGATTATAACCCCTTTTGGACTTTTTGAATTCATCAGAATGCCATTCGGGTTACGAAACGCAGCACAGTCCTTCCAAAAATTTATGGACTCCATATTCAGAGACTTGGACTACGTATTCGTGTATGTAGATGACATATTTATCGCTGATAAGAAAAATAATATTAAGGAACATTATGAACACTTAGAAGAGGTGTTTAAGCGCTTGCATGATCACGGCATAACAATAAATACAAACAAATGCGAATTTGCCAAGTCGGAAATTGATTTCCTCGGTTATCATATAACGAGCCAAGGGTTGACTCCTACTATGAAAAAAATTCAAGCCATAAACAATTACCCTAAACCACAAACGATAAATGAATTACGACATTTTTTGGGTATGATTAACTTCTACCGAAGCAGTATTCCACATGCAGCAAAACATCAAGCACCATTAAATAAATATTTAATTAATTGTAAGAAAAATGATAAGACAGTTATACAGTGGAATACCGAAGCAAACCACGCGTTTGAATGTTGCAAGCAGGACATTCGACAATTAACTACATTAGCATGTCCGGACAGCAACGCGCAAATAGCTTTAATGACGGATGCTAGTCTCAAATGCGTAGGCGCTGTACTACAGCAGCGAAGAAACAAAAAATGGGAGCCGATAGCTTTTTTCTCCAAATCACTAAGTGAAGCCCAAACAAAATACTCTACTTACGATAGAGAGCTACTAGGAATTTATATGGCTATAAAACATTTCAGAAGACTCATCGAAGGACGAGAATTTACGGTCTACACGGATCACAAACCACTAATGCATGCTTTCGATAAGAAGCCGTCATTGGATGATACCCCTAGACGAATCAGATATCTGGATTATATATCACAATTCAGTACGGATATCCAGCACATCAGCGGCCACAAGAATTTGGTAGCCGATGCTTTATCTCGAGTTATCGAAACGATATCCTTATCCTCTGCAATCGATTGGTACGAGGTAGAAAAATATCAAAAGAATGACAGCGAGTTAAAACGATTAAAAGCCAATAAATCGTTAAAAATAGAATTAATACATTTCCCAGATAAAAATATTAAGATTTATTGCGATATATCAACAGGAAAACAACGCCCTTTTATGCCCCTCAAATTCAGAAAAACTATCTTCGAAAGTTTTCATAACATTAGCCATCCTGGTAAGAATACTACGAGAAAACTGATTTCAACTAACTATATATGGGAAAATATGAATAAAGACGTAAATAAGATGACTGAGACATGTTTACAATGTCAACGAGCAAAAATACATCGTCATACAAAATCACAATTCGGAAAATTCATGCCAACAGGAAGATTTTCCCATCTTCATATTGATTTAGTTGGGCCTCTACCCACTTCTAAAAACAAACGATACATAATTACAATGATAGATCGTTGTACTTCATGGCCAGAGGCATTTCCCATAGCTGATATAACTGCAGAAACCGTAGCCAGAACGGTATAATTCCGATTCGGATGCCCTGAATACATTACCACAGACCAGGGACGCCAATTTGAATCTGAAATATTCAAAAATTTAGCAAACTTAATGGGAATTCATAAAATTCGAACCTCCCCATATCATCCACAGTCAAACTCTAAAGTAGAACGACTGCACAGAACATTGAAAACGGCATTGATAGCAAGAGGTAACACAATCAATTGGACAAAAGAGTTAGCCACCGTTTTACTTGGCATACGTACGAGTTTACGGCAAGACACAGGATACTCGGCAGCTGAATTAGTATACGGTTCAACAATTAGATTGCCTGGAGCATTTTTCGAGACACATAATAACTCAACATACGCAGATTTTATCAGAGAAATTAAGGACAACTTAGAACACATGATTTCTGTTCCACAAAGACAAAGTAAGAACGACAAGATATTCGTGCACCCACAGTTATCGGAATGTAAGCACGTTTTCTTACGTTGTGACCGATTACGGCCAAGTCTTACACCGCCGTACGATGGTCCTTATCTTGTCATCAGTCGAAATGATAAGATCTTCACGATCTTGATAAACGGACGACAAAAAAGTGTAGCTATCGATAGAGTTACACCTGCATTCATGTTAAACGATAGCAAGATAAGCAAACGGACAATAGACGACCAGATAACGAAAACTTCACAAGCAGATAAGAAAACAGAAACAAGAACACGTTCTGGTAGAATCTCCCGCCCGACGGTTAGATTCCAATTATAATATATAAGCTAGAATAACACTACTTTATGCATTCACTTAGCACGGCGTCGAAACAACACATAGCATGGGATCAAACTCAAGCCACGAGAAGGAACAAATCAACATGGTGCAGAACAATGCAGTAAAACCAGAAGATTTATTAAACCTGCACTCCCAAGTGGTCGAGGAAGTACAAGGGATCCGGAGCTGGATAATATTCATGACGATAGCAGGGGTTGTCATATGTACAATTGCAACCATAGTCATAGTATTCAAATTCGTAAGCAATAAGATCGAGAAGAGGCTTACGAAAATAATTAGAGACGCAAACGTTGTTTAGAAACGTAGGCATAAAATTAATCTGTATTATTATTTTTTTTCTAATCTAATTATTACTATGTGTAATTTAGTTTTTTTTTCTTCAAGGGGGGAATATCTATGGCGAAAGCCATAGTATATCATAGTATAGTATAGTACATGCAAACGTGATATATATAACTTGTTATTAGCAAAGCAAAATACTACGTGCCGTAATACATAATAGTTAATATTGTTAATTATGCAAATAAAGTAAACATCATAATTTCCCTTTCCTATATAGGTTCGTACTACGTATGTATAATAACTTAGTATATAAGCCTTAATTAAGTAACAATAAACCAGTCAATATTCAATCACCACATCGTCGTTTTAATTGAATCATAAAGCAACACGCAATACAAAACATAACTAATAAATACCAAACTAGACATACTAAATAAAATTCAGCATTTTAACATTAGTTGCGTAACAAACTTATTGTGTATTTCTTTTGTCAATGGCTTGGTCAACAAATCTGCTAACATTTCTTTGGTGCATAAAAATTTAACATCAATGCAGCCATTACAAATATGTTCCCTAATAAAGTGGTGGTGGATATCTATGTGCTTAGTTCTAGCATAGAACATAGTATTTTTACACAGCTTCTGAGCCGAGTGATTGTCATTAAAAACTATAACTTTACACAGTTTACCTAGTATTTCGTGTAAAAATTTTGAATAAACAGAGCTTCCTTACATGCATCTGAGAGAGACATGTACTCGGCTTCAGTACTCGACAGCGCCACTGTTCTCTGCTTTCTGCTTTCCCAAGAAACTATAGATTCACCAACCTGAAACACATAACCAGTATAGGATCTTCTATCTGTCTCGTCCCTTCCCCAGTCAGCATCTGCATATCCAGTAATACTTATTTCAGCCTTTTTAAAATTTAAACGTAATTCTTTTGAGCCTCTTAAATAGCGAAGTAATCTCTTTGCTGATTTCCAGTGTGTTTCATTGTAGCAATCATTGAACTGACTCAAATAACTGACTCCGTGAGCAATATCTGGTCTTGTTCCTACTGCAATGTACATCAGTGATCCTATTAAACTTCTGTAATCATATTTGGCATTTTCGTCAATAATAATTGATCTTCCAAGTTTCACACCAGTCTCCATAGGTGTCGCTACTGGCTTGCAATCTTCCATTTGAAATCTTTTTAACACTTTCTCTATATAGTTAGTTTGACTCAGTGTTATCTTATCTTCATATTTACAGATTTTCATTCCTAGGATGTGCTTAGCTGGCCCTAAATCTGTAATCTCAAACTCACTTTTTAGTTTACTTTTTATATCAATTATTTCCTGACATGTGTCAGGAGTTGACATTAATAAAATGTCATCCACGTACAGTGCTATTATTATAAGTTTATCATTACTTTGTTTATAATAGACACACGCTTCTAATGCTTCTAATGATGACCTTTTAAACCTTAGTTTGTCGCAAAAAACTTTATTTATTTTCTCATACCAAGCTTTTGCTGCTTGCTTTAAGCCACAAATTGCTTTATTTAGTTTGAAAAACTTGTTCTCACTGCCTTTTGTTATGAAACCTTCAGGTTGTTCCATATATACCAATTCTTGTATATCACCATTGAGAAAAGCTGTCTTAACATCTAGATGTTGAATATCCATGTTATATCTCGCGGCCACAGCTAAGAGTGTTCTAATACTTGAATATCTAACGACAGGAGAAAAAGTCTCATTGTAGTCGATTGCATATCGCTGCGTGAATCCTTTGGCCACTAGTCTAGCCTTGTATTCAATGAGTTCACCATTGGAATCCAGTTTCTTTTTAAATATCCATTTACATTTCACAGGCTTCTGACCATTTACTCGATCTACGAGTGTCCAACACTTATTGACAATAAACGAGTTATACTCATCTTTTATTGCCTGTCAAATGATATACACCTACAACTAGTACTAGGGCAAGAGTCTAAATATGATGTTATGCATCACCTGACTGCACGGATGACGCAGTGCTGTATGTGGTCGCCTTGCCACTGCATCGAGAGTCGTGGGTTCAAATCTCACAGGAAGCAAAAAAATATGTAATAGACAAGTAATAGTTCCGAAACTGTGTTCTTTGTGTCCGTTGTTTGAATGTTTGAAGTTCCCCGCGACAGGACAACACCTAGCTTTTTAAAGAAGGAGAACATATAAATACACGGTGGAATCTAATTTACTGTTTTCCCGAAAAGTATGTACTTAGTTCATGATATAGAAGCTTACCATTGCAATAATTCTTCTTAAAAAATTAAAAATAAATTGTTTTCAAATCCTGTCTTTTCATCAAAATCAATATTTTACTGCGCTACGACGCGAGGTGTCTTCGTATAAAATACCTAGAGCGGAATAAACGATACGGCGATCGCCCGCTCGCCTGCACCTTATTACCTACACTACCAAACTAGCTTATAAAAACGATTCCAATTTCTCCTTTATACTTTACCGGGCTTAGGATCGTCTGAAATACACAATTATTGGCAATGTGACATAATAAAATAAGTAGTTATTAAATAATAGGTAATAACAAAAGAAAGTCAGTCGCCGTTTGGCTACATTAGATACCGCACGCTTATTTCGCCTCAAAGCATTTCCAGTGTTTCTCAATCTTTTGTCGATATGTTTACTTGCGCGAGCTGTGATTTACAACACACCGACGGACCTATTTGCAGTGTTTGTAAAAAGCAATACGACTATGCTTGTGCCGGCGTGACTGAAAATGGCTTCAGGAAACTGGGTGACAGGAGAAACGTATGGCGTTGCCCGAGGTGCAAGTCGAGCCCTTTACCTTCTCCAGTCGCAACCCCTTGTATGCAGAGTCAACTTGACAAGATGCAGGGACAGCTCAATCAGATTGTGGGCCAGCTTGCTCCATTGGCATCTTTAGCCGAAGATATTAAGTCCATCAAGTCTGACGTCAATAACCTCAAGGATTCTTTAGAAATGGCGCATGGATTGATATCTAATTTCTCGAACAGTATTAAGGCCTTGGAAGATCGAGTATCCTCAGTGGAGAAAATAGCCTCGGACATCCCTACTATTCAGGCGGAAATCATCAGACTGAATCGTGAACTTGACGATAGGGATCAGTGGGCCAGAGCAAATAATATTGAGATTCGTGGCATTCCTCAGAAGAATAACGAGAATCTGTTTGAACTTGCCCTGAAGGTCGGCAGTCTATGCGACTTTCCTATAAAAAAAGAAGAAATCAACTATATTGCCCGGATACCCACACTTGTACCTAATACTGCTAAACCAATTATCATAGCATTTAACAACCGCTATATTAAGGAGGAATTAGTTGCATCAGCACGTAGAAGTAAGCAGCTTACACTCAACAACATTGCATTCTCACTACCTGGCAACTTCTATGTTAACGATCACTTGACTAAACGGAATAAGCAGTTACTTAGCAGAGCAAGATCACTGGCAAAAGAGCGGAACTTCCAATACATATGGGTGAAGCACTCCAAAATAATGGCACGAAAGTCAGATAGTTTGCCTATATTTTTTATAAAACGAGAAGAAGATCTCGCAAGAATTGTATAGCTACAATTATTTTCCTACTCATATCAACATTTATTTACTGTGCTTTAATCATCTATTATAACATATTACTCGACATAACAAACAGTTTGAGAACCACGGGCAGTTTACCTGCCTTTTGTCTAATGATTTATGACCGCTGTCATGTGTGCTCAACAGATCCAGTCAACCGGTTTTCGCGCGTAAGTACTCGACCTGACAAGGAATTCTTACACTTATTCTCGCATTTATGCGTATTTTTGAAGGTCTTTATCGCGTGCAAATTGAGTGTTCTGCGTTCAAATTTGCTTGTGCATTTGCATAAGTGTCGATATCTAACATTCTCGGCCACTAACGATTATTTTATGTTTACCTTACATTTAAAAATGAATTTATGTTACTTGTTTGTAATTATAATGAAAGAGTTTCTTTTTGCTGTTATACGAAAGTGTTATAAATGTGTTTTATCACCGAGGGCTATTATATTATTATGTATCTCAGTGAGTATTATCTATATTAATTTGCGGCAGTTGTTTTATTGTGATCTTATTTTGCTACAATATATGGGTATTAATGTCAAGGTTACGAGTACGCTGCGCGTATTGTTGGGTATGTTTATAGTTAAAACATTGGTTTACTTATCTGATTCGCTTCGCCTACGTGTTTATACTGTTAAATTTAATGGCTACTCATAACTTAAATGTATTTTACCAGAATACTCGGGGACTGCGTACCAAGACGCACATTTTTAAGCGGAAACTCATGCTTGCCTCTTATGATATAGTGTCGCTAACGGAAACCTGGTTAGTAGAGGGTGTGTATGACGCTGAGCTGTTTGATCAAAGGTATAATGTCTTTAGACGGGATAGGAACTATGCGTCCACGGGAGAAAGGTACGGTGGTGGGGTGCTGTTGGCTGTTCGGCGCGATATAGCCGCGGTTGAACGTCCGGAATGGCGATCTACAGCGGAGGATATTTGGATCACTATTACATTAAAAAACAATAACACTGCTAGTTACTTTAGGCAATGTCACATATGTACAATATACCTGTGTAAAGAAAAGCTAGGTCACTCTTTTAATACGCAACTGCAGAATTTTACATCTAACCTTCTGTCCATTGTTAATTCTTGCCCAAATGATTTATTTCTAATAATGGGCGATTTCAACTTAAGCAACGTAAATTGGAGAGTTGAGGATAGCTCTTTGCAACCTAGTGACGTTACTGGAGAAACACAAGTGACCTTTTTCGATACTTTAGCAGAGTGTGGGCTTATCCAACATAATTTTAGTAAAAACGTTTACGGCAGAATCTTAGATTATGTATTATGCAACCATAAAGTAACAGTTACATCATGCATTGATCCGCTAGTAATAGAAGATAATCATCATAAATCTTTGGCTGTTATATTAAATTTTACTCAAGAATGTCAGTTGAAAAGTAGTCCAAGATTAAAATATTTTTATAATAAAGCAAATTACGAAGAAATTAAATCAACTTTAAATAGTATAAATTGGAAAACATGCCTAAATGATAACACTATTGAGGAAGCAGTCGATATATTTTATAAACATTTACACGATGTAATAAACCGTTATGTTCCACACAAAGTGGTTACTCCCAGCTCCTTCCCGCCTTGGTATTGCGCTCCTTTGAAAAAAATACTCAAAGAAAAATACAAGTATCTAAAAAAATATAAGATATATGGCAATCTTAGTGATTATCATACTTTTAATCTGCTCCGTACTCGTGCTAAAAAAATGGAGCATGAATGTTATTCTACATACTTTAAACATTCAGAGGATTCCATTATTAAAAACCCCAGATTGTTTTGGTCCTACATTAAGTCATGTAAAACTGTATCGTCTGCATTTCCCTCTATCATAGCTCACGATGGGCAGTCAGCAGAGACGGGTGATGAAATATGTAACCTTTTTGCAGCGCATTTCTTCTCTAACTTCCTTCCTCCATCGCATTCTTGTCCAAATCTCGTACATGCTGATAATGCGCCGAATAGTATATGTGTTATAGAAGTCAATGCTGATTTACTTTTAAAACAACTTGAGTCCCTTGACGTAGCGAAAAGCGCGGGTCCGGATAATATATCACCAGCATTCATCGTTAATTGCGCGACAAGCTTACTCGATCCCCTTGTAATACTTTATAAAAGAACAATATCCGAAGGCCTTATACCTAACATCTGGAAAAAGGCACTTATCACACCTATACATAAAAATGGCGCCAAAAACGATGTTAAGAACTATAGGCCCATATCCAAATTATGTATCTTTGCTAAGGTCCTAGAAAAAATTGTCTATACGCAAGTTTACCAGACGGTTTCTGCCACTCTTATACCGGAACAACATGGCTTTTTACGGAATCGTTCCACAATGACCAACCTACTCGTATTCACTGACTATACTACTTCACATATGGATGCTGGTGGTCAGGTAGACGCAATCTTTACGGACTACAGCAAAGCATTTGACAAAATTGACCACAGAATACTATTACAAAAGCTTATCCTGATGGGGATCCATGGTAACCTTTACCGGTGGTTCGTTTCATATATTGAGAACCGATCTCAGGCTGTAGCACTGAATGGCTTCTGTTCTACCTGGTGGAACGTCCCTTCCGGTGTTCCTCAAGGCTCGTTGCTTGGGCCTCTTTTGTTTAATATATTTATTAACGATATTGGCACATATATCAAACACTCAAAATTTTTACTTTATGCAGACGACATGAAATTATTTAAAAACATTACTTGTATTAATGACTGCCAACTTCTTCAAAATGATTTAAATAGATTTGAACAATACTGTCATCTTAACCACTTAGAATTAAACGTTAAAAAATGCCAATTTATCACATTTACTCGCAAAATAAAACCATTTCATTTCCAGTATTATATAAAAGGACAGGTGTTGCAAAAAGTAGATTCCATTCGAGACCTCGGTGTTATTCACGACTCCAAATTAACATACGAAAAACACATAGATCACACAGCGAAAAAAGCCAACAAAGCATTAGGTTTCGTGATTAGATCATGTACTCAATTTACAAACTTGAAAGTCATCAAACTTCTTTACTGCGCTTTGGTTCGCAGTATCCTCGAGTATTGTTCGCAAGTTTGGAATCCGTGTTACTGTATATACATTAATCGACTAGAATCTATACAAAAAAGATTCCTAAGACACTTACAATTTAAGTCTAACACCTTTGATTCTTCTTACGAAGCAAGATGCAAAAGACATCACATCTTGCCTCTGTTTGAAAGACGCAAATGTTCTGATATCGCGTGTCTTGCTAAAATCTCACAAAGCATTATTGACTCACCGTATTTATTATCTAAAGTCAACATTAAAGTCCCAAACAGGTTAAAGAGACATCAAACATTTCTAGACACTCCTCATTGTTCATCAGTTTACCGATCGAACGCATTTTTCGTGCGTGCCGCAAGGGAAATTAACAAATTAACAAAATTTCCAGAACTGGATTTGTTCAGCTCAAAGCCACATGTTTTTAATAAGACATTAACAAAATCGTGGTTTGATTCTCAGACTGTTTAACTTATTGAATTTATAAGACACTGTACTAGTGCTTTGTTTTTGTATTGTATTTTGTTATTTTCTTACATGATAAGCTTTCTAAACACATATTTGTGAAAACATGTAAATGGTGCATAGATTTTTACACTTGTTGCTTATCTAGATGTTGTACACTGTTTGTTTTCCATAATAAATAAAATAAAAATAAACTTAGTAGGTAGGTACTGTTAGTTGTCATACAGGCGTATTTAAAAATTGGAATCAGCTTTCTTATTTACAACGATTAGATGAATCAAATCACTTACCCTATGAATGTATTATTTTAATTCTTTAAACAACCTGTACTGAAGCAATTACTCGAAGTGTTGACCGTTTAATTCAATACACAATCTTGCGCGTTTGAACAAGTTTTCTTTCAACAAACGTAATGTATTTGTGTCCCTTTTGAATCTGTAAAAAGCACGCACAATTTTTCTTTTTAAATGTTCCGCACTACGAACTTCCTTCCGATACACAATTCTCTTAATTTCAGACCACAAAAAGAAGTCTAGCGGTGTTAAATCCGGACTTCTTGGTGGCCACGCTACTGGTCCCCTTGGCCCAATCCACTTTTCACCGAATTCTTCGTTTAGATAAGCACGTACATATCGTTCGTAATGTGTAGGGCATCCGTCATGCTGGAAGAACATATCGCGGGTGTATGCTAATGGCACATCCATCAACAGTAGCGGTACCGTTTCTCTTATTAATTCTAAATAGTTGCGACCGTTCAAATGTCCGTCAATAAAATTCGGTCCAATGATGGCGTTATTCACTATTCCGGGCCAAACATTAACACTAAACATTACTTGATGAGAATGTTCCACAATCACATGGGGATTAATAAAATCCCAATAATGTTCATTGTGGATATTAAAAACTCCCACTCTCGTAAATGTTGACTCGTCTGTCCATAAAATGTTTATGTTTTGGTGCTCTAATATCCACTGACATAAATTAATATGTAATTGTGGGTCACTATCATGAAGAGTTTGTGTACGTCTGAAGTGGAAGGGATGCATTTCGATCTGATGCAATAGTCTCCACACGAAGTAGTGACTAACACCAAATCGTCTCCCTGCTTCTCTAGTACTAAGCCGTGGATCAAAAAATGATAAAATATCTTCTTCCAAGTGAGGAGAGTGTTGGTGAGGTTGTCCTCGAGCCTGAGCATATGTGGGCACTCAGAACCATATGCCCATATGTCAACAGGCGCTGTGTGGCTGACAGTATGGCCGCAGGTTTTTAAGTGGAATTTAAGTGATCTAGCCGAGCGTAGAGGCGCTTAGCCTCCGCCAAATTGTCTCCAGCAATGGCATAAAACCGCATCATGTCTAACCACTCTACGTTAGAATACGAAGACATTTTACCAACTCACTTACGCGTGGGATTTAATCGAGGTACAGACGCACTACGGTCAACGTCTATCTCGTTTAGCAAGAAATGGCACACTGACCTATTTACATAGACGAAAGTTGGGCAAACGTCAAACAAAAGGGATGCGGGGAGCGGGGAGAGTGAGTACGAGCTCCATGCGTTCGCGCCGGTCGGGCGGGCGGCCGGTGATGCCTAAACTTTGTGTTTACCTTTATTACCTATACCTACATTGAATCGTGCCGCACGTTTTTATTATTGACTGTGTTGCAGTCATGTTTAAAATAAAAATATGTGTTTTCGACAAAAATGATAGTGTCTATTCTTGATTAATTTTCATTAAGTGTTTTTAATAATTAACGATGCAGAAATATTCTATATCACTGACTTGATTGACTACATACGTTTCGGAAAAACAGTGAATTAAATTACACGGTGTATATCTCTGCACCCCTTCTAAGAGTGACACTATGTATGTATTTTTGTTGTGTCCACAGTGATGCGAAACGAGAGGAAGAGAACTATAAACTGAGATTGAAGTATAAGGATAATGAAGAGTAAGTCCGGTGATTATAACTATACCCAACGGTTTTTGTAAGGCAGACTTCGCTACATAGGTGAAGAAGTTCCGACAATAGACAACAGATGGCGCTGCTCACAATACGCGCTTCACCATACAAAGCTTGAATCACGAATGACGCAAGTGAAGTTTACACAGTATCTAAGTATATATGTAAGTTCCCTAACGTCAACTGTAGGGCTACTGCCCGCCAGGCACGATCACCCAGCCTAGTCATAGTGGCATACTAGCATATAGTCCACCTGATGGTAAGCGGTCACCGTAGCCTATGGACGCATGCAACACCAGAGGCCGGCCCTTTAGGGAAGGAAAGTGGGAAGAGGGAAAGAGGGCGATTGGGCCTCCGGCACTCTCACACACCGAACGAAACACAACGGTAGGAATACTGGTATTTCAGGTTGATATTCTGTGAGAGGGTAGTCCTTCCCTCTACTACTCAAAAAAGTTGGAGGGTCATCACACCACATTCCTCCACACTACTATATATACATTATACCAGTAGTCTCGGTTAAAAACAGTTCTAGCTCTGGTTTATTACGTATTTGAGCAACGGTAGCTTAATTCCTTGAATGTGGTAGTGGACGACATTATTCTACAACAAACCCCTGGTGGCTACACCCATCGCGCATACGAGTCCGCTCAGTTATTATATTTGTAGCACATTTCTAGTTATTTACAGAATCAGAGTCAAGTTGATTGTTTCTTTACAGCGTGGACACATCGGAGCGGGTTTGGGCGAAGAACGTGTCGGACGAAGAGGCAGAAGAGCTGATGGAGTCGGCTCCGTGGCACGTCCAGCGCTGGACGAAAGGTTTGCGGTCGGGGGGTCAAGGATGTTCTTCTCGCAGTGCCCTCACACCTGGCGCTGTTGCAGGGGAAGCTAATGCCGTCGTTGTCGTCCCCGAGGTTGATGTACGCCCATCAACTTCGGGCGTGACAAAAAGGGTAAAGCCAGCGCCTAGGGGTGAGAGAGGTGATGGTAGTGATCTCGACAGTGAGTATGACGATGAATTCGACATATTTCCTGTCCAGACCAATGCTGTCACTGCGAGCCAAAAAGAAATCCCTGACGATGAAGAGTTGGAGGAGCCTCTTCAGGATATTTTTGATAATATCGGAAGAGCTATGGATGACGAGATTGATCGTTTGCCGGGTGCAACGGATGGGTTCGAGTGGGTTGAAGGTTCTGAATCGTTTAGGGGAGTTCCTGAGGCGTTTTCAGGACCTACCCCTGGATCGATTCAAGACTACGATTCGGCATATGATGCCTTCATCGATATTTGGGATGAAGACATCATAGACCGAATTGTCCTTGAAACCAACCGCTATTCATTGAAATTAAACTACTATATACAGATTTTATCGCGTTGTTTATTTATCACTGTATTACAAAATTTTGAAAATATTACACTACTACTACTACTATTGATTTTATTTTACTAATTTTTATATTTTACTAAGTTTAATTTCAATGAATAACATTCGCGTAAACAGAAGACAATATTATGTAAATCAGTACGGACTGGAAACAACACCAACCGCTATGCCGAGCAGACAATTGACACTAAAATCCGCAGGTGAGTTGAAACCATCATCTCGTATGTAACAGTGGGTACCCACTTAAATGTATCAAGTTTACATTGCCAAATGTAAAGAGTCCTAACATAAATATAAATTTAAATAATGAAATTAATGCTTTCGTACAATCAACAGTTTTTCTAGGTTTGACTTTAGATCATAAAGTTCAGTGGGGCGCTCATATATCGTGTCTTGCAGGGAAACTTAGCTCAGCCGCATATGCAGTTCGGAAAGTAAGACAGCTTACTGATGTAGATACCGCGAGACTAGTATACTTCAGTTACTTTCACAGTGTCATGTCCTATGGTATATTATTGTGGGGCAAGGCAGCTGATATCGAGACAATTTTTATTCTTCAAAAGCGTGCAGTACGTAGCATTTATAATTTAGGACCACGAGTTTCCCCGAAAGATCGATTTAAAGAAATAGGCATACTTACTGTTGCGTCGCAATATATATTTGCTAACATTATGTTTATTAAACATAATATTCACTTATATAATAAGAATAGTGATATCCATAACGTAAACACTAGAAATAAGCATAAGTTAGTAGGCCCATATCATCGTTTACATAAAGTTCACAATACATTTGCGGGACTCGGAATTCGTTTTTTTAATAAACTACCTATTAATATAATAAATTTACCATTACTTAAATTTAAAAGCGCCGTTAAAATACAACTTATTCGGAAGGGTTATTATTCAGTCAACGACTACTTAAACTCATGGAACTAGTCGCTTGTTGCATACAGGATTTAAAGATCTGTATTACTTTTAAGTCAATTTAGTAATGTAGAGGTACCTCGTGATTATTTGTGAAGTTAACAAGTAACTTGTTTCTTAATTTGATTATTATTGAAGAATATAAATGCACAACCGCATTTAGTCACGGACTGCCTTTGCATTGTCACAAAGTGTAAGTGTATGCGCCATCATGCCATCTTACTGCCTATTTTAGATTTATATTAAAACATATACCTTAGCCCAAATTATTTAATCTCTATAATATAATTAAGTTATTACTGTTTTAATCTTTAGTTTTTTTATAGTCTGTAGTATATGGCATAATGGCTGCAACACCTTGTTAATCTAAGTTGTAAAATACTGAAATTATATTTAATTGGCGATTTAAAAGAGTGGCCGTGAGTTTCTTGCAGGTTTCTTCTCATAGGCCATCGATCCGCGGACGACATTGCACGAATATTGGAGAACAGGTGTCTTGGGTATGCCAGAATTCAGGTGCCTGATGTCCTATAATCGATTCATCTTGCTGAGTAAGTTTCTCCATTCTGTTGACAATTCTGATGAGAGTCAGAATTTGCTCCAAACTAGAGAGACGGACTCAGCAAATGTGGCGTCCCGGAAACTTTTTAAGTTGATGCCCATAATTAAGCATCTCGAGAAGAAGTTCGATTCCCTGTATAATTTAGGGCGCGACATATCCGTCTTTGACCTTATTTAAGGGCCGCTTGTCCTGGGTTCAAACAATAAATGAGTTGCTGGCCACATCCCAATATGGTTTCCGAGCAGGTATGTCTACTAACTCGGCTGTTCTTGACTTAACCAATTGTGTTGTTTCACATTTAGACAAAAAAGATAAAGTTATTGGGATATTTCTAGATTTGTCAAAGGCGTTTGACACGATCTCTGTCTCCATGCTCATATCCAAGTTAGAAAGGATAGGAATAAGAGGCGGACAACTCTCTTTATTTAAAAGTTACCTCACAGGCAGGCGACAGTGTCTAAAAATCGGTGACTGGATTAGTGACGAGCTCCCAATCTCGTACGGGGTGCCCCAGGGTAGTATTATCGGTCCAACTTTATTCTTAATTTACATCAATAATCTTTGTCAGCTTAAGCTTCCAAATGGAACAACCTTTACTTACGCCGATGATACTGCCCTAATATTTCATGGTCCAACATGGGAGTCCGCTTTTGGCTGTGCCCAAAGAGGACTCAACCTAGTTACTGAATGGCTTACTCACAATCTACTCACCCTTAACGTTCATAAAACAAAATACCTCAACATCTCATTATCATCTCATGGTAAACATACGATTAATTCTCATACTTTAACCGCTCATTCATGGCATGTGTCTCCAAAATCTCCTTGTAACTGTCCTAATCTCGATAATACTGATCGCATAAAATACCTGGGGGTTCTTATTGATGACGCTCTATCATATCATCCTCATATAGACTCCGTCGCCTCCAGTTTTTTATTGCAATTTGAGGTAATGAACAATGATTATTATCTAGTAAACTACAATAAAAACACTATTTCATAGCAGTTTTGTCCAGATTTTATTCGAAATCTAAACAAAACATTACGACAAAGAAAACACATCTGATATTTTATGTGATTAATAAGTAAAGTTCACAACACTAGATGACACCTTTAGTTTCCTACGGCGTCACAGATATGTATCTTTTTAGAAAAAATAGTGTTGAGATTACTATAATATCGATTGATACAAAAATCTTTACATAAAATTCTCGTGTCACAATGTTAGTTACCATACTTCTCCGAAACAGCTTGACCGATTTTTATGAAATTTTATATGCATATTTAGTAGGTCTGAGAATCGGCTACTATCTATTTTTCATACCCCTGAGTGATACATACATACATTTCTTTGGATTATTCCCAGTTGCCCGAGTTGCCCCCACCGTCGACGCCACCACTGGTGAGAAAGGGAATTTTTCCAAAAAAAACCCATTTGCCACCAGTGGTGGCGTCACCAGGGGGGTGGCAATTGGGAGTGGCCACTTATTTTATTCCCAGTTGCCACCAGCGGTGACAGATGGGAAAAATAAATTGATATGCCCGCAGTAGTAGTGATGCTAGAACTGAATATATAGTGATGTAAATTAATTTTTCACAAGTGGTGTTAAATAGATGGTGTATTTTATTATAAAATGCACATTAAAACGAGAGTTATAAAACTTCTACACGTCACTTGGCAGACATATATTTATAAATCATATTATTATATATGATAAAGATTGATTATTATTATTTTTTTTTCCTAGCTATAAAATGATGTCTAGTTTCACTAATTTTCATATGTGCACTTTATGAAAGCTCACACTGTATATATTTCTATTCTAATTAGTGATAACAGGGGTGAGGGTAGGTCATTAGTAGAGACCGGATTATATGCAACATAAAAAGCTTGTTATATGCATGAAAAATGCTTGTAATATGCTCGAAAATTGGCAGAATACTTATGCGAAATTAAATGATAAATTTTAGGCATCCAAAATAAGGACAATAATAAATCGTAAATTTTTTTTTATTTTAGAATCTGCATAATGTTTTATATTATCCTTTGATAGGCGATAATACGTACAGTAACATAAAATAAATACGTTTACAAAAATATTAAATAAAATTATTTAATATTTTTGTAAACGTAAGTAAATTTGGTATTTTTCTTTGTAGGCTGTAATTACGAGCTACGAGATGCCTAAGAAAACTTTTTGTTGATGACATCAGTTTATTTACATTCCCAAACCTGGATCGTACTTCTTCAGCAACTCGATGTACTCCGTGAGCAAAGCACGTAACATGAATCAAATTGGGATAAAATACTTGAAGGGCCTTGGCTGCCTTGATCACATAGGGAGCAGCATCTGACAGAAATATCAATACTCTTTCTTCTGCAGCTGATTCAGGAAATATTTTAATACCCTCATTTACAAATCTGGCCATTGTAGAAAGCAGGCCAAAACAACTAAATTCGCTATATTACGTCCACAACTGTAGGTAATTTCGTCAGCTGAAATCCAAATGAAGTTGTCTTTGAGTTCATTACGTATTTCTTCCGTAACATATTGATAAACTGTTGGTATTAATTATTTTTACGCAATGTTGATCGTTTGTGCGGTACATTTTGCAATGCAGCAATATTTTTTCAGAAATTGTATGAGTGTAGGATTGTTAATTTTATGCAGAGGAATATTACTTGCAAGCAATGCTTCACATAAATCCATAGGTACTAAATTAGTTGTTTTGTTTGAATTTAGAGCTAGATGTAGACGCGGTTATAAGTTGTTGTCGTGGACCTTTCTTTTGCAATCCTGCGATATGAAGACTTGTCTTGATATGTTGGTCTATTTGTAACTTTTTTGTGCACGAAATATTTTATTCGCCAACTCGACAATATAAAACACTTTTCTTATGTAAATGTTTCAGGAAAGTCAGGTATCCACGAAGACACATTTTTTTCCAGAGGCTTTGTACGCATCAAATTTCACACAGATAAATAAATAACCTAACTGCAGAACAATGAGCACGCACGTCAAGTATGAAAAAGTACTCAATTACTCAATTACTCAATTCTTTATTGCATTCCACAATGTAGGCTTAGGTGGTAAACATTTATTTGGTAGGTAACAATCGTGGACCCTGTCGGGCACAGCAAAAGATATAATAAATAAATGTAAATGTGGAGAGGACTTATCATTTAAGTATTTTATAACAATCCAACTTATTCTAAAAACATAGACATAACATTAACATCAGAATTTAAATTACAAAAGACTTTATTTTTCAAGTTTTAGAGATTTATCACTTAAATATTCGTCGACACTATAGTAGGATTTTTTTAATAATAACTTTTTTAATTTATTTACGAATAAATGGAGTTTTATTTCTTTTCTTATTGTTTCTGGTAGCACATTGTATATTTTTATTGACATTACCAGAGGACTTGTAGAATGTATTTTTAAGCGGGACGATGGTAGGTTGAGTCTTGTTTTGTGTCTGAGTGTGTACCTTGTTTGTATATCTTCTCGTTTAGTGTAAAAGTCTTGGTGTTTGTGAGCAAATTTGCATATTTCAAGTATGTACATACAAGGCAGAGTTAAGATATTTTGTTCTATAAAATGGGGTTTGCAGTTTTTTTTTATCTGTCTGTTGTATATTTACCAGGATACGGATAAGTTTCTTTTGAACGGTGAATAGCGTTGGGGCATCTGTACTGTATCCCCACATAATGATGCCGTAGCTAAGCCATGCGTAAGCATAGGCGTAGTACATAACCAGAGCAGTCTGTAAATTTGTGGTTTTTTTAACTTCCCGGAAAGCATATAAAAATTTTAGATAGTTTTGATTTTATGTTTTGTATGTGTAACTTCCAATTTATATTTTTGTCTATGGTTATGCCTAATAGTTTGAATTCATTAACTGATTGTATTATATGGTTATTGAAGGAAAAGAGTACATTTAGAGGAGTTTTTCGTGGGGATGGAAAGTTATGAGTTTAGTCTTTTTGAAGTTTATTTCAAGGTTGTGTTCATTCATCCAGGTTATTATTTTCCCGAGAATTTCAAAAGAGTAACAATTTATATGCGTAATAGGTGGGATGATTTTGCAGTAGGCGAGCGCGACGCTCTTCTGTCTCTTTCATTTTATTATCGTAACTACTAAAACAAAAGACGCGCGCGTCTACTTACCCTGCGTTCCGAAATGCGATATAAGTGTACAACACAATTATTACTCAATAGCCCTTATATTTTGTGACTATTAAATTTGCTCGGATTCGCGATATTATCACTTTTATCGCATTTCGGAACGCAGGGTGAGTGTACTGCACTCGGAAAAATATTGTAAATGTACCGATAATATGCATCATAATTAGATCTTAGGTAAAATATGCTATTACTGCTAAGGATGGCTTTAATATGCAAATGCATATCATCCCTTAGCTTACAACACCGCTGAAGTCATGCCCATGCCCGAGCGGCGAAGCTCCGCTGCCGCACAGCCCGGAGCAGCGTGCCGGAACGAGACATAACCATGTGTACACAGCTCCATCTCGCTCCGGCGGCGCGACACGACAGGCAATGCTGGCTCCACCGCGCCGCTCATGACAGTCCGCAACCAATGTTACGCTAAGGACATATACTTAAATAATGTTTAAGCAATATGCTTTTTAAACAGTTTTTAGACAAATCACCAGTAGTTGCTTTTGGTGGCAACTCATTTAGCAATGTCGGGTTAAGCCATCTCCTCGTCCGCTGGCCAAAATAATTTGCAGCCTTAGGCACCACATATTTATTTTTATGTGCTACTTTGCGGGTTGGTCGGTTATACACTCTTTTCGTCATTTTTATATTCATTTTTATTATGCTGTTCTAAGATAATTAATAACTTAACTTTCTTTTCTACGGGTAATATCTTGCAGATTTTAAATAATTTTTCGTAATCTTTGTTAAGGTTATCTTTTGTGCTCTTATTAATTAATAATTTTAATAATCTAATTTGCAGATTTTTGATTTTATTTAAATGTACAGGAAAAGTTTGTCCATAACCACCCAACCCGCAGTCTATAGTTGCCTCTCCCAGTGCATGATAAATAATATACAATATGCGCTTACTCACTACATATTTTAAGCTATTAAGCTTGCCTAACACAGAGCGTAACTTTTTGCATACATTATTAATGTGTGCGTCCAGGCAAATCGACTGTCTATTGTCACTCCTAAGTATTTGTAATTTGCTACGCACTCAATACATTCGCATTGGCAGTTCGCTATATTACTATCATACAGGCACTCATATGTGTGGCCCTTTAAGAGAACATTAAAATTGCCAGCTTGGTTGTAAGGAGACGAGATTAACGTACATTTAGTTTTACTCATATTAATTAGAATGCCATTATCATGCGCCCATTTAACCACATTATCTAAGTCCTCCTGCATTGTCGACTGAATCTATCCACAGTCACGGCCATTGTATACCAAGCACGTGTCGTCGGCATACATATAGGCCTCACACTTTTTAATGACGTTCACCATACTGTTTACGTGCATGATATACCCCACCGGCCCGTAGACAGATCCGGTCGGTACACCATATTTTACCTTCCCTAGTACACTGTCTACTCCATTTACCCGAACTTTTAGGAATCTGTTAAGATAAAGCTGCTCATTGCGCGTCCAACCATTGGTCACATGATATAGATTTTAGCCAATCAGAAGCCGTAATTCTAAAAGTAATGACAGCGCGCTAGTCGGTTGGCCTCTCAACACCGCACAAATTGTTAGTATTTCATACTTTTCTCGTAAAAGTACTTCGTGCTCCGTGATTATTATATTTTTATGTGAGTTTTATCGCTGAAAGGTCTATGCAAGAAGTTTTAATAGAAGATTAAGAGGTAAGCTATTTAATAAAGTAATGTTAATTGATTTACGCGTATTAATATAGAAATAAATGATAATAGAATATCTTAATTTACTTAAGCGGTGTTTACTATCTTTCTTTTTTAACTTAGGCGGTGTTTCAAAATGTATTTTATTTCTTTTACGAAGCTCAATAATTGAAATACACTATGGATGGAGAAGAAATTGATTCCTGAAGTGATCCAAGTTCAGGTGATGAATTGTTATGTGCACAATTACAAGAAGCAGAACTGTTGTCAAAACATAAACGGCGTAAACAAAGTTGCAAAGAAGATATAAAAAGAATTAAACTAGGTTAGTAGCATAGGTTTATTTTGAAGACCGCATTAAATTTCTTGTTATTTATTTTTTTAATGCAATAATTCCCTTTCTTTTTTAGATTTCAATCAATGAGATATCACTAGTTCTTCTGATATCAAAGCATGCAATTCTCCTAATAAATATAAAATTATTGCAACACCAATAAACGAACAAAACATCGGGGAGTCCATGAAAAGTATTATAAGTAGCCATGACAATATAAAAAAATATTTGATCAAAACATAGACTTGGATATTGAAAACAGTGACATTAATAATCTACAAGTTATTGAAATAGTTGGTAATGACTTCTTGAACTGCAACAGGAACCAACCGAATTCGCTACGGTGGCCATCGAGTATCCTCAGCCTTCTGTATTGAATGTTGCCAATATCACGGTAGAAAGTGAGAACGTTGTGCAAGAACTAGGAAAATTTACCGCTATTATACATTCTATAAAATTAAAAAATTACGAATCTTTCCCTACTTCTAACCAAGATATTCTATTAGGTATATACTATATTCTACGAATACTCAAGACCCAATTTCTGATATTGTCATTGATAATGTGGCGTATGTATATACGCACAGGCAACATATAACTTTACGAGAAACCTGGAATTGAACGGAGCATCGTACAACTAGCCGCGCCGAAACCAAGCGACGCGCGAAGGCGATCGAACGGAGCATCATACGTCTAGCCGCGACGATATCAACTTTCATACTGGTGGTACTATAAATATATTCTCAGTTGAATCAGTCTGCGTGTTTCAATATAACCCTAACGGTTACCAGCTACGGACCTGGCTTCTGCCCGCCGGCTGGTAACTCGTTAAAATAATGAAAACAATACCCAATATACAGATAAAAATAATATAACCCAGAACAATATGCAGCAATCCAGTGCCTCTGCTACTTCATCTTGTTCTTCAAAAGTGGTCATACTCAGTAATGTTCCATATCACGGTGATTTGTTAAGTCATAAAAACAACAGAACAAGGCGACAAAAGATCCAAACAAATATAAACACAATGTTAATAAAGAATTACGGATGAAAGGTGAAAATTATTTAGGGTACAGAAGAGACAGAAGAGAATGAGACAATTATCTATGCCTTACGAGGCTCGTTATTTGAACTAAACCTTTTTACCAACTTTTCGAAAGAAATAATTTATAAATCTATACGGCCTGGTAAAAAGACAGGTGACCCAGTCGTCACAGATGTACTATCGACTTGAGCGACGGTTGACCATTTCAGAAAAATTTTCGCTTACTCATGTATTATATCATTATTTCGAGTAAGCGAAAATTAAAAAAAAAAACCCTTTAAAAAAACTCAAACAAGTGTTGGCCTGCTATGCGATTTTAACCTTAGGAGTGGTCAACCGTCGCTCAAGTCGATAGTACGTATGCTAGAATACAGACCAAATGGCACAATTTGGTATAAAATTGGTTTTGATGACGAGCTTCAGCCGTTACCACATCGTCCCACGCCAATTAACAGCATTAAACAAATAAATCACCTGCAGAAATTGTATGCAGCTAGAATACCAATTACAAAGCGGAAGTATGAAGATTTGCAAGACCTAAAAAGTGTATTACCATCTAGTTGCCACTCTTTTTATAATGACCTTCCGCACAGCAATCGCTAAAGACTGCAACTATTAGACTAGAGATTTCGATTATAATTTTTATTATTATTATAGTATTCGTCGGCCTCGATGGCGTAGTGGTTAGTGTAACCGACTGCCATGCCTGAGGTCGCAGGTTCGATTCCCGCACAAGTCAAACATTTGTGTGCATAAATATGGATGTTTGTCTTGGTCTGTGTGTTTCTATGTTTAATATGGAAGTAATTAAAACAAAAAAAAAATTTTTGTATGTTTATCCATTGTCTAGTACCCATAGTACAAGCTCTGCTTAGTTTGGGCTAGATGGTGTTGTGTGTATGTGGTAGAATATTAATATTATGTTTTTTATAATTTTATTACTATTATATTATCTTGTTTCGTTGGAGTTTATTAAAGTCAATAAATATTTACCTATTAAAATAAAAATATAAAAATTGCACTAACGCTCTAAAGGTTCGTGTGTCACCAAATAACTAAGCAATTGATCTGAACAATGTGATTCTTAAGATTTAGGTTATAGATAGAGAACTTACCTGTTATAACGATTGTTAAATATTTTTGTAAATCATCTATTATTACCTTATTCCCTAACATTTCCGGAAACAACACCGCCTTAATCTAATAAAATATCAGTCAACATAGCTCAAGTCATAAAATAAAAGTTAAATAAAGTAAATCGTCAAAATAAGTATAAATAATTATTTCTTAACTGCTAACTAGGGTATTTAATAAGTAACAACAGAAAAATTCCATCGATTTTTTTAAATAGGCAATTTTTCGTCTACTGTAAAGTTGGTAAAAATGACTTATGCGGTGTTGTTAGCTAAGGGACGATATGCAAATATGCAAGTGCATATAATCCGGTCCCTAGTCACTAGTAATAGTGTTTTTGAGATCCCTGGTTATCTGGAAATAATTGAGACTAAAAAAAAGCGTAATTAAGTAATGAATTTCCGACGTGTAGTTTGTAGGAAACGATCCACTGTACGCCGGCAGTAACGAAGCAGCGCTCACTGATTTCCCAGAAACAGATCCGCTCGCGTGCTCCGTCGCGCGGACGTGTGGTCCGCAGGGCGACGTGTCCGCGGGGCGCCGGCCGGCCCGACTCGTCTCACGCAGCGCGGCTCTATAGATGACAATTGACAATAGAAAACACCTCACCGCGCGGGCGTCCGCTCCGTGCACCCGCTTAACGCAGCGGACGGCCTTAAGTAAAGTAATAATAACCCAGAAATTTTGCTTAAATATACATGTTTTTATTTAACCTGCCAAAATCTAGTAATCTTTTAGTTAAATAAACTATTTGACTGTGTCCACAACTATCTGGTATCTACATAAGAATGATGAAAAATAAAACATACACCATTAAAAAGTAATAGTTTATTGTAATTTCAATTATTTTACAACTGATTGATTACATTTTCAAAATGTCCTCCGTTTGCTTGCAAGACAAAGCTCATAAACGAACACTCTGTGTCGACCTCCGCATCTGACCGATATCCAATTTAATTTCCTTTAATCTGTGCTAGACAATCACTAGAAGAGCCAGGCAGTTTCTGTAGGATTTAGCCTCAAGTCATCTGCATACAATCCTTTAGACAGCACTAGTTCCATTTAACTGTTTACAGTAAATAAAAAATAGAAATTATTTTAAAACATTAGTCAAACTAAAATAACTAAATGCACCTATACTGCTATTAAATGTACTTAATTATGTAAAATAGAAGTTAGAGATCAACAATATTGTTACGGCTAGTACCATCTGACGGCACTGTGGGGAAGAGTCGGCAGTCCCTTCTAATAATAATTTATTACAGCACCATCTATTGACATCTTACGGAACTACGTATTTGTCGGTACGAGTTGAGTGGAGAGAGCGCTGGCACATTCTCGAATCATCGCGCTGTTGCGTGCCATGTGTGACGTTTTCTGGAAAACTCCAGAAGCGCTTTACCCGCGTATAAATAGAGCGCACGCGCACCGCCGAGTCAGTAGACGGCTACGACTGTCGAGGCAGACGGACGCATCGCGCGACCAACCGCCAACGTTTGGGCGCCGTAACTATAGACTCAATAGTTTATTATTACGTAATAATAAATTTTAATTGTGTCGACCGCGTAGGTTAACTTCGTGAGGGGATTGTCTTTAACAGAAAGCCGACGTGGTGGTGCCCTCGTCGAGTGGAAGGAGTCGGTCTGGCACCAGCGCCAAGCCCCGACTCTGACTGCTCGGGGACTGGCATCAACCACCACGTCTAGGCGCCACGTGACAGCCTACCCTATAAGATGACGCCTACGCCGTCGCCACCACCACCACCACCATCACTACCACCCAAGGAAGTGGAGGATCGCCTGGATCTGCAGTCCCAGCGAAGGAAACACGAGGGGGATGCCCACGTGTTCAAGACCCTTCGCAACGAGGGCGCCCTGACGCAGGGACTGCAGCGCTGGGTTGAGGCCTACTTCCGGGTGATGGACGTCCTCCTGGGAGCGAGGAGGAGGGAAGACGTGTCCCAGGCGGACCTCGCCAAACTCCACCCAGTGCAGGCTATGTGGCCGGACCAATTCGTAGGAGAAACGCCACAGACACCCACATGTACCGCCACCACCACCGCCAGCACTGCCGAACCATCCCGCAGCATCGCCACCCCTAAGAAAAGGGCACGAGAGGAAGAGCGAGGGAACAGCCCGCCGGGCAAACGGGCGGACGGCCACTTTATGCCGAAACGCCCCTCCAGCCCAACAACATCTCAGTATGGGAGATTGGACGTGCAGGAGGACCTTTCATCCTCCTGCGATTCCCTGCCCCCCATACCCATCCATACGAGCCACCTATAGGGGAACTGTCCCCCCACTTAGCCGCACCCGCCCAGGCTGCTCAACCAACAACCACTGCACCGACGCAAAGGGCGACACCCGCCGCTCCCGCACTACCACCAATACCAATGACGGCAGCCGCCGTACTGGCGGCAGCGCCGACACCGAAGCCGAAGCCGAAGCCGACTCCGGCAACCGCATCAACCACCAACAGCGCCGCCAAGAAGCAGCCGGTCTTCGTAGTGGACCGTCTAGAAAACTGGACGGCCCACTTCAAAGAGCTGGCTGCCAAACTTGACCACGCCCCTAACGGACTGCCCTACGGTAAGGGCTTCCGATTTATGCCTAAGGATGACCAGGAGTTCCGGGTCATCCAGGCATATCTTGACGACCTCGGGCTGGAGAAAGCGCCGTACTACGCCATCGCACCGCCCAGCCAGAGACCACTGAAGGTGGCCATTCGTGGCCTTCCCGCCGACACTCCCGCAGAGGAGATAACGCAGGACTTGACCGGCAAGGGAGTGCTGGTCAAGTACGCCAAGCACATCCGGGCCCGAACGGGCAGACCGGGGTGCATCTTCTTTGCGGAGGTGGAGAAGTCACCAGCCACCGCACAGGCCGCGTATGCCGTCAGTGAGGTGCTTCTCATGCCCGGAGTAGTCGTAGAGCCCTGGGGAGAAGGGCCCATCGCAGTGCCACCGATGCCAGTGGCGGTCACCATGCGCACGAGTGCCCAAGGCCGAGGGAGCAACTCCCGTCCTGCGCCAACTGCCAGGGGCAGCATTCTGCCAGCAGCCCTGCGTGTCCCGTGTACAAGCGGGAGGCGCGCAACCGCAGGACGGGCCTACCTCCCAAGACAGGCCCTTCACAGCTGATTGCCCAACCCAGCCAGGTGTCCGAGTCGGCAACGGCCACGCTGATGGCGAAAGCCAACAGCCCGGCGGACAAGAGCGCAACTACCACCAAGCACCCGAGGAGGAGGAGGAAGAAGAAGCAGCCCGGGCCGGACCCCCCTCCGGCGACCAAAGCAGGGGTGACTGCAGCCGCCTCCACCACCGTCAGCAGTGACGAGGAGCGGAACCAGCTCGCTGCCTTACTCTCGTTGTTTGCACAGCGAGTGAGGGCAGGCAAAATAGATACCACAGGAATGCTGCAGTCCATCCCCTTCAATGGATAAGCCGTTGAGGGTGGTTACTTGCTTTGCTTGCTACGCCTCTTTGTCAAGGAGCAGCAAGTCGATGTCATGCTGATAAGCGAGATCCTTCTGAAAGCATCCGTCGCCCTCAAGATCCCGGGGTACTTTGTGTACCCGCAAGATGAGGTCTCGCCGGCAGGCACGGTCTACCGGGAACTTGCTGTACTGGTGAAGAGGTCGGTGGTGCATCAACTCGTCGAGCCGAAGAGACTCAACACCGTTTACGCCCTCGGTGTTGATGTCCAAGTCGGCGGACAGGAGATGCGCCTCTACGCGGCCTATCGCCCTCCAGGATCTGCAGGCCCCACGAATTTCCGGGTTGAAGAAATTCGTGGGCTTCTTCTTCCTCACACACCCACCATCATCGCGGGACACCTGAACGCCAAGCACCCGGCATGGAACTGCGTTAGCAGCGACCGCGCGGGGGAGCTTCTATTCCAAGACGCCAGCACGTTTCAGTACGACATAGCCGAGCCCCGTGAGCCTACCAGGCTGGATTCTTCGGGGCGCCAAGCCGTCATATACAGGGGAGTGAGGGCTCCTCCCACGCAAGAAGTCCTGCCAGACCTACCATCCGACCACCGACTGGTGCTGCTGGTGTTCAGGGAACCCGCGGCGATGGTCAACCCTCCCAGACCGAAGACCACCACCAACTGGGACGCCTACGTCTCAGAGTTGCAACACTACAACCAACCAGCCGTAATTCACACCCCAGAGGAAGTCGACGCTGCTACCGAGGATCTCGTCAGGTCCATCCAGGCCGCGCTTCGGTGCACCTCAAGCACCAAACCATACTCCGAACGGAGGGACCCCCTTCCCGCACCGCTCCGGAGACTGCTTGAGGAGAAGCGCGAGGCCATGAGGAACTGGAAGAGAACCCGCCACCCCCGGGACAAGACCGCATACAACCGCCTCACCAACGAGCTCAAGGCCGCTCTGTGGGAACACAAACACAGGGGAGACGCGTGGGAGAACCATCTTATCCACATTGAAGAAAGCCAGGCTTCACTGACTCGCCTTTGTAGGCAGCTGTCAGTGGAGCCCAACCCCACGCGCCCTCTGTTCGGGCAGGACGGCCTCCTGCGCTACAAGGCCGCGGACAGGGCAGAGATCATCGCGTGCAGCCTCGAACAGCAGTTCACTCCACACGAGGCCCAGGACGAGGAACACTCACGAAAGGTAGGGGACTCAATTCGGACCTACCTCTCGACTCCCCTCGTCCCATCGGAGAATGAGCTGCTGGTGACACGGCAAGAGGTTGCCGTGGTGATCCGACGCGCCAACCCGCGGAAGGCGCCTGGTGAGGACGGTATCCCGAACACGGCACTGCATCGACTTCCCCGTAAGGCACTAATAGCAACGATCCAACTCTTCAACGGCATCCTGAGGACCGGCCACTTCCCGACCATCTAGAAGCGAGGCCAGGTTATTGTACTCCCAAAACCCGGCAAGGACCTCAGGAGGCCGGAGAGCTACCGGCCGATAACTCTCCTCTCGATGACGTCCAAAGTCTTCGAGCGGCTGCTGCTGGAGATGATGAACCCCCACCTGAAGCCGAGGCCCGAACAGTTCGGGTTCAGGGCCCAGCATTCCACCACGCTGCAGCTGACTCGAGTACTGGGCGAGATGGCCACGTGGATGAATAAGTGCGGGTATATGGTCACCGTGATGCTCGACATGGAGAAAGCGTTCGACAGGGTGTGGCATGACGGCCTCATCCACAAACTGTCGACGTCCTCGCTTCCGCGACGATTCATCACGGTCATCGACTCCTTCCTTCGAGGAAGAACATTCCACGTGGCCGTCGAGGACGCCACGTTAGAGGAGAATACTATTCAGGCCGGGGTCCCGCAGGGGAGCTGCCTCTCCCCCACTTTGTACGCCCACTAAACCGATGACATCCCGGTGGTGGGCGACGTCAAACTCGCGCTCTTCGCCGACGATGCCGCCTACCTGTCCAGTTCCAGGAACGCCAGACACGCTGCACTGAAGATGAGCCGGGCACTTGAAGCGCTTCCGGGCTGGCTGAAGAAGTGGAGGCTCAAGTGCAACGTGTCGAAAACTCAGGCGATGGTGACTGGACGAGTAGTCCAACCACCGCCACTCCAGCTGATGGGGGAGGAAATTCCCTGGTCGCCAACGGTAAAGTACCTGGGCGTCACCATCGACAGAAATCTGACGATGGTGGAACACGTACGGTCGACCGCCGCGAAGGCCAAGGTAGCGCGGGCGAAGCTGCGTCCCCTGCTGTCCTCCAGATTGCCGTTGCGAGCGAAGCTCGCAATATATAAGACTTACATCAGGTTGCGCCTCACATATGCGGGGCGGCCTGGTATAGTCTGACAGCGGGGTCGACGCGGAAGCGCCGCCAGGCTGTGGAGAATATCTGCCTTCGCTGGGCGGTCGACGCGCCCAGGTATCCGGAACGCCACCATCTACCGGGACCTCAAGTGGCAGCCGATCGAGGGTTTCGTGAGCGGGTTGGCCGGGCGGATGCTCGAGCGGGCGGACTGCTCAGCTCACACCCACCTGACCAACATCGCTCCCCTTCCCCATCCCGAAACTACAACGTGGATAAGGAGGAGACGGAAACGCCCCGCTCGGGAGCTGATTCCAGTTCCCTCGAGCGGGGCACCACCGACACCCCTTATCCACATAGCAGGCGAACCTCCGCCCTCTCGCAGGCGACTAGCTGGGCCTCTCCCAACGGAGACTCACCCGGCTGGCCGGTCTTGAGGGCGGATAACAACAACGACCGGCCCATAATAATGGACCGCGTGGACTGGCCGCCATAAGGAGACCCTCAAGGCGGTCAAGTGTTCATCGAAGCGAACGGAAGCGAAACTACTACGAAGTTTGAAGCAGTTACAGTGGAAAAGTGTAGTATTGTGTTTGTTGTGTTTTAAATTTAATTAAATTTAATTATATTCTTATCCGTCAAACCCAGCATGTAACAATATTGTTGAAAGAACTTTTTCTTTTATAAGGTCCTCCAGATCGAATCTCAGTTGCAGCTGCTAATCTTATTTGAACCTGGCCATGCAGGAGATATTATATTGCACAAGTGTGAGCACAGACACAATGGCACTTTCCTTTCATTCACATAGTCTGATAGGATGGCAAAGGGAAACCACCAGAAAGAGATCAGCCACAGGACAAACAGCTTTACATACTTTCTACCAACATTCTAAATCTAGCTTCTATTGAGAATTTCTTAGAATAGCCTAATACATTTGTACGCCTGACCTGGGATTCAAACCCGAGACCCCATGCAGTAGCATTTACTACTGCTGCTCTATTGAGGCAGCTAATTATGTAGTAGAAGCTATACCCGCAGTTTCACCTGTGATTAGCTGAGCTGCCTCCATGGGTAATTGCATGATGTTATATAACCTATAGCCTTCCTCGAAAAATAGGGTTAACAACACAAAAAAAAACTATTTGAACCAGTAGTTCTTGAGATAATCATGTTTAACCAAACAAACAAACTCTTCAGCTTTATAATATTAATAAAGATTACTGTCTCAGTCAGAATCAATGTTATTATTTTACTTAGTCATACATAAATACATTAACACTAAAACCATGGAATATACAAAAGAATTGAATATTTATAACAATTTACTCCACAATAACTTTATACTTAAGGCATTTAAATAATGTTTACCTGTTTTATGGAATCACTAGTGGATCTGAATAGGTTCCATAATCTTTAGCCCCAAGACCTCTTTAGATATATTTATTAGACTCTTTAGATTTAGACCTCTTTACATAGCATTGGTGCTGGTACTGCACCTACTACACTGTTGAATAGGTTCTATAATCTTTAGCCCCAAGACCTCTTTAGATATATTTATTAGACTCTTTAGATTTAGACCTCTTTACATAGCATTGGTACTGGTACTGCACCTACTGCACTGTTGATCTTTAAATTATAATAACAAAGATCAATTAATTATCTTATCTCTGTTAAAAGTTCTTTAGTTACCAGTAAAGTAGATAACATTTTAATTGACAGTTTGGAGAATATTATCATTTATTATTTAAGATAGATCTTTTGTACTCATAATCATGCTAATCTTTATATTTATAAATTTTCTGTGCGTGTGTTTGTAATTAAACTCCTCCTAAACGGCTGGACCGATTTTGATGAAATTTTTTGTGTCTGTTCAAGTGAATTCGAGAATTGGTTAGATTGTTTTTTTTCATGTTTACAGTACAATGTCTGTCGAGACAGCTAGTTAATATATATAAATAGACATTAAGGCATAAAATGACTAAAAATAAGTTTTAGGTCACAAAATGTGATCTTGTAGATGGGAGATATAGTATTTATATTATTTATAAGCGGCATCTGTGACTGTTTATGTTCATAACTTAAAATGGAATATTATACATTGTACATACATTTTAGTAGGTGGTTCTAGTTTTGCATGTTGGCTTCTTAAAGAGCTATATGTATATATATTATTCAATCCTTCAAGAGCCAAAATTGAGACACACTGAAACAATTGTCTGGCCGGGCATTAGCTAAGTCATAAAATAAAGTCTTAAATTTGCCTAAGCTTAACATACTCAGTCTTGTTTAATAGAAAAAAAATAAGTTCAAATATACAGCAAACAAGCTGTGTCTCTCACTACTTACAATGGATGCATACATTATGTAAAATTTATTGTTGCTGATCTTATATGTAATCAATGAGACAGATTAATGTCTAGCACCAAATGTTATAGGTGTTTATCATAAGTTCAGTGTATGTAGTGACATTTTATCAGAAAGTGCTTTAAATTGCCATCCTTGCACAGGCAATTTTAAAGTAATACAACAAACTTACCAGCAGAAGACGACAAGGTATCATCTCGTAATCTGATCTCGCACACATCTCGTAATCTAATGAGCGTTCCGAGTGCCTCTCGTCAAAAGACAGCAAATATAAATTCGTATCGAATTAGGTCTAATGTTGTTAGTTTCGATATCATTCCAGCCATGTCTTCCTAGGTTCATTTCTATAAAAATAAGGCAGATATAGATTTAATATAGCGTCAATATTCACAAAAATATAATTATATATAATGAAAGCCGAAACACATGTAAACAAATCAATAATTATTATTACGTATTCATTTTGTGGATTTGATTACGCAAATTTAGAATTAATATTCTTCATAAATAAGTCGATATATGATCACTGGAAGGGTATAAAGGAATTTAAAGAAGCATGGAATAATATTTTGCTTTGATATTTTGCATATTATATTATATACAGAATATCTATAACCATCATCCATGGAATAAATAAACAAACAGACATAAACAGAGTTAAACAGAGTACCATAGATTATACACCTACACCTCTATACTAGAAATTGTCTACTCTCAAGTCGGCTGCTCGAACACATACACACACACTCACGCCATTCAACAACTCACACTACTGAAAGTACCGAGAGCATTGTGTTATTGTGCAAATCGGCCGACGGGTCGCCATTACGCGATACGAAGTTTATTACAAATTCTACAAATTATTCATTGAATCATGCCTTCTTGCGTCGTGAAGGTTTGCAAAAATCACAGTGGTATGAAAAGAAACGATCAAGCTATCACATTTCACAGGTTAGTTTATAATTGAATATTTGTTTACCACTAAAATAATATTACTTTAGAACTTTCACTAAAGTGCCAACTGCCAGTGTTGCCACTGTACTTGTGGGGTAAATTACCCCAAAATTGGGAATCTTGCAATTTTGTTACAATGGCACTTGTGGCTCGTTGGGTTTCAAAATATATTAAATAATTATACTATTTATACCCTGTGATGTATTATATAGCAGTGAAAAGAGATTAAAGAAAAAATTTAAAGAGCGCCATGACATTGTCAGTTTGTCTGTTGAACGAACTATTGAAATAGCCTGTGTGGAATTGCCTCGGTTTATTGTATTGAGTGTATACAGGCCTCCTTCAGCGTTATATGATTGTTTTGAAAGGGTTATGGATGAGATTCTAAATAAAATTTCAAAAATTAATAAGGGTATTATTATTTGCGGTGATTTTAACGTGAATTTACTAGAGGATAGCTATCTTTGTACTAAATTAAAAGCATTGTTTCAATCATATAATCTGAAGAACTTATTCTTAGAGCCCACAAGAATTACTGTGACTACTGCCACATGCTTGGATAATATATTCACAGATATTATAGTTGATAACAAACAAATTATTAGTCAATTAGATTCAGACCACTGTGGCCAACAAATCACTTTTTTGGATTATACTAAACATGTGGCAAAGCGAAATATTGTTGTTATACCGAAAACTGCAAATCGTTTTGAGAGTTTTAAAAATAAACTTGCTTTTAATCTCCCATTGTTAAACAGTAATGGTGATCCAAATTTATTATATTACGAGTTTTTTAATACAATTTGTACCGAATTCAATTCAGTCTTTACTCCTAAGACGATTACAGTTAAAGGTAATGCATCTTTTAGCGAATGGGCTACTGCTGGCTTACACAAGAGTAGAAAGAGACTATACGAACTATATGGAGAACGAAATTATAATAAAAGTAAAGAATTCCATGAGTATGTTAAAAAATATTCAAAAATTTTTAGGAGTACTTGCAAAGCTGCTAAGTCTCGATATCTGAGCTCAAAGATTAAAAGTAGTCATGATAAGATGAAGATCACTTGGAGTATTATTAATAGCGAGACCGGGAAATGCAAATGTAGAAATACAGAATTTTGTTTGAATGTTAATGATACTACTATCACATCAGATCTAGAGGTAGCCACAGCATTTGAAAATTTTTCCACAGACATTCCAGTCATTACTACTAAATCTTTGAACTCATCACCCACTGCTGCTGAATCCCTTCTAAAAGAAAATGTTACCAAATGTGACAGTGATTTTAAATTTCATTATGTTAGTCCATCAGATATTATAAAAATTTTTAATAGCCTTAACGTTAAGAAAACCACTGACCTCTGGGGTAACTCCATTACAGTAACCAAATCTATTATTACTTTAGCAGCATTCAGACTAGCTTTAATTTTCAATAAATGCGTAGATGTTGGTGTATTTCCTGATTTAATGAAGAATAGTAAAATAATACCTCTCTTTAAAGCAGGTAACACATCAGACCCAACCAATTTTAGACCTATTTCTGTGTTACCTACGTTCAGCAAAATTTATGAAAAGATTATTTTGAATCAATTGCAGACTTTTTTTAATAATAATAAATTACTTCACAATAAACAATTTGGTTTTACAAAGGGTCGCTCCACCACTGACGCCGGTGTTGAGCTTGTAAAACATATTTTTGACGCCTGGGAGGAATCACGGGATGCGCTAGGTATTTTTTGTGATTTGTCTAAGGCTTTTGACTGTGTAATTCATGAAACATTAATCAGGAAATTACATCACTATGGAGTCAAAAATTCAGCACTGAATCTTCTTACATCCTATTTGAGTAACAGGATTCAGAAAGTTGATGTTGATGGTAAGCGATCTTCGGGGTCTGTGGTTAAAATGGGGGTTCCTCAGGGTTCAATCCTTGGCCCGTTTTTATTTTTAGTTTATATTAATGACTTACCCCACCTCGTGAGGGATAAACATGAGATAGTACTGTTTGCGGATGATACCTCACTATTATTTAAATTAAAACGCCAAGAAACGGTTCTCGACGATGTGAACATTGCTATCTCTAAAGTAGTTCACTGGTTTGATGTTAACAACCTACTTTTAAATGGGGGAAAGACCAAATGTATCCGATTTTTAACCCCAAATGTCAAACAAGTGAAGACATCTATAAAAATTAAGGACGACGTGTTGGACCTTGTTGATACCACCCAATTTCTAGGGATTACACTAGATTCAAAGTTGCAGTGGAGCCCTCAAATTAGTAAGTTGTCGAATAGGCTCAGCTCTGCAGCGTACGCAGTCAGAAAAATTCGCCAACTTACTGACATAGATACCGCTAGGCTAGTTTATCATAGCTACTTTCACAGTGTAATGTCGTATGGTATTCTATTGTGGGGGAATGCTGCCGACATTCAAACTATTTTCGTACTGCAGAAAAGGGCTATTCGAGCAATTTACAACATGAAAACAAGGGATACGTTGAGAAATAAATTTAAGGAAATAAATATATTAACAGTAGCCAGCCAATACATATATGAAAATTTAATTTATGTATTTAAGAACATTGACTTATATTATAAGATAAGCGATATACATAATATAAATACAAGAAACAAAAATAGATTACTAGTGCCGGCCTCCCGGCTTCAAAAAATTAATAAGTCTTTTATCGGTCAATGTGTGCGCTTTTACAATAAACTCCCAAGTGACATTCAAAATTTAAGTTTTAATAAATTTAAAACAGTTGTAAAACGTAAATTATATTCGAAAGGTTATTACTCAGTCACTGAATATATAGAAGATAAAAATGCTTGGGATTGAGTTGCTTCCACTCACAGGTTATTTCTAATCATATTATTAAGCTAACTGTAATATGAGTTGCTGTGACTATTATTTCATGTGTTATTAAAATATATCTTAGATTAACGAATTTTTACTTTTAAATCTTATTGAAATAAATAATTAACAACTACACACAGCAGCTCATTTAAGGAAAATAATTGTATTGATATCTAAACATTTGGCGATTGAAAAGAGTGGCCATGAGTTTCTTGCCTGCTTCTTCTCATGAAAGCTCTACTCATCGAACAGGCTTTTTTCAATGCTAAATTTTTATTTCCTTCTATTTATTTTATTATTATTTTTTATTAATATAATAGTGAATTGACGTGTCCAAGAATTGTTTGCACATTTTTATGGAAATAAAGATTTTTGACTTTGACTTTGACTTTGAACATAAACGGCCAATAATTTTTATACCTATTAACTGTTATACTAATAAAAATAGGTGACTACAAAATCACGTAAACATTTTGATATCTTTTAGATTTCCTACTAGCAATAAAGTGTGGAGGAAACAATTGATTGATGTTATTCAAATAAGCCGAGGTGACAAGAATTGGAAGCCGTCGAAATACAGCGTCATATGCAGCATTCATTTCGATGCTAGTAACTTATACTTTACTAAGGAGGGTCTTGCTAAACTAGTCGATCTTGCGTTGCCAACTAAGGTGAACTAATGCTTTATTTATACGTTTGTTTATATAATTGCTTAGTATACGATACGAACTCTCTCATAATTCATGTGCCTGTACGACTGGCGTAGTGATTTAAATGGCCATCTCGACAGCCCGTCAACGGTGAATGTTTTGGGTTCGAATTCTACATAGATTCGAATTCTTCATATATCATAGAAAATTTCTTTCACGATTAATTGTTCAGACTCTAAGTGACTTTTGAGTATGCTTTTTAATGTTCACAGCAGGAATTATTTATTTAGCAATGTCTTAATAAATTCAAACTTAAATTAAAAATCGAAATCAATAATATAAATGTATGGTTTATAAAAATTCAGGCTATAAATAATCCTTACATTATTATTTTCAGTTCTTATTTGCGCCACTGAGTGTAACGTACGTACAAAATTTAGAGCCAGCTGCACCAAATACAACCCTACTTCAGCCTGCTACTGTGCAGGTTCGTAAAGTATTAATAATAATATTATATTTAACTTACATAATATGTTCGTTATAGTTGGTTAATAATATAAATGCCATAATAATATAATAGCCATTGACTTATAATATAAATGGTAAACTTATATTAAGTATCTCTAGATATAGCTATTATTACAGAAGCCGGTGTGTATGTGAGGATATATACAAACTCATCACCGCTTTCGGTTCAACCGAATTGGGTTGTTTACATTGGTCGGTTGACCGAATTCGGCAATCGCTTTCGGTTAAAGCTCTCGTCACCGAATACGGGCTGCTACAGAATACGGCCAACCGAATACCAGTTTACGAGTCGGTGAACGAATACGAAGTTCAGTCGGTGACTGAGTACGGGCTGTAGCCGTATACGGTCTAACCGAGTAATGTAAAAGCCATCAGTAAGAAAACTAAGACAAAGCATCATCTGTCTTATATGGCGAGCCGGATTTTCGCTTGGCATCGTTTTACAGTTCGCCAATTACGTCGGTTTATACGTATTAATATAACTTTATAAAACAATTCAATTCAATTTATTTGCGTCATATAGATTACATGCAGTTGTTACAATAAATATTTGACTCTCCGTAGACTACCATTTCTAGTCTGCAAATGTTTACAAGAAAATTACAGGAGTTTATTATTCTAAAATTTACATACTAATAACAATGATCAATAACAATTAAATTAAATTATTACATATTATTATAATTATATTCGGTCAGTGTAGGTATTTGTTATAATTAAAATTGTATGTCAGTAAGGAAATCATTTACAGAATAATAAGTCGTATCTATGAAATATGTCTGGAGCATATGTTTAAATACATTAATATCATTTATATTTCGTGTAGATCCTGAAAATTTTATTAAAAAATTGTTTTGGTCTGAGGTGGTACATGTACCTAGAGTACATCGTCATTTGCTGCTAAAATTATGGATTAAGTAATAATGAATGCTATTGAACAAAGTTGGCAAGCTCATAAATATAAATTGTGGGAATTATTGTGGGAATTAGCGCTGTCTGTCCGTTGCAACATGTTGGCCCGCAGGTTTTCACGGTGTACGGGGACTGTCAAAGTCTCGGTTTTTTAAGGCGTACTGTCAGTCCTTTTACACCTGTAGCCTGTGGGTTAACTATACACAGCGGACATACGGCGATCTGCGCGTTCAATACAATAACGCGTTCCGGGTGCTGATGGGACTGCCGCGCCACTGCAGCGCTTCCGCGATGTTCGCGGTGGCTGGCGCAGATGGCTTTGCGGCCATCTTGCGTAAACGGTGCGCATCTATCATGCGCCGCACGCGCGACAGACCCAACACCATCCTCCGCGCGCTGGCGGACCGGTGGGACTCTCCGATGCTGGCTCGTTGGATACGGCTGCACGCAGTCGTATAGTGATTTGCCACCATCATCGGGGAGTCCACCCGGACCGGCCACATGTTTTTTGTGTTTAATTAATTATTACTAACACTAGTTTGTAAGCTTGCAATTCTACTAACAAATATGGATGTATTCAAAATGTAAATCCGAAATAAATGATTATTATTATTATTATTATTAAGTGCAATTTGCCATCGTAGCCACCGATGTACTAAACATCGGTGGCTACGATGGCAAATTGCATTACATTACAAAAACTTGCCGTTTCATGCGCGGCCACGTTATGGCTCAACCTATATGTTCTCCTTCGTTAGAGAAGACAAACAATCAATATATTATAAAAACCGATCTGCAATAATCTAAAAAGAAATCGGTGATCATACTCAAAAAAAAAACATATAGCTGAATACCTACCTCTTCTTTTTAGATGTCGTTTAAAAATATACATGCTGATGTGTAACAGCAACAGTATTGTCATGACTCATTACAATAATTACATAAGTAGCTGAGCCAAGGCAGTGGCTTCCGATTTAACATTTTTATGTTGAGTCACAGCCAGTGATGACAGGATTCGAGGCTTTTAAGTATTTAAAAAAACTCTAATCGGTTATGACCTATCACGGTTTGCGACTCAATCGAGTCCTTAAACCGTAAACCCTAACTCTTTTAAGAGTCTTCGTCTCACGACACGAGGTTCAATGTTAAGACTCTCGTTTTAAAAAGACTCCTGTAAACGACTCAAGCGCAACGAAATGGTTCGTCCTTTTGAAAACAACTCAGCTCGTGAGTCGTGCGAGTCGCTAGTTGTGAGACGCATGCGTAAGTACGCGTCAACATTATGTTACGATGATTGTGTGTATGTTCTGTTTTATAAAATTACTGGTATTTATTATTAATATGTAACAGTGAGGGGCACCTCTTTTATGGCGCCAATTCTTGACGCATGAAGTAAGATAGGATAAAACATTATTACGTAGATATTTGAAAAAAAATTGATTGCTCTTATATTAAACGACTCGCTCTGTTAAACAACTCGAGTTCTTTACTTAAAAGACTCACGACAAAGCCTTGAACCTGTTAGTAACGAACTCGAGTCGTTTTATTGATTCGTTCTTTCACATTAGTACTAATACCGCAAGTCGTATTTTTGGAGCCGAATCTTCAAAATCGAGGCTAGTCTTTACTATAAAGTTTTAGAAGCCTCGAGTTCTTTCATCACTAGTCACAGCGGCACACCGGCGGCCGAATACAAAAGTTTTCAATGATGTCTGGCATTCCAACTAATGACACGTTTAGAAGCATCAGGTACATAGCTTGCCTTAATAATAACTATAACCTAAATTGATCGAATCAAAACGTACATAATATTACACGGATGGTGTCGTGGTTTAAGTTCGATCCCCACACGGGACAAAAATTTGTGCGATCCACGAATGGTTGTTCCGCGGCTGGGTGTTCTGTTTTAGTTGTTTAAATTTTTGTCAAGTCCACCGCGACGCAGAAATTATTGCTAGTACGGGAGTTGTCTTTATAACAACAAGAGAAAACAAGTATTTTTACGCATAGCCTTTACCACCTATGACGACCTAGGTCAATTACTCGAGCACCCATTCACCCATGTGGGTTTCATGTTGTTAATGAGTAAGTGGATATAATATAATATTCTATCACATACACACAACACTATCTAGCCCAAACTAAGCAGAGCATATATACTTTCTTTTTCGTAAATTCGTACATAGTATCTGCTTCTCCACACATTCCATAGGCATAAACTAAGGAATGATTAGTGATATACACTGCTGACGTGCAAGCAATGGGAGTCCGTTAGACTGCCACGCAGAGCTCTCGAGTTTGATACCAAAGTACTTCTGACATACAAAGCTAACATGCGATAGCTTTGTATGTTCTAAAATACCAATTTAAGTTTTTGGGCTTCTAAGTAGTGGGCGAAATGTGGGTGTGCAATTCTACTCTGGCAACCCTCTACGTGGGTATTGGCAGGAGACTATGTATGCGTGTATTTTAATATTTATCTTCAAACATAATATAGGTAGGTTAGGTTATGTTAACAGTGGGGACACCACGATAGTGGCGGTAAGTCCCTCCTTTGAGGAGTGGCTGGAGAGGTGGCATGGCGCTCTCACCTTCCGGCTGACACAGGTAATGACTTGGCCACGGTTGCTTTGGCCAGTTCCTGTGTCGCATAGGCCGGCAAGAGACGCCCGGTTATCACCACTGTGGCGACTGCCGCGACGCCTAAGTAAGTCCTTATAACATCAGCTATCGGTCAGTGAAAGTCCTGTTAAAATCGGCCCAGCCATTTCAAAGATTAGTCGGATCAAATAGACACAAAAATTAATGTGATTTCTTGACATTACTGCCATATATACATACTTATAATATATAATAACAAATATTATATATAATAACAAATATTTATTATTATACTAATATAATAATAAATATTTATTATTACAAACCTATTTATAAATAGAAATAATGCCGTCTTGCGCCGTTGTTACCTGTAGGAAAATAAGTCACTTGTGTAGTGCAACTCAAGGACGAATTACTTCTCACCGGTAAGTTAAAAACCTTTTAAATACGAGAAATATTTCAATTTATTTTTATTTATCGGTATGTAGTTTATAGGTTAATATCGCAAAGAGATGAAATATTATACATTGCTTACAAAATTACAAAGGTGCCATCACAATTTATATGAAAAACCGCGTAATGTATTGCGTTCACTGCGATGTTGATTACTGTTTCCAAGCCAGCGCTATATTTGCATGGTTGTCACTGTGTCACATCAATAGTGATGCCCAGGTCCGTTTTTATTTTTACCTATTATTATACAAATTTTATTATTAAATGTTGTTTGTTTTCTTTTGACGTAGGTTTTCCTTTATTAATGAATATACTTAAAATGTTATTTTTAGGTTTCCATGAGACCCAAATATTAGGAAAACGTGGATTGAAGCGACTGGTAGAATTGAGTGGGAACCTACAAAATTCAGCACTATTTCTTCAAATCATTTTTCTTAAAACGACTTCATAATAAAAAAATAGGTAATAGATATTTAAAATCATGAGCATTACCACGCATAAACTATACTATTGTGCCTCTATCAGTTAGTAACCAAAATATCTTCTATCTATATAAATAAAAATTGATTGCCTCATGTATGAAGGAGCATCACTTAAGAGCGGCTCGAACAATTTAGCCGTTTCTTTTTTGTTGTGTTTGTAATTGTCAGGACAAGGTTTGTATGAACAAAAATTTGCAAAAAATCCGGGGGCAATACAATGACGTAATATAAATAGACACGTCATGCATGAACATCACGGCACTCGAAAACAGCGTAAAGACATACAGACATTAGACAGCTACTTAGACGCACGAAGAAAGGAAAAGAAAATTAAATGTCTACGGAATTCCTGTTGTTAGAGAGAGATAAATATATTTCTTTAATTACGTTGTCATTCTGTGGTGCATGCTCATTGGTCGAGCGCAAACACGTGAGTTACCTCAGGCGCCAGCCGCCACCAGAAGGCATCGAGAAAAAATAAAATAAAATTCATTTCTTTTGATACATGCGCATGAAATGATACTTTTTTATCTTTCACAGTTGCAGTATAATTTTTACATTTCCTAAAAACACAAGAACGCATTTTTTTTTGTTGTTGAGGAAGTTATTCACTTACATTATTTTAATGACACGTACACCCGCGGCACTGGTTGATACGTGACTAAATAGACTTCTGGTAATTACCTTGCATTCATTTTGCCACTACAGAGCGCGGGCAACGTATCTATAGTTTATATATAATTGGGAAAAAATCGAAAATTTATATGGTATTGTTATATAAAATAAAAATTAACGACCTTTTGGTATTGAATTTAATTACCTACGTGAAATGTATTTTTGTGTAGATTGACAAGACAACATAATTACGTAATAAACGGTTAAAACTAGTAACTATTAATAATGATTAAACTGATATTCACCCGGGCAAAGCTGCCTAGGGCGCTAGTTTATCGATGTAATGATTAAACTGAGTCATGACAATGTAGTCATTACAGCACTATTGCTGTCAAACATAAACATTATTTTTTGTAAATTTATTCATCTGACATTGTTTGTTTTATACAACATGTCACAGATATAACGCACAACCACGGAGCAAATACAAAGCGGAGGCGGCCTAAGCAACTGTGCACTGTGATTCTCAACTAGGTCTTGAGTCCTGACGTTATCACGTGGGCGTGGTCTTTGTCAGTGTATCGGCATTCGTCTCGTGCATTGCTTTGTTAACGATCGCACAGTTACGGTTATTTTCGTGACGCAAAAAAGAAAAGATGAAGTGTTGTGTTTTATCATGTAAAATCTATTCGGATAGACGTTCTGATTCTATGAATGGCATCACATTTCATATGTAAGTAATTTTATGCGTCATTTATAAGAATTTTTCTTATCCATGCAACAGCAAAAGAAAATTACTAGAGTCCACAGCCATCATCATCAAAGCCTACTTCTCCTACAAGTGATTTAATTGAATTTTTGATACTTCATGATACGCCTAAAAAATACAATATTCATTTTAACACAATCCTCTTTATAATAATATCACTATTTCAATATAAAAATATATATATATGGTTAACAAAATTAATCCTTAAAAAACAGAATAAATGCTCGTAGGAAGATTCTGAGTACGTCCCTGTAACATCCTTCATTTAGTGACATCTGGTGTGGTGTAGTTACATAAGCACAATGCAACATCGACATAACGATATCGTAGTTTTACTACTGACCGGTAGATGGGCAATAAAGATGTGGGCGGGATCTATTACCGCCCTCACCCCGCAAAGTGTCACGCGTTTTTTCATAGAGACATCTATGTAGTTACAACATCTCCTTGTATTTTTTTTTTTACGTTTGGGAATGCAATGACGCATATCCCGCCGCGGGGGCGGGTGGAGGGATTATGTCGGACTCGCTGGGGTAAAAGAAAGATGGCATAATAGTAAAGTACCTCCCGCAAATACCGACTAAACCTACCACGGTGTTCCTCGACAAAACCACTATTGACGGGGCCGCGCAAATCGCTTTCGCATGCGGTCGCGACCCCGCCGAGGTTACGGCCCACCGTATGAAACGGCAAGCCACTACACAAAAAGACCTACCCAAAGGCACTCACTTCTAATTAAACCCTACTGACTCCTCCCTAGGGGGGAGACCGACTCGAAACAGAGGCGCGCGTAGGAACACGCACGCCGCCTCTCGAACCTAGTGCTGAACGGATGGCGTGCAGGCCCACAAAGTCCGCCACCTCCAGGTCAAAGCTCAGGGTGGCTGGAGGACATCGCGCGCCCTCCGGCGCCGGGCTCTGCGGTTGGGGAGAGGGTTTAAACGCTCCCTCTCCCGCTCCGAAATTACTTCCTCGCAAAAGCAGGCGACGGCGTTCCACGACCTCTCACTCCGGACCATAGACTGAACTACGGCCGGGAGCGAGAGGGCAACCGATACGACTGCCACGATCAAATCACGGCGCTGTGATGCCCAGGCGGGGCAAACCGCCAAAGTGTGCAGCGCCGTATCCTCTACAAATCTCTTTGTATTTGCTCCGTGTGCGCGCTACTATAAACACCCCAATTAAATTATTAAATCGTAATAATATAATCATTAAAATGTTACTTTTATGTACTTAAATATTTTAATTTAATGAATTAGTTCACCTTATTGTGCGCGGATAGTATGGGTATATTACAATAAATCTAACAATAATGCCTTTATTGCATCAAAACCCTTTTGCCTTGAATTATGATACATTTTCGTTTATTTCAGCTGTTTAATAAATGGGTTACTATAATTTAATTCGTTTTAATTATTTTAGGGATAAAAATTACCTATATTAAAAATAGCTGCAATCGATTCAGTAGCCGATTTTGAACAAACTATTTTCAGGATGTGCATTTCTTATGTTACCTGTTGTATACATTCTAAGTCTATGGTTCATGTTATGCCGTAAATGGAGAATTAAATAGATAAGCTATGAAATTTTAAAATCATGAGCAAAAGAGATGAGTTTATACAAATACACAAAAGAATAAGGAGAACAGTGTTAGGATTCTTTTTATCTCTATCTGATTATGCGCTAGATTTTGTATTGGGGTTTACGTACGGTAAACATAAAAGTGTCAAAAAATGTTTATCTGCATTTGAGCATAATATTTGGTATTAGGTATGTGTGTTTATTAGGCTTTCAAAATAAAGCACTGTTGCGCCATAAAAACGACAAAATAAGAAAACAGGGAAACGTAACGTTTCGTCGGTTAGTTGCGACTTGCGAATTCTGATGATATTTCGTCGTGTACGTAAATAATAATATACATATACATGTATAATAGTAATTTCTTTGCATTATTATCATGTGTACTAAGATCTTCCACTATCTTTTTATAGTGGGCCATGAAAATATAGTGGGCGATCTTTAATACAGAATTTTCACAAACTTTACTACAGAAAATAGTAAGTACTACTCCGAGGAATAGGAAATTGACATAATCTACATTTACGCGAGTGAAGCCGCAGGCAAAATGTTGTGAATAATTTGAAATACCTTATTGTTATATTTCATTTAGGCACTTATTAATACAGTATACATAGTATTTTGTTCTCGGTAATTTACAAATGAATAATAACAAGAAGTGTGTTTATCTATTAAAAATGCTATTTACATTTGGTATATATTTAGGAAAATGGAGTGATAAGTTGGTAACCCTGGTTAAATATCTTTATTTCATAATCGTAGCCTCTGTGCTAAGAATCTGGCTCTCACATCTTGGCATAAGTATATGTTTTTGTAACAGATGAAATAAAAATAAATAATAAATAAAAAGGTTTATTGCAGAAACTTTTACAACTTTTACATAATCTTACATAGGGACCTCCTTTTAAGTAAAAGATATACTTGTGCTAGGAGGCCCCGCTCTCGGTAAGTCCCGTTTTTGAGGAGTGGCTGAAGAGGCGGCATGGCGCCCTCACCTTCCGGCTGACACAGGTTCTGACTGGCCACGGATGTTTTGGCCGGTTCCTGTGTCGTATACGCCGGCAAGAGACGCCCGGTTGTCACCACTGCGGCGACTGCCGCGACGTTATTGAGGACACGGCGCTGCACACTTTGGCGGTTTGCCCCGCCTGGGCATCGCAGCGCCGTGATTTGATCGCGGCAGTCGGATCGGTTGCCCTCTCGCTCCCGGCCGTAGTTCAGTCTATGGTCCGGAGTGAGAGGTCGTGGAACGCCGTCGCCTCCTTTTGCGAGGAAGTGATTTCCATCAAGGAGGCGGCGGAGCGGGAGAGGGAGCGTTTAAACCCTCTCCCCAACCGCAGAGCCGGGCGCCGGAGGGCGCGAGATGACCTCCAGCCACCCTGAGGTTTGACCTGGGGGTGGCGGGCTTTGTGGGCCTGCCCGCCATCCGTTCAGCACCAGGTCCGAGAGGCGGCGTGCGTGTTCCCACGCGCGCCTCTGTTTCGTGTCCGTCTCCCCTTTAGGAAGGAGACAGTAGGGCTTTTAAATGAGTTCTATATTGGGTAGATCTTACTGTGTAGGGGCCTGCCGTTTCATACGGCGGGCCGGAACCTCGGCGGGGTCGCGACCGTATGCGAAAGTGATTCGCGCGGCCCCGTCGATAGTGGTTTTGTCGAGGAACACCGTGGTAGGTTTAGTCGGTATTCCGGGAGGTACATTATCTTTTTAACATCTTATTTTACCCCGGCGAGTCCGACATAATCCCTCCGCCCGCCCCCGCGGAGGGATACGCGTCATAGCATTCCCCCACGTAAAAAAAAAAAAAAAAAAAAAAAAAGGAGGCCCCGCTCTCCAATAACTAATTATAAAATGGTAAAAGTAGTGTACAAAAAATATAATTAAAACAGGAAATTAAAAGTTAAATCTAAAAATTAAAAGTTAAACCTAAAATTAAACAAAAATAAAAAATAAAATATGTTTATGTGTGTGTGTGTAAGCGCGCGCGCGCGCGCGCGTGTGTGAGTGTGTGTGTGTGTGTGTGTGTGTGTGTGTGTGTGTGAATGCGCGTGAGTCTTTTCAAATCATATTGATGCTTGCAACAATACTTCAATGTCATCATATGTCTTAAGTTTTAGCCATTGAACTATTGCTTTTTTGCAGTCTTTAGTATTCATGGAATAGATGTTAATTTCTTTATTTATTTTATTATATAATGCTGCGGAATTTGTTTTGAATTGTCTGCTGGCATATGTAGTTTTAACAAAATCTACTGGTGCAACACGGTATTTTCGTCTTCTTTCCTGAAGGTGAGGGTCATAGGGCAGGACTTTGTTTAATTTTAAGACTGCATGGAGTATGTATAATTTTCTCACAGTGAGAATACCGCTAATGGAGTATAACTCATTGGTTGGGAATCTGTATGGTTTGGTATACATGACCTTGATAAGAGATCTCTGTGCTCGCTCTAGCTCAAGAAACTTCGTTTTTGTCGCACCGCCCCACACGGGTATGCAGTAGATCAGAATTGATTGAGCCAGAGAGACATAGATTTCTGTTAATATTTTTTTTGTTGTCACATGTCTTAGGTTCTTAAATATCCAGATAAGTTTTCTCGTACGGGCCATGACCATATCGGTATGAGTATGCCAAGATAACCGCTGACCAACCATTATACCTAGGTATTTTATATAAGTAACCTTTTCAATATTTTTACAAGAACAATTTGTGCTAGATATATTTTGACAAGTGTGGATTTTGAGAGTTACGTTAGGTCCGGGTTGAGTGTTTTTGTAATTTGTAAATGCAATATATTTTGTTTTAGAAATATTTAATGTTAGAAGATGTGAGTTCTGCCATTTATCAATTTTAAAAAGACCCTTTTCAGCAGATTGATATACGGATTCCCATGTATCGCCAGAGAAAGCAATAGCTGTATCGTCCGCATATGAGAAAACGCGACCTTTTTCTGTTGTTATTTTGCAAAGTTGGTTTATATATATTAAAAATAGAGTCGGACCGAGTACGCTTCCCTGAGGAACGCCATAGGTCACGTATGACTCCTTACTAATATACTCTCCTACCTTAACCCTTTGCCTACGATCCCGTAGATAATCTTTTAGTAGTGCTAACGGGTTCCCTCTTATGCCAATGCCTTCTAGACTATTCACAAGGATGGGGACAGAAACGGTATCGAAAGCTTTTTTCAGATCAAGAAATATAGTTAGACATTTTTTTCCTGAATCTACTAGGTTAACAATATGAGTGGTTAATGCTGTCACTGCGTCTTCAGTAGATAATTTTTGCCTAAACCCGTATTGAGCTTGTGAAATAATGTTATATTTATTAGTGTAACTGATTAGTCTTTTGTTTATTAGTTTTTCAATGATTTTAGATATAGCAGGTAAGACAGAGATAGGTCTGTAGTTATTAACGTCATCTCTGTCTCCACCCTTGTGCACAGGAGTAATTATGGCTTGCTTCAGAGCTGGAGGGAATTTTCCTTGTCTAAAACACAGGTTAGCAAGATGCAATATTATGGGTACGACTAATTCATGGGCAGTTTTTAAAAATTTTGTGGTAATATTTTCCCAGCCTGGAGCACATTCAGATTTAAGACCCATTAGCACGTTATAGACTTCTCTAGGATCCGTTTCAAGAAGCATAAATGAGGAGGCCTGCGAGTTTGTTACATGATCAGAATCGAGTTGAAGTTGTGATCGGTTTGCAGAGGTAATGTCTTCAGCCAGGGTTTTCCCAATGTTAGAAAAATAATCATTTATATGATCTACCGAAGCATGAGGGGTGGTCTTTATCCCTAATAGTTCTGAGTTAAGATTTTTCTTTGGTTTCCGATGAGTTATATTATTAATTGTGTTCCACATCTGTTTCGTATTTTTATTTGCCTTAAGTAATTGTTCCTTATCATATTTTCTTCTAAGCTTTTTAACTAAACTATTGCAATAGTTACGATATCTTCTGTAAGTAATTTGTAATATATGGTTTTGAGGATCAGATCGTAGCTTTCTTTGCATATTATTTCTGTTTTTAATACAGCGTAAAATTCCTAAAGTTATCCATGGTTTAATAATGCGATTATTTCTCGGAACTAAAGTAGTAATAGTGTTTTGCTGAAGGCAATTTTGAAGTTTGTCTATTAATTGTACAGATAACGTAACTGGATCATTAATTAAATTAAGTTCAGAAATATTACTTAGTTTTAAGGATGTTATTGTTTTATCAAAGTCTACAACTGTTTTACTTTTCGAGCATGTATGAGAATTTACTAGATTTGATAATCTAAGGAATATCATGAAGTGATCGGTGATAGTGCTATTCAATACTGCAATAGAAGCAGCGTTTTTAATCTTGTCTAGTTTCAAAATAAAGTGGTCCAAACAGTTTTCACCTCTAGTTGGTAACGAGTGTCCCGGTAACAAGCCATGCATTGCAAGCATATTTAGGTAGTTTAATCTGTTTGTGCGCTCATTCGTTTGTTCAGTAGGTTTATAAATTATATTAATATTTATATCGCCTGTTATTACAATATTTTTGTATGATTTAAGTGAGACTAGGTGATTATTAAACGAATCTATAAAGTTGTCAGCATTATTGTTTGAGAGAGATCGATAAATAGCAAGGACAACAAGATTAGGCATTATTATTTGTAAGCATGATGCGTGAGTTAATATTATTTCTTTTTACATTATTTGTCTATGTTTCTATGTATATAGTGTCTTATCTATGGTATTGGCCAGCGCGCCTATAGTGTCTTATCTATGGTATTGGCCATCGCGCCGTGTATGTAGGTACTAATTCTGGAGATTGCCGTATTATTGTTTTGGTGTTTCAAACAATTTGTTTGTAAATTGATCATCGATCTTGTGTTCCGAATTGTAAAAACAACGGCAGGCATAGTATGTGTAAATTCTACACTTTTCCTGTAGCGCCTTGGAAATGGATACAAAACGCTAAATGGATAGCTGCTGTAAAAAAGATTAAGTGAGCAACTTAACCTTTTATTACGATATTACTTAAATAACTGATTTTACTATCACGATAATTTACGTTATATTTTTATTATGTCAGTGTTGAAGAGCCACCATGGTATTCAAAACGTCACGACGTAATTTGTAGTGACGATTTCATTGGAGGCAATAAGTTGGATGCGCAAGCAAGTCCAAGCTATAGCTAACTCATGGCCACTCTTTAATCCCCAAGTTTACAATAATATTTCGTTTACAAATTATAACTGTAAGGTGCTGCAACTATTTCTCCATGAACTACTACTGAACAGACTCAAGCATTTAATACAATTTTATGGTAGCCTCTAAAGCAGCAGTATGGTAAAAAGGAGCATCCACTTACATATACATGTAAATAATCAAGACAAGAATAATGAATACAGTAATAAATAAAATTAATACATAAATAATTAAGACAAGGCATGATTCGAGCCCAAAGTTTAATCTAAATGAGGGTGTTGAGGTAATATTTGTTAAAAAAAGTTTTACTCTTTATTTATCTGGCGCGTCTCGATTTATTTTAGGGCGTCGAATATTTTGTCCATGTTCGATATTAAAGTTGCAGTGCACATGGCCTCTTGTGGTAATTCATCTAAAAGTAAACAAAAACATGTGATTTTAATATGTCAAAATACGCTCATACATTTCTATAAAACAAATTAATCATTTTAATATCAGTCTTCCTCGTTGGACCAACAAGGTAGATTGATATTAATTACAGTAAGATAGACTGTATGCAACTGCAGATCAGAAGCTCTCCTCAGGTGCGATTCCCAGGTTGGGCAGTGTTATTGGGTTTTCTGTTAGAACATTCTAAGTAGCAGCACTGAGTCTGGAAATCTGCCTGGAAGATGGCAAAGGCTCGCTCCCTATTATGTGGAACCTAATAACATAGATGGTGAAATGTGCTTGTGTAATACACCTGCCTTCTGCTTTGGAGAAGCAGGCATGTGACTATGTACTAATATTAATCTTTAGTTGCCCTCATTTTAAAAGGCTTACAAGATGCAACTTACTTTGGCCTACTTTGGCAAATTGTCCTGCTGCATCTAAATGGCTTAGGACTTGAGCAGCTAAGTGCACTTTCATTTTGGTATGCCCTTTGGTTGCAGATGCTGGTGAGAGAAAGCCAGAGCAAACACAAAATATAGTTTTTTATTATCAATACTATAAAATTCTTCATGTGGTTCCATTTAGCTACTCCTGCAATATAACATTTAAAAATTAATTAAATGTTCAGTGATTTATAGCAGAAAAGAATCATCAGTAGTAACGTTAAATTAAAACCAAAATATAGTTATAAATTGTAATAATATTATTGGAAAGCAAGATTTAGATGGAGTCAATACAATGTCAGAATATGCAGCAAAGTATTATCTTGGATGTGTCTTCGATAAAAACTGTACTAGTAGATAGTCTTATTACAACTCATATAGTTGATAAAATAAAGTAATCAGTCCTATATACTATACATAATATAGACCTGATTACGTGATTTTATCAACAGAAGAATGTTTAAGTTAAAAGGATGCTAATGAATTCAGTCACCCAGTACATAATTACTATTACATATCTTGTAGCCATTGTTTCACAACAAATTTAACTATATAATCTCAATGTCTTCAGGCCTAGGACCACAAAAATGATTATAAATAACATAGGTACTTTATAAATATCCATTTTTATTACTAACCTACAGTCCATCGGCCATCTACTACCTGAATGTCTTGTGTAAATTCAATATTATGTTTTAAAAAGTTATTTCTGAAACATTTTCACACGCAAGTGGGGGGAGTCCAAGATAGTGACAACTTCATGTTTCATGATTAAAGAAAGGCCGATCTCTTGATGACCCCAAAGAATTTATGGCACGTATATTAACGACATCCATATTACATACGACGCCAATCACCTCCAACCCAGCACTAAAACAAGCACTTAGGACCTGAAAATTCATATTTAATTTAGGCAACATTAATAACATATTGATAGTTAAATAACTATTTGTTGTAGACTAATCTTAAGGTTTTCATTACAAACAAACCAAATTTCTAGGTGATTTATGAAGTTCTAAAACTTCTAAAAGGGAGGTCCTTTTGAGAACAGCCAGCAAACAACTCGATGGGTACTCTTTTTAGAATAAGGGATCATAACAATCAATAAAGACTCACCTCCAGTCTGCGCCGAGCGTAAGGCACTGTTGGACTGAATGACAGAGCTCGATATTCAAATCGGCGCGCTATAATAAAATTGTATGGAGGATTTGAAGTGCTTTTTTGATAATTAAGTATCTTTATTGTCAAGTCAAATCAAATCAAAACTCAACCAATAATTTAAATATTTGGGACGGACAAATTGTAATTAACTATTTATGTTTCGTTTAAGCTGTAAAATAGCATAGATTTCTAGGTACCGTTATTATCTGAAAATCACGTAACACGAGATTACGTTTTCGGTCTTATAAATATGCGACTGAAAAATATTTGCGCCTCGACTGAGACGTACGGAATGCTATATTATTATATTTTAAAGTATAAAAAATCCGCATTCGAATATAAAGCTTAATTAAAAATTGTTTTAGGAAACATGGACAAGGAGGAGAAAAAGGAATATCTTACTTGGTTATAGATACCTGCAGCTACTTTACAATTTATATGTTTAGTTTTAAAAGAAGTTCGAGCGGTTACTGTTTAAAAAAAAACACACCGTCCGTTCGTCACTGCGGCGCATTCGTGACTGGTTGCGTGCCGAGCGCATGCCGACGCCGAGGCGCGTAGGTATGACTCGAGTTCCGACCGTTTGTATGAAGATAGGTTACTGTATATTTATGTACTGTGCTTAGCGCTTACGAGCTTACGAGGCCATTCCGCGCTAGGCGCTCTCAGGGGTTGGATGTGACGCTTATAGCCGCGCCTGCCATATTACGTAAATAGAATTTCAGTGCGTTTATAGCGCGACTGAGCCTTCTTGATCCGTAAGATAGTTCACTACTTATTTTTTATACATATGAAAAGTTGATGTAACTTGATTTACATATTATGTATTTGACTGACGTGTTGGTCTAGAGTCTAGCGATTAGGATTGTGGCGCGGTCAAACACGGGCGGGGAGGGACGGCGACGGAACCGGACGGGATTTTTAATGTACCTGTTAACTATATAACGCACCTTGAACGATATATAAAACACAACAAATGTTTCTACATATGTCCGTAATAGATTTTGATACCATCGAACCGACGTATTCCAAACCGGTTTCATTAGAAAGGCTATAATGCGAAGATGGTGTTAGAACAAAAAAAAAACAAAATGTATTTTTCTTTTTATAGCGTAGTAGCTCACATCGGATATCCGCTAGAATTGTATAGAACAGCGATTCCTAAAGTGGGTTCCGCGGAACCTAGGGGTTCCTTTGGAAAGTCAGTAGGGTTCCACGAAATCATTTATTTTTGGCAGTTAAATAATACCAAATATTATTTTGAAATAGCGCAAAATATGTGACGCTAAGTTAAGTTTTTGTTCTTATTTAAATTACAGTGTCTTTGCTTTGTAATCATGTGATATGGGGTTCCATAAAACAAAAGATATTTGGTGAGGGTTCCGTTATCTTAAAAGTTTAGGAACCTCTGGTATAGAAAACGTTCGACGTATGTGTCCTATTCATCAAGTATATTTCTAGTAATCAGTAGTTAGAGATGATTGATGTAGAGATTAATATTTTGTAATGAGTTAAGGAATGTAACTAAACATATTTATCAGTTCTACTCAGACACAGAGAGATATGAGTTTTTGGATACGTGATAAGCAGTATCCATGAACTCATGTCTCTCATTAAATAAAATACCTTGTTGTAAAAATCAGATAGTAATATTATAAAGCTGAAGAGTGTGTTTATTTGGTTGAATGCGATAATCTCTGGAACAAACAGTCCGATTTCAAAAAATATTTTCGCCTTGTTCATAAGTTTAGTCGTTTTGTATTTGTTGAGGAAGGTTATAGGCTATAAAACATTACTCTATGACCCACAGGGCCGGCGCAGTAACTGTAAACGTGGGTGAAACCGCGTGAACTTATTTTCAGATTACAAAAAATATGGGTACAAAGAACAAATCCAAAACCTATGGATACACTAAACGAAAAATGAGTATTTTGGCGAATAATTTGAAACTGGCAAGAGAGGCTAAAAAGAAGTAAATTTTATTTATATTTTTTGTTGGAGTCAATCTTTTCTAACTAATAGTGTTATGTCTTACATCAAATTATTTTATTACAGAAAAATACTCTCTAATTCAGCAAATTCAAAGGCACTCAATTGTCCAGATGCGATTCTACAAAACCAAGTAATTTTTGATAACATTTTGATATGCTTTTCTTTATATGCGTTCCACTTCGCACACACTTTAGTTGTAAATATTTGGTATTGTATTATATATGTATATGTTTCTGTAAAAGCCGGAAGTGCAGTAAATTCCAAGATTTATCAACACGGATCGGTAACAGTCCGAAGTGCAACATCATTTCATATGTCAGGTTAGGTTTGTTAGGTTTCTTGTGATCATAGAGACAGGAGCCTCCGAAGGTAGACTCAGTCGACATGTATTCCATGTAGACAGGCAATACCTAGAAGCAGATTTACACAAGTTATAATGGAAAACATAAAAATGAACACTGTGGTTTCAATTATACCTAGGTCTCCTGTGTCGATAGAGCCCGCATTTGGAGGTTCGTATATCGTAGATCCCCGAAAAGCGCAGTCAATACCTCTAAGAGACACAGTTTACTGAGAGTGTTTATTCATGTTGTCGCGGGGACTTTACAGACATTAAATTGGACCGATTTAAGCAAAAATGATTCAGTCCACACTAACCTCATTTCGAGATAATAGAGTTTAAAGTTTATTTCGGTATTTCTCTGGCTTTGTAGTTCTAAATGTTATGTTTTTAATTTAATGTTATTCTAAGTGTTCTAAACTAATTTACATGCATGTATTTAGTAAATAAATTTTAATAGTTTCGTAGATATTCAAGAAAACTTGCGCGTGGATCATTATTACATAATACATTTTGTATGGAATTAGCTGTGTAGGCTGCGGAAAGAAAAATGCAAAAATGTTCCAAACTATGACAAAAATAAAAGCTTAAAATGTTTATTATTTTTATTTTATTTAAAAAAACACAAATGTTACCCTACTCCTCATCCAAATCAAAGTCGGGTTCATCACAATAACCATCTATATCGTCTATTATTGCATCGTCTCCCTTCAGTTTTTTATAATAACCAATGCAATCATTTGGTATGAGATGGAATAACGATTTCAAATCGTTTAACTTCTTTTTGTTAATCAGTTTTCCTGAAGGCCATAATTCTTGCAAATCTTCTTCTATGACACCCAAATCAACACCTTTTAATTTCTTTTTAATATTCAGTTCTTTGTAGTCCTCATTAAAGGAAGTTCTCATGAACAAAGAATGTTGAGTCTTTTTTGTGATTAAAATTTCTTTTGTTTTGAGCCAGTTTACTTTGCTCTTATCATTAAATATTTTTCTATTAACTATTTTCTTTTCTAGAATTTGAGATCCAACAAAATCACAACTTTCCATTTTATGGACCTGTAAAGGATTTTTGTTTTTGCATTGTTTCATAATGGCAATATAATCATCCACGGAGTATATCCTTTCATATTGCTTGAGTCGAGTCTCAATTTTAGCGAAGTCGTTGTCATTTGGTAGGAAAGTGTGTCCTGATTCTAGGTAACGGAAGCTGATTGTCTCGAGAGTGGGGTGTCTATTTAATAAAGCCTTTAAAATCAAAACGATTTTGATATTCCTGTTTTGCCCTCCGCAACAGTCACTCCACAAAATCAATTTTTTTACTGTAGGAGGTAGCACGCACTTAATATATTTCCTCAAACATGAACCCACTTCTTGGGCCCCTCTGCCTGCCTCGCCTTCAGCCCAAACAAAACAATTCCCAACACCGTTGGAAGCCGAGTGTATACCGCAGTTGTATACCCATAACTGCCTTTTGTAGAAAACTATATTGGTCGGTATTCTAGGTAAAGGCAAGGTTTTCTCCAAATCGTAAGTCAGACATTCAGTTTCTTCACAAGTTTTAGCCTGTTCAAAATCTTCCTTCAGCTTCTTCCTTAAATCTTCGGCAATTTTTTGGTGTTCTTCTTTTTCTCTTTGGGCATTTGCTCTTTCAGCTGAGGTAGTAGAATTTTTCAATGTCATTTCATAAAGATCACATTTGTTACACGTGTCTTTCTTAAGGCTCTTGCACCTCAAATTGAATTTTTGTACAAAAATATGTCTAACAACATTGAAGGATGGACATTTTTCATCTTTTCCAAATTCTTTTTCGAATTCTATTTTGAACAATTCGTAGATTTTTGGTACCGTCATTCCTGGCTGCAGATATAAAGCATCGCTGTTCTTTTCTCTACGATAATGTGACTCGTATTTTGGCAACCTTTTGATAACATCGATAATAAGCTCAATATGTCTTTGTGGCGTTTTATTCCATCCGCCTGCTGTTTCTCCTCTTTTATCTTTTATTTCTCTGTCATTGCGTTTTTTTCGAAGACTGACAGTAACTTTTTGAGGTGTTATTTGCAGAGTTCTACAAAACATGTCTCGACAAACAGGTATATTGCCAAGTGTATACGTGCGAATAAATTCGCGAGGTTTCCTCTTCGACGGGGAGCATAATGTAACGTAACTTCGTTTCTTTTTGCTTTCTGTAATGTTAGATGTTATGTACAAAACTTGAGCTGCGTACGATTCAAGATGTACGAATCTATGAAATTCTCGTTCCCTATCTTCTTTTGAAACTAAATTAGCACAATCTTTTTTGCATGAACATTTAAAATCTATGAATTTTTTAGATGATGCTTCCTTCTTTTTAGTTTGGTAAGGTAAATTTTTGTATTTCCTTTCTTTAATTTCCTGACGACTGTATTTTTGTTTGAGTTTCCTTCCTCTTTTTTTACGACCTTCATTTTCGTTTTCTGGTGCATTCTCTAAACTGCATACGATATCGTTAGCAATTTCTTGTCGGTAATTAATTTGTTTTTCCGCTTCTTCACTTCCTTCGGTGTTATTTTCTGTTTCACGTTCTATTTCTTCCATAACATCTTCAACATTAAGTCTCTCCGTTGATTTTCTTTTTTCAGTTGCCGTACTCGGAGAATGGATTAATGCCTGTGTGGTTTTGATTCTTACTTCATCACAATCAGTGTCACTTTCTGAATCTGTGGTATCTTGTGCTATAAAATCTGGATCTCTTACGCTATCGTCACTGTTATATGTTAGGTTATCATTATCTTCTAATCTTAGTGATGTTGGTTCTTCAACTATTTGGTCTAATGCAATGTGCGTATCATTAGGAACACTCTTCATTATATAAGGAGTCAGAGGTGAATATGACGGCGGAGGAATTGACAAATTGGAAAGTAGCGTTGGACTAGTAACGCCATCATTATCTGAAACATGAAAAATAAGTGGTTCTGACAATCCAATTTAATTTTCTTAACAATAATATGATATTAATCGGGATTGCTTTAAACGTAGTTTTGCTAGATCCTTCTGTGCCAGTAGGTAACAAAGTATTGTTTGTCCCCGCCTGCAGCGCCTTAAAGTATTTAGTTTAACTAATTTGAATATACATTGTGAGACTTGTTTTTCCCTTTTCAGTTCATTATTTTTAAGCAGTCGGGTTTTTTGTTTTTATAATAATAATTTTACATACATACATACATACATAAAACAGTCATCATTTAGGAATTTTAATGTAAATAATAGTACCTTCTAATCTCGGTGATGTTGGTTCTTCAACTATTTGGTCAAATGCAATGTGCGCATCATTAGGAACACTCTTTGTTATATGTGGAGTCAGAGGTGAATATGACGGCGGAGGAATTGACAAATTGGATAGTAGCGTTGGACTACTGACATCATCATTATCTGAAAGATTAATTGCAATAAAATTAAGATGTTGATTATTGTATTTTGAACTTTAGTCTAACGAACATTTTACTGTCCTGGTAATAAATAGTACCTTACCTTCAGATATTCGTTTTTGGAAAACTTCACCAGAAGCCATTTGGCTAACATTGATTGGCGATTTGTTAACTTCGGTTTCTTCAATAGCATTCTCTAAAATAAAAGATCTTTCCCGATCTTTCAAGTTACGTACTTCATTCGTGCAATCTCGCTGTAAACAAGAGGCTAATTCCTCGTCATCACTTGCCTCGATATATGTTTCTTGTCGACTTTGAGTATTGTCAATGCGCTGAACTACTGTGCATTCTGACCCCGACATAGAGTTTATGACATCTTTTGGCTTAAAAGGGCATACCGTTTCCTCATCATTACTGTCGCTTGCTTCTACATATGTTTGCCTTTCATTAAAATGTGAACTATCTTTAATACTAACAATCCCCTGAAGTGGATTTTCAGAGCACCGTTCAACAAAAGAGTCTTCACAAGGTTCTTCAAGCATCTCATTTGTCAAAATGTTGAAAATTTTTTCCGTTTCTGGAGACATTTCTCTGATTGGCGATGACGTACAAGATTGTTGATTTTCGTCATCTGAAACAATATGGAGCCGTCGTGTATATTTTTGTATCCCTGATAAGTACTTTAACTCTTTACGTTCCACCTATTTAAAATTACGTCGGGCCACGTTCAATATAGGGTCTCAAACAAAGCGCGAAAAAGCAAATCAGCTGTTTCACACATTTTGGTTAAGTAGGTATAAACATTTTGTATAAAACAGCTGTTTTTTTTTCTAAAAAACACTTTAAAAACAATGTGGAAATAAGTAGATACCTAGTATTATGTGTTCTTACCTAGCTTACTTTGAGCGGTTTGACGAGAGTTTTTATTGCAATAGTCTTTCTGAACCATCCTTATAATGTTATCACTCCTCTTACATTTCTTTGAGAGATGTGAATAATTAAGAAGCGAACCGCCACCTTCTACGGCAAAACAAAAAAAATGCAAATAGGTAAATAATAAGTAAGTAGGTACGTACGGTCGGCTGTAGTTAGATAGTAGGTAGGTTAGTTCCAAATAATTTGGAGCTCACCTATAGCTGTGTTTCTAGGTACCTACCAACTTATTCTGAGTAAAATGTATAGGTAGCAAGCCGGGCATAAAGGTTATTTAGCGGCTAAATATACCTAAAAGTTCATCCGTAGATTAAGTAGATAATGTCACCTGCACGTAATAGTAATTATTGTAACAAAATATGATTATAAAATACATAAACCACAGAAGTTACTGCAATGAAAACAATTTAAAAGAATATGAGTAGGTACATAAACACAACGCGATCGTAAAATATCTACGAGACATATTAATAATTATTACCAGTAGCTATCTACAATAATAAAATTACTTACCATCATCTTTTTGCTCTGCATCTGTTCTTTTACGTACACTTTTTAATATTGAATCTTTTCTATTCATTTCTAGGTTTAAGACTAAACTTTTGATAAAAACTCGAATCACCAACTTTACAAAACACAATTTAACAAATTCAATTACAATGAGATGTTACTCATGCACTTTTCTTTATTTTTACTACGCAGCAATAAATTTCACACAACGTTTCAATAGACGAGATCAGTACGAAATGACGACGCCCGCTCCCCACTCCGCCCGCTGCAGCCGCACATATTACGCGTTTGCAGCGGCGCGAGTAGGTAAGTTTATTTAAAGTACCTACCCACAACCTAATAAAGTAATAATGTTTGCAATGAGTGCAGTTTTTTGTTTTGAAAAATATTTAATGACACAATAGTATTTACTCAACAATTACTTAATAAACAAATTTGCCATAAATTGCGAAGTGGATCCTTTTTGTTTATTCAATTAAAGTATAATATAGTTTTCATTTCAAAATTGCAAAAACGTTTCAAGCTCTGAAGTTCATTTTGTGTTAAAATTTAAATGAAGAAAACACGCAGCAGCATTATTTGCAAAAAAGATTCAAGTGAGGTGGATCGTTTTTGTAAAACTTTAACAGTAATTTTTCACTGCGCTTAAAGTTTTACAAAAACGATCCACCTCACTTGAATCTTTTTTGCAAAACTTTAGCGCATTTGAAATGGTTGGTTTAGAAATATGCAAAAATGATCTTCAATAAGTTTGTCTACATGACCACATTATTCTAAAAAAATAGAATAAATTTCATGCAAAACATACAATTTTATTGCAGGTACAAAAAAATGCAATAAAAGATAGAAGGTTTAAATAGTTATATACGTATTTCATTAAAGTTTTCGGTATAAAAATAATATTTTGTTTACTTTTTAGCCGAGATATTAATGATAATTTTATATTTAACCGTGAATCGTTTTTTAAGAATTGAATTTTTCGTTTTTCTTTAATTAAATAGAATAGTCATGTGGTCTGAATCAGTATACTTCTGTAGTCGAATGTTATTTGGAATTGAGTTAAAATGATTCAAGGTTATTGGAACATTTAAGCAGAATGATTTTTATAATATTTTCCATATTGTATAAAAAGCATTATTGTTCCAAGTAGTTTGAATCATTATAGCAAAAAACAAAAAACCTATATCAGGGCAACCAAGAAAATGCAAAAATGATTCTAATAGCTTGAAACATTTATGCATTATGAAAAAATGATGTTCGCTATGACAGTTGTGGTTTGGACCATACGGATTTTCGTCAATTATTAACATAGAGTTCCGAGTCTTTGATATGTTAAAATATACCTTATTTAGAGTACATAAGTCACAAAAACTCGAAATTGTCGAGATTGTGGGTTGGATCATTTTTGCATAAATCGGTCCAATTAACGGACACAAAGTACACCCAGACACGAAACAACAATTTTTGGATCACATAAAGTGTTGTCTCATGTGAAGATCGAACTCGCAATACTAGGCGCAGTACTAAACGGCGAGGGCAAAACACCGCCAATCTAATTGTATTTACAAACCGGTTTATCAATATTGTAAGTGAGGCCCGGTGCAGATAAAAGGGAAGGAGTGGAAAAATACTATTTGATAAAAAAGAATGTAACTAAAAATATAACAGCAAAATTGAAAATACAATGACAATATAGTAGAAAACAAAAGAGCACGATTGCCGAGGCATACCGCTGGATTTATATTTTCAAATATGTATTTTCAATTTTCTTGTTCTATTTTTAAGTTACATTCTTCTTTCATCAATTAGCATTTCCTTTTCCAATTCGTCCTTATTGTCTTTGCCGCGCCTTAGTATACTTTGATGTTCTGTTTAATTTGTGTGTTGTGTCATCCTCTTCCCTAATCGTTCTGGGCGTGATCGCATGTTGCTTGCATCATAAGATGTAAGTAGATGCTCCTGTTTCACTATATTTACTTTTGGAGGCTAATAACACTTCTTAGCAAATAAGATTAATTGCTTGAGTATAATCATAGTAAAGTTAATAAGAGGTGTAATGGTTGCAGCTCCTAACAATGTTAAATAAAATAAAATAAAATATCTTTATTTCGGACATTAATAGCACATGAACAGTCCATGCACATGAATAGGCCTCGATGGCGTAGTGGTTAGTGTAACCGACTGCCACGCCTGAGGTCGCGGGTTTGATTCCCGCACAAGTCAAACATTTGTGTGCATGAACACGGATGTTTGTCTTGGTCTGGGTGTTTCTTTGTATAATATGTAAGTATTTACAAAAAAAAATATATATATATGTATATTTATCCATTGTCTATTAACCATAGTACAAGCTCTGCTTAGTTTGGGCTAGATGGTGTTGTGTGTACATGAGATAGAATATTATAGGTTATTTAGTAATGGGTTAGTAATAGAATGTACTTATAGTCTATATTAGTAATGTTAGTAAGTCCGCCCTCTATATGTATAAAATCAGAAATATTGTTAATTTTGACGATTAAAAAGAGGGGCCGTGAGTTTTATTGCTCGTTCTTTCGCATGGTTTTACCTCTTGCTTTACGAACGTGGCAGTAAATGTAGAATTAGTAAAATATAAATTCTGTTACGAAATTGTAAAAAAGTGAATAATCTTTTTTAAGCTTTTGCATAGCTTCTATCGCGGGCCTTGAGCGTGGAGACCGAATCCAGAAATTCCGTAACGAAAATAACCTAACACCCCCCACTCCGACCGGCACAGCGGTGATACTTTTTAGTTTTGCCATCTATCGATGAATAGCAGAACTTTTAATGACTTTTTGAAATATCACGCTTGTCTCTTTAGTTCTGCAAATCGCCTCTAGGTGGCATTGGTTGTATCGGCGTTACTGCGCATGCGTAATCCCCTTCTTCGCCCCGCAATCTGGTGACGCATGCTTGCTAAGAGTTTTGGCGTTAGGGCACCTCCTCTTTGTATTTACTTCATGGTACGACTCTACGAAGCTCGCACGTACAACAGTGAATATCTGTACTCGTATAATTTGTGTACAAAGTGTTTTAAATATGAATAAACGAAGTGCATTTATTAATGAAGAAAGTCACGAAAAAATAGTAAAAGAAAATGAGTGAGTACTCTATATTCATACATTTTATTATTATTATCACAAATGCAGTATTATTTTTTGTTTTGTTAATTTATATATAATACTGCTATAAAGATAACCAAAATTTTTGATATTAAAATGAGCGATATTAAAAGCCTTATTTTATATATACACACGTATAGTTTAAATTCTCAATTTAGATTCTCAATATGTATGTATATATATGTCGGAGAAGCACTGTTCCCGCCGACGTCATCACTAGTGATTGCGGGCTTTGCGGGCGTCATTAGGGTAAAATGCGAGCACAAAACACAATGATCACAAGTTCACAGCAGTTTATTGTAAGATAACACAATAGTTCTGATTAACTAAACGAGAATTAACAGTAAAAACCGAGCAGCGGGTTCGGGGCACCGATCTTACTTTATATTTTAGTCGCTTAACAACGATCCAACTCGATCGCTAGCTCACACTTCAAAGTCCTCCATAAAAACTGAATTACCGACCGACTGAACTGACTTCACCAAGCCAAGATGGCGCCTCGACCCCGCTCGAGGCACGTGCTCTGCTCTGATTGGTCGTTACGTAGTACTACAATCAAATCATGACTTTTATTAGATTAATAAGCTTTTTGAGCTATAGAATAATTTAACAAATAAAATTAAATTAAGAGTTTTAAAAGTAATTAAAATGTAGACAATTTATATTGTGAATTATACGTGCAAACAACAATCAACCCGATTCCTAACTTCCTCCGATATATATATATATATGTGTAAATTCATTCTTCATTATGTATATAACAGAAACCATTAAACCAAGCACGTGTACTATTTAGTACCTTTGTTTTTTATGTATAGGTAATACACATTAATGCCGCGCAGAGAAAGTATATATGATATTATATCTATATAAATGTACATCGCGCGAAATTCGATGATCAAACTCTTAATATTTTTGTTCAAATTTTTTAATGAATAATTTTTTTAGTGTGTAATTACACTATTAATACCTAATTATTTATACCTAGATATTTTCTTTTTATAGAGAAGAAAAGCATAAAGAGCTTAACAAAGAGCTAAAAAGAAAAAGAAATTGTGAACGTCAAAGAGCATATTATCAGCGTCAGAAAGATTTGACGAAAAATGAAGAAAAGAAGAAAAAAAAAGTACCAAAAACAAATGCTGAACGTCAAAGGGAATTTCGTCAACGTAAAGCAGAAAAATCCTACGTGGATATGTAATTTGATTTAATAATATTTAAAAGCAAATTGTAGTATATGCCTCAATATTATTTAACTTTACGATTTCCTCATTTTTTTCACAGGAAAAGACGAAAATTGTGCAGTAATGAAGAGAATGACGTGCAAGGTAGGGCTGTTGAAAATATAGAAAATGTAACGGTACAGAAAAATCAATTTCACAGCCAACAACTTCATATTTATGAACAGCGTAATGAATGCATTACTCCCGAAGTTATTCTACACAGGAACACAGGAATTCCTGGCGATGGTAATTGTCTATTTCACTCGCTCATAAGTGTTTTGCAACTTCAAATTGAGACTTGTGACTTGAGAAATCAATTACGCGATTCACCCTATTTAAACTCCTGCCACAATCCGCAAGAAGCATTTAACATTCTATCAAGCACTAATGAGTACGGAGATTTGGATTGTTTGTACTTATTCTCAAAAATGTACAATCAAAATGTTTGTGTACATTATTGTTTTTACAACGTAACTACAACGAATGAAGACACTATCTTTTGTCATTTTAAAGCGAATGATACACAAAACTGGATTCATCTTCATCTTCGTGAACAACATTTCACACCTTTTTATGAAGTCTCAGATTTACAAGACGCTACCCAAAATGAAGCACATGTTGATGCTAATATTCAACTATTGCGTGACAATTATGATGAAGATCCTACTGAAGATAACCATAACAATCATGAAAATGAAATTGAGATTGATAGAGAAGATCGAATTGGTGAAAATATTATGGATTTTGTTGTTGATGGTACTATTCCAGTTTATACAAATTATCGTAAACACAGTACAAGTCATATTGATTTTTATAAACAATTTACGAGTAAGTCATTTAGTCATTCTTGTATTATTTGCGACAGACTATGGTGGAAAAGAGACTTGAAAATGTCGACCAGTAAACATGAAAGTATTTTGAAAACAATACTGCAGGTAATTTTTTTTTTTAATTATTCATTTTATATTATTGCTTGTCATGCCTTTTTATACATAACTAGCTGACCCGGCAAACGTTGTTTTGCCATAAAAAATGTACTGACAAAAAGATAAAAAAAAAAAAAAAATGTGTTTTGGCCGATTCTCAGACCTACTCAATATGCTCACAAAATTTCATGAGAATCGGTCAAGCCGTTTCGGAGGAGTACGGGAACGAACATTGTGACACGAGAATTTTAAGATAACACAATATATATATGTATATTTGAAAAAGTGACAATTAATTAGATGAAAATTATATATTAATTCTATCGGAACTATCCGATAATAAAAAAAACATGCGGGGCAGTCTTTGGGGACTGCCGATAGAAGTGAAAACTAAGTAACTAGTGTGCGGTGACGATGACGCGAGTATAGCGCTTTTTGTTCACCCAAAAAGTACACATATACAATATGAAACGTAATTAACGCACACCCTGACACACCCCAATTAGTATATTATGTTATAATCATAATACATACACAGAAGTTTTAATTAAACATTTATAAGCATTGATTATTTATTAAATTAGTTGTACTAATTGCGGAAGAATATTGTGGTCACAATACAAATCCACGAACGCATACAGACGCACACGTAGGTATTGTGCCGGAAAAAGCCGACAATACACGATTGGTTACGAGAAATATGAACATTAACGGGAAAAACCCCCGCGCGCAGATGTTCGAGAGAGAGCGGTTAACAGATGTCCGAACTCCGAGCATCGAGTTGTTTATTGTCTAGTAAACATTTGATTGCATCTTTCCATTACACTTTTCAGGCTTTGGACTATCGTGGCGGACCTTTTATTTTTGATTGTGTAGCTAGTGGCATGCTTGTATAAGATTGAGTTGTTATAAAAATCTATCTGGTTTATCCTGATTCCAACTGATACACAAATAATGTATTCTGAATTAATGTTTCACACTTATCTTTAAAAGTTTTTAAGGATATTACCATTACGCGTCACAACACTAGGTGTCACATATAGAAGACAATCGCGTGTGAGACACTACCTTTTTACGAATTTATCATCTCGTTTTTTATCATCAAATTTCTCAATATTGATGGTATAATTTAATTCGTTTCATGCCATCAAATATAGATGGAAGCTTACATTTTTGAAGTATATCAATAAAACACACAAATGTAATCATTGATATTTTAAAAGGAGGAAGATACGTTACGCGCTAACATCGCATTCAGAAAACCTGGACTCGGTGCACGACTACATGCACCGAAACTCACACATCTATGATCAATGTCATCACAGTCGCAAACCTACAGTCACTGATAGACAAGGACAGAGATAAGAGCCGGCGCTGTTGTGCGAGCGAAATCGCGTTAGCCGCCGAATTTTGGCCGAATGTTTACGATTATGAATGACGTGTGGCATGTGGTAGCGTTAGGAAATAAATATCGGGCAAAAATTATAAAACATTAATTATTTCGATTTTTTTATTAGGTACTTAAACAAAAGAAATTTGTCTACTTAGAATAAACTTAGTTCCAATTAAGTTTGGTTATTAAAACACTCAGATGAACAAGAACTTATATACCTTCAAATAAAGATAGTTTATTTCGTTTTTGTCGTTTTGTTACATTTGATATTGCCGGATCTATTTTATGAAAATAATAGACTCTGACATCACAATATTTGTCAACTATTGCCTTCAAAAGTTGTATTCTATGGTTAAATGTAACTGGTTGATCTAATGAATGAATTTCTAAAGCAGACAGAATATCTGAATTTAGAAAAGATTGAATCACATTTAATTTTAGCCGAAATATTTGCTTTACACAAAGAAAATGTTGAGTATTGTTTTCTCTAAAAAACATTTTTATTGCTGTTTCGGACTTGAGGCATATCTTGAATAAATCATAAGATGGATAGCACAAACCACCCATATCCTTAAGATTAATTAATTTATGAAAACTTAGTTTTTCATTAGTAATCAACTCAGTAACACATATCTCACATTTAATAGTTTTTATTAATGCCCTAGCGACCCACCCAGCTATATATCCTATGATTTGTTCAGCACTTATTGACAGATTATTTTGATTGTTTAAAATATTTGATAATATTTCCACATTATTTTCGGCTGTAGTGTCACTTACATGACTTTTGCTTCTTTTTATATCTCTTATTCGTATATATGATCCACCACGTGTAACTTTGTGCTTTTTAAATGATTCACTACCATAAATATCTGCCATAGAAAAATCTTCACCAGCATTTACCAAATCTTGAGCACTTCTGCCAACAGTTCTATTTATGTTTTCGATAGCCGAGGAGCACGTAAGTAGGGGGAAATTATCAAGTGGTATACAATTTCCCGAGAGAGAAGAACGCAGCTCTAAGTGGCCTAACACTTTTCTATAAATTCCCTGAAATTGACGGACATTTGGGTTATTATTATATCCGCCCTGCCGGCGAATTATACCGAAAAATAATTCAAGATGGTCTTGGCTAAGCCTATACATTGAAATATATTTTAGCAAGCCAGTTTCAACTAATGTTGAGTATAAGTATTTTAGGCTTTCCATACATATTAAAAATCCAATAAAACCAGTTTTACACGCAGATTGAGTTATATATTTTTTTGTTATATTCATTGTAACTCTACGTCTTGTTATTCTTCTGTTCTTACTAAGGAATTTTAATGAACAGATATAGTCTTTCATTTCATTAAGAAATTCAAAAACCTTTTCTTTATTTTCTGCACAAAGTGGTTTCTTGAAACCAAATCGTTCACGTTTCCGTGAATTCATAACATCAAATAGATGGTTAAATTTTTCAATAAATTGTACTGTAGCTTCAGTGTTTAGAAACCGTGTTGAGGAAAGTAATTGTTCACACAGTGTTAATGCGTCTGCTACGCTTCGACTGAGGAGCTGAGTAGCAAGCTTTACTTTCATAATTTGATTACGGAAGTCGATATGTTTAGGTGTTAATTTATTTGCAAAAGTAAGTGTTTCACTGCTTTGTAGTTTTAATAAATTTACAATAAATTGCCACTTTACTTCCCGATTCTCATGGTCAAAAAACATTCTTTTGGACTCAAATGTGTTTCTAACAAGTTTTACCATGTGACATGGATCTAAAAATACAGCAACGTCCATGTTACATGATGGGTGTTTGAAGGTTGTTTTTAAATTTTCAACATTATTAAGATTACAACCTAATAGATTAGCGGCATTAATATTAGACGGACAGCCGTCAAACGTTAACGCAACTACATTAACGCCTACCTCCCAGCATTTTGTTAAGCACATTTTTATTAAGGTTGACTTAGTCTCAGCTGTAAGTCCGTCAACAAAAAAATATCCGACAGGTAGTTTCCAATTTTCGTCTAGACAAACAAGCATCATCACAAATGCTTGTGAAGCAACTCTGTCGACGTCTAAGCCTCCAGTTCCGTAATTGACTAAACCTAAAGTTTTTCTACCATTCCAAATGGTTTGTTGTCGAATAGCCATTTCATCTACGACTAACGTACAATATATATTTTTGTTAGTGCCGGATTTCTTATTTTTAAGAACCTCGAAGGCTTCAGCTGTAAATCCTGGCTCTGCATTTAAGTTTTCATACCATTTTCCTAGTGTCCGTGGGTGAGGCAAAGCATCTTCAAAAACCTTTCGAACGTATTTGTATCCCGCCGGAGAGTAAAAATTTAGAGTCAGCGCAAACTTTCTTAAAGGTGGGCTGAATTTCATCCTTATGTTTTTTCTGTGCTTCTTTAGCTTTCTTATTCTTGCAAACAAATCGGCTGCTTCCGCTTTTACACACAATTCCTGAAATTGGTCTTCAGGAACATTGAGGTCCTTTTTCAGTTTTATCATTGTCTCCTTTAGTGATTTACATCGTTCCTGAAGTCTTTTGTTTTTTCTCTTCAAATTTTTATTTTCTTTAATAAGTTTCTTTTTATCAAATGATATTTTTCTAACTTTTGATTTTAGAAATGCTTTACGTGGCGTATCGAAAATTGACTCCATGTCAGAAACATTTATGTTTTGCAGGGAGTTTGGCGAGCCGGGTGTCGAGCTATAATTATCATAGTTCATAGGCTCCTAAAACAAAAAACATTAATTTGAATGCATCCTTAGCAGGTAGTATATAAATATTTTAAGGTGGTTCCGTCAATGTATCCCACGAAATCAAAATTTTCATACGTTAAATAACAAAAAAAAATAACGGTACCTGAAAGTAGGGTACAGCTCCTGCTGATATCCTTTTTAACCCTTTGCTGGTAGTATATACATCTTCTAATTTGAAATGTGTTGAGCATAATCGACTATGTACTGTAGGTGTCCAATCAGGTTCCTGTCTTTGTTTTCGGACAACAACAAGCCACTTTTGTCTCCTTAATTCATCTTTAGGAAACCTGAATAACAAAGAGCCTTAAGCACTACCATTATGCATTTATGTATAAATAAATAAATAATATGATGACATGTGCAGTTTGCGAGTTACGAGGAATCCTTCAAATAATAACCGTTTGCTTTGCAATAGTCGAGTAATAACTATAAAATATAGTGATTCTGCACTAACAATTACTAAAAACTAGGTACATATCGAAAAGTTTTTACCTAGTACAGACTATTGTCATGGTAAAATCTTTTATTTTTAAATAAGTATTACGTAAAACATAACTATAATCAAACATCAATTAAATCGACTTGAAATTAAAAAAACAAGGTTAGTATTAAAAAAAATTATAACACAAAAACTATTAATGGTTAATGAAATTTGTGTTGCTAACTTTACGCAACCACGGTCTAATACTCGTTGTGTTCTCGCAACTCGCGCATTATGTGCGTATCGTGTCTCTCACGCATCTTTGTAATATCTATCTCGCTCTCACAAACATGGCGAAGCAAACATTAAATATTATTGTAATTTTCAACAAATTAACATTTTTGGCTGTACTTACGAGTGGTAAGTAATCCCGTGTGTCTTATTTCTTTTCCTTGTATTATTAAAACACTGTTTAGCTGCACAAGAAGTCATTTTGATGCGTATTTATTACACAAAACACTGAAACTATTGAGGTGTGTGATCAACGATGTTCTGTGTACGACTGAGTGCCAACTACGGGCAATCACTTAGTTGAGTAGGACCAGGCGCTGTGAGTAAGTCCCGTATCTACCGCCTTTTAATACATCAATGAATGTAATGGTTTTATTGTTGTGGTGCGACGTATTTTTTGTCATACATATGTGACGTTGGTGTTGAGAGCAAGATTTCGTTTGCCATATATATGTGACAATGGCGTCCAAAAGGTTAATAACTATTTATTGTATACGCTATGCCCGCGGCTTTGAATCGAAAGTTATATGCTGCGATGTATGTCTTTTCAGTAGGTATGGATGTGGATGTTTTTAGTGAAAAACTTGTGTTAGGTACATATTTTACATGTAACACGACCCGCGATGGTTTTAAAGTTAACCCATTTCCAACTGTTCAGAACTTTTTCACGCTTAGGTAAATCTAACAATTCACCACTAACTTCCACGTCATCACGTCCATTCTCACTAATGATATATCGCTATCGTTTTCCATGTCATATGAAATACTCGACATTATGAACGCAAAACAATAAGCAAAATAATAATAACTTATAGGAAATATGCAAACACGTCGTTAAAAATGATTTCCAATTTAAGTCGAAGTGTATATGCACGTCACGCGTCATAAATGTCATAATGAATAAGTTAATACCTTCTAATTAAATAATTATTAATATACCCCCAGTAAAAATGGTAAAGCTTGAGCTCGCGACTCGAGCGTCGAACCCCGAGTCTTCAACTCTTGCGAGTCTTAAAGGCTCCAGCGTTTAACGTTCGAGTCTTGAACGTTCGAAAGCGTCGAGTCGGCGCTCGATGCTGGACGGTCGACGCCCAGTGCTTATTTTTACAACACTAAAAATGCATCGCGTAATATCGGTCGCGTGACGTCAGAACAAACAGATATATAATAAAACATTTAACTTTGCATACTCAATCGATCATGCCCTGTAGCGAGCATACAGTCTTTTCCGTTGCTATCAACGCATTGTCAGTCGACGTAAAAGCGACAACCATAGATAAGACACTATTATACTGAGAAGCGACAACGTCGCGCCACGTGTATTTTGATTGGTGCATTCAGACTAAGCGTAACATCGGCGGCACGTATTCCAAGTTTTTGAAAATGTTTGTTACAGAAAGATTTATCACGGAAGTTATAATAAAAGAACGTTTGCAGAGCAAATTTAAGACCATCACTGACTTGATTTCAATAAGGTCATAGACAATACAAACTTATAACCATAAACAAACTAATAATCTATAAAGGTAACCATGAAAGGTTTAACCATACATATATTTTGCTATTTACAACAGAAGTTCAAAATAGAGTATGTAAAAATAGCTGGATGATTTTCATCCACTGTTTCAGGATCGGCCGGATACTTCACTAATAATTTTTAGAGCATTGTACTACTTCAATGAACCCAACCACTTTGATAACTTTGTCAATGAATTTTATCTAAATAGACGTAGAACAATGTTTGCTAGAATTGATGGCAACCTACCACAGTTGGAGCAGTTTCCCACATTTAATATGAATCAATTAACCGTTGAACCCATATCAAGTAAAACAAGCCCTTTCCTATTATGGAGAACATATCAGAGAAAATGGCCTCCATATCTATAACTCTTTCTTATAACATTAATTATTGTTATACACATGTCGAACAATCTGACGAAATGGTGTCTCATGTTGGAGGTAATTAAATAAATAATTATAATATTCTACCACATACACACAACACTATCTAGCCCAAACTAAGCAGAGCTTGTACTATGGATACTAGACAATGGATAAACATACATATATACTTTTTTTTTTTGTAAATACATACATATTATACATAGAAACACCCAGACCAAGACAAACATCCATGTTCATGCACACAAATATTTGTCTTGTGCGGGAATCGAACCCGCGACCTCAGGCGTGGCAGTCGGTTACACTAACCACTACGCCATCGAGGCCGACAATTATCCATCTTTAATAGAAGGCAGGATCAAGTCTAGGCACATTGGGCAAAGACAATATTTCTCATATTTGTTAGTTGATAGAGAACCTATACTCCATTTTATTAGGTACTTAACTAAAGGTAAACAATCTTGATGTGTCTTTTTATCTAAAAACTCAGTTTAAAAATAAAATGCTGCTAAAGACCAATGTAAATACAACAATAACGATTACTAAATCAATTGAACGGTTAGTTTAAGCAGTAGTTTTTGTTTAATATATGTTTGTGTAAAAAGTCACATCAAGATTGTTTACCTTTAGTTAAGTATCTAACCAAATGAAGTAGGTATAGCAGTAATAATGCAATGGATGCATTATTAGGATAATGTTGCAGTTGCGTTGTGGGCAATAGGAAAGTTGGCTGTTATTGCCATGTTATGTTACTACATATACGGTGTCTTGTTGCGCCGGCAGCATTTATCAATGATGTTTTGATTACATTCGAACATTGATAAATAAATAATAACGTATACCAACCTACATCGTTTTTCTTCGCCCTGGTTACTGCTCTGGTCTTGCCATATGACAAGGAATAATCCCTAATCTTGCATGTATAATTCCTATTGTTACGGCTAGTGCCCTCTGTCGACACTGTGGGGAAGAGTCGGCGGTTTCTAATAATAATTTATTACAGCACCATCTATTGACATCTTACGGAACTACGTATTTGTCGGTAGGAGTTGAGTGGAGAGAGCGCTGGCACATTCTCGAATCATCGCGCTGTTGCGTGCCGTGTGTGACATTTTCTGGAAAACTCCAAAAGCGCTTTACCCGCGTATAAATAGAGCGCACGCGCACCGCCGAGTTTAGTTTACTATCGTAAGCGGTCAAGTGTTCATCGAAGCGAACAGAAACGATAATACTACGGAGTTTGAAGCAGTTACAGTGGAAAAGTGTAGTATAGTGTTTGTTGTGTGTTAAAGTTAATTTTGTGCTAGAATAAAACGTGTTTTAGTCGGTAATATTGTTTTGTATTCTTATCCGTCGAACCCAGCACGTAACACTATCATAGAATTTTCTCGTAACGACAGTACTACACATAATACTTACTAATCAACAATTTAGTTTCACAATGATATGTTATTCACTTTGGACTTCAATTGCCTCCGTGGCGCAGCGGTAGTGAATGCGACTGCTGTGCATGAGGTCACGGGTTCGAATCCCGATTAGGGCCATCAAAAAATATTGTTTTATGAAAAAGACCAGACATTGTATACAAGTGAGCAATAAATAAATATTTATCTCTTTATTTCAGGCCAACTGTCCACCGGCGCCAGAATCGTTGCCAAAGAAACCCAAGGTAAGATAATCCTTATATTTATATAATACGTGGAATCTCTATAACTCGAATCTCGTTATGTCGTAACCCTTAGTAAATCGAAAATAAATGCAATTCCTTTCCGCTGAACCCCTAATTACTTAGTATCTCGAATTATTTAGACTTAGTAATTCGAACAAAATTTTATTTCCCTGCGAGGTAAAATAGTACATTTTAATACCTTATAAGTAACTCGAATTGCAAAAAGCTGACTCGGTAAGTCGTAGATCATAAAATACATATAATGACTTCTTACTTGGGATTCCCCGAACTCATAGCAATAAAATCCAAGACTTGCACACGTCCAATGAATGAATACATTCATGAAACTTTCTAAGAAACACAGATGTTAGGTTTTCATTGTTGGTCACTTGAGCACAGTACATAAATATACAGTAACCTATCTTCATACAAACGGTCGTAACTCGAGTCATACCTACGCGCCTCGGCGTCGGCATGCGCTCGGCTCGCAACCAGTCGCGAATGCGCCGCAGTAGCGAACGTACGGTGTGTTGTTTTTTAAACAGTACCCGCGCGAACTTCTTTTTAAACTATACATATAAATTGTAAAGTAGCTGCAGGTATCTATAACCAAGTAAAAGATATTCCTTTTTCTCCTCCTTGTTCATGTTTCCCAAAACAATTTTTAATTAAGCTTTATATTCGAATGCGGATTTTTTATACTTTAAAATATAATAATAAAGCATTCCGTACGTCTCAGTCGAGGAGCAAATATTTTTCAGACGCAAATTTATAAGACCGATTTGTTATTAAGTCTTATATCTAACATAAACATGTATTTTAAATTAAATCTACCAATAAAAAAATAACATGCATTTTTATTGAACACTTCTTATTCCATTCACAAAGTATTTTATTTGTTTAAATAAAATAAAAAATATTTTCAATCACAAAAATAGATAGAAACTCAAAGTAGGCAGATTTAATTAAAATGCTGTTAGTGGGCAGCCCAGCCCTATCGCATGTTTACGTACCGCGCGGCTGTAGGCATTTACTTATTTCAAAGATAAGGCCGAGTTTTAATACTGTATATTTATGTACTGTGACTTGAGATTGTTGATTTGGTTACTTGGGTCAGTATTTATTTGGCTGTTAACTAACCACAGCATGAGTACTACGAGTATAAGAAAACTGACCACTTTAACTCTACGTAAAAAGTTCGACGTTATCATGCGGTAAAAACTGGCATGAAGAAAAAAGACGTGGCAGCGCACTACGGATTACCAGCAAGCACTTTATCGACAATAATTAAGAATGAAGCCGAAATATTGCTAAGATACGAATCAAGTACCAATTTATCTTCCAAAAGACGACGTCTAGCCAAGTTTCCTGATTTAGAGGAATGCTTAATCACCTGGTTCAAAGAGTGTCGTGAGAAAAAGATAAGTGTATCTGGGCTTAGGTTACGCGAAAAGGCCGAAGAATATTCAAAATCATTGGGACATAGTTCTTTTCTTGCTAGCAATGGTTGGTTGGTGAATTTTAAAAAGCGTCACTATCTTGTGTTTAAACAAGTTTGCGGCGAAAGTGTCGATGTAATTACATCTATCAATGTAAGTTCGTAATACTTGACTCATATGTATGTAATTTGTTTTAATAAATTTTCTTTGAAATTGCGCCTTTCATGTCGAAATTTGATTAGTTAAAATCTTCATATCTCGAAATTCGTGTTAAGTCGAAATCGACTTTTTTAGCATTTCTCTTGACATTCGAGCTATCGGGATTTTTCGCTAGGCTTTATATATATGACTAGATGTGCCTGCGGTTTCACCTGCGTTTATCGTTACTGCGCCGCCCCCGTGGGCCGCAGCGTGATGTATGCCTATAGCCTTCCTCGATAAATAGGCTATCCAACACTAAAAGAATTTTCAATTCGGACCAGTAGTTTCTGAGATTAGCGCGTTCAACCAAACAAACAAACTCTTCAGCTTTATTATATTAGTATAGATAATAGATAATGTTTATTATAATTTAAATGAGTTCTTCGATAAGAAATATTGTGTCGCAATTATTATAGTTTGTGGCTCTTATTATTTTTCATATATGTTGCATGTCCGATATGGATAAACTGTTGAGCCAAAGAATCTATTGTTTTACGAATAAGACCAGACTTTGTATACAGTTGAGCAATAAATAAATATTTATATTTATCTCTTTATTCCAGGCCATCTGTCCACCAGCGCCAGAATCGTTGCCAAAGAAGCCGAAGGTGACATAATCCTTATATTTATATTATACAACGTTATTCTTACTTGGTACAAAAGCCGAAACACCCCAAACATATTATTATAAGAACAATCAATAAAACTAAAAAAGAATCAGAAATAATAAAACCTCACTAAGCTATCAGCTGATATAGTTGCACCGTTGTCCTCGCGGAAATATTGTCACCCAATGCGCCAATGACCGCTCACTGACCAGGGCGGGGGCTGCGGGCGCGGGCGGGACGTCCCGCAGGACGAGACGGGGGTGCGGGTAGCGGTGCAGGGTGCACACCGAAAGGGGAATTGCCAAACTATGAATGATCTAAGCATCTCACTATGTATTGTGGCTTGTTCGATAAATGCCTACCGGCCGCCGCCGGCCGGCCGTTTCTTACCTATTAAATAGTGTGTCCTATTTTAACAAATTTTGATAGACATTTGGGATAAAATATAACATGGTTTAAAAACTATTGTAATCGATTCTATTGCTGATTCTGAACAAGCTATTTTCAGGTTTCGTACTAAGCAAGAATAACATTGTATATACATACATACATACAGCATCGATGGCGTGGTGGTTAGTGTAACTGACTGCCACGCTTGAGGTCGCGGGTTCGATTCCCGCACAAGTCAAACATTTGTGTGCATGAACATGTATGTTTGTCTAGGTCTGGGTGTTTCTATGTATAATATGTACATATTTACAAAAGAAAGAGCATATAATATGTATGTTTATCCATTGTCTAGTACCCATAGTACAAGCTCTGCTTAGTTTGGGCTAGATGGTGTTGTGTGTATGTGATAGAATATTATTATTATACATACGTACATACATTATATACATACATAAATACTATATATACATATAATATCATGCATCGCCAAAGTTTAAAAGTTATTTTATTATACTCCATTTGGTTTAGGTACTTAACTAAAGGTAAACAATCTTGATGTGAGTTTTTACACAAACACATATTAAATTCAAATTTAAATTCAAATTCAAATTATTTATTTTTGCAGAAACACTGTTACAATGCTGTTATTAAATGATCATGTTTCAAGTGATTCTACCGTAAGGCATGCAAAATGTATACAATCATGATTTCAGTCAAAATGATGATTGGCATTGAAATATATAGTTAGATAAAAATATTTTAAGAGATTAAATTAATGCAATGTTCTTCTCGGGCACGCCACGATCGTGGCGGTAAGTCCCGTGTTTGAGGAGTGGCTAGAGAGGCGGCATGGCGCCCTCACCTTCCGGCTGACACAGGTACTGACTGGTCACGGTTGTTTTGGCCGGTTCCTGTGTCGTATACGCCGGCAAGAGACGCCCGGTTGTCACCACTGCGGCGACTGCCGCGACGTTGTAGAGGACACGGCGCTGCACACTTTGGCGGTTTGCCCCGCCTGGGCATCGCAGCGCCGTGAGTTGATCGCGGCAGTCGGATCGGTTGCCCTCTCGCTCCCGGCCGTAGTTCAGTCTATGGTCCGGAGTGAGAGGTCGTGGAACGCCGTCGCCTCCTTTTGCGAGGAAGTGATTTCCATCAAGGAGGCGGCGGAGCGGGAGAGGGAGCGTTTAAACCCTCTCCTCAACCGCAGAGCCGGGCGCCGGAGGGCGCGCGATGACCTCCAGCCACCCTGAGGTTTGACCTGGGGGTGGCGGGCTTTGTGGGCCTGCCCGCCATCCGTTCAGCACCAGGTCCGAGAGGCGGCGTGCGTGTTCCCACGCGCGCCTCTGTGTCGAGTCCGTCTCCCGTCTAGGGGGGAGACAGTAGGGTTTTTTATAATGTTAGAAGTGCCTATTTTGGGTAGGTCTTTTGTGTAGTGGCCTGCCGTTTCATACGGCGGGCCGTAACCTTGGCGGGGTCGCGAACGCATGCGAAAGCGATTCGCGCGGTCCCGTCGATAGTGGTTGTGTCGAGGAACACCGTGGTAGGTTTAGTCGGTATTCCGGGAGGTACATTATTTCTTTTCCATCTTTCGTTTACCCCGGCGAGTCCGACATAATCCCTCCGCCCGCCCCCGCGGAGGGATACGCGTTAATAATAATAATAAATTTATATCAATGTCAATAATAATAATTTTACGTCAATGTTAATAATAATAATAATTAAGTTATTTCAATGTCATTCCTGGAATTATTGCAATACATTAACAGATTATTTATTTAAAAGATACATGTATAATTGTTATATTACTTGATGTCAGTGTGAGGTCTTAAGATTGGAAAAATTATCGTTTAAATAGTCGTCTAAGTTATAGTAACATTTATAAACTAAAAGGCTTTTTAGATTTTTCCTAAATAAAACAGTATTCATTGCCTTTATTTCTTTAGGTAATTTGTTGAAAATTACAGGAGCCATGTGAAACACACTTTTATACATTAAAGTAGTATGGGTTCGGCGCATACAGAGGCGAAATGCGTCACGTTGTCGCCTATTATTGGCTTCTGAGGCTAATGTAAATAAGTTTTGATTGGCCTTTACAAATATTGAGACCTCATATATATATAGGCTTGGGAGTGTTAAAATTTTGTACTCCTGGAAAAACGGTTTACAGGTTTCTATCATTTGAAGCTCAAACATAGCCCTTATGCACCGTTTTTGTGCTTTAAAAATTATGTCAATGTCAGTCGAATTTCCCCAAAAAATTACACCATACCTCAGGACTGAAGCAACTAAACCGTGATACGCAGTTAACAAGGTATTTTTTTTCATTTGAGATCTGTGTAAGTTCATGTAGCGCATACACTGATTTATTAATTCTTTTGCATAGTGTTTCAATCTGAGGTTTCCATTTTAATTTATTATCCACAGTAATACCAAGAAATTTTGTTGATTGCACTTCAGATACAGGTTCACCCTTATAGTTAATCTGAGGTATAATTGCATTCACACGCTGATTAAAGTGGATTATTTTAGTTTTCCCTATGTTTCCCTTCAGATTATTATAATAATAATATAATATAATATATATAATATATTTAATGATTGCATTTAGGGTACTGCTTATATCATGGTCATAGGATGTTCGGTCATTACACTTAATTGCAACGGTGCTGTCATCAGCAAAAAGTGTCATTGGGTTAGAATTGGAATTTGGAAGGTCATTGATGTATATTATAAAGAGTAATGGACCCAGCACCTTTCCTTGCGGGACACCATATTGTATTTTACGTCCCTTTGATAGGTATGTATCCTCCATCTTGGTTCTAATATTAACTCTCTTAATTTGTGTATATTGTGTGCGGTTTTTGAGGTAGCTTTCAATTAATTTTAGAATGTTGCCTCTAATTCCATATGTTTCAAGCTTATACAACAAAATGTCATGTTCCACGTAATCAAAAGCTTGTGTCATATCCATAAAAATGGCGCAAATCGGTATTCGCTTGTCGACATTGGATGTTATAATTTCCAAAAAATCATAAATAGCAAGGTTGATACTTTTTTTCTGTCTAAATCCCTTTTGCTCATTAGCTAGAATATTATGGGTTTCAAAGTATTTAACAAATTCATTGTAGATATATTTTTCAAAAATTTTTGAGAAGATTGTTAATAGGGCAATAGGTCTATAATTATTCATGTTTTCTTTACTGTCTTTTTTACGAATCGGTTTAATAATTGCAACCTTTAAGTGATTAGGGTATACACCAGTTTCTATAGACAGGTTTAAATGTAGCTGAGAGGTAGCGAGATACATTCTGTTACTAGCTTAATGACTTTAGTGCAGATACCGTCATAACCTACACTATTGGTGATTTTTAAACCTTTTATGATTTTATTTATATAATCTGTCAAACATGGCTTCATAAAGATTGAGTTAAGTCTAGATGTTAGATATTGATTATGCTGATCTTTATGCATAGTAGTAATGGGTGTTATCTTATCTACAAAATAATTATTAAATGAATTCGAAATGTCATATGGATTTGTCACTATAACATTATTCACTTTTAAACATGGGATAGACTCTAATGGCCTATTTTGCTTTGCAGCATTTATAGTTTGCCATACAGCTTTTGATTTATTACTTGAATTCATAATACTGTAATTGTTTTGCGCTCACAACAAATAATCGCACACAGAACGAAGGTGTAGTCGTTTATATACACAAAGATCTTAAAGTTATAGTGGAGGAACCTCCAGTGCTTGATGCAAATTGTCTCCAAGTAACCATTGACCCTAGTACAATTCTCTTAGCCATATACCGCCCACCTGGCTATAAAGACACCGCTAACTTTCTGAACTCGTTGAACATAGCTTTGAATGCTGTCGCACGTTATAGTAACATTATTATTACGGGCGACATTAATATAAACATTCATGCAGACTGTCGCGACTCCGTCAAACATAGCTACCTAAACCTACTAGCGTCACATGGCTTGTTACCAGCTCATTCACTCCCAACACGGCAGAATGCATGCCTAGATCATTTCATATTGAAAAGTCAGCTACCGGCCTCAACATTAGTCGCACATTCTGCTCTTACTGACCATGAAACCATCTTACTTTTCTTGGCTAAATACGTGTCTAAGAAACGAGCAAAAAAGTCCATAGTGCACATTAATAACGACAAATTAGATGCAGACTTGAAACAGTTAGACTTCAGTGAGGTATATACATCACGAGACCCCCATGTAGCAGCGGAGACAATGATTCGCTTGATTAAAGATGTTATAGATTCCAACTCAAAAATAATTACACTCTCGAATCGTAAGCAAACCTTAAAGCCTTGGATTACGCCTGGCTTGCTGAGATGTATTAGGCACAGAGATAGATTGCACAGACAATTTAAGCAGGCGCCTACTAATGATACATTAAAAATAACTTTCACAAGATATAGAAACTTTTGCTGTAAACTATTAAAAAATGTTAAAATAGAATATGAAAAGAATTTAATTAGTAAAGCAGGTAGTAACACTAAACAAATATGGGCAGCTATAAATAAAATTACAGGCAGATCCAGCATTAATGAAAACTTTTCTTCACACTTATTAACGTCTCAAGTGACACCTGAAAGCTCAGTAGACTTCGTCAACGACTTCTTTGTCGAGTTAGGTGAAAAACTAGCCAAAAATTTCAACAGTGGTAGTAAAGACACACCTAAGACTATCGTTACTAGTAACAGTATACATTCTATGGCAATGTTACCGACCGATGAGCAAGAGGTAGCCTCCTTAATTAAAACACTACGAAATGATTGTGCTGTGGGTTGGGATAGAATACCTAATAGTCTCTTAAAAAGACATGAGTTAGCCATAGTACCACCTCTAACATACATATGTAATCTCTCCCTCTCCACTGGCAAATTTCCCGATGCCTTTAAAAGAGCTACCGTGCATCCGATCTATAAGAATGGGGACAGAAATCGTGTCGAAAATTATAGGCCCATTGCAGTACTTCCAGCCTTCTCTAAAATACTAGAGCGGGTTATGAATCGTAGACTTGTTAGTTATTTGGAAAATAATAATCTTTTATCGCCTTCACAGTTTGGTTTTCGTACGTGTAAATCAACTTCAGACGCGGTCCATGAACTAACAAATCACGTGGTTACAAAACTGGATGGTGGGCAGAAAGCTTTAGGAATATTTTTAGATATCGCAAAAGCTTTCGATACGGTTTCTTTACCGATTCTAGTGAAAAAGATGGAAAGCTTGGGAATCAGAGGAGTGCCATTGGAATTGTTTAAGGATTATTTGAGTGAGAGAACCCAAAGGGTGAAGATAGGTCGGTTTCTCAGTAAGGAGCGCACGCTTACTTACGGTACCCCTCAAGGTAGCGTGATCGGTCCGACACTATTCCTTATATATATTAACGACCTGAGTGCGCTCTCACTTCCTAAAGGGAAGGTCATAACCTTTGCTGATGATACTGTACTTCTATTCAGCGCTAGTACATGGAGGGAAGTATACGAACATGCACAATCAGGTCTCAATATTGTGTGCAATTGGTTGCGTAATAACTTATTGACCTTAAATACAAAGAAAACTAACTACATGACTTTCTCTTTAAAACCGCCAACTCAGAACAATATTATATCTGGCACTCTCACTGCTCATTCGTGTAAGGAGCAACGAAGTATGTGCTCTTGTGAACCTATCTTAAAAACAGATACAGTAAAATACCTGGGTATAATAATTGACAGTCAACTGAGATTTCGGGAACACATAGAGATCCTTAGTAATAGATTACGCAAGCTGATATACGTCTTTAAAACTCTGAGACATGTAGGTGATAAAAATTTAATAAGATCGGTATATTTTGCTCTAGCTCAGTCCTTAATTTGCTATTGCATCAGCTCTTGGGGTGGCGCTCCAAAAACGACACTAGGACTGCTAGAGCGCGCACAAAGGGCCATCCTAAAAGTGTCATCTTTTCGACCTCACTACTATCCTACGGAACAATTATATAAGGATCATAAAGTTCTCACAGTGCGACAATTATTTATACTTAGTATCGTTATAAAACAACATTCTCTCCTGATTTTCAACCCCTCTCTGTCTGAAGGTAGAAGACGATTCAACCCAGTCGATCGACGCCGTATACACCTATTTACTACTTTCTCAAAACGCTTCTTTTGCCACTTAGGCGGCTACCTTTACAATAAAATAAACAAGGAACTACAGATTTACAATCTTAATAAGATCAGATGCAAAACTCAATTAACAGTTTGGCTACAAAAATTAAACTATGATGATACGGAAAAACTACTTACAAACCCAGTTTAAAGTTATTACAACTGACGTTTTACATACCCATACAACAAAACACACACACATACATCCAAATACATACAAACACACGTACTCGCACGCACGCACACACACACACGCACACACACACACACACACACACACACACACACACACACACACACACACACATACACACGCACGCACGCGTGCGCATAAATACATACATAACCAAAACAGACGAAATCACCACTATTGTTATTATCATACAACAATGTGTTTAATGCTCCAGTACATAATAAAAATGTATTTTATGTAGGATTGGGGTCCTGGTGTCCTGCAATACAGGCCTCAAGCCTAGCTTAGGCACCAGTCTCCCACAATATAATAAATGTATAATAATAATTGTATTATGTGCCTTCTATATGTTGGACTATGTAAATATCGTATGTAAATATTGTGGTGAGATAATAAATATATATTATTATTATTATTATATCTGCAAATGTAATTTGGCCTATATAGTATTTGAATTTTGCCTGATTTTCAATAGAAAAATCCCGTCGCCTAATTTTCCAGTACTTAATTATACATATATTTCTTACTTGACATCTTAACAATTGTGCGGTATGGTCAGACAGTGCTAGCTCAATTATTTCTGACTTACAAAACAAATAAACTACTGCTTAAACTAACGATTCAATTCTATCTTTAGATTCAAATCTTTAGCAGCATTTTATTTTTAAACTGAGTTTTAGATAAAAAGGTAAAAAAGACACCTTAAGATATCATACCCAAGCAAAGAGTAAATGTATTCAGTAATAATATATACTGTATGGCGATACATATATATAATAAGCTGGTAAGTAGTTAAGGAAATCGACAGTTTAAATATTTTAAGAGAAAATTATATGTATTTTTTTTAAATAAATGTTTTTATAGTGTTAAAGAATTCTTAGAAGATAATAATTTGTGATATGCTTTGATATAATTAAATGAATATTTTTTGTTAATTAACCATATATCAATATTTGTATGCCAGATAATGGTAGAATATGGTTCGAAATTATGTAAAACATTAAGATCTATGTATACCCATATTCCGACGAATAAATTATTACTTACTTAAATACCTTACTAAATGGAGTATAGTGTATTTTCTTATTGTGATTATCTATTGTAATTTTATTGGATGAATAAATTATATTTTAAATTATTTATTTCGCTTGCTTAAATGTAGGTTAGTTTTGTAACAATAATAATAATAATAATAATAATAATAATAATCATTTATTTGCTTTGAATGTAGGTACAAAAACAAAATAGGTGGTAACAGTGGACAGCAGTTCAGCTACATTCTACCTTAGAAGCATGCAAATATCTTCGTTTACATTTCAATCATATTGTGTTTTAATTTTAGTATACATTATAAATGTCAAATATTTTGTAATTAAAATTAACACTTAATCATATACAATTAAACACTATCAATGTCAAATATATCTTCATTATAAATTCAATATATAATAATACTAATTAAAATAAAGTTACATGTCAGAAGAATTTAAAAATATTTATGTTAATATATCATAGTGATTATGTACATAGTGGTTAGTTATTAAAACTTTAAGGAATTTTTTAATTCAGAAAATAAACATTTTATAATTTATCATTCAAGAAATCTGTAACCTGATAATAACATTTTTCAATTAGCAATGCAGTTAATCTCTTTTTAAATATATGTACAGTGTTGTCCTTTAAGATATCGGGTATTTTATTGTAAATAGTTACTGCCATTCCGAATACATTTTTCTGTAATAAAGTTGTATTATATCCCTTCATATGCAGTTTATTTTTATACTGGCTTCTAATTGGGCCTTTTCTGGTTTCTGACACTGGCGTAAATAAATTTTTATTATTTGTTACAAATAGAGCCATTTCTAATATATACAACGATGGAAATGTCAAGATTTTTAGAGATTTAAATTTAGGTACACAGCTATCTGTCATTTCGATGCCGCATATGGCCCGAATGCAGCGTTTTTGGGCTCTAAACACCTGTTCTCTGAGGCTACAGTTTCCCCAAAAGATTATCCCGTAACGTAGGACAGATGCTACCAGACCATGATACGCAACCAAAACTGTGTCTATATTTACTTTCTTCGATAAGTTATAAAGGACATACGCAGATGTGCTCAATTTTTTACAAACCTCTTCAGCTTGAGGTTTCCAAGTCAGTTGTTCATCGATAATTATCCCTAGAAATTTTGCGATTTTAGTTTGCTGTATTGTGTGACCATTAAAATGTATAGACATATTTTTAGGAGCTAAGCGTTGGTAAAAATGCATAATATTTGTCTTTTGCAGGTTAATTATTAAATTATTTTTATGCAACCACTCTACTATATTAAGAAGGGTATCGTTAATTTCATGTTCGTACCCATTTATATTTGAACACTTAACTAGCGCAGTGCTGTCATCAGCAAATAGAACCATGGGCTGGTCAATGTGCCTAGGTAGGTCGTTTATATACAGTAAGAACAACAGGGGACCTAGTACGCTCCCCTGGGGCACACCATATTTAACTATTCTTCCATCAGATAGGCATTTTAACTCTTGTTTTGTCTTTTTGCATATTCTAGACACCTCAGTATATTGTATACGATTACTGAGATACGATTGCACTAGTTTTAGCATGTTGCCTCTAATTCCATAAGCATTTAATTTTTGGAGAAGGATTTCATGCTTAACACAGTCAAATGCTTTGGTCATGTCTGTAAGTATTGCACAAATAGGTATCTTTTTATCAACATTTTTCATAACAATATCTAAAAAATCGAAAATAGCTAAATTAACTCCCTTGCCTTTCCTAAATCCTTTTTGTTCATTACATAAGGTACCGTATTTATTTAAAAAAATATTCATATGCTCATATATTATCTTCTCAAAAATTTTTGAGAACACTGATATCAAGGCAATAGGCCTATAATTACCTATATCTTCCTTATTGTTCTTTTTGTGTACTGGTTTGATAAATACAGTTTTGAGACCATTTGGAAATATGCCAGAACTTATCCCTAGATTTATAATATGACTAAGGTGCATAGAAATATTGTTTGACACAAATTTTACCACTTTGGTTGAAATACCGTCATACCCTTGGCTATTTGTATTTTTTAAGGAGCGTATTACTCTGCTCATATCTTGTGGAAGTACTGGGGGCATAAACATTGAGCATTGGTTGCAATTTAATCTGGCTGTCGATAAATTGATAGAACTAGACTCTTTTACCTGATCAATAAAGTGGTTATTAAAAGCATTAGCTATCTCTTTAAGACTAGTTATAGTAGTCCCTTGAATATTAAGTGCAGATATGTGTTTTTTTTGAGTTGATTTATTATTAATAATCTGCCATGATGTTTTTGATTTATTTTGTGAGGTTTGAATCCGATAGTTATTTTGTGCCCTTTGTGTCAATTTGATGATTTTACGAAATGTTTTAGAGTAAGATTTGAATATGGTCTTATTTTCGTTACTAGGTTTTTGGCGATATTTCCACAATAAATGACGTTGTCTTTTACTACACACTCGTATGCCTTGAGAGACCCATTTAACATTTGTATCTAATTTACATTTAACTAATTTGAGTGGAAAGCAAAGTCCGTATAGAAGTCGGAAATACTCCAAAAAATAGTCGTAAGCTTTGTTCACATTTTCAGTGTTATAGATATATGAGAAGGAAAGCATACCCAGGTAATTATTGAATTTTATTAAATTTTCACGTGCTACATCGCGTCGTTCTATTCGCCAAAAGTTTAGGTTGCGTATGTTATTTACACGGATATCCAATAATTGTGCCGTGTGGTCCGATAAAGCTAAGTCTATCACTTTACTTTTACTTTTTAATTGAGAGCTTATTGCAAAATTATCTAAGCAACTCTTGCTGCACAGCCTAGTTGGCTGGTTTAGTTCTAATTTAAGATTGAAGCCTAGAAGGAAGTGTTCAAAATCCAAGGAAACTTTATTTCTTTTTAATATATCTATGTTGAAATCACCGCATACTATGATTCGTTTACTTGATCTGATACATAGTTGTTTTAAAATCAATTCAAAATTTTCATAAAAAATATTTAAGTTATTTAACTTTGGTGGTCTGTATACACAAATTATAATAAGTTCCAATTTAATTAATTCTATACCGCAGCATTCGAAAGAACTTGTTTTTGAGTGACGTACCATGTTCGGTAGTTCTCTGTACTCAAGATTTTGCCTCACAAGGATACAGGCTCCTCCTCGTTTTGCTCCCTGTCTTGCATAGCATGCGGCTAATTTGTAACCTGGAATGTTTATTAAAGTTTCGTGTCCAAGCATAACAAAATGTTCAGTTAGACACAGTACGCCTATGTCTATGTCTTCTGTCAGTAACCCTTGTAAGTGAACGGTCAATATGTCAGACTTGTTCAAAAGGCCGGCGATATTTTGATGTAGTATATATAATTTATTGTTTACGAAAAAGATCGGTGGATTTTGTTGTTTCTATAGTCATTTCCTTTTCAACTTTGTCAATAACTTCCGTTAATACTACGTTTAAATTACTGTAGATATTTCTTAATCCGTTGTTGTTCAATCGTCCAGTGCGTTGGTGAAACATGGTATAGTCAGCCGTGAGTTCTAAGTTAGAGTCAAATAATATAGCGTAGTTGTGTGTCAGATTATCCATGTAGAGTATATTATTAAATGTTTCAACTCGCCAATTAAACATTACTGAGTAGTTACTGCATTTATACGTTGGTAGACCTAGTATAATGTTAGTATGCTGAATGGTTCTCAACGATTCTCTGATTCGTATGATAATATTGCAGTAATTGTTTGTTCTCAGAAAGTCTTCTTCTCCAATTAAAATAAGACAACAATCATTCGACGAGTAGTTCGTTAATTTCTTGTGTATATTTTCTAATAACTTTTCTATACCACAACCCGGTGTAAGGTAATGGCAAACATTATAATTGTGAAACATGTCTTCAGCTATTGATAGTATTTTATTTATCTTGTTGCTACTTATGATACATAGCTTTTTCTTATATTTATTGGTTACATTCTTTATCTTTGTTTGTGCTTCCTTTATTGATGTTGATTTTACAGCTACTTGTGGAGTCGATACACAATTATTTTCCGTTTTTTTTCTATATCTTAGTGGTGTTTGATCTCTGTTCTTTTTGATTGGTGTGCATCTTTCGCTAGCAAGTTTCTTTGTCGCTTTTTTAAGTATTTCGTGTTTAGCTTCCACTTGCTTTAAAGTTTGCTTCAGTTCACTATTTTCTAATGATAGATTGTTTACTTCATTGTGTGCTGCGCTTAATTCGTGTTTAAGTTTGTCAATTTCATTACGTAAATCTCGTATCAGAATGTCGCTGTCATCCTCTGATAAGCCTACAAGGCTATTGATGGTGCCATCTAGTGTAGAATTATTGGAACTATTCATTGTTTCTTCGTTAACGGTAATGTCTGTCATTGATTTGTTAATATATTTCGTACGGAACGTGATATTCTCAGATAAATTCATTTTAAATATGAGCGATAAATGGTCAAAAAGACGACAGTTGGACCAGCGTGGTTCGAACCTGATACTTCGTTTCCCAGATTGCTTGATTTACGGAATCGGCTACGGAGTGATCTAACTCGACTAGTGAAATAGGCCTTCTCAATTAACTACAAGTTTGAAAATATTACTGTGTGACTCATGCTGCAAAAATGTACGAGGAATTTGTAATGTAGTAATGACTTGTCACATTTGCACTTTTGTATAACGTCTGATTATTCACTTTTGGCACTTTTTTGATACTGCAGCATTGTTATAGTTATTTTTATTATTGTTTTATGATTATTTTAGTAACTGTTCAACGTCACAAACACTTAATTAATGTTTTTTTAAATGATTTTTGTTTTTGTCGTAACTCTGTGAAATTCAGTTATTATGTTCAGATAACACTTCTCCGGGATTATTACACTTATTATCACATTTTAATTATAATTTATATGAAATATAAGTTATTCTACTATTTTTAAAATTTATAAATATACAGAGCACTAAATTGACGTGACAGCGTAGCGCCACCTCTGTAACGGTACTGTATTCTGGATGACAGGTACACTATATCCTATTCTGTAACCCCGACAACGTGATTACGTATGCCAGGGTTTTTTATGGTATAGGACGCCTACGGATCGCCTGATGGTAAGCGATTACCGCCGCTCATGGACACCCGCAACACCAGAGGAGTCACAAGTTTTTTTTAATTCTTTTTTGTGTTAGTTGTTGACCTCAGATGGCCTTGACAACTTTACGCGGACTGTGGGTGAGTGCAGAAGGCTCCCAACCCGTTAGAGGCAAAGGTGCGTTGCGTTCCTTTTAAATTTGCCTCCACCAGAAGGGAGTTTCGGTTGGGCCTCCGGTACCCTCACACTCGACGAAACAACGCAAAGGCTATTTCAAGCCGATTTTCAAGACTTCAAAAATTGAACGAAAGGAGTCGACTGTACGAATGACGTAGTGACTAAAGTGTTCGCCTCGTCATTGCCACTTCGATGAGTGTTGTGGGTTCGAATCCCACGCGGGACAAAACTAAGTGTGAACCAGATGATCTGTTTGTCTATTAAAATAGTAATAAAAATCCAGTATTTTAAAGTAATCCTGAGAAACCAACCAACCAATGGCATCCTTTTAGCCATTTATATCCTTTTTTTTATTCCAGTTGCCGTGTGCGTCAGGCCAAGATCCACTGTCGAAAGTTTCCAAGGTAGGTAACTTGAATCTTCCTTGAATTGACATATTAGTTTTTAGCTAAAAGGTAGTCAACTCACAATTCTTATAGTCTAATAGTAACGCTACCCAGACCCTAAAATCTGTGCTAATACAAGCTGACCCAACAAACGTTGTTCTGCCATGTAAATAAATACAAGTGAATACTAAAATAAATTGTAAAATGCATTTTTTTTTGTATTGTGACACCTATATCATCTAGCGGTATAAAATATATATATATATTACGACCTATTCTCATACCTACCAAACATACATAAAAAGTCATAAAAATCGGTCGAGCCATTAAGGGTTTGTTTCTCTCTTAACAAAGATGCTAAGAAAAATAATAAAATAAATCTATGTTGTCGTAAATGGTCTTCATAATATTTTTAAGTACAGTATTGATCAGCATTTTTACCCTTAAATTACTGAAATATCGCACAGTCTAGCAACACTCCACTAAACTTGACAAGGACACGGAGCGTGGCATACTTTTGGCGGCATTTTTTTCGTGTCAAATTCAAGTCGTAGGTAGGTAGGTGCGGCATCGGTTAACCTTTATGAACTTGAGTGATACCTATGTAATATGATTAATAAGTTGTCGGTGTTGCCATGGGTAATCTATTAACATACTATATTAAATAAATTAAATTTACTGAGGTAATTTTTTTAATCAGTTTTCTAATAGTATGTCACTTACGTACTCATAATAAGCTACTGTATAACACCTTTAAGGATCGGACAAGGTTATTATACACACTGTATAGATTATAAAGACGAAAGATTTGTTTGTTTGTTTGCAAGGATTTACCTCAAAAATAATACAACAGATTTTAAAAATTCATATTCATGCTTTAACTGAGTAACATAGGCTATATTTTATTTATTTATTTAAATACTGTTACTAACATAACCTAACGTACTTTTACACGAGCGAAGCCACGGGCAAAATCTAGTACAAAAATAAAATTGTATTCCACTCAAAACATAAATAAGGTACAAGCGTTTTAAATCAGGTAGTAGGGGTACTTGTCAAGTGATAAAGAAAGTTGCACGGAACACGTTATGACGTAAGGTCGCTATCTAACTACAGCTATCCGAGGGAGATAGCGAGATATCCCTACTTAAGTTTTACCTATCCAATCACTCAATATTAAAATATTGATTTGAAACCAACTTTATTCTGTTTTCAAAAATAGGTTCCTTTTGTTTGCTTTATGTCCTTGTGAGTAAAATAACATACACAATCAGAAATATATATTTATTTATATGGTTCACCAACAGTTATTTACAATATTTTATTTACACATAATACAATTTATAGGTTTAAAACTAATTGCATAACTAATATTAGGAGAATACAGCATGCATTTCAATGTTTATAGTATTATTAAATATTGAATATAGTGTTTTATTGAAAGGAGAACGTGCCGGCAATAAATTTGGTGCTCTACGCGATTTTATGAACTGTCGAAATGTATCCGAAAAGGCGCGTTTGGCTGTTCATAGAGGACTATTAGTGCCTACACTTATGCATGGAAGTGAAAGTTGGGTATGACAAAAGACGCATCAGAGCAGAATAAATGCTGTAAAAATGAGAGCGCTGAGAGACATGTGTAGTGTGACTCTGAAAGATAGAATAAGAAATAGTGTCATTAGAGAGATGACGAGAATAGCAAAGGGTATGTTAAGCTGGTTTGTGTATATAGAAAGAATGGACGAGAAAAGACTGACTAAGAAAGTTTATAAGGCTAGTGTGAATGGAATAGTCGCAAGGGGAAGACCTTTGGAAATCCGTAGTCTCTGCCTACCCCTCTGGAAAAAATCCGTAGTCTCTGCCTACCCCTCTGGAAAACAGGCGTGAATGTATGTATGTATGTATGAAAGACCTAGGCGAACGATTCTTGATCAGATCGGAGACGTTCTGGATACAGGACAGGTTAAGAGCACCTTAAACCGGCAATCGTGAATAAACAATGTGATGAAAGTGAATGAAGCCAGGGAAGTGTGTCAGGATTGTAGCAAATGGAAATCCGTAGTCTCTGCCTACCCTTTTGAGAAACAGTTGTGAATCTATGTATGTATATTTTTAAAAGTAATCAATCACATTAATTTATTTATTACATAAATGCATTAATATTTGTAGCCAGCTACTCTATTACTATACCAAATAACTGTAATCCCAATAGAATCTCTATGCGAATTTCTTACCTTATTTGTCATCCTCTGTTTAGCGATGCAACGATATATCGAATATTCGATATATATCGACCCTAAAATATCGATATTTTTATCGATATTTAACCATATATTACTACTAACTTGAAAGTTCTAAATTATCAATAATATCGCATTGAAACTGTCGATATTATCGATCATCGATATTTTCAGGCCTTCCATATAAATATCGATATATTTTTATAATAAAAATATCTCAGACAAAAATTATTGTAGATCATGCTATTATCTAAAAAAATTGTCCTCACACACACATTGTCATAACATCAACCATTTTTGAGAAAAAGCGAGTACAAAATTTACTTTAGTTGCACACGTTTCCACTCCACCTGCGAGGTAGGGTGCCTAGCGCGTTTTTTTAACGTGGTTTCCTCGGTTGCAGGTAGTACCAGAATCTGTTATATATCTGTAACAACTGTTGGTAAACCTTAATAAATAAACAGCCAAGCGGGTTAGACGGTAGGTACAGCTGACGATGTTCTGAAATGCTTTCGACTGCTCGATGGCGTAGCAGTTGATGTCTCTGCGCCGAGTGTGGTGGGTTCGAATCCCACACGGGACAAAAATTTGTGTGATTCACAACTGGTTGTTCCGATATTATAATATTCTGTCACATACACACAACACCATCTAGCCCAAACTAAACAGAGCTTCTACTATGAGTACTAGACAATGGATAAACATACATACATATACGCCTTTTTTTATAAATACATACATATTATATATAGAAACACCCAGACCAAGACAAAAATCCATGTTCATGCACACAAATGTTTGACTTGTGCGAGAATCGAACCCGCGACCTGAGGCGTGGCAATCAATTCCACGCGACATAGGACTGACTCCTAGCGCAGTCGTTTTAAAAATAAAATATATGTTTCTTCCAGGAGCCACGTGCATCGACGCTAGAACTGCTGTCACAAATACCCCCGGTAACTATATCCTTAAATTAAATAATCCATCAAAGTCAAAAATATATATTTATTCATATAGGTCACAAAGTAACACATATGAACGTCAAAGTTACAGTTATTTAATGTGAACTAGCGGTCGCCCAGTGGTCGAAATTCGAACATAACTGATTTAAATTTTAAGTTTAATCGTTATTAAGGTTTTATTGTGTATAACTTTTTATTAACATTTCATTTAGATTTCGCAAAGGCTATACAGTTTAATTTACCTATCTTTTTCAAATAAATTATTATTTACTTAACGTCGTAAAAAATCGTCGTCCGTTTCTATGATTACTGTCGAAGTTAGATATATGTAGATAGAGTATGAGGTTTAGACCTTACTATCTACTAGCACCTTTAGCGATGAAACTTAGTGCGATAGCCCTCACTACGTGTATAGAAAACGTCCAACGATTTTAATTTAGTTTTACGATATCCTGTCGCTAGGGTTGCCAACTCTAAAATAGAGTATTGTAGGTACTCTATTTCATGTAGGTGTACTTTATTATCTGTAATATTAATAGATTACGCTAAAATACTATTTTTACACAATGTTTACTATACTAATACCAGTCATGATTTATCATAACCCAGAATTGGTACTGTTTACTGATAACATGATGGTATCCCTAAGCCAAATAAGGAGGTTCCTGAACGCACCCACTTTTTAAAATTAACCTCTCCGCTCCTTTTTATAAAAAAACAGTAAAAGTCTCCTATATTTAGACATCAATATCACAGTACTAACGAAATAAATGGATTGAGGACTTAGAAAAACTTCATATGTTAAGTATGTATTTTAGCAAAACATTAGGCTAATAAATTAGAGCGGTCCCCCGACGCGACAACATTTAATCAAAAAATTTCATACGTATTTACGTAGGGTCATAATTTCAAGGTTATTTTTTTTATTTTTATAGGGTTTCACGTTTATACCTTTTTTGTTCTATTTGTGGCTATTTTGTCATAGTTTTTTTTAACTTGTTTTAGGCTTTTTACGTTTATACTATTTTTATTATTTTGTGTCGGGGGTTTTTTAAATTTTTAATTTAATTTTTATTTCTTGCTTTTTGTAGGGACTCCTTAATTTTTTAATTTCTTTTCTTTTATTATTTGCGTTTTAAGATTCAGGTAATTTGGTGTGTAATCAGGTTTTTATCCGTCAAAAAATAACAATTATTAATTTACAGTTGAAGATTTTTTTTTAAGAATAAACAGATTTTTTTGTTTTATTATATCCTTTTTCTAGATTTTCTTTTAGTTATTCAATTTTCGTACAAGTATTTCATAGTTATTAGATATCTTAGGTACTTCAGATCTAGTTTATAAAATGGGACTGGGCAGAAAAACTAAAAAAGCTCAAAACGAAGCTAAAAGGCGCAAATTATCTCGGCCGGAAGAGGATACTTCTGAAAAAAATAGCTTTTTGTTGTCACAAGCTACTCGAAAAGCTGAACTGCGTAGTCAAAAGAGTTCATTAGATAGACAGCGCCGTTTGGATAGTGATGCAGCATCAAAGGCTTTACGGAGATCAAAAGAAACTAGTGTTGAACGTTGTTTACGTAATACAAGAAATGCCAGATATACTAGTACTTCGCGATCTAATGAAACTCCAGATCAACGTACTTCCAGGCATTTCAAAAATGCACAATGTACTGCTGAGTCTCGTTTAAATGAGACTCCAGTACAAAGTTCGCTAAGGCGTGCTACGAATGCACAGTCTACTGCTGAGTCTCGTTTAAATGAGACTCCAGATCAAAGTTCGCTAAGGCGTGCAACGAATGCACAGTCTACTGCTGAGTCTCGTTTAAATGAGACTCCAGTACAAAGTTCGCTAAGGCGTGCTACGAATGCACAGTCTACTGCTGAGTCTCGTTTAAATGAGACTCCAGATCAAAGTTCGCTAAGGCGTGCAACGAATGCACAGTCTACTGCTGAGTCTCGTTTAAATGAGACTCCAGAACAAAGTTCGCTAAGGCGTGCTACGAATGCACAGTCTACTGCTGAGTCTCGTTTAAATGAGACTCCAGAACAAAGTTCGCTAAGGCGTGCTACGAATGCACAGTCTACTGCTGAGTCTCGTTTAAATGAGACTCCAGAACAAAGTTCGCTAAGGCGTGCTACGAATGCACAGTCTACTGCTGAGTCGCGTTTAAATGAGACTCCAGAACAAAGTTCGCTAAGGCGTGCTACGAATGCACAGTCTACTGCTGAGTCTCGTTTAAATGAGACTCCGGAACAACGTGCTTCGAGGCTTGCTAGAGATGCAGCAGCTACAATTCTGTCTAGAGCCAAATTTAGGATAGATTTTAATAATTCAATAAACAAATTTGCTGATACAGTTTGTTTAATTTGTAATAAACTTTGCTATCGTAAGCAAGTACAGTCAGTAACATTAGCCAATTTGCCAGGAGATATACTACCAAATGAGTTAACGCCACAATATGATATTATCTCTGCCTGTCACCGATGTGTCAGAACACTTCGTAAATCAAGAACACCTACTCAAGCCTATTGGAATGGTATGTCATTAGATGAAATTCCGCCAGAAATAGCGACACTATCTGATGTAGAAATACGCTTGTTAAGTAGGATAATTCCATTCGTAAAAATGGTCAAACTCAGTGGTCGCTTCGGACAACATGGTTTCCATGGTCAAGCCGTACTTTTCGGTCAAGATGTTGAAGAAATCGCTGAGCAGCTTCCTCTAAGAATGAGTAGTGCTGGTCTAGTCATAGTTTGCGAACAATTAGAATCAGTTCAAAGATTACGTCGATTTTCTGTAAATATTCAAAAACTGCGAGCTGCATTAGATTGGTTGATTGCCAATAATCCTTTGTATAGAAACGTTACAGTAAACTTTAGTAATGAAAATTACGATGTTAACGAAATTTGTCATGTTCAAAATAACGATATAATACGACAGGAAAATACAAATGACACAATATGTTTTCAAGATATTGGTCATAATCGGCGTATACTAAGAGGTTCATTTCATCAAAGTCACAGTAAATTTCTTGATTTTTCACGAGGAAAGCAGTGTACTGCCAACGCAGCAGTAGCTATTACAGTTACAAAAATTAAAGAAACTGAAACATGGTCTTCAAATATAATAGATTCAATATTGATTTCCGGTGATCGTTTATACTCAAACAGTATACAGTCTCGAAGGGCTCCGAATTCGACCGAAGTTAATATAGAATATTTACGTGTTCAAGAGTTAAAAATCAATTTTGAAGTATTGAATCATTCATGTCTAATACAAATTCCATTTGACCGTAAATATTGATGGATTTCCAAATCTAAAGAATGGCTTAATTCAGTTTTTTACAGAATCTGGTGTTGATGAGGGAGCTATTGTTACATGTAATGGGATATCGGTCGCAATCTGGAAGAGAGACAATCTATATTATTTGTTTGACTCTCATTCAAGGGGACCAAAGGGTCGTGTAGCTCAGGATGGAACAGCTTGCTTGATATCTTTCACCGATATTACACAATTGTGGTCAATTTTAAAATCAAATATACCCAAATCACAGAGAAATAGGCCAGACGATGATCAATATAGTATTACAAAAATTACCCCTGATGTATATTCATTAAATCAAAATGTAAATGATATCCAAAATGACATTCATACTTTAAGATATACCCAGCAGTCCTCTCAATCATCCAATGATTTGTACAATGACAATATTGTTATTACTTCATCAGTTTTACGTGTTGTAGATGAACCTATTCCTGAATTATCCACTGTTATTGACAACAATAACTGTGATCAGTTACCAGTTCACCAACTACGAAGAAAAACCGAGGCTCCTTTACAAATAACCAGGGAGAGAAGAGCAGAAGAACTGTCTTGGTTCCACTTGTTTCCTTACGGCAGAAATGGCTTACAGGAAACTCGATCTCATCCGATTACACCATTAGACTACTGTCAAGCTAGAATAATGGAAGCTGATACACGTTTTCAAAGACATGACTATCCTTTTTATGCATTGTCGGTTATGGAATTCTATAGAGCAAAGCAAAATGTAGGGGTGGTTTTAAGAATGCGCCAGGGAGAAAGTCGACCTGAAAACCTGGTTGAAAATATTCACCTTAATATGCGCAATATGCGTGGATCGAATGCGTACTGGCAAAGTGCATGTTCTAATCTTATTGCTATGGTGAAAAATATAGGCCCTCCTACATGGTTCCTTACCTTAAGCTGCAATGATCTTAATTGGTACGATATATTGAAAGCGCTCTTAATTGCTGCCGGAAGACCAAATGAAAGTCCAAATGATTTAACCTTTAATGACAAAGAAGCATTAGTTGACGGTCATCCTGTGACTTTAAGTCGGCAATTTATGATAAGAGTTAACGCTTTTATGAATTTTTTCAATTTCGACGATCTAATTCTAGGAGGTAAGCTTATAGATTTCTGGTGGAGGATTGAATTCCAAAACCGTGGCAGTCCACATTTGCACATGTTGTGTTGGATTCAAAACGCTCCTAACTTTGAAACTTCTGAAGGTAGAAATTTAATTAATGACATTGTTTCTTGTTCGTTAAATAATGTAGACGATGAACTAAATGACATTGTGAAACGAGTCCAAATTCACTCACATTCCCATACCTGTTATAAAAACAGACAGGACCAACACTGTCGGTTTAATTTTCCTAAACCAGCAAGCGATGAGACAGTTTTATTAGGACCTGACGAAACTTTGCGTAATAATGGACGATTTTGTATTTTAAAAAGAAATCCTGAAGAACAGTATGTAAATAATTACAATCCGCAGATATTGAAACTCTGGAAGGCGAATATGGATATCCAACCGTGTGGTAATGTAACAGCAGTTTCTTATTATATAGCCAAATATACTTCGAAGCATGAACCACAGGATGTAGGTCAAGCGGTAAAAGATGCTGTCAGCAAAGTTCGAGCCTGTCATGGGGATATTGGTAGGCAATTATTTGCTGTTTCTATGGCAATATTAAATCATCGCAGAGTGTCGGCATGTGAATGCGCATACAGATTATGTCATTTGAAACTGAGAGACAGTTCTCGAAAAGTAGTTTTCGTCAACACATGCCGACCTTATGAGCGCTACCGAATCTTAAGATATGACAGTGATGAAGGTCAAACATATCAAAATATATTTGACAGATATATTCAAAGACCAACAAATCTGGAGCATCTAAGTTTAGCAGAATTTGCCGTAAATTATGAATATACAAGTCGACTTGTAAACGACGAAGAAAATGGTGATGGAGAAGCTTATGAAGACCTTGACGAGGGCACTGAAACCACGCGAACAACCATCAGACTTCTAAATGGAAACATAATGAAAAAGCGAAGAAAGCCAGCAATTTTGAGGACTCGCTATTATACCCAAACGGGAGACCGAGAAGGCTATTTTTATAGCTATCTTGTGGCCCATGTGCCGTTTAGAGATGAAGGAGATTTGTTAGCAGGCTATGAAACTTGCGAAGAAGCTTTTATGGCACAAAGAGATCTGTTACGTCCTTTTCATGGAGATTCTGTTGAGCAATTTCAGTTTATTGAACGCGAGCTTCAGCAAATAATTGGCAAAGTTCTAGCACTAGCTGAACCTCCCGCATTTAATAATTTGAATGATCAAGGAACAGAAAATCACGATGTAGGAGCGATTGTTGACGGATATGATCCAAGAATGGCTGATGTTGATATCGAAGTAGAAGAAGTTGAAGAATCAATACCCGTCAATATCACAGACGCAGAGTTTCATTCCATGGTTAAAGGTAAAAATATATGATGAAGTAACAAAACGAATTCGAGATGAGGTGACAAATCAACCAAACACAAATGTTCCATTAAAATTATTCGTCACAGGAGGAGCTGGTAGCGGTAAATCTTTCGTGCTTAAAACTTTAGTACACCATATTCGACGCTGTTACGCTCCCACAGTAGACCAATTGTTGCATGCAATTTTTGTTGAAATCACAGCACCCACAGGAGTTGCAGCACGGCTTGTTAACGGGAAAACCCTTCATAGTGCATTTTCTCTTGGCATCGAAAAAGGTCGAGCCACAGTCTACAGGCAAATGACAGGACAACGTCTGGAGGACATGCGAAGAAAATGGCGTTATATCCGTTGGCTTGTAATCGATGAAATATCGATGGTGTCATATGAAGTTTTCCGATCTATACATCTCCGTTTACAAGAATTTAAAAGTTGTCCAGATATTTTTGGTGGAGTAAATATCTTAGTTTTTGGAGATATAATGCAATTGTCGCCCGTAAAGGGCAGTTGGTGCTTCAAGCAACCTCTTGCATTCCAAGGAGAGCCTCATCTATGGCAATATTTAGGACTTTGTGAGCTCCAAACCAATGTCAGGCAACAAAATGATAGTCAATTTATCGACATTCTGAATAATCTACGGGTAGGGGAGTTGAGTATGGAGCAGTATGAAATTTTACTTGAGAGAAGTCGAGTGTCATTGACTGGAGATTTTGCCGACGGTAACGCTGTACGGATTTTTCCTACTATAAAATTGGTGAATAGTTATAATGACAAAATGGTAGAAATAATGTCTGAAGCAGTAAAATTTTTTACTATAAATGCTCTCGACGAGTCTAAAGAACCTGCCACCTATGGCCAAAAACCTAACCACGTTTCTATCCCACAAGATCCAAACTGTACGGGAGGGTTGCTCAGTTCAATTAAAATTGCAATCGGGGCTAGAGTGATGTTGAGAGTAAATTTAAAGGTGTCTGAAGGGCTAGTTAATGGCAGCATGGGGATTATCAAAAAAATCGAATGGAATGGACTTCGCCGAGACCAACTCGAAGAAGGTGAACTTCCAAAAACAATATTGATTAAATTTGATGACGAGTCTATTGGCAGGAGTTCTAAAGACGAAAATGGTTGGAATCCCATACGACCACAAAGTATAATTTTTCAAGGTCTCAGAGGGTATGGCAACATTGAGAGAACAATGTTTCCGATTATTTTAAGTTGGGCTGTTACTGTACATAAGTTGCAAGGAACCACAGTTGAAAAGGCTGTAGTATATTTGGGCAAAAAAACTTTTGCAAAAGGCCAAGCCTACGTGGCTTTAAGCCGCGTAAAAAGTTTAAATGGTGTCGCTATTTGTGAGCTCGACCAAAGGAAGCTGTTTAATAATCCTCATGATAAATTGGCTTTGGCAGAATTGCACAGACTGAGAAGCAGTAAAGATTAAACATTGGTCACCTCCACTTTAACCTCCCCTAAATTTAAGATTGGTACACAGTTCTAAGTACTTATAATCAATATAAAAATCATAAACACAGTTAATACATTTACTGTAAAAGAAGTAAAATTGTTTTACGGATTATTAGGATTATTAGGTATTATAATCTAGTTAATAATGTACTAAAACCTAAATAAAAAATAATTCGTTATGTCCTAGGTACCAGTCATCACTCCACTTTCCTCATCAATTGATCATTGCATTGATCAGACAAAAAATAATTTCCAAGTTTTTAGTTTTTATTTCGTTAGTTAATATTGCTCATTCTCTTTCAATATAGTGTACATTATTCTACTAGTCAAGCCCTTTCGTTTGACACCAATATGAGGGAGTTGTGAAAGAAAAATGAACTTCACCATTTTGTGGTGGCGGCCATCTTGGACCAATTTTTATCAAACATAGCTAAGAACACTCCCGACTAATTAACCTTTCAAACAAAAAAATCAAAATCGGTTCATCCGTTCGGGAGCTACGATGCCACACACACACACACACACGCACGCACGCACGTACGCACGCACGCACGCACGCACGCACGCACGCACGCACGCATGCGCACACACACACACACACACACACACAGAGACACGTCAAACTTATAACACCCCGTCGTTTTTGCGTCGGGGGTTAAAAAAAATGAACTTCACCATTTTGTGGTGGCGGCCATCTTGGACCAATTTTTATCAAACATAGCTAAGAACACTCCCGACTAATTAACCTTTCAAACAAAAAAATCAAAATCGGTTCATCCGTTCGGGAGCTACGATGCCACACACACACACACACACGCACGCACGCACGCACGCACGCACGCACGCACGCACGCACGCACGCATGCGCACACACACACACACACACACACACACACAGAGACACGTCAAACTTATAACACCCCGTCGTTTTTGCGTCGGGGGTTAAAAATTGAAATTTGTAAAGAAATATGTAATTTTGTGGTGGCGGCCATCTTGGATTTGAAATTTATTATAGTGTATAGTATTCTATTAGTGAAGCCCTTTCATTTGATACCCATATTGAAGGAGTTGTGAAAATATATGTAATCCGCCATTTTGTGGCGGCGGCCATCTTGGGCCGATTTTCATCAAACATAACTAAGAACACTCCCGATTAATTAACCTTTCAAACAAAAAAACAAAATTCAAATCGGTTCATCCGTTCGGGAGCTACGATGCCACAGACAGACACACACACACACACACACACACACACACACACACACACACACACAGACACGTCAAACTTATAACACCCCGTCGTTTTTGCGTCGGGGGTTAAAAAGAGACATTTTTCGAAAGGGACATGCCAATGAAACATTTTATAAAAAAACACTTTGTGCTCTATAGACATTTTGCAAAGTGGACATCCTGTATCTGCTTCGGAGATATAGGCATCATAGAAGTACAGCCCGTTTTTTATTACCGGTCTCGTCCTATACCACTGAACTGGACCCTGGTAGATTGACGGTCCTTACCCCCCCTAGGGCGCAGTGATAATCGCGCGCGTGTACAAGTACCTGCAGAGCAACCATAGCTAGCAAAATGTGGACTAATACACATTTGCCCACCCCTTGGTGGATATAGGTAAAGACCTGCGATACTCGCTGTCTCCCAATAATAGCTGAACTGAACAGAAGACCACTCCAACCCTCATATTTTGACCGTCCTCACCCCCCCAGGGCGCAGTGATAATCGCGCGCGTGTACAAGTACCTGCAAAAGGAGTACGAGGAGTTGAAGGCGCGGAGCGGCGACGCGCCCGCACTGAGCTTTCTGGGCGACATCCTCGGACGCACCGCTTTCGCCACCGGGGTCAACCAGCGAGCCGTCAGCGCAGTACTGGAGGCAGACGCGTTGAAGCCCTATCAAGGCAAGCGCGAGGCGAAGCCCGAGGTTGGCGAATGCAAGCGCCCCAAGTACAACTCTGAAAACGAAGGTGTTAGGTACGTGGAATATTTTTACAGACAGTGTCCTAGCTGTACCTTGAATCACCATACCTTACCGTGGGAAAAGGAAAGCGAGGTGGCTATGGGTAATCCTACTAATATTAAATTATAAATGTGAAAGTTTGCGAGATGGATGGATAGCTGGAGACCTGGATTAACATATTTTTATCCCGATATTCCCACGGCATCGGGACTTACGCGAATACAACCACGGGACGCAGTTATTATTATATATGCAAAAGTGATTGTATGTTACGCTTTCATGCCTTAACTACTCGACCGAACATTATAGAATGTTGCATACCTACGCGTTGTCAGGGGAACAGAAAAGAATTACCTTTCATCTAAGAAAACACTGTTACTAGTCTAACCTACATTCATGCGAGTGAAGCCGCGAGCAAAATGTCGTATTGTCATAAACAACACCTATATGCAATATTGTAAGTGTTTTGGTACCAAAGGCTGGGCGTAGACAAGTCAGTGAGCGAGTAAGAATCCTCTTTTTATATACATATACTAGCGACCCGGCGCCGCATCAGAAAGTATAAAACCTTAACAAATTATAAACCTAATCTTCTTCATGGATCACTCTATCTACTGGTGAAAACCGCATGAAAATCCGTTCAGCAGTTTCTGAGTTAATCGCGAACAAACGCGGCGGGTGATTTTGTTTTATAATATGTATTATGTAGTGATAGGGATTATTTTGTTCGCAGTGCTATCAAGGAAGAATCAGATGATGATGACGGAGACAGTGCAACACAAGAGGAACCCTGCGAGTAAGTCTCACTTCTTCATGTAGCTCTGTTTATTACACTAACGTGACGTACAAACTTACAACACACCTAGTGGGAAGCAGTTACAAGAATTGCAACACCAGGCACTCGGTGTTGCCAACTCTGTTAACTTGCCGCTTTGTTGCCAGTGTAATAAAATTGAAAACTTGCTACACCAGTGGCGTTATTATGGTGTTGCTAATATAGACAATCGGCCAGTGTATTATCTTATTGCCAGTGTAATAAAACTTGTAGCTTGTAGCATCGGAGTATTATTAAGGGGTTGCCAACATTGTTATCATTCCGGTGTTCCGGCAATACCAGTGTAATAAAACTTCAAAGCGAGTTGCATGTTCGAAGTTTTATTTAGTCAATTTCATACACCATCCCTGGTGAGAAGAAAGGATACAAACGCTTACATCTCCAGGCAAATGTTTAATTGCCACTGTGTTGCCAGTGTAATAAAATTGGAAGCTTGCAACATCAGTGACATTAGTAGTTTACTTTCATACACCACTCCTGGGGGGACAAGCAGTTACAAACACTTTCAACAACAGGCACTTGGTGTTGCCAATTCTGTTAACTTGCTGCTGTGTTGCCAGTGTAATAAAACTTAAAGGTCGCAACATCAGAGGCGTTATGGGATGGGCTGCCAGCGGTGAAAATTAAAACATAAAATAATTACATTTACAACTACAAAATACGACACGTATTTGCGACCTTGCCCAAGTAGTAGTGCCTCGCTGATTTCAGCATAGATGGACCGACTCGACCGGGGAAGGACCCTCTCACAGAATATCGACGTGAAATACCAGTATTCCTACTGTTGTGTTTCGTTCGGTGACTGAGAGTGCTGGAGGGCCAATCACCCTCTTGCCCCCTTCCCGCTCCTTCTCCTTCCCACTTCATTTTCTAAAGGGTCGGCAACGCGCAAGTGATGCCTCTGGTGTTGCGGGCGTCTATAGGCTACGGTGACCACTTACCATCAGGTGGGCCGTATGCTTGTTTGTCACGTTAGTTGTATAAAAAAACGCTCTTAAAATGTATGAGATGACAATTTCAAAGGTTTTACACATTGATATTTTATTTGAGCCTAGCGCGACAGCAATGGTTCTTTTCTCGTGTGTTGATGCCCACATTTCCTCATAATGTGTTAATAGGTGCCCGCAGACATAGAACACTTTTTAACGTTAATATTTATTTTATATATTAAGTAAATGTCCTCAGTTGTACAATTACATCTGAACAATCCTAACCAATATTATAAATAAGAATGTATGCTTTGATTCCCGACGGCTATACGACTTATACCGGCTACGAGCCTGTTCGCCCCTTGACTTTCGCCCCTTTCACAGAAAGACGGAATCCCGCTCGCTGTCACGCCTCAACTACTCGACCGATCATCGTGTAATTATACCATACACTTTGTCAGAGGTAGAAAAAGAGCTCTAACCTAACCTATAGTCAATGCCAAATAAGATTGCAATTAGCGGTCATTCACACGGTTCACACCCCCTACAACTGGATACGTCATTTACTATAACGACACTTACAATGTTCCCGTAACGACAGAAACTAGTGTCGCTTGTGAATCGTGGTGAAGGTCGTCTAAACAACTCATGGTCAGACAGGTCAACCTTCACCACGACTCACAAGCGACACTACTTTCTGTCGTTACGAGAACGTTGTAAGTGTCGTTATTATAAATGACGTATACACTTGTAGGGGGTGTGAATGACCGCTGTTGCCATCTTATTTGGCGTAGAATATACATTTTTGCGAACGAAGGCGCGGGCAACATCTTGTAACATATGAAATACACATAAATATATAATAGATATGTGCCGAACTAGGTAATACCCGTGTGTCGAGCGAGAGAGTTAATATTGTGTTCATTTATGTCCCAACAGACAAGAAAATGGTGAGGATGATGGTCTCATAGAAACTCTGAAATTAGAATTCTATGAAGATGACGATTACGAGTAAGTATTATTATACAGCCAAGCAACGATAGCATAGAGGGAGACCGTTGGACTCCCCAGAGGTCTCGGGTTCGATCCCAAGGCGCGCAACTCTGACATTTCGAAGTTATGTTCGTATTAAATAGTTAACTATCGCTCGCTTTAACGGTGAAAGAAAACATCGTGAGGAAACCTGCATGTCTGAGAGTTCGCCATATTGTTCTCGAAGATATGTGAAGTCTGCCAACCTGCACTGGGCCAGCGTTGTGGACTAATCCTTCCACATTGTGAAGAGGCAAGCAGTGGGCCAGTATAATACAGGGCTGATATTAAATATTATGTGTTAAATCCCACGTAAAGGCCGTATACATATATATAGATATTAGATATGTGAAGTCTGCCAACCTACAATGAAAATCAAACCTATTGATTCGCAGCGGCACCCCAGCGACTAGACACAATAGGTCTTCAATTATGTCTAGCATTCCAAGACTTGACAGGTTAATAGATAATTTAGACAGCACGGATGGCGTATAGTGGGTTTCATTAGGCGCTTCACGATTGCAGTTGCGCTGAGTGTTGTGAGTTCGATCCCCAGACGTGACAATAATTTTTGTGATTCGGAAAGGGTTGTTCGGAGTCTGGATACTCGTTTTATCCGTTGTTTGAATATTTGTGAAGTGCTTCGCGACACAGGCATTATTACTAATGCAGGAGATGTCTTTTATACAAGACAAAAATAAAAAAGCGTATGTCTTAAATAATACGTTTAAATATGGTGCTAGTGAAAATTTGTACTAAAATATTTTAGTTCCATTATATGCCGTCATATTTACATTTTAAAAATCTCTTTATTTTTATTTTACAGTGAATATGCACATACTAAGGCGGGTGAGCAAATATCAAGATTACAAGAAATTGGATCCTCCGAGTAAGTTGAAAATCTAAAATATTTAAAACTAAGTCTGCCGACCAACGCTGGGCTTGCGTGGTGGACTAATCTAACAACAAGCCTGGCCTAATGAAGAAGAGGCCCGTGCCCAGCAGTGGGCTAATATATAAGGTTAATATTATTGGCGAGGCTAATACGGTTGGCGCAGTGGTTTATGAGGCCGCCTCGCCACTGTCCCCATGCCGAGTGTTGTGGGTTCGTTCCTAGGACAGGACACAAATTTGTGTGATCCACATGATTGGATGGTCTTTGTGTCTGTAATTTGAATGTTTGTAAAGTCCCCCGCGGCAGGAAACTTAACTAAGCGTTTTTTTCACATAAGATAAAAATATATGTATGTATTGTTTTCAGAGTGAGCTCCGCAATACAAAATTTAATAGCTTCAACAGTATCCAGAACACAAGAGGGTGAAGTTACCAAGCCTGCCACCTGCTCCTCTGCTGACCCCATAAATTACACACCACACGCCGTGAAGGAAGAAATACCTGATGATGAGTACCGCACGTGAGTATTCTATATTAGTCCCTGACAGTAGTTTCACCTGCTTGAAAAGTAAAATCCTCGACGCCGCCGCGGTTGTCAAGAGAACTCCTGCTGTAGGATCAATTACTGCGCGGGGAGTTCACAAATACTTAAAAAACACAGACTTGGTTAAACTGTTCATACAAATGTTTGTTCTTGTCGAGATGACGTAGTGGTTAGTGTAACCGACTGCTACGCCTGAGGTCGCGGGTTCGATTCCGCACGAGTCAAACATTTGTGTGCATGAACAGCGTCATCTATTGAATACTTACGGAACTACGCAGATTCGTCGGTACGAGTAGAGTAGAGAGAACGCTGGCACATTCTCGAATCTTTGTATTGTTACATACCGGGTATGACGTTTCTAGAAAACTTCGGAAACAGTTTAACCGTGTATAAAAGGGGAAGGCCAGCGCTCGCCGAGTCAGTTTACAATTGTAAGCGGTCAAGTATTGATCGAAGCGAACGAAAGCGAAAATACTACGGAGTTTGAAGCAGTTACAGTGAAAAAGTGTAGTATAGTGTTTGTTGTGTTTTAAATTTAATTGTGTGCTTGAATAGAACGTTTTAGTTGGTAATATTGTTTTACATTCTTATCCGTCGAACCCAGCGCATAACAAATTGGTGTCAGAAGTGAGATAAGAATATGCCAATACTACCGAAGGAGGAAGTGGAAGGGGTGCGTACCAGGAACCAGCGCCAGCAGGATGTGGACCGGAGGCGCTTTGGAGACGCCTACTCGCCGTCGTCAGGTAAACCACGTGACTCCGCGGCTACAGCGGAACCATCTAGTGCAGCTCACTTGTCGGTAAACCTTGACCTTGCGACCCTGATGGCGTTCCTGCACGAGCAGGCACGCCGCCAGGAGGAGCAGGCACGCCGCCTCGAGGAACAGCTGCAACACGATAAAGAAGAGGGTATCCGCCGCTAGGAGGAACAGGCACGCCACCAGGAGGAGCAGGCACGCCGCCAGGAGGAGCAGGCACGCCGCCTCGAGGAACAGCTGCAACACGATAAGGAAGAGGGTATCCGCCGCCAGGAGGAGCAGGCACGCCGCCAGGAGGAGCACGCACGCCGCCTCGAGGAACAGCTGCAACGCGATAAGGAGGAGGATTTGCGCCGCCAGGAGGAGCAGCTGATGATGCTGAAAGACATCAGTGCAACGATTGGCAAGGAGATAAAGGAGGTGAAAGAGCAAGTCCAACGCCACGAAAGTCGCATCGCCGAGGTGGGATCGTGACATCTGCGGTTGTTGTCACCACGAGGCACTATTCGACAGCTCATCGGCATCATCAAACGGGTGGACGCAAGAACAGGCTGTGACTGCCCTCACCTTGAGGCTTCGCGACCAGGCCTTGACCGTGTTAGAGGCGCTTGGTCAAGACGTCACGTACGAGAAGCAGTTGAAGGCATTGGAAGCGAGATATGGCACACACCTGGAACATGTGTTTCGCGCCCAGCTGAAAGACCGATCGCAACGTGTTGGTAAAACCTTGCAGCAGTGGGACCTGGAGGTGGAGAAGCTGGTTTGAAATGAGTACCAGTCCTCACCTGCGCTCATCGACGGGAAACTCGTTCAAGTTTTCACCGACGGGATCCGAAACCTGGAGGTTAGGGCCGCAGTGAGACTCGGACATTTCAAAAACCTGGACGCCCTAGCTCACGCTCTGGAGGTGGAAGCAGTGCGACGAGATGATCGCGCTCATCGTATCTGGGAAGTGTCGACTACACCCCGGTGCTATAACTGAAGCGAAAGAGGCCACATCAGGTTGAGCTGCCCGAAGCGAAGGAGTCCACGTAGCAGAAACCAGTCGCCGGTACGAGGAACACCTGATGTGTCTGCCGGGCAACAACAGCAGGGAAAGAATAGACTCCAGGACTACAGGCGGGTGCTAGCTAGTGATAGAAGAGCTCCAAGGATTTCGATCTCACAATCGTGTGACGGGAACAGCCTAACTATCGAAGGCGAAATTAAAAGAATGCCGTGCAAGTTGACATTAGACACTGGAGCTTCTCGAATAATCGCCAGTTTCCGACTAGCAAGTCGGTTTCTTGGGGACTACCACGGGAACTATGAATGTGTACATCTTAGAACAGCTACCGGTCAGCACATAACCGTCCAAGGTGAGAGGGAGGTGGACATGAAACTAGGTAATAAAATTTACCACCACAATGTCATCGTGGCTGACATAGTGGGCGACTGCATCCTGGGTTTAGACTTCTTGCGGAAGCATCACTGTGATATCGACGTTAGTCAAGGAGTATTGAAGTGTGGATCAAAAGAAGTATTCGTGAAGAGCGAATCATCGGGAAAAGTGTACTGCCTAAAGAAAGTAGTACTTCGTCCGAGGTTGAAAACAATCATACCGGTTTGCCTACCAAGGAATTCTGATCAGGCAAATCGATGTGTATTTATAAAAGGGTTGGACAACGATGCTCCTTGGAAGATTGCACGCACTTTGGCGAAGGATACCAACGTTACATCGGTACGCGCACTGAACCCAAGTGACAAGGAGCTGGTACTCAAGAAGGACATGATACTGGGCACCTGTAAAGGAGCAGTTTGTATGCGTAGATGCCATGAACAGCCTACCAACGCCAACGTTCAAGGGGCAAGGTACGGCGTGATTTCTCTCTTGAAGGACTGCTGGAATAACCTGTCGAGAGAAGAAAAGAACAGTGCTGAGACGATGTTAAACCGATTTGCCGACATCTTCTCGACAAGTGATGCTGACATAGGCAAGACTGCCCTAGTTCAACACAAAATAAATAAAAGTGGCCGGAAGTGTTTGCAATTCCCAATCAATAGGCATCTACGGTGGCCGACAAGCTAGTCCACGAAGTCTTTTGTCATTTCGGGGTGTCATTAGAGATCCACAGTGACTAAGGTCGGAACTTCGAGTCTGAAGTTTTTAAGGAGACATGTCGTGTGATGACGTGATGTGGGTACCCCACAAAACGAGGACGACTGCTTATTATTCGCAATCAGACGGCATGGTTGAACGATTTAACCAGTCTCTGGAAAGATATCTGGCGAAAGTTGTAGAAAGCAAACAAAGGGATTGGGACAAACATATTCAACCGTTTCTCCTGTCATACCGTAGTGCCGTTCACGAAAACAAATCAGTAAAATATTGTCTTCTGTTTATGCGAATGTTATTCATTGAAATTAAACTACTATATACGGATAAGTTAGTCTCCCCGTGACCATGGCTGCTTAAAAGCAACCGAAACGTCGGGCAAAATGTAAACCTGAATATAAATAGTTTAAATAATTTTATTAGCTTATAAATTAGTAAAATTAAATAGTAGTAGTAGTGTAATAGTTTCAAAATTATGTAATACAGTGAATCAGTGATTAATAAACAACGCGATAAAATCCGTATATAGTAGTTTAATTTCAACACATCAGTAAAACTTGAATTCGCTAACTTCGGAAGAGAACTACGATTACCTGCAGATTTGATCACTGGCATCCCACCTGAATCTCCACGCAGGATAACAGATTATGCGAATGATTTGCGCAGCAGGATGAATGATGTATACGAGCAAATCAGACAGACCGGTCAGCAGATGTCTGAGAGGTTGAAGACCCATTACGACCGGAAGACGAACAATAAAGGCTTCGAGGAAGGATCGCTGGTGTGGTTACATAATCCGGTATGCAGTAAAGGAAAATCTCCTAAGTTGCAGTCAAAATGGAATGGCATCTATCGCATAGGCGCTAAGATGAATGACGTCGTCTACCGGATCTAGAAAGGACCAAGAGGTACACCAAAGATCGTTCATGTGGATCGATAGGCACGCTACTACGGATCCAACAATGTTCGGGACGAACATTTTTAAGAGTAGGGTGGTGTTACACCCAGTTCTATCTCTCGGTATTGTGTGGAAGACTCGGCAGTTCCGTCTAATATTTTATTACAGCGTCATCTATTGAATACTTACGGAACTACGTAGATTCGTCGGTACGAGTAGAGTAGAGAGAACGCTGGCACATTCTCGAATCTTTGTATTGTTACATACCGGGTATGACGTTTCTAGAAAACTCCGGAAACGCTTTAACCGCGTATAAAAGGGGAAGGCCAGCGCTCGCCGAGTCAGTTTACAATTATTGTAAGCGGTCAAGTATTCATCGAAGCGAACGGAAGCGAAAATACTGCGGAGTTTGAAGCAGTTACAGTGGAAAAGTGTAGTATAGTGTTTGTTGTTTTAAATTTAATTGTGTGATAGAATAAAACGTTTTAGTCGGTAAAATTGTTATCATTCTTATCCGTCGAACCCAGCGCGTTACAATATCAATAAATTAAAATTATAATTTTACATTTCACCCGCAGCTTTCGTTGATTTAGATTCTGTTAATAAACTACTGTACCTACTTTTTCTGGGTTGAAGGTGTGTTGTTTGCTTATTTGTTACCCTTCACGTCTTAACTACTCGACTGATCATCATGTTTCGCACACACGTTGTCAGGGGTATAGGAAAGAACATAAGGTATATTTTATCCAGTAGTATTAGTATGTAAATAATATAATAATAGTGTCGTGTAACTCGTACAGGTTAGAGCCGCAGATGTTCGCCCGCACGTACTCCCGGCACGGGACGCCTGGCAAGCCACGCGTTCAGGTGAAGGTGGAACCGATTGATGAACACTCTCACCCGTGAGTTGACTTCTTGTTTTATATTGCATTTTGTTATAAAGTGCCTGTTTGCTATGGTATGGTTCTTCGACGTCTTCTTCTTTCTACATCAGGCAAAGTTTTAACTTAATGAATGTTGCAAAATACAGCGGCAGATTTCAATCCCTTACATAGGACCATGGATAACTCAGTTGGCAACGGGACGACACTGTTTGTCAAGGTCGCAGGTTCAAATACTGCTGTGTAGATTGGTTTTCCTTTGTTAGATTTAAATAGTTTCAATATAGTGTTCAACGATGTTCAGAAGCTTTTAAATTAAAGTTTCTTGAGCAGAAATTTACGTCCTTTTTATGTTCGTGTAGACGGGTTGTATAATATAGTAGAGGACTCACATTTTTTTATTATTTAAATCATTAAGAATAGTTACCCAAACTCCAAAATACATACAAACAATTTTGAAATCTACTCAAAAATAGGTTAGATATAATTAATCGTTTAAAATCTGGTACTTATCAAATGACGTTGTCTATCCTGCTCTTACTTGCACAACGCGTAAGGAAAAGGACAAGGATGGCATAAAGTCACATGCTACGTATATAGAACACACTAATCTCTGTTCCTTGAAGTTTGAAACCAAGTGTCAGTGTTACGTCCTCAGGCGTGCTCATCGGTGTGTTTGTATGTATGTCGCTCAGAGACCAAGCCTCCAACTTACAGTACACAATAATAATGTTACACCCAGTGCCATCTCTCGGCATTGTGTGGAAGACTCGGCAGTTCCGTCTAATAATTTATTACAGCGCCTTCTATTGAAGTCTTACGGAACTACGTAGTTCGCCGGTACGAGTAGAGTAGAGGCAACGCTGGCACATTCTCGAATCTTCGTACTGTTACGTACCGTGTATGACGTTTCTAGAAAACTCCGGCAACGCTTTAACCGCGTATAAAAGGGGAAGGCCAGCGCTCGCCGAGTCAGTTTACAATCGCAAGCGGTCAAGTATGCATCGAAGCGAATGGAAGCGAAAATACTACGGAGTTTGAAGCAGTTACAGTGGAAAAGTGTAGTATAGTGTTTGTTGTGTATTAAAGTTAATTGTTTGCTAGAATAAGACGTGTTTTAGTCGGTAATATTGTTAACATCATATCCCTCGAACCCAGCACGTAACAATAATATAATAAATAGTATGTATATTTGGCAAACGTCGTTTCTTTATCCGAAGTTTTCGTTATAACGTACTCCAGACCGAATTTCGGTCACGGCAGTCGGTTCAGCCTCCGTTAAGATTGGCCAATCTTATCGGAGACTGGCCATCTGCACAGCCGATATTATAGTGCACAAGTATATTCGCAAACACAATTGCATTCTCTGTTCCTTAACTCTCATGATACGATGGGACGTCACCGACACGACCGAAGAGAGTTCAGGCGCAGGACCAACGGCGCAACGTGCTTTCCGAGGCACGGGGGTGTCTAACACCGACAACTTCCTAACTCCAGGCTGCTATTGAGATCTTAACAGAAAAACCCAATAACTTTTTGTTGGCCCGAACCGGGATTCGAACCAGGGACCTCATGCACAGCAGTCACAATTTACTACCGCTGCGCCACGGAGACAAAGTGTAAGATTGTGCCTGGCGAACAACTAAAGGTTTGCTGATTGCGACCTACTCGTGTTTGAAAGCTATAGCTCGCATACCGCACCAACACAGGTTAACTATAGAAACAAATGGTCTTTGTAATACAAGGCATATCTTGTTTCGTCTAAAATGCAAGTTTTAGTGCTATCTATATAGAGTTGTTGTCTATGTGAGAAATTGTACATTATTTTATACACAAGAGCATCAGTGACTACACATCCAATCCATCGAGAGTCGAGAGTTCGATAAAAATTTCTGTGATGCAATAAAAAATATTTATGTATGAAAAATAAATTTCTTTCGATTTTGGGTGTTCATCATTTTGTTGGCCTCGATGGCGTAGTGGTTAGTGTAACCGACTGCCACAATTGAGGCCGCAGAACCCGCGACCTCAGGCGTGGCAGTGGATATGGCAATGGCAATGATAAACAAAGATTATTGCAATTTATTTTTAAGAACACTATTTTAAAACTATTTAAATCTAACAAAGGAAAAACAATCCACGCATCAGTGTTTGAACCTGAGACCTTGACAAACCGTGTTGTCCCGTTGCCAACTGAGTTACCCATGTTCCTATGCTATGGATTAAAATCTGCCGCTGTGTTTTGCAACATTCATTAAGTTTACACTTTTCGACCCTCCGACTTTTCGGTTTCTTCTCAGTAGCCGTAGTCACGGGAAGACCAAGATGGTGGTTGTGGAAGAACCATACCATAGCAAACAGGCACTTTATAACTAAAGGCAATAACCAACGCGACATTTGTTCCAGGGAGCCGATCGACAACGCGACAGACGACACTTAGTCGCGTACTATGAACTGTACCTACTTAACTTTGTGATTTTAAGATATGAGTTATTTTAATTAGAATTAAAACTTATCTCATAAAATACATTTAATTAAGGGCCGGTTTTTCGATCGTCAGATAACTATTATCTGAAGAATAAATATGGCGGTATGACATATTTTCTATACAAAAGCTGTCAAAACGTCAAATATATTCCCCAGATAAAAGTTATCTGACGATTGAAAAATCGACCATTAGACGTAAAAATGTTGTTTTATTTACTTAATTGTTAATTATAGAATATCTTGAGGGCGCAGCGGGAGTGTTGTAGCGGAGCGAGCACTTTTATGGTTAGTAGAGTAGTTTTAAGGAGTAACTGCGTTTAAATAGATACTATGAATGATATGTTAGGAGATAATATTTATTCTAAAGTCAATACTGGTAAAAACACTTAACAACTGTTACTAAATGGTAAATTAATAGTACAAATGGTAGAACATTCAATGATAAACTTAATGGTTTAATGGAAGTTGAGCTCAGTCGCTGCTCGATGGCGAAATGATTTAAGTCGAATAAAATTAAAGAAATGACCGTGTATCAAATATGCAAAGACAAAATATGTAAAGCGATAATCGAATCCAAGACCTCATACCCGGCAGTCGGATTAGCCACCGCTGCGCCACCATAGCAATATGTTAGTAATAACACATGCATATTGACAATATTAAAATCCAAGAACACTACCTGATCCGGGCATCGAATCCGAGACTTTTACGCAGCAGTTGCATTCACTATCGCTGTATATCCGTGGCAGTCAATATATTACGTATACCATCACGCATACTAAAATAATATGAGTTGGGAGCCTTCTGCGCTCACCCACAATGCGCGTTATATTTATAAATAAAATATAACATAAATAAAATTAAATTATAGTCACAATCTGTTATAACGACATCGAAGGAACTTCTCATATTTGGTCGTAAAACCGATAGTCATAACAGCCAGTGATGTTTTCGAGGTACAAAGTATTTTTTATGAATAAAATAAATAATAATAAATAAAATCCTTTATTTCTTTATCAACAGGTTAAAACGAGTAGAATACGGGATCTGGACGCACAAAATATCGATAAATGCTAATACGATGCTACAAGATCACGATGCACGTTACTGCGAAAGACCGTCTCTGCGAAGACACTATACTTCGATGCACGTTACCGCGATAGATCTTCACTGCGATACTACTTGACTTCGATGCACGTTACCGCGAAATATCATTTCTATAAAGCGGCGGGCAATAGCTAGTACCTAATAAACGCTTGAAATTTATAAAGAAATTAAGGAATGATTAGGGGAAAATTTGTTTTACTTCTTTTTTATAGTAGGTATATGTATTCAAAACAAAAGTAAATATGTTAAAATACCCATGCCATAATATAAGTATAATTAATCAACTTGACAAAAATACAGACTTAGATATAACAAAAATGTTAACAAAAACATATATTTTTTAAACAAAATTTAAACAAAGTCTTAGTATACTTATTGATTAGTACAAAAATATAAATTATTCAAAGAATTTGTAGGAGAAAATTAGTTTTATTTCTTGATGTAGCATATATATGCAAGACCATCTAAATATGTTAACATATCCATATCACCTTTCTTATTAATATGCTCTTGGATTTTTTTGTAATACTGCGTTTTTGTTCTTCCTTTTTTTTCCATCAGACCAGCTAATCTTTCTATTTCATACTGTGTATTTTTCTGCTCTTTTACAAGTTCTCTCATTGTTTTGTATATATTTAATTTCCTTCTGTTAAGTAGACTATTCCATCGGTTATTCCAGCTTTCAACTGCATTTTGCGTGATGGGTATACCCGCGACAAAGCAATCCCAAACAGACCATAAACTAGGTGGGAAAAGGGGTGGTTTCTTCTTTAATGTAAATTTTGGTTTATTTGGAGAACACGATGATATTTTACTAATATATGTGCCATTTACGTAGTACTTACTGAACCAATCTACCACTGTTTTCGACTCATTCGGTAGCACTTCACGGCGAAAACGGTGTTTAAAGTATTATTTTTGATATAAACTATACATCGTTTTAAAGCTCATACTGTGACCTTTGTAATGGTGGTTATTTGAACTCTGAATTCTCCTGGACACGTGAGTAATCATCAAATACAATTTATAAATATTTGCAACGGCTAATAAACAACTCTGCGTAACTGACCTGCGCAACCCGCGGTTCACTCGCTGCTACGCACACATAGACGAGCTTTACGCGCACGGCGCTTTACAATCAATCGCATTCATCGCTTTATCGCTGGCTGCATATTTATTTTTCTACTAGACGGCTTCGGAATATTGATTTTTTCTTTATAAAAATCTGTTCACGAAATAAGGATACAAGATGTCTAATGCGATTGGATTATGTGCCGGATGCCGCAATAAGATTGTAAATAAAGACCATTTAAATTGTGCATTTTGCAAGCTTAAATATGACCTTAGCTGCGCGAATGTACCGGAAAAGCGTTTTTCTGCCATGTCTACCGATCAGAAAACTAAATGGAAGTGCCCTGGATGTCGTGCCAAGCAACCGAAAACCGACAATACTAACACCCCTTTGCGCTCCGATGATCGATACGAGATGACTCTGGATATGCCTACTATGAAATCTCCACCTGAAAACGACAATATAACCCTCCGGAAAAAAACCATGGCTCCCAACTCTCAAGAAGACAAAAATCCTACCTTGCCTTTGACTAAATAAGCCGTCAGGGAGATTATTAGAGAGGAATTTTCTGTGATGCGGACAACGCTCACACAGGAAATCCAGCATACCCTCAAGCAAATGGTCAGGGCTGAACTTCAATCCATCAAGTCCGATATCTCAACCCTGGAGAGCAGTGTTAAGTTTTTGGATGATAATTACGAGACCACCAAAACCGCAGTCACAATGTATCAGGAATCACTGACTAAACTAACGAAAGAGAACTCTTGCTTAACCAACACTGTTCAGGATCTACAAGTTAGATTACAGATTGTCGAACAGCATAACAGATCAAACAACATTGAAATACAGTGTGTCCCGGAACACAGACAGGAAAACCTGATCTCAACAGTACTGCAACTGTCCAAAGTGACATTCATCACTGTACCCGTGTCGCAAAAGCCAACAAAGATGATAAGAGACCAAGAGCGATTGTCGTAAGATTGGCGACACCCAGACTCCGAGATACATTTTTAGCAAAGTCCATAAGTTACAACAAAGCGAATCCAAATGATAAGATCAACACCAGCCACATTGGAATTGGAGGTGATATGTCACCTATATATGTCCTCGAGCATTTATCACCCACCAACAAGAAACTACACGCCGCAGCAAGACAATTAGCTAAAGACAAGGGGTACAAATTTGTTTGGATAAAACAAGGAAGAGTATTTTTGCGCAAAAAGGAAGCTGACGAATCGATTTATGTTAAGAACCTGGAGACACTTAACAAACTTAAATAGCCCAATTTGTCTTTTTATATAAATTTATTTCTATTACGACTTGATTATCATAATGTAATCTATTTAAAATTCAACAGTCTAAACATATATTACCAAAATGCCCGGGGTCTCAGGACCAAAACACATGACTTTCTCTGTAGTGTTACCAACACTAGCTATGATATAATAATAATCACCGAAACATGGATAAACAGTAACATATATGATGGTGAGTTATTTGATGAACGATACATAGTATATCGTAGAGATCGCATAAGTACAGGGTTCCACGCGGGTATGGAAGGTGGCGGTGTGCTAATAGCAGTAGCTAAATATTTAATTCTGTCCGGTACTACGAAGGAGAAAGTCAGTGTGAAGATCTTTATGTAAATGTAGAAGTTAGTAAAGGCAAATGGGTATATTTTTGTGGTGTATACCTTCCTTCTCCAATAAATAAAAATATATTGGAACATTTCATTGATAACTTTAACCGAGTATCTGATAGTTTAGAAAATGTGTGTATTGTTGGAGATTTTAATATGAGCTTTATCACATGGCTAGATAATAGTGATCCTGTATTTAATAAGCATTTAAATCTGGCGCATATGCTTTTAGATTTCATGTCTCTTAACAATCTCACCCAATGCAGCCGCGTTACAAATAATAGAAGTGAAATACTGGATTTGGTTTTGTGCAATATGGCGAATTTAAGTGTTAAGGCTTCCACAGATATATTGGTTGGGATTGATCCGCTACATACACCGATGGAAATATATTTTCAGTTTAGTGACAATAAATCATTACAAGCTAGTAAAGTACTCAAACGTAACTTCTTTAAAGCGGATTATGACAAAATTCAAGCTGATTTAGGAATAGTTCAATGGGACAGAGAATTCGGCCGTTGTGAAAACTTAGATAATATGGTGACAGTATTTTACGAAAAAATAAACGACTCAATTGAAAGGTATGTGCCAAAGACTAATATTAATAGCGGAAAACACCCACCTTGGTTTACCAAGCAACTAATTAAACTGGTCAAAGAAAAAGATAAATTAATCCGCAGATTTCGAATTTACCAAAGCCCCTTAGACGAAATCTCGCTAAAAATTTTAAATAAAAGATGCAAATCTTTGTCTAAAAGTAGTTACAATAATTACATAAATAAAATAGAAGATAGTATCAGAAAAGACCCAAAATATTTTTTTTCATACTTAAAAAATAAACGAAACAGTGATACCCAATTTCCTCAATCAATGACTTTAAATAATAATCAAGAATCTCATGGTTCAGGCATATGTAACCTGTTCGCATCCTTCTTTTCTTCTACGTTCAATAGTTCAACCAATAATAATTCGCAATTTTCAAGGGAAAATGTTTTAAGCAGCAACAGTCTAGGTAATCTGTATGTCAACTGTGACACTGTGTTCAAATATTTGAAAGGTATTGATGTGAACAAAGGAGCGGGGCCGGATGGAATTCCACCATATTTCATATCTAAATGTTCTTCTGTCCTATGCTACCCAGTCTTTCTAATAATGAATGAATCATTATCACATGGAACATTCCCAAGTGCATGGAAGATTGCTAAAGTAGTCCCGATTTATAAAAATGGTAACAAAAACGATATAAGCAATTACAGACCAATATGTATACTGTCTGCCTTTGCGAAGTTATTCGAAGCCATATTACATCCTTACTTGATATCTCACACGAGCCAGATTATAATAAACGAACAACATGGTTTTGTAAAATCCAGATCAACGAGTACTAACCTGGTTACCTACCATAATGAATTAGTTAATGCCGTAGATTCTGGTATCCAGGTTGGTGCTGTGTACATGGATTTTGCAAAGGCATTTGATAGAGTTCATCATTCGGTACTGCTCAAGAAGTTAGAGATGTATGGTATTTGCGGATCCCTCTTGGAATGGTTTAGATCATATTTGTTTAACAGAACTCAGTATGTAGTAGTAAAGGGTTTTCATTCTGATACATATGTAGCCCCATCTGGAGTCCCTCAAGGTTCTCATCTAGGTCCATGGCTGTTTAATATATTCATAAACGATATAGTGACATGTATTAAATATAGTAGCGCATATCTTTTTGCGGACGACTTAAAGTTGTCTAAAAGTATAGAACAGCCCCTGGATTGTCAACTACTACAAGAAGACCTTAACTCAATTTCGGAATGGTGCATAGTTAACGACATGACACTCAATGCGAGCAAATGTAGTTTCATAACTTTCACACGGAAACATAACATCATTCATTCTCAATACTATATAAACGGCACCGTTCTTCGGGAAGAAACAGTGCAAAAAGATCTAGGAGTTCTATTTGACTCAAAATTAACTTTCGTTCCGCATATTGATTCCATTATCAAAAAATCATTTAAAATGCTGGGGTTCATAATCCGTAACGGCAAGTTTTTCCGTAAAATAGAAACAAAAATAGCCCTATACAACGCCTACGTTCGTAGCAACCTTGAATACTGCAGTGTAGTCTGGTCTCCACACTATAATGTACATCAATTAAGAATAGAGCGTGTCCAAAAAAGATTTACAAGACACCTTGCTTTTTCTTGTCGCGTACATAAAGAAATAACATCATATGATGAGAAACTATTGTTTTTTAAAATAGATAGTTTGGCGGTTCGCAGGCAGTTTCTCGACATGGCTTTTTTATATAAAATACTGCGAAATTTTATTGACTGCCCTCCCCTACTCCAATCCGTAGGATTGCGTGTACCACGTCATATCCCGAGGAGTACGTCTATGCTTGGAGCGTTGCATCAACCCTGTGCGCGAACCAATTTAAAACAAAGCTCTGCTTTATACAGACTGCCAAAATTGTACAATTCCATCTGCAAGGAAGTGGACATTTTTAATGAATCGCACATTACTTTTAGAAAAAATATTATGAGATTGTTAAGTGAAAATAGTTTAAAAACAAAACAATTTTGATACATAAATAAGTAGTTTAAGTATTTTGTTAATAAACAGTTGTATATTACTCTGATATAAAGTTAGTATTATATAATATTAGTTTTAAGCTACCATAATTACGTGCACGCTGTGACACCTTAATATGTTGTGCATTATGTCTTAAAATATGTAAACTTATTTAGATGTATGACCAACTAATGTAACAACAACTGGTAGTCCTAATAAATAAATAAATAAATAAATGCCAATGCTAAAATATGTCGCATTTTGTGAGCGAATTCGCTGTTAATAGTGTATTTTTTACTTAAGCCAGCTTTCTGTATGTGCTTCCAAATATTTTGAGATAAATGGAAAAAGCAACACTTATGACTGCTGTTCGAAAATACCCTCAGACTGGCATTTATAATAGCAAGTTCAAAATCAGATATTATTATTTCGGGATTAAGATCTATGTTCAATTCATTTTTGCAGTGAATTCTTATTAATTCAAAAAATATAAAATATGAGTTTTCTGATTTGTTTGAAAGCAACCCATACGCGAGTGGTACAATTTTTTGTGCACCATACTCAGAACCAACCATCCCGTGCAGTGTAAAAATTTGACAGAACGGGTTGGGGCAGCATTTGAATGTGCCATCAACAATCCAATATTTTGAATTGTTTAGTAAACGTAAATTACGTCCGGTGCTAAAAACAAGAATCGATTCATTTTCTTTATCATTGCCTATATAATGACCAATCAAAAATTGTTCAGGACCAACAACAGTATACTGATGAGGAACGGTAAATGAGTTTAACGATCTTGGTAATGCTGGCTCAGTTCTAACTCTTTCGCGGTGTATTATCATTCGCATCGCCTTTTTCGTGGGCATATACGGGGCAACTTTTTTAGGTACTTCTTGGATTACCTTTTGAATAATTTGTCCCGGAGAATCAAAGCTGTCTGCTGCTTTTTTCTTTAATGATTTTCTTAATACAGAAGATCGTGCTATGTCATGGTCGGGTTCGTGCCTATGCTCTATGCAATTTTTATGTTGAACATAGTGATGCTCACCAAACTTTTTAGTTTTGACCGCTGCAGCACACTTCGAAGATCCTTTTCTTACACAACTCCAATAAAAATTGTCTTCACACCTTTTATTCAAACTGTACAGAAAATTATCCAATAATAACTGGTCTTTGTCTTTTCTTGATTTAATAAACAAACAAGGAGTATCCATGATTACAATTTTAACATCGAACTGATTTGCTATAAAATATCAACACAGAATACAATAAAATCTCCAAATACCCTCATTGTTAAACTCTTATCAAAATAGGAAATGAATAAGTTATAAAATAAATGAATAAATTGCATACTGGATGTCAGCTTATCAATATAAGTATTATAACAAACAAATAACTCATTGCATCCTATAGATCATTAATAATAATTGTACATGCATGGTACAGACTCACAGGAAAAGTAAGAAAGAAGATAAACACAGATCTACAAATAGAAATTACTCATGGAAATACTTTGCTCACAAAAAATATGTAGGCGTCATAAATTGCTATACAAAAATTTATTACATTTTACTAAAATTTAATGTAATAATGTAAGATAGATTATGTTTATTGCATACAAAACAAATTAATACAGAGAAATCAAACTTCAAAACCATGTCAATATAAACGATGGCATGGGTATTTTAACATATTTACTTTTGTTTTGAATACATATACCTACTATAAAAAAGAAGTAAAACAAATTTTCCCCTAATCATTCCTTAATTTCTTTATAAATTTCAAGCGTTTATTAGGTACTAGCTATTGCCCGCCGCTTTATAGAAATGATATTTCGCGGTAACGTGCATCGAAGTCAAGTAGTATCGCAGTGAAGATCTATCGCGGTAACGTGCATCGAAGTATAGTGTCTTCGCAGAGACGGTCTTTCGCAGTAACGTGCATCGCGATCTTGTAGCATCGTATTAGCATTTATCGATATTTTGTGCGTCGAGATCCCGTATTCTACTCAAAAGAGATAATATAAAAGTATGTGTGTGTGTGTGTGTAGCTGTTGTGTGGATGCGGTATATTGTGAAGTGAAGTGTTATTATTGAATGTGTGGGTATATATAAATCCATAAATATTAATAGGAAAAATATATTTATGTATAAAATAAAATTACATTTTGTTTATTTTACCTAAAACGTATAATATGAAAGAACATTATAATTTTTTCTGTATTCATAAAATCTGTAATTTTAGTCTGTTTGGAACACATCTGTCACACAAACATACACATTTTGTAATTCACGTTGGATTTTTATTAGCGTACCGTCAGCGTCAGTTAAAACCGTTTATGACGACATCGTTTATAATATATTAAATAATATTCTACCACATACACACAACTCCATCTAGCCCAAACTAAGCAGAGCTTGTACTATGGGTACTAGACAATGGATAAACATACATATATACTTTTTTTTTGTAAGTACATACATATTATACATAGAAACACTCAGACCAAGACAAACATCCATGTTCATGCACACAAATGTTTGACTTGTGCGGGAATCGAACAACATACCGATTATATTGACCAAAATCGAAGGTCCCGGCTGAATGCTATATGACCGATTCAACGTTTCCGGGCTCAGCACGGTATTGTCGGCGGGCAAATGAATGGTGAAGCTGCTAGTGTTGATAAAGTTGTTGTGGAAGAATGGATGTCGCAAAAGTGGCTTACATTACACATACAGTCAGCTTTACCACAGCTACAAGTAAGTGTTGCGTGTTATAATAACATTTCTTATACATATAGTATAATGTATTTTTCTTACTTGTCTTATTTCGTGTATAGGTAATCTCTCATTTAAAAGATACTATAGTTATTTTAGCAAACGTGAGTATCAACATAAACAACAGTACTGTTCATACAATTATTTCATCCTACAAGTGTTACAAAAACGTGCCGCTAACAACAACAACCCGACCCGAGACTTAACCAAAGGTTAGGTATTTAAATTGTTCCATTCTCAGAACACGGCAAGCTAAGGGGCTTTGGTTAATAACATAAACAATAGTTTGTTTCACACACTTTACACGCCACGGAAAAAGTTTTAGCTCTTGAAACTATTTTGTTTACGAGAATCGAAAAAGATGACAAAGCACTTGAACAAAAGCCTTAAAAAAAATGGTGATCAAAATATGTTGTTGGGAAATTAGTTTTTCGTACACAAACCATTGACAAATACACATGTCATGAATGAAAAATTGTGCTTTACTTGCCTATCCATGAGTCCAAGAAGTATTTTTAACGGAAATTACCGGGAGAGTTTCGCTGCGATTAGATAACCAATACTCAGTAAGAACAATTACATCACATATAATGTTTAGTCTATGTTGAAAATATTAAAGCTATCCATATTCTTATAAATACTGCGTATATTTGGGTTAGTAGTAAGGTTAGTGAGTCCTGATAAACGGAAAGATATTGTATGCAGTCCTCCACTGTACACGCTTTTGCGTCTGAGGCAGAAACATTATCTATTTCTGTAAATAAATGAATATCCATAAACTATTATAATAAAGGGGTAGATCTAATATATACAAGCTAATATGCGACGCTCTTAGGCGCCCTCATAATCAACAGAATTTATATACCTATATTCAGCTGCCTGTCTAGCTGGGCAATCGGCGTCTCACGTCTTGTGGTTGCTTGGCTTTTTGAAGCACAAGCATTTGCACCAAAATGTGCAACAGCACATTTTGGTGACTCCGCTTTTCTTGTGCAGTCTTTGATGGAGTGATCGTCTTCGCCACAATGTCCGCACGTAGAGGTCGCTGTTTTGCACGTCTTGGCTGCGTGTCCGTACTGCTGGCACTTGTAGCATCTGGTCACTATCGTAAAGTCCCTGACCGGACAGGAGATACAGTTAATAAATAATCGATTCTGGGTAATGAGAGCTTTACGTATAATGGCTGATACTTCAATAACGTAGGTGCAGGTCTCAGTATTTTTCTTGCCAGATTTGTGGCTAAGTTTTATTGAGGTCATAAATGTATTTCTTGTCATATCAGGTAGTTTTTCGGCTATATTCTGTTCATGAATATGTACATTTATAAACCTCATTTTCGGCCATTGATGTCGGAAATCCTATTATGATAATACGAGGCGTGCGCTTGTAAGGCTCGTCAACCTTAAGCCCTGATTCAGCAAGTTGGACAGTCTTCTTGAGCTTCTCGATATCTCTTTTGGTCTCAGTACTGATAACAACACCGCCATTTCTGATCTTGCGGACTCCTCGAACTTCCAGTTTCATAGCTTCAGGGCTAATTATTTTCTGGACCATGGTCTTTATATCCTCGCTGGTTTTCGAATTATCATTAGGATAAATGACTACCGAGCTCAAAGTGCTAGGACGAACAAAGTTACTAGTTCCTTTCTTTGCCATATCGGCAAAGGAAGTGCTGGCTGGTACCTGCTTCACATTCGACTCCCGAATGGCTTGCTTGATCTGCGTTAAGGAATCCATTAGTTCTTGTATTTCTGCTGCGTCTTGTAAAGAATTGTGAGCTTGTATGGCTCTGTGCTTGAGTGACTAATATTGAACAGCCATGTGGGCAACTTCGTTTGTTACTTTACGGCAAAGGGTATTTATTTTGAGTTTTGTTCCGAGTTTAGCTTGCCTTCAGATGCAATAACACAAACTTCATTTAAGCACTGCTCAATAGACCCTATCCAACCCTGTATCTCCGGGTTTGACGCTATTTCCATTTTCTCACTGGGCTCAGGTCTAGGTTTTTGAGGAGTCGTAGGTGGGGGAGTACGGCGCGTTATACCGCTCCTATTAAATGGACTGCTATCCATAGTCACTTTTACAATATTAATTTTCTTTGTACAAACTAATTATTATTCACTGTAACATTGATATGCATATTACGTAAGACACATTAATTTAACTAGGTCAATGTTTTTGTAAAATGTAAATTTACAATTTATTATTATTGCACGTCTGTTCGCGACTGTTGTCACGAATGGAGGTGTTGTGAGAAGTTTGTTCCATATACGTAGCATGTAAAGTTATGCCATCCTTGCTTTTGCCATATCCTTTTTGTTTAAGTTAGAGCAGCACTCATATAATCTAAACAGGCAAAAAATCGCTTTCAAATGTGTCCGGACCGATCGACCTCTAGGAGGCGTCTCGACAGATGCGCGTATTTTGGCAGCCGCCTCTAGGAGGTTGATCGACAGACGAGGGGCAAAAATTTTACTCTTCACGATGAACTAATTATTTGTTATACTCTCACCTATAGCACAACATTTTGCTGCGGTAACGCAGATATACATACATACCGACTATTATATTATAAGCGAGCCGCGGCTCCGCTTGCAATGTATATTTTGTCAATATAATTATTTCTATCTCTCGAAAACAGTTTTTTTTTCTGAATGTAAGCTACCCTATATCTTTTCCTGTAGTATTAGTTTGGATAGTTCCTTCTTTGACTACGCGAGCGGCGGCGTAGTACATACTTTAAGTGGTGGCCTCACCACTGCGCTAAATGTTGAGGGTTCAATTCCAGGATCTATCTCATTCGGGCCTCTAGAGTTATTTTGCGGGGAAGGCCTAAATACCGCTGTAGAAATTTGGGTTGGAACCTATCATCCTGGGTTGCCGCGGTGGGTACTGGAGTTGCCTTAAAAAGGCACGTCAGAGGTGCGTGCCTTAGAATTAAACCAAGACCTCTGCATGACAGTCCAACGGTCATCCATTAGGCTGTCGTATTTTATACCAAACAATCGAAACAAAGAACAAAAACTGCATTTCTGCTTACACCCTCTCAACGGATCCTTACCTGCGATATAATACAACACAGACTGTTCACAGCAGGACCTCTGAGAATTGTTACTAGTTGCATACGGGAAGGGCCCGGGGACAGATTCAAATAATGATGGGAAAATATTCTAAGTAATATTTTAAATTCGATTGTGAGTTTGTTTAATTAATAATGTTTGTTTAATAATGTTTAATAATAATGTTTGTAAATTTTGCGCTTTCATGCCTTAACTACTCAATCGAACATCATGAATTTCGCATACACGTTATCAGGGGTAGGTACAGAAAAGGACATAGGGTGCCTCTCATCCAGAAAAAGTACCGTTACCGAGTAAGTGAAGCCGCGGGCAAAAGCTAGTACAACAAGTAAACAAGTCATAAAAATTAGAGGGAGATGGCGCTATGACAGCAAGGGTTTGCTCGCAAGCAACGTCATAAGAGACAGCAATTGGCACCTCTAAATCGAAACCTAAGAAGATGAGTCTAATATGCTCTATATTACATGTCAATGTATATTTAATTTCATAACACATATTTTATCATCGCTACCCTCCGTAATCTATTTGAAAAATAATGTGTACGTTTGAATTGATTGAATATCACTCGTCACATAATTCAACAAACCCTGATCTGTAATATTGTATATGGTTCCTAAGACTATGATTAATTTAATTAATAAGTAAAAATTAGGCAAATGCTATCCTTTTTTTGTTATATTTAGATGATAATGAGCAATTTTGGTTCACTCACAATTATTATGATATTGTTGTATTTTTCTGCTCAGTTACAGATAATTTACGTAAGTTAATAAAACACATTCTTGAGTCTTTGTGATATTGATTTGTAATCGCGAGTTTCAACAATATTACACTCGCCATTTGACGAACAAGTCAATTTGATAATACAGGAAATACTGAACTTATTAGAGAATGTGGATCGTGTAGTATTAACATCAATACATACAATGTAGGCACAAAAATAACTTAAAATTATATATAGGTAGTCATCTGACCACTTGTATATTTTTTTAGAAAGCGAACTGATTATGATGTATATTTTTAGCGGTAACTAGACGTTGTTTTAAATATAAAGTAATATTAGAATTATCTGACTAAGGGGCGGAGTCAAATACCGCGCCATCGTGACGTCACGTGACGTGAGCAGTAGAGAGGGCAGCGGTCGCCTCCAGCACAGCTAGCGGAGCGCGCTCACTTTATTGGCGGCATTCGGACCAGACGGACGTATTTTAATAAGCGTTATTTTGTGATCAGTTTTGTTATAAAATTAAAGTCTACTTTTGGTGAATATATTTTCTTATTTTTTAAATCTTCTTGATTGGTTTGTAATATCAGAAGTGGGATAGATATACCACGAAGCCTTGCTGGTTGTTATCTCTGTTAATCATTTAAAGCAATTTTAATATTTTGTTTTGCTCCTTGTCATTTTGAGTTTTAAATTCAGTGTTGTGGTGAGTTATTATAAACCGTAAGTACTCTTTAATTTTATAATGTCGGGTCGCTCTTCGCGATCTCATGAGAGATCTGATAGTTCACGTAGACACCGTAGTAGGTCACGTAAGGAACATGTTCATTCCCATCGTATCTCTCGTAAGCGACGTCGCGATAATTCATATGCTGGACGTGATAGTCCTCGTAATAACGCACTGGACACGATTCTTGTTAGATTAAATGCAATCGAGGACAGGTTATCTGCCTCTGGATCTGAGGCATCGCGTCCAGGGCGTGAATGCCACACTCCGCCGTTGCCTATTGTTACAAATACAGTTACCGCACCGGTTGAGTCTGTTTGCGAAACTACAAATAAGATTGTAACCGCGTTAACATCGCTCATTACCAAACCTAGTCATTATTACATCTCGAATTTTGACCCTAAGATACACGATTTCGACGTTTGGTGCGCAGAGGTTGATAAAGGTCGTGAGATTAATCGCTGGGATGACCGTGAATGTTTGTCGCGTATAGGGCGTTGTCTGAAAGGCGATGCACGTACGTGGCTGGACGATTGGGTGTCCAATGATCGTTCATGGACCAATTTTAAAGTTGAATTCCGGTCACTCTGCCCTCGAAGCGTCGATATCGCAAATATTTTATTTGATGTTATGAAAACGGACTCTAATAACTTTCCTTCATATGCCGAATTTGCACGCAAGTCGTTGTTGCGTTTAAATATTGTGAAAGGGCTATCAGACGATCTAAAAACGGCTATTGTAATTCGAGGTATCACAGATCCCCAAATCAAAGCCACTGCCTCTAACGCTAAATTACAACACAATGAATTGGTAGAATTTTTATCCGTTTATACGAAGCCTAAGACAGATTCTCGAAGTACCCGCAATTTTGTTCGACCGTTGAATTTATCCGATGCTAATAAACATAAGGCCTCCAAGCCAAATACAAAGTGTTTTAATTGCGGTGATGTCGGTCATACGAAATTTCATTGTTCCAAGAGGCAGAAAACGGAATCTTGTAAACCGACTGCCGGCTTAGTAGTGCCAAATAAAACTCCCATATCGTGTACTTACTGTAGCAGGATAGGGCATACAGTTGACAAGTGTTTTGCCAAGCAACGCGTCGAATCCAAAGGTCAGAATAGTAGTAATGTAAATTTTTGTCAAACGACGTCCGATACAGTAATACAATGACAGCGGTAATTAATAAGGTTCCCGTAGACGTTTTAATCGATAGTGGTTCTGATATCTCTTTGATTTCTGATACAGTTCTCAAAAATCTAAGTTGCAATAAAGTCCGTCCATCGTATCGGTTAATGCGTGGCATAGGTAGTCAGGAAATAGAATCTACCTGCTATGTAACGACAGTGGTTGAGTTTCCTGAGATATCTATAGAGGTGGATTTATTTGTTGTGCCTTCTAGTTGTATTGGTGCGTCTTTATTGCTAGGTACAGATGTACTAAATCGTAAGGGGGTTACTTACGTACGTACCACTGATGGACAACGATTGGCAAGGGTAGATAGTGCAGCTCAGGTACATCACATACGTGATTTAGAATCTAACTTAATAAATACACCATTGGTAGGTGAAGAGAAAAATCGTTTGATTTCGCTGATTAAAGAATTTTCCGATTCTTTTGTTACTGGAACAGCGACATCCACTGTCAATACTGGCAGTATGGAAATTAAGTTAAACAGTGATGTTCCTGTGCACTATCGTCCTTATAAGCTTTCCGCTGACGAAAAGTTACGGGTCCGCGACATTATAAGCGATCTATTGAGTAAAGGGATTATCCGAGAGTCGCAATCGGAGTACGCGAGTCCTATCATACTTGTCAAAAAGAAAGATGGGTCTGACAGGATGTGTGTCGACTATCGCGCATTAAATGCAATTACTGTTAAAGATAGATTCCCTTTACCCTTAATTGATGATCACATAGATAAGCTAGGCAACAGTAGATTTTTCACGAGTTTAGACATGGCCACTGGATTTCACCAGGTACCCCTTAAGGACGAAGAATCAATTAGGAAAACTGCGTTCGTCACACCTGAGGGCCATTTCGAATATCTGAAGATGCCCTATGGTTTGACGAATGCACCGGTGGTTTACCAAAGAATCATATCCAAGACTCTAAAACACTTAACTGACACTGGGAAGGTCCTTAATTACATAGACGATGTGCTGGTTCTGTCAGATTCCATAGAGGAAGGGCTAGATTTATTGCATCAGGTGCTCACATGCCTCACGAACGCAGGTTTTTCTATAAATTTGAAAAAATGTACCTTTCTAGATACAGAAATTGAATATTTAGGAAGACTCATTAGTCAAGGTCAGGTACGCCCGAGCCCTAGGAAGGTAGAAGCTTTATTAAAGTCACCCAAACCTACGAATGTTAGGCAAGTGCGGCAATTTTTGGGTTTAGCTGGGTATTTTCGACGTTATATACCTAGTTACGCAGTTAAAACTGCTTGCATTGTAAGGCTTACTAAAAAAGGTCAACCATTTACTTGGGGTGAAGAACAAGACGCGGCACGTAAGTTAATCCTTTCTTGTTTAACGGAAGAACCTGTACTTGCAATATTTAACCCAAAATTGCTCACTGAGCTTCACACGGATGCCAGTGCAATCGGTTATGGCGCGGTTTTGCTGCAAGAACACGATGGTAGACGAAAACGTGTTATCGGATATTTCAGTAGAGCAACTCACGGCGCGGAGTCCCGATATCACAGTTATGAGCTCGAGACTTTGGCCATAGTGAAAGCATTACAACATTTTCGCCACTATCTTATTGGTATCGACTTTAAGATAGTGACGGATTGTAACTCGCTGAAATTGACCGAACGAAAGAAAGATCTCATCCCACGAGTAGCCCGTTGGTGGGTCTACTTGCAAGATTTTCGTTTCACCATCGAATATAGGAAAGGAGTCCTAATGCAACATGCCGACTTTTTAAGTCGAAATCCGGTGAATGTGTCACATATTCGTCGGCCTAATAATTGGGCTCAAATTGCCCAGACAGCCGATTCTGAGACACAGGAACTGATGGAGAAATTGAGAGACGGCCAGTTGGATCCATCCCGATATGTTGTTAAGAACAATCTTTTGTACTACAAGTACAGTCCTACCGGCGAGGAGTCACGTCTCCTATGCTTTATTCCAAAAGGTCACAGGCTGAGCCTTCTACGCGTATTTCATGACGATCATGAACATATTGGCATGGATAAAACCGTCAACTTGATCTTACGTCATTTTTGGTTCCCGGGTCTAAGGCAATTTGTAAAAAAATACATAAGCCATTGCGTGGTTTGCCTATCACATAAAAAAATCCCTAGGGCTCCGCGTCAGCCCATAGAATCTTGGACTAAACCTGAAAGTCCCTTCTCCACTGTTCATATGGATGTGTTAGGTCCACTACCAGAGTCGAATGGGTTTAAGTACGTTTTGGTACTAGTAGATGCCTTTTCAAAATTTTGCCTCCTATATTCATTACACAGACAGGATACTGACGAATTAAAACGCGTTTTTACAAACGCCATTTCTTTATTTGGTACACCATCCTTAATTGTAACCGATCGTGGTAGAATGTTTGAAAGTTCAGGGTTTCAGGATTGGGTCTCCGGGCTAGGATGTGCCACCCACTTAATAACGCCTGAAATGCACCAAGAAAATGGTCAAGCCGAACGATACTGCCGTTCCGTCTTGAACATGTTACGTGTCGAAGTAAACATTAAAGGCAGTAGCTGGTCCGACACACTGTGGAAAATTCAACTAACGCTTAATATTACTAAACAAGCTACTATTCAAGTTTCACCTCTGCAACTGCTAATTGGAATTGAAGCAACCACACCTGTATTGAGGGCGCTGGTGAGGGATGTAGCATTGGAAAACTCACATTCGAACCGCGAAGCACTGATGGCTTTAAGGCGACAACATGCTACAGAACTCTTAGAAGCGAACCGGGCCAGACAAGACCAGCTTATCAACGAAAGGCGGAAACAGCCTCGTGCATATGCTCTGGGCAATTTCGTGTTTGTCAGCAAAAGTTCACAGAGTTCTGGCAAGTTGGATTCCGGTATGAGAGGTCCCTATAAAGTCATACAGCAGCTCCCGCACCACCGCTACGAGTTGGAGCTCTTAGCAGGGTCATATGGCAAGAGGACCCAAGCAGCTGCGGAACACATGGTTTTATGGCGCGGAGAGTGGACGCCGGATACGTGTGCAGCCTTTTTCACTGGTGGTGAGTGATTTAGCCACGTGCGCTTGCCCTATGGCAGCTACCTATGGCGTGTGCTTTATTGTCTAGAAGCCACGTGCGCTTGCCCTATGGCAGCTACCTATGGCGTGTGCTTTATTGTCTAGAAGCCACGTGCGCTTGCCCTATGGCAGCTACCTATGGCGTGTGCTTTATTGTCTAGAAGCCACGTGCGCTTGCCCTATGGCAGCTACCTATGGCGTGTGCTTTGTTGTCTAGAAGCCACGTGCGCTTGCCCTATGGCAGCTACCTATGGCGTGTGCTTTGTTGTCTAGAAGCCACGTGCGCTTGCCCTATGGCAGCTACCTATGGCGTGTGCTTTGTTGTCTAGAAGCCACGTGCGCTTGCCCTATGGCAGCTACCTATGGCGTGTGCTTTGTTGTCTAGAAGCCACGTGCGCTTGCCCTATGGCAGCTACCTATGGCGTGTGCTTTGTTGTCTAGAAGCCACGTGCGCTTGCCCTATGGCAGCTACCTATGGCGTGAGCAGTATTTCTTAAGGGAGTTTACGTATCTCTCAACCACATGCGCTTGCCTTATTGCAGCTACCTATGGTGTGTGTTGGCAATATGATTTCTGAATACATTTTTATTTATGAAACACAAGGATAGCAATGATCATGCACCGGTCGTGGCTGTTTGAGTGCACGCTTACAGTTGTGACACGGGGCTGTTTATTGTTATCACGTATCACGTTACAGAATGATTTGCTATAACAATGTGGTTTTTCAGATGACGATGATCCCGAAAATTCCCAGGACTATGAGGAGTCATCCAGACAAGATGCGGTCGAGGACGCCTCGCCATCAGGAGAGGCCGTATTAGAATTATCCGACTAAGGGGCGGAGTCAAATACCGCGCCATCGTGACGTCACGTGACGTGAGCAGTAGAGAGGGCAGCGGTCGCCTCCAGCACAGCTAGCGGAGCGCGCTCACTTTATTGGCGGCATTCGGACCAGACGGACGTATTTTAATAAGCGTTATTTTGTGATCAGTTTTCTTATAAAATTAAAGTCTACTTTTGGTGAATATATTTTCTTTTTTTTTAAATCTTCTTGATTGGTTTGTAATAGTAACATAATTAATATAATTATAATATATTCTTATGCTTGTATATTTCTAAAATAAATAATATAATTTTATGCTACCTGTTACAGCATGTTACAGTTCTGTTATAAACAGGTCGCATAATTCTCAAAAGACCATGTTCCAAATCGGTACAATAATTTTTTGTATTTGTATCGAAGAATCGTTTACAATCGTTCCCATATTTTTATTTTTGGCGTGGCGTCGATCACGAGCGGTTGGCTTACATAGCATTGCCGATCTTGTTAGTGCGTTCAGTTCAAGAAGACTACTTTAGCTAAATTTTGTGATTAGTTTAGTTGTTAATTGTTAAATTTATCAAGATGAGGCCGCAGCAAAATGGAGATGATGGATTTGTAAGTATTTCTTGTGTAATTGCATTGTTTTTTTATAAGTAGTTATTTTTATTTGCCGCCTTTACATATAATAATATCTCTTCGTTTTATATTATATCTTGCGAGTCTTAGTGTCCATATGACAAAATCAGATATTTTGGTGATGCTGACGATTTAGTTTTAGTAATAGACTATTTAGTCAAATTACTTTACATAAAAACTACTTAAATTAAACTTAATTAAGCGTATTAATACATACTGTGCTTAGGGAGGGCATCCACATTTTTTAAAATAAATAATGTGCTGTAATCTCGCTTCTTATATATAAAGATGAAGATAAAAAATGTAATTATCGTATTACTTGGCAGCAATCCACAGTAATCGGATTGCCCACCCCAACTATTGCTATAGAAAATTGTGTGTTTGACTCTTTTTCTCTAAGCTTTGATCACAATGTAAAAGACATTCACGCAAATAACACATTTAGTACATAATTAGAAAACTAAATACAAAAGAAAATCTAATTCTACCGCCATAATTTAGTAATATTATTAACAAGGAAAGGGTAGAATATGATAAGTACACCATCCTTTTTTAGTGCTGTTCTGGCACTGTTTAGGCAATTATTCATTTTATAATAATTTATTATCTATAATTTATTTTCATTTCCCTTTTTCATATAATTTGTTTGTAATTTATTTATAATATAAATGTTAAACTTCTTTTGGTTAGACATTAGTTTTGTTATTTCAACGGCATTATTTGTTTATACGTTTGTTTAATGTAATTAATCATTTTCGTCATTTTATTAACACACGAGCATAGTCAACAATATAGTTACTATATTTTATTTTTTGTTAATGCATGCATTGAAGCCCTGTAATCGTTTTTGTGGTCACCCGTTGGCGACACTAGCGGGTAAGGTCCTGTCAATACTGACACAGTTGTCAAAAGCCGTACTTGGCGGTACCTAGTCATTGTCGGTTTCTATGGTTACACTTGAAGTGTACTTCTTGTGCTGTTGATTAAACTGTCAACTTAATTCCATACGCTGGTGGAAGCACTTAAGCTGACAGTGTTAGTAGTTTATTGCGTGTGTGCTGTTATTGGCTGCCTTGAAATTATCTCTTCAATTAATTCTTGGCAATATATATATATCTTATTACTTTCATTTCTTAACGTTGCCAACTTAAAGCGGGGAGCTAGCATTATACACAAACCTAATGCCTTTCTATTTTCAATGTTCCGAAACCGGGTATCTATACCAATTTTTAATTTCAATAATATAATTTGTACGATTTCATTATTAATAAATTCACTATTGAGCAAGATTTCTTCGCAAATGTCTACTAAACAATCAGTGAGAACTATTGCCAAGCCCCCTGTTAAATAATTTTCTCCGCTCAGGCTACTGGTGATCTCTTCGAAAGGAGCCAACATATGAACCAAAAACTGTAATATAGCCCAATCCTTTTCTGTAATAATTGGCCAATCTCGATTAATAATTGCCATCGTAGCCTTAATAGCCTCAGTAAGTTCTAGAAATCTTTTCAACATTAAATAGGTGGAGTTTCACCTTGTTGCTACATCCATAATAATTTTTTGGCTGCTCAATACCTAGATGGCTAGATTGATATTTCATGAATTTTTCGGCGGCTTGCGTGCTCCTTTTAAGGTATCTTGCAAAGGTATTCAAGCGTCTTTAACAATAAGTCTTTAATAACATTTTTATAGCATTACAGACATTCACTGCATTGCCGGACACGGCAAAAGGAGATGTTTCATTGTCGGCTATGAAATGTACTATCAGCCAAAAAATAGCTAAAAATACCAGGAATCGGAGCTAAATATTATTTCCTGAATTTAAGTCTAATTACGTTTGCGCTTAAAAATAATAGTTTTTATAATAATAATAATATTCTACCACATACACACAACATCTAGCCCAAACTAAGCAGAGCTTGTACTATGGGTACTAGACAATGGATAAACATACATATATACTTTTTTTTTGTAAATACATACATATTATACACATAGGAACAACCAGACCAAGATAAACATCAATGTTCATGCACACAAATGTTTTGATTTGTGCGGGAATCGAACCCGCGACCTCAGGCGTGGCAGTCGGTTATACTAACCACTACGCCATCGAGGCTGACATTTATATTATTGCCATTATATTCAATATGGCAGTGATTCTCGGTAATTTTGTATGCGTTCATAAATCATATCGAAAGTACGAAAATACTATATAATAATGTAAATAATATATAAATATATATGTCAACAATAAATATGTTTTAGAGTATCATTTATTCATTTCAACTATTATACACATCTTTACAACAAACAATCAACATAAAAATACATATATTCATATAATATAATACTGTAGAATAAACAAACGTTGTTGTTCAATTAACTGTATTTATTTGCGTAGATATAAGTATATACATAAGCAAGACAAGTTACGTGGTACTCTGTACACGGTCCGGAAGGTGTCCGCGGTAACGAAGCGCCTCTGTTCGCATGCACAGTCCCTACTAAAGCTGCTAGTCCGGTTAGTTCCACAGAGATGCGGAAGCGTCGCCGTACGTAACAGCACTTCTCATCATATATATATTAGTCTATGACAGCACTGGCCGTATGGGCCGGCGGGGTTTATATAGCGGGTGGCTGCGTCAAAGTGTGCATGCGCGTGTGTTGGCGCTAAGCGGGGATAGCTATGTGTGCGCCGGTACCGCTGGTCGCCCGTTAATCCTTACGTCTTTGTTTGTTTATGTTACAATACTGATTTTGCAGGGTGCACTCCGGAACGAAACATTTTGTTTGTTTGACATTAACTGTCAATTCAACTGTCATATTGACTGATAATAAATATTCCAATGCTGAATTGGTGTTTCTTATTATTTCCTGAATTCATACGTTTTTCTATAATTTTTACTTCTTTGGTGAATATTATTCCAGCAAGAGTTATTTTAATTCTGACAATTCTAGCATTCTAGGTTATGTATAAATGTCATCTACCTACCAACTTGTCACAGATAGTCCGCACGACAAACGTCAAATAAACATTTTATTTTGCGCAACGAAAACACTAGAAATTAATAAAGAATTGCCTAACTAAATGTATTTAGGGTTACATTTCCCAGGTTGCCTGAGGATGTACAAGTTATAGCTGGAGTCTTATACAAAATTGAAACATCTCCTTTACTTTATGTACCAAGTTCCATTCCAAAACAATTTGTTTTATTTGTTGTCCTAAATATTCACTTGTATGGCTGCCGGGACAACCTTTACAGGCTAATAAAATTGACTTGAATTTAAATTGAGGAGAAATATAGTGAGAGCTGTGACAGCAATGTAACTTTCATTGTTACACGATGACCAACAGTCTGTTGTGATACATGCTGTCACCATTCTGACTCCACTGGAGTCACTCCAGTATGCTCCTGCATTCATTTATAGGTTTTCATAATTATAATGCCGGTATTAATGAACTAGAAATTGTTTTCCTTGATGGTGGAGTATATCCCGGAATCCAGAACAAAAACTTCCGAAACCCTTGATTCACAACAATGCTGAATGGCTGCATGTCGTCTATAAAAAGGCTTAGCAAATCTCTATATTTTTTTTCTTTATGTCTTGTGATACGGGTTTGGCGATATAAGAATGTATAGTTCTTTGACGTTGTTGCCTTGTAATACCACAATCTCAAGATAGCAGCTGTGTAGACATTGAGCTCGTCTCTGGTATAATTTCGAATACTGCGTGGGCAAAAATTATTTCTTTAAGAATTCGTTTAGCTCTTTAGCCTTGTAAAGGTTTGTTAACTTTACAAACAGAGTTAAACTTTCGCATTTATAATATTAGTAGGTATATTGTTTTCTTACCGTTTGGCTCGGTTGTGTGTGACTGTGTTAGTTGCTGTGAGGGAGTAATTTAAGACTGTGGTAGCTCTTGTGCCAAAAAATGCGGATGCTTTGATTTGAGATGGCACATCAAATTACCAGTTGTTGACTTATAACTAATATTTACACTGCAATATTTACAAATTCCTGTAGTTTCGTCCTTTTTGTCAAAATGTTCTCAAACAGGATTAGCTCCTCTTTGCCGTCTCGACATAATCACTTAGTAACTTATAATAATATTTATATTTACACGCTCAAACTAGGGAACTATACCTATACCTACACCAATTTATTTACACTATGATTTAATTGTAGTTTATCTACAAAAATCTATACAAATCACTGAAACCGGCTCCATAATGTACGGTTCCTTAGTTGCAAACACAGGGGAGACTATTTGTAACATTTTTCTGATTACTTTGCATCTAATTTTCTGCAGCCTTCTCAAGCAACACCTTTAACATTACACAACTCTGATCTTGAACGCAGAACCGTGTCTGACATTGATAACGTACACGTCAGCATTACAACAGTAAAAAAACTACTAAAATCGCTCGATCTCGATAAATCAGCTGGACCCGACTTAATACCTCTGTCTTTTCTACATAAATGCGCAGATACTATTGCTATTCCACTCTATATATTATTTAATAAGTCGCTCTCAGAATGTACTGTACCAAGATTATGGAAGATGGCATTTATTACTCCGATTCATAAAAAGGGGTCCAAATCTGATGTAACTAATTACAGACCAGTGTCTAAACTATGTATAGTGTCAAAAATTTTTAAAAAAGTCGTTAAAACCAGATCTATCCAGCCTTAAAAAATAGTTTTAGTAGTTTTCAGCACGGATTTCTCAAGGGGCGTTCCACAACCTCAAACTAAATTCTACTAAATAATAATATTCTACCACATACACACAACACCATCTAGCCCAAACTAAGCAGAGCTTGTACTATGGGTACTAGACAATGGATATACATACATATATACTTTTTTTTTGTAAATATATACATATTATACATAGAAACACCCAGACCAAGACAAACATTCATGTTCATACACACAAATTTTTGACTTGTGCGGGAATCGAACCCGCAACCTCGGGCGTGACAGTCGGTTACACTGACCACTACGCCATCGAGGCCGACAAATAAATGAGTATATAACAGAAGCTATGAGTAGAGGTAGTCAAATAGACGTAATTTACACTGACTACACGAAATGTTTTGATAAAATTGATCATTCCATCTTACTAGCTAAGCTACAGTTGATAGGCATGAGGAGGTGACCAGTTGAGATGGTTTTCTTCTTATATAACTAATCGATCCCAAGCAGTAGTGATTAATAATTATGTGTCTAGCTGGGTAATGGTGCCTAGCGGAGTTCCCCAAGGCTCACATCTTGGCCCTCTGTTATTTCTGATCTTCGTAAACGACATTGATCAATGCTTCCATCATTCTCGCCTACTGTCCTTTGCGGATGATATGAAGATTTTCAAATCAGTCTCAACGCCTGCCGATTGCCTCGCTCTCCAATCATAGCTATCACGCTTAACAGATTATTGCATCCAGAACAAGCTAGATTTGAATCCTACCAAATGCGTAGTAGTTACCTATAGTAGGAAACCTGTTGTATTACCATCAAAATATCATCTAAACGATCATAAACTTATAAAACTCCGTAATGTCCGCGATCTTGGTATTATACACGATTCTAATTGATTTTTGATGATCATATTGATATTGTAGTTACTAAGGCTTTGAGAGCGTTAGGGTTTGTGATGCGAGCATCTAATAGTTTTAAGGAGGCTAAAACTTTTAAAATCTTGTATTGTACTTTTGTGCGTAGTATATTGGAATACGGAAGTCAGGTCTGGAACCCGAGATATAATACATATGCAACTCGAATTGAAAATATACAACGCAAATTTATAAAATTTCTATGTTATAAGTTGAAAATAAAATATAAGTCCGATAATTACTACAAACTACGAGGGTGCGTTTTTAAGTTCGCGGAATGGAATAGAAGGGGATGAAATAATATTACAAAATTATTTTTCCTTTTCAATATATTCACCTGAAACCCTAATACATTTCTCAGATCTATGAATTAACTTATGAATACCTTCATAAAAAAATGTTTTGTCTTTCTCTGAAAAATACGCCGAAACTGCATCCTTCACTTCTTCATCGGTTGAAAATTTCTTTCCTCGAAGCTCTTTTTTCAGATTTGGAAAGAGATAATAGTCGCTGGGAGCCAAGTCTGGGCTATAAGGTGGGTGATCAATGATATCGAAGCCCACCTTGTGCAAAGCAGCCAACGCAACTCGACTCTTGTGAACAGGAGCATTGTCGTGCAAGAGCAGGACACCTTTGGTCAATTTTCCTCTTCTTTTTTCTCTGATTGCCTCTTTTAACTGCTCTAAAATTGAAGCGTAGTGTTCTCCGGTTATGGAAACACCTTTTTCTTTGTAATCAACCAACGAAATTCCTTCCGTGTCCCAAAAAACTGTCGCCATGAGCTTTCCCGCCGATTGCGACACCTTGAATTTCTTAGGCGGTGGTGTACCCTTTTTATGCCACTGCATGGAATCTTGTTTAGACTTAGGTTCATAGTGATGAACCCAAGTTTCATCCCCAGTAACAATTCGCTCCAAAAAACCATCCTTGTCTTCATTACACTGGCTCAAAAACGCACGCGAACACTCGACGCGCTTCTGTTTTTGAGGCGGTGTGAACATTCTAGGCACCCATCTTGCACTGACTTTGTCATGCCGAGATGATCATGGAGAACCTTGAAAATGGTCGTTTCAGATACTCCAACCATCTCTGCGATTTGTTTTTTCTTCAAACGTGCATCCTCCAATATTAATTTTTCGATTTTTTCGATAAGATCTGGAGTGGTGACCTCAACAGACCGCCGAGGCCGGGAATCGTCTTCAATTGATTCCCTGCCTTGCTTAAAGAGGTTGTGCCACTTGTATAACATGGTTTTTCCTGGACAAGAGTCCCCGTATACAGATGACATCTCTTCCAAAATGGTTTGAACATTTTTTCCTTGCTTGGTAAGGAACTTTATAACGGCGCGGAACTCGATTTTCTCCATACTTCACAATTTCTTCCAGATTGAGTTGCTTGAGGGACGATAGTTCAAAGACTAATGACCTCATTATGATAATACTCGGTATATATACTAATTATTAGTTGCTAAACACGTTAGTGACTAAACAAGCATCCCCACCACCTTCCATACCCTCCATTCCGCGAACTTAAAAACGCACCCTCGTATGTGCTAAATTTCATATCTTGCCGTTAGCCAACCGCCGTTTGATAGCAGATGTCGTGTATCTAATGAATTTGTTATCTGGCAAAATAAATTGTCCAGGTCTACTTTCCAAAATAAATTTTAATGTACCTACGAAAAGCACGAGACGATATAAGCCTATTTACCTGCCTTTAGTATCCACAAATTACAGACAGAATACATTTCTCTGGCGAGCGAGTGATACTTTAAACGAACAAGTAAGAAAGTTCGACATTGACGTTTTTAATACTCAACCGGATGCAGTGAAGCGCATGCTCAGTCTTGATTTTTTTGAAAGGTATAATTCTGATTGATTTTACTTTATTTGTTATATTTTAGATGTTTAAGTGATAAAGTAATTACTGTCCACGCAATGTTATTTAAGAATTAGTCGTGGAGACCTATCATTGGCTCTCTGTTGCATATTTTTTACACTACTATGTATTTCAAAGCTGTTGGTCTTCCTGACAAATAAATAAATAAAAAATTTAAAAGTAAATGATCGCGCGCTATATAAACTTCGTGTACGTAATGTAAAATCAAAACATAAACAAATGTAACCTTGAAACAAATAATAAATTGGTCATGTTGACAATAGGTACGGGACCTGAGCGCACTATAAGTAATGAACCCATTAAAAATAAGAGAAATAACATTAGTTTGTAAGTTTTATTGTACCTATTAAATAATGAATATTATAACAGTCATTTACCCAAATTTCTGTAAAAATATTAAATCTTATTCATCCTATAAAAATGCATCCGTGTCTGCATACGCTTTATAGCTGTAGGTACCTAACCTACGAAGTCCCAAAAATCATTTCATTTCTAGTAATAATAATTCTGTAGTACGCTCCTAAGTTACGCGCCATTTTAGTCGGGTGTAAGCACGTAGGCACGTGGTTAGTCGTTCGGTCACATTCGTACTCGTTCGTATTATTGACATCGGTCGTTGTCGGTTATAGTCAGCATTATTCGGTATCACCTATGATCGCGTTAAATTTCGATCGGTGTAACTGACATCCATTGCACAATATTTTTCGTTTTTTCGGCATCGGATGCCATCACCATAGACTAACATCGTTGGTCAGCAACGTTTTTTTAAAAACGGCCTCCTCTAGCTGTAGTGACAGCTGAGTTTTGGCGGGAATGAATATTGCAGGGGTTTGTGAATCTATGTGCGCCATATTTTTTAGACGCTTCTAGGAGGCGTCTCGACAGACGGGGGGAATGACGTAGGTATCGTTTTATTTGCACGTCTTGTCAAGCAAGTCATTTTAATTTTTGTTTGGTAAATTGCATTTTGTATTTTGCGGTAACTATTTATTTCTGAATTTACCTGAATTTGGCATGCAAATACGAAGGTAATAATATCATTACTGCTTGATTAGCGTTTTATCTTTAAAACTTTCTCTGTAAATCCTTAATTGTGGCCGAAGACATGAAACCCACCGGAGGTGGTGACGACTACGTAAGTAAATGATACACAACTATATTATTTTTCTATTTTACTTTATTTTTTTGTTTTTTTTATTGAAATTTATAATTTTGTGTTATTACTTACAAATCCTGATAAGACCTCGCATGTTTTATATGATTGTTTGCATGCACTTTAAGAACTTGTTTGACATTCGTCTCCGTGGCATAAAACGTTTTTTCAATTTTACTTATCTATCAGTTCTGTAGCTAATTTTAAAATTGCTATTTCGTTGACCGTCAGCTAAATTGGTAAAAATATTGTAGATACATAGACTACAATAAACAATGTGTTATTATCCTATACTGTAAAAGTGGTCAATGCCCTGTAATTACTTAGGTATCACAAAATAATAAAAATTATCTCATTTGCTAACAGCTTATTGTCTCCTACATCAAACAAAGCAAAATTGCTTACTTTTGAGATACATAACCATCATTTTTTTGTCACATCATTAGGTAAATAGACTAAGTATATGACTAAAGATTGTGACTCGCTTAGCACAGTTGACATTTAATTATATCTAATTACAGTAGCAAAATAATTTAACCTATTGCAGTGGTACTCTGGCGGTCAGACACAATTTGTGTTTAAGAGACAGGTGTCTAACACTAAACACACAACTATGTACAGTCGAAATCGAATAAACAAAACAATACGAACAATTTAGTTATGTATTAAAAATTTAACTTATTCTAATCTATGAAAAAATATTTTAAGCTGAGTACAGCTATAGACTACATTTAGTAGGTATATATGTATATAAGTTTTTTGCAGAATAAACATTTTTATTTCTTTATTCGACATGTTATGTGAAAACATGTTCATAAGCGTAACTTATACCCATACTACATAAAGGTACATATTTAAAAATTCTAAACACATGACAATTAATATGACTAGGTACATACTTGTGCATATTGCTTATGACAGCTATCGGACATAACGTCTGAAGTTCTATGGTCCCTTCAATGTCATTATATCCAGTTTTGACTGTATATACATTTAAATACATTACATGGGTTTTTAAAGCAAAATGAAAAGAAAACTATTTCTGCAACTAAGACAACTTTATAAGAATGAAGAGATATTTTTAAAGAAGTCAATGTTGTTTTGCTACTAACTAATGCAACATGGCGACTACTCAGTCATACTAATAATAGAAGATAAAGATACTTTTATTTGTTTAAACAAGATGAAAAAAAGGATCATCATGTTTTGCCTATAAGACATACAAATATTTAAAGGGGATCTGAGAGAACAACAGGAATAAGTTAAATAAATAAATTTAAATAAAATCATGCCAATAAGAAAAAAAATCACATTCAGAACATTATCAAAATATGGATATACAATTAACAATTAAAATATACAGAAATAAGAAATATTAATAGGGCTAGATGTGCCCGCGATTTTACCCGCGTTTATGGTTACTGCGCCGCCCCCATAGTTTGTAGCTTTATGTTATATAGCCTATAGCCTTCCACGATAAATAGGCTATCCAACACAAAAAAAAATATTCAATTCGAACCAGTAGTTCTTGAGACCAGAGTATTCAAGCAAACGAACAAACAAACAGTTGGTCTTCACCTTCATAATATTAGTATATATTAAATAAAAAAGAGACCATCAATTAAGTTAAATTAAAATCATAAATCAAAATCCTATTCAAAATAAAATTGAAATACAAATCAAAATTCAAATTAAATTCAAATTAAAATTATAACTTAAAATCCTCTAATAGGTGTCATAGAATTAAAATTGAATTGTAGTTGCAAATCAAATTAATTAGAATTCTTATAAAAATAATTATCATATCAGGTCTAATTTAAAATTAATGAATTCTTGTATGTCATAGTAAACTTTTTCTACCAGATGATTGAATAGTTTCTTTTTAAAAACATTAATATTTTGCTTGTTCCAGCATCTGGGTATCTTATTGTAACTGATTGGAGTCATACAGAATACACTATTTCGCATGAGAGTTGTTTTTGAACTATGAAGGCAAAGTCTGCTGGTATCTTGTCTACTACGATTGACTATGTCAGATAACTGAGGAGACAATTTACGGTTTGATTTAACAAAGAATGTATACAAAGAAGGAACAGTGATTAGATATTTAGTTGGACATCGTACTAATGCATCTTTTTTGAGCCTTACATATTAACTCCTTATTAGTAGAATTGCCCCAAAAGATAATGTCGTACCTGAGTATTGAGGATACCAGGCCATTGTACGCTGTAAGTAATGCATCAATATTGAGTACTGAGGACAATTTGTATATAGCATAAGTTGATTTGCTTATTATTTTCGTCATTGTTCTACTTCTGCTTTCCAATTTAGCTTACTATCTATAATGATGCCTAGGAATTTAGTGGTTTCAACTTTACCAATATTGGAATTCTAATACAGTGTTATTAAATTATTATATTTACCAGATTCTCGCTGGCTGAAATGCATGGATTAAGAGTTCCACCAGCAATGTCTAATGTATATCATGCTATGTGCCATAGCTCTGGTTTTAATAAATAGGACAATTCTTACGGATGACACATATGGCTGATTTTAGATTTGTTAGCGACTAAACTAAAACTCATTACAAACTGTTTAAGCTTGTTTCGGATGAGAATTTAACAAACAGGCATGAAGATAAACCTATTTAAATATTCAAAGATCATTATTTAGGTTTCGAAAGTATTGTTCTTGTTACAGACACAGTTTTGATATAGTTTAAAAATAATATTGATAATATAGAGGCAGTCTTGCCACTTCACTATACAATAGCTGGTTTTAACACCACAGTACTCTAAAACAAACCAAAACGTAAAACTGAGCAAAAATAAGAATAGCCATGCAACCTGAAAGAATAAACTTGATTCGAAAAAGGAAATATGTGTTAGCATATTGTACCATTAACAAATAGGCAAATCTTACTCAATATCTCATTGATATTTATATCTACAGGCAGGCAACTATTAACTGGTTATCAACTGTAGTGTCACAAATTAGTAAAGCATTTCAGGTTGGGTGGACATTTCAGCTGTATAAATGTTATTCTGATAAATGGCAAACTAATAAGTTATATATAATAAACATGTTCTTTTTAAATATTTACTTTCATTTTTATTCTAACATAAAAATTAAACATAATGTGATTATTGTGTAAACTCTATGATAAAGCAACAAATCATAAAAATTTGTCAAGTTTGAGTCACACACGAGTCATTCTGTGAAGGTGAACTCGACCTACAGTATACGAGTGAGGCTGGCACTTCAAAACAATCTGAGCTAATATAGTACCTGTGGTAGACGTGGGGATAGTGATCTATTCAAAATTATCCTTGTTTATAATGTCATATTTAAATGAGCACCATTTGGATGGTATACAGAAAGAGGTGAGACAAAGTCATAATTAAATTAATGTTGCTTTTTAATAAGTTAATTATCAGCGCCAGGTTAGTGGGAGACCGTTGGACTCCCACACAGAGGCCTTGATTTAGCTCACAAGATGCATAGATCTGACTTTTCGAAGTTATTTGCATAATAAATATTTAGTTATCGTCACTATAACGGTGAAAGAAATATCTTGAAGAAACTTGCACGTTTGAGAGTTCCCCATAAAGTTCTCGAAGATGTGTTAAGTCTGCTAACCCCTACTGGACATGTTTGGAGCCCTACACAGGATAGCCGGACTGATATTATTTTAATCTATTTTGCAGGAGGAACCAGAGCATCTACGGAAGCTTTTTATCGGCGGCCTTAATTATCGGACTAATGACTCCTCGTTAAAAGAATTTTACGAGCAATGGGGCGAAATAGTGGATGTCGTAGTAATGAAGGACCCCCAGACAAAACGGTCAAAGGGTTTCGGTTTCATCACATATTCCCGGGCGCACATGGTAGACGATGCTCAGAAAAACAGGCCACACAAAATAGATGGAAGGTGAGCACTAACTGTAACATTATAACTAAGTACAACACTTTTATATTCCATCTAGGGGCAGAGGACCTAATATCCAAATTTAAGGAAAGTAGGATATTTTTGTTGAGTGTATTTCAATCAAACGAACGGCCTCTTAGACTGACATGCTGTCATAAACATTTCTTATTTTTTTAAATATACTCTATTTGATTTACCAATCGCTAGTATTCTTGTTAACACCTCTAGCTAAGCTGATATATTGTGTCTGAAGAGGTTTTACATTGGAGTGCAACGGGTGGGATAAAAACAACTTTTATAGTGTAATTAGTTTAGAATTCCATACTTATCCATTTTCAGAGTTGTGGAGCCTAAACGGGCAGTGCCAAGGGAAGAAATAAAAAGGCCAGACGCCGCGGCTACAGTAAAGAAGCTGTTTGTTGGAGGCCTTAAACAGGAGATCGAAGAGGACGACTTAAAAGAGTACTTTAGTTCTTACGGAAACATCATATCAGTGAGCTTAGTGACTGAGAAAGATAAAGGGAAGGAGAGAGGATTTGGATTTGTTGAGTTTGATGACTATGATCCAGTCGATAGAATATGTTGTAAGTCTAAGTGATTATATTCTTATTTCTTAGAAGTCTTGACAAAAACAAAAAATAATAAATAACTTGACAAAAAAAAAAGAATATCATATTCTTTTTCTTTTGTCAAGTTATTATCAGTGGTTGCCAGGCCATCACTTAAACCACTATATTCCTCAAGGGGTAGGCAGAGGTGTATAACTATTTACACCCTTATTTTGCCACATACCTTTCGGTCCCAAGTAATAGGACTCGACACTATTATTTTCTCCCATGTGAAAATTTCCATACAGAAACCTCAGATCTAGTAATCGAACCCACTGGAGGCCTTAATATTGTTAAGTGCTGGGTTCGAGGGATAAGAATGTAAAACAATATTACCAACTAAAACGTTTTATTCTAGCACACAATTAAATTTAAAACACGACAAAAACTATACTACACTTTTCCACTGTAACTGCTTCAAACTCTGTAGTATTTTCGTTTCCGTTCGCTTTGATGAATACTTGACCGCTTACGATTGTAAACTGACTTTAACTGACTCGGCGAGCGCTGGCCAGTGTGACCATCTTGAAATTATCGATACTGCCATAGTTTGGTTTAAAACCTGCCAAATTCTGCCAAAGACTCGAGTAAAAAATGCCAAATAATTGCCAAGTTTGTTTAGTGTCGTAATAGAAGTAATAAAAAAATAAAAAATACCGTGTTTAACATATTATTATCATATTTTTATTATTAATTAGGTTAAATGTAAATTAAACATTGCAATTCGCCTCATATTCTTCATTTTCTTTCTCTTTATACATGGCTTTATTCATACGATTTAACATTTCTTAGTTGGTTTGAATGCAAAGCAATCGCCATACTCTCCAATGCCTTGTTTAACGTGCAACACAGATGCTATGTGTTTGTTTATAAATCTGTTTCGTGTTTTCGTCTTAATTAAATTAATTTGCGAGAATATTCTTTCACATGCAGTGTTAGATATTGGTAAGCAAAGCAATCCCTTTGCGAAATTAGCAATATTTATATATTTGAAGTTTCCATTACTATTTCGCATTTTTCCAATAGCACCCCAAAAATGATCTACGCTTAGAGCAGGATTCGAACTACTGCTACCACCAGATTCTAACAAGTCACTTACTTCTTTGTCAAGTTTTAACTGTCGGTACTCATTATCAATCTCCTGAATTTGTTTCTCATCGGCAAGATTAGGAATTTTTTCTGTAATATTTGCTATAGTAGTACATTTTTTATATACAACGTGTTGAGGGCACAGGAACTGTAACTCTTTGAACAGTGTATTTAATGGCAAGCGTGTTTTTAATTGACTTGAAAGTTCAATCAGAAATGATTGCATATTTTCAAGGAATTTTTGTATTGCACTATTTAAAGTGATGTCTCTTGAAAGGCGAGTAATTTCCCTGCTGACATTAACACCTAAGTATATATCTTTACGAGGTAAAAAGTTAACTGTAAATCTAGGATCTAAACTAAGTGGGTCGGTGTTCTTAATGTAATTACTCTCCATGTAGCAACTTAATAAAGACATGAATATTTGCGAAACATCCCTAAAAACCATGTGTACATTTGCGTAGTCTCCTTGAAATATAACATTTAATTTGTTAACTATTGCCAAAAGATAATCTATTGCATAGAAATATAGTTTTAGAATACTGGCATTAAATTTTTCATATAAAAATTGAGAGGAAATGTTTTTGTCTAGTAAATATTGGCTTTGAAAATAAATTTTAAGTGCATCCCACTGCTCAAGAATCCTGTTAACGCATGCGTGTAATGACAACCAACGTATGTAGTAGTGCTGTAATACTTTATGTTTTTCTGCACTTACAAACTCTTGAAACTCTGATAACTCCCTTTGTCTTTTGCTACTGTGCAGCAAAGTATCCATAAACTTCTTTAACAACTTGATTCACGGCCCTTGGTAATGTGTCTTTACTTGCGTGACTAACTGACAGCGCTGTAGAATGGCAAACATACTTGATAAATAAGCAATGTGGATTGACATCCCTAATTTTAGCAATAATTCCACCATGCTCACCAAACATGACATTCGTGGTATCAGCACCAAAACCAATGGCATCTTTAATATTTAGATTTACATTGTCTAATGCCTTTGAAAGAGCGTCAAACAAGTTTTGTGCGGATTCTCCTTCTAAATCAACCATGGTCAAAAATTTTGTTTTCAATGCAGAAGATTTTTCAGAGTAGTACTTGTTTACGATGACAAGCATTTTATTTGACGAAACATCTGTACTTTCGTCTATTATTAAGGAATAAACTGGTGCACGAGTTCTAAGATTCGGACATGATCTCAAATCTGCGTGCATTTCCTTCTCCAATTCAGGTTTAAGGACATTTTATTTTATTGCAGCTGCTTTTGTTCTTTTACATGAGAAGGATTTTGCCACCTCTGGGTTACTAAAACATTTGGGTATAATTTCACTCAAATGATACATTACGCGAAATGGCAAATTATGTTCTAATAAAAAAGAACACACGTTAAGTTCTGCTTTTTCACTTCTTCTTCCAAGGGTGAGTTCTTGAAATATTGTTGCACCTGAAACAATACAGTGAATTTATTTTAAAATGCAAAATACATTCTAAGAGGCGGTACATACACTTACTATGCATGTATTACGGTTCATGAGACACAGCCCGCTGACAGACACAGATGGATGGACGGACAGCGGAGGCTTAGTAATAGGGCCCCGTTGGCACCTTTAGTTACGGAACCCTAAAAAGTATGGTAAAATAATAATAAATATATTAAGTACAGTTTATTATTCTGAGGTTAACTTACCGATGATTGACCGCTATAGCCACTCATACATTTTTTATGTTTACTAGTAGCGGCATGCTCTTTTAAAGTGGACAGTCGTGTTGTTAATTTGCAGTTGCAGGCTTTACAAAAGGCCACGTCCGGGTCATCTTTAGCCTTGGAAATCCACGACGAAAGTAATGGATCTTGCTCCCACTCTGCTCTATACGCTCTTTCGTATCTACGTTTCATCTTCCAGATACCTACTACAAATATCACCAAAATAACTAGGTATCGATCGCCGTAAAACAGAACCGAAACTAAAGTATCTACGTCTACGACTGATTGAATGAAATAACAATCATAAACTCACGTATAGAGAATACTCGTTTTACGGTTATCAACTGTATAACTACTAATGTTAATGTTCTTAGTTGAATAAGATACAAACATAACACGAGAAGTACAGGGGAATCCCTTACACAGACTACATCCAATATCTCTTACGATCTGTTTTGAGGGTTGCTATTTTCGACAATTTGAGTTGTCAGTATGGAAAATTTATTTTCTACATTACAATACTGCCAAAACCTGCCAATTTTATAAAACGTTAACTAAACATGCCGGAGGCTAAAATAGGAGGCCAATCCTGCCAAAAAGGCAGGAAACTGCCACATATGGTCACACTGGCGCTGGCCTTCCCCTTTTATACGCGGTTATAGCGTGTCCTGAGTTTTCTAGAAACGTCATACACGGTACGTAACAGTACGAGGATTCGGGAATGTGCCAGCGTTCTCTCTACTCTTCTCGTACCGACAAAGTAGTTCCGTAAGATGTAAATAGATGGCGCTGTAATAAATTATTAGACGGACCTGCCGAGTCTTCCCCCACAATGCTGAGAGATGGCACTGGGTGTAACAATATCTTCTTTTGCGCAATTTCTAACACTTATGCACCTGGGCTAACTTCTATAAAATATTGAGAGAATAGATTCTATTCAATATGATTGTTTAATATGTTGTATTATCACTTTCAGTGCAGCCGAATCACAAAGTGAAGGGTCATCGGCTGGATGTTAAGAAGGCGTTATCATCTGAGATGGCGATGATATCGTCTGCGATGGCGGGCGGCGGTGGTCGGCGCGGTGGTGACGCAGATAAAAAGGCTAAAGGTATGTTTGTACTGTTTAATATGACTTTATTTATTAGAGTCCGTCTCTTTTGTGTACAAAATTGAAAACGTTAAGTGGACGATCGAAACTTATTAGCCATTATTCCAAAGGTTGATTCAATGTAACGTCTAGCTCTTGATAATCTATAATTAAATATTTTCTTCAAAGAAATAGCCCGCGCGTATGGTCGCATGAGATGTGTAGACAATCCAAACGCTTCATCTCAACTATGACGTATGGCATCTAGTAGCTGCGGTGTTGGTTGGTTTATTGTTGTAACCTATGGCCATCTGGAATAATGTAGCTTTCAAATAATTAATGAATTTTCACATTTATATGCTCACAAAATTTGCTCTCTCTTTTTATAGTATTAGAGAATTTATTAATTTAATGATATTTTCAAGAGATAATTAACAGATTTTAGGTAAATAAAAATTATTGAGTGTGACTTTAAATTAAATTGTCCGGTTGCTCGTGCGGCAGGGATGAAAAATGATTTATTTGTATTTTGTTTATAGATTTTAATACTAACACTTAGTTGATAAGTTTGTTTGTATACTAACCAGTGGACCAATGTTGTCAAATTAAATAAATGTTTATTATTATTATTATTATTAAATAAAATATATTAAAATCCATTTTATAATGGGTCAAAACAGAAAAACCCAAACAAACTAATGTTGTCCAATATTTTTAATACTTAGTGTAAATCTTGTTTTTCTATAGAAAATATATGAAGGCTGTCACTGCATATAAAAATGTAAACTAAATAAAATCCTCAGATGCAGAGCTCACATTGAATCGACCAGTACAAAAGCCTAAATCAGAAGTGGAGCCATCATTAAATGCAACAGAAAATACAACTTCACAAGTGACAGCACCTAAGTCTACTGTAACACAGGAGGTATGTAGATAGTTCTTGTTATTTTAATTAATAGTATCTGTTATAAAGGCCATGTGCCTCCGCCGCGCAGCGGTAGTGAATGCGACTGCTGTGCACGAGGTCTCGGGTTCGAATCCTGGGTCGGACCAACAAAAAGTTATGGGTTTTTCAGTTAAGAAATCTCAATAGCAGCCCGGTGTTAGAAAGATAGCGGTGTTAGACACCTCCGTGCCTCGGAAAGCACGTAAAGCCGATGATCCTGCGCCTGATCTCTCTCCGGTCGTGTCGGATTACCGTCCCATCGGATCATGAGAGTTAGGTAACAGAGAGTGCACTTGTGTTTGCGCACACACTTGTGCACTATATGTATCTCCTGCGTAGTTGGCCAGTCTCCGTTAAGACTGGCCGCCGTGGCCGAAATTCGGTCTGGAGAATATTATTATTATTATATAAAGGCCATGGTATTTCCAAATTATTCTGGTTTTTGTGATAGTTGGAATGTTATGTCATTCCTATTGACGGCCCACTTGTGAGCAAAAGTAAGCAAATATTATTATTCTTAACTAGATTTTGCCCGCGGCTATGCTCGCATAAATGTTGGTTAGATTAGTTTAGATAGGCAACATTATTTTTTCTGGATGAAGGGTACCCTATGTTCTTTTCTGTTTCCTGAAACGTATATTCGAAAGTTCATGATGATCGGTCGAGTAGTTAAGGCGTGAAAGCGTAACAAACAAAAAAACTCACTTTTGAATTTATAATATTAGTTATGATATTAAGTTAGAATTAGGATTATGCTCGCATTTCTTCTTAATAGTAAGACTTCACAGAATTGCACAGCTGACAGTTTATATCTTCTCTCCAGGGTGCTGCTCTCATCACCAGCGTATACCATTACCTACACCAAGAATATGAGCAGCTAAAGACTAGATCCTGCTGCGGCTGTGACCTGAATCCTTTATCGAATATCCTTAAACGAACTGCTGAAGCCACCAGCGTGACTGAAGACACTGTTCTCGAGATCTTGGAAAAAGCAGACCAGGATAAACCCGTAAGTGCAACGAGGACAAGAAAACGCCGAATATCTGAACTCCAGACTCAATCTGAAGACTTGTCTTCTGTACCCAAGATTGTCGTGACAGATTCTCGAGGTCGACAGCAGTTGAGCAATAGGCTGTATATAGAAGAACAGCCTGTAGAACTATGGTGAGAGATATTACTAGCTTTTATTTTAAACTTCATTTTCTTTTAACAAATACACACGGAAGAAATAATTGGCGCCTGTTGGATGCGGCGAGGTGGTTCGCTGCGATATCAGTCAAATGATAGACACCTACAACTAGTACTAGGGCAAGAGTCTAAATATGATGTTAAGCATCACCTGACTGCACGGATGACGCAGTGCTGTATGTGGTCGCCTTGCCACTGCATCGAGAGTCGTGGGTTCAAATCTCACAGGAAGCAAAAAAATATGTGATCGACAAGTAATAGTGCCGAAACTGTGTTCTTTGTGTCCGTTGTTTGAATGTTTCTAAAGTCCCCTGCGACAGGACAACACCTAGCGCAGAAGAAGCTTTTAAAAATAGGAGAATCTAATATATATCTGTGCATACCCCTTCTAAGAGTGACACTATGTATGTATTTTTGTTGTGTCCACAGTGGTGTGAAACGAGAGGAAGAGGACTATAAACTGAGATTGAAGTTTGAAGATGATGACGAGTAAGTCCTGTGATTATAACTATACCCAACGGTTTTTGTAAGGCAGATCTTCACTACACAGACAAATAAGTTCCGACAATTGACAACAGATGTCGCTGTCCACAATACGCGCTTCGCCATACAAACCTGAATCACGCAAGTGAAGTTTACACAGCGACTAAGTTTATGTATAAGTTCCTTACGTCAACTAGGGCTACTGCCCGCCAGGCACGATCGCCTAGCCTGGGGCCCTATTACAAACTTTTATTAAACCTGTCAAGTTCCAAGCAGTTCAAATAACTGCCAGGTTTTGTTTCGTATTATGACATGTGAATAGTTGATCGTCTTCATGCTGGCTAGTTTGTCGCTGGCCGATTTGTGACTTGACAATGCATCGTTCAAAAATATTTCTCGGTAAATAACGGTTTTAATTCTATTGTATTTTCTATGATAATATAATTAAAACTATTATTTTTAGGCAATAATAAAACAAATATATCTTTATGCTCTCATATGATGAATTTTATTATTATATTTGCAGCATTAAACAAAATATTATAAGTAACTCATATTAGGTTTCAGAACGTCGCGCGTTGCCGATTGAAATGTCATTGCCAGATACACATTAAAAGTTGCTCTACATACATTGACTTATTTATTACTCTACACAATTATTATCTAGTTTTGATATCAATATTATGTACCTAACATGTATAAATAAATTGTTATGTTTTATAAATAATCTTCAATAATTATCACACGTTCTTTTTTTTAACAATTGAACCTGTCTACAAAACAGATGAATATCAGAAAGTGATCAGCCATCGATAGTGCTTACAAAAATCAGATGCATGCTATTTTCGACCTTATTGACATTACTCAGAATGTATCATTTTATTAACGTATTATATGTCAGAAAGCAAGAAAATATATAAAAAATGTCTGTCATGAATTGTCTGTAAGGTCCAAAATCGCATGCACCTGTTTTTGTAAGCACTGTCGATGGCTGATCACTTTCTGATAGTCATTTGTTTTGTAGACGTTCATTTGTTTTGTAGACACAATCAATAGATTTACACAAAAAAAAATCTAGCTTATTTTAGGTACCTATCCCCGTGGTACAACTAGTTGGACATAATTCCACCATTGTACTACGGGTCATAATCATAAATTGACTGAATTTTATTGACTTACCATAGGAAAACATTATTTTATACATATATAATGCAACACAAAATGTACATAACACATGTAAGTACATAAATATAAGATTTTAGTATTTTATTTTGTAATTTTTATTATGTAATGTTAGTAGAGCATAATCATGGCGTCACATTAAAATTTCAATCGGTGGCACGAAGAGGAAATGAAATTCCTTCTCGTACCTAATGTGCCTATCATCCCAAATTTACTGGAAAACAATAGTTAATCATCACAGATTTCATAAATTAACTAAAAACTAGATATATTACATAAAAATAAAAGCAATAATTAATGTAGCTATTCAAAAAAAGCTACTCCAGCATAGCGTAAACTGAATGGTTTGTTTTGTTTACAATATGGCGACTTTAATATGAAACGAAATGTCAAATGAAAGCTCGTAATACGGTATTTGCCAGGAAATACTCGATCACCTGTCACGTGACCGCTGACTGACTGGAGTTAGCACGTTTATAATACGAAATTCCAAGGCAGTTTACTTTACGCCGTATACTGGCCGGAAATAAGAGTTTGTAATAAGGCCCCTGGTCGGAAGATCCTTCCTTTGTTTTTTCTTTTTTTTATACAACTAATGTGGCATACAAGCACACGGCCCATCTGATGGTAAGTGGTCACCGTAGCCTATGGACGCCTGCAACACCAGAGGCATCACTTGCGCGTTGGCGACCCGTTAGGAAAGGAAGAAGAGAAAAAGAAAGTGGAAAGGAGAAGGAATGGGAAGGGGGCAAGAGGGCGATTGGGCCTCTCAAACCCCGAAGACACCAAATAGTGTAATCTGTCTCATTATTCTGCACATATGAAAATGAGTGAAACACATAGTACTTCGCAGCAAAATCTGTTGCGTTGCTCGTCTTACCATTGCTGGATCATCCCTTATTGCACTGGCATAGTTTAAAATCTTCTCCTCCAGTTCTGCCTCACTGTTGATGGGAGAGTTATAAATTCTCTGCTTCATTGTCCCCCACAGAAAGTAATCAAGGGGTGTCAGATCAGGTGATCGCGCAGGTCACCCGACAGGCCCTTGCCGACCAATCTATCTATTGGGATAGCTGTCATTTAAATAATTACGTACGATTCTTGCATAATGTGCGCCCCGCACATTATGCACATCCGTCCATTTGTGAAAACATTCTGCGACGAGTTTTTAGTGATACATCTTCCAAAAGTAATGGAAGATCATCCCTTAAAAGTTGAAGAAATCTGTCTCCAGACAATGTTCTTAGGATTATTAGTAGACCATTCAACATTCGTCAATAAGAGCTGCCCAAACTTCTTCTCCCTAGCCTTTATTATTCCCAAGTCACTTGGGGTCGACTTTTTCTAGTCTAACCGGATTTGACTGGATATAAGTTTTTACTCGGAGCGGCTGCCGCCTGACCTCCGCAACCCGAAGGCTAACGATACCCTAAGGCTAGACCAGTGTCAGGATATTAGAGGGCACTGACTTCCCAATATCGACTGCCATAGATGTTAATGGCAGCCGGCACCGATGGCTTAACGTGCTCTCCGAGGCACGGAGCAGGCGATAATTGTTAATCAATACGCACATCATTTCGAAAAGAGCTGCCCATTTATCGAAAATTTCACTTGAAAAGTGGAAGCTCTTTTTAGCTTCGGGTTCGTCTCCTTTAGGACTCCAAAAATATAAATTTCTGCAGTTTGTGATGCCATCTCTTGTAAATTGGGCTTCATCCATTCAAAGAATAGTTTTTGCAAACACCGGATTACCTCTTGTTTGTCTCTGAATCCATGCGGACATGACACACCATGGGATTGCGTCAGCCCCTTCATGCAAATGTTGCACTCGTTGATAGTGATAGAGATGTAGGCTTTCTTTCTTTAACCGATTCATTGCGGATGACACGGCAGGCGTGCCATATGGAGGGTGACACGAGTATCGTGTCATTTTTAAATTCCTTATAACTCGCTAAAATTGAGATTTTGAGAGGTGGTTCTTGAACTAAGCATTTATTGTTTTGAATTTAGATCATGCCTATAGTCTTCGTTTCTAGATATAATGCGAATCAGAGAATTTCAGGAGTTGACAACCCTGACAACAAAATATATACGTATGACAGTGTGTGATATGGTTTATTTTTGCGTAAAACACTATGGACTCATAAAAAACGTGCCGGCGCGTCTATTGTTTGCGGGCCGGCTAGTTAACAATAACAACCGGTGCCATCTTGCAACCGTTTTAAAATTTTTTTGCTATTCGAAGTAATTTGACGTGACGTGATGTGAACTGTTAACAACAACTGAATAAAAAAGATGACTGATTAACATTAACATGCGCCACGCAGAAGTTTGCGATATGCCATGACGCATTGCTAATCGTCTTGTACTGATATTTGGATCAGCAAACAAATCACGCAGTACAGCTTCTTCACTAGAGACGTCGATTGTGGCACTTGCCTCGCGACGATCTCTACTTAATCCAAGTCCATCAGCAGCCAATCTTCTATGAACATCTTGAAAGTTACGAGCTGATGGTACTGGTCGTCTCGTTGGAAACGTAGCTAAGTAAGATGTACGAGCGCCTCTTGCACTTCCATTACACAGTCCATAATAAAAATGCATATCGGCGATATGCGCAGGAGGAAAATCACTCAAACGGGGCATCGCTAAACAACAATACATAAGAAGCAGCGGCGAATGATTCGGAGCGACTGATCCTTTTTGTAGACTGGGCCCAGCTCACCCCCCACCCTGCACCTCATGCCTCATCCAGCTACAATGACACCCAAACTTTCTGTGATAGATAATGCAATGTTCGAACAAAGATGCACATGGTGATGGATGTGGATGCAAGGTCTTAGTTCAGCCCCTCATAAAAAGTGTTTTGTTTGGGATACAGGTGTGGTTTTTATGTTGTTTTAAAGCTTATTAGATACCGATTAACGTCGATTAATAATAACTACGGGCAATGGGAACGTTTTGTTAATTTATAAAAATACTGCACGGAAATCAGTTTTGCTGTAAAATGTTCCTTATTTTTATGTCACTGGCATTTTTGGTGGTGTGAATAGTATTACGTCGGTATTGCCTACACATTCACTATTATTACTGTTTTTGTTTCAACACGATTAACCACCTGGTTACAAGTTACAAGGTTACAAGATTTTCTTGGTACAAGATCTATAACTGCTAAAAAAATATATTAATAGGTATAAATCGAAGAATAAATTCATTGAAATGAATATGAAAATGAGGTAAGTTTTACTCATTTTCATATGTGCACTTTATGAAGACTCGTACTGTATTATAAAGCTGAAGAGTATGTCTGTTTGTTTGGTTGAACGCGCTAATCTCTGGAATTACTGGTTCAAATAAAAAATATATTTTAATGTTGGGTAGCCCATTTATCGAGGAAGGTTATAGGCTATATATCATCACGCTACGACCTACGGGGGGGGGCCGCGTAGTAACCATAAAATTGGTTCGAATTGAAAAAATATTTTAGTGTTGGATAGCCCATTTATCGAGGAAGGCTATAGGCTATATATCATCACGCTACGACCTATGGGGGCGGCGTAGTAACCATAAACGCGGGTGAAACCGCGGGCACAGCTAGTAATGGATAATCCTAAATCATCTTAGAGCTGTTCGGAGCATATTGCTTAATTTCATATCAATTAAAATATCCGAAAAATATAATTTTACATTTTACAGCTTTCGTTAATTTAGATTCTGTCAATAAACTACTAAACTTTTTTCTTGGTTGAAGGTGTGTTGTTTGCTTGTTTGTTACCCTTAACGTCTTAACTACTCTACCGATCATCATGTTTCGCATATACGTTGTTAGGGGTATAGGAAAGAACATAAGGTATCTTTTACCCAGTAGTATTAGTATGTAAATAATATAATAATAGTGTCGTGTAAATTGTAAAGGTCTGAGCCGCAGCTGGTCGCCCGCACGTACTCCCGGCACGAGACGCCTGGCAAGCCTGCTGAAGTGAAGGTGGAACCGATTGATGAACACTCTTACGCGTGAGTTGACTTCTTGTTCTATATTGCCTTTAGTTATAAAGTGCCTGTTTGCTATGGTATGGTTCTTCCACAACCACCATCTTGGTCTTCCCGTGACCATGGCTGCTGAGAAGCAACCGACCCGTCAGGCAAAGTGTTAACTTAGTAAATGTTCCAAAACACAGCGGCAGATTTGAATCCCTGACATAGGACCATGGATAACTCAGTTGGCAACGGGACGACACGGTTTGTCAAGGTCGCAGGTTCAAATACTGCTGCGTCGATTGGATTTTCCTTTGTTAGATTTAAATAGTTTCAATATAGTATTCAACGATATTCAAAAGCTTTTAAATTAAAGTCCCTTGAGCAGAAACTTACGTCCTTTTTAAGTTCGTGTAGACAGGTTCTAAAATAGAGTATAGGTCTCACATTTTTTTATTATTTAAGTCATAAAGAATAGTTACCCAAACTCCAAAATATGTACAAACAATTTTGAAATCTAGTCAATAATAGTTTAGATATAATCGTTTAAAATCTGGTACCTATCAAATGACGTTGCCTATCCTGCTCTTACTTGCACAATGCGTAAGGAAAAGGACAAGGATGGCATAAAGTCACATGCTACGTATATAGAACACACTAATCTCTGTTCCTTGAAGTTTGAAATCAAGTGTCAGTGTTACGTACTGAGGCGTGCTGATCGGTGTGTCTGTGTTTGTTTTTTTGTGATAACTTTTCTTTAAAGTGATAAAAATACTTCTGTATATCATGTGTATTTAATAATGGTTTGTGTCCGAAAAACTAATTTCTTCAAACATCCTTAGATATTCTTCTCGCCATGATCGTACGTTTCCTCTTGTTAAAAAAAAAATATATATTAATTGTAATTAACTGACGCTTGTAACAGTAATAAAATATGTAACTAATTACATATTAAGCATTTAAATTGCTTACTAACGTTAGGAATTTGCATAATATTGAAATAAAAAATAGAGAACCCAGGCCCGCCTCTAAAAGGTCTACGACGTGGTAGAGGTGTGCGTGTGCGAGGTGGTGTTGGAACGCTACCTGTGGTGGAAGAAGTTGGAACTAGTGGTCGCACCAATCGTGGTGGTTCCAGCGTCGTGGTGGCCGCGCAACAGAAAGTGGTGGTCCCACCAATCGTGGTGGTTCCAGCCGCCGTGGTGGCTGCGCAACAAAGTGGTGGTTCCCCTAATCGTGGTGGTTCCAGCCGTCGTGGTGGCCGCGCAACAGAAAGTCGTGGTCCCACCAATCGTGGTGGTTCCAGCCGTCGTGGTGGCCGCGAAACAGAAAGTGGTGGTCCCACCAATCGTGGTGGCTCCAGCCGTCGCGGTGGCCGCGAAACAGAAAGTGGTGGTCCCACCAATCGTGGTGGTTCCAGCCGTCGTGGTGGCTGCGAAACAGAAAGTGGTGGTCCCACCAATCGTGGTGGTTCCAGCCGTCGCAACGGCCGCGCAATGCTCGGAGTCCATCACGTGCAACCTTACTCTTTGAACGAGTTACAATTGCTTTATTTCTTATTTGTATAAAAAAAAACTGTGCTACATTTACATTTTTACATAATTTCGCCAAACTGTGTAACAGTTTGCTGGCGAACACTGCACTCATTTAACAAATTAAAATTATGTATACACACATTTAAGACATAAGTTTAAGATTAGATACAATATAGTTATTGTTAAAGCAATTAAATTTGTTAGAAATTAGGTTGACTTTGAGATAGATTTAACAATAGTAAAGCTGTTCAGTCTTCAATTTGAACAATAAATATTTGTAACAAAACTCTTCTTTATTATACTGTTCGACAGTTAGCATATATTGAACCTTTTAATGCCCAGGTAATATATTACATACTTTGAACAATTTCATATAGTTTTTATTACATTTTTTTTAGTGTTTTTGTCTACACGACTCTTTAGGAACCTACATTGTATATTTTTTTTTAGAATAGAATCTTTATTTGCTAGAAATGTAGGTATTACAAAAAGGTGTTACAGTAATTATAGCAGATCCATGTACATTTTACCTGTAAGTCATGCAAATTATTTTAAACATTACAAAAACCTACAACTAACATTTTTATATGTAAATGTAATTTGTTGCTAAATTTTTATTATTTATATTTTATCAGTTAGGAACGCATTTATAGAGTAATAACATTTGTCTTTCAGAAAATTAGTTAACTTTTGTTTGAAAATTGGCATTGGCTCATTTTTAATGCATTTAGGTACTTTATTGTATACTACAGGTGCCATGCCAATAACACATTTTTTTAATAATGTAGTCTTATAATCACCAGTGCTTAGTAAGCTTCGATATTGAGATCTCACAATTGCTGATCTTTTCCTAGTTTTTGATAAGAGAGGAAATAGGTGTTTGTTTGTTTTTACAAATACTGATAATTCTAAAATGTATAAACATGGGAGCGTTAATAATTTGTGAAACTTGAAAACAGGGATGCAGCTGTCAGTTACTTTTAATACAAACATTGCTCGAAGGCATCGTTTTTGAGCTTTGAAAATGCTTTCTTTTTGACTACAATTACCCCAAAATATTAACCCGATTCTTAAAACTGATTCAACAAGACCATGGTATGAAACAAGAAGTATTTCTGAGTTAACCTTTTTAGACAAGCTATATAACGCATAGGCCGATGTACTCATTCTTTTGCATATATTATCTGCTTGCGCTTTCCAATTTAGTTGGCTATCTATTAAAATACCAAGGAATTTTGTAACTTTTTCGCTATATATTATTTGGTCATTATAATTTATATTCATATCTATGGGGTAAGTACGTTGGTAGAAGTGCATAATTTTTGTTTTATGAAGATTTATAGTTAGGTTATTATTAGTAAGCCAAGTTATAACAAATTTTAGGGCATTATTGATTTCACTTTTATATGTCTGTCTGTTACGACATTCTATCAACAATGTGCTGTCATCAGCAAATAATACCATCGAATGTGGCGTTTGACGTGGAAAATCATTTATATATAATAAAAATAGCAGCGGCCCGAGAACACTGCCTTGTGGCACGCCAAATTCTATAAATTTACAAGATGATTGGTATTTTGATTCTATTTTACATTTTGGACAGACTTTAGGTATTTCGGTATATTGCTTACGACCTCTTATATAGGATTTTATTAAACTGAGACAATTACCACGAATTCCATAAGCGTAGAGTTTTTTTAAAAGTATGTCATGATTTACACAGTCGAAAGCTTTTGACATATCGGTGTAGATGGCACATACTGGTGTTTTAGTATCCATATTTGGCATTATTTTAGATAAAAAGTCGAAGATAGCCATATTTATATTATGTTTTTTTCGGAAACCTTTCTGTTCACACATAATATTTTAAATTTTGTTAAAAAAGCATATATCCGCTCATAAAATAACTTTTCCATTATTTTGGAGAATACGGGGATGAGCGCGATAGGTCTATAATTGGTCATATCTTCTTTGCAATTCTTTTTATGGAGATGTTTTACAACAGTAGTTTTTAGACTCTCAGGAAATATGCCAGTGGACATGCTGAGATTTATTATGTGACTTAGAGGAGCAGCTATAATACTAGATACAAATTTAATTACTCTTGTCGAAATACCATCGTAACCAACGCTTTTTTTAGTTTTCAAATTTTGAATGACACGCGTAACTTCCGTGTGATTAGTTGGAAACATAAAAATAGAGTGAGGGCTATTTGCGTTTACAATATCAATTTTATTTTCCGATATATGTGTAACTTGATCTAAAAAAAAGTTATTAAAAGATTCCGCTATTTCCGTAGTGTTTGTTATTATTATGTCATGCTTTTTTATTTGAATTATGGGTTCACGAATTTGTTTCTTATTATTAATAATTTGCCAAGTCGTTTTAGATTTATTATTTGAATTTTTTATTAAGTGATTATTTTGAGCTCTATGGGTCAATTTAATAATTTTCTTAAATCTTTTTGAGTAAGTTTTGAACAAAAGCTTATTTTCGACTGTCGGTTGTAATCTATGCTTCCAAAGTAGTTGTCGTTGCTTTTTACTGCAAATTCGTATGCCCTGTGATATCCATTTAATTTGCTTTTCAGATCTTATATTAACAAGTTTATATGGAAAACATAAGTCATGTACAGCCACGTGCAAAAGTATTAGGCACCCCTATTGTTTGTCTCTATCTCAACAATGAGCGCTCGGATAAGGGTTTTATGGTCTTACTATTGCATCGGCGGCATTTTGAAACAAAAATAAAACAATAACAAATATTTATGACACCCAGGTGCAGTTTAAAACGATGTTTTTACAAATTTGCAATTTTAAAGTTTACTCTTTTAGTGTGATATCAGTGCTTGCAGTGAACAGACACATATCGTACGCAATTGTTGTTACCATATTCCTGAAGACTAATATTCATCGAGTTAATAATGCCTAAAAAAGCAGAACTTAGTGCAGAACAGCGCCTAAAAATTAAAATTTTACATGAACGAGGCATGTCTCAAGTGAAAATAGCCCGAGAAGTGAAGTGCTCGCGTTGTGCAGTGCAATATGCACTAAATCGCTTCAAAGAGACCGGTACTCATGAGAATAGGCCAAGAACAGGCAGAAGAAAAATAACTACAGATCGTGAAGACCGATTGTTAATTAGGCAGTCTCTACAGGACCGTAAAAAAACTGCTTTAGAGCTCGCTGCAGCTTTATCTGAAGCAAAAAGCAGATCAGTGAGCGCGTGTACTGTGAGAAGAAGGCTTATTGCAGCTGGATTAAAAGGTTGCAAGGCAAGAAAGAAGCCGTGGCTATCGGAGCACAACAAGAAAAATCGGTTGCAGTGGGCCCTCAGACATAGAGATTGGACAGTGGAGGATTGGTCCAACGTACTGTGGTCAGACGAATCTAACTTTGAGGTATTGTTATTTAATTTATGTATTACACCAAAACACATAGCCGTCTTTGAAATCACGTCCTGCGAGGGAAATATGCAATCTTGAATTAAGTTATTTTTTTGCTTGTTCCATAGGTGTTTGTGTAGTGTGTAATGAACTCATGTATACATAATATTCTATCTGTGTGTGTAATCACTTATAAATCTGGGTAATCCTAAATAAATGAGCAGTAATTAATCATCATTCTTGTGTTTCACTTAAACATCTATCACAACATTATATGGCGACCCTGCCAGTTCAAGTGAGGTCAACCTCGCGCACGCGCCGCGGTACCATTTCCTTATAAAGAAAGTGCAACACATACAATTTTTTGATGATCGTGACGAATTGTTTGCGCAATGGAAGATTACAAAATATATTTCTGTTATAAACAGACGTATCGCTTATATCGTTGTCTTACCAAAATCCAAGATGTGTAATTCGCAAAACAATAAAGAAGAGGTCGTGGTGGCTCAAAATTCAGCCGCAGGACAAAATTCGGCTCGTGTTGACCAGCTTATGTACCATGCCAACAACATCAGTATTATTTTGATGGTGATTGCTTTGCTGATAGCCCTTGGAGGTGCTGTTATAGCCTATCGGATGTACCGGAGGTGTCACAAAAGATTAGCAGAGAGGCAAGCTAATGAGATTATACTGAGGAGATATGCTAGTATTCTTCGGGGGCGTCGCAGACAAGACGATCCAGATGAAAGCTGTTATACGAACGACAAGACACGTGCAAAATATGGTGAGCGCGGCAATTAAGGTGTTAACACCTTACCAAGTACGATCGTCGTATTAATATGAAGTGCGTAATCCAAAGGTCAATATAAGTGCAATTCCTGTCGTGAAAATATATAGTGCGTACCGTAAAAGGCGAAATAAGTGCGATTTCCATCGAAAATATAAAAGTGCGGTTTCAATGCGGTAAAAATAAAAATATAGAGTGCGTCACGTAAAAACAAAAAGTGCGTTTTTTCAGGTGCATAAGTGCAATGTGCGTAACGAAATAAATAATAAAAGTATGCATTTACCGTCGGTCAATATATGGAACTTTAAGCTAGTGATAAGAGTAAATTATTAAAGTGCTTGCTGGGTATTGGTATGTATTATTTTTATTTTATTATCTTGTTAAATTAATATTGAGATATAATTTATGTTAATGGCACAGTTTTTAGAAGAATTGTATGATGAGTTATTAAAAGTTAAAACATATTTAGTAAAAATCGGCCCTAGTAGGCGACAAGAAAATATATGTAAGAAAAAACTAAGCGAAGCTGAAATTTTGTACCAGCAATATAATACTTATTTAGAGGCAATTGACAGAGTAAAACAGTTTAAAGATATATCTGAAATTAAATTGATTGACAACTTGTGTAGAAAAATTGTCCAATTGTACTCAATTATTATTGATTTGTGTAAAATTTCTACAATGGCTAAATTCGATTTAAAGATTGCGCTTAACTTATTACCAGTGATGAACGACACAGAATCAAACACAAGGCAGTTAATAGAAGGCATTGAATATTACGATTCTATATTAGAGGACGCTTCCAAAAATAATTTGTTACAGTTTGTTCTCAAAAGCCGACTGTCGCATTTTGCAAAATTGAGGCTTCGTGAAAACTACACTGATATATCGGAATTAGTAAAGGACATGAAATTACTTTTGTTACCAAAAAAGTCTTACACGGCTATTCAGAGCAAACTGCAGTCTGTTAGACAGAATGACAAGACAGTGTTAGATTTCGGTCAAGAAATATCGAGCCTATTTGTTGATCTAACGATTTCCCAATCTGAAGGTCATTCAGAAAGTTATACTGCATTAAAACGTGTAAATGAAAAACTTGCTATCAAGCGCTTTGCTGACGGCTTGCGTAATCGTAGATTGAGCACAATAATAGCGGCTAGGAATTATGACTCTCTCAGTGATGCCATACAGGCTGCTGTGGATGAAGAGGTCTCATCAACTTGTGACTCATCCAATATATTGACAATGAGAAAACCAAATAGGAAATATTTTAGTAATTACAGGGGTAATCAAAGAGGTAAGTATTCGGTCCCAGGGTCGAGAGGCAGCTACCAAGGTGGGCATTCCCAGCAGCAGGGTGCTTCGCAAAGTTGGACACGTACATTTCGAGGTCGTTCATCGGGACGTGGTTTTCGAGGTAGGTCTCAGCATAACTATTACCGTGGTGATAAGCCATCTATAAGAGGTGGACAGGTACGAGTTATAGCCAGGGATAACGACCCTGAAGTGCAAAACGAAAACGTAGTTAATGATAACGTTCAGCAGTTTTTTCGAGGCTCATAATATGTTTATATTTTCGTATGATAATTCTTTAGTTGCTAATATATATTTAAACAGTGAAAATTATACATGGCTTATCGACACTGGCGCTTCAATTTCAGCTGTAAAGTACGATTGCGTCAGCAAGCAAAATATTCCAATACAAAAATGGAAAACTACAATAAATGGTATTGGGGGCAAAGTAGAAGCCATAGGATACGCGTGTTTAAGATTAACGACACAGGGACATAGTTTTAGTCACAAGTTTTATGTTTTCAATTCATTGCCATGTAAGGCAGATGGCATCATCGGGTATGATTTCTTACAGAGGTTTAGATCATGCATAGATTTAGAATGTAAACAAATTAGTTTATATAATTCATTTAATAACAAGATCACTTTACAATTAAACAATCAAGAAAGGCAGTTGTTTAATATTCCTTCTAGGTCAGAATCTATACATTATTTACAGGCAAATATTAACGAAGAATGTGTTGTTTGTGCGCAACAGTTAGGCGAAGGAATTTTTTTAGCTAGTACTTTAGTTTCACCAGTCAATGGCAAGATTCCAATTCGAATATTGAATACAACAGAAAAAAACTTAGTCTTAAATGAAATTAAGCCAGTAATACACAAGTTAAGCGATTATAATTTATGTTCATTCAATAGTAAATCACGAGGCGCGGAACGAGTTAAGACACTATTATAAATCTACTATTATAATCAAACCTAAATTTAAAGCATCTGAATTTGGAGGAAAAGATTTCTATTCAAAGCTTATGCGCTAAATATGCTGACATTTTTTATTTGAAAGGAGATACTTTATCTACAACACCTATATACAGTCACAGAATACAATTAAAAGAAAATACCGACCCCGTCTATGTCAAGCCCTACAGATTGCCATTTTCCCAAAAAACTGAAATTAATAAACAAATTAATGAAATGTTATCACAAGGAATTATAGAACCATGTGCAAGCGAATGGTCAAGTCCTGTGCTTTTGGTTCCTAAAAAGCTTGATTCTACCGGAGAAAAGAAATGGCGCTTAGTTATTGACTATAGAAAATTAAATAATTGCATTAGGGATGACAAATTTCCACTGCCTAACATTACGGATATCCTTGATTCTCTTTCCGGTTGTATTTATTTCACCCATCTTGACTTATACCAAGGTTTTTTTAATGTAAATCTCGATAAGGACAGTAGAAAATATACAGCTTTTTGTTCTGGTCAGTACCAGATGACCAGAATGCCAATGGGACTTAAGACAAGCCCTAATTCTTTTTCAAGAATGATGAATATTGCAATGTCCGGGTTAACGTATGACAAATGTCTAGTTTATTTAGACGATTTAATTGTTTACGGTAAATGTTTAAATTCTGCTATAAAAAATGTATTAGATGTTTTTGAACGGTTGCGTAAAACAAACTTAAAATTAAATCCTATCAAGTGTGATTTTTTGAGAAAAGAGGTGCTGTATTTAGGCCATGTAATATCATCAGAGGGTGTTTTACCAGATCCATCGAAATTAAATGTGGTAAAAAACTATCCTATTCCTCAAAATTCAGATGAAGTGAAACGGTTCGTTGCATTCGCTAATTATTACAGAAAATTTATTAAGAACTTTGCACAAATAGCACAACCTTTAAATAACCTTTCAAAGAAAACACCAAATTTGAATGGACACAAAATTGTCAACAGTCATTTGACCTGTTAAAACAATTATTAGTCAGTCCACCAGTATTACAATATCCAGATTTTTCGAATAACAACAAGTTTATTCTTCAAACGGACGCATCGGGGTTTGCCCTCGGAGCGGTATTAGCGAATGGGAATGGAAAACCCATTGCTTATGCGAGTAGAACACTTAATAAAGCGGAAAGAAATTATCCAACTATTGAAAAAGAATTGCTTGCCATTGTCTGGGGGATTAAACACTTTAGGCCATATTTATATGGACGTGAGTTTAAGATTTTAACAGATCATAAACCTTTAGTGTATTTATTTAACATCAAAGACCCATCTAGTAGGTTATTAAATATAGAATTTTGTTAGAAGAGTATGACTATTGTGTGGAATATGTGAAAGGATCGGACAACGCAGCTGCAGACGCATTGTCTCGAATGGTTGTAACGTCGACTGAGTTAAAAGAGATGCATGAATCTGTCTTACACGTGCTTACAAGGGCACAGAAAAGAAAACTAGGTACTAGACAAGACAATTCGGATACTATAGTTACTACGGATGACTGGTCTGATCAGCCAAACATTGTGGAAACTCATAGTAAGCCGAAAAAGTCTATTGAGCTGAGGTTTATTAATCATCAAACTTTATGCAAATTAAGAAGAGAAAATATGATAGAGGAAGAAAGTCAGTCACTTTTATTTGTACCAAACGATATGATAATATATATAAAACCGGTATCTCAATCGCAACTGTCGCCAGGCGCCTTTGTGAGAGAGCTGGTAACACTTTGTGAAAAGTTAAGCATAAGTGAAATATATTTTTTAGAAAATAAATATAATGGTACATTTATTAAATGTTTGGTACAACAAATAAAAAAGTCGAGTCCATGGTTAGGTCCACGGTTATGTATACTTAAAGATATAATAAGAATAGAGGATAAGGACGAAAAGAGAGTAATTCTTAATGACTTTCATCTGCTACCTACAAGTGGCCACGCAGGTATCAGACGAATGATCAATAATATAAAAAAATATTATTTTTGGACAGGACTCGAACGCGATGTCACTGAATATATAAAAAAGTGTGTTCAATGTCAAAAACAAAAATATTCTGTTCGTATAAAAGAACCTATGTCAATTACTTCTACGGCCTATTCTGCTTTTGAAAAATTGTATTTAGATATCGTAGGACCAATGGATAAGGATGTGAAGGTTACTCATATATATTAACACTCCAATGCGAACTGTCAAAATACGTAGAGGCTTATCCCTTGAAAACTAAAAGTAGCGTAGAAGTTGCTAAAAGTTTTGTAAATAATTTTATTCTACGCCATGGAATACCTAGAGGAATTGCGACTGATAGGGGTGCCGAATTCATGTCTGCAACGATGCAAGAAACTTGTAAATTACTTAATATTAACAAAATTAATTCGACCGCCTATCATCACGAAAGCATAGGGTCTCTTGAAAATTCCCATAAACATTTAGGAGCATTTTTGAGAATACAAACAGATACACATCCGGAAACGTGGAGTAGCTGGCTGCCTTATTGGTGTTTCAGTTATAACACGTCTGTTCACACTGAATCAAAATATACTCCCTTTGAGTTAGTTTACGGTAAAAAATGTAACTTACCCAGTAACCTAACTCAAATGGTTGAACCTTTATACAATTATGATGATTATCCGTTACAACTTAAATACCGACTTCAAGTATCTTCTAAGGAAGCACGCGATAATTTAATTAAATCTAAATTTTCTAGAAAATTAAAATACGATAGAAATATAAACCCTATTCAATACAAAAAGGACGATTTAATTCTTGTTAGGAATGAAACTGGTAATAAGCTAACCAATATTTATTTAGGACCTTATGTTGTAATAAGAGATCTGTCGCCTAATGTCGAAATCTCAAGAGATGGTAAAATAGATATAATACATAAAAACAGAACCAAATTGTACATTCCAGATAGTACATAATTATATGAGATATGCTTATTCTATATTTAGTATTTAAGATGTAATAAAAATACATATTCATTTCATAATGTAATATTAACATGTGAACTATCATATAATGTTCATGTAATGTATAAATAAGTAAATGTAATTAAACTATAACCATGGTGTATGTTATAATAAAATAAAACTTTGTTTTATTTTATTATTGCCCCAAGGGGGGTGATGTAGTGTGTAATGAACTCATGTATACATAATATTCTATCTGTGTGTGTAATCACTTATAAATCTGGGTAATCCTAAATAAATGAGCAGTAATTAATCATCATTCTTGTGTTTCACTTAAACATCTATCACAACATTATATTTGGAACACCCGGTGTTACTTACGTCAGGCGAAGGGTGGGCGAAGAGTACAACCCAGATTGTGTAGTGCCCACTGTTAAACACGGTGGAGGCTCAATAATGATCTGGGGTTGCATGGCTGCCGATGGAGTGGGCGAAATGGTGTTGTGTGAGGGGCGAATGAATAGCACCAAATACACAGAAGTTCTGGAAACAGCTCTAGCACCGTCTGTTACACAGATTTTTGGCGATACAAACACCGACGGCGTAAAATTCCAGCAGGACAACGCCACTTGCCACAAGTCAGCACACACTATGGCATGGATGGCTCAAAACGGCATAGGTCTTTTGGACTGGCCGCCACAATCACCGGACCTCAATCCTATTGAACACATTTGGTCTATTTTGAAAAAAAATATCCGTAGACACTCGATAAGCAACAAGGAAACACTACTCGCCGCGTTAAAGCACGAGTGGCAAAAGATATCCCAAGAGGAATGTTTTAAGTTGGTAGAGTCAATGCCAAAAAGAGTGGCTGCTGTCATTAAATCTAAAGGTGGACCGACAAAATATTAATTATTTTATAAAAATAAATCTTATTAATCATATGTGTTGTTTTCTTTACATTCCCTATGCTGAATCACCCTAAAACTGGCATTATTATAGGGTGCCTAATACTTTTGTACGTGGCTGTAGTAACTTAAATGCTTCAAAGAAGTTATCAAAAGCGGCATTAACATATTTCGTGTTGTATACATTAGAAAATGACAAACCTTGGAGATGTGTTTTAAATTTATTTAAGTAATCTATAGATGTCTCGAAACTTTACCCTCCAGGATTTTATGCAACAAGATTTACTTACTTTTATTTTTATTAATTGAGCTGTATGGTCTGACAGCCCAAAATCTATTATTTCAGATTCGCATTTATGTTTAAAATTATGGGCAAAGTTATCCAAACAAGTGTTACTACGTAGTCGTGTAGCTTCATTAAATTCTAATTTAAGATTGTAGCTCAAAAGGAAGCATTTAAATTCTAACGATATTCTATTATTTTTTAAAATGTCGATATTAAAATCTCCGCATAAAATTATTTTTCTAGTGTGTTTGGTACATAGAAGTCTTAAAATTGCATCCAGGTTTTCATAAAATTTACTCAAATTAGATAGTTTAGGCGGCCTGTACAAACATACGACAATGATATTTTGTTGAATTAATTCAATGGCACAACACTCTATAATACCTGGTATCGAAAATCTCATTACATCTGTTATCTCCTTATATTGATGGTAGTGCTTAATTAAAATACAAGCTCCACCGCGTTTTGTGTTATTTCTAGCATAACATGTAGCAAGCTTATAATTCGGTATATTCAACAATGTTTCCTGTCCAGACTTTATGAAGTGCTCAGTTATACATATAATATCTAGAGCTATGTGTTTATTCAACAATTCTTGTATATATAATGTTAACATATCCGATTTATTTATGAGCCCAGCAATGTTCTGATGCAATACATACATGTGTTCAAAGAAAAAAATCAGTACGCGCAGAAGGTTGAGTATTATTATTAAAAACATATTCTGATTCTGAGCAAAAGTTGCTTGTAATAAGAATAAATAAGTCGTTAAAAATGTTTCTCATACCACGATTGTTCAATTTTCCATGGTGTTTTGAAAACATAGTCAAATCGTAATTTAAGTTTAAGTTTGAATCTAGTACTGAAACGTAATTGTAGGTTTGTAGATCTAAATAGAGTAAGTTATTAAATGTTTCAATGCGCCAATTAAACATAGGAGAATAATTACTTAATTTAAATGTTGGCAAACATAATATAATATTAGTATGTTGTATTTCTTGTATTGTTTTTCTTAGTTCTATAATTATTTCTACATAATTTTCGGTTATTACGAAATCTTTTTCTCCAATAAAGATAACGCAGCAATCCTTCATTGAGTAGTCAGCAAGCTTTTTATGTAAATTCTTGATAAGCTGGACCGTTCCACAATTCGGTGAGACGTAATGACATATTTGAAAATTTTGGAATGTATTGCCAGCAATCGCTAAAATGTTATTGTCTTTATTTACACTGATTATGCACAATTTATTCTTTGCAGGTCTTGTTGGCAAGTAGATTTTGTTGTTTTCCCTTTGAGGTATTTTATCTTGAGACATAGTTGTAGTAGCGGGATTTGTGTTTTTGTTCCTTTGCGATTTTTTTATGCTTTGTGTCCTTTCATTTGATCTGCATGGAGTTGACGTTACTGAGCATTTACTAGGAGTCCCCATTCTATCTGTAAGCCTTCTCGTAACCTTTTTGAGAACATCATTTTTTGATGTCAATTCGTGCACAGTTTTTTTAAGTTCACAATTTTCTAAACATAAGTTATTAATCTCTTCGTGAGCCGAGTTTAATTTTGATGTTAGATCCTCTATTTTTTGTTTGAGTTCCTGTATTTCAAGCGTATTTTCATCCTGTGATAAATTTGGTAAGCTATTTGTGCTGCCATCTATCTTCGAACTAATCGTACTGTTATGGTCAATTGATAATTCTGTTGCCGAACGAGTACGTTTACTTCTAAACGTAATATTTTCAAACTGACTCATATTGAAATATCTTAAATTCAATTTTAAATTGGAAAAAGTATTATCGGTATGTCAGTCTCGAACTCGCGCCACCCGTCAGTTCATTCCAACGCAGTTGCTACGAGACCAAAGTCACTTAATTTTAAAACCTAAATTTTGCCTTCTATTAGTAGCTTCAAAGTTTTATGATTGTTAGGTAGTCTTCAAGGATTTTTATAATTTTTAGTGACGGTGATTGAGACACAAGTCCACTGTTTTAAGATTGTCTAGTGTTTTTATAACACTTTTGTTTTAGTTTTTAATTATTGTATGTCACTATTAGGGTAAGTTTGTATTGTGTTCGGTAAGTAATTTTATGTGCTAATTCACTTTAATTGTGTTAAAATCGTCCACTGTCGAAGTTGTTATACACTTTTATTTTACTAGTTTATAATTTCGTTATCAATGTTCGTAATCACTGGATAACAATATCACTTATTTTTTATAGTTCACTTTCACTAATAAAGTAACTTATATGCTTCGATTACTATGTTTACAATTTTTTTAAGTTAATTATTTACGGAGCTAATGTTACTGATTAGAATGACAGCTGTCAATCTTTATCAATGTCAATATTTAATACTTTATCTAAATAAGTTTTAAATGTACGCCCGTAAGAACTCAGACCATAGCTCAAAATTGCATCTACCAATGCATGATATAACATAAACAGCGTGGCTCGGTTTGTAACATAATTATGTTAGTTGCTTGAATTTACATAAAACAGACCTTAATTTGTTGCAAATAATATCGATTTGGAATTTCCAATTAAAATGACAATCTATTGTTAAACCTAAGTATTTATATTGATCAACAAATTCTATATGTTCACAATCAATACATAGTTGCATATTATTATGTAAGCATTCATAGGAGTGACCAATAATGGAGATTTTTCTAATTCTTCTCCCTAGCCTTTATTATTCCCAAGTCACTTGGGGTCGGCCTTTCTGGTCTCACCGGATTTGACTGGATATCAGTTTTTACACGGAGCGGCTGCCACCTGACCTCCGCAACCCGAAGGCTAACGATACCCTAAGGCTAGACCAGTGTCAGGATATTATAGGGCACTGACTTCCCAATAACGACTGCCATAGATGTTCATGGCAGCCGGGGCCGACGGCTTAACGTGCTCTCCGAGGCACGGAGCATGCGATAATTATCAATCAATACGCACATAATTTCGAAAAGTCGTATAACTTCCGAAAGTCAGAGGTGCGCGACGTGGATTCGAACCCAAGACCCTCTGCATTGCAGTCTGTTGGTCTCTCCACTGAGCTATCGGTGCTTATTTTTCTAATTGATTTTCTATTATACGGTGAGTGTAGAAGCATGCATTTGGTTTTGGATACATTTAATATAATACCGTTGTCATGGGCCCATTTAATAACATTCTCGAAATCGGTTTGTATACACTTTCTATATTATCTAAGTCGGTGTCTGCGTACATGAGGCACGTGTCATCAGCGTACATATTTACACTGCGTTTTTTTATTACTCTGCTCATGCTATTAACGTGCATAATGTTCCCAACAGGCCCATATACTGATCCAGTTGGCACACCGAACTTAACTACCACTTCTTGCCCACTCTGTTCACATATAATTGTGTGAAGCGTTCTGTTGTTAAAATAATTTTGAAACCATTTGTTAAGTGGACCTCGAATTCCCCATTCTTGCATGGCTTTTAGAAGAATCTCATGATCTAAAGTTTCAAATGCTTTTTTGAAATCAATGAATAAAACAGCAATATACTTTTTTATTATGTAAATGTAAATTTATATCGTCTGTAAATTTTGACAGAGCGGTAGTTGTACTACGTGACTTTCTAAAGCCATGTTGTGTTTCTGAAATTATCTGATTGTGTTCTAAAAAATTACTGATCCTTTTTACTATTACTTTTTTAACTATTTTATTAATTACAAATGAAATGGCAATTGGTCTATAATTTGCGTAGTCCATATAACTGCATCCTTTGTAAATAGGTCGAATGATAGATTTTTTTAAATAATTTGGGTACTCTCCCTTTTGAATACAGAAGTTAATAAATTTGGCTAGTATGGGGCTGATTTTGACTTTAACGTATTTTATATCTTGTATTCTTATGCCATCTATACCGGGTGATTTCTTACTACTTAACTGGTTTATAATTACTTCAAGCTCACTGGAAGTTGCTTTCTGGTAACGGAGAGATTTATCACAAGGCTTTACATATTTGTCACGCTTCAAAAATTTTAACTTACAAAGTAAATTATTAACGCTTTAATTTTATTTTCTAGGATTTAATAAATAATCCTTTTTTCAACGTTCGCGTTGTTACGATCCAATCAGATTAATAAATCGCCGGTAAAAATTTAAGTTGATTGTTTGGTGTAAAATTTTAGATTAATCAAAAGAGACATATCGGAGATGCCGGCGGGCCAAAGCCTAGAAATGCCTCTTCATCCGAAGAGAAGGCGCGTGTGGCAACCGTAAGTAGTCCTACTTGTGTATGAATATTATTTCGGTTAGTAATTTTAACTTGCTGGTCATTTTGATCTTATATTTTAAAATATCCATCTAGATCTAATGAGGCTCCTGCACCACCACCACAACCACAAGTGACAGCACCACCACCATCACCAACTCCGTCAACCTCCACGTCACAGCAATGCGACGTGGAGATGCCCGAGGTTCCAGAGAGCCTAACGGAGCCATCAACCTTATCGCCGGCATGTTCGGTGCCTTCGCCAGCAATGTAAATCACTTACTGATTATTCTATGTGAGTATCTCTAAATATATAGGCATTACAACACTGCTTTAGTTCCAGGATGATGGCATGTAGGGAGACGTCCGCGTCGTCGATAGCGTCAAATCCACCTCCTTCTCGCCCTCGTCAGTTGAGAGATGAGGACATCGACTGCCTCGTCAATTTTGGTAAGTTTCTACTCCTTTTAGCTTGGCGCTATAGGGAAACTTCTTCCACAAGATATTGTATATCTTTTTTGTTACAGGAAGCGATGTTGGTTCGGACGAGAGCGACGACGACGATATGATTTATCCGGCTCTCCCAGTGCCCAGGGTGTTTCGCAGCACCATGGAGACACCCTTGGATAGGGATGAAGCCGGAGATGTTGACACCGCTGGTGAGCCTGCAGTTCCTGGGGAGCCTGCGGCCGCTGGTGGGCCTGCGATCCTCGGTGGCTCGTCGCCCACCACTGTCCCTCCAATAATGACGGACCAACCATGGAGGTGGTATGACTTTGAGTGGAAAAAATTTCCGAATACTTTGATTCCACCTGAATCGAGGCGGGAAACGTTTTCCCAAAGTAACGTCGGTCCGACAACTTCACGTGTCGACCCATATGACATTTTCGTTGAAATATGGGATCGGCAGATTATGGAGTACATTGTTTCGGAAACAAACCGATATGCACAGCAGCTGGCTAGCCAAAAGATGGCAAACCACAGTCTCCGTCCTACAAGCCGGATTGGTCAGTGGCGGGACACAACGGTGGACGAGCTCTATGTGTATTTCGGCATAGTTTTGGCTATGGGGATCGTACTCAAGACGAGATTAGATGAATATTGGCGGAACACGCCGGATATTTTTTACACTCCTGGTTTTAGCGCACACATGTCCATTAACCGTTTTATTTTACTAAATAAATGTTTACATTTTAATAATAACGAGGACATGTGTGCGCTAGAACTAGATTTTTCCGAGGCAAAAGTATTTAAAATTCAGCCAATATTGTCACATCTTAACAACAAGTTTCAGAGTATGTACATCCCGTCACAAAATATTGCCTTAGACGAGAGTCTTTTGCAGTGGAAAGGCTGGCTGGACATCAACCAGCTTATTCCAAATAAATTGGCAAATAGAGGCATAAAATCTTATGAGATTTGTGAACCTCAAACCGGCTACTTATGGCGGTTTGAGGTTCACGCTCATAAAAAATCACCCCCGCAGCAATTTCAAGACCCGCTAGATGCATCCACCCCTTCTATAGTCCTCCGATTAGTGAGAGGCCTGGAGAATAACGGATACACTTTGTGGATGGATAATTTCTATAATTCACCGTGTTTAGCTCGACGGCTTAAATCACTGGGATTTGACTGTGTAGGAACACTGCGAACCGATCGTCTGTTTGTTCCGCAGGCCCTGCACAGTCTTACCAAACGGAACATGCGTCCAGGTCAAATATCTGGTCTTACTTCTGGAGACGTCGATGTCATGGTATGGAGAGATGGTAATAGGGTATCTATGATCTCTACATACCATGGCATCGCCCAAGAAACTCATGGAGGTTCCACCAAACCCATCCTAATATTTGATTACAATATTATGATGGGTGGGGTGGATAAAAAAGACCGGATGTTGACAATGTACCCGATCGAGCGGCAACGGACAAAGGTGTGGTACAAAAAGTTATTTAGAAGACTTTTAAACGTCTCTGTCCTAAATTCTTTTATTATCCAACGCCGCCGCAGTTCGCTAGAACATCGTAATTTCCGCATCTCTCTTATTAAATGTTTGCTTGCTCGCCATTCTTCCTCTTCGCTTCCGCCTGCAACTAGACAGAACCCTGTCGTTGACATCACCCACCGCTTGGCGGAGTACCCGTTTTTCAAAAGACAACGCAAGCGGCGGGTGTGCGTGAACTGTAAAAAACGAGTCCACACGTTCTGTGTAGGTTGCAACAAAACAGTCTGTATAGACGCATGTTTTGTTGCCATCCATTCATAATTATATTATATTGTTACGTGCTGGGTTCGACGGATAAGAATATAAAACAATATTACCGACTAAAACGTTTTATTCTAGCACACAATTAACTTTAATATACAACAAACACTATACTGCACTTTTTCACTGGAACTGCTTCAAACTCCGTAGTATTTTTCGCTTCCGTTCGCTTCGATGAACACTTGATCGCTTACGATTGTAAACTGACTGGGCGTAGTCTTCTCACCTCCCTGAGAGGGGGTGGGGGAGCCTTTGGAAGAAGGTCTCCTTAAGGCGGCCAGTCCACGCGGCCCATTACTATGGGCCGGTCGTTGTTGTTGTCCGCCCTCGAGGCCGGCCAGCCGGGTGAGTCTTCGTTGGGAGAGGCCCAGCTAGTCGCCTGCGAGAGGGCGGAGGTTCGCCTTCTATGTGGATAAGAGGTGCCGGCGGTGCCCCGCTCGAGGGAACTGGAATCAGCTTCCGAGCGGGGCGTTTCCGTCTCCTCCTTATCCACGTTGTTGTTTCGGGATGGGGGAGGGGAGCGATGTTGGTCAGGTGGGTGTGAACTGAGCAGTCCGCCCGCTCGAACATCCGCCCGGCCAACCCGCCCACAAATCCCTCGATCGGCTGCCATTTGAGGTCCCTGTAGATGGTGGCGTTCCGGAGGTACCTGGGCGCGTCGACCGCCCAGCGAAGGCAGATATTCTCCACAGCCTGGAGGCGCTCCCGCGTCGACCCCGCTGTCAAACTGTACCAGGCCGGCCCCGCATATGTGAGGCGCGACCTGACGTAGGTCTTATATATTGCGAGCTTTTCTCGCAACGGCAGTCTGGAGGACAGCAGGGGACGCATCTTGCCCGCGCTACCTTGGCCTTCGCGGCGGTCGACCGTACGTGTTGCACCATCGTCAGATTTCTGTCGATGGTGACGCCCAGGTACTTTACCGTTGGCGACCAGGGGATTTCCTCCCCCATCAGCTGGAGTGGCGGTGGTTGGACTACCCGTCCAGTCACCATCGCCTGAGTTTTCGACACGTTGCACTTGAGCCTCCACTTCTTCAGCCAGCCCGGAAGCGCTTCAAGTGCCCGGCTCATCTTCAGTGCAGCGTGTCTGGCGTTCCTGGAACTGGACAGGTAGGCGGCATCGTCGGCGAAGAGCGCCAGTTTGACGTCGCCCACCACCGGGATGTCATCGGTGTAGTGGGCGTACAAGGTGGGGGAGAGGCAGCTCCCCTGCGGGACCCCGGCCTGGATAGTCTTCTCCTTTGACCTGACGTCCTCGACGGCCACGTGGAATCTTCTTCCTCGAAGGAAGAAATCGATGACCGTGACGAGTCGTCGCGGGAGTGAGGACGTCGACAGTCTGTGGATGAGGCCGTCATGCCACACCCCGCCGAACGCCTTCTCCATGTCGAGCATCACGGTCACCGTATACCCGCACTTATTCATCCACGTGGCCATCTCGCCCAGTACCCGAGTCAGCTGCAGCGTGGTGGAATGTTGAGTCCTGAACCCGAACTGTTCGGGCTTCGGCTTCAGGTGGGGGGGTTCATCCTCACGGGCAGCAGCCGCTCGAAAACTTTGGACGTCGTCGAGAGGAGAGTTATCGGCCGGTAGTTCTCCGGCCTCCTGAGGTCCTTGCCGGGTTTCAGGAGTACAATGACCCGGCCCCGCTTCCAGATGGTCGGGAAGTGGCCGGTCCTCAGGATGCCGTTGAAGAGCTGGGTCGCCGCTATTAGGGCCTTACGGGGAAGTCGATGGAGCGCCGTGTTTGGAATGCCGTCCTCACCAGGCGCCTTCCGCGGGTTGGTGCGTCGGATCACCGCGGCAACCTCTTGCGGGGTCACCAGCAGCTCATCCTCCGATGGGACGAGGGGAGTCGAGAGGTCCGGACTGAGTCCTCTACCTCTCGTGAGTGTTCCTCGTCCTGGGCCTCGTGTGGAGTGAACTGCTGTTCGAGGCTGCACGCGATGATCTCTGCCCTGTCCGCGGCCTTGTAGCGCAGGACGCCGTCCTGCCCGAACAGGGGGCGCGCGCTATCTTCCGTGTGGATGAGATGGTTCTCCCACGCGTCTCCCCTGTGTTCCCACAGGGCGGCCTTGAGCTCGTTGGTGAGGCGGTTGTATGCAGTCTTGTCCCTGGGGTGGCGAGTTCTCTTCCAGGTCCTCATGGCCTCGCGCTTCTTCTCAAGCAGTCTCCGGAGCGGTGCGGAAAGGGGGTCCCTCCGCTCGGAGTATGGTTTGGTGCTTGAGGTCGACCGAAGCGCGGCCTGGATGGACCTGGCGAGATTCTCGGCGGCAGCGTCGACTTTCTCTGGGGTGTGGATTATGGCCGGTCGGTTGAAGTCTTTCAACTCTGAGACGTAGGCGTCCCAGTTGGTGGTGGTCTTCGCTCTGGGAGGGTTGACCAGTTGAGGGGGCCGGCTATGTCGTATTGAAACGTGCTGGCGTCTTGGAATAGAAGCTCCCCCGCGCGGTCGCTGCTAGCGCAATTCCATGCTGGGTGCTTGGCGTTCAGGTCTCCCGCGATGATGGTGGGTGTGGAAGGAAGAAGGAGCCCACGAATTTCTTCCACCCGGAAATTCGTGGGGCCTGCAGATCCTGGAGGACGATAGGCCGCGTAGAGGCGCATCTCCTGTCCGCCGACTTGGACGTCAACACCGAGGGCGTAAATGGTGTTGAGTCCCTTCGGCTCGACAAGTTGATGCACCACCGATCTCTTCACCAGAACAGCAAGTCCCCGGTAAACCGTGCCCGCCGGCGAGACCTCATCTTGCCGGTACACAAAGTACCCCGGGATCTTGAGGGTGACGGATGCCTTCAGATGGGTCTCGCTTATCAGCATGACATCGACTTGCTGTTCCTTGACGAAGAGGCGTAGCAAGCCTATCTTCCCTGCCAAGGATTGGGCGTTCCAATGAACCACCCTCAACGGCTTATCCATTGAAGGGGATGGACTGCAGCATTCCTGTTGTATCAATTTCGCCTGCCCTCACTCGCTGTGCAAACAGCGAGAGTAGGGCAGCGAGCTGGTTCCGCTCCACGTCACTATTGATGGCGGTGGAGGCGGCTGCAATCACCCCTGCTTTGGTAGCCGGAGGGGGGTCTGGCCTGAGCTGCTTCTTCTTCCTTCTCCTCCTCGGGTGTTTGGTGGCATTTACGCTCTTGTCCGCCGGGCTGTTGGCCTTCGCCATCAGCGTGGTTTTTGCGGACTCGGACACCTGGTTGGGGTGGGCAATTAGTTGTGAGGGGCCGGTCTTGGGAGGCAAGCCCGCCCCGCGATTGCGCGCCTCCCGCTTGTACACTGGGCACGCGGGGCTGCTGGCAGTATGCTGCCCCTGGCAGTTGGCGCAGGACGGGAGTTGCTCCCTCGGCCTTGGGCACTCGTGCGCACGGTGACCGCCACCGCATCGCACGCAGGCCACCGGCCTGTGGCAGTTCTGCGAGCTGTGGTGGAACCCCTGGCATCGGTGGCACTGCGATGGGCCCTTGTTACCCCTCCAGGGCTCGACGACTACTCCGGGCATGAGAAGTACCTCACTGACGGCATGTGCGGCGGCTGGTGACTTCTCCACCTCCGCAAAGAAGATGCATCCCGGTCTGCCCGTTCGGGCCCGGATGTGCTTGGCGTACTTGACCGGCACTCCCTTGTCGGTCAAGTCCTGCGTTATCTCCTCCGCGGGGGTGTCGGCGGGAAGGCCACGAATGGCCACCTTCAGTGGTCTGTGGTTGGGCGGTGCGATGGCGTAGTACGGTGCCTTCTCCTGCCCGAGGTCGTCAAGATATGCCTGGATGACCCGGAACTCCTGGTCATCCTTAGGCATAAATCGGAAGCCCTTACCATAGGGGCGTCCGTTGGGGGCGTGGCCAAGTTTGGCAGCCAGCTCTTTGAAGTGGGCCGTCCAGTTCTCTAGACGGTCCACCACAAAGACCGGCTGCTTCTTGGCGGCGCTGGTGACGGTTGATGTTGCCGGAGTCGGCTTCGGTGTCGGTGCTGCCGCCAGTACGGCGGCTGCCGTTCTTGGTCTTAGTGGTAGTGCGAGAGCGGCGGGTGTAGTCCCTTGCGTCGGTGCAGCGGTTGGTGGTTGTGCAGTCTGGGCGAGTGTGGCTGTGCTTCCCCTGGGGGGAAGGGTTCCGCTATGGGTGGCACGTTTGGGTATGGGAGGAAGGGATTCGCAGGAGGATGAAAGGTCCTCCTGCACGTCCATCTCCCCACTCTGAGTTGTTGTTAGGCTGATGGGGTGTTCCGGCGTTAGGTGGCCGTCCGCCCGTTTGCCCGGCGGGCTGTTCCCTCGCTCTTCCTCGCGTGCCGTTTTCTTAGGGATGGCGATGCTGGGGGATGGTTCGGCAGTAGTGGCGGTGGTGGCGGCGGTGTATGTGGGTGTCCGTGGCGGTTCATCTACGAATAGATCCGGCCACATAGCCTGCACTGCGTAGAGTTTTGCGAGGTCTTCCTGGGACACGTCTTCCTTCCTCCTCTCTCCCAGGAGGACGTCCATCACCCGGAAGTAGGCCTCTACCCAGCGCTGCAGTCCCTGCATCAGGGCGCCCTCCTTGCGAATGGTCTGAAATACGTGGGCATCCCCTTCGTGTTTCCTTCGCTGAGACTGCAGATCCAGGCGATCCTCCGCTTCCTTGGGTGGTGGTGGTGGTGGTGGTGGAGGCGACGGCGTAGGCGTCATCTTACAGGGTAGGCTGTCACGTGGCGCCTAGACGTGGTGGCTGATGCTAGTCCCCGAGCAGTCGGAGTCGGGGCTTGGCGCTGGAGCCAGACCGACTCTTTCCACTCGACGAGGGCACCACCACGTCGGCTCTCTGTTAAGGACAATCCCCTCGCGAAGTTAACCTACGCGGTCGACCAATTAAAATTTATTATTACTCAATAATAAACTATTGGGTCTAGTTACGGCGCCCGAACGTTGGCGGTTGGTCGCGCGATGCGTCCGTCTGCCTCGATAGTCGTAGCCGTCTACTGTCTCGGCGGTGCGCGTGCGCTCTATTTATACGCGGGTAAAGTGCTTCTGGAGTTTTCCAGAAAACGTCTCACACGGCACGCAACAGCGCGATGATTCGAGAATGTGCCAGCGTTTTCTCCACTGAACTCGTACCGACAAATACGTAGTTCCATAAGATGTCAATAGATGGTGCTGTAATAAATTATTATTAGAAACCGCCGACTCTTCCTCACAGTGCCGACAGAGGGCATTAGCCGTAACAATATGTTTATATTGTATATATTCCTGTATGTATGTCTGTACTGGACTGTGTACATTAAATGTGCTGGCTTGGTGAATAATGAAAGTCTGAAGTATGGGGTCTTCTTGTGTTCCTTTATTTCATTTGGCTAATCTTGATGTTCACTGTTGTACTGTTGGCGGTGGACTGTGTCGACATACATTTCGGCACCGTCTTTTATATGAATTCTCATTCAAAAATACAAGTTTTCTAATTGGACAACCAATTAGAACTTAAGAATTATAACCAATCAGAATCTACTTATATTTTGTGTCACAAGCTTAAGTACAACGATTCTTTACCATAACGAGAACCGCTTATAGTATTTTGTCAAAAAACTGTAACTTCACATGAAATCCTTACAAACTATACATATTTACATTTGTTATAACGTATTCTAATATAAAACATACAACTTATCAATATCTTAATACTATTTACAACGTTAATAATTATTCGCGTTAGTTCATATGGTCTCCGCCAGTGGCGCTGCTGTCCCGCACATCTCTCCCGCCGTGCGAAGTCTTCGCATCTTCAGTCGGTGCGGGCGCGTTGTCCATGTTCACAGGGAGTACCACCAGCTTGCGTACAGGTCTACGTAGAATGCCGCCTTTGGTCCGGAAGTCCACTGTCCTCACCACGTCGTCCGGTCCAGGGTAGGTCGCCGTCACTCGTCCTCGTACCCATATGTTTCGTGGCGAATTGGGGTCGACGACCTGCACTAGGTCGTTGACCTTAACAGCAGGTCCTCGTCCGTGGGGCTCCCGCCGGTGTTGAAGCTCGGGCAGGTACTCTCGGAGCCAACGAGTCCAAAAAACGTCGGCTAGGCGCTGCGCTGCTCTCCACTTCGATCTCGAGATCTCGTCGCGGTCGGTGAACGTCCCTGGCAGTGGCACTCTCCCTTGTTCACCCAATAGGAAGTGGTTTGGGGTGAGGGCTTCTGGGTCTTCGGCGCTGACGGAGACGTGTGTGAGGGGTCGGCTGTTCACGGTGTATTCGGCTTCGCTGAGCAGGGTCGTCAGAACTTCCTCCGTCGGACACTTTTCGTGTAGCGTAGCTGTGAGCGCGGTTTTGACCGACCTCACTAGTCGTTCCTATGCCCCGCCCATGAATGGGGCCCCGGGCGGTATGTAACGCCAGGAGATAGTTTTCTTTGATGCCTCCTGCTCCATTCCGGCGATCGCCTCTCGAAGCTCTTTGTCCGCAGCCTTCAAATTGGTCCCGTTGTCCGACCATATCTCTGTGGGGCATCCACGTCGTGCGATCATCCTCCTTAATGCCATGATAGCAGAATCGGAGGTTAATGACCCCGCTATCTCTAAATGTACGGCGCGCGTCGTTAAACAGGTGAATATCGCTACGTATCTCTTTTGCCGCGTCTTTCCCACTGCTACAGATAAGGGCCCGAAATAATCTATTCCGGTGTAAGTGAATGGTCGCTTGTGGTGTGCTAAACGACACGCTGGCAAATCCCCAGTCCTCGGGTATGGAGGTGTTTGCGTTTTCATTCGGCAAAACAAACACGCTCTTATCACTGTTCGTGTTATCGGGCGCAATCGTAGTACCCAATAATGTTGTCTGCACTCATTCACTGTTGTCTCGACACCGGCGTGATGTAACTCTCGGTGTACTGCTCGTATCCATAGCTTCACTGTCGCATGATTTCTGTCCAGTATCATAGGGCTCGTAATCTGTTCGCCCACCTCTTTGACGGCGCGGATGCGGCTTCTCAGTTTGATAACGCCGTTGATCAGTTCAATACTCAGGTGTCGAAGACGGCTTTCACTGTTGACCGGCTTGTCGTATCTCAATTCTTCAATTTCAGTTGCGAACGCCTGTTCTTGTGACGCACGCATCAGAAGTTCTTCTGCTCTTCTTATCAGGTCTGCTGTTAGCGGAATGAACTTATTACTACGGGTTGACGGGGATATCTTTTCACCATTTTCTTTTCGCTCGATCGGTTCCATATCGGGTCCGCTTCCTTGTTTCTGATGGTTCTTCTATAATTGACCTTTTCTGTTGGACGTTGACACAACTGAAGGAATTGTAGCACCCTCGCTGTGGCGAAACGGAGGCGCGTCCAGTCGGAGAAACGTGACACTTCCGGCAGGCTTTCACTTAGCTTTGTTTTTCTTCGAACTTGAATGAGGTGTACCTTTCGTGAACGTTCTGTTGTCGGGCTTCCTCTCGTGAGCTTCTGTGACGGCCTCGGCTAATCTTGTGCCCATTACTGCGGCCTGGAGTTCTAGCCTAGGTATTGACGTGAGTTTCAACGGTGCCACCTTTGCCTTAGCCATAATGAGGGATACGGCTGTCTCCCCATTCGGTGTCACTGCACGCCAATACAGCACTGTTGAGTAGGCAGACTCACTCGCGTCGGTGAATATGTGAAGCTGTAGTTCTGTCGCGTTGCTGTAGTGAAGATATCTCCTTGGTATGGTCACGTCTCGGAGTCTTTGTAGATGGGTCATCCACACTTTCCACTCTTGGGCTAGGTCCTCTTCAATCTCGGCATCCCAGTCCGTTCCTCTGCGCCATACTTCTTGAAGTAATTGCTTCGCCTTGAGGGTGACCGGGGATGCGAAGCCCAGTGGGTCGAACAAAGACATGACGGTCTTGAGGGCCTCTCTCTTCGTCGGTGTCTCTCCCTCCAGCAGCTTCGGTTCGACTCTGGTCAGGTTGAGGTTGAAGGTCAGCTCGTCGGTAGTGATCTTCCATATGACTCCTAGCACGCGTTCCGTCGTTTCTTCTGATGTGTACAGCTCGATGTCTTCTTTTCGCTCTTGTTCACCTAACGCCGCCAGTAGTGAGGGTGAATTTGACTTCCACTGTTTTAGCTCGAAGCTTGCCCGTTTATGCACATCTCGCACGTCCTTTGCTATGCGTATGGCATCTTCCAATGTCTCGAAGCTGTCTAGATAATCGTCGACGTAGTGTTTACTTCTTATTGCTAACGCTGCTTCCGGATGTGCAGCTTCGTACTGTTTCGCGTTTAAATCTTTTACATAGATCGCTGTGGATGGGGAGCTTGACGCGCCGAATATTAATGACGTCATCCTGAATTCTTCGGGCGGCTTGTCATCTCTCCTGTCTCCGCGCCATAGGTAACGGAGTGCGTCTCGGTCTTGTTCTCGCAGCTTACCTTGCATGAACATTTCCTTGATATCGGCTGTAACTGCTATCGCGTGTTGTCGGAACTTCATGACAACTCCCGGCAGTGACTGAAGTAAATCTGGGCCCTTAAGTAACATGTCGTTGAGTGATACGCCTTTAGTCTTGGCTGCAGCGTCGTGTACCACTCTCAGCTTCTCCGGCTTCATAGGGTTGACCACTGCGAAGTGTGGTAAGTACCACGTCTTCCCGAGTGTCGCCTGCGGCGGTGCAGGTTCGGCGTACCCTTTCTTAATGAGAGCTGTCATCTGTTCTGTGTACTTGGCTTTCAATTCTTCGTCTCGGTCCAGCTTCTTTTCTATATTGTGCAGTCGTTTCACGAAGTTTTCATAGTTATCGGGTAAGCTGTAATCTTCTTTACGCCACAGGAGACTTGTCTCGTATCTGTCATCTTCTGTCTTCCTGGTGTTAGTCTCCAATATGCGAAGGGCTTGTTCTTCAGGATCTGACTTGGGTCTTCTGGGGTTCAGGCAGATCGCGTCCATCTCGAAGTACTGTTTAACGAGGCTTTCAATGCGATCTTCACTTTCTTCAATTACGTGTGATACGAAATCAGTACTGCATGCTTTGGGTTTCGTAAGGCTGCCATGAAGCACCCAACCTAGCGGCGTAAGAGATGCCACCGGTTGATCTTTGTTTCCTTTTTTCACTTTTGACACCAGCAGCAGATGCCAATTGTCTTGACCGATTAGAACCCTTGGCTTCACGTTATCATATGTTAGTTGATCTTCAATTTCACGTATATGTTTGCACCCTTTCAGATGTTCCCTTAAGACACTTTGGTATGACACTTGAAGATTTCTCACTGTGCGCGCTTGTATCTTGCCGGCGAAACCGTTGTGACTTTTTAATTTAAACGTTACTCTTCTTGAAGCCACTTCCGATGTCTTGACGTCACTGATTGTCTGAATCCTGAGTGGGTCAACGGGTCCCTTAGCTCCTATCTGCTGAGCCAGGTGTTCATCTATCAGGGTGACTGTTAAACCGTCGTCCATTAGTGCGTAGGTGTCGATCGGTCCGCTTGCGCCTTCCACCTGTATCGGCATAATGACGGTGATGACTTCTGTTGCCTCTGGTTCTGTCTTCTCGGCTTTCCTGACGTAATGTAGCAGCTTGTGATGAGGTTTCTTACAGTCGTCTATCCCACACGGCTTAGTCTGACAACGATGCATGCTGTTCCTAAACTTTAGGCATCGGAAGCATAGGCGTTTCAACTTGGCTATGTCCCAACGTTCGTTCTCAGTCATTTTCTTGAAGCGTCCACACTCAGTCGCCGCGTGCCCCATCTCTTCACAGGCTGGACATTTCGGCGTATACGGCTTCTCTGTAACATTGTGGACCTTCTGCGGCCTTCTTGGTGTGACGAATGATGGCTGAGTCGGTGTTTGCTCGGGTAACGCGTAAGGGCTACATAGCGTCGCCTCTCTTCTCATAAACTTCTCTAGCTTAATAAGATCTGGATCTTCTTTCGGCTCGGCAGCGGAGAAGTCGAAGAATCTGTAGCGTAGCGTGGGTGTTAACTTGTCAACTATGGTCTTGCTCACTTCCGGATTGTACATGTAGTTAACACATTTCAAAGTTTTCAGAGTTGCCACTATGTTTGAGATCTTTGTGGCATAGATGCAGATGTCGCGCGGCGACTCGGTGAGGCGCGGTAATCCTCGTAGCGCTTCCATCTGCATCATCGCGATCGCTTCTGGTCTTCCAAAACGGTTTTCGAGGGTCTTCATGATCTCGGATGGGTGACCGTTTGTGATGAGTAGTCCTTCGACTGCTTCTTTCGCTTTCCCCTTGAGGTTTCTTCTCAATCTGTTCGTATTTTCAACGCCGGTATACATTTCTTCAGTTTCATAATAGGCGGCGCGAAAGGGTAACCATTCTTGATGCAATCCACTGAACACGGGTAGGTCAATGAACTTGGGACGTTGACCCGATCTAACGGCGAGTGTGATGGCTTCAGCTAGCGTCTTGAAGTCTTGAGCTCCCGCTGGTGTTGTAGACGGTGATTGATGGTGCTCTTCTGATACTCCCGCCGGTGTTCGTTGCATTGTGGCTGTCGGCTGACAGTGCTCGTCTGTTGTTCTTTTGTTCGGCAGATCCTCTGACAGGCGCGGCTCGTTGGTGATTGCTAATATGGGTTGAGGATTCTGCTTTTCTAACCAGTCGTCGACTCGTTCGTTGCGTTTGGTGCAAACGGAGACGTCTTCTGGTATTTCATCTTCATCGGAGTCTTCTGTTATTAAGGCGTTAAGGCGAGCGGTGGCTAACTCCACTTGCAGTCGAAGCAGCTCCTCCCGTGCCTTCGCTATCTTCTGTGTTTTGACTCGACTTGCTGAGGACCTTTCACTTGACCCCTTCTTGCTGGGGGCGGAAGGTCCTTGTGGTCTGCACGGCTCTGGCAGGCCACCGGTGTTCTTCAATCTTCTCTTGACAGTCGTAGTTTCACTCCGCATCAGGACTTCGGGGCAGGTGAGGGGGGGTTCGGCAAGTTTTCTAATTGGACAACCAATTAGAACTTAAGAATTATAACCAATCAGAATCTACTTATATTTTGTGTCACAAGCTTAAGTACAACGATTCTTTACCATAACGAGAACCGCTTATAGTATTTTGTCAAAAAACTGTAACTTCACATGAAATCCTTACAAACTATACATATTTACATTTGTTATAACGTATTCTAATATAAAACATACAACTTATCAATATCTTAATACTATTTACAACGTTAATAATTATTCGCGTTAGTTCATATGGTCTCCGCCAGTGGCGCTGCTGTCCCGCACAATGTCTGTTATATTTATTTATGTATTGTACCACACTTTCGTTAGTTTTTTTGACCTTTCATATTAAGTTGTCCATCCACAAAATGTAAGCCGTTATCCTAATTCAAGTTAAGATGTGACAATATTGGTCGTATCCATACTAATATAGCACGTACTTGGTACATTTTGTAGTGAAATTGTTGGTTTTGATTGTAGATTTCTGATATGTTTTTGTACGGCAGCATGCCTTTATATTGTGTATATCTATTTGTAAATATCATCTTATTGTAAAATATGAATATGCATGTCACTTAAATTCACCAGACTTTGTTCTATGATCTAAAGTTCGACGGGCCATTGTTTTGGCTTTAGTTCAAGTGCTTTGTTTGACTTTTTCGATTATCGTAAACTAAATACAGTTTCAAGAGGTAACACATTTCTGTGATAAGAATGTGAAGAATTACATGTAGTTAAAATTATTAACCAAAGCCACTTAGCTTGCAGTGTTCTACTAGCCTATGAGTGGCGACTCTGGTAATTACAGTGAAGCCATTGTCATCTCACCTTCATGATCAAGCCGGAACCAGACTTGATCCTCGCTGGTTTCAGCACGAATGGGCCGGATCGACCGAGGTAGTACTACCCTCTCACAGAATACCGGCGTGAAGTAACGGTACCCGTACTGTTGCGTTTCGTATTGGTGAGTTAGAGAGCCGGAGGCCCAGTTACCCCGATCCTTTTCCTATCCTTTCCTTTGTTCTTTCCCTCCTTCATTACTTTTTAAAGGGCTGGCAACGCACTTGTGACTCCTTTGGGGTTGCGGGTGTCCATGGGCGGCGGTAATCGCTTACCATCAGGCGATCCGTCTGCTCGTTTGCCAAACGATACCATAAAAAAAAATTTAATAATATATAGTTAATTAAACAGTATTTAAGAATCTAGTGAAGACTAGTTGCTAAAAGTTATTCATGAAATTAAAATGTTCAATACATACATTTGTAACATAATAATTGTAACATAATCTGCGATTACATTTAAGAAGTTTTAGATAATTGAGAAAAAGTGAAAGATACTAGTTTTACTATGATTATTCCATAGGTACCTAACATAATATTTCAGCTTCATAAGTTTTTAACTTTATTAGAAAATGAATCTGTGATTTTATGATAACTTAAGTTCAAGCATGAAACATACAACATTCTTATTATTATAGTTGCTTGAAACACAATCTGTGATTACGTAGGTTTAATTAGTTGTCTGTGATTATACCATAGGTAATTTATGTGATAAATTTTATTATAAGGTTCAATCAATGTGATTTATTGCAACCGTATCTGTGATTCTTTAAAAGCCTTTTAAGCTCTGTAGTGTTAGCGACAAATAGTTATACATTTTATTTTAGATTATTCCATAGGTAAACGTTACTAATCTGTGACATGTAATATATCTTTGATTTATTGGCAATACATCTGTGATTTTAAAGTATTTTGAGCTATCCAGTGATAGCAACACTTTTATATGATTAGGGACCTACTATATATTGTTATCGTTATTATAATATTGTTGATTTGTTTATTTTATTAAAGATTTACTCAATTTATGCAGCAGTTTTTTTTTAATCAATTTTCGCGTGTCATGGTCATCACGATCACCCCATCAGTTGTAATATAAGATATTTTTGATCCAATTTATCTTTTAAAATGCTAACATAGGAGAATTGCAATCCATTTGGAACGAATGTACTCCAAACAAACATGTCATATTTGAAAATGTATAGGCGTCTATGGAGGGCGTGGCGAATGAACTAAAATGGTTTATTTTTTAAATTTAGCACTTTTTATGAGAAACCAATGCGTTACGTATGTTACTCGCCAAACACCAATTATTTTAATAGGTTTTGGCTAGGGTTGTTTTGTCTTTTTTAGATATTTTCTTATTATAGTTTTTCCAGCACGGCCCTCTATCCACATCGATATATCATTTGTTATTACGTATTCAGAATATCTGTTGCGGCACATATAAAGTGAAAATAGAGAACTTTCTCGAGCTTAAGAAATTTTTTAATATGCTTTATTTTTCAAGTTACACGAGGTCCGTGCTGAAAACGTTTGGCTGGCATGGCCCCCTTTTTTTGCGTATTTCTTCAAAAGTACAGAGGTACATTGAAAAAGAAACAGGTGCATATACTCTTAGAGGCGAGTACATTGCATTGGTGCACACCTTAAATGCAAATTCAGGGAGGCCGTGCTGGGCAAACGTACATTATTACGAAATTATGTGCGTATTTATTGACAATTATCGCCTGCTCTGTGCCTCGGAGAGCACGTTAAGCCGTCGGTCCCGGCTGTCATGAACATCTATGGCAGTCGTTATTATTTATTTATTTATGCCTTATAATATCCTGACACTGGTCTAGTCTTAGGGTATCGTTAGCCTTCGGGTTGCGGAGGTCAGGTGGCAGCCGCTCCGTGTAAAAACTGATATCCAGTCAAATCCGGTTAGACTAGACAGCCAACCCCAAGTGACTTGGGAATAATAAAGGCTAGGGAGAAAAGTATATTTTAATATAAATAAAATAAAAAGAATATGAAATAAAGGTTTATTTATTTAATTATAACTACTTATGTACAATCATCTAGGCAAAACTAGTTCACCCTGGTTTCAAATTAGATTCAATAATGTATTTGGAGGCAATATGTACCTTAAACAAATTCACCAACACTGCTCAAAACTATAGACAATGTATTGTTAGATTTGATTTGACCCATTTAATATACATATGTATGTCGGAGAATAGGACGGTAACTCACTTGTGCCATGATGAAGCAACAAAATATAGGCGTGGTATTTAATTATACGTCCAACGTATACTAACGATAGGCAAAATGTCCAGGTTGCAAAATGTCCAGATCCCGAAATGTCCAAATTACAAAATGTCCAGGTCGCAATATGTTAATAACAAGACCTTCTGCGTCTAAAGGACATATATCCTATGCTACTGAAACGAAGTAAACGAAGTCGCGGGAGGCCGCTAGTTATAAATAACTATAAATAAAAAAAAAAAACCCCCGACAAAGATAACGACTGAATTGATTTTCTTGAATCATCAGGGTTTAATAAAATGCTGATTCACAAAAAATCATATTTATATTTATTTCAATGTTAGAAAAAAAAAATACATTGTCCCAATTATAATAAAAATTGCTTGTTAATAAATTTGGTTTTATTTTATTCGTCGTAAATAAAACTAGATTGTGTTTTCATATGCTCCCATATAAATTTAACGTGCTAAGATAATTTTTAACCCTTATCTTATCTTATCTTGATCCGGGGGCCAGTCATTGTAGACCGGCGACACTTCGACCCAGTGGGATCTTTTGTGTCGGCCCCGAGGTTTATCGCTGAGCTATCTCCCTATGAATGTACTGCATCAGTCGCAGCGTACACTTCAGAGGGAGAAGCCTGAAGTCTTCAGGGTTCGGATATGCCAATCCCATCAGACCCATCCTTAGTCCGGCCAACGCGTCACATTCACACAGTAGGTGTGATATGGACTCGTCCTGTTCACCACAGGCTCTGCAGATCGAATTGTTTGACAATCTCAATCTTCACAGGAAGTCGTTGGTGCCAAAATGACCAGTAAACGCTTCTGTGAGTAGGCGTATTTGGCCCTTCTTGTACCCGCAGAACTTCCAGGTAAAGCCCGTGGCTCTGTTTGCAATGAATTTCTTGGAGTGTTCCAGACCCCTAAGGGCCATCCACTCCAGCCTGTGTTTATCATTGCCATGTGCATTCAAAGCTGCCTTGACGGTACTCTCAGAGAGACCCACGAATGGCTCGGGGCCCACAAATAGTTGTTCCGATTTTTAACCCTTATTTATCAAATATAATCAGTCTCAATCTTTACCCGGTATTTTTAATATATACCCGGTAAAAATAGGTATCTTTTCTTTTTTACCTTATTTACCCATTCCTTCCAATTTATACCTACCAATTTTTTACCCACCCGCTCATCCTAGACGAGTAATTACTTTTCTTTGACAGTTTTTTCATAAGTACCCTCTTTTTCAATTCGATATTTGTATTTGAGCTGCGTTTTGTTCTAAAATTTATAATACTGTTTGAGGTAAATAATAAATACTGACTAAACGATTAGAAAATAAAGGAAACATTGAATGTATTGCAATAATACATAAATGTAGAAAAGATAATGATTAAGTTTATATTTATGAATGAGGTATACAAAGTGCTCCTACGAATATTAAAAAAGAACATAAAATCACTATGAAACAATTTTTGAAACATAATGTTATTGAGAGTCGTGTTATGTAATTTTTATTTGATTTATTAATGCTTGATAAATTGATAATGCTTGATTGTAAAATATTTTATTGCTATTTATGATTATGACCTTTAGTACAACGGTGGAATTATGTTCAACTAGTTGTAAGACGGGGATAGGTACCTAAAATAAGTTGTCTACAAAACAAATGACTATCAGAAAGTGATCAGCCATCGATATTGCTTACAAAAAATAGGTATTCGACCATCTAAAGGATGCAGAAAGTCCTGTTATTACCATATATCGACCTGGACATTTTGCGACCTGGACATTTTGCAATATGGACATTTTGCAACCTGGACATTTTGCGACCTGGACATTTTGCAACCTAGACATTTTGCGACCTGGACATTTTGCAACCATTGAACATTTTGCAACCTGGATCTTTTGCACCTAAATGCTTTTCAGTAGCCACGTAGTCACGGGCAGACCAAGATGGTGGTTGTGGAAGAACCATACCATAGCAAACGGGCACACACAACTAAAGGCAATAACCAACGCGACATTTGTTCCAGGGAGCCGATCGACAACGCGACAGTCGACTTACAATGAACTGTATATATTTAACTTTTGATTTTAAGGTATAAGTTATTTTAATTAGAATTAAAACTTATCTCATAAAATACATTTAATTAAGACGTAAAAATGTTGTTTGGTTTACTTATTTGTTAATTATAGTATATCTTGGAGGCGCAGCGGGAGTGTTGTAGCGGAGCGAGCCCTTTTATGGTTAGTAGAGTAGTTTTAAGGAGTAACTGAGTTTAAATAGATAAGTAGGTACTATTTTATTTTATTTTTTTATTTTAAGAAAACTTACAGCTATTAAAGTAATAAGTAGAACAATATAAAAAGGAAGGCCAATTACAAGTTTTCACTTATAGATACTTATATGACTAAAACTTAATAATTACATTGGTAAACATTAAACTTACTCACATAATAAAAAAAAACAATTTATAGACTAGACACATTAACACAAAATTTACACTTAACAGTAAGTACATCTTTAGGTGCTAACTCCAAAGTACCAATTGCATAATATCTTTTTCAATTTAGAAATGCTAGTTTTAAAAATATCGATATCAACATCCTGGCTCGCTACATTGTACGATCGACATGCTCTAATTAAAAATGAGTTTTGCCTGTATGTTCTTGCCAAGGGAGTGTACAGCAGATGTGATCTGCGTAGGAATGCAGATGGTACTCGAAGGCCGATTTTGCTCACCAACTCGGGTATGTCAACGGATCCGTTCATAACTTTCCATAGAAAAGAAAGATATGCAATTTTTCTTCGCTCATAGAGAGGAAGAATATGAAATTTCTTGCAACGGCTATGATAATGATAAAATAATTAGAAACATAAAATTTTGTCCGATGTTGAATACACCTCAGAAATTTCTTTTGTATTCTTTCAAGTCGACTTACATATATATCATAGTTCGGATTCTACACCTGAGAAGCATACTCGAGATGAATACGAACCAAACAGCAATATAACATTTTTAGAGTCTTAATGTTTCTAAAGTCTGATGAAACTCTGAGAAGGAATCCCAGCGCTTTAGAGGCCTTACTTACTAAACTATCTATATGCTTGTCAAATAAAAGCTTCGAATCGAACACCACTCCCAAATCCTTAATGGTGTGGACTCGGGTTAAGGAAGTGTTGAGTAGCTTATAATCATAGTGAATGGGATTAGGTTTGCGTGTAAATACAATAGTCTTGAAAGCGCATGAGATCGTCCTGTAATAAAAGAGTGTCTGCAGGGGTGGATATTTTTTAAATTATTTTGATATCATCCGCATATAATAATATTTTAGAGTGCGAGAAGCATAAATTGATGTCATTAATAAAAATGTTAAACAAAAGAGGCCCTAGTAAAGAGCCTTGAGGAACCCCTGAGGGAATGCGAGTCACTCTGGAAGAGTACCCATTCAGTACTACAGTTTGACACCTATTGTCAACATAAGGCGAGAACCATCTGAAGAGATTGCCGCGAATACCCATCGACAATAGCGTAGCATGATGTATTCGATCAAAACATTTTCGGTAATCAGTATATGTAACGTCAATCTGCGCCTTTTAAGCCATAGAATCAGTTAGGTACTCGCTAAAAACAATAAGGTTCGATACGGTAGACAGACCTTTTAAAAAGCCTTTGTTATTCTTTAAAATTGAGTTTAAGAGCAGCGTATACCTGTTTATGAATAAATTTTCAAATTTTTTAGCGAACACGCAGAGCTTTGAGATCGGTGTGTAATTTCCAACGGAACTTTTGGAGCCATTTTTATGTATTGGCGTTATATATGCTGACTTCCAGACTGCAGGCATTTCACCCCCTTCAATTGAGAGCTTAAAAAGGATTGAGAGTGGAACAGTGAGACTTTTCGCGCAACTCTTTATATACAAGGGTGGAATATTGTCTGAGCCCGCTCATTTGTTTAGATCTACCTGCCTAAGGAGCCTGAGGATTTGGTCTTCACATATATCGATACAACTAATATCTGAGGTGACACATTCAAAACGAATGATGATAAGAGATAATATTTATTCTAAAGTCAATACTGTTAAAAACACTTAACACATATAACAACTGGTTACTAAATGGTCAATTAATAGTAAAAATGGTAAATTCAATGATAAACTTGATGGTTTAGTGGTAGTTGAGCTCAGTTGCTGCTCGATGGCGAAATGACTTAAAAGTCGAATAACATTAAAAAAAATACCGTGTATCAAATATGCATGCAATGCACAAATGAGTAGTTTAGTTTGAAAATCCTCTAAAATACTTTTCATCAAATAATGGTAAATCTCAAAAAACCAAAATGGACTCTTTTAGCGATGTTTGCAACAAACTGCTACTTTTGTGAGCTGATTTAATAGAATTTTAGTGGGTTTTGTTGAAAACTATCAGTGCAATGCGATAGAAGCAACGAAGGAACTTCATATTCAATCGGAACATTATTTTTGTTCTGATATCGTTTTGACGGGTTTTGAAACTATACTCCTCAAATGTAAAGCGCCGAGCTGTTCGGATGCGTAGCTCCAAACAAGTGTATTCGAGTGCCGTGAGTAAGGTCTCGACTTCGACGCTCGGATCGAATAAAGTGGTACGTAGTCGTTTATTCTGTCAAGAAATTTTTACTAGAAAGACGGAGGATGTAACTGCGTCCGATAAATGGTAATAGGTTCAATTCCTACATGCTACGTAAAACCATATCTAGCAAAATAGTGGTGGCATACACCTTTCCGTGCACCGTAGGGTTAATAGACGTGAAATCGATAATCGAATCCAAGACCTCATACCCGGCAGTCGGATTAGCCACCGCTGCGCCACCGTAGCAATATGTTAATAATAACACATGCATATTGAAAATATTTAAATCCAAGAACACTACCTGACCCGGGCATCAAATCCGAGACTTTTACGCAGCAGTTGCATTCACTATCGCTGTATATATATATATAATATGGGTTGGGAACCTTCTGCGCTCACCCACAATCCGCGTTATATTTATAAATACCTAAAATATAAAAATAAATAAAATATAATTACATTTAAAATCTGTTATAACCACATCGAAGGGACTTCTCATACTTGGTCTTAAAAACCGATAGTCGTAACAGCCAGTGATGTTTTCGAGGTACAAAGTATTTTTTATGAAGTGGTATTATTGAATGTTTGGGTACATATAAATCCATAGATATTAATATGAAAAGTATATTTTTATGTATATAATAAAATTACATTTTGTTTATTTCACATAAAACGTATAATATGAGAGAACATTATAATTTTTCTGTATTCATAAAATCTGTAATTTTAGTCTGTTTGGAACACTTCTGTCTGGCATATTACACATTTTGTAATTCTAGTTGGATTTTAATTAGCGTATCGTCAGTTATAACCGTTTAAAACGACATCGTTAAGAACAACATACCGGTTGATACCGGTTATATTGACCAAATTCAAAGGTCCCGGCTGAATGCTATAAAAACATTGCTTTTTACGACATTGCTTATTACGATTTACCTCAATAAACGACTACATTTAACTAATATCTTCGGAGAATTATATCTGTTAAAGTCGGGTCGCGGAGCAGGTAGAATTTCGTACAATGACCTATTTGCCTACTGACAGTGGTCACAAACATTTTTGTATTAGGTGCGGTTTATATGAAACTAGCTTTTGCCCGCGGCTTCGTCCGCGTTACTTTAGAATTTGACAATCAATTCGGGTTGTACTCTGCTTGTAATAATATAATTCAATCATGATTCGAAAGACACGTGGCGCCATCTATTATCGTAAGAACGTTATTGTTGTTTTTCTCGGGAACAGTATTTTTTCGAGATGGAAGGTAGCCTATTTTCGTTTCTGTACACCTGACAACGTATATGCAAAATTCCAGGATAACCGGTTCAGTGGTTTAGGCGTGATAAGGTAACAAACAAACTTACTTTCGCATTTATAATATTAGTTAAGATTAATATTGCATGACATTCCAACGGTCATCCATTAGGCTGTCGTAGTATTTTATACCAAACTTACTTGATATTCTTTACATATTCTATTAATACTACAACCGATACATAGTTATATTTGTTTTTACTTTTCAATCGAAACAAACAACATAATCTGCATTTCTGCTTACACCCTCTCAACGGATCCTTACCTGCGATATAATAGATACAACACAAACTGTTTACAGCTGGACTTCTGAAAATTGTTACTAGTTGCATACGGGAAAGGCCCGGGGACAGATTCAAATAATGATGGGAAAATATTCTAAGTAATATTTTAAATTCGATTGTGAGTTTGTTTATTTGTTGCGCTTTCATGCCTTAACTACTTGACCGTTCGTCATGGAATTTCGCATACACATTGTCGGGGGTACAGCAAAGAACTTAGGGTGCCTTTCATCCAGAAAAAAGTACCTACTGTTACTAACCTGTTTTTTTTTTTGATACCCAGGTAAAATGCTTGATGCACTACCTGCCGGCTAGGGGATGGCACCGGCGGGGCGTGTGGGACTCACCAGCCGAGCGCTGGTATACCCACTAAAAAACCTGGGGTGTTCCCTCTCTCACCCAATGGGGGGGGCCAGTTGGGAGTCTGAAAAGATTCATCCATAGCAGGCCCCCCCGTACTGTAACTTTTTTTTTTTTTTGACCCTGGAAAATCCTTTATGGATACCCCCTCCCTCGGGGGGGGGGGGGAGAAGGAAGTTATGTGCGACTCTCCGCCCCTGAAGGGGGTCGGTATACACACTAAAAACCTGGGGTGAGCAGTCCCTCCGCCGACGGGGTAGGGCGAGATGGGGTCGCGTTAGCAGTCACCATCCCGCCCCGGCGGTTGGCCCGGCTGATGGTAACCGGGCCTCAGCACCTGTGGAGGGGTGGCCTTGCTCACCAAGCCACTCCTCAGTCGTGTGGGGCCGTGCAAGCCGGTAGAGAGTCCCCCGACTCTGTACCAGTGACCCCACTATACAGGAGCGAGAAGGCGGGCAAATCGCCTCCTCCTCGCTCCCGTCCGTCTGCGCCGGAGAGGGTCAGCGAGGGGATTGTTCTCCCTGACCCTCTCCGCGGCCTCTTTCTGCGCCATGACAGCCTCACAGAAGGAGACCACTGCCTGCCACGACCTCTCGCCGCCGAGCATGGCGTTGATCACGCTCGGCAGGGAGAGATCCCCGCCTATTACGGCCGAAAGCGTGTGCCGCTGAGGCCCCCACGCGGCACACGCCTCCAACGTGTGGAACGCCGTGTCTTCCGGCGCCCCACACTCGTGGCAGACCGGGGTCGCCTCCCGTCTCGCGATCTGGTACAAATACTTTCCGAAGCACCCCCGTACTGTAACTAACCTAACCTACATTTACACGAGCGAAGCCGCGGGCCAAATCTAGTATTATTATAAATGCGAATGTGTATTTGTATGTTTGTTACGTTTTCACGTCTTAACTACTCAATCGGACATCATGAATTTCGCATACATCAGGGGTACAGAAAAGGACATATTAAGGCGCTTCTCATTCAGAATAAGTACCGTTACGCTAGCGATTGCAGCTAAGTTCAGTAAGAGATTTCCAAAAAATTTACTTATTTTCTTTGAAAAATCAAGATTTCTAGAATGCTCATTATCTATGTCTATCCCTCTACTTATGTCAAATTATAATAGCAGATGTAGTTTCCAATCGAACGATTTCATAGCATACATGTGGTTTATTTACTTCATACACTCGCCAGAACGAGTGAAGCCGCGGGCAAAAGCTAGTACAACAAGTAAACAAGTCATATTATAGAAGATACCATGTGCCTCAGTGGCGCAGCGGTAGTCAATGCGGCTGCCATGAGATACAAAACCTAGAACAACAAGTACTATTTAAACTATGCTAAAAATAAAACAATAGAAATCAAAAGATCAGAAATTCGATACATAAATCAATACATATAACTTCAGTAATTAACAAGTATAGCATTTGATTAATAATTATTAATTACCTACTAATAAAATCAATCGTAGTCTTAGGAACTATAAAAATCATAGGATCTGTTGTACCTAAATGATTTTTATAACAAACGTTAAGGTACGTAATTTAAACTAAGTATGCTAAATACATAAAAATAAAAATTAGAGGTAGATGGCGCTATGACAGCAAGGGTGTGCGCGCAAGCAACGTTATAAGAGACAGCATTTGGCACGTCTAAATCGAAACCTAAGAATATGAGTCTAATATGCCCTACATTACATGTCAATGTATATTTAATTTCATAACACATATTTTATCATCACTACCCTCCGTAATCTATTTGAAAAATAATGTGTACGTTTCAATTGATTGAACTCACACTAGTCACATAATTCTTCCTCAGATTAATTAAATAGACATTACAACAAACCCTGATCTGTAATTTATATAGTTCCTAAGACAATGATTAATTTAATTAGTAAGTAAAAATTAGGCAAATGCTATCCTTTTTTTGTTATATTTAGATGATAGTGAGCGATTTAGGTTCACCCACATATTATGATACCTATTGTTTTTTTTTTGCTTAGTTTCAGATAATTTACGTAAGGTAATAAACCAAATTCTTGAGTCATTGTGATGTTGTTGATTTGTAATATTGTTAAAACTCGCGCGCACTCGCGAGTTTCACACTCGCCATTTGACGAACAAGTCATTTTAATAATACAGGAAAAACTGTACGTGGTTCGTGCAGTATTAACATCAATACATACAATGTAGGCACAAAAATCCAGCAATCATAACATAAAATTTTATATAATCATCTGACCACTTGTATATGTTTTTAGAAAGCAACTGATTATGATGTACACACGGCTACACATCAAGTTAGACAACATATATACGCATAACTACGCTACATACAAAATAGAGAATTGTTGGAAAGGGACAGTACAGTGTCTGGTTTCGTGGATTTCGATAATTTACTTACTACATTTTATTTAAACAATTAGATTAAACTACGGACTACAATCATGTCTTGTCTTGATTATTTATGTATATGTAAGTGGATGCTCCTATTTACCATACTACTGCTTTAGAGGCTATCATCAAATTTTATCAAATGCTTACAGTTATGAATTATGATTTGTAAACGAAATATTATTGTACACTTGGCGATTAAAAAGAGTGTGTATGAGTTTCTTGCCCGTTCTTCTCATGAGCCCTACACCCTTGCTTTGCTGAACGTGGCAGTAAATGTAAATTTACAGAAAAAAAATTTACGTGTAACTTTGACATTCATAAGTGTTACCTTGTAACCTAATTTGAATAAATTTATTTTGATTTTGATTTGATTTTGATTTTGTACATAATGGTGCCGATATAATTGTAAGGATAGAGCGTAACAAAAATATAACGCACTCTCTCGCACGATTCGCAGCGTTCAACTTCTAATAGATCAAAGTCCAAACAGTCTAGGTTGATGCGTTGCTGTGTGTACTATATTTTTAGCTGTAACTAGACGTTGTTTTAAATATAAACCGCTTAAACCCCGGACGCCCCATATAGGGTCGGCAAGTTTGTACCCGACAAACCCCGCTGACGCTATATGGGGTCAGCAAAAAAATAGACGGTCGCGCGCTCTAATGTTTTCTTTTTTTGTATTGAAGGGTCTGTATTTAAAGTCTTGTGTTGTATATCAATGTATTCGGAATGAACTGAGCTTTTCGAATGAACCACTTACCAACTGAATAGTATTTAGATAATATTGTTTTTGTTGTGTCACGTGACTTCGCGCCAAACGTTCGTTCGTCGATTTTATTTGTTCCGCTGTTTTCTGTAGTTTTTTGTAGGGCAAGTATATAAGTGTAATACATTATTGAAAAGCTTATTCTTTCTATTTTTAGAGACAATAAAAACAATACTGACTTACGTTATTTTTGTATAACAAACTGAAGCCCAAAGTAACCTATTATCATTTATCAGTTCTCCCGCGCTTTTTTATATTTGTTGCTTTTTAGTACAGTATTATATCGTATTTCAGGTTCAATTCAATCACTATAATAGTGTTATTTATTAGTATTTCTATAGAAATATCTGAATACAACGCACAAAGTTACGACGAATATTTTTAACAAAAATTTTAATATTTACTTTTGCCGCGCTCTAAATGTACTCGTCACGCACGTTAGTGCCACTTTCAAATGTCAATATCTTAATTTTTTCTCACAGCCATATATAAATACTTCGTTTTACTATAAAGAGTATTTATCTAGAAAATAGAAAAAGTAAAAACTCTTCTTATTGCATTTATATTTCTTTAGAAACAAACATTTTCAATAACGAACAATTTGTACAGTTGTGCTTAGTTTATCCAGGCGTATAAACTAAAGTATACACTTCAATGCGATGATTCATAATACTTGTCGTAGCTTACAATGTGTATTTCTAAGAAACACGAGCGATGTTATCATAACTCAGAGCTCAAAAACATAAACATCGATAGGGCGTGTCAAGTGGCGCTTTAAGTGCCGACCGCGCGACGGGTGTCCGATTTAACAAATTACATTCCATAATGCGCTTAATTAAGTTTAATTTAAGTAGTTTTTAATACATACTGTGCTTAGGGAGAGCATCCACAATTTGTTTTATAAATAAGTTACATTTTATTTTCATCTTTAAAGATGAAGATAAAATGTAACTATCGAATCGAATTATGTGGTACTTGGCAGCAATCCACAGTAATCATTGGGAAGAGAGGAACCCGCCACGCACCCTCGGATTGCCCACCCCAACTATTGTTATAGATAATTGTGTGTGTTTGACTCTTTTTCTTTAAGCTTTTGTGGAGGAACGGGGTGTGAAGTCCCTCCAACACAAAGGGAGGATCCTCCGACTAGGCTGGTTGATCGTGCTTGGCGGGCCGCGGCCCGACGGTTGATGTCGGGAGCTTGTATATATACTCAGTCGCTGTGTAAACTTCACTTGTGCGATGCATAATAGTATGATGTCATGTGAAGTCCGATTGTATCGCCATCTGTTGAATGTAGGCTGAACTTCTTCGTCTGTGCGGAGTCGCCACACTTTGATCACAATGTAATAGAGATTCACAAAAATAATATATTTAGTACATATTTAGAAAACTAAATACAAAAGACAACCTAATTCTACCGCCATAATTTAGTGCGCAACGACAACTGCGTTTTCAGACGGAAACGATTCGCACGAAAATATATTCCATGTGTGCGAAACGACAACAAAAAGAATATTATTTTTAAAAAGTGTCTTATCGCACGATTTTGCGAATAAATTCGTACGAAAGGACTACTAAGCCTCCTGTTTTAGTGCTGCTTTAGCACTGTTTGGGCAATTATTAACGGAACACTTACTTATTCAATTTTATAATAATTTATAATCAATAATTTATTGTCATTTCCCTTTTTAATTTAATTTATTTTTAATATAAACTTCTTTTGGTTGGACATAAATTTTGATATTTTAACGTCATTATTTCTCTATACGTTTGTTACATGTAATTTATCATCACACGCGAGCATAGTCAACCATATAGTTACTAAATTTTATTTTTTGTTAATGCATGCATTGAAGCCCTCTAATCGTTTTTGTGGTCACCAGTTGGCGACACTAGCGAGTAAGGTCCTGTCAATACTGTCACAGTTGTCAAAAGCCGTACTTGGCGGTAGTCATTGTCGGTTTCTATGGTTACACTTGAAGTGACCATAGAGTATGAGGTTTGGAGACCTTACTATCCATTAGCACCTCTAGCGATAAAAACAAGCGCATTGCTCTCAAATAATATTCTGCCATGTTGTTGTTAGCGATGGGTGTTTTTGTTATTTTTCATGCGCATCGTTGTTTCGTTAACGTCACCCGTTGTCAACGTCGTTGTTTCCGACAACGATGTCGGACATACAGCTAGCGTACTCGCTGTGTAGCATGTTGTTATGTAGGCGTTTTCATAGATGTTCTTAAAAACAAATTTATTCCATTCGCTGGTGGAAGCACTTAAGTTGACAGCGCTAGTAGTTTTGTGTGTGTGTACTGTTATTGGCTGCCTTGAAATTATCACTTCCATTAATTCTTTGCAATAATGTTTAATTTCAGTCTTATTACTTTCATTTCTGAACATTGCCAACTTAAAGCAGGAATCTAGCATCATACAGAAACCTAATGACTTACTATTTTCGATGTTCCGAAACCGGGTATCTATACCACTTTTTAATTTAAATAATATAATTTGTACGAATTCAATATTAATAAATTCACTATTGAGCAACATTTCTTCGCAAATGTCTACTAAACTTAGAGTATACATAAGCTACTAAATAATTAGTGAGAACTATTGCTAAGCTCCCTGTTAAATAATTTTCACCGCTCAAGCTACTGATGATCTCTTCGAAAGGAGCCAACATATGGATCAACAACTGTAATATAGCCTAATCCTCTCCAGTAATAATTGCCCAATCTCGATTAATAATTGCCATCGTAGCCTTAATAGCCTCACTATATTCTAGAAATCTTTTCATCATTAAATAGGTGGAGTTCCACCTTGTTGCTACCTCCATAATATTTTTTTAGCTGCTCCATGCCTAGATGGCTAGATTGATATTTCATCAATTTTTCGGCGGCTTGCGTGTTCCTCTTGAAGTGAGCGACAATCTTTCTAATTTTTCTAAGGTGTCTTGCAAATGTATTAAAACGTCTTTTACAATAAGGTTGAGAGTGTGTACAAAACATCCGTACTCGTAGTGCTTCCATATCAACTGCATTTGTATAGCATTACAGACATTCGCTGCATGTCGGACACGGCAAAATTTACTTTATGTAGCAAGTTCCATTCCAAAACAATTTGTTTTATTTGTTGTCCTAAATATTCACTTGTATGGCTGCCGTGACAACCTTTACAGGCTAATAAAATTGACTTGAATTTAAATTGCGGTGAAATGTAGTGGGCTGTGACAGCAATATAACTTTCATTGTTACACGATGTCCAACAGTCTGTTGTGACTTGTGATACATGCTGTCACCATTCTTGTTCCAATATGCTCCTGCATTCATTTAATTTTATTTTCATATAATGCCGGTATTAATGAACTGGAAATTGTTTTCCCTGATGATGGAATATATCCGGTAATCCAGGACATCAACTTCCGAAATCCTTGATTCTCAACAATGCATGTCGTCTATAAAAAGGCTTAGCAAATCTCTATCAATTTTTTCTTAATGTCTTGTGATACGGGTTTGACGATATCAGAATGTATAGTTCTTTGACGTTGTTGCCTTGTAATACCAAAATCTGAAGATGGCAGCTGCGTAGATGTTGAGCTTGTTGATGGGGTCTCAGTAGACGTAAAGCTCGTCGTTGGTATAATTTCGAGTCCGGCGTGGGTAAAGCTCTTTAGCCTTGTGAAGGTTTGTTACCTTTACAAACAGAGTTAAACTTTCGCATTTATAATATTACCTAGTATGTATTTTGTTTTTCTTACCGTTTGGCTCGGTTGTGTGTGACTGTGTTAATTGCTGTGGGGGAGTAATATAAGACTGTGGTAGCTCTTGTGCCAAAAAATGTGGATGCTTTGATTTGAGATGGCACATCAAATTACCAGTTGTTGACTTATAACTAATATTTACACTGCAATATTTACAAATTCTTGTAGCTTCGTCCTTTTTGTCGAAATGTTCCCAAACAGAATTAGCTCCTCTTTGCCGTCTCGACATAATTACTTAGTCACTTACACTAATATTTATATTTACACGCTCAAACTAAGGAACTATACCTATAGGTACCTACACTAAGTTATTTACACTATTATTTGTCTTATAAGTTTATCTACAAAAATCTATATACAAACACTGAAATCGACGCTTTATAGCTGTACCTAACCTAGGAAGTCTCAAAAATCATTTAATTTCTAGTAATAATAATTCTGTAGTACGCTCCTAAGTTTCGCGCCATTTTAGCCAGGTGCAAGCAAGTAGGCACGTGGTTAGTCGTTCGGTCGCATTCGTACTCGTTCGTATTATTGACATCGGTCGTTGTCGGTTATGTTATGGTAGACATTATTCGGTACCACACAGTACCACATAAGATCGCGTGAATTTCGGTCGTAACTGCCATCCGTTGTACAATATTTCGGCATCGGATGCTACCACCATAGACTAACATCGTTGATCAGTAACGTTTTTTAAAAGCGGCTACCTACCTGTTTTTTTTTTTGTTGTGTTAGCTGAGTTTTTGCGGGAATTAATATTGCAACGTGTTTGTGAATCTTTAGAATGACGTAATGTTTTAATTGCACTTAGTGTCAAGCAAGTCAATCAATTTAATTTTTGTTTGGTAAATTGCATTTCGTATTTTGCGGTAACTATTTATTTCTGAATTTACCTGAATTTGGCATGCAAATCCGAAGGAAATAATACCATTACTGCTTGATTAGCGTCTTTATCTATAAAACTTGGTCTGTAGACTGTAAATCCTTAATTGTGGCGGAAGACATGAAACCCAGCGGTGGTGACAACTACGTAAGTAAATGATACACACCTATATTATTTTTCTATTTTTCGTTAGGTAGGTATTATTAGGTAATGAAATTTATAATTTTGTGTTTTTACCCACAAATCCTTATATGACTTCGCATGTTATATTTGCATGTTATATGATTGTTTGCATGCACTTTGAGATTGTGTTTGACATACTTTACCGTGGCATAAAATGATTTTTTAATGTTACTTATCTTTCAGTTCTGTAGGTAAATTTAAAACGGCTATTTCGTTGACTGTTAGCTAAATTGGTAAAATATTATTATCTCATGATACTGTGAAACTGGTCAATGACCTGTAATTACTTAGGTATCACAAAATAATAAAAATTATCTCGTTTACCGACATCTTATAGTCTTCTACATCAAACAAAGCAAAATTGCTTACTTTTGAGATATGTTACCATTTTTATTTTTGTCACATTGTTAGGTAAATATATTTTAAGTATATGACTAAAGATTGTGATTCGCTTAGCACAGTTGACATTTAATTATATTTAATTACAGTAGCAAAATAATTTAACCTATTGCAGTGTTACACTGGCGGTCAGACACAATTTATGTTTAAGAGACAGTTAGAACCGAATAAACAAAACAATATGAACAATTTAGTTATGTATTAAAAATATAACTTATTCCAATCTATGAAGGAATATTTTAAGCTGAGTACAGCTTATGGACTACATTTAATAGGTATATGTATATAAGCTTTTTCAGAATAAACATTTTTATTTCTTAATACAACATTTTAATTGAAAACATGTTTACAAGCATAACTTATACCCATAGTACATAAAGGTACATATTTCAAAATTCTAAACATACATATGATAATTAATATGTCTAGGTACCTACATACTTGTGTATATTACTTATAACAACTATCGGACATAACGTCCGAAGTTATATGGTCCCTTCAATGTTGTTAAGTATATCCAGTTCTGACTGTATATACATTTTAATACATTATATGGCTTTTTCAAAGCAAAATGAAAAGAAAATTGTTTCTGCAAAACTAAGACTGTAAACTTTATAAGAATAAAGAATTTTTAAAAGCAGTCAATGTTGTTTTGCTGCTAACATTTGCAACATTGGTGATTACTCAGTCATACTAATAATAGAAGATTAAGATGCTTTTATTTGTTTAAACATGAGTATGCACCCAGAAGTATACAAGATGAAAATATAAACATAAAACATTCAGTCATAATTCAATATTTACAGGGGATCTAAGAAAACAACAGTAATTAATTAAATAAATTTAAATAAAATCATGCCAATAATAAAAAAATCACATTCAGAACATTATCAAAATATGGTTATACAATTAACAATTATAATATATAGAAAGAAGAAATATTAATAGAATTATGCAAATAAAATAAAAACAGACCATTGATTAAGTTAAAATCCAAATCAAAATTAAATTCAAATCAAATTAATTAGAATTCTTATAAAAATAAATATCATATCATTCTATTTTACATCTATTTTAACATTATTGAATTCTTGTATATCATAGTAACCTTTTTCTATCAGATAATTGAATATTTTCTTTTTAAAAACATCAATATTCTGCTCTTTCCAGCATCTGGGTATCTTATCTTATTGTAATTGATTGGAGTCATACAGAAAACACTATTTCACATGAGGTTTGTTTTTGAACTGTGGAGGCAAAGTCTGCTGGTATCATGTCTACTACGATTGACTATGTCAGATAGCTGAGGAGACAGTTTAGAGTTTGATTTAACAAACAATATATACAAAGAAAGAACAGTGATTATCTTATGTTTTGTAAAGTAGGGCTTACAACTGTCAGTAATATTTAGTTTGAACATCATTCTAATGCATCTTTTTTGAGCCTTCAATATTAACTCTGTATTAGTAGAATTCCCCCAAAAGATAATGCCGTACCTGAGTATTGAGGATACCAGGCCATTGTACGCTGTAAGTAATGCATCAATATTGAGTACTGGAGACAATTTGTATATAGCATTAGTTGATTTGTGTATTTTTTTCGACAGCGCTTTTACTTGCGCTTTCCAATTTAGCTTAATATCTATAATTATGCCTAGGAATTAAGTGGTTTCAACTTTACCAATATTGGAATTCTAATACTGTGTTTTTAAATTATTATATTTACCAGATTCTCGCTGGCTGAAATGCATGATATTAGTCTTGTCTAGTATTTTTCAAATTTTTATTATCCAACCGTTGTGTCATCGATTAAAGTGAGTTATTTATATCGGTGCCGTAACTGTCTCGACTATTGCATGCAGCAAACAAGGTTATTGCTTGGTTAATGCTGTTTGGGAGGGCATTAGTATATAAGAGGAAGAGGAGAGGACCCAAAACACTACCCTGAGGCACACCATATTTTACTAATCGTTCTGATGATTTATGTGTTTCTTTACGTTTTGTTTTTGTATTTATCATCGTAATTTCTGTGAATTGTTTCCTTGTACTGATATAATGATAGAGTTTTGGCAATTCTCTTTAACAAAATACACCACATCCAACTTACCTACCATAACAATCATTCCATCAGGAGAAATTAAATGAAACTAAGACGTCACCAGCTTGTATGTTTTTACTCTACTTAAGCATGAGCACCAAGAGTCAAGGATTCTGAACAATCCAAATATTATGAAAGAAGTACTGTGCAACATTGTCCCCTATTATCTTCTTAGACATGTGGTGGTATGTGTAACCAGCCATCCTTAAGTCAGTCATTTAAGCATGTTGGCTCAATAGTGAGGCTAAGTGTGGTAAACACACATCTAATTGTTAGAGTGATAATATATATTTGGTAACTAACTATATGCCAGCTTATATTTAACTCTATATGCATGTTACTTTGCAAGGATTAGAGTTCTACCAGCAATGTCCAATGTATATCATGCTATGTGCCATAGCTCTGGTTTCACTAAATAGGACAATTCTTACGTATGACACATATGGCTGATTTTAGATTTGTTAGCGACTAAACTAAAACTCATTAGAAACTGTTTAAGCTTGTTTCGGATGATAATTGAACGAAAAGGCATGTAGATAAACATATTTAAATATTCAGAGATCATTATTTAGGTTTCAAAAGTATTGTTCTTTACAGACACAGATTTGAAACAGTTTAAAAATAATATTGATAATGTAGAGGCAGTCCCGTCACTTAACTATATGATAGCTGGTTTTAACACCACAGTACTCTAAAACAAACCAAAATGTGAAACTGAGCTAAAAAACGAATTGCCATGCAACCTGAAAGAATAAAAATTAGCTTTGGTAAATTTTTTTATATTTGCCAGACTTGATTTGAAAAAGGAAATATGTGTTAGCATATTGTACCATGAACAAATAAGCAAATCTTACTCAATAGCTCATTGATATTTATATCTATAGGCAGGCAACTATTAACTGGTTATCAAATGTAGTGTCACAAATTAGTGAAGGCATTATCCAAGTAGGTTGGGTAGACATTTCAGCTGTATAAATGTTATTCTGATAGATGGCCAACTAAAAAGTTATATTAAATAATAGACATGTTCTTTTTAAATATTTACTTTCCTTCTTATTCTAACATAAAAATGAAACAGTGATTATTGTGTAAACTCTATGATAAAGCAACAAATCATAAAAAATTGTCAAGTTTGAGTCACACACGAGTCATTCTGTGAAGGTGAACTCGATCTACAGTATATAAATGAGGCTGGCGCTTCAAAACAATCTGAGCTAATATAATACCTGTGGTAGACGTGGGAATAGTGATCTATTCAAAATAATCCTTGTTTATAATGTCATATTTAAATGTTGCTAGTGGATGGTATACAGAAAAACAATGAACAGGCGTAAGGTTTGTGTGAATGAGGTACAAAGAAACTGCACATCATTAAATCATACAGTAGTTAAAGTATAATAGCAAAAAGACGTTGTTAGCGGGAATAGAAAACTGACATTGTTAATTTATCAAATGGATGTACTTACAGAAAATTCTCAGCGCTAGACATCATGTTAAATTGTGAATGAAGCTGTGGTGGTCTGCTGACATGTAAATCAATCAGGTGTGACACAAAGTCAACATTAAATTAATGTTGTACTTTTTAATAAGTTAATTATCAGCGCTAGCTAAGTGGGAGACCATTGGACTCCCTCACAGAGGCCTTGAGTTAGATCCCAAGACGCATAGCTCTGATTTTTCGAAGTTATGTGTATAAATAGTTAATTATCGTCACTATAACGGTGAATGAAATATCTTTAAGAAACTTGCACGTTTGAGAGTTTCCTATAAAGTTCTCGAAGATGTGTTAAGTCTGCTAATAATTTACTAATTTATTTTGCACTAGGAACCAGAGCATCTACGGAAGCTTTTTATCAGCGGCCTTGACTATCGGACTAATGAATCCTCGTTAAAAGAATTTTACGAGCAATGGGGCGAAATAGTGGATGTTGTAGTAACGAAGGACCCCCAGACAAAACGGTCAAAAGGGTTCGGTTTCATCACATATTCCCGGGCGCACATGGTGGATGATGCTCAGAAAAACAGGCCACACAAAATAGATGGAAGGTGAGCACTAACTGTAACATTATTATGTATTACAAAGTAAAACACTTTTATATTCCATCTAGGGGCAGAGGACCTAATATCCAAATTCAAGGAAAGTAGGATATTTTTATTGAGTGTATTTCAATCAAACGAACAGCCTCTTAGACTGACAAGCTGTCTTAAATATTTCTTATTTTTTTAAATATACTCTGTTTGATTTACCATTTGCTAATATTCTTGTTAAAACCTCTAGCTAATCTGATATATGTAGTTGTGTTTGAAGAGGTTTTACATTGGAGGAGGAGGGAGTGCAACGGGTGGGATAAAAACAACTTTTAATAGTGTAATTAGTTTAGAATTCCACATACTTTTCCATTTTCAGGGTTGTGGAGCCTAAACGGGCAGTGCCAAGGCAAGAAATAAAAAGGCCAGATGCCGCGGCTACAGTAAAGAAGCTGTTTGTTGGAGGCCTTAAACAGGAGATCGAAGAGGACACAGAAAAAAAGTCAAAAGGTATGTTTGTACTATTTAATATGACTTTATTTATTAGAGTCCGTCTGTTTTGTGTACAAAATTATGCTTTATACAAATTGCTTTCATGAAACAAATGGCACGTTCCCTGAAAACGTTAAGTGGATGATTGAAACTTATTAGCCATTATTCCAAAGGCTGATTCAATGTAACGTCTAGCTCTTGATAATCTATAATCAGTACCGTGTGGACACTTGCCTAAGCAATACGTACTTTTTGTCCTTTTACAATTTCCATATATCGTCAACCTTATTTCGATTTCTTAACTGCGTTTTAATCATGCATAAGTGTACTACTTGCGACAACCATTTCAATGACGGGGTTAAATGTTCGGCATGTGGTAAACATTTCGATTTTAACTGCGCTAATATTTCGGAGTCCGGCTGGAGAAAACTAGGAGTGGAGCGTCGGGCAACTTAGCGATGTTCGTCGTGCAAAGCAGTTTCACCAGCTCCGAGCGTCTCGAAAGAACATGTATCTCTGGATAGTATAATGAGGGAGATTCGGGAAATTAAGACAAAATTGACCGATCTGCCCATGATACTAGAGGATATCAGAAATATCAAAGACGAAATAAAGGACTTGAAGGTGTCATGTGACTTTTCTAGCGCGAAGTTGGACGAATTCACCTCAAAATTGGTTACCATGGAGAGCTCAATGTCTGAAATCCAGCACAAGCAGACACTTTTGGAATCCAACGTTGGCGACATGCAGACCCTTGTGTACAACAATGAACAGCGATCGCGACTTAACAACGTGGAGATCAAAGGCGTACCACAGAAAAAAGGCGAAAACCTTTTCCAGATAGTCGATCAGATTTATACGAAAGTAGGGTATAGTTTTCCAAAAACTCAAATCAATTACATATCGAGAATTCCTACTTTCAATCCAAACAGCAAGTTAATTGTAGTAAGTTTTGTAAATCGTTACATAAAAGAAGATTTTGTAGCCGCTGCACGGTCGGTGAAGTTTTTAACAGGCGAGGATTTGGGTTTTCAAAATGCACCAGGTAAGGTTTATGTTAATGATCACTTAACCCTTGATTCTAAACTTTTGCTTAATAAGGTTCGTCAGATTGCGAAAGAGAAAAAATATGGCTTTGTGTGGGTTAAATTTTCCAAAATACACGTACGTAAATCTGATACATCCCGGTCTTTCGTAGTTTCAAAATTATCAGATTTAAACAAAATTGTTTAATTTGTTACCTAGTTGATGTTGTTCCGTTAGTTTGTTGTAAAAAATGTAACATTGTCCTAATTCAATATTACTCATTAATTTCATTCGTCTTTGCCGTAAGCTATTTAAACGTTATTGATGTTGTATTATTGCACTCAACATGTAAATGGTTTAGCACCTCTGACTCGTCACACATGTTTACGCATAGCATTACCTGCCGCCGGCCGGCCTATTGTTCAACTAATCAACCAGTTTACCTTAAAGTAATAAATGTGTATAATATATTCATCCTGCTTACTCTCGTGTGTTTTGGTTCGGTAGTGAGTTATTTGTCAATACTTTGTCTCGTGTTAGCCTTTATTTTGTATCGGAGTCATCCATTAGGACTATTTTGCGTCTACCGCACATTATTTTTGTGTTGTTCATATTTAAATATTATAGCCATAATTATTCCTCTTGTTGAATGTTGTGTATCGTGCGTATTATGTTTTGCAACTTTATCCAATGGCTAATATAGATGGGCGATGTAGTATTCTTTGTGATCTCAAAGTGTATTACCAGAACGTTAGAGGATTACGCTCGAAAACTTATCAATTTTATCGTAACTTGTGTTTGAGTACGTATGATATAATTATGTTAACTGAGACGTGGTTGCTAGATAGTGTGTGTAACTCGGAGCTATTCGATGACCATTACTTAGTGTGGCGCAGGGATAGGGATTATGCACTTACGGGTCCGACCCGGGGTGGTGGAGTGCTAATCGCAGTGCGTAAAGAACTTTGTGTCGTACCTAGACCCTGTTTCCATTCTAGTGCGGAAGATCTTTGGTTAACATTACCTTTTTGCCAACATAACATAAGATCTTCGTTAAGTTTTAACTTGCATATATGTGTTATTTACTTATGTAAACAACATTTGTTGCGGTCTTTCTCTAGCCAATTAAATAATTTTCTGGTAAAGTTGGATGAAGTTGCAATGCATAAGCCGAATGATAAATTTTTAATAGTGGGTGATTTCAACATGAGCAGCATTAACTGGACATATAACGTTGATGAATCATATTTTCCTCCACGTAATATCAACAGTGCAGACGAGCAGTCATTTATTGATTCCATGTACACTCATGGTCTTAACCAGTTTAACGGAGATTTGAATAGGTACGGACGAATACTGGACCTCGTTTTATGTAATGATGTTGTCACTGTTTCCGAATGTAAGGATCCTTTAGTCGTTATTGATTCTCATCATATTGCTCTTAGTATCGACGTGAAATTTTTCCAACTATTTTATTTACAACCAGCACCGCGTGTTAGACATATTTTTAGCAAAGGAAACTATATTAAAATAAATGAAGAGATTGCGAAAGTGAATTGGTCTTATAAGTTCAATAACCAGGATCTTAGCAGTGCTGTGGATTGCTTTTATTCATTTTTAAATAAAATGATTACTAAGCATGTGCCGTCTAGGTCTTGCAAGAAAGAATACTATCCCATATGGTATACTTTGTCATTAAAGAAAGCTATCAAAGAGAAATACAAATACTTTAAAAAATTTAAGTCCTATGGCAACCTTTCAGATAAAAATACCTATCAGCTGTTGAGAGAAAGAGTTAAAAAATTAGAAAATGAATGCTACCTTAACTATATTAAATCAGTAGAGATTTCTATCAAAAGTAATCCTAAACAATTTTGGAAATTTATTAAATCAAAATCAAACTCTTCTAGTATACCGAGCACTATTGAATATGGCGATAAAATTGCCGACAGTGGAAGTGGTATCTGCGATCTATTCTCTGAATATTTTCAATCTACTTTTTTACATTTATGACAGCCTATCTATATGCAAAATACTTCACTGATGCATAATCCACTGTCGGATGTCGTAAATATCGAAGTAGACAGCAACGAGTTACGTAAATTATTAAAGACTCTAGACCTTAGTAAAGCAGCGGGACCTGACAAGATTCCTCCTTTATTCTTAGTTAATTGTGCTGAGAGTATATACGTACCACTTAGCCTTCTTTTCAAAAAATCATTAAACGACTGCGTAATGCCCGCGATTTGGAAATCAGCTTATATCACCCCTATACACAAAAAGGGTTCGAAAACAGATGCTACCAACTATCGTCCTGTTTCTAAGCTGTGTGTGATTGCCAAAGTGTTCGAAAAAATAATACACACTCAGCTATATGCGGCATTGAAAAACGTCCTTAATACATTCCAGCATGGTTTTGTAAAGGGAAGGTCCACAGTCTCAAATCTTATTCTTTTGGATGATTTCGTTACGGATAACATGAGTAAGGGGAAGCAGGTCGATGTCGTTTACACTGATTACTCAAAATGTTTCGACAAAATTCACCATTCGACTCTAATTTATAAATTGGGATTAATAGGTATAAGAGGAGACTTATTAAGGTGGTTTTCTTCATACATCTCTAATAGGTCTCAGGCGGTAGTTCTTAACAATTATATATCTAGTTGGGTATTTATACCAAGTGGGGTTCCGCAAGGGTCCCTGCTAGGCCCATTGCTTTTTGCAATCTTTGTAAACGACATTGGCGCATGTTTCCACCATGCTAACTTACTCTGCTTTGCGGACGACATGAAGATGTTTATGGCAATCACCTCAGACAGGGATGTGCAAGCTCTGCAGTCGGACTTGTCGAGATTGGATACATATTGTTCTGTCAACAAACTTGAACTAAATCCTTCAAAGTGCTCAGTTGTAACTTTTTCCCGTAAAGTCAACACCATTTCTTCTAAATACTATTTAAAAGGTGAATTGTTAGCCAGAACTGACAAAATTAGGGATCTCGGCGTATTCTACGATGCCAAATTATTATTTGAGGAACATATAGAACATATTGTGAACAAGGCTTCCAGAGCGCTGGGATTTGTAATGCGAACTTCTACATGTTTTGAAGAGATAAAGACAATAAAAATCCTTTATTGCACATTTGTACGTAGCATATTAGAGTATGGATCAGTAATCTGGAATCCTAGATACTACAAATATATTAATAGGCTAGAAATGATTCAGAAACGATTTGTTAAATACTTATGCTACCGTGCTGGATTACAGTATGGGACCGCGAACTACTTTGAACTTTGTGCTAAATTCCACTTACTACCATTGATGAAGCGCCGGGAAATAGCAGATGTAATATATATACTGAAAATTTTATCTAACTTAGTAGATTCTCCCGAAATTTTAGACAAAATAGGTATTAATGTTCCAACGAAGGCTCTGCGACATTGGACACCTTTTAACTTAACAGTTGCATCTACCAACTACCGGCAAAATAGTTTTCTCTGGCGAGCAAGCAAGGTTGCAAATACAATGTGTAAATTACATGACATTGACATTTTCAACTCAAAAGTAGCAACGGTAAGACGGGTGCTAAGCCATGACTTCTTCCAAAATCATATTATCCGTTAATGTAGGTAACTGCTTGATTTTTATTTTATTTTTATATCATGCTAGATTAGTTCACATATTGTAAATCTGTAGTTTAAAAGTGAAAACCTTTCATTGGCTTTATGTTATATAATTTCATGTCTATATTATTGTAATAGCTGTTGGTTTTCCGATGTAATAAATAAATAAATAAAAATAAATAAATAATTAAATATTTTCTTTGTATGGTCCAAAGAAATTATGGAAATTCCCCCTCCACAGGCTACAATGTGCCTACCAGTCGGGCAAATCCACTGAGACGGCACTACATTTTGTGGTAAATAAGGCAGAACATGCATTAGAGAACCGGGAAGTTTGTATTGCTGCATTCCTGGATATTGAGGGAGCTTTCGATCGGACCACCTTTGATGCCATCAGTGTGGCATCGGCAAATCACGGCATAGAGCCAACCATTTGCAAGTGGATCAATTGTATGCTCAGGGGTAGAATCATTAGGTCTAAGTTGTTAGGAGATGAAATGTATGCAACGACAACCAAGGGCTGCCCTCAGGGTGGAGTACTCTCACCACTCTTATGGTGCTTGGTAGTCAATTCACTCCTAGAACAACTCAACAAAGGTCCGTACTTAACGGTCGGATATGCGGATGACTTGGTGATACTCGTCAATGGAAAGTTCCCGAGTACAGTATCTAGTCTAATGCAGAAGGCCCTGATTACGGTGGAAAAATGGTGCAGTAGCAATCATTTATCGATCAACCCAGGGAAAACGACTGTCGTGCCGTTTACTAAGATGAGGTACGCAGTTACAATGGTCCATGGAGGTGAAGTATCTAGGCATGACCTTAGATAGCAAACTAACGTGGAAACCTCATGTAGACAAAGTCATAGAGAAGGCCCAGCGGGTCTTCGGCATGATTCGTTCTACTTATGGGAAGACCTGGGGGCTAAAGTCCAAGGTCATCAAGTGGCTATACACGATGATGATAAGACCTATACTCACGTATGGAAGCATTGTCTGGTGGCCAAGAACTAAACTAGCTACATGCAGGATCGCGCTGTCAAAGGTGCAGCGATTGGCCTGCATGGCTATAACAGGGGCGTTCCCGACTACGCCAACGGCAGCGTTAGAGGTCCTGCTGGATCTAACGCCGCTACACATTGTTGTGGAGTCAGAGGCGATTAAGGCGCTACACAGACTATCTGTGCATGGGCTGTGGAGCGTCAACATGCCGGTAACACGACACAAAACATTGGAGATTTCAAAGGATCTCAAAAGGATTATGAGCATGGGAGGCGACAAAATGCAACCATTGCACATATTCAAAAATAATTTTAAAATAAAGGTCCCCACGAGGGACGAATGGAGACAAGGTCTACAATCCCCTGACAAGGGTTGTCTCATCTGGTACACTGATGGTTCCAAAATGGAAACAGGATCGGGCGCTAGTATCTATACCAACGACTGCAAGGTGAGCCAAAGCATGGGCAAATATGCAACGGTCTTCCAAGCGGAAACCTATGCTATGATTGCCTGTGCTCAGGAGAATATCAACAGTAATGTCACTGACAGGACTGTGTATATTCTCAGTGACAGTCAAGCTGCTCTCAAGGCTCTGGACTCGTGTAGGGTAGACTCCAGACTGGTCCTGAACTGTGTTAAGGCCTTAAACAAACTTGGCAGGAAGAACACAGTCAGACTGGTGTGGGTTCCGGGGCATGCAGGGGTGCAGGGCAATGAGGAGGCTGATGAATTAGCCAGAAAGGGCTCGGAGCAACTGTTTGTGGGCCCCGAGCCATTCGTGGGACTCTCTGAGAGCACCGTCAAGGCAGCTTTGAATGCACATGGCAATGACAAACACAGGCTAGAGTGGAAGGCCCTGAGGGGTCTTGAACACTCCAAGAAATTCATTGCAAACAGAGCCACAGGCTTCACCCGGAAGTTCTGCGGGTATAACAAGAGCCAAATACGCCTGCTCACAGGAGCGTTCACTGGCCATTTTGGCACCAACGACTTCCTGTGCAGATTGAGATTGGCTCACAATTCGATCTGCAGAGCCTGTGGTGAACAGGACGAGTCCATATCGCACCTACTATGTGAATGCGACGCGTTGGCTGGATTGAGGATGGGTCTGATGGGATTGGCATATCCAAACCCTGAGGACTTCAGGCTTCTCCCTCTGAAGTGTACGCTACGACTGATGCAGTACATTCATAGGGAGATAGCTAAGGGCTAAATCTTGGGGCCGACACAAAAGATCCCAATGGGTCGAAGTGTCGCCGGTCTGTGCTGACTGGCCCCCATACATAAGATAAGATGGTCCAAAGAAATAGCCCGCGCGTATGGTCGCATGAGATGTGTAGGCAATCCAAACGCTTCATCTCAACTATGACGTATGGCATCTAGTAGCTGCGGTGTTGGTTGGTTTATTGTTTTAACCTATGGCCATCTGGAATAATGTAGCTTTCAAATAATTTTCACATTTATATGCTCACAAAATTTGCTCTTTCTTTTTATGGTATTAGAGAATTTTATGGAAATAAGAATTATTGAGTGTGATTTTAAATAAAATATATTAAAATCCATTTTTATAATGGGTCAAAACAGAAAAATCCAAACAAACTTATGTTGTCCAATATTTTTAGTACTTACTGTAAATCTTGTTTTCTATAGAATATATATCAAGGCTGTCACTGCATATAAAAATGTAAACTAAATAAAATCCTCAGATGCAGAGCTTACATTGAATCTACCAGTACAAAAACCTAAATCAGAAGTGGAGCCATCATTAAATGCAATAGAAAATACAACTTCACAAGTGACAGCACCTAAGTCTACTGTAACACAGGAGGTATGTAGATAGTTCTTGTTATTTTAATTAATAGTATCTGTTATAAAGGCCATGTGCCTCCGTGGCGTAGCGGTGGTGAATGCGACTGCTGTGCACGAGGTCTCGGGTGCGAATCCCGGGTCGGGCCAACAAAAAGTTATGGGTTTTTCAGTTAAGAAATCTCAATAGCAGCCCGGAGTTAGGAAGTTGGTGGTGTTAGGCACCCCCTTGCCTCGGAAAGCACGTAAAGCCGTTGGTCCTGCGCCTGATCTCTCTCCGGTCGTGTCGGATTACCATCCCATCGGATTATGAGAGTTAGGTAACAGAGAGTGCACTTGTGTTTGCGCACACACACGTGCACTATATCTCCTGCGTAGTTGGCCAGTCTCCGTTAAGAGAATATTATTATGATTATAAAGGCCATGGTATTGACAAATTGTTCTGGTTTATGTGATAGTTGGAATGTTGTTAGGGGGCAAGTATTATTGTCATTCCTATTGACGGCCCACTTGTGAGCAAAAGTAAGCAAAACTTATTATTCTTAACTAGACCTTGCCCGCGGCTATGCTCGCATAAATGTTGGTTAGGTTAGTTTAGATTGGTAACATTACTTTTTCTGGATGAAGGGTACCCTATGTTCTTTTCTGTTCCCCTGAAACGTATATTCGAAATTTCATGATTATCGGTCGAGTAGTTAAGGCGTGAAAGCGTAACAAACAAACAAACTCACTTTTGCATTTATAATATTAGTTATATTAAGTTAGAATTAGAATTATGCTCGCATTTCTTCTTAAAAGTAAGACTTCACAAAATTGAACAGCTGACAGTTTATATCTTCTCTCCAGGGTGCTGCTCTCATCACCAGCGTATACCATTACCTACACCAAGAATATGAGCAGCTAAAGACTGGATCCTGCAACGGCTGTGACCTGAATCCTTTATCCAATATCCTTAAACGAACTGCTGAAGCCACCAGCGTGACTGAAGACGTTGTTCTCGAGATCTTGGAAGAAGCAGACCACGATAACCCCGTAAGTGCACCGAGGACAAGAAAACGCCGCATACCTGAACTCCAGACTCAATCTGAAGACTTGTCTTCTGTACCCAAGATTGTCGTGACAGGTTCTCGAGGTCGACAGCAGTTGAGCAGTTGGCTGTATATTGAAGAACAGCCTGTAGAACTAAGGTGAGAGATATTACAAGCTTTTATTTTAAACTTCCTTTTCCTTTTCTTTTAACAAATACCACTCCCGCACTATGGATAATTAAACCTGTCGTGGAGGATTTTTACAAACATGCAATTAACAGTCACAAAGTTCACTCAAACTCGAAGCAATTCTTTGTGGACCACACAAATTTACATAATTTACGGTCCAGGTTACGCAGCTGGCAGCTCATAACGGCTGCTGTCAGTGCGATGATTGTGGTGGACTCGAGTCCCACACGGAAGAAATAATTGGCGCCTGTTGGATGCGGCGAGGTGGTTCGCTGCGATATCAGTCAAATGATATACACCTACAACTAGTACTAGGGCAAGAGTCTAAATATGATGTTAAGCATCACCTGACTGCACGGATGACGCAGTGCTGTATGTGGTCGGCTTGCCACTGCATCGAGAGTCGTGGGTTCAAATCTCACAGGAAAAAATATGTAATCGACAAGTAATGGTTCCGAAATTGTGTTCGTTTGTGTCCGTTGTTTGAATGTTTCTAAAGTCCCCCGCGACAGGACAACACCTAGCGCAGAAGGAGCTTTTAAAGAAAGAATGAGAACATGAAAATATATATCTGTGCATACCCCTTCTAAGAGTGACGCTATGTATGTATTTTTGTTGTGTCCACAGTGGTGTGAAACGAGAGGAAGAGGACCATAAACCGAGATTGAAGTTCGAGGATGATGAAGAGTAAGTCCTGTGATTATAACTACCCAACGGTTTTTGTAAGGTAGAACTTCACTACACAGACGAAGAAGTTGAGGGTGATTGGGCCTCTCATGTAGTGTCGGCAGATTTGTACCCGTCAAACACCGGTGACACCATATGGTGACACTAAAAAAAAGAGACTGCATTCGATTTTCTTCCGTTTTTGTAATGAAAGGCATGTATTTAAAGTCTTATATTGTATATCAATGTACGCAGAACGAACTGAGTTTTCAAACGCACCAGTTACCAACTGAATAATATTAAAATTTAAAAAGTTATTGTCATCTGAAGTGTCTGCGACTTCTTAGTGTGAAGTGATCAAACTAAATACTTTTAATTTATTGATATAAGTGGGATTTTCACCAAAAAACCGTAAGTAATTTGTATTTTATTATCTAAATTACCTAACTTGTTTTGTAATAGAAGATTTGCCATTATATTTACGTAAAACATGCAGTGAAAGTTGAGCTTGGCCCTCTGCAACCGTTGAACTTTTTTGTTCTTGCAAGATATTTTTACTATTTTAGAGGCAAATTATATGAACTGCACATATTCTAATTGTATTTTTTATAAGGAATCCGTTTTCAATTCTATTTTTATAAAATATGTTAACAAAATCTTGTAATTCAATGGCGAAACTTCGAAAAGCCGTTTTACACTCACACATATAAAAATCATTGTTTGTATGTGTGCGTGAATTCAAACTGTAACCGTTTTGATAGTACCATCAAAATCGTATACGGGTCGTTTATTGTTTGCTTTCTGTCTGTCTTATTATTCTATATAAAGAATACTGACAATCATATTTTTTATACCTTGTACCGAGACACAGTTGTTATTTGATCATAGTTGCGGACATCTTCTGTTCATGTGTGTATTGGATATATATAATCCCACTTAAGCATCTTTAAACTTTTCCGGTGTTATCTATTATATCTTTAAAGTTATTTAGAAAATCAAGAAATGTCCATAGAAACCATAGAAACGCATATTTTCTTCACAGTAATTGTTATATTGTTAAAAAAATATGGTATGATCAAAACCCGCTAAAAGCATCGACGTATCGACGAATCCAGAAATTCAAATAATCAAGCACTTCTAGATGAAAATAAAATATTTTCTATTATTTCGAAAAAAATGTTCTCGAGTTTCTCCGCAGATTAGCATTTTTTCCAAAACATAATTGTTAAATACGGTAACAAATACTACCATAAAAAAATCAGGCGCAACAGGTATAGGAATACAGAAATATATAGTTCTAAAGTTTTAGGTTAGATTTATCACTAACCTACTTACTCGAAAAAAATATCGCACTCGAAAACATTACTGTTTTCAAACATTAAAGTTTTAACTTCTATTATCGCAGCCAGACTTTATACACGATGATTAGTGAAAACTTACTTAAGTCTTCACGATCTCTAATTATGTGTGTAGGAAGTAACTAGGTGAAGGATGAGGACTAGTGAAGGATGTTATGTAAATTTGGGAAGGAGTCCACCCTTGTCAGGCAAATGCCAAAACCCAATTTCTATACCTACCATCTGGAGAAGCGTGAAGTGTCATTGAGCCGGCAAAGACCCATGGCACTGAATTAAATGAAAATGAAAAGTTAATAGAATTAGACGACGAAGATTTTGCATAATACTAGTATTAGCTTTTGGCCGCGACTTTGCTCGCGTTAAGAAAGTACTCTGAGTTTTCTTTGTACTTGACAACGTGTATGCTAGATTGTATGATGATCGGATGAGTAGTATAGGCGTGAATGCGTAAATAAACAAATTTATATTCGCATTTATAATGTAAGTTATAATTACATTGTCTGATTATATTAAGGTTTCGTGTTAATGGCCCGTGAACCCTCCCAGTATAACAGACTCCACAAAAACAAGTGATTTTATAAGACTCTTCTTTACTTATCATCACAGAACATTAATTTATTCACTCTGATCTTTCAGTGACAAATGACAACCCTATTTCCATAGAATATGTCACCCGGGCCATTATGACGAATCTATTGACACCTCATTCATTAAAATCGGTTCAGTAATTTAGGCGCTACGGTGGAACATACAAACATACATACCCAGACTGCCAAAATCTTTACCCTTCCTTTTGGCTTCGCCGTAGTCTGGTAAAAATGGATGTCATCCGTCGAGCAGCAATTGAATGATGTTTATTCCATTACCGTGCATAGCAAACTTAATTCGGACCAGAAGATGAGAATTTCAAAGCTGTATCGAAAAATTGGCCATAGCACCTCGCAAATGGTAGTCCTGTACCAATCGCTAAAACAGAAAGCGCTTTAGCCCTTTCTAGCACAGTAGATACCCTACAAGAAAAGTGCGATCAAACAGACCATCTTTCAGAGTTCCAGCAGACCATCCAGAATACCTGTACTACTGAAAAAGTCTCTTATGCGGACATGATTAAGAAGACATCAAATAGTTTCGTCCGGCCAAATAATCTTAGCTGTGTGGCATTATATCCCCGTGACGTATAAAGACAGTGATGAAACGAAAATTCTTGTACAGAAAATTATTAGTCCAGAGGAAATGAAGCTGCAAGTATGTGGGGTTCGCAGAACTAGAAATGGAGGAGTTATTATCAGCACAGAAACTAAACAAGACGCAGAAAAGTGAAGCAGGCAGTCTATCTCTCTTTGTCCGGTCTTACAGTTGACGAACCCGCCAAGCGTAAACCACGGATTGTGGTAGTTGGTGTACCCGCGTCTCTGTCCGAAAATTAAGTATTCAGCTCTCTTCGAGCTAAATATAGGTGATAAGTTTCCATCGATGGATCTGAAATCATTTTTGTCTTCAATAAAATTAAGCCACAAATCGGGCAAGAAAGATGCTTCAACCTGCAACTACATCATTGAGGTTCCGGCTAACATAAAAAAGCCTTAGTCACAAAGGCTAGACTTTTTATACATTGGACGTCCTGCCCCGTGAGAGATTTTACACTATTTACAAGATGTTACAAATGCCATCAGTATAGTCACGCAGCGAAATCTTGCAGAGAGGTTACACCTACGTGTGGACATTGTGTCGAATTTCATGTCATTCGATGACCGATTTTATAAAGAAAGAAGGTATCCCTAAATGTGCTTCATACTCTCGTTTTAAGAAGCCTAGCAACCACAAGACGGCTGTAATTGATTGTTCAGCCAGAAAACAAGCTGAATGTAGGTACATAAACTCGGTAGATCATGAGGGAGCCTACATCGTCGTTTATTTATATTTTTATCTCTAACAATAGTTATCTTAGATTCCCATTATTAGACATACCCTATGTTTATTTCATAGACATTATATATGTGAACTAATATTTAAATACATAATTATATAAATAGGTTATATTATTTTCATTGTAATTATAACTTATTATAGAACAGTCTATATTTGTTCAATATTGTTTAGAATGCCCTTCCTATTATTACACTATAATAACACATAATTATCGCCTGTGATACAATTATAATGTAGTACAGGTATCCAAAGTAATGAATCCTATTTTAAGTATTTTTAAGACCTATTGCTATTCATATTTGTGCCAACTTAAACTTAATAAACAATTATTATTATTATTCTCTTTATTACTCTTTTTTTTCTAATGATTACATTTTTTAAAATAAATATAAAAGTAACAATAATCTTAATTTACTATAGAATGCCGAAATTGCCGAAACTTAATGCTGAGTTGCCGGTTGTTTGGTCACCTGCAAGCTTTGTAAGAGTCGAGGACCCGGGCTGCAGCCTCATGTTCGAGGAGACGGCGTCCGGCCTTCAGGTAAACCTTTACATACAAATTCTATTTTAGTGGTTTTCCACTACAATTTTGTCTTTTTGTAATAATTTTCGGTACCTGTCTAAACATGATAGTTGGATATGACATGTATTACTGTTGCTGTTTCTTGTGCTGTCTTGAAAATGAAATTGACAAATGTATTTCGCAAGAGATATGGTTCACATTAATTAGGTGGTATTATACTAGCTGTCCCGCGCAACTTCGTCTGCTTCATATATGATAAGTGAATTTATCTCGTTTTTGTAACATTTTTCATTGCTGCTCCGCTCCAATTGGTCGGAGCGTGATGTTATATAGCCTATAGCCTTCCCCGATAAATGGGCTATCCAAAACTAAAATAATTTTTCAATTCGAACCAGTAGTTCCTGAGATTAGCGCGTTCAAGCAAACAAACAAATAAACTCTTCAGCTTTATAATATTAGTATAGATTAAGGGCTTGTCCCACCACCTCCAGATAGCATTTATCTATAAGATAAAAGTTTCTCCATCTCTCTTCTTTAACCTAGCAAGAGTGAGACAGCATACGATATCTTTCGGATAACTTTTACTTGTTAGTTGTGGGACTGGCCATAAGGCTCTTTGCACATCTTCCACTTGTCAGGCATACCAACATTTACATAATAAGTATCAGAACTAAATTAAATACATTTTAGAGAAATTAATACGACTATAATACGAATATCATAAATTTATATGGAGGCAATGTCATTAGTAGTTATAAGGGAAATAATTATTGCCATAAAATGTTAATATAATAGTAATACTAAATTAAAGCACAACAATAAAAATAAATAAACTGGAATTTCAAATCTATTGTAGGTTTGGCGACCCCCCGTTACGCCGTCCGTCGCTTCGCCGACGGAGACTGATGTTTCGCTTTGTGAGCCACCTAGAAAGCGCTCGCGCCGCGACCTAGATTTCTTGGACATCCAGGAACTGCTTGCCCGTCCGGATTCTGGCAGCGAATCTGATGACATGGATTCGGACGGGGAAGCGGAATGGGCGAGCGGCGCGTGGCCTGCCAACATCGCTTCGGCATATGCTCCGGAGCGGAGCACAGGCATGCATGGCGTGGCGAGCCAGGCAGACAGGAACGTGGAGGCAGAGGAGCAGCCGGGAACATCGGAAGCAAACGGCCCGGCGGGTTCAAATACATTTACATGGTCGGACGACTTTAATACGTTTTCCGGCCAACGAGAAGTGTATTTGAACACTCCGGGCTCGCAGGTGATCGAAAGAGACCCTGTAGATTTGTTTCAGGTGGTGTGGGACGAACACATAATCGCTCATATAGTTAAGGAAACCAACGACTATGCATGGCAGACAATCTGTAAATTATCCGAAACAGATGGTATCACTGCCAATCTTGAAGATTGGGAGGATACCACTGTGGAGGAAATGTACAGATTGTTTGCTCTTCTTAACTATATGAGCATTGATTATAGGGCACGGATAGATGAATATTGGACCACAGGGGTTTTGGGCATGCCACAATTCCGTGAAATTATGACTAGAAATCGTTTTTCCCTCTTGATCCGTTTTTTACACTTCGTCAATAATGAGACCCTCCACGCGAGATCTTATGATCGTAAGATCTCGAAAATTGCGCCGGTTGTAGAGCACTGCAACCGCAAGTTTCATAGCATGTATACTCCTCAGCAGTCGCTGAGCTTGGACGAGTCGTTACTGCTGTGGAAGGGTCGCCTTCCCTGCGTGCAATGCATCCGGACAAAGGCGGCCCGATTCGGCATTAAGTTGTTCGAGCTCTGCGAAGCTGAGTCAGGATACATGCTGCGATGCTTGCTCTATGCAGGTAAAAACTCCAGCATGACCCAGGGAGCCATCAATGGGTTCGAAAATCCCACTGCTAAGGTGGTACTCGAACTCATGGATGGTTACTTGGACGTCGGCCATACGCTGGTTATGGACAACCGGTTCAACCAGTTGTCGTTAACCAGATATCTCAAACACCGGCATACTGACGTCATTGGCACTATGAATCGTAGGCAGATTAACGTTCCTCCGGCGATCAAAACTGCCAATGAAAGTCGGATGCCACGTGGAGACCAAATTGCTCTTCATTGTGGTGACATCACTCTAATAGCGTGGAAGGACGTCAAACTGGTGACGGCACTATCCACGTGCCACAATGCTGAGCAAGTTGAGGGTCGACGAGCTGGAGTTGCTCTCCGCAAACCGGCGTTAATTGATGATTATAACCGTAACATGGGGCGGGTCGGCCTTAAGGACGAGAAGTTGAGCATGTTTATGTTCGAAAGGAAGCGGGGGAACAAGTGGTACATAAAAGTATTCAGAAGACTCCTGAATACTAGTCTTCTGAATACTTTTATTATATACACTAAACACGCTCAACTTCGTCCTCTCAGCCACAGGGACTTCCTATACAGGGTGTCGGAAGGTCTCTTGGCTGCGTATCAGCCGGTACGGGTACCGAGACCGAGACCAGCGGCAGGGAGCGTATCGGGCCCGATCCGGCTTATACGGGATGCGCAGCACGACCACTTCCCCATCGTTACGGCATCAACATCTCAAAACGCAGCACACCACATGCGCCGCCGATGTGCGTGCTGCACGCAAAGGGGGAAGCGAGCTAGTACCACTACGGTGTGTAGAACGTGCAACGTCCCCCTTTGCGTTACATGTTGGGTCGACTACCATACAAAGCCGAATCTGTAGCATTATACAGATACGGTTTTGTATGCGTGTGTGTGTTGTGTTTGTGTGGGTGGATTACATAATTGACGAATAGTAGGTAATTAGTATTTATTTATTAACTGTTAGATCAAAATACTGGATTTACAAGAAACATCAACATCTCATATTGTAAACAATTGATTTCTCCATTAAAAAGAGTAGCCATGAGTTTCTTGTCTGATTCTATGTGAACTTTACTTTTAGAAAAAGCATTTCCTTTTTAATGCTTAATTTTATTTCCTGTTTATATAAAAAGAGTGACTATGCGTTTCTTGCTTATCTTCTCATAGGCTCAACCCTTTGCCTGAATCTACAACTAACATAAGTGTAACTTCAGTAAATTTACTAGCTAGTTTGACGTTCATAAGTGTTACTTTGTGACCTAAATGAATAAAGTATTTTCATTTTGTGATCAAGAGGCAAAACCGGTTTCTATCATGATATCATGTGACATGACATGGCCGACCTGCGTGCCAAGTGTTGTCCAAATCCGTTGCTCCGTTGTCCGTCCACACCACCTGAAGCACAGCCTTAGCCTAGTTCATGCGTTCATTACGTGTTAGTATAGTGTTTATATGTATAAGGTTTATATTCTCATATTCTGATTCGCCTTTTTATATAGTTTTGTTTGTTTTGATCTTATCTGATTTATTCGTATAGAATAGTTTGTTTGTATAGAATTCATAGTGTAAAGTACGTAGGGGTAAGCAGAACGACTTATGTTACATTTTATGTCTTGTTATTGTATGTTTTATTTTTTTCCTGTATAGTTTATGATGCGTAGAAACTAAGAACTTATGATTTATAGTATGCTATCATTGAAATTTATTGTGAAAAACGCAAAATTGTAACGCGGCTCACGTTCTGGTAAAGATTCGTTGTACTTAAGCTGACTGCACCGACTCCGCCCCTTTGCTCTCAATGGTCGAAAATTTTGCGCCCTAATTGTTGACCAATTACAAGGCCTACATTCTTATTGCAAATTTAGTATAAGAGACGAGTCGAATTCCAGGGGGCATCCGGGTAAGAAGCGCCTCCGCAAGGCAGCTAAACCCGTTCCATCCAAGGCTAAAAAGACCTCCCCGTAACCCCCGATTCGGCCCCCATCAGGCCTCAGACCGTCGCACCGCCGCCATTGTTCATCCAGAACAAGTCGAAATGGACGGCGGTATCCTCCTGGTGCAACGAGCACCATATCAATTATCGTTCTGCTCGCTCCACTCAGCAGGGCATAAAGGTCCAGTTGACCTCATCCAAGGACCACAGATCACTCACGCGAGTGCTGAAGGAGAAATCCATCTCCTTCCATACATACACCCTTCCGGAGGAACGTCTTCTCCGCGTGGTTATACGCGGCGTCCCTAAGGAAATCCCCACCTCTGAAGTCAAGACATCCTTGTCCATGGGGAACCTCCCTGTACACGAAGTGCACCGTATGGTTCGTGGCAGGTCTCACGAACCATATGACATGGTCCTCGCCTCGCTGGACCAGTCCGCCGCTGGTAAAGAAATTTACAAACTTACCAGTGTATGCCACCTCTCTGGCATCACTATAGAGCCCCCTCGCAAAAACGGATTCATATCCCAATGCCACCGTTGCCAGCTTTACGACCACTGCGCGAAACTGCTTCGCCAAACCGCGATGCGTGTAATGCCTCGGCGACCACGCTACCGCGGAATGCAAGCGTCCAAAGGATAGGGCCGAATGCGTAGAACCCCCCCGCAGGCATCCTATGTGGCCAGATAGGTCACCCCGCAAACTACCGCGGCTGCCCCAAAGCGCCGCACGCCCCCAAACAAAGCGCTCGTCTCAACCAGCTCGCTCACCCCCAGCGGCTCCCCGCCCCACCCAATCCGCCTCTCTAAGACCCCAGCGACCCTCATCCTGGAACGTACTCAACTCCCAGAGTGCATTCCCACCTCTCCCCTCAAAACCTCAATCCCTCCTCCCGTCTCGACCCTTCCGACCTACGCAACCCCTTGCTCCCCGTACACCAAACCCGGCTCCCCTCGCGCAATCATTAGCTAGTTCCGCAAATATTAAAAACTCCGCGCAAAAGGTGGCTCAGCCCACCCCTAACCCACGTCCAACGCCGATCCCGGGATCCGCCCCCAATCCCCACGAGTTCGGATACTTATTCGCTCAAGTGGGTAGGTTTGCCAGCATCGCGAGCTACACTGAAATGCGCGCGTTGCTAGACGAGATTAGGGCCAATCAAGGCGACTCCATGGCGCTAGTCCAAATATAAGGCAGGTATTGAAATTAAACTACCATATACGGATTTTATCGCGTTGTTTATTTATCACTGTATTACAAAATTTTGAAAATATTACGCTACTAATACTATTGATTTTATTTTACTAATTTATAAGCTAATAAAATTATTTAAACTATTAAATCTATTTATTTTTGGTTTACACTTTCCCCGACGTTTCGGTTGCTTTTCAGCAGCCGACGTACGCCGACGAATATAATAAATACGCCGCGAATGTAAACACATTCGCGTAAACAGAAGACAATATTATATGGCAGGTATGCCCATATATTCTACGCCTTGGAAAACTTCAGAATAGACCCCTAATGGATAGGCACACTACAGGCAGAGTCAAACCACGATCACTCAAGATAGGGTTCTTTAACGCTAACGGCCTCTCGTCACAACGTGATGAGATAGCTACGTTCATTAGTGATCATCACTTAGCCATACTTCTCGTGCAAGAAACATTCTTAAAGCCAGCACACAGAAACCCTAAAATTGCGAACTATGATATGGTTCGTAATGATAGGCTGAACGCGCCCATGGGAGGCACTCTGATATACTTTAGAAGGTCCTTGCACTGCTCACCTATGGACCCGCCCGCTTTGAAACACATCGAAGCATCGATCTGTAGGCTGGCTATGTCAGGTCATCAACCCATTACCCTAATCTCAGCTTATCTGTCACCAGGTTCTACAGAGAACAACCCTAGAAGACTACTAAAGAGCGATCTCTTAGCTCTCCTAGACTTAGGCGGAGCCGTGATAATCACGGGAGACCTTAACGCCAAGAACACTTGCTGGAACTGTCTCACGACAAACCCGCGGGGAACGACACTAGAGTCGCTTTCAGGGCCTCTTAGCTATGACATAATAACTCCACTAGAGCCGACACACTACCCGGCAAACGTGACGCACCGACCCGACATACTAGACGTAGCACTTCTAAAGAACATAAACTTGCGTTTATGTTCTGTGGAAGTATTACATGAGTTAGTATCTGACCACCGGCCTGTTATCATAGAATTTGCACCTAGGTTAGGTCCCCCGGACACAGGTATTATCCCCACTAGGACGATTACTGATTGGGTTCGACTTGAGAGAGAACTCGAGTCGACCTCATCAGTAATCAAACAACAGCTCCCTGTCATCTTTACGGGGCGAACAGATACAGAGGCGGCCATCGATCTCCTCACTTCTCACGTACAATCGTTAGTTAACGATTGTTCTCGGGAGGTTCCTGCGACGGACGACCGTTGCTGGAACCTACCGGATGACGTCCGTGATGCGTTGAGGCGAAAGAACGCCGCCACACGTGCCTACGATAGATACCCATGCGAGGCAAATCGGGTTAGGTTGCGTTTCCTACAGCATGACGTCCAGTCACTCTTAAAGGAAATGCGCGAGTCCCGATGGGACGCTACATTAAGCGAGTTAGAGCCTCCTCACCTCGCCTTCTGGCAGCTGTCCCGATCGCTCACTAAAGATATCCAGAAGTCCTCTTTACCGCCCTTAAAAAGGCCCAACCGCCCTCCAGCATTCGACGATGACAAAAAGACTGAATGCCTAGCCGAAAGTCTTGAGCTTCAATGTACTCTCAGCGACCAACACACCGACTTAGACCACATATTAGAGGTAGGTAGCGAGGTGGAGCGTCGAGCCTCCCTCCAGCTGCCACCTCAGCCTGACATACCGACTGACGATGTAGCAAATAATAACCAAATAGTGTCCTTAGTCACCCCCGACGAAGTTAGGACGGTTATCAAGGGCTTACACCCAAAAAAAGCTCCCGGCTCGGACGTTATTAGCAATAGAGTCATCAAGCTCTTCCCATACTCGATAGTAGTCCTTCTGACTAGCATATTTAATGCCGCCATCACAAACAACATATTTCCACAGCAATGGAAACAAGCTGTGGTCATTGGGATACCCAAGCCCGGCAAACCCAAGTCCGAGCCGTCTAGTTACAGACCTATTAGTCTGCTTAAAGGATTAGGGAAAGTCTACGAGCGGTTATTGTATGTTAGGCTGAAAGCGTACGCCGAAGCGTCGCTGCTCATACCCCACGAACAGTTTGGTTTTCGAACCAAACATTCGCGCGTTCAACAAGTGCACCGTATAGTAGAGTACATCAGTGCGAAACTCACTCACAACATATTCACCGGAGTCCTCTTCTTCGACGTAGCGAAGGCGTTTGACAAAGTGTGGCACAACGGCTTGTTGTACAAGCTATTCACCATGGGTGTCTCTTAAGCTCGTACTCATCATACGAGACTTCTTGTCTGATAGAAGCTTTCGCTACCGCGTCGAGGGAGCTTTATCACTACCACACGCTACACGCGCCGGTGTGCCCCAGGATTCAGTACTCTCTCCGCTGCTGTACTCTCTGTACGTCGCCGACATACCGATGCATAGGCTCGCGCAGACAGCACTCTTTGCAGACGATATAGCTATTTATTGTGCAGGTAATGACCCACGTTCAATGAGTAGGAAACTCCAATCTGCGGCCGACGCCTTAGGCGCTTGGTTTCGGAAATGGCGAATAGAGGTCAATCCCGAGAAGAGTCAGGTGGTGAGAGTTTCACAGGAGACCATCTCACCTGTACCCTCCGGGTGCGACCCCACAAATAAGGATGTTTGTCTCCGCTTTCCCATGGGCTAGAGAATCCAGATATCTAGGTGTCACCCTTAACGATCGACTCTCCTTCCGACCTCACCTAAGGCTGGTTCGAAACCAGGCCGCCATGCTTCGTGCTAAGTCGACTTCATTATCTTATTAACAGTCGCTCTTAGGCACAAGGTTAGGTTGTATACAGCATGTGTTAGATCTATCATGACGTACGCTAGTGTAGTATTCGCACACGTTAAGCCAAACAGGATCCATAGGCTACAAACACTACAAAATAGTTTCATGCGCAAAGCTACGGGAGCACCGTGGTTCGTGCGCAATGAGGATCTACACATAGATCTAGAGCTGCCGACCATCAGGCAATTCATGAAGCAGTGCTCCCGTAGCTACTTTGACTCTGCTCCGACTCACCCCAACCCGCTAGTGGTTGCGGCGATAAAATACACTTCATCTAGGATATCTAAAGTTAGGAGACCTAGGCACATATTAGACGAACCAGATAATAGGATTACACTCGCTCAAGACAAAGCATACATGGCTCGCGAAGCCATACAAAGTCGTCCGCGGTTCCGCCCTCGCCGCAGAGGTCGAAATGCGCGTCGCGTTAATGTTAATCCCGTGGATCACCCTAGATCCATGTCGTCGACAACGCCCCAAGCCGAGGTCTGTGGTAGTCCGCCCTTGGGGGCAAACGTTGTCTAGTTTACCTTATAACGGTTTAGTAGCCTTTTGCGCTCACCCAAAGTCCGCGTAAAGTTGTCAAGGCCATCTGAGGCCAACAACTAACACACACAAAAAAAAAGGTTTAGTCAGCAGGCAGCAGTAATAGGAAGAACACTTCGAATAAAGAAGATCTACAAGCAAGAATCCTACTGGCTTTTATTGTCCACCAATCCTGCACACAAATGTGCCTATACAGCACACTTCTCATACCTAAATTGTGAATCGTAGTTCTAGCACTAACATTCATAAAATTTTATTATTTTTATGAATGAAACATAGTGGTTCAGATGAATCAAATATAATGTTACTACACTTGTAATGTGGTTACAGCATTAAATTTCATACAATGGTGCCAATTCTGTTGTCACAAAATTCTCTTATCTTAGCTAAAAATCTCTAAAATTTAGTTTAGTTCTGTGAAACGACATTTAGTATTCTGAAATCGCTAAAAGTGACAGGAATAAACTAAATTTTAGAGATTTTTAGCTAAGATAAGAGAATTTTGTGACAACAGAATTGGCACCAATGTTGTTATTTTTACGAATAAAACTTCTGAATAAAATTAAATAAAGTTTTGCGATTTATATAGATATAGTCTCGTGTTTCAGATGAATATAATTTTATGATTTAGATGAATAATATTTTTTTGACTTGATGTGTTAAATTTTGTGATTCAGATGAATAAAACTGCATTTTATTATTTCATTGAATAACGTTTTGTGACTTGGATGAATACAATTTCATTTTATTATTAAGATGAATAACATTTCGTAATTCAGATGAATAACATTCTTTTTTATAATTATACAGATAAAAGTTTATTATAATTTAGAAGAATAAAACTGTGATTGAATCGAATAAAACTCTGTGGTGTAGATGAATGAGCGTTTTCCTTTCCTAAAACCCTTAATTCCATACTCTAGCCTGGGCCCGCATGATGGTAAGCAATGACCGTAGCCTTGCTGGTTTCGCATGATAAGTCCGGCTTCATCGAGAAAGTACTACCACCTTCTCTTCTCAGAATAGTCGAAAAACAGCAGTATCCATACTGTTACGTTTCGTTCGGTGAGTGAGAGTACCGGAGACCCTATTACATTCTCTATACCCTTGCTGCTCCTTATGCTCCCTCCCTACTTCCTCATGATAGGCAGCAGCTTGATTGTGTATTTGGTGATGGCAAAATTGAGCCGGCTCACCCAGGGAAGTGCGGTGGTGCGCAGAGCAGCAAAATTGTTACTATTACACCGGTGTAAGAGGGTGATCTTACATCGACGTAAGAGTGGTAACAATGTTAAGTAAAAATCCTTAATATCAGTTCTATTGTGGATTACTTTACAGAAAAACCCAACATCTTTGACCGACCTGGGAATCGAGCCTTATGCACAGCAATAGCATACACTACCGCTGTAGGACCTATTAACCGCTGGAATGCTAACACGCCGATGTAGAAAGCGCGTCAATTAGTGCCACCTGGGGCCTTATTACAAACTCTTATTTCCGGCCAGTATACGGCGTAAACTAAACTGCCTTGCAATTTCGTATTATAAGCGTGCTAACTCCAGCCAGTCAGCGGTCACGTGACAGGTGATCGAGTATTGCCTGGCAAATACCGTATTACGAGCTTTCATTTGACATTTCGTTTCATATTAAAGTCGCCATATTGTAAACAAAACAAACCATTCAGTTTACGCTATGCTGGAGTAGCTTTTTTTGAATAGCTACATTAATTATTGCTTTTATTTATATGTAATATACCTGGTTTTTAGTTAATTTATGAAATCTGTGACGATGAACTATTATTATTTGAGTTAACTATGCTTTTCAGGTTTTCCAGTAAATTTGGGATGATAGGCACATTAGGTACGAGAAGGAATTTCATTTCCTCTTCGTGCCACCACCGATTGAAATTTTAATGTGACGCCATGATACGCTCTACTTACATTACATAATAAAAAATATAAAATAAAATACAAAAGTCTAATATGTACTTACATGTGTTATATACATCTTGTATTGCTTTAATGTTTTCCTATGGTAAGTCAATAAAATTCAGTCAATTTATGATTATGACCCGTAGTACAACGGTGGAATTATGTCCAACTAGTTGTACCACGGGGATAGGTACCTAAAATAAGTTGTTTTTTTTTGTGTATATCTAATGAACGTGTCTACAAAACAAATGAACGTCTACAAAACAAATTACTACCAGAAAGTGATCAGCCAGCGATAGTGCTTACAAAAAACAGGTGCATGCGATTTTGGACCTTATAGACAATTCATGACAGACTTTTTTTTAAATATTTTCTTACTGTCTGACATTAAAACGTTAATAAAATGATAAATTCTGAGTAATGTCAATAAGGTCGAAAATCGCATGCACCTGTTTTTTATAAGCACCATCGATGGCTGATTACTTTCTGATAATGGTATGTTTTGTAGACGTTTCTTTGTATTGTATACACGTTCAATTGTTAAAAAAAAGAATTTGTGATAATTATTGAAGATTATTTATAAAAAATAAATTTATACATGTTAGGTACATAATATTGATATCAAAACTAGATAATAATTATGTAGAGTAATAAATAAGTCAATGTATGTAGAGCAACTTTAAATGTGTATCTGGAAATGATATTTCAATCGGCAACGCGCAACGTTCTGAAACCGAATATTAGTTACCTATAATATTTTGTTTAATGCTGCAAATATAATGATAAAATTCATGATATGATAGCATAAAGATATATTTGTTTTATTTTAGCCTAAAAATAATAGTTTTAATTATATTAGGATAGAAAATAGGATAAAATTAAAACCGTTATTTACCGACAAACATGTATGTAATATTTTTGAACGATGCACTGTCAAGTCACAAATCGGCCAGCGACAAACTAGCCAGCTTATAGACGATCAACTATTCACATGTCATAATACGAAACAAAACATGGCAGTTATTTAAACTGCCTGGAACTTGACAGGTTTAATAAGAGTTTGTAATAAGGCCCCTGACCCCTGATCTTCTACACAGACAAAGAAGTTCAGAACAAAAGATTCAAAAGACAACAGATGGCGCTGTCCACAATACGCGCTTCGCCATACAAACCTGAATCATGCAAGTGAAGTTTACACAGCGACTAAGTTTATGTATAAGTTCCCTACGTCAACTAGGGCTACTGCCCGCCAGGCACGATCGCCTAGCCTGGAGCCCTATTACAAACTTTTATTAAACCTGTCAAGTTCCGGGCAGTTCAAATAACTGCCAGGTTTTGTGTCGTATTATGACATGTGAATAGTTGATCGTCTTCATGCTGGCTAGTTTGTCGCTGGCCGATTTGTGACTTAACAGTGCATCGTTTAAAAATATTTCTCGGTAAATAACGGTTTTAATTCTATTGTATTTTCTATGATAATGTAATTAAAACTATTATTTTTAGGCAAAAATAAAACAAATATATCTTTATGCTATCATATCATGAATTTTATTATTATATTTGCAGCATTAAACAAAATATTATAGGTAACTAATATTCGGTTTCTGAACGTTGCGCGTTGCCGATTGAAATATCATTTCCAGATACACATTAAAAGTTGCTCTACATACATTGACTTATTTATTACTCTACATAATTATTATCTAGTTTTGATATCAATATTATGTACCTAACATGTATAAATAAATTGTTATGTTTTATAAATAATCTTCAGTAATTATCACACATTCTTTTTTTTAACAATTGAACCTGTCTACAAAACAGAGAAACGTCTACAAAACAGATGAATATCAGAAAGTGATCAGCCATCGATAGTGCTTACAAAAATCAGATGCATGCTATTTTCGACCTTATTGACATTACTCAGAATGTATCATTTTATTAACGTATTTATGTCAGAAAGCAAGAAAATATATAAAAAATGTCTGTCATGAATTGTCTGTAAGGTCCAAAATCGCATGCACCTGTTTTTGTAAGCACTATCGATGGCTGATCACTTTCTGATAGTCATTTGTTTTGTAGACGTTCATTTGTTTTGTAGACACGCTCATTAGATTTACACAAAAAAAAATCTAGTTTATTTTAGGTACCTATCCCCGTGGTACAACTAGTTGGACATAATTCCACCGTTGTACTACGGGTCATAATCATAAATTGACTGAATTTTATTGACTTACCATAGGAAAACATTATTTTATACATATACAGGGTGATTTTGAAATCGTGGAATTCCTTTTAACCACGCATTCTACTGGTGATATAGAATAACCCCGACCATATTTTTTCTTAATTAGAATAATGGTTTCGGCAAAATTAGAGTACAGATTTTTTTCATGAAATGATTTCAAATAGTCATATTTTAACCACCTGACACAATCTTAATATTTTACTAATTTAAAAATAATAACATAACAATAACTGATGTCGTAAATAATAAGTGGCAATAAAAAGGACCGCCCGTTATTATTTACGACATTAATTATTAATAAAAAAAAGCTACTCCAGCATAGCGTAAACTGAATGGTTTGTTTTGTTTACAATATGGCGACTTTATTATGAAACGAAATATCAAATGAAAGCTCGTAATACGGTATTTGCCAGGAAATACTCGATCACCTGTCACGTGACCGCTGACTGACTGGAGTTAGCGCGTTTATAATACGAAATTCCAAGGCAGTTTACTTTACGCCGTATACTGGCTGAAAATAAGAGTTTGTAATAAGGCCCCTGGTCGGAAGATCCTCCCTTTGTTTTTTTTTCTTTTTTTATACAACTAATGTGGCATACAAGCATACGGCCCATCTGATGGTAAGTAGTCACCGTAGCCTATGGACGCCTGCATCACTTGCGCGTTGCCGATCCGTTAGGAAAGGAAGAAGAGAAAAAGGAAATGGAAAGGAGAAGGAATGGGAAGGGGGCAAGAGGGCGATTGGGCCTCTCAAACCCCGAAGACACCAAATAGTGTAATCTGTCTCATTATTCTAAACGGTGTGAGTCTTCATGAAGTGCACATATGAAAATGAGTGAAACACATAGTACTTCGCAGCAAAATCTGTTGCGTTGCTCGTCTTATCATTGCTGGATCATCCCTTATTGCACTGGCATAGTTTAAAATCTTCTCCTCCAGTTCTGCCTCACTGTTGATGGGAGAGTTATAAATTCTCTGCTTCATTGTCCCCCACAGAAAGTAATCAAGGATCAGATCAGTCAGATCAGGTGATCGCGCAGGTCACCCGACAGGCCCTTGCCGACCAATCCATCTATTGGGATAGCTGTCATTTAAATAATTACGTACGATTCTTGCATAATGTGCGCCCCGCAAATCTGCGACGAGTTTTTAGGGGTACATCTTCCAAAAGTAATGGGAGATCATCCCTTAAAAGTTGAAGAAATCTGTCTCCAGACAATGTTCTTAGGAGTATTAGTAGACCATTCAACATTCGTCAATAAGAGCTGCCCAAACTTCTTCTTCCTAGCCTTTATTATTCCCAAGTCACTTGGGATCGGCTTTTTCTAGTCTAACCGGATTTGACTGGATATAAGTTTTTACTCAGAGCGGCTGCCACCTGACCTCCGCAACCCGAAGGCTAACGATACCCTAAGGCTAGACCAGTGTCAGGATATTAGAGGGCACTGACTTCCCAATATCGACTGCCATAGATGTTCATGGCATCCGGGACCGATGGCTTAACGTGCTCTCCGAGGCACGGAGCAGGCGATAATTGTTAATCAATACGCACATCATTTCGAAAAGAGCTGCCCAAACATTTATCGAAAATTTCACTTGAAAAGTGGAAGCTCTTTTTAGCTTCAGGTTCGTCTCCTTTAGGACTCCAAAAATGTAAATTTCTGCAGTTTGTGATGCCATCTCTTGTAAATTGGGCTTCATCCATCCAAAGAATAGTTTTTGCAAACACCGGATTACCTCTTGTTTGTCTCTGAATCCATGCGGACATGACACACCTTGGGATTGCGTCAGCCCCTTCATGCAAATGTTGCACTCGTTGATAGTGATAGTAGGCTTTCTTTCTTTAAACATGCGCCACGCAGAAGTTTGCGATATGCCATGACGCATTGCTAATCGTCTTGTACTGATATTTGGATCAGCAAACAAATCACGCAGTACAGCTTCTTCCTCCTTCGCTACGTCGAAGAAGAGGACTCCGGTGAATAGGTTGTGAGTTTCGCACTGATGTACTCTTCTATACGGTGCACTTGTTGAACGCACGAATGTTTAGTTCGAAAACCAAACTGTTCGTGGGGTATGAGCAGCGAAGCTTCGGCGTACGTTTTCAGCCTAACATACAATAACCGCTTGTAGACTTTCCCTAATCCTTTAAGCAGACTAATAGGTCTATAACTAGACGGCTCGGTCTTGGGTTTGCCGGGCTTGGGTATCCCAATGACCACAGCTTGTTTCCATTGCTGTGGAAATCTTCTTCTAGCTTTATTATCTTATTAACAGTCGCTCTTAGGCACAAGGTTAGGTTGTATACAGCATGTGTTAGATCTATCATGACGTACGCTAGTGTAGTATTCGCACACGTTAAGCCAAACAGGATCCATAGGCTACAAACACTACAAAATAGTTTCATGCGCAAAGCTACGGGAGCACCGTGGTTCGTGCGCAATGAGGATCTACACATAGATCTAGAGCTGCCGACCATCAGGCAATTCATGAAGCAGTGCTCCCGTAGCTACTTTGACTCTGCTCCGACTCACCCCAACCCGCTAGTGGCTGCGGCGATAAACTACACTTCATCTAGGATATCTAAAGTTAGGAGACCTAGGCACATATTAGACAAACCAGACGATAGGATTACACTCTCTCAAGACAAAGCATACATGGCTCGCGAAGCCATACAAAGTCGTCCGCGGTTCCGCCCTCGCCGCAGAGGTCGAAATGCGCGTCGCGTTAATGTTAATCCCGTGGATCACCCTAGATCCATGTCGTCGACAACGCCCCAAGCCGAGGTCCGTGGTAGTTCGCCCTTGGGGGCAAACGTTGTCTAGTTTACCTTATAACGGTTTAGTAGCCTTTTGCGCTCACCCACAGTCCGCGTAAAGTTTTCAAGGCCATCTGAAGCCAACAACTAACACACCCAAAAAAAAACGGTATAGTCAGCAGGCAGCAGTAATAGGAAGAACACTTCGAATAAAGAAGATCTACAAGCAAGAATCCTCCTGGCTTTTATTGTCCACCAATCCTGCACACAAATGCGCCTATACGGCACACTTCTCATACCTAAATTGTGAATCGTAGTTCTAGCACTAACATTCATAAAATTTTATTATTTTTTTGAATGAAACATTGTGGCTCAGATGAATCAAATATAATGTTACTACACTTGTAATGTGGTTACAGCATTAAATTTCATACAATGGTGCCAATTCTGTTGTCACAAAATTCTCTTATCTTAGCTAAAAATCTCTAAAATTTAGTTTAGTTCTGTGAAACGACATTTAGTATTCTGAAATCGCTAAAAGTGACAGGACTAAACTAAATTTTAGAGATTTTTAGCTAAGATAAGAGAATTTTGTGACCACAGAATTGGCACCAATGTTGTTATTTTCACGAATAAAACTTCTGAATTCAATTAAATAAAGTTTTGCGATTTATATAGATATAGTCTCGTATTTCAGATGAATATAATTTTATGATTTAGATGAATAATATTTTTTTGACTTGATGTGTTAAATTTTGTGATTCAGATGAATAAAACTGCATTTTATTATTTCGTTGAATAACGTTTTGTGACTTGGATGAATACAATTTCATTTTATTGTTTAGATGAATAACATTTCGTAATTCAGATGAATAACATTCTTTTTTATAATTATACAAATAAAAGTTTATTATAATTTAGAAGAAAAAAACTGTGATTGAAGCGAATAAAACTCTGTGGTGTAGATGAATGAGCGTTTTCCTTGCCTAAAACCCTTAATTCCATACTCTAGCCTGGGCCCGCATGATGGTAAGCAATGACCGTGGCCTTGCTGGTTTTGCATGAAAAGACCAGTTTCATCGAGAACCTTCTCTTCTCAGAGAATAGTCGAAAAACAGCAGTATTCGTACTGTTACGTTTCGTTCGGTGAGTGAGAGCACCGGAGACCCTATGACATTCTCTATACCCTTGCTGCTCCTTATACTCCCTCCCTACTTCCTCATGATAGGCAGCAGCTTGATTGTGTATTTGGTGATGGCAAAATTGAGCCGGCTCGCCCAGGGAAGTGCGGTGGTGCGCAGAGCAGTAAAATTGTTACTATTACACCGGTGTAAGAGGGTGATCTTACATCGACGTAAGAGTGGTAACAATGTTAAGTAACCCAACATCTTTGACCGACCTGGGAATCGAGCCTTATGTACAGCAATAGCATACACTACCACTGTAGGACCTATTAACCGCTGGAATGCTAACACGCCGATGTAGAAAGCGCATCAATTAGTGCCACCTGATATGGGATAAGTGGCGACCCGCCGCGTGCTCAATGGGCGAGCTCAATAAACTATTTTTTGTTGAAATAACATGGGGCGACTCAATTGATGTTTTGTTCATGCTTATGAATGACTCAAGTCGTATCGAATGTTTGTTGACATTTTGTTTCTAATTTATTATATTTAGCGGCAAACATTGACTATAGCTGTTGAAAAAATCATTATGTAAAGAAAGAAAGAAATCATGTTTAAAATGTGAAATTAAAACAGGATTATTTTAAAAAGTAAATCGGTAATATAATATATATTTTGTGACTTTTAACGGTGGAAAGGTTCTATCTATACGCGATAAAATAAAAAAACATACTTTATACTTAAAAAATATTTATTTACAGGCGTAAAATTAGCACGTAACATATGCGCAGACGGTGAATAATTTTCAACCAAATTAAACAAATTATTACAACAATAACTTTTAAACATTTGCGTTGCACGTTTCGACCAGGTTACACCGTGACCACGGCCGGTGTAACCTGGTCGAAACGTCAAGCATAAAAAAGGTAAACATTATGCATGATCGCGTTAATACCCGTTACGTATTATGTATAATTTATTATAACTATACCCTTTCACGAAATAAAAAAAATTTTTACTGAGCACTAAATTGATAATCATTATACGAGTATCGCAAACAATTTGATTACACAATTTTATTTCAACAAAATGTGAACAACTTGTTTTACAATTAAGCAATTACCGATGTGTGCGTTACCTCAGCAAAATAATGTCGAAAATAGTATTATAAATGTTATAGATAATTACTTGCAAAGGTTCTGTAATGGTTGCGCACATTTTTAAATTTGTTGCACTTATAGTTTTGTAGTTATTTCACAAAAACATTTCTTGCTAGGGTAACGTTAGTAACGTTACCGCACCCAGACATTTTCTTTTTTAATGGGAATATTGAATAGCCTAGTGGGTAACCGTTGGAATGCCACGTAGAGGTCTTGAGATCGAACGCAAGGCGCGCATCTCTGACATTTCGAAGTTATGTGCGTTTTAAATAGTTAATTATCGCTTGCTTTAATGGTGAAGGAAAACATCGTGAGGAAACATGCATGTCTGAGAGTTCTCTAACTAATGTTCTCGAAGATATGTGAAGTCTGCCCACCCGCACTAGGCCAGCGTGGTGGACTACGGCCTAACCCTTCTCACACTGAGAAGAGGCCCGTGCCCAGCAGTGGGACAGTTTAATACAGGGCTGATATTATTATTATTATATTATATAATTAGTTGTCTAGACGAAGTAAATGTAACAACTTATTTCGTACTAGTTGACCCGTGCAACTTCGTCTGCTTCACATAAGAGAATTTTCCCCGTTTTTACAACTTTTCATTGATGCTCCGCTCCTTTTGGTCGTAGCGTGATGTTATACAGCCTATAGCCTACCTCAATAAACCTCTCAAACCCCGCCGTTGAAAACGTAAACAATACAGTGTGCTCGCGTCACCGGGGTTTGACGAGTACAAATCTGAAGACGCCGATCGGCGTCTACGACGGTATTTGAGAGGTAAATGGATCCAACACTAAAAGAATTGTTCAATTCAAACCATTAGTTCCTGAGATTAGCGCGTTCAACAAAACAAACAAACAAACTCTTCAGCTTTATAATATTAGTATAGATTTGTTCTTTCTTCGGCTGTAAAGTTATTCGAACTCCTGCTGGAGTAACGCTTGTGCGTTTGCTGGATCTCTGAAACGGTTAAGCGGATTCTAATTATCTTTTGTACATGACTTCGTAAAAATTTGTTATAATTAGTTGCGCAATAAAAAAACAAAAATAATACACCGTTTAAAGTTTAGGTTAGGTTAGGTAGGCAGTAATAATATTCTACCACATACACACAACACCATCTAGCCCAAACTAAGCAGAGCTTGTACTATGGGTACTAGACAATGGATAAACATACATATGTATATACTTTTCTTTTGTAAATACGTACATATTATACATAGAAACACCCAGACCAAGACAAAAATCCATGACATGCACTCAAATGTTTGACTTGTGCGGGAATCGAACCCACGACCTCGGGCGTGGCAGTCGGTTACACTAACCACTACGCCGTTGAGGCCGATATCAGTGATAAGATACATTCATTTTACCAGCTATGATTTTGAGCCCAACTAGACTCTGTGCTCCAATATCTTCAAAGAGTGTGAAGTGTCCAGTAAATGTTGCTTGTCTCGTCTGTATCGCAGAGATGCTGAAGCTTGCCGCATCTTCGGCTGTAGGCGAGTCGCTGTTGGCAACTGATCATCTTGTCAAAGGATATCTCCATCCGGAAAACATATCGCCAGCTACTAAACATTTCTATTTAACTAAAGGCAAACTGGCATACTGCCTGATTCCTAAATCTTCTAGATCGTATTTCCGTCACGGCGGCTATTCTTGAAACTGGCATCTGCGCATCAGTGAACATACAATCTCACGGATAGATTGGAGTCATTGGAGCAACGGAGAGACTTTGGGTCTCTGCGTGTTCTACCGACTCTTTCACGGGGAGTGCTCTGACGAATTGTTTGATTTGGTACCAGCGGTCCCATTCTATCACCGTACCACTCGACAACGAAGCAGGTTTCATCCATATCACCTAGAAGCGTTCAAATTTAAGACGGTACGCTTTTAGCGATCATTTCTCCCACGTACGTGCAAGCTCTGGAATGAACTACCTGTTTCGGTGTTTCCCGAGCGCTATGATATGTCCTTCTTCAAACGAGGTTTAAAGAAAGTTCTTCTTTCACGGTAGGTAGCGGCTTTGCTGTGTCCTGACATTGCTGAAGTCCATGAGCAGTGGTAACCACTTTCCATCAGGTGGGCCACTTGCTCGTCTGTCACCAAAGGCAATAAAAAAATGAAAAATAAACCAAATGCACATTCTCTAGCCACACTGCCATCGCCAATCAAACGCTGCTGGATCTCTATCCAGCAGTATTTGATCGGATCTTTATATCCTGATCTCTATCAGGCGCAGGGCCAATGGTTTTACTTTTTCTGTTACACCGCAATCTGTTCAACTAGGCTTCTATTGACAATTTGTAATACCAGGATACCACTTTATACACATCTAATATCACGCCTATTTACTCGAAAGGGTAGGCATACACCCCGTATTAGGTACACCCACATTTTCAAATATCGTCCTTCTGCTGCGAGTTGCTGGACACAAAACCTCAATAACATTGCCTGACCCGGGAATTTAACCCTAAAACAAGCACAACAGTCTCATTCACTACCATTGCGTCACAATCATACTCTAAGAATATAACTAATGTTGCATATACATAAGCTACAGGAACCACTCATGAAGCGGGTCACATCAATCATTTAATATTATCAGGTTTTCAGTGCAATAAATCAATTATATCAGATAATCAGTTTTTCTATTTTTATACTAAAATCATCTAAAAGGTGTGCAAACCGTACATCTTTTTGGTCCTTCGAGCTACCGCTAGCGGGACTTTATCGCGAGTGTACTTGTGAAATGCCCGTTGGTCAGCGCCTCCTGTCGATACCGCCCGGCCACGTAAGTGACGCAGCAGCTTTCGGTGAGTGATCCCTCTATCATTAAAAAATGATAAAATAATGTCAAACCATATATAGCGTATGTCAAAATGCATGGACAACGCTATTTCCAGTAAATACTTTTATGTTTACTTGCTGCGGTCAATGCACTCTAAGAATAATATGTGGGCATCAGATTGCGAGCGAGCAATTAAACGGAGTCAGCATTATAGCACTGGGCAGTGATTGCGTAATCAAAGGCGACGGATTCACGGTCACTTCGCATAAAACGCAAACGAATCAAATAAACATACAGGCAGACATGGTAACAGCAGAGATCTCGCCTGTCAATTACCTCATTAATATATCTATCCCAATAAGTGAGTTTAATGAAAGCAATAGTTTTTCTGGAACATTCAAGAGTATCGATGAGCAGATCGAGCAGATGAAGACTGCAACGGAACAATTAAAAGAAGACAATGACGGGCTATCGTTTCATGACATTCACCACTACGCAGCCATTTACGTGGTGATAGCAGTAGGACTGGCCCTGTTCGCGCTCGCGTGGAGACGCGCGCGCGGTCGCACCGCTCGCGCCGGCGCCGCCCGCAAACAAGAGTCGCCAGCAAATCAACAGCACTAGTGAGATCAGTATACAGAGTGAAAGTGTAAAAGCAGAGCCTAGTGAAGTGCAATATTCAAGTGCAGTGAACAAAGAGTCAAAAATAAACGTGACGAGCACAGCCAGCTCGCCTATATTTACTAAGTGCAGTTTTCGAAAAATTGATCTAGAATAATTGTCGGGAATATCTGTAATATCATCTAGCCCTAAGCAAAATTGGATTCACCTTGTTACTCATCAGATCATCAGCATCTTCCATCTCTCTTACCGCGCCCCGGAGCATGTACGATGTCAACATCGCACATATTCGCGCTCACGTTGTGTGCACTCAGCAATCATATTTTTACACGTTTAAGTTAACCTTTGTATTATTCAGTCGTCATTACGATCGCGTTCGGCTCACATCAATCATTTAATATTATCAGGTTTTCAGTGCAATAAATCAATTATATCAGATAATCAGATTTTCTCTTTTTATACTAAAATCATCTACAGTAAGTGTGCAAACCGTGCATATATAATGTCTTATCTATGGTAGAGCCTTCCATACAAGTCAAATTTATCATCTTTTCCTGACTATTTTCATTTTTTTTTTATAACATGGTACAGCATTTTTCATTTCTACATTGATATCTTCAAAATCTTTGTGTGGTATCTGTTTGCTCTCGGTTTTATTCTCATCTCTTCTCTTTCTCTCGGTTTGTTGATAGTGTAGAATTACCTATTTCGGGCCGGTATAATTTTACTGCATGAGTATCGTACTCGTAGCTTCGTAAGCACAGTGAAGTAATATAAATTTAACAATTATTATAGCGATAGAATGATAGTGAATTTAGGATAAGAATGAAAGAAAACAAGGATATATTAACTATAGAATAAATTAACCATCGATGATCGGTCGACAAACAAAATTATTAGGACGTAATAGAAATAAGAAATTACATTAGCTCAATAGCAGCATCTGTCAACCAAAATTTAATTGTCATTCATTTTGGATTTTGTCTAGGCCCTTAGTTCCCAAAGTGGTTAAGGTGGACCCCAGGGGTCCACGGGAGACTCGACGGGGGTCTACGTTGGCGTGAAAAAAATGGGAGTTCACAATTCGTAAGCAAGGGCCCACGAAAATTTATTTGCTTTCGATAGTATAGATATAAATTATGAAAGTGGTCTATGACAAAAAAAGTCTAAATCAAAAAAAAAAAAATCTACTCATGTCAAAGGTATATAACACTTCGTTAGTAGTAGTTATAGTTCCCATATAATACACAAATACATCCTTACAGATGCCGTAGTGATCTAAGTGGTCGTCTTGCCACTTTCACTCTGTCGAGTGTTGTGGGTTCGAATCCCACACGGGACAACACTTGTGTAATCATAAATAGTTGTTCCAAGCCTAGATGTACTTTGTGTCATTTGTTAGAATGTTTGTAAAGTCCCCCACGATACAAGAATCACTACTAGAAAAGGAGAAGACATTTAAAAAAAATTCAGCCCTTTGCAGTTTACCAAAGTCCCAGACTCCTCAGAATTTCTTGTCAAGGAACCCAAATCACACAGGAATCAAACTCGCTATGCCATTATAAATAAAATATTTTATACTTTATACTTTGTGAAAGAAATAGATGCTCTCTTAATCAGATTCCAAAGGATTATGTGTAATTTCAAAGTATTAAGCGCGGCGACTTAGACTATACCTACCTACTTCAGCTTTTAATTTAAAAGCCATCGTTAAGGAATGATTAAGCAAACATGCGAATAAATAAACTTAAACTAAATATAAATTTGGGCCAGATTGTAGTTTGCCGTTGTATTTTTAAATTTTAACTAATAAAATATTGTGAATTCTGTTTGTGTGTGACATGCATACCTGAACTTGATTCACTATCCCTTTTTACCAGTGTTATACATATAAGAATGCTTTCAGTACGCCTAATAAATAAATCAACATCGAGCACAGCAACTATAGAGGATATATACCAACGTTCTTCTCCTCTATGATACACAATTATCTATACTCAAGTCAATATGACTGTCAAACGTGCATTGAAATTTTTACCAACTTACTTTTTGTTTTGAAGAACCATTACTTATCACAAACATGTAACAGCCACAACAAACTTCTTCGCCGTTTTCTAAAGTGCCATAGCATCCTACTACGCTGGAAATTGTCTGACCACATACAAATCATAAAATAATGTTTATCGTTCCCATAAAAAGTAAGGAAGATTCTTCACAATACTTTATTTAGAAGACAATATTAATAAGGCAAATTTATTTAAGAAGTTTGTAGGCACTCGGACATGAATTCCAATTTCAAAGCAAACCTGGATCTGTTTCTAATATTTTTAAAAGTTATGTTTAACCAAGGTAAGAAGATGTAAAATTAGTAGGTAGTAGAAATATGGGTCCTTGATTCATAAATTGTGGACACAGCAGTAGGCACAAACCTCTCCTCTCATTTACCGCAACTTCTTTTCAATTCCATCTTGGTCATCACTTGTTCCATTACAATTTAAATGAGATGAAAAGCATTATAACATAATCTACCAAAGACTTGCAGTACCGTCGCATAGGTGTCGTCAGGTAGATCAGAAATATTTTCTCTTTACTTATTTGGGTCTGATAATAAATGATAAAGTAAGTTGTCGGATTGCCTCAGAAAACACGTAAAGTCGTTCACCCTGCGCCTGATGTCCCTCCGGTCGGATTGCCGTCCTATCGGAGTTAGGGAATAGAAATTGCAGCTGTATTTGGGTACACACTTATGCACTATAATATTTCTTGCACACTGAAGCGACACCTACGAATACGCTACCTTAATTTTTTATTACCTTAATACAAGCAAGTAACGACTCCTTTCCACGGTGAAGTCGCTACGATCTCACTATCTGCGCGTCTACCACCATTCTGGCGACGACTATGGTTCGCACAGTTTGAAGCCACTGTCGCCCCCAGCAGTATGGGAGAAGAACAGAAATTCAACCTCGTCGTCCCGTTGCTAGGCTGTAGCGACCTCGAACAAATCGGTGACATCATATTGAACCCGCCATCAACCAACAAGTATATTACGCTAAAGAACAGACTGATATCGACGTACCAAGTATCAGAACATCGGCAGACACAGAAATTACTCAGCAGTCTAGAACTCGGCGACATGAAATCTAGCCAGTTACTACATAAGATAAGAAATCGCGCGATTTGAGCGGTAAATTACTAACTGACGAAGCTGTAAAAGTTATGTGGCTCAACCAATTCGTTGAAAACGTCGTGGCGGTTTGGTTTTACTGCCACGACGCATCTCGGGCGCTTGCCTGCTCAGCATCACCAGCAATTAGAGTCATAGCTAGGTGACTTGGGCAATACCCGGCTTGTGGGCCAGAAAGGGCAGACGTATGGATGTACGTCGGGAAGTGAACGTGCCTTACAACTCCGGCACCATACTGGAAATATGGGAGGCGGCTTCTCCGTCGGCCTCAGCGAGGACATCGTTAGCAACTCTTAGAGTTCGCAAGTCGTGAGCGGCTTTATTGCTCCGGCACCTATCTGGACAATAGGTAGTGCCACTTGGGCACGATACCAGTCCCAAGTCTTATCCATAAATCCTAAGACTAAGTTCTGCCGAGCTGCCGCTCGCTTACGAGAACTTAGTCTTAGGATTTGTGGATAAGACCTGTCTATAACTGGTCCCTGAAGGTGCTTTCGAGCACTGGAAGGTACAGCAGCTCTCACTTAAATACCTAACAGGTGGGTAAGTGGTAACGCTATGTCATAAATTAGAGTAGTCTGTAGAGAGAAGGGTCTGGCTGTGCTATTACCACTTGCGCTATAGATATGAAGCCCGTAATGCGAATCACGATGCGCAAAAAAGAAGCAGGATAATACATCGATTATGGTGGGCGTCGATGTCAGCAAACCAAGCTACCGCCTCTGCGTTATCGATCTTAACAACAGAGAGAAGTTTCTAGTCGATACGGGTGCCAACATATCTGTATTAGCCGCAAGAAATAAGAAACACGTAAAGCCGACTGAACGTACCTACAAACTGTTTGCTGCGAATGGTACGGAGATACGTACCTGCGGCGAGCGCACACTCGAGCTCAACCTATGTTTACGTAGAAACTACAAATGGACATTTACCGTGGCCCACGTGAAAACATCAATACTATGCACAGATTTCTTAGCGAAGCACAAATTACTTGTCAATCTACATCAAAGAAAACTCATCGACCGCATTACCGACCTCAGCATTCACACCATCAAAATCTATAGCACCGAGGAAGCCGTATACGTTATCAGCCACCATCACGCTTATCACGACATCTTGAAAGAATATCCCAGCGTACTGCGACTCACTCAAAACTCCGACTAAGTACAACATAACTCATCACATAGAAACAACCGGCTAACCAATCTATCCAAGACCGCGCCCACTGCCGCCTGATAAATACAAAGCTAGAATTTGAGAAGATGATGGAGATGGGAATCTGTAAACCGTCAAACAGTCCATGGGCCAGCCCGCTTCACGTCGTTAAGAAAAAGGATGGTTCGCTACGCGTCTGTGGCGACTATAGAAGATTGAACGCTGTTACAGTACCCGATCGCTACCCTATTCCGAGACTTCAAGATTTTAGGTAGGTACCAGCTACATAAAAAAAAATCTTTTCAAAATTAGATCTCAATATCGCGTACTTCTGGATACCTATTGAAAAAGAAGATGCTGCTAAGACGACCATACTTACCCTCTTTGGCTGTTTCAAGTTCAACTGTATGACGTCCGGCTTACGCAACTCCGGCCAAACATTTTAACGTTTCATACACAAAGTACTACGAAGGCTGGACGACAACATATTCTGTTTCGTCGATGATTTACTAGTGCACTCAGAAAACCCAGAGGATCACAAGCGTCTCTTACAACAAGTTCTCGAACGACTCGGACAACTACAGCGTCACTCTAAACGATAAATGTGAGTTCGGCAAAGACAAGACACAGTTCCTCGGCTATGAAGTTACACCGAACGGAATCAAACCCACAGAAGAACGCATTCAAGCCATACTTACGTTTCTCAAACCAACTACAGTGCAAGACTTAAGAAGATTTTTAGGCATGATCAACTTCTACCGTAGCTGCCTACCCCGTCAAATCAAATACCAAAATTTACTAAACAAGTATCTACACAATAGCAAGAAAAACGACAATACACCTATACAATGGACACATGAAGCTGAAAAAGACTTTGAACAATGCTGACAAAGCATACTCGAGGCTACTATATTATCGCACCCGATACCTAACGCTCCGTTGTGTTTACTCACCGACGCGTCTGACACTAGCCTCGGCGCAATCCTACAACAGAAAATAAACAACGTGTAGAAACCACTCGCTTTTTACTCAAAAACAATAAGCAAGACGCAGAGAAGATACAGTGTATACGATCGCAAACTACACGCACTAACAAGAACGCCGAGTAGCAGCGACACACCGCGTCGAGAGCGACAGCTTCATTACATAAGTCAATTCTGCACTGACATCAAATCCATTCACGGTGATAAGAACGAAGCCGCTGACGTATTATCACGTATCGCGGAAATCAAACTACTCAACGCAACGATGGACTATGACAAGCTATCTCAAGAACAAGAAACCGACGCCGAGCTACGTGACTGCATGAATAACCCCAGACTGAAGTTTGCCCGAGTAAACCTACCGGGAGTTAAACGACCTATTTGGTGTGAAACATTGACAGCGAACATTCGACCATACCTACCATTGCCTTATCGTGTCGCAGCCTTCAAAGCACAACACGAACTAAGTCATCCCGGCGTTCGTACAACAAGAAAAATAATGACAACAAAGTTTTTCTGGCAATCTATAAACAAGGATACAGGTATATGGGCCTAGGCATGCATCAGCTGTCAACGAGCGAAAGTTCATCGACACGTCATTAGCCCGCTCGGTGAGTTTCTACAATCATCTCGTTTTGAACACCTGCACGTGGACATAGTTGGGCCACTCCCACCATCAGATGACTATAGATACTTAGTTACTATGATTGACCGCTGCACTAACTGGCCAGAGGTAATACCTACTCGTGACGTTACCGCCGAAACGGTCACGAAGGCCGTGTACGAGGGATGGATATCGCGGTTTGGATGTCCCCTGCGACTTACTACAGACCAAGGGAGACAGTTCGAATCGTGTTTATTTCAAGCTAAGAAAATAGGCGTCACTCGAATACATACTACTGCATTTCACCCGCAAGCTAATGGAAAAATCGAACGATGGCATCGATCTCTGAAAGCGGAACTGATGGCAAGAGCAACCAATACCGAAGACGAAATTCCTACGTCACCAGATCCGGCCGCGGTGAAACAAAACGTACGCTTCGCTTAGGCGGGAGTGATGTGGCGTATGTATACGTACAAGCAACATATAAGTTTATGAGGAGCCTGGAATCGAAAACAGCATCATACGTCATACCGCACTGTGGGCTGAAAATCGACCTCCATAGACATAGAAATGAAAGTTGCTAGATGTTCGTTTTGTTGACAGATATGGCTTCTATTAGCTATTATACACATAACAATGTCGTCTGAGCTAACTCCGCACAGAAATGAATTTATTATAAGGTTTTTTCGAAAAAAATGTATGGAGCTAGCATGAAAAATCTAAATATCTCTGAACTTGCAAGGAAAACCGTAATATCCTCAGAGATGGTTATAGGACTAATTATTTGTGATTTTTTGACATACTTCATATAACGGTACCTGCTGCAGATTTTTTTTTAAAAATCATCTAATTTTTAATTATTTTTTTTTAACATTAAACGATTTGTTTTATTGTAAAAGTAAAGAAACAACACGTTATATGCATATAATACTAAATCTTCGCCAGTTATTTGTTAAAATATCAAGAAAATTATTTTTGCCTTACATAGTATATATGTTTTAAAACAGGTAATTGGATACCATTACTAAACTTTGCATACAGGTAAACCACTGAATATTAAATTAGCCTTCTAATGAGTTCTGAATAAGAGATTAAGTGATTTGCAATATCGCACAATGGTAACTACGGAGTACACTAATTAAATTCTTACAGGTAAGTACATAAGTAAACTAATTAGTTAATTAGACATGTTACGAGTTCTAAGAAATATTTTCGACAACTGTCTAATTATTTTATTATTATGTCTAAATGAAGGTATTTTTTTAAATCATTAAATTCTACTAATGTCAAAGTAAAGATCAATCGATAAGTTAGTTATTTTATTAACGCTAATAATAGGCATTAAATAAAAAGAAAAATAAATTAAAAAGGTATTTTTTAATAGTTGATAAAATTTATATAAAACAAAACATAGGTACAAAAGTATGCAAAAATATAAATAGGTACAAGAATAGTAATATAAAATATTTAAAAATAAATCAATTGCAAAACATAGTTACGTACCAAAGCTAAATAACGAAAGATCATGAAAAAATTACATTGAATAGAATTATAATTAAAAGCACAAAAAGTTTCTAGTTTTCCTTATCACTCTCGTCGATTTCTGAATCAGAATCTAGATTGCCTAGAAACTCAAAGTCAGTTTCTTGAAACTGAATTAAATTGAGGGTTTCAGGAAATAAATCCTCCTTTTTCTTGGCATCTAACTTGGGCCTTTGTACATTTATAAAAGAATCCGAAAAAACAACTAACATATTAAGGATATCATGATTCGAATCTTGCCTGCTCTTTTTCTGCGAATGATGTTCCCGAAACCTCCTAAAATCTTTATTGCGAGACTCGGATGCTTCTTCCGAGAGACTTCCTATGGGTACAACATCATTCTTCTCGATTATGTCTGCCCCGTGTATAAGTAATTTGTGGACGGTTGATGACATATAGTACCAGTCATATAATTCCACGTACCTCTCTGCTGTTTTGAAGGCATAATCTTTAAATTTAATTATATCTACTTTTTCCCCGGAAGTTATTGCCTGTAAAATCACAGCAAATCTTCTTATTAGTTCTTCGTCCAACCCAGTAATGGCTGCAGTTTTATAGGGAAATTTGAAAAACTTTCTTGCAGTGTTGCCGTCATTAGTAGTTCCGGAACCTTGTTTAACAATGTCAATCAATAGATTTAATTCGTCTTTAAATTTGTCTTGAATAATCTTTTTTCTCTTACTTAGCATTTCTTTGTGCTCGTTACCTCTCGCAGCCCACTCTTTAAAATCTAGTCTATACGAAATATGTAGTAAACATTCCATACAATTTATACGGGCGTGTAGAGATGACAATCCAAACTCGTATATATCAGAAGATACGGTCTTTGCTGTTACTACACTCAAACGGTTCATTTCTGTCGGTTTTGCCAGACACAAATAGCATGATGAACTTGATCTGGCTTGAGACAAATACGTGTAGACTTTACCATCGATCATTGTCATCATTAGGTGATGATTCACCCTGTTTCTATTATTGCACTCTGTAGGAATGAGAGCCTTAATTTCTTCATCCATTCGTCGTTTGTGTTCGATGACTACTGCTTCGCTTTCCTTCACAAAAGTAAATTGAACTGGACGACAATACATTGCTGAGCATGGTTTTGGGTTCATCCACAAAGTATTGTCTCCATCAGTCAGTTTTAGTGGCACCAAGGAAGTCATGAAAATACTTGAATCGTCTTGATCGCTATCCATTTTCTGCTTGTATCGGCTTTGGTTTGACGCACCATCGAAACCCCATTTAGATATCAATTTTAAATCCTTATTTTGCACATCATCGTTAGGAAAACTTTGGAGGATTCTTTTGACCGTAATGTCGAGTAAAGCTTGAAGGGTTATTCTTGCCGATGAATTGGTCACTAACACTGATTGCTTCGGAGGATAGCATGCCAGCTTGGTTTGTTGCACTTTATAGTAGGATGGATAAATATCCTTTCTACCTTCCCGAATAGCTGACTCTCGTAAAGTTATGTATTGCCACTTTGATAATTTTAATGAAAGGAGTAATCCAAGTGCTTTTTCTGGTGTAAATAAGATAGTTTTCACCGGTTGCTTAAGCGTTTCCTTAATTTTAGAGGCTGCTTCAAGATGTTTCAGCATATATTCGATTACAGATGCGATATCCTCACAACCTTCTTCCTTAAAACGCGCTGCTGCTGTATATGCCAATTCACTGGGATTGTCAGTTTTATGCTCATCAGATCTTCTCTTCTTCTGTTTGCTTTCCAGATCTTCGAATGGTTTTCGTGACCTCTTTGTCATTGTACCAACAGAGTATGATGTTGAGGGTTCTGGAGAGATTGATCTTGATCCCTCAGCAACAGTTGGTTCTTGAGCGACTAAATTTATACAACTTGGCCAATCGATAGTTGCTTGCAGCCAAATTTCGTATTGTTTTCTAAAAGTATCAAGAATTCGGTGAGATTTTTGCCACCTTTGTGATGCAGCTCGTACAAATCTCCGACAAAATTCTTTTAGAGTCACTTGATCTTCAACGGAAAGACAAACGTCTAGGCGGGATATAACTTCACTAAACAATACCTCATGATCAAATGAAGTACTCTTACATTTTAGAAGAACGAATAGGTCTAAATTGGTATTTAAACTTTCCATTATAAAATTTCACAGTGATATGTTAGGGGTAACAAAGCTTAGAATAAACTAAATTATGATGCAAAATGTTAACCATTTTATATTTCAGTCCAACATTAGTTAACGACCTCATTAGACAGTTGTCGAAAATATTTCTTAGAACTCGTAACATATCTAATTAACTATTTAAGTTACTTATGTACTTACCTGTAAGATTTTAATTAGTGTAATCCGTAGTTACCATTGTGTGACATTGCAAATCACTTAAGCTCTTATTCAGAACTCATTAGAAGGCTAATTTATTATTCAGTAGTTTACCTGTATGCAAAGTTCAGTAATGGTATCCAATTAACTGTTTTAAAACATATATACTATGTTAGGCAAAAATAATTTTCTTGATATTTTTCAAATAACTGGCGAAGATTTAGTATTATATGCATATAACGTGTTGTTTCTTTACTTATACACCAAAACAAATCGTTTAATGTTAAAAAAAATTAATTAAAAATAAGATGATTTTAAAAAAAATTCTGCAGCAGGTACCGTTATATGAAGTATGTCAAAAAATCACAAATAATTAGTCCTATAACCATCTCTGAGGATATTACGGTTTTCCTTGCAAGTTCAGAGATATTCAGATTTTTCATGCTAGCTCCATACATTTTTTTCGAAAAAACCTTATAATAAATTCATTTTTGTGCGGAGTTAGCTCAGATGACATTGTTATGTGTATAATAGCTAATAGAAGCCATATCCGTCAACAAAACGAACATCTAGCAACTTTCATTTCTATGTCTATGGAGGTCGATTTTCAGCCCACAGTGTACCGCGCCAAAACTAAGCGTCGCGCGAAAACGATCGAAAGGAGCATCATACGTCTAGCCGCGACGAAACCAAACTACGAACTAAGCGACGGGCGAAGTTGGTCACTGTTTTTATACGTGGCAGTATTTATACGTCGCCGCGCCGCACGCACACATGCTCAAGAACTCCTCGTAAAATTGTAGAATTGTGTTTACTTGTCGCTGATTGGTGTAAATGATTATTGTGCACATTAGTGCGAGCGTCACTTACAGTAAGAACAATAAATGGGATATAAGAAGGCTTTAAAATTGTAAATATATTCTCACTTTAATCAGTCTATATGTTTCACTATAACCCTAACGGTTACCAGCTACGGACCTGGCTTATGCCCGCCGGCTGATAATGCGTTAAACCATTCTTCGTAGAGATTGGCCGACATGACTTTAAATCTGTTTGACGAACCTTACTTTTTAATTTTTAGTTAATGTGCGTTGAAAATGTGTTGCCGTGTTATTTCGAAAATAATACAATAGATGGTGTGAGACAAAATATATCCTCTTAGATATAAATTTTAATTATAGTATCATATACATTACTTACATATCTATTTTGTAGATTTCCAAAGCCAAGCTGATGTCGACACATCAGACACAACGTGCCAATCCATAATTAAAACGTGGAACAACGAACTAACAACAACTGACGATGAACGACTGAACACAGTCGACTCAATCCAAGTATCAAACGCATACAAAATGTTGAACCGCTTCATAAAAGACAAAACGAAAACTAAGATTGAGAAACAAGAAGATGAAGTCGATATTTTCGGAAGATTATTAGCGATAAGACTGCGGCAGTTTTCGCATATTGAAAGGCAGGAGATTATGTATGAAATTGATGGTATTTTTTTGGATCGGTGCCGCCAACTACAATGCAGCCCGGCGGCCATTGAAGTGAATCATTATAGTGACAGCGATCCTTACATTTCTTCCGGCGATTATTTAGTCAGTGAAGATTCCAACATAACAGTGAATCACATCATAGATGGAATGTTGGGCTCTCCAGTCAACTATATAACTGACGAATCTTATTCCAGCGCCATTAGTTTTGAATCATTCGCGTCGTTTGATGTGAAACCTAGTATTACGCATAAGGTTAAGAATCATCATGGGTAAGTATTATTAATTCTTTGACTTTTGATTCGGAAATAACTTAAAACTCATGGTCGTATTCATAAAAAATATCTTTAATATAGGCTTAATACAAGAAGTTAAATACTTACTCAGTAACATCGGGTTTCTGAAAAGTAAATTAATACAGAAACTCATATCAATTTCTGTAAGTCTAGTAAACGTATGTATTGGAAAAATAATTAAGTATTTAGGTATAAAAGATCAGTAAAACCTACATTATTTATAGTATCTTTATTACTATTCGGCAAGTTACCATTTTCATAAATTATACCGTCAGCCTAAATTGTAGATACTAATAAACATCATTTGTTAACTAAGGAAAAGGAATTGAATATGAGATGAAACTGGACTTATTGAACGAAATGCAGTAATAGTATTACTATTCTGTCACTGTTTTCCTGTAAGATGATACTTTGAGCGGGCTGATTCGCATTCGTTTGTTTCAGTATGAAAGTATGTAACAATATGACATGTAACGCTACGCAGACTTACGTCAGAACGTACTTGTCCCCCGGTTTCATATTTGAGTGTGAGTGAATGCAGTGCACCCACACTCGAGACTGCAAGAGGAAGTCTTGTGGAAAACATCGTAACGAACAATTTGTCCAACATATTACAGTCATGAAATTGTTTCACTAAATAAAAGATAACTACTCCGTGAGGAAATTGTTTTATTGCGTGGAATAGAGTTGACTTTGCCTATGTTTGAACATTATTTTACATACAAGCGCAAATCGCAATCAAAAATCTTGTGCAAACAGTATCGAAATCGGTTGTAAAATAAGGGAGATATTATGTATTATTATTTATATTTGGTAGAGGGATGTCTCGCTATCTCCCTCGTACAGCTGCGGTTGATAGCAGTGACGTCACAGTTCGTATCGTACATCCTTTTTGTCATTATTTTATACAACTAAAGGAGTCTGCCCACTACACCTTCTAATACCATGACCGTACTAGGAACGCATCATACACGAAAAACAACACGATACGCCCTGCTATAGGAACTGCTGGTCGGTGACGGGACGGCATAGTCTTATACATTTTCTTACAAAGAATATTTTTTTGCCTGACTCGTTCCTAGCACGGTCGTGGTATGAGACGGGGTAGTGAGCAGACTCCTTAAGGTGGCTAACAATCATACGGCCCACCTGATGGTAAGTGGTCACCGTAGCCTATGGACGCCTGCAACACTAGAGACATCACTTGCGCGTTGCCGAGCCTTTAGGAAAGGAATAAGAGAAAAAGGAAATGAGAAGGAGAAGGAAGAGGAAAAGAGGGTGATTGGGTCTCTGGCACTCTCACTTACCGAACGAAACACAACAGTAGGAATACTGGTATTTCACGTCGATATTCTGTGAGAGGGTAGTCCTTCCCCTGTCAAGCCGGCCGCCCATTCATGCTGAAATTAGCGAGCGAGAGGAGACTGGGGACAATTGAAACAATTTTCCTTAAACCATGCGCAGTGTAGTATCTATAGCACACACCCCTTATATTTATGTCAGTGAAAAAGTAGTTATTAAATAAAATGTATTATGTCTCTACCTGCAATAGTTAACATACAATCACCTATTAAACAAGACCGGGCAGTGGTTCTATTGACCCCACCCCAAGGACGGATGAAACAGTACGTAGGGATAATTGAAACAGAAAATATTTTAGGAATTACTGAAAGCTTTTAATCAATCTTAACAAAATTCCTTAACCACTAAGTTACTAATTGAGATCGTGACAAGTCAATCTATTTAACACAAATATTTCGAAAATTATAAACACAAAACATCTTCAACATAAACAACTCGAAATATATCTTATTTATATAACTTTAGTGTTCTAATTTGTACTATTGCATACTATTACACATAATAGACAGACGTAATATCCTATTACGCTTGAATGCGCTATATTGACGAGAAAAAAGGTAATCCAGTCTCATACAAAAGGGCTTGTTTCAATCATAACAATTATAACAATTGTATATTGACTTAACTTTAATCTTAAGTTAATATCAGCTGATTTGATTGCGAAAATGACCATCTCGTTTTCCTGAGCAAGAGTAAATTTTTTTTTGCCGCATTGTAACCCACTGTTTGTCAACATGAGTATTTTCAGGTACGTTTTCTCTCTTTTTTCTATACCATGCCAATGAGACATGGTCTAAGCCGAACATTTCTGCAGCATTCCTCAACGATTTACCCGATAACAATTCATCATAATTATGTTTGCTGATATGCAAATATGTTTCTAGAACTTTTGTCTGTAACATGTATTCGTTTTCTAGGCATCTAGTGGTAGTGGTGTTCATAATGTACTTAGAGGAGATTTTTTGTGTACCTCAAAGAATAACTCGTAATATACTTAACAAAGTGGCCGGGCTGCAGCATACCCGTAGCAGCCCGGCCACATGAATGAAGTACATTCCTTTTACATCACTTGTGCTGGCTCAATTCCTTATCCCAGAAAAGTAACGAAGTTTTCGGCTGATATTAAACGGAATAATAAAACAACCCCTCAGTTCAACGGTTCGAAATATAATGTTCCTTCTACATTTTACAATGATACATTCGTTGAGGTGTTGTCACATGCAAATTGACAATCGGTGTAAAGAAATAATAATCGGTACAATTGGTTAGTCGATTTTACATTAATAGAGAATAACGATAAATAATTATCATAATATACTAGTACTACTCTATAATCAAGTATTGGTAAAATTATCTAGAAATACACATGTAATTAGTATTTAAGCTTACAGCTCGGCCATCCTGTTTCTTAGTGAGTCCTCTCACTTAAGAAACAGAAATAACTTTGCATTTGCTATACTAAACTAAACATAGAGAACCTCGCTGTCGACATACCTAACATAGATCTTGCCCCCATTTACTCATGTGCTGACGCTAACGTTTCCCTAGATTATCTCATAAATGCACTACAAAGAATGATTCATAAAAATACCTTAACTGTAAAATTGCCGAACAAACACAAAATAACAAAGCCTTGGATTACACAAGGTCTTTTGAGATGCATTCGACATAGAGATAAATTACATTTAAAAGCGAAAAATTCACCTGATATCGGGATTATTTCTATCACTTACAAACGTTATCGAAATGACTGCAACAATCTCCTGAAAAACTAAAGCTTCAGCACAACAAAACCGAATTGGAAAAGGCGGGAAACAATAGTAAGCTAGTGTGGAAATTTATAAAAACATGCACTTTTACTAATAAAACTCAAAACCCAGCAGTGGAGTTGCTTGAATCAGATTCAAACCCAACTTTGGCTGTAAATAAAGTTAATCATTTCTTTGCTATTGTCGGTAAAACATTAGCAGAAAAATTTTACTTCAAAGAAACACTTCATTACACCATAACTCACTCACTACGCCCATATCCAGGCTTAAATCTTTTGTTTTGTTAGACACGGATGTCGACGAAGTTGTACAAATAATAACAAGCCTGAGGGATACTTCTTCGTTAGGATGGGATAAAATACCTACCAATATACTCAAAAGGTTTTAGCACTTCCTTGCACCTCCACTTACACACATTTTTATATATGTTTGGCTGAAGGTATCTTTCCCAAGTCTTTAATTGAAATTGAATTAAAAGCAATTGTAATCTCAGTACACAAATCTGGCGACAAAAGGCTTGTAAACAATTACAGTCCCATTTCTATCTTGTCACCATTGTCAAAAGTCTTGGAAAAAGTTATAAATAGCCGATTAGTTAAATACCTTGAATCAAACAATATAAATCGAATGAATGAATGAATCAAATAATATATACTTTCAGATAGGCAGTTCGGTTTTAGACCACATAGATCAACCAGTCAGGCAGTTCACCTGTTGACTGATCAGATAGCGTATAATCTGGACAATGGGATGCATGCTCTCGGGATCTTCCTAGACCTTACAAAAGCTTTCGAGTCTATGTCAATATCCATTCTCCTAAAAAGGTTTAAAATGTGGGAATTAGAGGCACACGATTAAAATTATTTACTAACTACCTTAACGACCGGTCTCAGTGCGTAAAAATCGGTGAAAATCTCAGCGCAGACATCAATAATGCACTCTTTGCGGTACCTCATGGAAGCATCCTTGGAGTTACACTTTTTCTGATCTATATAAATGATCTATGTAACTTAGATCTCCGCAATGGTATCATTGTGTCTTATGCGGACGATACAGCGCTGTTATTCAAGGGGAAAACTCTCACTGAGGTAGAAAACTACGCCCAACTTGGGTTTAATATGGTTAGTGATTGGCTATTTGAAAATTTACTAACACTAAATACCGAAAAAACTAAATTTATCCGCTTCTCCATGCCTAATAATATCACACATGAATCACCTAACAACATATTATTTGCTCATAACAATAAATGTCGTTTACCTGCTGACGCTGCATGCACCTGTCCTACTTTGGAATCTACACACTGCATCAAATAGCTTGGCATAACGCTTGACGATAACCTTAATTTTCGCAATCACATCGATTTATTGTGTAAGCAAGTACGTAAATTAATATATATTTTTAAAACCATTCGTGGCGCTGTTAATTTCAATTTACTAAGACAAGTATACCTATCACTATGCCAATCAATAATTTCGTACTGTATTACTTCATGGGGTGGAACATCGAAGACGATTTTATTACCACTGGAACGCGCTCAAAGGGCTATTCTAAAAGTGGCCACCTTCCGACCTTTCATATTTCCAACCCATAAATTGTATCAGTCCACTAATGTCCTGTCTGTTCGCCAATTGTTTATCCTGCACACTATGACAATACAATACACACGGCTACAATAAAGATTATTATTACTATACTAAAACAGCACGCTCTACTTCCTTTTAGACAACTCCCTCCGGACAAGAGACGAAAAGATTTAGTCTGTACCAAATATCATGGGAAGCATGCTTTTGTAAATAGATTTTTCTTATTCTTAGGCCCTTTTTTATACAATAAATTTAACAAGATATTAGATATTTATAATTTAAGATATAAACAATGTAATGTAATCGTTACTAAGCACTTACAAACACTGACCTACATCGATACGGAAAATTTGCTTATTGTTGTAAAATAGCTGTCAGTCAACACAAATTGTAATAAGTAGACTCAGATTATTTTTATGTAGGTATAAATGCTTACTAATATTATATAACTTATTGTTAATTTTAATTGCACCTTAATAAATACTTTTAAGTAGGGAATTAGCCTGAAACACAGGTCTAAACCTAGTTCAGGCATTCACAAAACCTAGTTTGAAACTATATAAAAATAATGAACCTAAGATACGAAAACAAATAAATGCGATTTTATTTTTTTCTAAATTAAGCATAGCTATAATTTCTAGTAGCATAAAATTATGTATCCGATTATTTTATAATGAGAATGTATATTATTATTGAATAAATATTATTATTATGTTTCTCTTATCACAGGTACTTTCTAACATATTATATTAGAAAATACACGGAGACATGGGTCCAACGTGAAGAGGCCCTTCGAGAGTTTTAATCAAAGGTATTATGGAACACCTACAGCGGCACTAGCCGCAGCAGGCGTAGGACTATTGCTACGTATGGATTCTAATATATGGGCTATAGGTATGGGTGTTTGGTGGACCGGTATATTGCTAACTATGGATGAAAAAGGGCGTCTGCCCTGAATACTCTAATAGCATCAATGCAATGGGCAGACGGTGACTCGCCAACTCACTAGATGGGTCCCCTGATAAGCCACTATAGGCATACAAGCCAGCAGCAGAGGGCAACACCGGTGCAAGTGGCTAGGGGTGTCGAGCGGTGCGGCGCCGGTTTCACCATCACGGGTCTCGTGACAACGGAGACCCAGAGCGGGTTTCCCCGTAGTTATGCCCTTGAAAATGACACTTCCACCCCCAAGCATATAGCTCTAGCGGGCTCCCTCTGGCCGGCCGACCAAGGCAAGCCAGAGTTGAAATGAAATGAAATGAAATGAAAAAGTTTATTTACCAACATAAACATACAGTACACAAACAATTAAATTATTTAAATAGAGGTGGTAAAATAGGCATCTGCGTCAGCTATTGTTGCAGTTTAACTGCAACGCTGGTATTCTCGCAGGCCTAACATAAAATAAAAGCCTTAAGATTAAAATTTCTTAAAATTATATGATTACATTATAAATTATATATAAATATACCTAATAATATTATAATTTTAAATATAATATAACAACAACATGCAAATACAGAATAAATAATAATAATATATAGATAATAACTATAAATATTTATTACCGCATCTTGTAAAACGAGGTTTACGAACGCAGCATACATGCCAGACTGACATCTGTCAATGTCAACAACGTCAACAGTTACCACGATAGACATAATAATTAAAATTATCAACATTGCACGCGGCTTGGGTTATAAATGACCTAATAGTACACAATTACAGAGTAAAGAATATACTAATACGATACAAAAGTACACATGGTTCATTACAAAATTGAGAAAGATGCGCATGCGCAAATTAAAACTAAATAATATCGAAATAATACAACAACAAATAGTGGCGTATTGCACTTCATGTAAGTACATATTAAATTTATGGAACAGATTTTTGTTTATTTATTAAATATTGTTTTAAATTGTTACGAAATGAACGCAATGATTTTAGATCTCGTATTGGCGGCGGAAGGTTATTCCAACATTGCGTCGCTGCGTATTTGAAACTACCCCTGAAAGCCGTGGTTCTGTGACTTGCAGTGACCAAGAGATGAGACGCCGCCCGTGTGCTGTAGTGATTAATATCACGTGACCACTTTAGCTTATCATAGAGGTAAACTGGTTTTTTGTATTGAACAATACCAAACAGCAATGTCGCCAAATGAAGGTGTCTGCGGGCAGCCATCTTCATCAGATTTCCACTGTTTAAAAATGGAGTGACATGCATGCGAGGTGGAATATTATAACAAAAGCGAGCACATGCGTTCTGTACACGCTGTATCACTTTCTCAGTTCTTTTCAAAATACATGGGCCAAACACAGCATCCGTATAATTAAGTTTGGATAATATGAGAGCCTCACAAAGTTGTAGCCGCACATCAATACTCAGGTGTCGGCGGATTTGGTATAGCAACTTGAGACGGTAGAAACAGTTTTTTACCGCTTGGAGTACATGCGTCTCAAAATGCAGTTCGCCATCCATAACCAAACCCAAGTTTCGAGCCTCAGTAACTTGTTCTATGGGGCAACCATCTACCATGACCATAGGGTTTAAATTCTGTGTCTTTCTAATATGTTGCATTGAGCCTAATATCAAAAATTTTGATTTCGAGGGGTTAAGTACAAGTGAATTCTTTTTGGCCCAATTAGATATCCTATTCAAATCTACATTCATTTTATTTACAGAATTGTGGCAGTCATTGGGATTAAATGAAATATATAGTTGGAGGTCATCGGCATACATATGATATTGGACATGCTGTATATGGTTGGTAACATCGGCGCTGTACAATAAAAAGAGAAGAGGCCCGAGAACTGATCCCTGAGGGACGCCCCGGGTTACCTGACAGCAAGAAGAATTCGCCTTGTTACCATCTCTGGCATTATCCAGTTGGACAAATTGAGATCTATCAGTTAGATAACTATGAAACCATTTTACTGTTGCCGAGTCACATCCATAATAGGAAAGTTTAGAAAGAAGGAGAGAAATATTTATAGTTTCAAATGCTCGGGAGAAATCAAGCAGACCTGCGGGCGCTCTTGAAGTTCCACCCCGGCCAACCAGTAACGGCAAGCCGGGAACGAGGCCCTAACCAACTCTCTGAGGCATTCAGGACCGCACTGTCGCCACTCACATTCAGCCCGCCACAAGCTGCCCTGCAGTTTTATTATTATTATTAACAGATTTGAATAATGATTAAGTATAAAAATAATATAAACAATAAAATATCTCACAGGCAATATTTACAATTTTAAAATTATTTTATAAATTCTTACAATCTAATTTTATATATACTCGTATAATCTGGGGGCTTACTCTTGATTTCAATTCCGATCTATCGACATTGGAATTATGACGTTTCGTACTCTTGAGTTCGACACTAACGCCAAATTGTTATCAAATTGGGTGTCCATTTTGGGAACTAAGTGGAATCAGGATCGGGCTTGGCGTGCTATAAACGCTACTCTTGACTTTATTTTGACAGCTGTGTATTGCGCCAGTATTGCGTTGGGATTCTTTGTTGATTGTGATTTTTCCAATAGCGAAAGTGTAACTTTTTTGTAATTGTTTTGTTTTTAGTAGTTTTTAGTGAGTAATAAGTTTATAATATGGCACAATTAGTTTATTTTTTATTTATATACAGTATTTCACATAATTCCCATAAAAACAATTAAAACAAAGACGAGATGAGCGTCGGATGATGCGTTATACGGACAAAGCGTTTTCTATGAATAAAGACGAATTTAAACCAAATTATAGAGTGAATAAGAATTTATTTGAGGAAATTTACGAAACATTAAGCCCTTTATGCCAACTTCTTTGTCCTTTCTGCTTGCTGCAAGCAAACCCTTAGCTATGCCTGGGTTTTGCACCAAGAATTCCATCAAACCTTCGAATTGGGCGTAACTAACAGGATTTGTCATTGTATCTGAAATTGGAAACTTTTATTATATACAAAATAAAATTATTTTGATGTTTATTTCGTTTATTATGCGGCATTAAATAAAATTTAGAAAATACAGAATCAATCTCCATTAAATTATTCAATGGTATATAAATTAAGTAGGTTATGTGTACTGGTAGGAGTTTTAATAATAAAAACAGTTGCAGAAAGGAGGCAAAACAAAGTTTTCGATCGCAGAGCATTTTAATGCTTCGCATTATGAGTCGTGCAATATAAGTGATTATATAAAACATAGACCAAGAAAATAACTACAGTGACAAAACAAAAATATTTCACTTAATAATTGTATATTTGAATATGATTGTACATTTGCTTACTACCTGTATAAAACTTTAATATTAAATAACGGACAATCAACTGTTGTTACTGAAAAGGAACCACACGCCAACAATATCTTTTAAGTTTTAATGTTCTAAACAAACTTGCATTTCGAATTCACTTCTAATTTCTTCCATTAGACTTTATTTTTAAATTTGAGATTGGAGAACTTTATCGTCTTTTTTTTGTAGTATAGGCAACGACCATGCCTCATACAGCCAAAGTCATGTTTAATTTTATATATTTTTAATCATATTCTGACGCCCAAATGAATTTAATACGTTACAATTAATCAATTAATCAACTATTTATATCATATTTATTTATTAACCTTGTCATTTATAGGATAAAGCCTTTTAAAGCCCTATTACTGGTTTATCGTAATGAGCTGAACAACACTATTGCGGGTCGAAACATAGCTAACTTCACGTGTAACAAAATAATCGCGGAGCAATCCCAATTTCAATCCAATGTTGACAGTATTGGTTTCAAGAGTACCAAATCACGTGACTGCGAAATTAACATTGGAATCGTATTGGCTTTAGATTGGAATTAGAATTAGTTTGAAGAGTAAGCCCCCTGGTTTCATATGAAAGTCTAGTCTCAGTTCACAATCTAGTTACACATCAAAACCTAGCCTTAATTCAGAATCTTATTTCATATCAAAATATAATGTCAATTCAGTCTAGTACTAACCACAATCCGTCTCAAGATGAGAATCTAGTTTCAAATCTTATCGCAATCTTGATCAATATCTTGCACAGTTTGTTACAATTCTACAGTCATCTGTGCGACGCCATTATTATGATGCCATTCGCTATGTGCATTGACCGCTCATAACAGACTGCACTCACTTCATAATTCTCATTCGCTATCTTGCAATCATCTGTGCGACACCAACTTCTTGATGCTATTCGCTATCTGCACTGATTGCTCGTGAAATCTTGGAATGGCAACAACATTCCTAACAGTGACACAATTTTGCACTACTATTTTAGGAGTACATCATAATAATCAACAGGCAAACTATTTTCTTCACTCAATATTATCAACTATTCTCCGTCTACATCGGTTCCCTCACCTTGACCACTTTCGGTGCTGTCGCTAGCGTAGCCATCAAACCTCAACCAAAGATGGATTTTATCTAACGCAATAACGTTTTCGTACCGTTTATTACCTTTTCTCGTTAATGGGGTGTCCTCAACAAGAAATCTATCATTGCGTAAAATTTAAAGGATCCGATAAGGGCCTTGAAATTTAGGAATGAGTTTTTTTGATTTACCTATCGTCTTTATCAATCACGGTTCTTTCAATCCTAACTAGGTCTCCTACTTTATATTCTTGTCTGAATAAACAAGCATAGGAAGATGCTTGTCAAATTGTCTTTTAGAATATTCTTGTTGTTTCTCTATCCTCTTCTTTGGATTAGACCTTAATCGCATCAAATTATCCCCGTTTATACGTTCTGTTGTGTCAGCAATCACGTCTGATAACACGTTTTCAGATGCACTAACTAATTTACAGCCAAACAACAACTTTGAAGGGCTTGTCCCGGAAGTCTTATTAACAGAAGTATTAATTCCTAATTGTATTTCGCCAAAGCGATCGCCCATAAATTATCATTCCCACCATGACATTTAGTACGCAAGGCATCGGATATAGTGCGATTAAACCTTTCGACCTGTCCATTCGCTCTTGGAGTAGCTACCACGTTTAAGATATGTTTTATTTTTAGTTTATCTACAAAACTTTTAAATTTTGCACTCGTGAAACATGAACCGCGATTCGTAATAAGTCGAGAAGGCATACCAAAGTAACTAAAATGTTCCTTGAATACTTTAATCGTAGTTGTTGTTTTTGTATCTCTTACGGCACGTATATTTATGTACTTGGTAAACGCATCTATAATTACTAGCAAATATGTATTACCCCGTTTTGAGCGAATAAAAGGACCCAAATGATCTGCATGAAGCGTGTGAAATGGCTTCTCTATCTTAGGTATGGGATGAAGCATTCCTTCCTTAGAACCGCCAGGTGATTTGTGGTGCGCACATTCCAAATAGGCCGCAACATATTTCTTAGTAAATTTTCGCATTTTTGGAAACCAAAATAACCCTTTTAATCCCTTTTAAAGATTTAATGTATTTTCATAACCAAAATGGCCAACTTCATCATGGTTCATGCGCAACACCTGCCACCTGCAGCCCCTAGGGACCACCCATCGCAGTCCATCATCTAAAATTCTGTAAACATGACTTCCCTTCAACGGATAATTCTTTCGGACATCGGCTACAAAATTAGTCTCACTCTCATTGTCTTCTAAAATTTCTCTTATGCGATTTATCTCACTATCACTGCCCTGTACAGTAGCAATCCAGACGCGAACCTCTACATATAAAATATCAAGAACATATTCTGTATCCCCGTCAGTAGACTCAGCAACGGGGCCGTAACTGAGAGCATCGACATGAGCCATACGGGTACCTGGTCTATACTCAATTTCGCAATCATACTCCTGAAACTGCACCCACCAACGTGAGATACGAGGAATAAGGTCTCTTTTGGTCCAAGTTGTACGTAGTGCATTACAATCGGTAATAATTTTGAACTTAATTCCTAGTAAATAGATTTGAAAACGATTTAGCGATGCGAAAACTGCAAAGGTTTCTAATTCAAACGAGTGAAATTTCTGTTCATCCGCAGTAATCTTGCGACTGTAATACGCTACCGGTCTAAGTAAATCGTCAGTGCCTCGTTGCATGAGAATGCCCGCAATACCAAGTTTCGAAGCATCCGTGTACAGTTCTGTGACTAATTTAGGATCATATAAAGCCAGAATAGGACGTTCAATTAGTTTCCCTTCAAGGTATTAAAAGCTTTCTCCCTCTCTCTAGTCCATTTCCATTCGAATTTTGGTCGTAATAATTTCGTCAACGCAAAATCCTTAACGAATCTACGCAAAAAGCTCGTTAAGCCCATGAATCTTCTAATATCGTGTATGTTCCGCGGAATCGGAAAATGTCTTATGGCCGACGTTTTGTGTGTACCCGGGCGTATACCGTCGACACTTACGTGAAACCCTAGGAAGTCTAACTCAGTACAGAAGAAATTACATTTTTAATTTTTAAAGTAAGACTGCATCCATAAGGTTCGCAATACCTCCTCTAACCGTAATAATCCCTCGTCAAACGATCTTGCTGGAATTAATACGTCATCCATGTAGATAGCTATACAGCTAACCTTAGATAGAATTTTATACATTGCCTGTTGGAACACGGAAAGGGCATTTGCAAGCCCAAAAGGCATGCGTTTGAATTGGTACTACCCGTCGGGAGTTACGAATGCGGTTTTATCTTGCGATTTTATCTTTACAGGAATCTGGTAATAGCCAGAAGCGAAATCTAACCTAACGAATTACCGGCTAACCTGTCAAGCTGGTCATCAATTAGAGGCAACGGATAGTACTCCTTTTAAGTTTTATTATTTAACGCACGATAGTCGACGCATAATCTACTTTCGCCGGTCTTTTTCTTGACAACACTGGGCTGGCGTAAGGCGAACTAGACTCACATACGATATCAATCATATCTTGAACCATAGATGGTACTCTGTCACGCTCCAAAAACGAAAGCCTATACGGCCGATACACTACTGGTTGTGCTTCGTTTAATTCAATTTGCATTTAAACCACATTAGCTAATCCTAAATCCCTCAAGTTATCCGAAAAACATGTTTTATATCTGTAGGGCTTCCTGTGCCACAGATAGAACTGCTTTCACCGAACCCGGAAGTCTAGATATCCATAGACGTTTCAATGCTTCTGTGGATACCTGAGTGTTAGTGGCAAGCTCTGACATTCTTCTCAAAAGTTGTGACGGGCGTTGAGTTCCTAAATCCATCTCCGAAACTAGCTTGTTAAATTGTCGTTCAGCGCTCTCCTCGTAAACGGTAATTAATCTGTCTCTTATGGCTTCATACTTTCTATTTTCAGGTGGCGTAATAATAAGATCATATACTTGCTGTAAGGCGTCCCTGCCCAACTTCGCTACTACCATGTTGAATTTCGTAGTATCTCCTTGCTTCTGCGGCTCCAATATCGAATCGAATTGAGCAAACCATAATTTCGGCATGTCCTTCCAAAATTCCGGTATCTTCGATGAAACGGATATCGCTGCTAGATCTGTGACTGACTGAGTTGTCGCGGTCATTTCGGCTTGACCTTGTCCCGTAACTGCAGGCTTATTCATTTTATATATTTAGTTTCCTATAATCACTATAACTAACTTGCAAGGCTGTAACTACGCGCTAGCAAGGAGTCAAATTCCGCTACCCTGTTCGCTGCACTGTGTAATATAACCGCACTGTCCAAAAAATAAATCACGTCGGGGTCACCAATGTAGGGCGATGTATTTGATGTGAGGTGGAAGAAAATGATGGTCACTTTGATATATACTTTCTTTACTGGTACCAGAAACTTATAATAGATATACAAAAATAAACTACATAATTACGCGACCTAGCTGAGCGGGTGTGGGGAGACGACTGCTGCGCTGCGCACACACAATAGCGCGCCTTGTATATAAATTTGATGCAACGCATTTTATTGTTGCGTCATACACTGCACATGTCCCCACAATATCTCTTAAGCAATTGCTTTAATTTATCAATTTTTTTTTTTTTTTTTTTTTTTTTATTTATTGGAACCACAAACAAGTTTACAATTACCATAATGCAATAAAACTTGATTTATACAATTTAACTTATTGTAAACTCAACATTGATGGTCACATCATACAATAGAATATTACAAATGGTGAACCTGTGTTACGTTTCTTTATCTTTTTTTTTTTTTTTTTTTTTTTCTTTTTTTATACCATATATACTACTTTTATGCTATATTTTTATACTATATACTTATAATGGTTAGAAATATATTTAAGATAGTTATATACTTATGTTGGTATTGTATAATATATAAATATTATATTTTGTCCAGTTACATATGCAATGTATGATCATGAGTGTGAGAGTGCAAGTATGCATATGTGTCTGTGTGTGTATCTGTGTACGTGTGCATGTGAGTATGTGTGTCCCTGTGAGTTTGTATGTGTGTGCATTTTCGTAATTTACGACTGTTCATTAGAATTTAGATAGTATATCAATAATTTGTTTCTTGTATGTACTATTACTATTACCGAATATATCAATACTACTAAATGTTTCGTTGTATGTTTTAAACATTCGATTTAATGGGGATCGGATACCTGCATTAGTACGAGACCGCGTTATTGCAAAAAGATTATAATGGCGGGATGGTCGCATATGAGCTCTCGATGGCACAGAATATCTTATTTTATTTATAATATTTGTGCAATCATACTTATTATTACAGATATCACAAAGCAATATAGCTTCCAGTTGCAGTCGTCTAGATTTCAAGTCAAGCAGTTTGTAATTATTTAAAAGTGACTTGTAAGGTAAACGTTTACGATAGCATTTATAATTAATATGACGTAAGAACTTTTTCTGTACCCTTTCTAAGCTTTCCTCATATTTATTATATAATGGGTTCCATATAGAAACAGCGTATTCAAGTTGTGGCCGTATTAACGATTTAAAGAGATAAATGAGAGTGGATGGATTCCTAAATTGATCAGAAGACCGCATGACAAAGCTATACATTTGAAAGGCTTTACTGGTGATATTATCTATGTGTATGTCAAAGTGTAACTTGCTATCTACTGTTATACCCAGGTCTCTTATATTTTGTACTTTATCCAGAAGAGTGCCACAAAGTGAGTATGTGAAAGGGCTTATCGTTTTTCTTTTAGTGAAGCTAATACTTTTACATTTATTGAGGCTAAGTTCTAATTTATTTTCACAACAGTATGAACTGAATCTATCAAGATCTTCTTGTAGTAATATATGATCATGGTAATTCCTTATCCTTAAGTATATTTTTAAGTCATCAGCGTAAAGGAGATAGCTGCTATGTAGAAAACATTTATTTATGTCGTTAATGAAGATGACAAACAATAATGGACCCAAAATAGACCCTTGTGGGACGCCCGAACTTATATTTGAGGTGCATGACTCGCAACCCCCAATTGCCACCTTCTGTGTTCTATTAGAAATATAAGATTTGAACCACCTCCAAAGATTTCCCCTTATACCATTGTACGCAATTTTTTCTAGCAGCTTAAGATGGTCTACTCGATCAAATGCTTTGCGGAAATCTGTATAAATACTATCAATTTGAACATTTGCGTCCAGTCCCTCAAATAAATCAGTTGTATACGTTAAAAGATTCGTTATAGTTGAACGCCTTTTTACAAAACCGTGCTGCTGCTGTATAATATTATTATGCAAAAAAGGATAGATAGTATTATGGACTAGCCTTTCAAAGACCTTTGAGAGAACAGGCAATATCGATATAGGCCGATAATTTTCTATGTCGCTTCTTGATCCACCCTTGTGTACAGGGACTATACGTGCACTTTTCCATATTCTGGGGAAAACGCCATCAGAAAGACATTTATTATATAGATATTGGAGAGGCTCATCAATAACTGTTGCAGTTTCCCTAAAGAAAATGGCGGGTATGTTGTCAACACCAGCACCTTTAGAGACGTCAAGAGATTTTAATGACTTACAAATTTCTGTTCTAGCTAAATTTATATTGTTAATTATACAATTGGACGCATTATCTGACATACCAAGATCATTACAATCTAGATTATCAGGTACAGAAGAAGGCTGGAAGACCGAGAGAAAGAATTCACTAAATAAATTACATGCCTCATCGAGGTTACTGGCCTTTGACGTTTTATAATGCAAATTACTAGGAATATCTGTTGATCGCTTTCGACGAGATATATAGCTCCAAAAATATTTTATATTATCCCTGATACCAATTTCTAATGAACTCATATATTTCTTGTAACAGTTTTCTGAGGCAATCTTAAACTCCCTCCTATATATAGAAAAAATATTATAGTTCGATTCGTTATTATTTTTTTTCATTTTAATCCATGCTTTATTCTTTTTCTTAAACAACTGTATCAATTTAGGGGTGAACCAGATTGGGTAAGAATGCGATTTAATATTTTGTAAAGGCGTATGTTTTTTAATTATGAAATACAATGTCTCGTAAAAACAAGAGACAGCTGCTTCTATTTCTTTATTCTTAAAGAGTTCCATCCAATTTATTTTTGACAATGCCTGTTTAATTTCATCATAATTAGCTTTTTTAAAACAATATTTATAACATGGCTTCCGTTGCATGTAACTATTATTATTTGTAAACGGAACCGAAACCCAAAAAGGTGGATGGTGTTCATCCGGAGATACTAATGAGTTAGGCACTGGTAATAAAATACAGTCCAATATGTTGGTGAAAAATAAATCGAGTGTAGTACTATTATGATTCTTCAATGTATTTATTTGATAGCAATTTGATACCGTCATAAAATTATTTATGCACCTATGTATTGGGCTTAAGTCACTATTATTAAGACATTGTTTATACGGCTCAGTATTTATCCAATTTAAATTAGGTAAATTAAAGTCCCCAATAATAAATATATTCTCTACGCTATTTCTGTCATCTAAAATTTTATTTTGCAATGCATCAAAATATTCGTAATAAATCTGATGGTTTTGTTTCGGTGGAATGTAAACAGCGCCGATATAATATTGTGTTTTAGCTAGCTGTAGTTCGATAAAAACCTGATCTATGATGGGAGGGGCGGGGCCGATCGGTGCGAGTGCGCAGGCCGCGCAGAGCGCCCGCCGCACCGCAACCAGTACACCACCGCCGTCGCGCCGGCCGCTCGCTACTCGATCGCGGTCGGCGCGATACACTAGATATCTGTTATCAATGTACTCGTTATCTGAGATGTCTGTATGCAACCAAGTTTCAGTTAGTATGATAATATCGTATGAATGTGCTAGTATATTCATGAACAGTGTGTGTAATTTGGTCCTGAGTCTCCGGCAGTTCTGGTAATAAATGGAAATATTATGTGTGTTAGCCATTTTTAATTACGTATACAATAAATGATTTAGTTCTCAGACATGCATTCATGTTACAATTATATTTGAGTGTTATTATTGCTTTACTCCAGAACCGCCGTGTTAAAAGGATTGAGTGATAACAGATAGACAAAATATAACTATATTTTATAATAAATATATACGATAGTTCGTAGACATAGTACAAATAAAATATATATGTTTTAGGATATATATATAAAATATACATATCAATGCTTATACATACACTTAATATGTAATACCAGAAGACTTTTAATGTTAAATTGGTGAATGAATACATCTTTACAAATAAGTACCCGCTATAAGTAATAATAAGTAGATTATTTGATTTTCTTAATATCATGCTCATTCCGCACCGCAAAAATCGTTGATGAGTCTGTTTGACGAACCAATATAGTTCCATTTTTGATCCACACATATTTGTAGCTGTGCTTAGATGCTGCCTCACGACACATACGAAACAATTGCTTATTCTTGGCGGTGAGGTGTTCGTTTATGAATATATTCTGTACAGTTCCAGATATAGATAACTGATCTGACTTTAGGCCTTTAGCTAACTTTGCAGCAGTGAAGAAATTGTTGCGAAGAATTTTGGTTGTAAATCTCACTATAATATTTTTTGGTCGAGTATTTTTCGAATCAAAATGTGGTACTCTATGTATTGATACAACGTCGGAGGTTTGAATCGGATGCTTGATAATATTTCCAATGTTTTGTAGTATGTTAATGAGATTTTCATCCCTGCGTTCAGGTAAGTTTGCAATTTCGATGTTGTACAGCCGGGCCTGCTGCTCCATGGTATCAATCTTGTATTGCAGTTCAGATATTTGGCTACTTACATCAGCGTTTTGCTTAAGTTTGTTCTCAGCTTCAATTAAGCGACTATCAAACGAATCTTGGCGGTCCGTAGTGAAGGACAAAGCCTGCTCAATAGTATCTAATCTATCGCCAAAATGTTTAAATACATTATTAAACGACAGTGACATTTTCTCCATTTCTTGTGTAATGATGGATTGCACTGAGTTTTTTATTGTTGTAGCCACGGTTGTAGCTATAGACATATCCAACTCGCTTTTCCATGCATTCAATTTTTCGTCGATTTTTTTCTCAATAGTTTCTAATATCGCATCTTGGTTATCACCATCGGGCTGTTTACGCTTTCGAAAACTTACGAAAGAGTTGTCGTTGCTACGGATAGATTCAGCTAAATCAGGATTAGATGAGAATTTTAGCTGCTGGGAAGTCGTCGGTGTCGGTGATTGCTGCATCATAGTTTTAGTCGTCGGTGTCGGTGAACGCTGCATCATAGTTTTATCAAATTCGCAGGTAGTGATAATTATATGACAGGTTTTAGCGTAGGCGCAGTCCAGACGCCCCGCCGCCTCGGCACGGCGATGCGGTGCAGGAAGGTGACAACACGACTAATTAGACCGAGTAAAAGCTTGTTTTTACACTTCGTTCGCACTGTATCGTTCCACACAAGTCTCTCACTTATTACAGAGTTCTTAGGGGTCAGAATATCTTAGACACTTTCCACACTAACGAAACAATTTGTTATACGTCCGTGTAGCACAGATTCCGCGCGACGAATGAATCATAATTGGAAGTAACTGGCAATGCAAACATTTCCTTAGGGAAATAGGGAATAGGGAATCGTCACGTCACCTTTTAGCCTTAGCTGCACTTTAACTAAGTTATCGCGCTTAAAGATTAAGGAATCAGTAGTTTTCATTATAACTATTCCGGGTATTTCAGTAAAACTATGACCAATTAAAACTGAATATTTAATTACACTATCATCAACAATATATGCATAAAGTTCTTCTTCAATATTCTGTATTTCAATTTTTACTTTCGCAACACCTATTGTCTTGACTATATTATTTCCTATACCCCTCATGGCAGATAATTGATTACTAGTCCAGTTAATCCCTCTTTTATTAGCTTCACTGTACCGGACCAATGTACACTGACTGCTTAAGTCTATGTAACCTTGAATAGTCTCACCGTTAAGTCTAAAATATAATAAATATTTGGTATCATAAGTATTATTGGTTTCTATACGCATAACATCTTTGTCTTTATTACTTTTATTGATCGATTCACTTGGCAATCTAGGACAATTAATAGTTACAGTTATTTGCTGTTACAGTTATTACACTTGAGTATCCTTTTCGTGCATTTAAAACTGAAATGTCCAGGTTCGTTGCAGTTGTAGCATACAATGGGTGTGTTATTTTGTGCCCTTGAAGTCCTTGGTTCGTTACTGTTTACTGATTGCCTAAAATTAGTGGATAATGGCGCGTTTAAACTATGTCGTTTTCAAGGGTTGCTTTTGATCTGTCTGGCTCACGAGGCTGTTAGTTAATGGATAGGAAACATTTTAAAGCTTGTTCTGGTTCCTGGCATTTTGCCGCTTTTGCACCTAACCGCAATCACCGGTCCTCTATCTCATACAATAGACAGTCAACCGCTCGTTTGCCGTGTCTCTCACAATGATTGAGCAAATTAATATTTTCGTAGTAGTAATGTTCTAGTGATTCATTGAACCTTACACGTTTTGACAGCATCTCGGTTTGTAACTCAGCATAGTCGTCACTACTCGGGAATGATTCCTCTAACTTGAGTTTTCACTCAGGCCACGAAAACGACATGGTTGGCAGTGCCTGATACCACGTCTTCGCGACACCCGCGAGCTTTGGTAATGCATAGTGAATAATTTGATCGTCTCCCCGGTTATCAAGCCTCGCACATTCATCAACTTTATTTGTCCACATGTGAATTGTCTGACCCTTAACCATGGGGTCAATTCCGGGATAACGTTCCCTAGCATCGGAATTTTTTTCTTGCTGTCGGTTACTATGTAAAGTTTCTACCAATGTCGATAAAAATGCCTGCGTGTCACTGTTAAGAACGTTAGAAATACTCACGCGATCAGGTGTTTTACACTCGCCACTAACCGTCGACCTCGCACTGCCGTCTCACCGCATTTTGCCCTACTTCGCTCCATCTCCCTGCTGCGGCTCGATCGATGTTCTTGACGAAGTCCACGGCTGCAGTCTCTCTTCGGGATTCCGGTGAACTCACTGGTACCCGCTGCTTTCAACGACGTTGCTCGTACAAACTGCTAGAATTGCTTCTGCTCCGATCGCGACGGCGTCTTTGTTTGCTACGCCTCCGACGCTGAGTTCGTACTTGATTGTGACTTCTTCTTTCGCCTTCTTCAAAACTAATTTACCCATATTCAAAAAAAAAATTTAATCGATGATTTCGGCTGATATTAAACGGAATAATAAAACAACCATTCAGTTTAACGGTTCGAAATATAATGTTCCTTCTACATTTTACAATGACACATTCGTTGTGTTGCCACATGCAAATTGACAATTCGGTGTAAAGAAATAATTGTCGGTAGAATTGGTTAGTCGATTGTCGTCTGACCACCTTTAGCGCGGGGTTTTTATTGGCGGGCCTAGCTACTGATTGCGCGAGGGAAGCCGAGTTTGGTGTGCGGGGAGTTGTAGGTTGCGTGGGTCGGACGGGTTGCGACGGGAGAAGGGATTGAGGTTTAGAGGGGAGAGGTGGGAACGCACTCTGGGAGTTGAGCACGTTCCAGGGTTAGGGTCGCTGGGGTCTAAGAGAAGTGGATTGTGCGGGGTGGGGCGCCGCTGGGGGTGTGCAAGCCGGTTGAGACCGGGCGCTTGGTTTGGGGGCGTGCGGCGCCTTTGGGCAGCCGCGGTAATAATAATTGGCGGGGTGCTCGATCTGGCCACTCAGGACGCATGCTTCGCATTCTGCTCTGTCCTTTGGACGCTTGCATTCCACGGTAGCGTAGTCACTGAGGCATTTCAGGCATCGTGGTTTAGCGAAGCAGTTCCGTGTCAAGTGGCCGTAAAGCTGGCATCGGTGGCATTAGGAAATGAAGCCGTTTTTGCGAGGGGGCTCGACAGTAATGCCAGAGAGGTAGCATACGCTGGTCAGTTTGTATATCTCTTTATCAGCGGCGGACTGGTCCAGCGAGACGAGGACCATGTCGTATGGTTCCCGAGACCTACCACGAACCATACGGTGCACTTTGTGCACGGGAAAGTTTTCCATTGTCAAGGAAGTCTTGACGTCGGTGTTAGAAAGTTCCTTGGGGACGCCGCGTATAACCACGCGGAGAAGACGTTCCTCTGATAGGGTATATGTGTGGAAGGAGTCAGATTTCTCCTTCAGCGCACGGGTCAATGTCCTATGATCTTGCGACGAGGTCATCTGGACCTTGATGCCCTGCTGGATCGGGCAGACCTGTAGTTAATATGGTTCTCGTTGCACCAGGAGGACACCATCGTCCATATGGATTTATCCTGGATGAATGATGGCGGCGGTGAGAGGCTCTAAGCCCCGGAAGGGGAGTGGGATTGGGTGGCCTGATGGGGGCTGTATCGGGGGTAGCGGGGGAGGTCTTGATTGCCTAAGAAGGCACGGACTTGCCTTGCGAAGGCGTTTCTTTACAAGGATGAATGGCTCCTCGGTCGAGGAAGAGTAGGCACTGGCGTCTGATTATTCCCCTGATGAGGCATCTGAGAACTGAACAGGGGGTGGGATGGTGCCCATCGCACTTGATGGGCGGCTCGCAACGGGCGAGAGAGTGTCGAGGGGGCGTAGAGGCAGCGGACTGCGAGATCGGGCGCGGGGGCGCGAGGTAGGCGGCGGTGAGGGTGAAGGGGAAGCGGGCGACGAGCGAGGAAAGTTGGGCTGCTGAAGGAGAGCGAGGTTAGACAGGAGACGTGGGATGACATCCCCGTATAATTTCCTTAACCCCTCAGCTGTCACAGATCATTTTGCTCTAATTGGCGCATCTGTCACGCTATGACCAGAATTTCTTGCGCGATATCGGCGCGTGTGATTAAAATGACGATATCTCTAAAATTTTGTATGGGAGCTATATATAAAACTTATGTCGTTGAAATCGCTATGAAATAAGCTAACAGATTATGTATGAATCAGTGTAGTTTTACCTTGCAATATGTTGTTAATTCTCATTTGAAATTAGGGTAATCTAATTTTCTCAGTTTATTGGATAAAAGTCGTGATTTATAAAAAAAAAACCATTATATCAATATGTTTATATTTCTTTTTACTAAAAGATACATTGTTATTCAATACACAATTGAAAAAACACACCTTGGCATACATTTTTATCACACCACAAGCTTCACAAAAACATGGCCCATTTTTACGACCCGAGCGCCGCACAAAAAAATGGGGAAGTTTATACTTCGATTCCATAAATACAGTAGGCTAAGTGGTTAGGGATAATAACTTATTCTATAGTTTGGTTCACATACTTATCACAGACAGCGTTTCAGCTGTTAAAAATTTTTAATTTACGAGATTCGAACTAAAAAACCAAGCACTTGAAAATAAGCTCAAAAAAGATCCTCCCAAACTTTGGATCACACAGCAAATTCTGTTGCATTATATAAAATATAAATTATTTATTCTACAATTTAATGATATTTGCTAATCGAAATACACAATAAAAAGGTATGTTGCAATACAAAAACATTCCAGGAATCAACAAACAAAACATACAATTTCACAGGAAAAATACGAATTATACGTTATCATAGTATGGATACGACTAATAATATTACATATTAAAATAAATTAAAAACATTGGATACAACCAATACTGTCACATCTGAATATGAATAAAATTAAACAAAAAAAAAACAACACAAATAAATAATAACAAATAAAAACAAAAATTAAAAAAAACACATAGGAACACAAATAAAAAGCCTACAATTCACCAGGTCAATGAAACGAACAAAGGCGTGGTACAAAATATATATATATAAAGAAATATATAGATACACATAAAGGAATATATATATAAATATATTTTATAATAAATTACTTATGTAAAGAAAGGAAACATGAGCCAATACACACAGTTTTGCTGCAACCAACACAGAACGTATGCACCCGTGTCTTGCACACCGTGCACACCCGCCGCGTGCGATGATTGTTTTTCTTTGGATACTCATCCAAGCGGTGGGTGATATCGATGCGTACGTTCTGGCGGATTGCAGGCGGAAGTGAAATATGAGAAGAATGTTTAGAAAGAAGAGATTTAACTAAATTTATGCGAAATTTACGATGTGGTAAAGGAGAAGAATGATGAAGAATGATATATGAATTTAATATTGATACATTTAATAGCCTCCTAAATAGTTTTTTGTACCAGACCTTTGTTCGCTTCCTTTCTATTGGGTACATAGCCAACATCTGGTCTTTCTTATCCACCCCACCCATCATGATATTGTAATCCAATACCACGATGGGTTTGGTGGAGCCTCTGATAGGCGCAGCAGCGTTGCCATGGTATGTAGAGATAGTAGACACCCTGTTATTATCTCTCCATACCATGACATCGATGTCCCCAGAGGAAAGACCAGTGACTTGACCCGGGCGCATATTTCTATTGGTAAGATTGTGCAGGGCCCGTGGTACAAACTTGCGATTTGTACGCAAAGTCCCTACACAGTCTAAGCCAATAGATTTTAGGCGCCGAGCGAGACATGGCGAATTGTAGAAATTGTCCATCCACAATGTATAGCCCTTGTTCTCAAGACCATGTATAAGTCTTAAAACAATTGCTGGCGTGGATGCTTTTAATGGATCTTCCAACTGCTGCGGTGGAGATTTCTTATGAGCGTGAACCTCAAACCGCCAGAGGTAACCGGTTTGAGATTCACAAATCTCATAAGTTTTAATCCCTATCACAGCAGCTTTATTGGGAATCAGCTGATTGATGTCCAACCAACCTTTCCACTGCAGAAGAGATTCGTCCAAGGCAATATTTTGCCCTGGAGTATACATTGACTGAAATTTCATATTCAAATGTGACAGAACTGGCTGTATCTTAAATAATTTGGCCTCGGAACCGACCAGTTCCAGCGCACAAATGTCTTCGTTGTTATTAAAATGTAAACACCTACTTAACATTATAAAACGATTTATAGACATGTGTGCGCTAAAACCGGGAGTGTAGAATATATCAGGGGTGGCATTCCAATACTCCTCTATACGAGTCTTAACCACAACCCCCATCGTAATAATAAGGGCGAAATAAACATATAGCTCGTCAGCCGTCGTGTCCCACCACTTGCTGATGCGGCTATTGGGATGGAGGTTATGGTTAAGGAGCATATGGTTTGCCACCTGCTGAGCATATCTATTCGTTTCCGAGGCAATGTGCTCCATAAATTGCCGATCCCATATGGCAACGAAAATGTCATACGGGTCGTCACATGGAGTAGTCGGACCAACATTACTTTCCGAAAACGTTTCCCGCCTCGATTCAGGTGGAATCGGAGGATTCGGAAACGCTTCCCACTGAAAATCATACAAACTCCAAGGCCGGTCCGTTGCCGTTGGAGGGATAATGGCGGGCTCCGGGATGTGGACATCGTCCGCGGCCGAAGGCTGGTCGACATCAGCGTCTATTGGTGTCTCCATTGCGGCCCTTATCACCCTAGGGATGAATAGAGACACCACGTTCTCATCGTCACTCTCGTCAGAGTCTGCTTCGCTTCCTGTAATAAATTATAGGTAGGTATAAAATCTGGTGGAGACCGGACCAGTGAGATGGGGATCCCAAGCTAAAATCAACAGCTGCTTACCGAAATTCAGCTCGTGGGTAATATCATCGCGTAGACTCTGGCGAGGGCGAGGAGGAGGAAGACGCTGATGTGGTGAGCCAATCGGCGTGTCCGTGTCACTCCCACATGGCATAAACCTGGAACAAAAGCATAGTTGTAGAACCCATAATATCTCTTTAGAAATAAATAAAAAAGTCCGTAAGCAACTTACGCTGCTGGCGAGGGCACCGAATATGCCGCCGGTGACAAAACTGGTGATTCATCGGGTGTCACCGACGCTACCTCCACCACCAGTTCCATATCTCTATACGAGCTGGTGGAGGCGGTCGGTGGTGGTGGGGTTTGTGGTGCGGGCGCCAGGTTAGATCTTGATGGACATTTTAAAATAAAAGTTAAAACTTGCTAATTATACAAACAGAATTATATATAAAACTAACATATATAAGTAGAACTTACGGTTGCCATATGCGCATCCTCTTAGGATGGAGCGCGTTCTCCAAACCTTGGCCAACCGGAACCTCTTGTATGTCAAATATGGAAAGCCTAAAATTCAAAAACAAACAATTAATAATAATAATAATATTCTATCACATGTACACACAACACCATCTAGCCCAAACTAAGCAGAGCTTGTACTATGGTTACTAGACAATGGATAAACATACATATATACTTTTTTTTTGTAAATACATACATATTATACATAGAAACACCCAGACCAAGACAAACATCCGTGTTCATGCACACAAATGTTTGATTTGTGCGGGAATCGAATCCGCGACCTCAGGCGTGGCAGTCGGTTACACTAACCACTACGCCATCGAGGCCATTGTAACACTCAAAATGATTTTAATTAGTGAAAAAAATTAAAAAGCTTTACAAAACATAAAAACTAACTCGTCAATAGTTCGCGGTTCAGGTCGCTCTTGGTGGATGGGGAGATGTGCAAGGCCAGCGCGCCGTCCACCACGACCACGTGTCACCACCATCTCATCTCCCCCAACCACCATGCCGCTGGAACCTGTGCCACCTCGCACACGCACTCCTCTACCGCGTCTCACTCCGCGTACGCGAGGACGTCTTGTTACACTAGATAAATAATTAAATCCATCAAAAAAATTCAGAACAAAAATACAACACGAAAAATTTTCACCTAAAATATTAATATTCAAATCGTCAAAAGTCATGATGTCATCTATATTGTAAAATATAAACAAGACCACTTGTGTTGAATTGTTTATATTATTAGACCGGTTGAAATAGAGAATGTAAACAAATGGCGACTTAATGATATGTGTATATAAGTAAAATTATGATATTTAACCTATCGTATTTATGTTTTCGTAAAGGCCGTCACAGACGTAGCTATAATATATATTAATATGAATCATAGCAAGGCATATTACGGCATATTTTCTATATAAATTTTCGAGTGACCACACACGCAGCTATAATATATATTTCTATGACGTCACCAAAATATGTCAAAATATATATCTCGGTATATTTTGGCATATTAATATATATTTTGGTATATTAATATATATTTTGAGGATAGGGGTGTTCCATTTGAACGCCTGCCCGACGTTCGAGCTCGATGCGCACGAGCTTAAATTACGTACTTTATTTAATTAAAATACAAGTGTTGCAATTATAATAAATGATTGAAATATGATTTGTTTTTACTTCTTTCCTCAAGCATACTGTAAGACGTTCTTCAGAACTAATGCTTTTGCACATAACCGTATCGCATTTTATTAAATCATTTTTTATCAATTCATGAAGCTCGATAAATGCCGATCTTGAACTTTTAAAATACTGTGCAAATTTATTCGTTGATAAATTTTAATCATGATACAAATTAAATTCGCCACGAGTTCTCTTTTGTTTTATATGCGACTCAACCCAGATGGTTCTATTTTTCGTTCCTAACAAGGCAACATGCATATCAAATTCAGCATCGGAATCATCCTCTGAGGTATTTTCAATTAGATCTAAAAGAAGTGCTCTTGTCGAATTCATTTAGGTACCTAGATTGATTACAGTGTTATTTCAATATTTGAACATGCTGTACAGAAATTGAGCTTTAAAATCGTGCGCTTGCAAGGACGACCGCAGACCGAGCATGCCATGGTAACTACGAACAAATGTACGGGTACGTTTTTCGACAAGAGCGCCTCTATTAGCAGGATCATGAATTAATTGTGTTATAATTGTGTTACTATATAGTTTTCAATAGATGGCGATATTACAATATTTTGCTGCGATAGCCATAGACTACAGTACGGTAGCGTCTACTTTAGTGTTGCAAAGTAAAAATTCAGTGGGATATTTTGTTTAAGTCAACAACAACTTAAATCAATGAAGATGATAATTTGTGTAAATAATATCTAAAATCTCAGCAATAATGCCATATAAAAGCACAATAGAGCTAAACAGCTAATATCAATGCAGTTTAAAATATTTTACTGAATAAGATTTAGTGGAAATATTGAGATCATCTAACAACACTGTTTTTGACACGTCATGTTCGACGATTTCTAAAAGAAAATTTTCGTTATAAGCGTTTGCTCAAAGTTAATTTCTCGTTTTGCTGTATATTTGTGATTTTTCTACAACCTAGTACGTTGAGATAAACTTAGTTCCTCCGGCCAGGCATCGAGAATATCTAAAACTGCTAAAGACTTCTATTTTGTGGTGAATTTGATCAATTTTGTCATCATGCCATCATAGATCATGTTGTGTACCAGGATGTTTGGTGAAGCTTGGAGACGGTAAACGGACTGTGATGATGCTGTTAAAGTCGCAGCGCATAATTATTATATGACTCACAAGAGAAAATAAAAAACATACACATTATTTTTTGTTTATTATTTCATGTTCCCCATATATTCCATTTTGTAACTTTATTAATATACTGCCTATTTTTGTATGCACACAAATATAGGCAGCATATAAATTACAATAAAATTATAAAAAATTTAAATGAATAAAGCAGGTGTCTATATACGTATATACACGTATGTATGTATAGGTGGCTTGGATTGACGACTTCAGTTTAGTTCATGATCCTGCTACTTGGCGGCAGCACTTATGCAGACCTCTAGCGAGGCTCGAGTTGCCTATCTATATAGTATTGTAATCTATGAGACCGAGAGAGGGCAAAATATATATTATAGTATAGCTCCCGTGTGTGATAGCTTGCTATACTATAATATATATCTCGATATATTAATATATATTATAGCTACGTCTGTGACGGGCTTAATACCTTATGATATTTCCTTTACAAAAACAAAATTGTGACTACACTTGCCTAGAAAAATGTTATGATTTTAGCGTTTGAAATTACAGTAAAGCCGCCATTATTTTTATTTCGCTTGCGTTGCGTTTATGTTTTTAAAAAATCATCCTAAGCAAATTATTGCTTGGATATAGTTAATTTGAAGTTTTTATTGTATGAAATCTACTCAATTATGATAATCAAATAAATAAATAAAGAAATACAGCTTATTATTATATCTAAAAAGGCATTTTACGAAAATAGGCAAATAATCTTTACAAAATCAAATTGACAAATTCTCTTCGTTTTATATATCTAGAAAGAATACAATTTACTATTAATTATATTGTTTTTAAAAGTAGAAAAACACACCTTTCTTACGATGTATAGCACGTATATCATCCTTAGGCAAAATAAAATGAAAAAGCGTGTCAAACTGCGCGTCAAGGGTTCTGTTTTTTGTTTAGAGAGTCCGTTTTTTTGTTTAGAGTCAAATTATTCATATTTCATGATATATTTTATAGCTTTACTTACAAATTATTACTTACTAATACGTTAATATTATTAGAATTCTAATAAGAATACATAAGAATCTTATTAGTTTGGATTGATAAAGCATAAATACGACACGGAGAAATAACAAAAGCACGCGCCGGCTACTATTTTGTTTTAAGTTTTTATAAACGTTTACAGTAACACATTGCTATTGCTACTAGAATCATTACAATAATAAATAAAATAACAATTACTTACGTTTTAATGTACTTCCAAGCACTGAAATCCATCACAAACACGGGAAAACCACAACACAAAAACTTTTATAGCGGCCATTACGGGCGGTGCGCGTCTACTAAACAACAGATATTTTTTAAATATACGTCTGTCTAGAGTAGGCGTTTTTATTGGTCCGTGGTATAGCGTCATTCATTCCGAACCCATTCGTAACCAATAAGCACCGCCTAGAGGTTAACGTTCACTGCGCACGAGTGCAAAGTCAACATGAATGTAACTTGTTGCTATTTTTGACAGTTTTATTGTTCGTTATTGCCATTCCGTTTCTGTTATTGAATATAAGCCTATTGATCCAACATAAAAATAAAATAATAATAGAAGAAGCGTACGTATAAACATAAAGTCAAACGCCAGTAATTACAGTTAAACATACCTTACGTGATTGATTTTTATTTAAACTATTATAACTGTTCAAACTGACAATCGAGACCATGTATTGTATATTAAAAACATTAATTTAAAAATAATAAATAGTGCCCTTATCTATTTTTAAGGCTGGCAACATCAGATACTCGAAAAAGCAACTGTTTCCAGTTTTATAGTACACACGGCTACACATCAAGTTAGTCACCCTATATACGCATAACTACACTACATACAAAATAGAGAATTGTCGGAAAGGGACAGTGCATAGTGGTGTCGATGTAATGATAAGGATAAAGGATAACAAAAATGTAACGCACTCTCTCGCACGATCCGCAGCGTTCAACTTCTAATAGTTCAAAGTCCAAACAGTCTAGGTTGATGCGTCGCTGTGTGTACGTTTATTTATTACCTTTTTTCGTGATATTTATATCTAAACCATAGATTTTTCTGTTTACAGTAATTAAAATCAATAAAAATAAGTACTTTTTTTCTGTATACATTTAATTTGTGAGGGCCGAAATTCGCCGATGTACTTTAAAAAGATAAATAGAAAAGTCAGCAAGGTACTTACAACCCCGGCGAGGGCACACTGGGCGAAGGTGGTGGTGAGCTGGGTGGAGGGACCTCCTCAGCCAACGGAGGTGGTAGCTGGCTGGGTGGAGGGACCTCCTCCCTCACAACTCGAACCGACATCTGTGGTGGTGGTGGTGTTGGCGGTAGAGGTGAGGAAGCTGATCTGAAAACAGGAATAATTTAAAATTAAGTATTTTCGCTAGTGGTAAATTCAACTAGATACAATTTAGAACTACTGGTCAAGTGCTGCCACCACGTGGGACAAATTCTTCGCCCTGCTCCTCCGCATCTTCGCCCAACCACACATTCTTATCTGGTATGCTTGAACAATAATAATTTTGTAAATACATACATATTATACATAGAAACACCCAGACTAAGACAAATATAACAAATAACAACAAGCACACATATGTTTGACTTATGCGGGAGACGAACCCGCGACCTCAGGCGTGGCAGTTGGTTACACTAACCACTACGCCATCGACTACAATAAAATATAACAGATGCACATGCGTAGAAAAGCAGTGTAGAAGTAACGATGAAATGCAAAACCAAATAACCAAAAAGATAAAAAAATAAATATTATTTAACCTCGCCTCGTTTAAATCTCATCGGTCAACACTTTTGGTTTACTGACCATTGTCCTTTACTGCGTACGAAACACAAAAAAACATGGCGGCTTGAATGTCATAAACGGAGATGCGATTTTCGATTACATTTTTACATTTCAAATATTTACATTATTTTTATCAAATTTCACTAATAAAATGCCTAATACATACGTTGTAACGTATCTAAATCATGTTTCTAACAATATTTTGTCGTCACTTGTGTATTTTCTACTCACAACAAATAGAAATCTGCTAGCGTGGTGCGCAAATTTTGAAACCATGTTTCGTAAAATAATAAATTCTGTCTAAAATCTTTACCCAATGCACAATGCAGCAATTAAAAACTGTTTAGTATTTACACGTCCATGGTATTTATTTAATAAACAAGACAGAACAATCTTAGATGTCTCGTCATATAGTAGTAAAGGACAAGGAGCTGCCATATAGGAGTGTACAAATTGAAAGAATTATTAGGTTTAGATAAACATACCGTTATAAATAATAAACTGGCCACAGACATTTTATTATAACAAGTACTGTGTTTCAAATTTAGATAAGGTATTTTGAATATTATTTAATAAACTAGCTGACCCACGCAACTTCGTCTGCTTCACATATGACAATTTTCCCCGTTTTTGCAATATTTTTCATTTATGCTCTGCTCCTATTAGTCGCAGCGTGATGTTATATACCCTATATATACCTTTCCTCGATAAACGGGCTATCTAACAATTAACATATTTTTCAATTAGAACCAGTAGTTCCTGAGATTAGCGCATTCAACCAAACAAACGAAAAAACAAACTCTTCAGCTTTATAATACAGTGTGAGTCTTCATAAAGTGCACATATGAAAATGAGTGAAACTAGACATTATTTTATGTATTCTTCGATTTATACCTGTTTACATATTTTTTTTAGTAGTTATGGACCTTGTACCAAGGAAACCTTGTAACTTTTGAACCAGGTGGTTAATCGTGTTGAAACAAAAAGGCTACGGTGACCACATACCATCAGCTGGACCGTATGCTTGTATGCAACATAAGTTGTACAAAAAAAAAAGAAAAATTCACAAAGGGAGGATCCTCCGACCAGGCTGGGAGATCGTGCTGGCGGGCAGTAGCCCTACAGTTGACGTAGGGAACTTATACATATACTTAGTCGCTGTGTAAACTTCACTTGCGTGATTCAGGTTTGTATGGCGAAGCGCGTATTGTGGACAGCGCCATCTGTTGTCTATTGTCGGAACTTCTTCGTTTGTGTAGTGAAGATCTGCTTTACAAAAACCGTTGGGTATAGTTATAATCACAGGACTTACTCGTCATCATCTTCAAACTTCAATCTCAGTTTATAGTCCTCTTTCTCTCGTTTCACACCGCTGTGGACACAACAAAAATACATACCTCTTTTTTAAAAAGCTTCTTCTGAGCAGAATGTTGTGAAAACAACGGACACAAAGAACACAGTTTCGGAACTATTACTTGTCGATCACATATTTTTTTTGCTTTGAAGTTTAAAATAAAAGCTTGTAATATCTCTCACCTTAGTACTAGAGGCTGTTCTTCAATATACAGCCTACTGCTCAACTGCTGTCGACCTCGAGAATCTGTCACGACAATCTTGGGTACAGAAGACAAGTCTTCAGATTGAGTCTGGAGTTCAGATATGCGGCGTTTTCTTGTCCTCGTTGCATTTCCTTTCTTCCTGCTATCCTGGTCTGCTTCTTCCAAGATCTCGAGAACAGTGTCTTCAGTCACGCTGGTGGCTTCAGCAGTTCGTTTAAGGATATGGGATAAAGGATTCAGGTCACAGCCGTCGCAGGATCCAGTCTTTACCTGCTCATATTCTTGGTGTAGGTAATGGTATACCCTGGTGATGAGAAGAGCACCCTGGAGAAAAGATATAAACTGTCAGCTGTGCAATTCTGCGTAGTCTTACTATTAAGAAGATATGCGAGCAATGCGGGCCAAAACTAGTAATGTAAATGCAAAAGTGAGTTTGTTTGCTTGTTACGCTTTCACACCTTAACTACTCGACCGATCATCATGAACTTTCGAATATACGTTTCAGGGGAACAGAAAAGAACATAGGGTACCCTTCATCCGGAAAAAGTAATGTAACCAATCTAAACTCAGGCGCGTGCGCTTCATACCAGCAAATAAGCACTGCATACCCTAGTCCGCTGGCTTATGTAAATCTATGTAATCGAAATCTATTTATTAAATACTACAATATAATATACAGATATACACACAAAAACATTTATAAATGAAATGTAGTGCCCTCGCAGAGGTTTTGGGTAGGGCGTGCATACTCTACCAGAAATCTTTGTGCACGCCCGTCTAAACTAACCTAACCAACATTTATGCGAGCATAGTCGCGGGCAAAATCTAGTTAAGAATAATAAGTTTTGCTTACTTTTGCTCACAAGTGGGCCGTCAATAGGAATGACAATAATACTTGCCCCCTAACAACATTCCAACCATCACAAAAACCAGAACAATTTGTCAATACCATGGCCTTTATATAATCATAATAATATTCTCTTAATGGAGACTGGCCAACTACGCAGGAGATACAGTGCACGAGTGTGTGCGCAAACACAAGTGCACTCTCTGTTACCTAACTCTCATGATCCGATGAGACGGTAATCCGACACGACCGGAGAGAGATCAGGCGCAGGATCATCGGCTTTACGTGCTTTCCGAGGCACGGAGGTGTCTAACACCGCTATCTTTCTAACACCGGGCTGCTATTGAGATTTCTTAACTGAAAAACCCAGTAACTTTTTGTTGGCCCGACCCGGGATTCGAACCAAAGACCTCGTGCACAGCAGTCGCATTCACTACCGCTGCGCGGCGGAGGCACATGACCTTTATAACAGATACTATTAATTAAAATAACAAGAACTATCTACATACCTCCTGTGTTACAGTAGACTTAGGTGCTGTCACTTGTGAAGTTGTATTTTCTATTGCATTTAATGATGACTCCACTTCTGATTTAGGCTTTTGTACTGGTCGATTCAATGTAGACTCTGCATCTAAGGATTTTATTTAGTTTACATTTTTGTATGCAGTGATTTAAGTATGAAGTGGTTGTTGTAGCATCAGAAGTGTGCGGTGTGAGCAAGAGGAAGAAAATGATAAAATCAAAGAATGCGTGGTGGGATAAAGATGTGCAAGGGGTAGTACGTGAGAAGAAGTACGCATGGTTGGACTGGCTATCTGTCAGAGCCAATGAAAGAGTACAAGAAGCAACGAATGAGGATGTAAATGAAGCTAGGAATAAGTTTATAAGAATGAAGAAGATAGTGAAAGATGTGATTAAAAGGAAAAAAAAAGGAAATTAAAGATGAGTTTGACAGAGGATCATCTGAAGATTTTCGGACTAACGCAGTTTTCTGGAAATCCATTCGCTCGGTTCGAGGTAAAACCCTAACCATAGAGCTGAAATCGATCAGAGACAAGAATGGAAGTTTACTGAATGAAGAAAATAGCGTACTAAATCGATGGAAGGAATATTTTGAAAGTTTATTTGAAAGAGAGGAATGGCAAGGGCAAAGTTTCGAAATGAATGATAATGATAAGAAAGATGAAAGCCCTATTAGTATATATGAAATAATGAAAGCATTGAAAAGCAGGTAAGGCTGGTGGTTATGATAGGATTACAATCGAAATGCTGACAGCTGGACCGGGTCTCATAGTAAATCAGTTGTGCCGCCTTTTTAACTTGTGCTGGAATACCGGCCGTGTACCTAATGATTGGTGCAAGGCCGTCATAGTACCTTTATACAAGGGAAAGGGCTCACAGCAAGATTGCAAAAGCTATAGAGGCATTAGCTTGCTCAGCGTCGTCGGTAAATTGTATGCGAAATTGTTAATTGAAAGGATTGTGAAAGTAACCGACGAGAAAATATGGGATGCACAAACGGGATTTCGAAAGGGTATGGGATGTACGGATCAGGTCTTTTCCTTACGGAGCATAGCCGAGAAAGTTTTGGCCAAAGGTCAAAAGGTCTATTGCGCATTCGTGGATCTGGAAAAGGCTTATGATAAAGTGGTGAGGAATGAACTTTGGTCGGTTTTGTCCATGTATAGAGTGAATAGTAACCTCACACGAGCTCTGAAATCTCTTTATGACGATTCCAGAGCTTGTGTTAGGATAAATGGGACTTACACAGAATGGTTTAACATCGAAAAAGGTGTTGGACAAGGATGTGTAGCGTCACCCTGGCTGTTTAACCTATACATGGACAATTGTTTGAAAGATTTAAAAAATTGTGAATGGGGATTAAGAATGAATGAGTTACTTGTCAAATGTCTACTTTATGCCGACGACCAAGTAATACTTGCGTCATCGGCGGAAGAGTTACAGGCGTTGGTAACTATTATGCATATGATGCTTGTGAGAGTAAAGGAATGAAAATGAATGTAAGCAAGACGAAAGTAATGGTATTTGGAAGGGAGGAGTGCATGACGATGTGCAATATTATGATTGATGGAGAACAAGTGGAGCAAGTGAAAGAGTTTGTATATTTGGGTACTTTGTTTACAAGGGATGGTATACATGAGGGAGATATTGAAAGAAGAACGATTGCTGGCAATAAAGTGAATGGCGCTCTACGCGCTTTTATGAACAGTCGAAATGTATCCGAAAAGGCACGTTTGGCTGTTCATAGAGCACTATTAGTGCCTACACTTATGCATGGAAGTGAAAGTTGGGTATGGCAAAAGAAGCATGAGAGCAGAATAAATGCTGTAGAAATGAGAGCGCTGAGAAACATTTATGTGGTGTGACTCTGAAAGATAGAATAAGGAATAGTGTGATTAGAGAGAGATGCGGCATAAAAGTGGATATAGTGACGGGAATAGAAAAGGGTATGTTAAGTTGGTTTGGGCATGTAGAAAGAATGGACGAGAACAGACTGACTAAGAAAGTTTATAAGGCTAGTGTGAATGGAACAGTCGCAAGGGGAAGACATAGGCGAACGTTTCCTGATCAGATCGGAGACGTTCTGGATAAAGGCCAGGTTAAGAGCACCTTAAACCGGCGAGCGTGTATGAGGAATGTTATGAAAGTGAATGAAGCCAGAGAAGTGTGTCAGGATCGTAGCAAATGGAAATCCGTAGTCTCTGCCTACCCCTCTGGGAAACAGGCGTGAATTTATGTATGTATGTATGACAGCCTTGATATATATTCTATAGAAAAACAAGATTTACACTAAGTAATAAAAATATTGGACAACATAAGTTTGTTTGGGTTTTTCTGTTTTCACCCATTAGAAAAATGGATTATAATATATTTTATTTAAAGTCACACTCAAAAATTCTTATTTCCATAAAATGACTAAAGTATCTCTTCTTGAAAATATAATTAAATTAATAAATTCTCTAATACTATAAAAAGAGAACACATTTTGTGAGCATATAAATGTGAAAATTCATTAATTATTTGAAAGCTACATTATTCCAGATGGCCATAGGTTACAACAATAAACCAACCAACACCGCAGCTACTAGATGCCATACGTCATAGTTGGGGATGAAGCGTTTGGATTGTCTACACATCTCATGCGACCATACGCGCGGGCTATTTCTTTGGACCATATAAAAAAAATATTTAATTATAGATTATCAAGAGCTAGACGTTACATTGAATCAACCTTTGGAATAATGGCTAATAAGTTTCAATCATCCACTTAACGTTTTCAGGGAACGTGCCATTTGTTTCATGAAAGCAATTTGTATAAAGCATATTTTTTTACACAAAAGAGACGGACTCTAATAAATAAAGTCATATTAAACAGTACAAACATACCTTTTGACGTTTTTTCTGTGTAACCGCCCCCGTGCCGACCACCGCCGCCCGCCATCGCAGACGATATCATCGCCATCTCAGATGATAACGCCTTCTTAACATCCAGCCGATGACCCTTCACTTTGTGATTCGGTTGCACTGAAAATGATAATACAACATATTAAACAATCACATTGAATAGAATCTATTCTCTTAATATTTTATAGTAAGTTAGCCCAGGTGCATAAGTGTTCGGGCACGCCACGATCGTGGCGGTAAGTCCCGTTTTTGAGGAGTGGCTGGAGAGGCGGCATGGCGCCCTCACCTTCCGGCTGACACAGGTTCTGACTGGCCACGGTTGTTTTGGCCGGTTCCTGTGTCGTATACGCCGGCAAGAGACGCCCGGTTGTCACCACTGCGGCGACTGCCGCGACATTATTGAGGACACGGCGCTGCACACTTTGGCGGTTTGCCCCGCCTGGGCATCGCAGCGCCGTGATTTGATCGCGGCAGTCGGATCGGTTGCCCTCTCGCTCCCGGCCGTAGTTCAGTCTATGGTCCGGAGTGAGAGGTCGTGGAACGCCGTCGCCTCCTTTTGCGAGGAAGTGATTTCCATCAAGGAGGCGGCGGAGCGGGAGAGGGAGCGTTTAAAACCTCTCCCCAACCGCAGAACCGGGCGCCGGAGGGCGCGAGATGACCTCCAGCCACCCTGAGGTTTGACCTGGGGGTGGCGGGCTTTGTGGGCCTGCCCGCCATCCGTTCAGCACCAGGTCTGAGAGGCGGCGTGCGTGTTCCCACGCACGCCTCTGTTTCGTGTCCGTCTCCCCCTTTAGGGGGAGACAGTAGGGCTTTTATTTCGAGTAAGTACGTATCTTGGGTAGGTCTTATTGCGTAGGGGCCTGCCGTTTCATACGGCGCACTGTGGGCTGAAAATCGACCTCCATAGACATAGAAATGAAAGTTGCTAGATGTTCGTTTTGTTGACGGATATGGCTTCTATTAGCTATTATACACATAACAATGTCATCTGAGCTAACTCCGCACAAAAATGAATTTATTATAAGGTTTTTTCGAAAAAAATGTATGGAGCTAGCATGAAAAATCTGAATATCTCTGAACTTGCAAGGAAAACCGTAATATCCTCAGAGATGGTTATAGGACTAATTATTTGTGATTTTTTGACATACTTCATATAACGGTACCTGCTGCAGAATTTTTTTTAAAAATCATCTTATTTTTAATTAATTTTTTTTAACATTAAACGATTTGTTTTGGTGTATAAGTAAAGAAACAACACGTTATATGCATATAATACTAAATCTTCGCCAGTTATTTGTTAAAATATCAAGAAAATTATTTTTGCCTAACATAGTATATATGTTTTAAAACAGTTAATTGGATACCATTACTGAACTTTGCATACAGGTAAACTACTGAATAATAAATTAGCCTTCTAATGAGTTCTGAATAAGAGATTAAGTGATTTGCAATGTCGCACAATGGTAACTACGGATTACACTAATTAAAATCTTACAGGTAAGTACATAAGTAACTTAAATAGTTAATTAGATATGTTACGAGTTCTAAGAAATATTTTCGACAACTGTCTAATGAGGTCGTTAACTAATGTTGGACTGAAATATAAAATGGTTAACATTTTGCATCATAATTTAGTTTATTCTAAGCTTTGTTACCCCTAACATATCACTGTGAAATTTTATAATGGAAAGTTTAAATACCAATTTAGACCCATTCATTCTTCTAAAATGTAAGAGTACTTCATTTGATCATGAGGTATTGTTTAGTGAAGTTATATCTATTTTGTGTGGCCTGTTTTTCTGTGCATCGTCTACCATGTGCGCCCGTGAATATGTGATGAAACCGAACCCCTTTGACCGTTTTGTCTGGGGGTCCTTCATTACTACGACATCCACTATTTCGCCCCATTGCTCGTAAAATTCTTTTAACGAGGAATCATCAGTCCGATAATCAAGGCCGCTGATAAAAAGCTTCCGTAGATGCTCTGGTTCCTCCTGCAAAATAGATTAAAATAATATCAGCCCGGCTATCCTGTGTAGGGCTCCAAACATGTCCAGTAGGGGTTAGCAGACTTAATACATCTTCGAGAACTTTATAGGAAACTCTCAAACGTGCAATTTCTTAAAGATACTTCATTCACCGTTATAGTGACGATAATTAACTATTTATTATGCACATAACAGAGCTATGCGTCTTGGAATCTTTATTTTTTCTTTTTTTTGTGCTTTCCAGGATAAATGCTTTATGCACTGTCCGCCGGCTAGGGGACGGCACCGGCGGGGTGTGTGGGACTCCCAGCATGAAGTGCTGGTATACCCACTAAAAAACCTGGGGTGTTCCCTCTCTCACCCAATGCGTCTTGGGTCCTAACTCAAGGCCATGGCAATGGTCTCCCACTTAGCTAGCGCTGATAATTAACTTATTAAAAAGTACAACATTAATTTAATGTTGACTTTGTCTCACACCTGATTGATTTACATGTCAGCATACCACCACAGCTTCATTCACAATTTAACATGATGTCTAGCGCTGAGAATTTTCTGTAAGTACATCCATTTGATAAATTAACAATGTTAGTTTTCTATTCGCACTAACAACGTCTTTTTGTTATTATACTTTAACTACTGTATCATTTAATGATGTGCAGTTTCTTTGTACCTCATTCACACAACATTACGCCTGTTCATTGTTTTACTGTATACCATCCACTGGCAACATTTAAATATGACATAAACAAGGATAATTTTGAATAGATCACTATTCCCACGTCTACCACAGGTACTAAATTAGCTCAGATTGTTTTGAAGTGCCAGCCTCACTCGTATACTGTAGGTTGAGTTCACCTTTACAGAATGACTCGTGTGTGACACAAACTTGACAAATTCTTGTGATTTTTTGCTTTATCACAGAGTTTACACAATAATCACTTTATGTTTCATTTTTATGTTAGAATAAGAAGGAAAGTAAATATTTAAAAAGAACATGTTTATTGTATATATTTTATTAGTTTGCCATCTAACAGAATAACATTTATACAGCTTAAATGTCTACCCAACCTACTTGGATAATGCCTTCACTAATTTGCAGCGACCACACAGCCCCTAGACGCCTAATAACAGGCGAGCGATGTCTGTCAACACATATGACTTGAAGATCTAATATAGGTCGCCACTCGACAATATCGAATTAGTAGCGACCACTTCTATGAGCCGTAAACACTTCTGCATCAGTCAATTATAAATTGGTAAAACAAATATTATAATGGCCCCTTGTACAATACGTTTATGTGGTAACAACAGCCAGACTTCAAGTTACCCGAAAAATGGCATAACATTTCATCGGTAAGTTAGTAGTAACATAATCATAATTAGATTTATCTTCTGATTTTATTTATCGGAGTTCATTTTCTACTGGTTATATTTGTAGGTGAAAACTGCAACAGCACAAATTTTGTCGCGCTCGTTGATGTCTTTGGTCTTTTGTCTCTTTCTTTTAAACATATTTTTTTCTCTATCTCTTTTCCTCTAAAATTTGGTAAACATAACTAGTGATGCACCATATTCTCCTCTCTCCAGTCTCTTTTTATTTTAATTGTATAATTTCTTATTTCTATATATTATAATTGTTAATTGTATTATCCATATTTTGATAATGTTCTGAATGATATTTTTTTTCTTATTGGCATGATTTTATTTAAATTTATTTAATCAATTACTGTTGTTCTCTTAGATCCCCTGTAAATATTGAATTATGACTGATCCTTTTATGTTTATATTTTTATCTTGTATACATGTGACTCATATTTAAACAAATAAAAGTATCTTTATCTTCTATTATTAGTATGACTGAGTAGTCACCAATGTTGCATTTGTTAGCAGCAAAACAACATTGACTGCTTTTAAATAAATTCTTTATTCTTATAAAGTTTACAGTCTTAGTTTCGCAGAAACAGTTTTCTTTTCATTTTGCTTTGAAAAAACCATATAATGTATTTAAATGTATATAGAGTCAAAACCGGATATAATGACATTGAAGGGACCATATAACTTTGGACATTATGTCCGATAGTTGTTATAAGCAATATACACAAGTATGTGCCTAGTTATATTAATTGTCATATGTGTGTTTAGAATTTATAAATATGTACCTTTATGTACTATGGGTGTAAGTTATGCTTATGAACATGTTTTCAAATAAAATGTTGCATAAAGAAATAAAATTGTTTGTTCTGAAAAAACTTATATACTTATACCTATTAAATGTAGTCCATAAGCTGTACTCAGCTTAAAATATTACTTCATAGATTGGAATAAGTTAAATGTTTAATACATAACTAAATTGTTCGTATTGTTTTGTTTATTCGGTTTCGACTGTACATAGTTGTGTGTTTAGTGTTAGAAACCTGTCTTAAACACAAATTGTGAACCACTGCAATAGGTTAAATTATTTTGTGACTGTAATTAGATATAATTAAATGTCAACTGTGCTAAGTGAGTCACAATCTTTAGTCATATTCTATTTACCAAAGACGTGACAAAAAAAAATATGGTCACATATCTCAAAAGTAAGCAATTTTGCTTTGTTTGATGTAGAAGACAATAAGCTATTGATAAACGAGATAATTTTGATTATTTTGTGTAGTCTATGTACCTACAATATTTTACTAATTTAGCTGACAGTCAACGAAATAGCCGTTTTAAAATAAGCTACAGAACTGATAGATAAGTAACATTGAAAAATCGTTATAAGCCAGGGTGACGATTAGCAAACACAATCTCAAAGTGCATGCAAACAATCATATAACATGCGAAGTCTTATCAGGATTTGTAGGTAAAACACAAAATTATAAATTTCATTTATAGTAACGACAAACTAAACTAGAAAAAATAATATAGGTGTGTATCATTTACTTACATAGTCGTAACCACCTCTGCTGGATTTCATGTCTGCCGTCACAATTAAGGATTTACAGACCAAGTTTTATAGATAGACACTAATCAAGGTAATGGTATTATTTCCTTCCTATTTGCATGCCAAATTCAGGTAAATTCAGAAATAAATAGTTACCGCAAAATACGAAATGCAATTTACCAAACAGAAATTAAATTGGTTGACTTGCTTGACACTAAGTGCAATTAAAACATTACGTCATTATAAAGATTCACAAACACGTACAATATTCATTATCGCCAAAACTCAGCTCGCAGAACATCAAAAAGAGGATACCGTTTTTAAAAAATCGTTTCTGAAAAAACGATGTTAGTCTATGGTGGTGGCATCCGTTGCCGAAATATTGTACAACGGATGGCACTTACAGCGACCGAAATTCACGCGATCTAACGTAGTACCGAATAATGTCGACCATAACCGACAACGACCGATGTCAATAATACGAACGAGTACGAATAAGACCGAACGACAACGATGCCACCAACTAACCGCGTGCCTACGTGCTTGCACCCGACTAAAATGGCGCGAAACTTAGGAGCGTACTACAGAATTATCATTACTAGAAATGACATGATTTTTGAGACTTCGTAGGTTATGTACAGCTATAAAGCGTATGCAGACACGGATGCATTTTTATAGGCCGAATAAGACTTAATATTTTTACAGAAATTTGGGTATATGACTGTTATAATATTTATTATTTAATAGGTACAACAAAACTTACAAACGAATGTTATTGCTATTATTTTAATACGTTCATTACTTAAGTGCGCGCTTGGGTCCCTTCCTATCAACATGACCAATAATTTATTATTTGTTTCAAGGTTACATTTGTATAAGTTTTGATTTTTTCATTACGTACACGAAGTTTAGAAAGCGCGCGCGATCATTTACTTTGAAATTTTAAAAGATAATATCGTTGGTTTCAGTGGTTGTGTATAGATTTTTGTAGATAAACTTATAAGACAATTAAATCATAGTGTAAATAAATTAGTGTAGGTATAGATATAGTTCCTTAGTTTGAGCGTGTAAATACAAATATTAGTGTAAGTGACTAAGTGATTATGTCGCGACGGCAAAGAGGAGCTAATCCTGTTTGGGAACATTTCGACAAAAAGGACGATACTACAGGAATTTGTAAATATTGCAGTGTAAATATTAGTTATAAGTCAACAACTGGTAATTTGAGGTGCCATCTCAAATTAAAGCATCCACATATTTTGGCACAAGAGCTAGCACAGTCTTATATTACTCCCCCACAGCAACTAACACAGTCACAGACAACCGAGCCAAACGGTAAGAAAATCAAAATTTAACTCTTTTTGTAAAGGTACATACCTTTACAAGGCTAAAGAGCTAATCGAATCCTTAAAGAAATTATTTTTACCCGCAACGTCAGCATCTACTGAGACCCCATCAATAAGCTCAACATCTACGCAGCTGCCATCTTCAGATTGTGGTATTACAAGGAAACCACGTCAAAGAACTATACATTCTTATGTCGTCAAACCCGTATCACAAGACAAAGAAAAATTATAGAGATTTGCTAAGCCTTTTTATAGATGACATGCAGCCATTCAGCATTGTTGAGAATCAAGGCCTCCGGAAGTTTTTGTCCTGGATTCCGGGATATACTCCACCATCAAGGAAAACAATTTCTAGTTCATTAATACCGGCATTATATGAAAAAAACTATAAATGAATGCAGTAGCATATTGGAATCAGAATGGTGACAGCATGTATCACAACAGACTGTTGGACATCGTGTAACAATGAAAGTTACATTGCTGTCACCACCCACTACTTTTCACCTCAATTTAAATTCAAGTCAATTCTGTAAAGGCTGTCCCGGCAGCCATACAAGCGAATATTTAGGACAACAAATAAAACAAATGGTTTTGGAATGGAACTTGCTACATAAAGTAAATTTTGCAGTGTCTGACAATGCAGCGAATGTCTGTAATGCTATACAAATGCACTTGAGATGGAAGCACTATGGGTGTTTTGCACACACTCTCAACCTTATTGTTAAAGACGCTTGAAAACCTTTGCGAGACACCTTAGAAAAATTAGAAAGATTGTCGTTTACTTCAAGAAGAGCACGCAAACCGCCGAAAAATTGATGAAATATCAATCTAGCCATCTAGGTATGGAGCAGCCAAAAAAAATTTTATAGAGGTAGCAACAAGGTGGAACTCTATTTAATGTTGAAAAGATTTCTAGAACTTACTGAGGCTTAATAGCCTCAGTAAGTTCTAGAAATCTGTAAAAGCTACGATGGCAATTATTAATCGAGATTGGCCAATTATTACAGAAGAGGAGTGGGCTATATTACAGTTGTTGGTCCATATGTTGGCTCCTTTCGAAGAGATCACCAGTAGCTTGAGCGGAGAAAATTATTTAACAGGGAGCTTATCAATAGTTCTCACTAATTGTTTAGTAGACATTTGCGAAGAAATGTTGCTCAATAGTGAATTTATCAATATTGAAGTCATACAAATTATATTTTTGAAATTAAAAAGTGGTATAGATACCCGGTTTCGGAACATCGAAAATAGTAAGTCATTAACATTATTGTCAAGAATTAATTGAAGTGATAATTTCAAGGCAACTAATAACAGCACTTACCAAACTACTAGCGCTGTCAACTTAAGTGGTTCCACCAGCGTATGGAATAAAGTTGACAGTTTAGTCAACAGCACAAGAAATCCAGGGACTCCTTTATCGAAAGCACTGAGAAAAATGAAATTATACTTGGAAGATGACATGTTGCCTCGTCAAAGTCCCGATGAGAAGTAGAACGATCCAACTGAATGGTGGCTACGCCATTCTAAAATACACCCAACTTTGGCAGAAATATACCGCATAAGGTGTAACATTGTAGTAACTTCCGTACCGTGTGAACGAATTTTCTCCAAAGCTGGGTATATTTTGAATGAACGGAGGCTTACCACCTCCAAATTAGAACATTTAATATTTTTAAATGCTGATGAAATTCTTAGCTGATTAAGTTAATAAAAGATAATTTGATATCACAATTACCTACACAAACAATATTTTGTTTATTTATTTGTTTTATCACTTTTTGTATTATTATTTTCATGTTATTACGTTGAACTACGATTTTGTTTTTAACAACATCTATTATTATGTATGTCCGACATCGTTGTCGGAAACATCGATGTTGACAACGGTTGACGTTAACGAAACCACGATGCGCATCGATGATGAAAAATAACAAAAACGCCCATCGCTAGTCAACAACATGGCAGATATGCGCTTGTTATTATCGCTAGAGGTGCTATTGGATAGTAAGGTCTCCAGACCTCATACTATAGAGTATGAGGTCTGGAGACCTTACTATCCAATAGCCATAAGCTATAAGTCCTGAAGTAACCATAGGGTTACTTCAGGAGTAACCATAGAAACCGACAATGACTACCGCCAAATACGGCTTTTGACAACTGTGACAGTATTGACAGGACCTTACTCGCTAGTGTCTCCAACGGGTGACCACAAAAACGATTACAGGGCTTCACTGCATGCATTAACAAAAAATGAAATATAGTAACTATATTGTTGACTTTCAAGTGCATATAAGTAATATTTATATGTTCTCTCAAAATGTTCCATTAATAAAAGCTTTGTAATGATGTATTTAAAAAAGTATTATGTTTTGGGATTTATTGGTATACCTTGTTTTATTTAAAACTATCACCTTTGTGCGCGAATGTACAATATTTCTACTTATATTAGCATAAAAAAGAAAACGTGCGATTGGACACCTGCGTTTTCAGATGGGAACGATTCGCACGAAAATGTATTCAATGTGTGCGAAACGACAACAAAATAATATCATTTAAAAAAAGTGTTATTTGCACGATATGTGCTAAACGACTACTAAGCCAAAAAGGATGGTGTATCATATTCTACGTAGGTATCCTTTCCTAGTTAATAATATCACTAAATTATGGCGGTAGAATTAATTTTCTTTTGTATTTAGTATTCTAAATAGTGTTATTTTCGTGAATCTCTTTTACATTGTGATCAAAGCTAAGAGAAAAAGAGTCAAACACACACAATTTTCTATTGCAATAGTTGGGGTGGGCAATCCGAGGGTGCGTGGCAGGTTCCTCTCTTCCAATGATTACTGTGGATTGCTGCCAAGTAACAGATAATTCGATTCGATAATTACATTTTAACTTAATCTTTAAATATAGGACTAGAGATTACAGCATCTTATTAATAAAAAAATTGTGGATGCTCTCCCTAAGCACAGTATGTATTAATGCGCTTAATTTTTTTTAAGTTTAATTTAAGTAGGTTTTATGGAATTTAATTTGATTAAATAGTCTATTACTAAAATTGAATCGCCAACATCACAAAAATATCTGATTTTGCCATATGGACACCAATACTCGCAGGATATAATATAAAACGAAGAGATACTATTATAATTATGTAAAGGCGGCAAATAAAAATGACTACTTATAAAATACAAGGCAATTACTAAAGTCAATTACACAAGAAATACTTACAAATCCATCATCTTCATTTTGCTGCGGCCTCATCTTGATATATTTAACAATTAACAACTAAACTAATCACAAAATTTTGCTAAAGTAGTCTTCTAAAACTGAACGCACTAGTAACAAGATCGGCAATGCAACGTAAGCCAACCGCTCTCGATCGACGCCACGCCAAAAATATAGATATTGAAGCGATTCTTCGCTACAAATACAAAAATGATTGTACCGATTTGGAACACGGTCTTTTGAGATAATGCGACCTGTTTTAAATAACAGAACTGTAACATGCTGTAACAGGTAGCATAAAATTATATTATTTATTTTAGAAATATACAAGCAGAATATATTATAATTATATTAATTATGTAACTTTATATTTAAAAATCAAAATCAAAATAAATTTATTCGAATTAGGTTACAAGGTAACACTTATGAATGTCAAAGTTACACGTAATTTTTTTTCTGTAAATTTACATTTATTGCCACGTTCAGCAAAGCAAGGGTGTAGGGCTCATGAGAAGAACGGGCAAGAAACTCATACCTACTCTTTTTAATCGCCAAGTGTACAATAATATTTCGTTTACAAATCATAATTCATAACTGTAAGCATTTGATAAAATTTGATGATAGCCTCTAAAGCAGCAGTATGGTAAATAGGAGCATCCACTTACATGTCCATAAATAATCAAGACAAGACATGATTGTAGTCCGTAGTTTAATCTAATTGTTTAAATAAAATGTAGTAAGTAAATTATCGAAATCCACGAAACCAGACACTGTACTGTCCCTTTCCAACAATTCTCTATTTTGTATGTAGCGTAGTTATGCGTATATATGTTGTCTAACTTGATGTGTAGCCGTGTGTACATCATAATCAGTTGCTTTCTAAAAACATATACCTACAAGTGGTCAGATGACTATATAGAATTTTAAGTTATGATTGCTGGATTTTTGTGCCTACATTGTATGTATTGATGTTAATACTGCACGATCCATATTCTTCAATAAGTACAGTTTTTCCTGTATTATTAAAATGACTTGTTCGTCAAATGGCGAGTGTAATATTGTTGAAACTGGCGCGCAAACGCGAGTTTCAACAATATTACAAATCAACAATATCACAACGACTCAAGAATGTGTTTTATTATCTTACGTAAATTATCTAAAACTAAGCAAAAAAAATACAACAATAACATAATATGTGAGTGAACCAAAATCGCTCACTATCATCTAAATATAACAAAAAAAGGATAGCATTTGCTTAATGTTTACTTACTAATAAAATTAATCATAGTCTTAGGAACTATATAAATCACAGATCAGGGTTTGTTGAATTATGTGACGATATTCAATCAATTCAAACGTACACATTATTTTTCAAATAGATTACGGAGGGTAGTGATGATAAAATATGTGTTATGAAATTAAATATACATTGACATGTAATGTAGGGCATATTAGATTCATCTTCTTAGGTCTCGATTTAGAGGTGCCAAATGCTGTCTCTTATGACGTTGCTTGCGCGCAAACTCTTGCTGTCATAGCGCCATCTCCCTCTAATTTTTATGACTTGTTTACTTGTTGTACTAGCTTTTGCCCGCGGCTTCACTTGCTCGGTAACGGTACTTTTTCTGGATGAGAGGCACCCTATGTCCTTTTCTGTACCTACCCCTGATAACGTGTAGGTATGCGAAATTCATGATGTTCGATTGAGTAGTTAAGACGTGCAAGCGTAACAAACACACAAATGCACATTCGCATTTATAATATTACTAGATTTGACCCGCGGCTTCGCTCGTGTAAATGTAGGTTAAGTTAGGTTAGTAACAGTATATACTTCTTTTCTGGATGAAAGGCACCCTAACTTCTTTTCTGTACCCCCGACAATGTGTATGCGAAATTCCATGACGAACGGTCAAGTAGTAAAGGCATGAAAGCGCAACAAATAAACAAACTCACAATCGAATTTTAAAATATTAGAATATTTTCCCATCATTATTTGAATCTGTCCGCGGGCCTTTCCCGTATGCAACTAGTAACAATTCTAAGAGGTCCTGCTGTGAACACCTCATTTAACGCAAAGAATGGGGTGTTTGTGTTGTATTATATGATATGATATATCGCAGGTAAGGATCCGTTGAGAGGGTGTATCTTTTCCGATTCTCGTAAACAAAATAGTTTCAAGAGCTAATACTTTTTCTGAGACAAGCGTGTGAACCAAACTATTGTTTAAATTATGAACCAAAGCCGCTTAGCTTGCAGTGTTCTGAGAATGGAGCAATTAAGCAACTATTTGAAGGACCGAAAGCAATATGTAAAAATGGGAAATTATAGATCACAAGATTATTATACTCGATCTGGAGTCAGTCAAGGAAGCACCTTGGGTCCTAATTTATTTATTATAATGATAAATGATCTGCCTAACAGTCTCTCTAGCGTAGAAAGTCTTATGTTTGCTGACGATCTCAAATTGTTTAAAACTATTAAGAATGCATCAGATTGTGAAGACCTACAACGCGACATAGATGCAGTTGCAGAATGGAGCAGAGTAAACAAACTAGCTTTAAATATTGCCAAATGCAAAACCATCAGTTTTACTCGTTCCCGATCTCCAATCGTAAGGACATACAAGATGACAGAGCAGCCGCTCGAACGCGTCACTACGATATGTGATCTTGGATTAATGTTGGACTCAAAGTTTAATTTTTTTGATCATATTAAAAGTATATCTAAAAATGCAAGTAAGTCTTTGGGGTTTGTAATGAGAATGTCATCACAATTTAATAATGTACTTGTTATAAAATTGCTATATAATGCATACGTAAGAAGTAAACTCGAATACAACGCGATTGTCTGGAGCCCAAAGGAAAAGCTATATAGGTACTTTAATGGTAGAAAGGATACAACGCAAATTTGTTCGTTACTTATACAAGCGCATACATGGATATTACCCATATCTCTACCCGTCCATGTTTGTTGTCCATGTCAGGCGTAGTTTTACACTAGTAATGCACTACTATCAACTTCTAAATCACAAAATCGATAAACCATTAGTGCGTGAATCCATACACTTCTACGTTCCAGACCAATACATGCGTGGCACTGGACGACGGTGGCATCAGCTGCTTACCTGTTCACCATCATGGCGTGTATCTCCCGCCGCCAGTACTCCGACTGGTAGGGCTATTGAGTCCATAAATAATATAATACGAGCGAATCCAGATACAGACATGTTCTTTGATAATATGAGCATAATTACAAAGAAAGTATTATTGTATTTAAATCATGTATAATGTGTTTGATTGTTTAATTTGATATGTTTATAATTTTAATTTAATTGTTTTATTTATGTTTACTTATTATTTAATTAGTATAATAAATACATTTTTAACCTAGTTTTAAATTAGCATTAGCATGTAAGCGTGTTGGTGTATTCTGTAAGCTTATATTGTTTCTTTATGAATAAATAAATAAATAAATAAATAAAAATATCTAATCTTTTGTTTACGTCTTAGGTCGCATTGTTATGGTTAGCGGCTCGTTTTAGTAACGCTTGTAGGATGAAATAATTGTATAGACAGTACTGTTGTTTATGTTGGGTCGCATTGTTATGTACACTGCCGGTCAAAAGTTTGAGACCACCTACATCAAAGTTGCAAATGGATGTAAAACTCAAAATAAAAAGCTAAACATGAAAGGATTTATTGTGATATTTATTAAGTATGGCAAATGCAATTAAATATAAATAAAAAATATTAAATATTTCGACAATTTAACTTAAAGTATATGTTGACAAGCTAAACAGCTTTTTCATCAAAAAACCCTCCCTTGCATTGAATCACTTTGTTGACAAGTCTTGGCATGCGGGCAATCAATTTGTCGATTGTTTCTTGTGAAATATTGTTCTAGCTTTCTTGCAATGCTCTCCACAAATCTTCTTGTGAGCTGGGACAACAACTGCGCACGTTTCTGTCCAGCTCTTCCCACAAAAGTTCTATAGGGTTAAGGTCGGGGCTCTGAGCGGGCCAAACCATGTTTTTTAACACCCCTTCTGCTTCTTTTGTATCTAAATAACCCCGGCATAATGTGGAGCTGTGTTTAGGGTCGTTGTCTTGTTGGAAAATAAAGCCATCTCCAACTAGCCGAAGTCCCGATGGTACAGCATTACACTCCAATATTGCTTTGTACTGCTCCTTTTTCATAATTCCTTCGACTCGTACCAAATCTCCAGTTCCACGGCTCGAGAAACAACCCCAAACCATAACGGAACCACCGCCATGCTTCACTGTGGGCAGGACACAGTCTGGCATCATCTTTTCCTCGGCACTCCGCCGAACAAAAACACGTCTTTTGCTCCCAAACACTTCAAATTTGGACTCATCTGTCCAAAGAACTCTTTTGAAGTCTTCTTCACTCCAGTCTCGATGGGTAAGGGCCCACTGCATTCTCTTCTTTTTGTTTTGTGGCCTTAAGAGAGGTTTTCGCACTGCTACGCGACCAAATAACTTAGCGTCTCTTAGTCTTCTTTTCACTGTGGTCAATGACACAGGTGTAGACCGGGATTTGTTCACTTCATTGCGGATTTCTGGTGCTGTCAGGCGTCTATTCCGCTTGCTTGTTACCACGATGAACTTATCCTCGCTAGAAGTGGTAGCTCTCGGCCTTCCCGACCGCGAACGATCTTGATTATTGCCAGTCTCCTTGTATCGGGTTATTGTGTTATGAACACAAGTCTTCGACAACTTGAGCTGAGTAGCAATCGCACGTTCAGATTTGCTTTCGTTGTGTAAAGCAATGATGACAGCACGAGTTTCACCGCTAATTTGGCGTACTTTTCCCATAATGAGATGTCTTCACTGTAAGAACGACGAGCTCGGACTAACCAAGATTAAGAAATATTTACTCCATGGAAACTCAGGTGTTCACAGTGTTTTAGGAAGTTAAAATTTCCTAAAATTCTGTTAACACAAAACAAAGCCCAAATAATGAATAATAGTCAGGTAACAATAATATTACAATGACTTTAGCGCGCGGTCCGCACGCGGCGCCCATTGATGTTTCTAGACAAAAGACCTTTGTACGATGATTACATAAAAATAAATAGAAATAATGACTTCGAAAAATAGTTAAATATCCATTGTATATGCAGGTGTTCAAATTAATTGTTTATCATATGTATTTTTAACAAATTTTATTGTGAAACAATATTTTAACTTGTGGTCTCAAACTTTTGGCCGGTAGGGTATGTGTTAAAGTAAATAAAATATAAATAATATATGATTGAATGGTTTATTTATTTCATTTCAACTACTTATAGGAAACTTGAGAACAGAATTATTTTTGGATGAAAGCTATCATATATGATGTCCTGTTCTGTACTCATGAGAACGTGTTTGTATCATGATGATCACTAGAGTAGTTAAGGCGTGAGAACTGTCAACTGAACAAACAAAGTCACATTCGCATTTATAATATTAGTTATTTTAGTTTAGTTTATGTTCGCGACAACGTTAACATTAGTTTAAGAATCGTATTATGATTGTGAAAGTAGTAATCAAGTTTATAGTTCTGAAATAGTGCCGAATTAGGTCACATTATTTAAACTTTCAAACAACAATATTGATTCATTGAAATTAAACTATTATATACGGATTTTATCGCGTTGTTTATTTAACACTCTATTACATAATTAATACATATTACATAATTCGCGAGGCTATTGAAATCAAAAAACATCCAAATTTCAATAGAGAAGATGGTTGGAATGTACCACCAGCTTGGGATCCAGTACTTCAAATAGTCAAACCCAAGAAGAAACAAACCACAGCTAGACTTCATGATACTTTGAGCTCATTCTGCGTAAATAGAAACACCAATAACTAAATTATGTTCGAGTACTTTGAAATAATTAGGTACACTGGAACATTGATACAACTACCATCTTAGTCTCCCCGTGACCATGGTTGCTGAAAAGCAACCGAAACGTCGGGGAAAGTGTAAACTTAAAAACAAATAGATTTAAAAACAAATAGATTTGATAGTTTTAATAATTTAATTAGCTTAAAATTAGTAAAGTTTAATAGTATAGTATAGTAGTGTAACAGTTTCTAAATTATGTAATAGAGTGTTAAATAAACAACGCGATAAAATCCGTAGGTATATAATAGTTTAATTTCAATGAATAACATTCGCGTAAACAGAAGACAATAAAACAATATTGATTGCCCAGAACTGCTATCTAAATTTAAATTCAATATCCCTCACAGATATCCTAGAAAACCAATTATGCTCCTACATCCTCCTTTTAGTAAGTCCGTTCTAGGCTCCAACTCGCCTGTTTCACGGCTTAGTAAGATATGTAATCACTACAGTAAACAGATAGATATATTCGGCACAACATTTCAACGATTTAAGAACCAAGTCCATAATCTTACTATCGATTAACCATCCACTAATTGCTGACCTATTCAGAGATATGTACTGTATATTATATAAGTTTTGTTTCCCCGAAACTTGGATAACTTTTGTCAATAGTTATTTTCTAAATTTGCATGTGGTGTTTACCTACATAAGGTGTGCACTTAGATGAAGCATAATACTATGTTCTGTTTTGTAATGAATGTTTTAGTGTAATAACTGCTGGTAAACCAATAAATAAATTAAAAAAATAGTGTAGTTTAATAGTGTAAATAACATCATAATATATTTTCCTAGAGTTTATAAGAATATTATGTAAAATCGTAAACATTGCCAATAAAAATGTGCATTTTCTCTCAAGTTAGGAATGTTAGGGTACCTAGGTCCTAAGGTTTTAATAAAAGTTTTCACCTGTGTATTTTATTTTGTGCGCTACGAAAGGCGCTACAAGATGCTGAAGGAATTGTATTCCTTTATAGTAGTTATAAAGTTATTACATTTTTTCTTTATACAGTGTCCGGTAATTAATGGATAACCTTGAAATGTCTTATAGTAGAAGTGAAGGCCTTTCAGAAAAAACGAAAAAAAAAACAAAAGTGCAAGTTATAATAGCATACCTAGCATACTTTTGACTGTCTATCTATTACCATAATTAGTGTTTAATAATAAAACAACAAAAATCCGATGGATTTCATTCATTTATGGTCGTAGTATACAAGAAAGTTATACTTGGTAATTAAAAGAAAAACACATATCTCAGGTAGTAGTTAGGATAGATTTTTTAAATATTTTTTTCTGAACGGCCATCAGTTCCACTATAAGACATTTGCAGGTTATCCATTAATTACCGGACACCCTGTATAAACGTAACCACAAGTTAGATTTTTAGCATAAAACGTAGAATATCTATACCTAGACCTTCCGATAGGTAAAATAGGTATCACTAGCTAGGTCTTTTCGTGCCCTACGCGGCACTGGTTATATCATCACGCTAGCTAGTATAGTTCCATAGTTATAAGCAGAAACGTGACAATTTCATAGTGAAAATTTGAAAAATAAACTTGTTTACTGGGGATTTCTGGCCGGCTCTCGTTACAGTAAAGTTCTGAGATACCTAAGCGACACAGTATCGGTCAATCGTGGGTGCCATAGATTACAATACTATAGTGGGTGCTCACGAAACCTCATCGTCAAGCCTCAAGAACCAAACGGAGCCAGCCAGAAACCTCAAGAAACGAACAGTCAAGATGTGTATTATTTGAATGACACCCGCACCGTATGACACGTTTTCAGAGCCTCCGCACCGTGACCAGTAACCGCTACAGTACAGTCCACACACCGTGTATAGGACGTCAGCGACTTGTCGGTTGTTTTCGTAACCATCACAATAGTAACCGCAACCTCGAGTTCGCACGTCCGGTACAGTTTATTATCATAAAAATATTTATACAAAAAAGGTACCAAACGTAATATAAAAACATTTAGGGTCCGTAATAAATTAGTGCAAAATAAAATTTATTAAGCACTAATTTATAGTGCTTAATAAATTTTGGGTTTGAAGTATAGAGGTAACTAATTTAACGTTTGACAAAACATATAATATGTTATAAAAACATAAATACTGATTAACACAAACAAGCAATTCTAAAGGCCAGCATAAAAATATTACTATTATTATTATTGTTTGACCGCGGTTTTAGTAAATACAAACAACAGACACGAAAACACTCGGCACAATTATTAATGGATCACAAAAATGTTTGTACCGTGTGGGGATCGAACCCGCAACCCTCGGCGCAGCGGCAGTGGCGAGGAGACCGCTTGTACACATGAGTCATGCGCAGTCAATGTAGCATGGCTCGCAATTTTTTATAAATAAAATTTCAAGAGGTAGGATAGCATTAACTTAAGCCTTTTATAATTATTATTTTGTTTACCAAATACGTAAAAACCAATGTTTCGTTAGACGACAAAACTATAATTCATAAAAGTTGGATAATATATACATAGGTATATCTAAACCCTTAGTTCCCAAAGTGGTCCAGGTGGACCCCCAGGGGTCCACGGGAGACTCGACGCGGGGGTCTACGAAGGCGTGATAAAAAAATGGGTATCCATAATTCGTAAGCGGGTGCCCACGAAAATTTATTTGCTTTCGATAGTGAAGAACTAAAATGTTGGCTTATCAATATAGGCAGATAAAATTATAAGAAGCTCAGCGACTGTTATTTGTTTAAACGTCGATCGAGGGATATCTTGAGGAGTAGGTATCTACCATTCGATCAGATTTCTAAAAAATAAAATATAATCAACTCATAGAGATTTGATTAAATTTTTCGATTTTACTTCGCGGATAAAATTTCTAGCAGAAGGGAGTCCACCGGAACCAACTAAATTTTGAAAGTGGTCTATGAGAAAAAAATTCTGGAAACCTCTAATCTAAATTATAGCGCGATAAAGCCGTACTGCACAGCGCCATCTAGGTACTCACTTTTGAACTAAAATAACTATAGTTTATTTTAAAAGACATATTATTACCTATACACAAAATAAGACAAGTAAGAAAAATACATTATACTATATAGGAAATGTTATTATAACACGCAACACTTACTTGTAGCTGTGGTAAAGTTGACTTTATGTATAATGTAGGCCACTTTTGCGACATCCATTCTTCTACAACACCTTTACCATTCAGCTTCACCATTCATTTTCCCGCCGACAATACCGCGCCGAGCCCGGAAACGTTGAATCGGTCATATAGCATTCTGCCGGGACTTTGATTATAGTCAATATAACCGGTATGTTGTTATAAACGATGTCGTCATAAACGGTTTTAACTGACCGTACTCTAATTAAAATCTAACGTGAATTACAAAATGTGTATGTTTGTGTGACAGAAGTGTTCCAAACAGACTAAAATTACAGATTTTATGAATACAGAAAAATTATAATGTTCTTTCATATTATACGTTATAAGTAAAATAAACAAAATGTAATTTTATTTTATACATAAATATATTTTCCTATTAACATCGTCACGTACATACGTCAATTACATAATATCGTCACGTGAAGTCGACAACAGAAAGAAGCAAACCGCGACCAATTTTAAAAATATTGCTTAAAACTAATAGTAAACATCGTTTCATACTTAGCCTTGTAGCGCGGGTCTTACCCTGCCCACTCTCGCACCTGCACCAGGCGCGTGCGATCCTGTGCCAAAAGATTTCGTTTTGTTGTTGTAGGAGACCCCGATCACGGTAATGTTATCTAACATTACTCTATCTTCATACAAACGCACATGTTTTAGGGCTTAAAAAACAACCATGCCCGTTTTATTTTTTATTCGTTAGGGTAAATAATTTCAAATACATGATGAGAACACCCAATGCTGAAATGCATTTCGTTTTGGAGATACGACTTCTTTTAATATTTTTTGGAAATTTAAAAAATGCTCAATATGTAAGGATTAAAGAATAGTTTTAGAAATCTACTAGCTTCTTCTTGTGCGATTTAAATAGGCAAACAATGTTTATATTTGTTGTGAGTTTTTATCTTGCATTGGAAATTATTATCTATCGAATAGGAACAGAAAAACGAATGGTTGTTTTTTAGGTTCTAAAACATACTGTGAAACGGTCGGAACGCTAGTCATACCTACGCGCGTCGAGGTCAGTCTTTTCGTACATCTCAGTCAAGGCGCAAATATTTTCCAACCTCAATTATATAAGGTTGTTTCTTTATTAAATCTACTAATAAAAAAATATAACATGATTTTTATTGAACATTTTCTATTTATATACAACAAATTAAATTATTTGAAATAAAAAATATAATATTTGCAATTACTAAACTAGAAAGAAACTCAAGTAGGTAGATGAAATTAAAATATTGTAGGTGGACAGCCCTCTCGCGTATTCGCGGACCGCTAGGCTGTAGGTAATTATTTCAAGGACAGAGCCGAGTTACAATATTGTTAGATAATATTACCGTGCTCCTATTGTACATAAACTAAGAAATGTAATAATATGTCATTCTACCGATTCGATTTACTTAAAGCAACGCTACAGAGATTCTCTAAATTGAATAAAATCAATTGTTTATCTATCTTAATAAATATAGACAGATATATTGTAAAATCTGGTTACGACGTTCCTTCCTGACCCGGGTATCGAATCCGAGACTTTTACGCAGCAGTTGCATTCACTACCGCTGTATATCCGTGGCAGTCAATATATTATGTATACCACCACGCATACTAAAATAATATGGGTTGGGAGCCTTCTGCGCTCACCCACAATGCGCGTTATATTTATAAAATATAACATAAATAAAATGAAATTACAGTCACAATCTGTTATAACGACATCCAAGGGACTTCTCATATTTGGTCGTAAAACCGATAGTCGTAACAGTCGGTGATGTTTTCGAGGTACAAAGTATTTTTATGAAGTGTTATTTTATTATTGAATGTGTGGATACATATAAATCCATAGATAGTAATAGAAAAAATATATTTTGATAAGAAAAGGACGGGCGGAGGTTTTGTTTAGCTTTGGTATATGCGCAAGACTGTCCGCACATTAAGTTTTGATTATATCTAGGTCAAAATCGTATCTAGATCAAATTTTAACTACCTATTTATTTTAGATATTCGGGTCAAGAATTGATTACTGAATACCCTCCTTCAATATGTCCAGTCTTTTACCAATCAGCCTGTATATTGTCCCACTGCTGGGCACGGGGCTCTTCTTAATGTGAGAAGGTTTAAGCCATAGTCCACCACGCTGGCCCTGTGCAGGTTGGCAAACTTCACATGTCTTCGAGAACATTATGTAGAACTCTCAGACATGCAGGTTTCGCTGATGTTTGCCTTCACCGTCGAAGCAAGCGATATATAACTATTATATACGCACATAAATTCGAAGAGATTAAAAAGAAGAACGTTCTTTTTATTGATGTAGGTACCACGCGGGCACAGCCGCACGCAATAACTAGATTTAAATATTTTTGATTTTCAGCTTACTCGGAGGATCCAATTGCTTGTAATCTTGATATTTGCTCAGCCGCGTTAGTTTGTGCATCATATAAATAAAAATAAGTTTTCTAAAATGTAAATATTACGTCATATAATCGAACTAAAATATTTTTATAAAATTTTATATGCATATTTAGTAGGTCTGAGAATCGGCTACTATCTATTTTTCATACCCAAACCCGTCAGCCGTAACGCCTCTTTTGCGAAACTGCGCAGAGCTGTGACAACGCGGCCGGCAGAAATCGTGCAATTTCTCCGTATTTATTAAAACTACGATATCTCTGAAACTACGCATCGTAGCTCGACAAACCCTATGTCATTGAAATTGTTATGAAATAAGCTATCTGATTATCTATAGTTTAGTACAGTTTTATTGTGAAATCTATTATTGATTCGAAGTTGAAAGTAGGGTGTGAGCTACTTTTTCCCAAATTTTCGTACAAGTCGTCATATTAATAAAATAAAGACATTTTTATCGAAAGTTATTATTTTATTTACATAATAACACATTATGTTACAATAATCAAGTAAAATAACAAACACCTCCATACATATTTTACACACTGCAAGCTAAACAAAAACTCGGGTCAGGTAGTCGACCCGTGCGCCGAACAAAAAGAAAGGGTATGTTTACACATTCATTCTGCGAACTTTGTGAGCCAAGCGGTTAACAATAATATCTTGTTACATAGTTTGGTAAACAATCTTATCGCAGACACAGCGTTAGCTGTTGGAATTGTTTAACTTACAAAATAGGACTCATAATGTAAACACTTGAAAAAGAGCTCTAAGAAAGACCCTTTTATAATTCTTATCACAGAGCAAGTACTATTACATTTATTTGAAATCTTATTTTACAAACCACATGATGATGATATTTACTAATGGAAAAACACAACACAAGGGCATGTTGCCTAGCAAAAACATTAACAAAATCAACAAATAAAAAACAGAAAACAAGCAATTTTAGTAAGAATTCAAAGTACATAATACAATATACAAGGTGTCCAGAAAGGGTATCGGGTATTTGTAAGTTCAATGAAACAAAAATTATTTGTATGCAATAAAAAAGTTTATTGTTTATTATTAGCATATGAATTGGAGAATTATTTGGAAAAGATGATGTTATCCAAATGATGACCGTTACGTTGCTGGCACTCTTCTAAACGGAAACGAAGATTGGCGATAACACGTTGACACATAGCTATCGATATTGCTGCCATTTCTGACCTGATGTTTTGCTTTAACTGGGTTAGATTCGTCGGATTGTTTTGATAAACCTTACTTTTAAGGTATCCTCATGCAAAATAGTCAAGCGGGCGAAGGTCGGGGCTTCTGGGAAGCCAGTTGATGTTACCCCTTCGCGAAATGACTTTATTAGGGAATAATTCGTTAACAACTTCCATTGAGTCATTTGAGTTATGGCAAGTGGCCCCATCTTGCACTTGGAACCACGTTCTTGAGTTGAAACCTGCAAACTCCTGCAACTCTGGGACCAAAAAATTTCGCAACATATCGCAATAACGGTCACTATTCACATTAATTGCTCGGCCTCGTCGATCTTCATGAAAATAAGGATCAATTATGCCTTTAGCAGACATAGCGGCCCAAACAACGACCTTTGGGCTATGCAGGGGTCGTTCATGCTTTCGTCTCGGATTCTCCACTGCCCAGTACCGACAATTCTGCTTATTAACATGACCATTCAGGTGAAAATTTGCTTCGTCACTGAACAGTATGTTGTTAAAGTTGTTAAATCGCTGCCGCATTTCGTTCGCAAAATTCAGTCAATTAGCATAGTCCGTATCCTTCAATTCTTGAACCAATTGAATTTTATAGGCTTTTAGATGTAAGTCTTTCTTTAAAATCGAATGTAAAGACGATTTTTTGATGTTCAACGCTTGGCTTCGCTTTCGGATGGATAAAGACGGATTTTGACGAACCGACGCGGCGACGCCTTAACTTCTTCAATTGTTTCTTCATCGCGAACTGAACGAGGACGACCAGAGTTTTGAATTTTAACTGTCGCACCTGTATTCTCGAACATCCTGATCCATTTCCTAATGCTATCGTCACTTGGCGCGTGGCGTGTACGATATTCCGCACGATAGAGACGTTGAGCAGTCACTATTGAATCACCATTACGATAATACGCTCGTACGCAAAATGCGCGATGCGTCCCCGAGTACTGTTCCATCGTGGCTAAAACTCCACAAAATGGCGGACGCCACGAACCCCTCCCCGCACCCTTTAGACGCCCTGTTTCGAATATGGCGCGAAAACAAATACCCGATACCCTTTCTGGACACCTTGTACTCATATATAGATACATACAAAGAAATAAATATTTATAAATATAGATACATAAATTATTGATGAAGGGAAATGAAACAGTTAGATAGACACATAGCTTTGTTGCAACCAACACAGTATGTATGCACCTGTTTCCGACAAGCTACGCACTTCCACCGCTGGCGTTGGTGTTTTGACTGAGCTCCGAATGGATACTCAGCCAAGTGGTGCAAGCGCACGTCGTGCTGCGTGTTCAGGTGCATACTCGGTGTGGTTGCAGGCTGGAAACTGGGGAGAGAGGAGCGATGTTTAGAAATAAGAGCTTTTACAAGAGAGATACGGAAGTTACGGTGAGTTAAAGAAGAAGAAGAAGCAGAAGTAGAAGAAGAACGATGAATATAAATGAATTTAGAACGGAGACGTTTAAAAGTCTCCGGAATAGTTTTTTGTACCAGACCTTTGTTCGTTTACGCTCGATAGGGAACATGGCCAACATCTGGTCTTTTTTGTCCACCCCACCCATCATGATATTGTTATCATTTATCAAGATGGGTTTGGTGGACGAATCCCGGGCTTGAGAAACGCCGTTACCATGGTATGTCGAGATCATAGCGACCCTATTGTTGTCCCTCCATACCATGATATCGACGTCTCCCGAGGTGAGCCCAGTTATCTGACCTTTGGTCATGTTCCCCTTGGTCAGACTGTGCAGGGCCTGCGGAACAAACTTACGATTGGTCCGCAGGGTTCCAACACAGTCAAAGCCCAACACCTTCAGGCGTCGAGCGAGGCATGGTGAATTATAAAAATTATCCATCCACAACGTGTGACCCTTGCCCTCAAGACCTTGTATAAGCCTTAGGACAATTGCCGGCGTGGATGCTTTCATTGGGTCTTCAAACTGCTGCGGTGGAGACCTTTGTGACTGACCGAGAGCGTGAACCTCAAACCGCCATAGGTAGCCGGTTTGAGATTCACAAATCTCGTAAGTCTTGATCCCCATCGTAGCAGCTTTATTGGGAATCAATTGGTTGATGTCCAACCAACCATTCCATTGTAGAAGACTTTCGTCCAGAGCAATGTTTTACCCCAGACGATATAAAGTCTGAAATTTGTTGTTCAGATGTGACAATATTGGCTGTATTTTAAAAAGTTTAGCCTCGGAGGCTCCCAGACTTAGCTCAAACATGTCTTGGTTGTTTACAAAATGTAAACACTTACTCAATAGAGCGAAACGATGCCCAGACATGTATGCGTTAAAGCCGGGTGTATAGAATACGTCAGGAGTTGAATTCCAGTATTCCTCGACGCGCGACTTGACCACAACCCCCATTGCAATAACCACACCGAAGTAGACGTACAACTCGTCGGCATTAGTGTCACGCCACTTGCGCATGCGACTATTGCGACAGAGGGTGTCCGCATCGAGTAAACGGGATTTCAACTGCTGAGCGTATCTATTCGTCTCCGAGGCAATGTACTCCATAAATTGCCGATCCCATATGCAAATGAAAATCTCATATGGGTCGACACATGGAGTTGTCGGACCTACATTGTTGTGCGAAAACATTTCCCGTCTCGATTCAGGTGGAATCGAAACATTCGGAAACGGTTTCCAATCAAATTCATAGAGACCCCAAGGCTGGTCCGTTGCGCTTGGGGGAACATCCAGGATGCTGCTGGTGTCCACGGGCGCAGGAGCGTCGGCTGCAGGCTGGTCGTCGGCATCATCAATGTCCAGTGGCGTGTCCCAAAAGCTTCTCCGCGCCCTTGGGACGAGGCCGACATTTATTGCTTCACCTTCGTCGCTCTCGCCAGAGTCTGGTTCGCTTCCTGTGTAATAATAGGTAGGTAAAACATCTGATGGGAACTAGAAGTCTGCCACTTGCCCCATCCCGAGCTAAAATCAGCAGTACTTACCATAAAAGAGCTGATGATACATTTCTTCATCCATCAGACTCTGGCGAGGACGAAGCATTGATGATGCCGACGATGACGCTGACTCACACTCCAAAAACCTGAAAATAAATACAAAGGAGACGGGCGGAGTCCCTTAGTTCGTCAGGCCCAACGCGGACAAGAGAGAAAATGTAATCAAATGACTGCTAAAACACACAAATGATATATGTAAAAAAAAAAGTATATTAATGGTGGTATTAAATTCATTTTAACTTTAAACATAAAATCTATCATTTAGCCTAACTTAACTTCTACAGAGTTGTTATTATATGTTCATATATTTAGCCACATGATATGCACGTTGACGAAGCCTGAGCTAGTCACTAGTAAAAATTAAACATTTAGGCTAAAATGAAATAAAGGCAACATTTCAAACATAGGAAGCGCTCTTAAAATGCCCCGACTCACCCACTCACCGACTACAACCGGCAAAGAAAATTTTTGCAATTATTCTTTGAGGCTCGTAAGTTTGCTGGTTAGTGTAACCGACTGCCACGCCTGAGGTTGCGGGTTCAATTCCCGCACAAGACAAATATTTGTGTGCATGAACATGGATGTTTGTCTTGGTCAAAAAAAGTATATATGTATGTTTATCCATTGTCTAGTACCCATAGTACAAGCTCTGCTTAGTTTGGGCTAGATGGTGTTGTATGTATGTGGTAGAATATTATTATATTATTATTATTATTTAAAAATAAAATGCCAAGCTTTGTATATGTAAAATACCTTTATAACTCGTTTCAAAACTATTCTAAGATGTATTATCTATTAATATGTAATACAGATGCAACATGTTATAGATCTATTACTAAAATTATAATCTACACACATTACACAATCGTCAGTATAAACAGACACTCTATATATACATTCTTACTTTTATACTACATAATACAACCTTACCATCCTAGTACTACACAATATCGTTACATAACTTACACAACATTAATTAGGATACATCAAATGGTGCAGCATGGTCAGCATAATAATTTATATTTAATTTTCATTAACTTCGAAATTAAAACTGGTATATGCCCAATTCAAAAAGCGATGTGTCAAGAACAAATCCATCAAATGTCACCTTTATGCAAGATACTATCCATAACACTATGTTTGACTTAAATTCTATTTCAAATGAACTGGATGAAATCGGTACAACACGATCCTATATTTGTGGCCCAGGCCAGTGTGAGAGTCTTTTGAGTAATATTAGCAACTCAATAAAAGTTCTACTTATTAATATACGGAGTGTAAACCGAAATTTCGACGAGCTTCTTGCATTCCTTAATACCATACATATCCTACCTGAAATAATAATACTATCAGAGTGCTGGCTAAGTAAAACGACAAATATTCCGCTCATAGAGACACATGAGAGTTATCACACAAAAAACAATATCAACCAAAACGATGGCGTTATTGTTTATGTAGAAGCGACGATATCACATACTATTCATGAAATACTTATTGCAGACACCAATTGCCTAATCTGTAAAATACAATCTATTGACCTAACAGTAGTTGCCTTGTATCGCCCTCCTTGTAACCGAAACATTTATAGATTTTTAAATGATTTAGACAAAACATTAACCTCAATAGCCAACTGTATAAATATTGTCATGATTGGTGATATTAATATAAATATTATACCAAATAACTTAAACTCACAGGCAAATGAATATCTTGATATGACAGCTTCCCACGGCCTCCTGCCTACTCACTCACTACCTACCCGAGATCAAAACTGCTTAGATCATGTATTATTAAAGCCAAACCTAAAAGCTACCTCTCCAGTATTCGAAACATATATAACAGATCATACTCCTGTTCTTCTAAACATTGAAACAACATTAAATCCTGCAAACAGAATTAAAAACATTATTAAAGTGGACTATACCTCTGTGTTTAGAGAAGTGACAAATGTAGATTTTAGTGACATACTGAATACCTCAAATCCCGATGTTGCGGCTGAAATGTTAGTAACAACGTTAAGCTCAATTATACAGTCACACTCAAAATCATGTAATGTTCCCTCTAAACACAGAATTATTAAGCCATGGATTACCAAGGGCTTACTACGTTGCATCCGAAATAGAGCCTCCATGTGCCAACGAATGAAGTGTGAACCTGATAACTATACCTTAAATTAACGTATACCAAATACCGCAACTTTTGCAATAAATTATTAAAACGACTAAAGCACACATATGAAAAGCATGAATTTCAAAAGGCAGAAAACAATTCGAAAGCTACCTGGAAAGTTGTCAAAAATATAATACAATCAGATCGCTCAAAAACTTCTCCCAAGGAGCTATTAAGGATAGAATCTAATGAAATCGCATCTGTAAATACTGTTAATGAGTATTTTTCTGGTATAGGTAGTGAGCTAACGAATCAGATTAACCCCAGCTCACGAAGGTATAACAATACGCCGGACGACAAAACCATTACACACACCCTTGTACTCATGGCGACGGATGAAAATGAGGTAGCTAACATTATTCGTGGGTTACGTAAGGATGCTGCTGTTGGATGGGACTCTATTCCAACACTTTTACTGCAAAAGTGTTCAACCACACTAGTCCCGATTGTAACACACATTTTTAATATGTGTATGTCGAAAGATAAATTCCCCAAATGTTTTAAAAAAGCCATTGTTCACCCAATTTACAAAAACGGGGACAGAGGCAGTGTCAACTGTAACTACAGGCCAATATCTGTATTGCCCACCCTATCAAAAGTCCTAGAGAGGCTATTGAACATTCGTCTTAAATTTTTTTTGACAAAAATCAATATTTTGGCATCGAACCAGTTCGGTTTTAGATCCGGAATGTCAACGGAGTGTGCAGTGGCCTCTTTAGTTGATGAAATAGTGGAACGCCTTGACAGTAAGGAAAAGTGCCTGGGCATCTTTCTAGACCTCACTAAAGCTTTTGACACCGTCTCTGTCCCACACCTTCTGTCAAAGATGGAGCGTCTGGGTACCTATCCGTGGCTACGCCCATCGAATATTTGAGGACTACTTATCTGACAGACAACAATGTGTAAAAATAGATTCTTCAATCAGCAACAGTGTTCCTCTATGTTTTGGTGTTCCCCAAGGCTCAGTGCTAGGCCCGACGCTTTTCCTCCTTTATATTAACTCCCTATGTAATCTGTCACTCCCCAACTGCTCAATCTATGCCTACGCCGATGACACTGCATTGCTTATCCATGGTAATAACTGGGCCGATGTATATGCCCGGGCTGAACAAGCTCTACGTGATGTCATGCTATGGCTAACAAGCAACCTATTAACGTCGAATTTAAAGAAAACGACTTATCTTACCTTTTCTATTACAAACTGTACCTACACAGCCTTCTCCTGACACTTTTACACTCAAAGCCCACTCCTGCTTCCCAAACATCCCAGTCTCTTCGTGTAACTGTCCCTGTCTTACTAGATCCACACAGATAAAATATCTTGGTATATATATTGATAATCTCATCTCCTGGAAGTATCACCTCAGTGATCTAACAGTACGCAGTCGAAAAATGATATTTATTTTAAAAAAAACTACGCCATTCTGCTGATGAAAAAACTAAGAATGATTTACTGTGCTCTATGCCAGTCTATACTAACCTATTGTATATCTGTCTGGGGTGGCGCAGCAAAAACCCACCTATTACCCTTGGAACGTGCGCAAAGAAGTATACTTAATAAGGTAATGACATTCAAGCCCTTTAGATATCCGACCGCCCAACTGTATAAAGAATGTCAGACTCTTACTGTCAGGCAGCTCTTCGTACTTGAGACCGTTACTCGAAAGCATACATCTATAGAATACAATCCAAGCTATAAAAGAAAACGTCTATCATACAAAATTTGCCAAGTTCCGAAATTCAGAACCACACAGGCATCACGGCATTTTAATGTTTTTGGCTGCCACCTGTACAATAGTAGGTATAAATAAAAGTTGTAACATCTATCCACTCATTCGATCCCAATGTAAGAAAGAAGTTGCAAAATGGCTCACGAACAAAACTTGTGCTCAAACTGAGATCATGCTAAAATTATCGTTACTCTAATTGGATCCACACACATAATTATACACACACACGTCGGTGTGTGTGTATGTGTGTGTCGACACACATACACACACACAAACACACACGAAAACACATACAAACACACACACACACACACGCACACACACGCACCTTTGCTTACTTGCACATATTTTCATAGCTGCTCACGAACACCTAATATATTTTGTAACTATTAACTAAATGTACTAATACTGCGGGAGACCTGGTACCCAAAACACAAGTTAAATCTTACATTGGGTACCAGAGTTTAACATTCTGAACTTGTCTCATTATATATTATGTACTGTGTTCATTTACTTGAAAACAGAAAACATAAATTATAATTATACTGTATAACGTGACGTAATTTGTGGAGATGAAATAAAAACATTATTATTATTATTATTATATTATTATGTATAAATATTAATAATTTTGTATATTTTACAACTTTTTACAGATTTAATAAAAACATAAAAATAAAATCCACACAAGTATATCAAAATAAATTATTTATTATATACCAAAATTAATAGTACAACCTGCTGCACATTTGTTACCGCAATAAAGAGCGCAAAGAGCTGTGTTACAAGTTGGCACATTTCGTTCTATTTTGTTCCCAACCCGTTTTTTATACAAATCATACAGCAAAATAAATGTATGCCAAATATTCATTTTGCACACTCTGATAAAAAAACACTTTATCTTTTATAAAAATTGCCATTGATATTAGACGCAAATATAAAGTTTGCGAATACAAAATTAAGTTAACACAATTTTTCTTATATAGATTGTTTACTTTCTTAGGGCCTTATTTATATCACAAAATAAACATTTTTAACACATTGCAAAAATTATATCAATCCTTATACTAATGTCTACAAAAACTGACCTTCGTCGAAATGGAAACATTGCTAATTGTTTTAAGCTACGTACGCTATTTATAACATGTATACAGTAATTAATATTCAGAGCTAGCGTTATTATGTAAATTGTAACGTTTTGAAAATATTTATTTAAACTTTGCACATTTTACACTTGAGATACAGGTTTATCTTAGTTTAGGTAAGACCCTGGTAAGTTATTATGCACCCTTGTATTAGATTAAGATTATTATACAAATCTATTTAAAACAAATGTTATTGAATAAAAAAGAACATTCTCGTCCATTCGACGAATCCATCTGTCAACCGTAGAATGGGCAAGAATGTATCGTACAGTCACTCATCGGCAAGTGACCGCCTTAAATATTTGTCGAGTTATTGACTTGGCTATAACTTCAATGCTATTGGCTCAAAATTAATTTTATTTGTTTCTGAAAGCTTATAGTTGACTTAATAGGTACGTAAAGACATTCAATGAAAACGTTTATAACATGAGTACAATTTGAAAATAAGAGTAAAATTTCATAAAAGAAATAGAATCTAATACGTAACAACAAATTCATAGAACATTGTCAATACGAAAAAAGTCAATGACTTTTAACGCGTTACCAGCCGGCGGGCAGAAGCCAGGTCCGTAGCTGGTAACCGTTAGGGTTATAATGAAACACGCAGACTGATTCAACTGAGAATATATTTACAACTTTTCACCTATCTTATATCCCATTTATTAGTCATGCAAGTTACGCTAACACTAATGTGTACAATAAACCTTTTCACCAATCAGCGACAAGTAAACAAAAATCTAACATTTACGAATGATTTCTTGGAAATCTGTTCGCGACTATAAAAGTAGTGCCACGTATAAAAGGCAGAGGAAAGCTTTGCGCGTCACCAAGACGGCCGCGATCGTCGCACGGAGCGGACGTCCCGACTACGCTCCGCTCAGTACGCACGGGCGCCGAACCAACCAAGCAGTTTCAACGCTTTAATTTAATATTTAATATTTATATTAAATATTAAATAAGAAGCTAAGGAATTGCGCCCAGGACCGTGGTCCTGCGCGGGGATTGCCTCCACTTGAGAGCCGGCGTGGTGGTGTCCTCGCCGTGTGGAAGAGGTCGGTCTGGCACCAGCGCCAAGCCCCGACCTTGACTTCACGGTGGCTGACGCCAACCACCACGCCTAGGCGCCGCGCGACGGCACTCCCACGGACTTCAAACACAGACACCAGCATGGAGGAAGCACAAGCGAAGTCCTCGGCCGAAGATCTGCAGCCCCTGCGCCGCAAAGTCGACGAAGATCGCCGACTTTGCGACACCCTTATCACTAAGGGAGTCTCGCGAGGACTGCAGACTTGGCTAGAGCTGTACTTCGCCACTGTGGATCTCCAGCTCAGTGGCAAAAAATCAAGTGAGGCCACCCCAGAGGAGAGGGCCGCGTTGCGGCTGGCCGAACTGCACCTCTCGGGAGTTTTCCCGGGGGAGCGGCCACCGCTCACTGGCACCGACACCACTGGCTCATCCACGAGCGTCGCACCGAAAAAGAGGGCACGCGAGGAGGAAGGCAGAGGTAGCCCTCCTGTCAAGCGAGCCGACATTGAGGACTCCTTGTCCGCTGAGGAAGAGGACTCCTCCCCCTGCGGCCGCTCGACACCGGAGCCCCCTACCAGCCAGGCAGCAACACCAGGCGGAGAGATGGACGTTCAGGAGGACCTCTCGTCCTCCTGCGAGTCCCTCCCCTCCACTACCGGACAAGACACCCAAAGGGGAACCCTCCCCCTCAAGGCAAGTGCAGCCGCACCCTCCCCCGCTGCACCGACGACATCGACCTCGGTGTCGGCGCAGGCGATAGAGGCAACATCATCCGCCGAACCCGCCCCAGCAACAACACCTAAGCCTACTCCAAAACCAAGGACGGCAGCCTCCATACTGGCAGCAGCGCCGACGCCGAGACCGAAGCCGACCCAGACTATCACACCCGCAACTACAACCAACGCCGCCAAGAAGCAGCCAGTCTTCGTGGTGGACCGTCTGGAGAACTGGACGGCCCACTTCAAAGCGCTGGCTGACAAACTCGGCCACGCTCCCAACGGACGACCCTACGGAAAGGGCTTCCGCTTTACGCCCAAAGATGACCAGGAGTTTCGGGTCATCCAGGCGTACTTAGATGACCTCGGACAAGAAAAGGCGCCTTACTACGCCATTGCGCCGGCCAACCAAAGGCCACTTAAGGTCGCCATTCGCGGCCTCCCCGCCGACACCCCCGCGGAGGAGATCACCACGGACTTGACTGGCAAGGGAGTGCCGGTCAAGTACGCTAAACACATCCGGGCTCGAACAGGCAGACCGGGGTGTATCTTCTTCGCGGAAGTAGAGAAATCGCCAGCCGCCGCACAAGCCGCATACGCGATAAATGAGGTGCTCCTCATGCCCGGTGTGGTAATTGAGGCTTGGAGAGGCAAGAAGGGCCCATCCCAATGCCATCGATGCCAGGGATTCCGCCACAGCTCCCGTAACTGCCACAGGCCATTGGCCTGTGTGCGGTGCGGTGACGGACACCATGCCCACGAATGCCCAAGGCCGAGGAAGCAACCCCCGTCCTGCGTCAACTGCAAGGGGCAGCACACGGCCAGCAACCCTGCATGTCCCGTCTACAAACGGGAAGCGCGCAGCCGTAGGATGGGTGGCGCTACACCCAAATCCGGCCCAGCTCAAGTAATCGCTCACCCCAACACAATCAGCGAATCCGCCCCAGCCTCGCTAATGGCGGAAGCCAACGGCCCGGCGGCCAAGGGCGCGATCAAACGCCCAAAGAAACCTAGAAGGAAGAAGAAGCAGCCCGGAACGGTCCCCCCTCCTGCGACCAAAGCGGGGGAGACTGCAGCCGTCACCTCCGCCGTCAGCAATGACGCGGAGAGGAACCAGCTCGCCGCCCTACTCTCGCTGTTCGCACAGCGAGTCAGGGCAGGCGAAATAGACACCACCGGAATGCTGCAGTCCATCCCCCTCAATGGATAAACCATTAAGGGTGGTCCACTGGAACACCCAGTCCCTGAAAGGGAAGATAGGCCTGCTACGCCTCTTCGTCAAGGAACAGCAAGTCGACGTCATGCTAATAAGCGAGACCCATCTGAAGTCATCCGCCCCCCTCAAGATCCCGGGGTACTTCGTATACCGGCAAGATGAGGTCTCGCCGGCAGGCGTAGCCTACCGGGGACTTGCTGTCCTAGTGAAGAGGTCAATGGTGCATCAACTCGTCGAGCCGAAAAGACTCAACACCGTCTACGCCTTCGGTGTTGACGTCCAAGTCGGCGGACGGGAGATGCGCCTCTACGCGGCCTATCGCCCTCCAGGGACCGGGGCTTCCACGAATTTCCGGATAGACGAGATTCGGGGGCTTCTTCTCCCCTCTACACCCACCATCATCGCGGGAGATCTGAACGCCAAACACCCAGCATGGCACTGCGCCAGCAGCGACCGCGCGGGAGAGCTTCTCTTTCGAGACGCCAGCACGTACCACTACGAGGTAGCCGGCCCCCGTGAGCCGACCAGACTGGACCCCACGGGGCACCACGCTGACAACGTGCTGGACATCATCGTCCACAAGGGACTAAAGGCCTCTCCCACGCAAGAAGTCCTGCTGGACCTGCCATCAGATCACCGACCGGTGCTACTGGTGTTCAGGGACCCCGCAGCGATGGTAAACCCACCAAGAAGAAAAACAACAAGGAATTGGGACACCTTTGTATCCGAGATGGCCCAATTCCATCGCCCAGCCATTATCCGCACTCCAGAGGAGGTCGACGCAGCCGCCGAGGAACTCTCCAGGTCTATCCAGGCCGCACTTCGAGCCTCCTCAAGCACTAAACCATACTCCGAGCGACGGGAACCCCTACCCGCACCGCTCCGGAGACTGCTTGAGGAGAAGCGGAAGGCCATGAAGACCTGGAAGAGAACCCGCCACCCTCGGGACAAGACCACATATAACCGCCTCACCAACGAGCTCAAGGCCGCCCTGTGGGAACACAGGGGAGACGCGTGGGAAAACCACTTGATTGGCATCGAGGATGACCAACCCTCACTGCACGCCTTTGCAGGCAGCTGTCAATAGAGCCCAACCCCACGCGCCCTCTGTTTGGGCAGGACGGCCTCCTGCGCTACAAAGCCACAGACAGGGCAGAGATCATCGCGTGCAGTCTCGAACAGCAGTTCACTCCACACGAGGTCCAGGACGAGGAACACACACGAGAGGTAGAGGCCTCAGTCCGGGCCTACCTCTCGTCGCCCCTCGTCCCATCAGAGGATGAACTGCTGGTGACCCCGAAAGAGGTAGCCGCGGTGATCCGACAGACAAAGCCCCGAAAAGCGCCAGGTGAGGACGGTATTCCCAACTCGGCGCTGCAACGACTTCCCCGGAAGGCACTACTGGCGACGACCCAGTTGTTCAACGGCATCCTGAGGACCGGCCACTTCCCGACCACCTGGAAGCGGGGCCGGGTTATTGTACTCCCGAAACCCGGCAAGGACCTCAGGAAGCCGGAGAGCTACCGGCCGATAACTCTCCTCTCGACGACGTCCAAAGTCTTCGAGCGGCTGCTGCTGGTGAGGATGAACCCCCACCTAACACCGAGGCCCGAACAATTTGGGTTCAGGGCCCAACACTCCACCACACTGCAGCTGACTCGTGTACTGGGCGAGATGGCCACGTGGATGAACAAGGGCGGATACACGGTGACCGCGATGCTCGACATGGAGAAGGCGTTTGACAGGGTGTGGCATGACGGTCTCATCCACAAACTGTCAACGTCCACGCTTCCACGGCGACTCATCGCGATCATCGCCTCCTTCCTTAAAGGAAGAACTTTCCACGTGGCCGTCGAGGACGCCACGTCAGAGGAGAAGACCATCCAGGCCGGGGTCCCACAAGGGAGCTGCCTCTCTCCCACACTGTACGCCCACTACACCGACGACATCCCGGTGGTGGGCACTGTAAAGCTGGCCCTCTACGCCGACGACGCTGCGTACCTATCCAGCTCCAAGAATGCAAGACACGCTGCACGAAAGATGAGCCAGACACTTGAAGCGCTCCCGGAGTGGCTGAAAAAGTGGAGGCTCAAGTGCAACGTGTCCAAGACCCAAGCAATGGTGACTGGACGGGTACACCCACCACCATGCCTCCAGCTGATGGGAGAGGAAATCCCTTGGTCGCCGACGGTCAAGTACCTGGGCGTCACCATTGACAGAACCCTGTCAATGGCACAACATGTGCAGACGGCCGCCGCGAAGGCTCAAGCAGCGCGGGCCAAGCTGCGTCCCTTGCTGTCCTCGAGACTGCCACTGCGAGCAAAACTCGCAATATACAAAACCTATATCAGGTCACGCCTCACATACGCGGGGCCGGCCTGGTATAACTTGACAGCAAGGTCGACGCGGCAGCGCCTCCAAGCAACGGAGAACACCTGTCTTCGCTGGGCGGTTGACGCGCCCAGGTACCTCAGAAACGCGACCATCTACCGGGACCTCAAATGGGAACCGATCGAGGGATTTGTGAGCAGGTTGGCCGGGGGGATGTTCGAGCGAGCGGACTGCTCAGCTCACACCCACCTGACCAACATCGCTCCCCTCCCCCATCCGGACACCACCAAGTGGTTAAAGAGGAGACTGAAACGCTCCGCTCGGGAGCTGATACCAGCTACCTCGAGCGGAGCGTCGTCACCTCTACCCCACACAGAAGGCGAACCGCCGCCCTCTCGCAGGCGGCTAGCTGGGCCTCTCCCAACGGAGACTCACCCGGCTAGCTAGCCTCGAGGGCGGATTAATCCAATGACCGGCCCATAGCAATGGGCCGCGACGAAGACCGCCTCAAGGAAACCATTCCAAGAGGCTCCCCACCCCCCACACCAGGGAGGTGAGAAGAATACACACGAGTGGGCGCGTCACCAGTGCCAATGTTGATGTCGTCGCGGCTAGACGTATGATGCTCCGTTCGATCGCCTTCGCGCATCGCTTGGTTTCGGCGCGGCTAGTTGTACGATGCTCCGTTCGATTCCAGGTTTCTCGTAAAGCTATATGTTGCCTGTGCGTATATACATACGCCACAGACTCTTTTGCACATTTTACACTTGAGATACAGGTTTATCTTAGTTTAGGTAAGACCCTGGTAAGGTATTATGCACCCTTGTATTAGATTAAGATTATTATACAAATCTATGTAAAACAAATGTTATTGAATAAAAAAGAACATTCTCGTCCATTCGACGAATCCATCTGTCAACCTTAGAATGGGCAAGAATGTATCGTACAGTCACTCATCGGCAAGTGACCGCCTTAAATATTTGTCGAGTTATTGACTTGGCTATAACTTCAATGCTATTGGCTCAAAATTAATTTTATTTGTTTCTGAAAGCTTATAGTTGACTTAATAGGTACGTAAAGACATTCAATGAAAACGTTTATAACTTGAGTACAATTTGAAAATAAGGGATAAATTTCACAAAAGAAATAGAATCTAATACCTAGCAACAAATTCATAGAACATTGTCAATACGAAAAAAGTCAATGACTCTTTAGAAGCATGTTGAAAAAGTTGTGGACGATGAACTATAATTGGCATTTAGGATACAGTGCTGAACATACCTTTCATTATCTTCCATAGCCAATAAAAATTCTCACTCATCACGTCTTCTCCTTCACCCACGTTCTTCTTGTGTCTGCAACTCCTCGAGTGTGTGCCACTCCTTCCAACAGTTGCCAAGACACAAGAAGACGTCGCAAGGGACACAGCGGAAATGAGAATTTTTAGTGGTTTTCGTCCTCGCATAACATACACGACATCTCCTTCTATTCTTGTTCCCGGGATGGTAAGACGGGTCGTGAACAATATCCCGCCTCAGCCTTGTAAGCTCCCCTACAGGTTCCTGAACCTCTTTTTGAGAAAAGCTATGCTTCTCAATTAGAGATTAAAGAATAAATTAACGAGGTACTTAGACCTCGTTAATTTACTCTGACAAATGTGTAATAGTAGGTACTTAATAGTATTAAGTATAATATTTCGAGCCAAATGTTCCTATTTGATTTAAGTTTGTAATTGTCACTTAAATTGACATTAATATTTTTATTTTTGTAGCAAAACTACCTTAAAAGCCAAAAGGAAAGGCGTAATCATTAAGTTTGTATATTTTAGTATTGGATCACTGTTTTCTAGAAATGTTATTCTATAAGAGCCTATGTGCCATATATTACTATAAGGATTAAGTGTGTTTCTATTGAGAGTAAGACTGTACTTGTAATTAAGAGACCTGATTATACGTCCTGTTGAAAATTTCTAGGTATAGGTATTGTAGTTAGAAAACAAAGCTTTTAAGAATTTATATACTAAAAGTATTCACTGTTGTTGTCTTTGTTAACATTAACAACTTCTGTACAGGTATTTTTAAATATTAAACAGTTGTCTTTGTTATTTTCTGATTTTCGGTGAATAAGTTACATTTTGTTTGATTAAAAACTTACTTTACCTAAGTAAATAAATTTGTTAAAAATTATATAAATTCTTTTATATTTCGTTTACTTCCCCTTAAATTGTTCCAAATATACCCTACACTTCACTAAAAGTTTTAATTAATGACCATACTAATTCCAAATAGCCCTAAATATAATGGCTCCATATTTTGGAGAAAATTTTGATATGAAGCCTAAGCCTAAGTTGTACAACGTAGAAGGATAGAAACACTATGAATGTAACGGCCATTTACCGTTTTATTGTTCCGAATATCGCAGAGCTTGCTCATATTAAAACAACGTTAAAATCTTTGAAAACAATGAATGATGCGTAACGATTTTCAAATAGCCCCAAAGTTGCGATAATTGGAACAGCACATTTGAAAGAGCATATCTCTTAAATTTAAATAATTATACAGTTGATATTACCAGTCAGAATTGTCAACGGTAGGATCTGTGCAAAGCAATTAGTAAGACACGGATATTAGAACAAACCTCGGTACAGTGACAATTTTACGTCAAATTGTGTACCGAACAGCCCCACTTTACGGTATATCAAAATAAATTATTTATTATATACCAAAATTAATAGTACAACCTGCTGCACATTTGTTACCGCAATAAAGAGCGCAAAGAGCTGTGTTACAAGTTGGCACATTTCGTTCTATTTTGTTCCCAACCCGTTTTTTATACAAATCATACAGCAAAATAAATGTATGCCAAATATTCATTTTGCACACTCTGATAAAAAAACACTTTATCTTTTATAAAAATTGCCATTGATATTAGACGCAAATATAAAGTTTGCGAATACAAAATTAAGATAACACAATTTTTCTTATATAGATTGTTTACTTTCTTAGGGCCTTATTTATATCACAAAATAAACATTTTTAACACATTGCAAAAATGATATCAATCCTTATACTAATGTCTACAAAAACTGACCTTCGTCGAAATGGAAACATTGCTAATTGTTTTAAGCTACGTACGCTATTTATAACATGTATACAGTAATTAATATTCAGAGCTAGCGTTATTATGTAAATTGTAACGTTTTGAAAATATTTATTTAAACTTTGCACATTTTACACTTGAGATACAGGTTTATCTTAGTTTAGGTAAGACCCCGGTAAGGTATTATGCTGCCTTGTATTAGATTAAGATTATTATACAAATCTATTTAAAACAAATGTTATTGAATAAAAAAGAACATTCTCGTCTATTCGACGAATCCATCTGTCAACCGTAGAATGGGCAAGAACGTATCGTACAGTCACTCATCGGCAAGTGACCGCCTTAAATATTTGTAGAGTTATTGACTTGGCTATAACTTCAATGCTATTGGCTCAAAATTAATTTTATTTGTTTCTGAAAGCTTATAGTTGACTTAATAGGTACGTAAAGACATTCAATGAAAACGTTTATAACTTGAGTACAATTTGAAAATAAGAGAAAAATTTCACAAAAGAAATAGAATCTAATACCTAGCAACAAATTCATAGAACATTGTCAATACGAAAAAAGTCAATGACTCTTTAGAAGCATGTTGAAAAAGTTGTGGACGATGAACTATAATTGGCATTTAGGATACAGTGCTGAACATACCTTTCATTATCTTCCATAGCCAATAAAAATTCTCACTCATCACGTCGTCTCCTTCACCCACGTTCTTCTTGTGTCTGCAACTCCTCGAGTGTGTGCCACTCCTTCCAACAGTTGCCAAGACACAAGAAGACGTCGCAAGGGACACAGCGGAAATGAGAATTTTTAGTGGTTTTCGTCCTCGCATAACATACACGACATCTCCTTCTATTCTTGTTCCCGGGATGGTAAGACGGGTCGTGAACAATATCCCGCCTCAGCCTTGTAAGCTCCTCTACAGGTTCCTGAACCCCTTTTTGAGAAAAGCGATGCTTCTCAACTAGAGATTCAGCAAGCGCATAGCGGAACTCACGATGCGCCATTGGCAATTGTCCACGCCGTTCCCGAGAGCACCCATACATTATCATACTATTCAAAATACTTACATTCATCAACCGTTTAAACAATTTCATATACCATTTTACTCCCCTCTTGCGCTCTAGCAAATACATAGAGAGTATTTGATCTTTTAGATCAATTCCTCCCATGTATTTGTTATAATCCCTTACACACACAGGCTTAACAGCTCTCTTACCATCCCTCGATCCAACGAAAGTGTCCGCATTGTGGTAGGTAGATATTATACTCACCAATTTGGAGTCCATCCACGACACGATTGAAACGTCTCCAGAGTGGCGAGATACAATAGTCCCCTTCGGCACGTTTGCGGGCAGTTTCGCGATTTCATCGGGCACATACCGACGATTCGTAAGAAGAGTCCCTAAGCAATCAAAGCCTAAACTCTTAAGGTATCGTGCCAACGATGGATTGTAAAAATTATCCATCGTGACACAATGCCCCCGATGTTCAAGGCCTTGCAAAAGCTCAAGGACTGTCTTCGTACTTTTGAGTCCTAGATCAGCACTGATTTGCATATCCGTTAAAACCTCATCCGTCTTCCCAGAGTAAATTTGGAACCGAGCCATATAGCCGGTGTCCGATTCACACAGCTCATATGACTTGATTCCAAATCGCGCAGCCTTTGACCTTATTGTCTGGACCCAAGACAGGCGGCCCTTGAATAAGGTCAAAGACTCGTCAATGGAAATGTGAGGCTTTAACTGATATAGCGAATCAAATTTGTATCCTAAATGCGCAATTATAGGGGCCAGTTTTAAAAGTCTCCGCGACAGCACTTTTGTTGAACCTATTGCCCCATTCTGAGGCAAATCCCGACCAGGGTCAGAATTGTCGACAAAATGGAGAAATTTGTTCAACAAAATGTAACGATTATAGGTCATAAGGGTCCTAAATACTGGCATACCTAGGACACCTTTTTTCCAATATTCGTCCTGTGATGTACGCGGACTGACGGCCATAATTTGAAAAATTGCAAAGAGAACCATGATCTCATCTGCGTTAGTGGGCTCCCACCTACGCAAACGAGATGATCGTCCCAAGGTTCCCTTTGCATTCAATTCTTCGATCGTCTTTTGGGCATATCGATTAGTTTCACAGACGATACAGTCTATGATATCTTTGTCCCAGATGTCGACAAAGGCATCATAAGCCGAATCGTAGTCTCTGAGTGGTCCAGGAGTAGGTCCTGAAAATTGTTCAGGAACCCCTCTGAACGACTCAAAGTCTTCGCGCCATGTAAAATTTGGCGACATGCCCAAGAGTCGATCGGTTTCGTCGTCTATACCTCTTTCAACAGCTTCTACGATATCCCTGACCGGCGCGTCCAGGGCTGCGTCGTCAGGGATATCCCTGGGTGCAGCGGCTTCAATAGGTGACGGTTCGAACTCCTCGTCCCAGTCACTATCGAAGCCACTGCCATCACTAGCATACTCTGCTAGCGGCGTAGGCATCGCTCCCGACGTTGACGGCCGCTGCAGACTCGCGTCGCAGATCTCGCACTCAGGGATGTCCAGTGCCTCGACCCTCTCCACCACGTTATCACTACAACAAATATAAACAATATCAAATAAAAACAATAACTTTCGAGCCATTTACACACAGCGCCGTCTAGTTCCAAACTGCATACATTTGTTTGCAAATGATTTGTTAAAAATTAAAAACATCACATCAATGTTTGCTCTACATACACTCCATGGAGACTGTTCATTATGATGTACAGTCACCATACACAACCACTAGACCACCGCAGCAAACAAGACAGACAACAATTATAATATTATAAATTGCAAACAACTTTTGAATCTGCGTCGACAGCTAGAAATATAAAAAAAGCAGATTTTCGAAGACTGCCACCAGGGCTCTTGTGCAACGTGACATCACGGCCCACATTGATAGAGCCCCTTGGTGTACAGTCGACCGTTATTGCTCGGATCTTCCTATAAACAAATAAAATTACTAAATCGTAAAATACATTGGAAAAAGAAAAGTAAAAAATTATGATTTCATTTACCGGGGAGGCGAAATGGCCCTCCGAGCTGCTGGCTGACTGAACTGCCCCTGGTGGTCCGATGGAGTGACCGAGCGCAACCGACTACTCCCTGAGCTCGTAGATCGAAGACGGCCGAGGCTAAGAAATATTTTACATTTGTAACTAAGAACATTAGTACCCCTTTTTGTCTTTTTTTTAAGTTGGTTAAAAGGTACTTTTTCTAGCATTCTAGCATTTAAATATGATAAAAATCAGTCATCAAGCGTGTCGTGAGCTTCTTTGCTACTTCAGTAATAATTGCAGTTTTATCGATAATTTTATCGATATTCGATTGCCAAGCGTCCGACCCTACGCGCGATAGAAACGTAGCATCATTATTAATAATTCTAATATGGCAGCCACTGAGTAATTTTAATAATGCATGATTTGAATTACAATTTTATTATGATGTAACTAAACTATAATTTAACCTGTCTGTAGACGCGCCGACGTCAGCTATAAAAACGTCACGACGTCGGCCATATGTTTACGTTATCGCCCGTTATCGCCGCGTGCCACTTGAGTGTTTATAATTGTGATTTACGACGCACTCATAGTTCGTAGAATAAAACAAAAGGTACTCCTGCGAAGCTTATGATGTCATCTATGTTGTAAAATATAAACAAGACCACTTGTGTTGAATTGTTTATATTATTAGACCGGTTGAAATGAGAGAATGTAAACAAATGGCGACTTAATGATGTGTGTTGATATAAGTAAAATTATGATATTTATTTATTTATTTATTTAGTAGGTCAACTCACAGCATATATATAAAACACTCACAATAACATTTTATACACAAACGTTCTTATATACATGCCACTTACGAGCTAACACATCATTCACATGTAAAATAACAAGAATGTTTAAAAAAAATATAAAAAATGATTACACGTATAAATTCAATATAAATGTGAACAAAAAGTATTAAAATTTAAAAAAAAAACAATGTTAATAGTTAATATTTAAAACAAAAACGAACAAATCGGTAAAATACAAAAATCAAGAAATCAAGCATACAACATAAATAACCGCATAGAAAGACAAAACAAACATAACACTTGGCAACAGTAATATTTATACAAAAAGGTTACACAAATACCTATTACTTTTTTTTTTTTTTTTTTTTTTTTTTTTACGTGGGGGAATGCTATGACGCATACCCCTCCGCGGGGGCGGGCGGAGGGATTATGTCGGACTCGCCGGGGTAAAAGAAAGATGTTAAAAGATAATGTACCTCCCGGAATACCGACTAAACCTACCACGGTGTTCCTCGACAAAACCACTATCGACGGGGCCGCGCGAATCGCTTTCGCATGCGGTCGCGACCCCGCCGAGGTTACGGCCCGCCGTATGAAACGGCAGGCCACTACACAAGAGACCTACCCAAAGGACTCACTTCATAAGATTCCCTACTGTCTCCCCCCCTAGGTGGGAGACGGACTCGAAACAGAGGCGCGCGTGGGAACACGCACGCCGCCTCTCGGACCTGGTGCTGAACGGATGGCGGGCAGGCCCACAAAGCCCGCCACCCCCAGGTCAAACCTCAGGGTGGCTGGAGGTCATCGCGCGCCCTCCGGCGCCCGGCTCTGCGGTTGGGGAGAGGGTTTAAACGCTCCCTCTCCCGCTCCGCCGCCTCCTTGATGGAAATTACTTCCTCACAAAAGGAGGCGACGGCGTTCCACGACCTCTCACTCCGGACCATAGACTGAACTACGGCCGGGAGCGAGAGGGCAATCGATCCGACTGCCGCGATCAACTCACGGCGCTGCGATGCCCAGGCGGGGCAAACCGCCAAAGTGTGCAGCGCCGTGTCCTCAACAACGTCGCGGCAGTCGCCGCAGTGGTGACAACCGGGCGTCTCTTGCCGGCGTATACGACACAGGAACTGGCCAAAACAACCGTGGCCAGTCAGAACCTGTGTCAGCCGGAAGGTGAGGGCGCCATGCCGCCTCTCCAGCCACTCCTCAAAAACGGGACTTACCGCCACGATCGTGGCGTGCCCGACCTATTACTTAACCTAACCTAATTCAAACTTAATTCAAACTCATTTTTTTAAAAGATTTCAATATTTTGTTCCGGAATTGGATCTCATTCTCATGACACACATCAGCATCAGGCACAATCTTAAGAAACGAATTTAAGTCCCTACACATTCTGCTTAAGGGTGCATTCAAACCAAGGTTAGTTCTGGACAAGGGTACAGTAAGAATATTGCAGACGGGCTTGCGAGGAGGTCTTCTGGGTACATTAACGTTTATATTGGCAGTCAAATAAGTACTATCCATTTTATTATGCAATAATTTGTGGATAAAGAGCAAACCATGCATCAGTCTCCTATCATGAAGGGAATCCATGCTGTAAAAAGATAGCCGATGCCGATACGGGCATCTAGGAGATATATTGCGAGACGAATAAGCAATATGACGGGTGAAGGCTCGCTGAATGTTTTCAATTCGTTGGGAATGAATAGCGTAATGCGGGTTCCATGCAATGTCACAATATTCAAGACGACTGCGCACAAGAGAGTTATATAGCATTATCTTTGTCCGAACGAATTGAAAATCTCTTGTGTTTCGCTTTAGGAACCCTAACATTTGAGCCGACTTATTCACTGCTTCATCAACATGCTTCCTAAAACTCAATTGCTTATCCATTACTTAACACTCCGAGATCACGCACTTCGTTAACTTCCGAAAGGGAGATACCGTTTATTTGGTAGTTTGATGTTTGGGGATGCTTCTTCTTGGTGAATTTAATGTGATAACATTTACTAACATTTAGGGTCATAAAGTTGTTGTTGCACCAATTTTGAATGCTATTTAAATCATTCTGAATATGAGAAACATCCTCGACAGATGATATCGTTTTGTAAAGTTTTAGGTTATATAATTATGTATACTGGCCCAGTTCAAAACATCGCTCCCAGGTGGTGATATACGTAAGTCAAAGCCAACGTCAGAAATCATTTATTCATTTAGGTCACAAAGTAACGTTTAACGTCAAAGGGGTGAGGTTATTAAATTTACTGAATTTACATTTATGTGAGTTATTAGTTTCAGGCAAAAGGTTGAAACTGTTCAGTTTCAGACGTAGTTAAATGGTAACGTATTAAATGCTATGTAGACTGAAGGAAAAGGAAAGGTAAATATTTTTATGTATGGTATATAATGTAACAGGAAGAGGTGTCTGAAAAGTTGACACATAGCGCCACATTACATGCTCGGCACACGTAATGTGTACGCTTAGTTTTACAAACAACGCACAGTCGGCGTTGCTTACCAGTTTTCTCCACAGGAAGAACAGGAAGTTCAGCAGGGAGGTGAAAGGTGACCTCTGTCGAAAATTTTGGAACTCCACGAACCGTCGCGATTGCGATATCGGGTCGAGATTGCAGGTGTTGTTGCAATATCTCTTTCACCAGGTCCTTGCGGAACTTCCTGTGGCTTATGTTGTGAGTGTGTTTGTAAAGTATGTAAGCATTTAATACGCTCACATTTAACAGACGCCTGAAAAACTTCTTATACCATACTTGTGTCCGCTTTCTCTCTACAGGGTACGCTGACAACATTTGGTCTTTCTTGTCGACGCCACCCATGCAGACATTATAATCTTATATAACTATGGGTTTATTTTCGGACACGCTGATCCCATGGTACGTTGAGAGCAATGCTACACGGTTTTGATCTCGCCATACCATGAGATCAACGTCTCCGGATGTGCACCCGCAAACTTAACCCATAGTCATGTCGGCCTTTCTTAAGTTATTTATTTCTGCTGGCACAAATTGCCGGTTGGTACGGAGGGTCCCAACGCAGTCATACCGTAAGGACTTAAGGACGCGGGCGAGGGCTGGAGAATTATAATAATTGTCCATCCATACGGTATGACCCCGATTTTCGAGCCCCCGCAACAAACGTAATACCAGATTTGGTATGCTACCTGATATCACCTCCTGTTGGACTTCAATATGACCACCCACGTGACACTCAAATCTCCACAAATATCCCGTCGAAGAGTCGCAGACTTCGTAGGTTTTAATATCTACTGCTGCGGCCTTGTTCGGGATAAATTGCTTGATGTCAAGCCACCCCTTCCACTGGGTCAAAGATTCATCCAGAGCGATGTTTTGGCTTAAACCGTATAAAGACGAAAATTTTAAATTTATGTGATCGACAATGGGCGCAATTTTATAAATTTTGGCTTGGGAACGGGTTAAAATATTGGAGGAAACGTTTCTATTATCGTTAAAATGGAGACATTTAGAGAGAAGCTGAAAACGCTTAAGCGACATGTTGGTGGAATATCCAGGGGTTGAAAATATATCTTTGTCGGTGCACCAGTATTCTTCTAATTTAGATTTTACTACAATACCCATTGCCATCAATAAGGCAAAATAAACGTAAAGCTCGTCTACGTTAGTATCTCTCCACAGCGTTATCCGACTTGACGGCCCCATTTCCCCTCGCCCGAAGAGTTGTTCTGCGTACTCCTGCGCATACAAGTTTGTCTGAAGCGCTATGTGCTCCATAATTGGCCTATCCCAAATCAATAGGAACGCTTCGTATGGACTTGAGATAGGATCAATCATGGGGCCGCATCTTCCGACAAACGTTTCTCTTCTCAAGTGAGGGGAAATCGGGGAAGCAGGATACTTTTGCCATTCAAAGTCGAATAATGATGTGGGCCCACGCATCAATCCATCACCAGTCTGAGCAGACTCCACAGTTTCAATTCTGCCCGCAGCTTCAGCTTCCTGTGGTGTGTCCTCAGCTGTTTGCAATAATGCCCGAACGCCGTGAGGGATTGAAAGTTGGGCCTCAAATTCTTCCTCGGACGCCGACCCTTCTTCTTCTTCACTACCTATAAGAAGTGAAAATAACAACGCCTATCACTGACTAACCAAACACAAAAATATTAATCGAAATGATTTGTGCAATGAAAAACTACCAACCGTAATTGAGTAGGCCGCAGATTTCATTCTCCCCTAAGGGACGTCGGCAAGTTTGTGTGGTTGGAGCCGCTCTCGGAGTTGTGGTCACCGCACATTCGACGTGTCTAAAGTAATTTATTTGATTTTAACAACACTGTTATTCAGCTAGAAATATACTTTTTAGGGCTTGTTCAGTTGAAAATAATAATAATACTTACGCAGCGGGAGAAGGAGGGACTGCTAAAATGTGTGCGGTCGAGGTCGATGGCTGGTCATACCTAAACAAGAAAAACTTGATGACGAAATTGAACAAATAACACACAGTTCAATCACTAACGGCTCAAGCTGGAATAGTTGATAATTGGAGGGCAGATGCCGCGGCCTCTGGCGAAGCAAACTCCAGAAAAAATACACTTGAGAGTATATACGACACAGACATCCAGACCAAGACAAACATCCATGTTCATGCACACAAATGTTTGAATCGAACCCGCGATCTCAGACGCGGCAGTCGGTTGCACTAACCACTACGCCATAGGGGCCGACAAAAGTTGTACCACAGGTCGGGAGCGCGAAAAACATTTCATCTAATTAGGCCTCGCGGCAGTCGGTTTTTTTTTCTTTGTATTATTAGGTATGTCTACAATCCGTAAAATGACATCGTAAATTCAAATTAAATAAAACACAACCTATGTTCTACAAAGATTTTGACTTTTCACATTGAAAACATTTTAGAAAGCGTATCCATACTCTTTCCAATTAGCACCGATCAGCCATATGACATCATCATGACGTCACGCGGAAATATTTCATCGCGACTGGCGCGAGGCCCATTTTGGGATGCCAATACCATCGTTACGTATTTACTTGAATAATTATTAAAGTGCTCTCTATTTAACTGTAGCAGTAACATATATTAGATTTAAACACAATACAAAACAGGAAATACATAGTTTTCATACATTTTTGTGGTAAAACTATGTAGGAAAGTTTTTGTTAAGGCGGTCGGGAGCAAAGTAATTTTACTTCTGATGAGATTTTGAATACAAAACACACACACAAACAAAAACAGAAAGTATTTAACAATAGATTACTTACCCAGACATCTTCTTGTAAGTAGAAACAGATGTAATTTACAATTGATTGCACTCAAAACTCACTGTTAACACGAGCGTAACAAAGGCAAACTTACGCACCAGCCGTTACAGTGTCCACAGTTTAAAAATTCCGCTTGCTTGCTAGCTTATTCTTTCCCGTACGCATTAAATAGGTGCGAGTAAGATAGACTAAACATTGTAACGGTTTATTTAGCTGTGTACGACGCCGTGACGATCGTCCCATATTGGGATGCTCGCCAATAGAGAGGTACGAAAAATAATAAAAAAATCTAATAGTATTCTTCGATTTATACCTATTTACATATTTTTTTAGTAATTATGGACCTTGTACCAAGAAAACCTTGTAACTTTTGAACCAAAAAGGCTACGGTGACCACATACCATCAGGTAGACCGTATGCTTGTTTGCCACATAAGTTGTACAAAAAAAAGAAAAATCACAAAGGGAGGATCCTCCGACCAGGCTGGGAGATCGTGCCTGGCGGGCAGTAGCCCTACAGTTGACGTAGGGAACTTATACATATACTTAGTCGCTGTGTAAACTTCACTTGCGTGATTCAGGTTTGTATGGCGAAGCGCGTATTGTGGACAGCGCCATCTGTTGTCAATTGTCGGAACTTCTTCGTTTGTGTAGTGAAGATCTGCTTTACAAAAACCGTTGGGTATAGTTATAATCACAGGACTTACTCTTCATCATCTTCACTGGACACAACAAAAATACATACCTCTTTTTTAAAAAGCTTCTTCTGAGCAGAATGTTGTCCTGTCGCGGAGGACTTTAGTAACACTCTAACAACGGACACAAAGAACACACAGTTTCGGAACTATTACTTGTCGATCACATATTTTCTTTTGCTTCGAAGTTTAAAATAAAAGCTAGTAATATCTCTCACCTTAGTTCTAGAGGCTGTTCTTCAATATACAGCCTACTGCTCAACTGCTGTCGACCTCGAGAATCTGTCACGACAATCTTGGGTACAGAAGACAAGTCTTCAGATTGAGTCTGGAGTTCTGATATGCGGCGTTTTCTTGTCCTCGTTGCACTTCCTTTCTTCCTGCTATCCTGGTCTGCTTCTTCCAAGATCTCGAGAACAGTGTCTTCAGTCACGCTGGTGGCTTCAGCAGTTCGTTTAAGGATATGGGATAAAGGATTCAGGTCACAGCCGTCGCAGGATCCAGTCTTTACCTGCTCATATTCTTGGTGTAGGTAATGGTATACGCTGGTGATGAGAAGAGCACCCTGGAGAAAAGATATAAACTGTCAGCTGTGCAATTCTGCGTAGTCTTACTATTAAGAGGAAATGCGAGCAATGCGGGCCAAAACTAGTAATGTAAATGCAAAAGTTAGTTTGTCTGCTTGTTACGCTTTCACGCCTTAACTACTCGACCAATCATCATGAACTTTCGAATATACGTTTCAGGGGAACAGAAAAGAACATAGGGTACCCTTCATCCGGAAAAAGTAATGTAACCAATCTAAACTCAGGCGCGTGCGCTTCATACCAGCAAATAAGCACTGCATACCCTAGTCCGCTGGCTTATGTAAATCTATATAATCGAAATCTATTTATTAAATACTACAATATAATATACAGATATACACACAAAAACATTTATAAATGAAATGTAGTGCCCTCGCAGAGGTTTTGGGTAGGGCGTGCATACTCTACCAGAAATCTTTGTGCACGCCCGTCTAAACTAACCTAACCAACATTTATGCGAGCATAGTCGCGGGCAAAATCTAGTTAAGAATAATAAGTTTTGCTTACTTTTGCTCACAAGTGGGCCGTCAATAGGAATGACAATAATACTTGCCCCCTAACAACATTCCAACCATCACAAAAACCAGAACAATTTGTCAATACCATGGCCTTTATATAATCATAATAATATTCTCTTAATGGAGACTGGCCAACTACGCAGGAGATACAGTGCACGAGTGTGTGCGCAAACACAAGTGCACTCTCTGTTACCTAACTCTCATGATCCGATGAGACGGTAATCCGACACGACCGGAGAGAGATCAGGCGCAGGATCATCGGCTTTACGTGCTTTCCGAGGCACGGAGGTGTCTAACACCGCTATCTTTCTAACACCGGGCTGCTATTGAGATTTCTTAACTGAAAAACCCAGTAACTTTTTGTTGGCCCGACCCGGGATTCGAACCAAAGACCTCGTGCACAGCAGTCGCATTCACTACCGCTGCGCGGCGGAGGCACATGGCCTTTATAACAGATACTATTAATTAAAATAACAAGAACTATCTACATACCTCCTGTGTTACAGTAGACTTAGGTGCTGTCACTTGTGAAGTTGTATTTTCTGTTGCATTTAATGATGGCTCCACTTCTGATTTAGGCTTTTGTACTGGTCGATTCAATGTAGGCTCTGCATCTGAGGATTTTATTTAGTTTACATTTTTGTATTCAGTGATTTAAGTATGAAGTGGTTGTTGTAGCGTCAGAAGTGTGCGGTGTGAGCAAGAGGAAGAAAATGATAAAATCAAAGAATGCGTGGTGGGATAAAGATGTGCAAGGGGTAGTACGTGAGAAGAAGCACGCATGCTTGGACTGGCTATCTGTCAGAGCCAATGAAAGAGTACAAGAAGCAACGAATGAGGATGTAAATGAAGCTAGGAATAAGTTTATAAGAATGAAGAAGATAGTGAAAGATGTGATTAAAAGGAAAAAAAAAGGAAATGAAAGATGAGCTTCACAGAGGATTATCTGAAGATTTTCGGACTAACGCAAAGTTTTCTGGAAATCCATTCGCTCGGTTCGAGGTAAAACCCTAACCACAGAGCTGAAATCGATCAGAGACAAGAATGGAAGTTTACTGAATGAAGAAAATAGCGTACTAAATCGATGGAAGGAATATTTTGAAAGTTTATTTGAAAGAGAGGAATGGCAAGGGCAAAGTTTCGAAATGAATGATAATGATAATGATAAGAATGATGAAAGCCCTATTAGTATATATGACATAATGAAAGCATTGAAAAGCAGGTAAGGCTGGTGGTTATGATAGGATTACAATCGAAATGCTGACAGCTGGACCGGGTCTCATTGTAAATCAGTTGTGCCGCCTTTTTAACTTGTGCTGGAATACCGGCCGTGTACCTAGTGATTGGTGCAAGGCCGTCATAGTACCTTTATACAAGGGAAAGGGCTCACAGCAAGATTGCAAAAGCTATAGAGGCATTAGCTTGCTCAGCGTCGTCGGTAAATTGTATGCGAAATTGTTAATTGAAAGGATTGTGAAAGTAACCGACGAGAAAATATGGGATGCACAAACGGGATTTCGAAAGGGTATGGGATGTACGGATCAGGTCTTTTCCTTACGGAGCATAGCCGAGAAAGTTTTGGCCAAAGGTCAAAAGGTCTATTGCGCATTCGTGGATCTGGAAAAGGCTTGTGATAAAGTGGTGAGGAATGAACTTTGGTCGGTTTTGTCCATGTATAGAGTGAATAGTAACCTCACACGAGCTCTGAAATCTCTTTATGACGATTCCAGAGCTTGTGTTAGGATAAATGGGACTTACACAGAATGGTTTAACATCGAAAAAGGTGTTGGACAAGGATGTGTAGCGTCACCCTGGCTGTTTAACCTATACATGGACAATTGTTTGAAAGATTTAAAAAATTGTGAATGGGGATTAAGAATGAATGAGTTACTTGTCAAATGTCTACTTTATGCCGACGACCAAGTAATACTTGCGTCATCGGCGGAAGAGTTACAGGCGATGGTAACTATTATGCATGATGCTTGTGAGAGTAAAGGAATGAAAATGAATGTAAGCAAGACGAAAGTAATGGTATTTGAAAGGGAGGAGTGCATGACGATGTGCAATATTATGATTGATGGAGAACAAGTGGAGCAAGTGAAAGAGTTTGTATATTTGGGTACTTTGTTTACAAGGGCTGGTACACATGAGGGAGATATTGAAAGAAGAACGACTGCTGGCAATAAAGTGAATGGCGCTCTACGCGCTTTTATGAGCAGGCGAAATGTATCCGAAAAGGCACGTTTGGCTGTTCATAGAGGACTATTAGTGCCTACACTTATGCATGGAAGTGAAAGTTGGGTATGGCAAAAGAAGCATGAGAGCTGAATAAATGCTGTAGAAATGAGAGCGCTGAGAAACATATGTGGTGTGACTCTGAAAGATAGAATAAGGAATAGTGTGATTAGAGAGAGATGCGGCATAAAAGTGGATATAGTGACGAGAATAGAAAAGGGTATGTTAAGTTGGTTTGGGCATGTAGAAAGAATGGACGAGAACAGACTGACTAAGAAAGTTTATAAGGCTAGTGTGAATGGAACAGTCGCAAGGGGAAGACCTAGGCGAACGTTTCCTGATCAGATCGGAGACGTTCTGGATAAAGGCCAGGTTAAGAGCACCTTAAACCGGCGAGCGTGTATGAGTAATGTTATGAAAGTGAATGAAGCCAGAGAAGTGTGTCAGGATCGTAGCAAATGGAAATCCGTAGTCTCTGCCTACCCCTCTGGGAAAGAGGCGTGAATTTATGTATGTATGTATGACAGCCTTGATATATATTCTATAGAAAAACAAGATTTACACTAAGTAATAAAAATATTGGACAACATAAGTTTGTTTGGGTTTTTCTGTTTTCACCCATTAGAAAAATGGATTATAATATATTTTATTTAAAGTCACACTCAATAATTCTTATTTCCATAAAATGACTAAAGTATCTCTTCTTGAAAATATCATTAAATTAATAAATTCTCTAATACTATAAAAAGAGAACACATTTTGTGAGCATATAAATGTGAAAATTCATTAATTATTTGAAAGCTACATTATTCCAGATGGCCATAGGTTAAAACAATAAACCAACCAACACCGCAGCTACTAGATGCCATACGTCATAGTTGAGATGAAGCGTTTGGATTGTCTACACATCTCATGCGACCATACGCGCGGGCTATTTCTTTGGACCATATAAAAAAAATATTTAATTATAGATTATCAAGAGCTAGACGTTACATTGAATCAACCTTTGGAATAATGGCTAATAAGTTTCAATCATCCACTTAACGTTTTCAGGGAACGTGCCATTTGTTTCATGAAAGCAATTTGTATAAAGCATATTTTTTTACACAAAAGAGACGGACTCTAATAAATAAAGTCATATTAAACAGTACAAACATACCTTTTGACGTTTTTTCTGTGTCACCGCCCCCGTGCCGACCACCGCCGCCCGCCATCGCAGACGATATCATCGCCATCTCAGATGATAACGCCTTCTTAACATCCAGCCGATGACCCTTCACTTTGTGATTCGGTTGCACTGAAAATGATAATACAACATATTAAACAATCATATTGAATAGAATCTATTCTCTTAATATTTTATAGTAAGTTAGCCCAGGTGCATAAGTGTTCGGGCACGCCACGATCGTGGCGGTAAGTCCCGTTTTTGAGGAGTGGCTGGAGAGGCGGCATGGCGCCCTCACCTTCCGGCTGACACAGGTTCTGACTGGCCACGGTTGTTTTGGCCAGTTCCTGTGTCGTATACGCCGGCAAGAGACGCCCGGTTGTCACCACTGCGGCGACTGCCGCGACGTTGTTGAGGACACGGCGCTGCACACTTTGGCGGTTTGCCCCGCCTGGGCATCGCAGCGCCGTGATTTGATCGCGGCAGTCGGATCGGTTGCCCTCTCGCTCCCGGCCGTAGTTCAGTCTATGGTCCGGAGTGAGAGGTCGTGGAACGCCGTCGCCTCCTTTTGCGAGGAAGTGATTTCCATCAAGGAGGCGGCGGAGCGGGAGAGGGAGCGTTTAAACCCTCTCCCCAACCGCAGAGCCGGGCGCCGGAGGGCGCGAGATGACCTCCAGCCACCCTGAGGTTTGACCTGGGGGTGGCGGGCTTTGTGGGCCTGCCCGCCATCCGTTCAGCACCAGGTCCGAGAGGCGGCGTGCGTGTTCCCACGCACGCCTCTGTTTCGTGTCCGTCTCCCCCTTTAGGGGGAGACAGTAGGGCTTTTATTTCGAGTAAGTACCTATCTTGGGTAGGTCTTATTGCGTAGGGGCCTGCCGTTTCATACGGCGGGCCGGAACCTCGGCGGGGTCGCGACCGTATGCGAAAGTGATTCGCGCGGCCCCGTCGGTAGTGGTTTTGTCGAGGAACACCGTGGTAGGTTTAGTCGGTATTCCGGGAGGTACATTATCTTTTTAACATCTTATTTTACCCCGGCGAGTCCGACATAATCCCTCCGCCCGCCCCCGCGGAGGGATATGCGTCATTGCATTCCCCCACGTTAAAAAAAAAAAAAAAAAAGGTGCTTAAGTGTTAGAAATTGCGCAAAAGAAGATATTAAGGCCTCCAGTGGGTTCGATTACTAGATCTGAGGTTTCTGTATGGAAATTTTCACATGGGAGAAAATAAGTGTCAAGTCCTATTACTTGGGACCGAAAGGTATGTGGCAAAATAAGGGTTTAAATAGTAATACACCTCTGCCTACCCCTTGAGGAATATAGTGTTTAAGTGATGGCCTGGCAACCGCTGGTAATATCTTGACAAAAAAAAGAATATAATCACATAGACTTACAACATATTCTATCGACTGGATCATAGTCATCAAACTCAACAAATCCAAATCCTCTCTCCTTCCCTTTATCTTTCTCAGTCACTAAGCTCACTGATATGATATTTCCGTAAGAGCTAAAGTACTCTTTTAAGTCGTCCTCTTCGATCTCCTGTTGAAGGCCTCCAACAAACAGCTTCTTTACTGTAGCCGCGGCGTCAGGCCTTTTTATTTCTTCCCTAGGCACTGCCCGTTTAGGCTCTACAATCCTGAAAATGGATAAGTATGTGGAATTCTGAACTAATTACACTATTAAAAGTTGATTTTATCCCACCCGTTGCACTCTCCCCCAATGTAAAATCTCTTCAAATACGACTAGATCAGCTTAGCTAGAGGTGTTAACAAGAATACTAGCGATTGGTAAATTAAATAGATTATATTTAAAAATATAAGAAATGTTTATGACAGCATGTCAGTCTAAGAGGCTGTTCGTTTGATTGAAATACACTCAACAAAAATATCTTACTTTCCTTAAATTTGGATATTAGGTCCTCTGCCCCTAGATGGAATATAAAAGTGTTGTACTTAGTTATAATGTTACAGTTAGTGCTCACCTTCCATCTATTTTGTGTGGCCTGTTTTTCTGTGCATCGTCTACCATGTGCGCCCGTGAATATGTGATGAAACCGAACCCCTTTGACCGTTTTGTCTGGGGGTCCTTCATTACTACGACATCCACTATTTCGCCCCATTGCTCGTAAAATTCTTTTAACGAGGAATCATCAGTCCGATAATCAAGGCCGCTGATAAAAAGCTTCCGTAGATGCTCTGGTTCCTCCTGCAAAATAGATTAAAATAATATCAGCCCGGCTATCCTGTGTAGGGCTCCAAACATGTCCAGTAGGGGTTAGCAGACTTAATACATCTTCGAGAACTTTATAGGAAACTCTCAAACGTGCAATTTCTTAAAGATACTTCATTCACCGTTATAGTGACGATAATTAACTATTTATTATGCACATAACAGAGCTATGCGTCTTGGAAACTTTATTTTTTCTTTTTTTTGTGCTTTCCAGGATAAATGCTTTATGTACTGTCCGCCGGCTAGGGGACGGCACCGGCGGGATGTATGGGACTCCCAGCATGAAGTGCTGGTATACCCACTAAAAAACCTGGGGTGTTCCCTCTCTCACCCAATGCGTCTTGGGTCCTAACTCAAGGCCATGGCAATGGTCTCCCACTTAGCTAGCGCTGATAATTAACTTATTAAAAAGTACAACATTAATTTAATGTTGACTTTGTCTCACACCTGATTGATTTACATGTCAGCAGACCACCACAGCTTCATTCACAATTTAACATGATGTCTAGCGCTGAGAATTTTCTGTAAGTACATCCATTTGATAAATTAACAATGTTAGTTTTCTATTCGCACTAACAACGTCTTTTTGTTATTATACTTTAACTACTGTATCATTTAATGATGTGCAGTTTCTTTGTACCTCATTCACACAACATTACGCCTGTTCATTGTTTTACTGTATACCATCCACTGGCAACATTTAAATATGACATAAACAAGGATAATTTTGAATAGATCACTATTCCCACGTCTACCACAGGTACTAAATTAGCTCAGATTGTTTTGAAGTGCCAGCCTCACTCGTATACTGTAGGTTGAGTTCACCTTTACAGAATGACTCGTGTGTGACACAAACTTGACAAATTCTTGTGATTTTTTGCTTTATCACAGAGTTTACACAATAATCACTTTATGTTTCATTTTTATGTTAGAATAAGAAGGAAAGTAAATATTTAAAAAGAACATGTTTATTGTATATATTTTATTAGTTTGCCATCTAACAGAATAACATTTATACAGCTTAAATGTCTACCCAACCTACTTGGATAATGCCTTCACTAATTTGCAGCGACCACACAGCCCCTAGACGCCTAATAACAGGCGAGCGATGTCTGTCAACACATATGACTTGAAGATCTAATATAGGTCGCCACTCGACAATATCGAATTAGTAGCGACCACTTCTATGAGCCGTAAACACTTCTGCATCAGTCAATTATAAATTGGTAAAACAAATATTATAATGGCCCCTTGTACAATACGTTTATGTGGTAACAACAGCCAGACTTCAAGTTACCCGAAAAATGGCATAACATTTCATCGGTAAGTTAGTAGTAACATAATCATAATTAGATTTATCTTCTGATTTTATTTATCGGAGTTCATTTTCTACTGGTTATATTTGTAGGTGAAAACTGCAACAGCACAAATTTTGTCGCGCTCGTTGATGTCTTTGGTGTTTTGTCTCTTTCTTTTAAAAAAAATTGGCAACACCGCCAAGTTGTAAACATTGGCTCCGCGTATTAAAATATTTTTTCTGGCAAAATTAAATGAATATCGATATTATGTTATACCATTGAACTTAGAATTTAATGATTACTCAGTGATATTGTTTTCTATCGTATCAACAAACTCTTTGAACAGTTATATTTGGAAAAAAATACTGTGTAAAGTGACAATAATAAACAGAATGATAAGTGCAAATGTGTTTCAGTGACAATTAACGGACAATATCAGTGCAAAACTGTTTTAAACTAATATTATAAGTGCCTGGTTAACATTATATGGTCCAAATAAAACTTTGTGTACATTTAAACTCGTTACCTTAATTCAAAACTTTTACATTTCTAACTTTGACTTCAAATCTGACAGTGCTACCAACCTACGCCCACTATTTGGCAGTGCGTTCCAGTTCCGTGTTAAATCTTTGACTTTTAGCTTCTTGGGCCAAACTAACCACCACGGGCTAAAATAACCACGGGCAATAAAGAAATTTTATAAAGTTGAATTAAATTTAATTGACATGAATTTCTTGGAAAATATAACGTTCCGTAGAACGCGCACTCATTCAGAACCAATTGACAACAATTTAATACAACAAAGTCTTGATGGTACAACAGCAAGCATGCCAGATTTGTCCGAGGATGAAGAGAATGAACAAATAAATATATTAAAAACCGAGATTGAACATCTGAAATCACAACTACTTAGCGCACATAAAGAAATTGAACTATTGACTTTGGAAAATAGTAAATTAAAAACAAACATCGAAGATGTAAATAAGAGAAAGGATCTTTATAAAAAAATTGCTAGCCCAATGAAACAAAAAGTAACACCTTCAACGTCATTGAAACAAACATCCGCAGAGATTAACTATACTCCAATTGTCACTACTCCTCAGAAAAATAAACAGAGATATAACAAACAGACACAAACAGAAAGCTTAGAGATATTTAACGAGACTGGAAATGCCATAGAACAACAGATAGAACAACACAACAAAAACGGTATCAACTTACATACAACAGGAGGAAAGAAGAAAAGAAAGATATGCATCGTCAGCAATAGTAACAACAAAAATCAAACTGTAGATGTATTAGATGACATAGGCTATGGAAAACACTTTGAATACTATCACTACCTGTTAAAAAATTATAGTCTTAAGCAATTGCTTTCAAACATTCATGTTAAAGTACAGCATTTTAGTTTATATGATTACTGTATTATTATGATTGGGGAACAAGATTTTAAAGATAATATAGAAGCAATGGAAATGGTCAGAACTCTACGAGAAACACTTAAAACTCTAACTAATACAAATTTTATCATATGCTGTCCCACATATATTCAAGGTGCTTTAATACACAATTATAAAGTAGAATTATTTAATAACTTGCTGTATTTACACATCGAAAACTATAATTATGCATATTTTGTTGATACTAACCGCGACTTACATTCTGAAACATTCTCATATAATGGTGGTAAAATTAATAAACTCGGATTACAAAGTATATACAAGAATATTTTCCAACGTCTCCTTGTTGATATAAAAAATTACCCAATGGAAAATGACCGTGGCAGTCCGATAAAATCGCCAGTAAATACACAACAGTCATTTTTTCGTGCCATTATCACTCAAAAGAAAAGGAAATAACATATCAGGATGCAAACAACAATTTATATTACTACATCAGAATATAGCTGGAATATTGAATAAATTAGACATATTTGAGATAACTATTTTAGACTTGGCGAAAAATATAGGCGCTATAGATTTTATTTGCTTAAGTGAGACTTTCATAAAATCTGGCCATGAAAGTAATCTGATACTCACTAATTATATGCTTGCTGCTAGTTACTCCAGAGGCAACAAAAAACGGGGTGGTACGTGTATATTGGTAAAAGAAGGACTACACTTCAATCCACTATCGATTGTTACTGAATTTATAATTGACTTCTGTTTCGAAGCATGTGGCATCGAAATATTATACTATAATTTAATTATAATTTGTGTTTATAGAATTCCAGATTCTGACATATCAATATTTTTTAAAAATCTATAATTATTATTACTAAAACTTACATATAACGATAAAAAACATATAGTCATTTGCGGCGATTGGAATATAGATATGATAAAGGATAACAAAAATTCAAAACAATTAATATCCATTTTAAATAATTTTAACATACAACCACATATTAAAATACCCACCAGGAAAAATACTTGCTTAGACCAAATAGCTAGTAATATACAAAAAACTGATTTTAAAAGTAATATACATAATTTAGCCCTTTCAGACCACGAGACCGCCCAGACGTTAACGTTCTACAGTCATAGAAGTAATATCAAACCAAACACAATAAAGTTTTGGTATGAAACAAACAGAGACTATAATGAGATGAATATCGGGAAATTTCAACAATGTCTATCCGCTTTAAGTTTTAACGAAGTCTATCAAGAAACAGACTGTAACAAAGCTTTTGATGAAAAAAAAAAGAGCAATAAATTAATAAAAAATAAATGGATTAGCAAAGGTTTAAGAATATCATGCATTAAAAAGAGAGCTTTATATTATTCGTATCAACATGATGCCATAAGTAAAAATTACAATAAGAAAATATATTTAAAGTACACGAAAATCTTAAAAAAGTGCATTGCTAACTCCCAACGAATAAACAACAATACTTATTTTTATAACTGTAAAAATAAATGTAAAGCCACATGGTCTATTATTAAAAATAATTTAAACAATCAAACTACGAGTAAAGAAATCAAAGAATTATCTATATTAAACAAAATAGTTGAAGATCCATATGACATTTGCAACCATTTTAATAATTATTTCATCGACCTAACACGTACAAATAAAAATATTGACTTAAATAATATTGACATTGACAATAATTTAGATAGCTTATTTTTGACTCCAATAAATAATACTGACCTTATAAAAACAATTAAATCATTAAATGATACAAATTCTACAGGATATGACGAGGTAACGACAAAAATAATTAAATTAAGTGCAGAAAATATATCTCCTGTACTCAGCCACATAATTAATCTTTCATTTGTAGAAGGTACTTTCCCTTCTAGATTAAAAGAATCTATAGTAAAACCATTATTTAAAAAAGGTAATCATGCTTTAATGAATAACTACAGACCTATTACGTTAATACCAATATTTGCAAAAATTTTCGAAAAAGTAATGCATGATAAAATATCTAGCTTTACAAATAAATATAATGTCATCGTAGATAGCCAATTTGGATTTAGAAAAAAATGCTCAACTTCCTTAGCTTGCTTTTCTTTAGTAAAATCAGTTACTGAGGCGCTAAATAATAAAATGGCCGTAACGTCAATATTTTTAGACATGAGTAAAGCCTTTGATTTTGTATCACATAAACGGCTATTATACAAACTAGACAAATATGGCATAAGGGGTAAAGCACATGATTGGCTCGAAAGTTATTTATCTAATCGCAAACAGAGGACTGTAATAACAAAAATTGAAAATAATGTTAGGGTGACATATAGTTCGGACAAAAAAGATAACAATAGAGGCGTCCCACAAGGAAGCGTACTAGGGCCATTATTATTTATCTTATATATAAATGACCTTAGGAATGTATTAAATCATGAATGTATACAATTTGCTGACGACACAACTTTGACAATAAAATGTTTAAACAAAATGGACTTAGAAAGTAACATAAACAGTGAATTAACAAGAACAATAAAATGGTTAGAGGACAATAATCTACAAGTTAATATTGATAAAACTAAATTAGTTCACTTTCAAACTCATAACTCGACATTCATTCCGACAATAATACGACACAACAATTCTATTCTACCACCTGTACAATCAACTTTATTTCTAGGCATAGTTATTGACAACAAATTGAATTGGAAAGAACATGTTGACAGAGTTTGTACTAAGCTTGATAAATTTGTATTTGCTCTCAGAAAGCTAAGATTAGTATCTGATAAAAAAACTGCCAAAAGTGCTTATCATGGATTTGTTTCATCTGTATTACGCTATGGATTGACAATTTGGGGGAATTCTGTTGACATAAATAGAGCATTTATTACGCAAAAAAAATGTGTTAGAGCCATAAGTGGAGCAGAATATTGGGATCCTTGTACTCCTTTATTCAAAGAATTAAAAATTCTGCCACTTCCATGTTTATATATTTTTGAAATTTGCTTATTTGTGAAAAAATACTCTTACTTGTTCCCATTGAACGAGCACATATCAGCACGGCTACATAAGAGAAATCCTGGAAAGTTACAGGTACCTTGTCAGAGATTACATTTATATAGCAGAAATGTATATTGCATGGCAATCAAAATTTATAATAAACTACCGACAGAATTGAGAATATTAACATATAATAAATTTAAAAGTGGAATGTTTTCATGGCTCTTGGACAAATGTTTTTATTCAGTGAACGATTTTCTCAATTATAAAGATTGACGTTACATTCTGTTTATATTACAATTTTACAAATTCAATTTCAATTTATGTTATTATAATTGGACATTTTTTTATTTTATGAAACTGACATTTATATAATCCGTAGTCTATAAGTATTTGTACGCCGAAAACGGTAGAATAATTTGAACATTGTAATAAATTTAAGATCCATTGTAACATTATTCTGACAAATAAATATTATTATTATTATTATTATTATTATTATTATTAAACATATTTTTTTCTCTATCTCTTTTCCTCTAAAATTTGGTAAACATAACTAGTGATGCACCATATTCTCCTCTCTCCAGTCTCTTTTTATTTTAATTGTATAATTTCTTATTTCTATATATTATAATTGTTAATTGTATTATCCATATTTTGATAATGTTCTGAATGATATTTTTTTTCTTATTGGCATGATTTTATTTAAATTTATTTAATTAATTACTGTTGTTCTCTTAGATCCCCTGTAAATATTGAATTATGACTGATCCTTTTATGTTTATATTTTTATCTTGTATACATGTGACTCATATTTAAACAAATAAAAGTATCTTTATCTTCTATTATTAGTATGACTGAGTAGTCACCAATGTTGCATTTGTTAGCAGCAAAACAACATTGACTGCTTTTAAATAAATTCTTTATTCTTATAAAGTTTACAGTCTTAGTTTCGCAGAAACAGTTTTCTTTTCATTTTGCTTTGAAAAAACCATATAATGTATTTAAATGTATATAGAGTCAAAACCGGATATAATGACATTGAAGGGACCATATAACTTTGGACATTATGTCCGATAGTTGTTATAAGCAATATACACAAGTATGTGCCTAGTTATATTAATTGTCATATGTGTGTTTATAATTTATAAATATGTACCTTTATGTACTATGGGTGTAAGTTATGCTTATGAACATGTTTTCAAATAAAATGTTGCATAAAGAAATAAAATTGTTTATTCTGAAAAAACTTATATACTTATACCTATTAAATGTAGTCCATAAGCTGTACTCAGCTTAAAATATTACTTCATAGATTGGAATAAGTTAAATGTTTAATACATAACTAAATTGTTCGTATTGTTTTGTTTATTCGGTTTCGACTGTACATAGTTGTGTGTTTAGTGTTAGAAACCTGTCTTAAACACAAATTGTGAACCACTGCAATAGGTTAAATTATTTTGTGACTGTAATTAGATATAATTAAATGTCAACTGTGCTAAGTGAGTCACAATCTTTAGTCATATTCTATTTACCAAAGACGTGACAAAAAAAAATATGGTCACATATCTCAAAAGTAAGCAATTTTGCTTTGTTTGATGTAGAAGACAATAAGCTATTGATAGACGAGATAATTTTGATTATTTTGTGTAGTCTATGTACCTACAATATTTTACTAATTTAGCTGACAGTCAACGAAATAGCCGTTTTAAAATAAGCTACAGAACTGATAGATAAGTAACATTGAAAAATCGTTATAAGCCAGGGTGACGATTAGCAAACACAATCTCAAAGTGCATGCAAACAATCATATAACATGCGAAGTCTTATCAGGATTTGTAGGTAAAACACAAAATTATAAATTTCATTTATAGTAACGACAAACTAAACTAGAAAAAATAATATAGGTGTGTATCATTTACTTACATAGTCGTAACCACCTCTGCTGGATTTCATGTCTGCCGTCACAATTAAGGATTTACAGACCAAGTTTTATAGATAGACACTAATCAAGGTAATGGTATTATTTCCTTCCTATTTGCATGCCAAATTCAGGTAAATTCAGAAATAAATAGTTACCGCAAAATACGAAATGCAATTTACCAAACAGAAATTAAATTGATTGACTTGCTTGACACTAAGTGCAATTAAAACATTACGTCATTATAAAGATTCACAAACACGTACAATATTCATTATCGCCAAAACTCAGCTCGCAGAACATCAAAAAGAGGAAGCCGTTTTTAAAAAATCGTTGCTGAAAAAACGATGTTAGTCTATGGTGGTGGCATCCGTTGCCGAAATATTGTACAACGGATGGCACTTACAGCGACCGAAATTCACGCGATCTAATGTAGTACCGAATAATGTCGACCATAACCGACAACGACCGATGTCAATAATACGAACGAGTACGAATAAGACCGAACGACAACGATGCACTGTGGGCTGAAAATCGACCTCCATAGACATAGAAATTAAAGTTGCTAGATGTTCGTTTTGTTGACAGATATGGCTTCTATTAGCTATTATACACATAACAATGTCGTCTGAGCTAACTCCGCACAGAAATGAATTTATAATAAGGTTTTTTCGAAAAAAATGTATGGAGCTAGCATGAAAAATCTGAATATCTCTGAACTTGCAAGGAAAACCGTAATATCCTCAGAGATGGTTATAGGACTAATTATTTGTGATTTTTTGACATACTTCATATAACGGTACCTGCTGCAGAATTTTTTTTAAAAATCATCTAATTTTTAATTAATTTTTTTTAACATTAAACGATTTGTTTTATTGTAAAAGTAAAGAAACAACACGTTATATGCATATAATACTAAATCTTCGCCAGTTATTTGTTAAAATATCAAGAAAATTATTTTTGCCTTACATAGTATATATGTTTTAAAACAGGTAATTGGATACCATTACTAAACTTTGCATACAGGTAAACCACTGAATATTAAATTAGCCTTCTAATGAGTTCTGAATAAGAGATTAAGTGATTTGCAATATCGCACAATGGTAACTACGGAGTACACTAATTAAATTCTTACAGGTAAGTACATAAGTAAACTAATTAGTTAATTAGACATGTTACGAGTTCTAAGAAATATTTTCGACAACTGTCTAATTATTTTATTGTTATGTCTAAATGAAGGTATTTTTTTAAATCATTAAATTCTACTAATGTCAAAGTAAAGATCAATCGATAAGTTAGTTATTTTATTAACGCTAATAATAGGCATTAAATAAAAAGAAAAATAAATTAAAAAGGTATTTTTTAATAGTTGATAAAATTTATATAAAACAAAACATAGGTACAAAAGTATGCAAAAATATAAATAGGTACAAGAATAGTAATATAAAATATTTAAAAATAAATCAATTGCAAAACATAGTTACGTACCAAAGCTAAATAACGAAAGATCATGAAAAAATTACATTGAATAGAATTATAATTAAAAGCACAAAAAGTTTCTAGTTTTCCTTATCACTCTCGTCGATTTCTGAATCAGAATCTAGATTGCCTAGAAACTCAAAGTCAGTTTCTTGAAACTGAATTAAATTGAGGGTTTCAGGAAATAAATCCTCCTTTTTCTTGGCATCTAACTTGGGCCTTTGTACATTTATAAAAGGATCCGAAGAAACAACTAACATATTAAGGATATCATGATTCGAATCTTGCCTGCTCTTTTTCTGCGAATGATGTTCCCGAAACCTCCTAAAATCTTTATTGCGAGACTCGGATGCTTCTTCCGAGAGACTTCCTATGGGTACAACATCATTCTTCTCGATTATGTCTGCCCCGTGTATAAGTAATTTGTGGACGGTTGATGACATATAGTACCAGTCATATAATTCCACGTACCTCTCTGCTGTTTTGAAGGCATAATCTTTAAATTTAATTATATCTACTTTTTCCCCGGAAGTTATTGCCCGTAAAATCACAGCAAATCTTCTTATTAGTTCTTCGTCCAACCCAGTAATGGCTGCAGTTTTATGGGGAAATTTGAAAAACTTTCTTGCAGTGTTGCCGTCATTAGTAGTTCCGGAACCTTGTTTAACAATGTCAATCAATAGATTTAATTCGTCTTTAAATTTGTCTTGAATAATCTTTTTTCTCTTACTTAGCATTTCTTTGTGCTCGTTACCTCTCGCAGCCCACTCTTTAAAATCTAGTCTATACGAAATATGTAGTAAACATTCCATACAATTTATACGGGCGTGTAGAGATGACAATCCAAACTCGTTTATATCAGAAGATACGGTCTTTGCTGTTACTACACTCAAACGGTTCATTTCTGTCGGTTTTGCCAGACATAAATAGCATGATGAACTTGATCTGGCTTGAGACAAATACGTGCAGACTTTACCATCAATCATTGTCATCATTAGGTGATGATTCACCCTGTTTCTATTATTGCACTCTGTAGGAATGAGAGCCTTAATTTCTTCATCCATTCGTCGTTTGTGTTCGATGACTACTGCTTCGCTTTCCTTCACAAAAGTAAATTGAACTGGGCGACAATACATTGCTGAGCATGGTTTTGGGTTCATCCACAAAGTATTGTCTCCATCAGTCAGTTTTAGTGGCACCAAGGAAGTCATGAAAATACTTGAATCGTCTTGATCGCTATCCATTTTCTGCTTGTATCGGCTTTGGTTTGACGCACCATCGAAACCCCATTTAGATATCAATTTTAAATCCTTATTTTGCACATCATCGTTAGGAAAACTTTGGAGGATTCTTTTGACCGTAATGTCGAGTAAAGCTTGAAGGGTTATTCTTGCCGATGAATCGGTCACTAACACTGATTGCTTCGGAGGATAGCATGCCAGCTTGGTTTGTTGCACTTTATAGTAGGATGGATAAATATCCTTTCTACCTTCCCGAATAGCTGACTCTCGTAAAGTGATGTATTGCCACTTTGATAATTTTAATGAAAGGAGTAATCCAAGTGCTTTTTCTGGTGTAAATAAGATAGTTTTCACCGGTTGCTTAAGCGTTTCCTTAATTTTAGAGGCTGCTTCAGGATGTTTCAGCATATATTCGATTACAGATGCGATATCCTCACAACCTTCTTCCTTAAAATGCGCTGCTGCTGTATATGCCAATTCACTGGGATTGTCAGTTTTATGCTCATCAGATCTTCTCTTCTTCTGTTTGCTTTCCAGATCTTCGAATGGTTTTCGTGACCTCTTTGTCATTGTACCAACAGAGTATGATGTTGAGGGTTCTGGAGAGATTGATCTTGATCCCTCAGCAACAGTTGGTTCTTGAGCGACTAAATTTATACAACTTGGCCAATCGATAGTTGCTTGCAGCCAAATTTCGTATTGTTTTCTAAAAGTATCAAGAATTCGGTGAGATTTTTGCCACCTTTGTGATGCAGCTCGTACAAATCTCCGACAAAATTCTTTTAGAGTCACTTGATCTTCAACGGAAAGACAAACGTCTAGGCGGGATATAACTTCACTAAACAATACCTCATGATCAAATGAAGTACTCTTACATTTTAGAAGAACGAATAGGTCTAAATTGGTATTTAAACTTTCCATTATAAAATTTCACAGTGATATGTTAGGGGTAACAAAGCTTAGAATAAACTAAATTATGATGCAAAATGTTAACCATTTTATATTTCAGTCCAACATTAGTTAACGACCTCATTAGACAGTTGTCGAAAATATTTCTTAGAACTCGTAACATATCTAATTAACTATTTAAGTTACTTATGAACTTACCTGTAAGATTTTAATTAGTGTAATCCGTAGTTACCATTGTGCGACATTGCAAATCACTTAATCTCTTATTCAGAACTCATTAGAAGGCTAATTTATTATTCAGTAGTTTACCTGTATGCAAAGTTCAGTAATGGTATCCAATTAACTGTTTTAAAACATATATACTATGTTAGGCAAAAATAATTTTCTTGATATTTTAACAAATAACTGGCGAAGATTTAGTATTATATGCATATAACGTGTTGTTTCTTTACTTATACACCAAAACAAATCGTTTAATGTTAAAAAAAATTAATTAAAAATAAGATGATTTTTAAAAAAATTCTGCAGCAGGTACCGTTATATGAAGTATGTCAAAAAATCACAAATAATTAGTCCTATAACCATCTCTGAGGATATTACGGTTTTCCTTGCAAGTTCAGAGATATTCAGATTTTTCATGCTAGTTCCATACATTTTTTTCGACAAAACCTTATAATAAATTCATTTTTGTGCGGAGTTAGCTCAGATGACATTGTTATGTGTATAATAGCTAATAGAAGCCATATCCGTCAACAAAACGAACATCTAGCAACTTTCATTTCTATGTCTATGGAGGTCGATTTTCAGCCCACAGTGCGATGCCACCAACTAACCGCGTGCCTACGTGCTTGCACCCGACTAAAATGGCGCGAAACTTAGGAGCGTACTACAGAATTATCATTACTAGAAATGACATGATTTTTGAGACTTCGTAGGTTATGTACAGCTATAAAGCGTATGCAGACACGGATGCATTTTTATAGGCCGAATAAGACTTAATATTTTTACAGAAATTTGGGTATATGACTGTTATAATATTTATTATTTAATAGGTACAACAAAACTTACAAACGAATGTTATTGCTATTATTTTAATACGTTCATTACTTAAGTGCGCGCTTGGGTCCCTTCCTATCAACATGACCAATAATTTATTATTTGTTTCAAGGTTACATTTGTATAAGTTTTGATTTTTTCATTACGTACACGAAGTTTAGAAAGCGCGCGCGATCATTTACTTTGAAATTTTAAAAGATAATATCGTTGGTTTCAGTGGTTGTGTATAGATTTTTGTAGATAAACTTATAAGACAATTAAATCATAGTGTAAATAAATTAGTGTAGGTATAGATATAGTTCCTTAGTTTGAGCGTGTAAATACAAATATTAGTGTAAGTGACTAAGTGATTATGTCGCGACGGCAAAGAGGAGCTAATCCTGTTTGGGAACATTTCGACAAAAAGGACGATACTACAGGAATTTGTAAATATTGCAGTGTAAATATTAGTTATAAGTCAACAACTGGTAATTTGAGGTGCCATCTCAAATTAAAGCATCCACATATTTTGGCACAAGAGCTAGCACAGTCTTATATTACTCCCCCACAGCAACTAACACAGTCACAGACAACCGAGCCAAACGGTAAGAAAATCAAAATTTAACTCTTTTTGTAAAGGTACACCTTTACAAAGCTAAAGAGCTAATCGAATCCTTAAAGAAATTATTTTTACCCGCAACGTCAGCATCTACTGAGACCCCATCAATAAGCTCAACATCTACGCAGCTGCCATCTTCAGATTGTGGTATTACAAGGAAACCACGTCAAAGAACTATACATTCTTATGTCGTCAAACCCGTATCACAAGACAAAGAAAAATTATAGAGATTTGCTAAGCCTTTTTATAGATGACATGCAGCCATTCAGCATTGTTGAGAATCAAGGCCTCCGGAAGTTTTTGTCCTGGATTCCGGGATATACTCCACCATTAAGGAAAACAATTTCTAGTTCATTAATACCGGCATTATATGAAAAAAACTATAAATGAATGCAGTAGCATATTGGAATCAGAATGGTGACAGCATGTATCACAACAGACTGTTGGACATCGTGTAACAATGAAAGTTACATTGCTGTCACCACCCACTACTTTTCACCTCAATTTAAATTCAAGTCAATTCTGTAAAGGCTGTCCCGGCAGCCATACAAGCGAATATTTAGGACAACAAATAAAACAAATGGTTTTGGAATGGAACTTGCTACATAAAGTAAATTTTGCAGTGTCTGACAATGCAGCGAATGTCTGTAATGCTATACAAATGCACTTGAGATGGAAGCACTATGGGTGTTTTGCACACACTCTCAACCTTATTGTTAAAGACGCTTGAAAACCTTTGCAAGACACCTTAGAAAAATTAGAAAGATTGTCGTTTACTTCAAGAAGAGCACGCAAACCGCCGAAAAATTGATGAAATATCAATCTAGCCATCTAGGTATGGAGCAGCCAAAAAAAATATTATAGAGGTAGCAACAAGGTAGAACTCTATTTAATGTTGAAAAGATTTCTAGAACTTACTGAGGCTTAATAGCCTCAGTAAGTTCTAGAAATCTGTAAAAGCTACGATGGCAATTATTAATCGAGATTGGCCAATTATTACAGAAGAGGAGTGGGCTATATTACAGTTGTTGGTCCATATGTTGGCTCCTTTCGAAGAGATCACCAGTAGCTTGAGCGGAGAAAATTATTTAACAGGGAGCTTATCAATAGTTCTCACTAATTGTTTAGTAGACATTTGCGAAGAAATGTTGCTCAATAGTGAATTTATCAATATTGAAGTCATACAAATTATATTTTTGAAATTAAAAAGTGGTATAGATACCCGGTTTCGGAACATCGAAAATAGTAAGTCATTAACATTATTGTCAAGAATTAATTGAAGTGATAATTTCAAGGCAACTAATAACAGCACTTACACACCAAACTACTAGCGCTGTCAACTTAAGTGGTTCCACCAGCGTATGGAATAAAGTTGACAGTTTAGTCAACAGCACAAGAAATCCAGGGACTCCTATATCGAAAGCACTGAGAAAAATGAAATTATACTTGGAAGATGACATGTTGCCTCGTCAAAGTCCCGATGAGAAGTAGAACGATCCAACTGAATGGTGGCTACGCCATTCTAAAATACACCCAACTTTGGCAGAAATATACCGCATAAGGTGTAACATTGTAGTAACTTCCGTACCGTGTGAACGAATTTTCTCCAAAGCTGGGTATATTTTGAATGAACGGAGGCTTACCACCTCCAAATTAGAACATTTAATATTTTTAAATGCTGATGCTAAATTCTTAGCTGATTAAGTTAATAAAAGATAATTTGATATCACAATTACCTACACAAACAATATTTTGTTTATTTATTTGTTTTATTACTTTTTGTATTATTATTTTCATGTTATTACGTTGAACTACGATTTTGTTTTTAACAACATCTATTATTACGTATGTCCGACATCGTTGTCGGAAACATCGATGTTGACAACGGTTGACGTTAACGAAACCACGATGCGCATCGATGATGAAAAATAACAAAAACGCCCATCACTAGTCAACAACATGGCAGAATATTATTTGAGAGTTATGCGCTTGTTATTATCGCTAGAGGTGCTATTGGATAGTAAGGTCTCCAGACCTCATACTATAGAGTATGAGGTCTGGAGACCTTACTATCCAATAGCCATAAGCTATAAGTCCTGAAGTAACCATAGGGTTACTTCAGGAGTAACCATAGAAACCGACAATGACTACCGCCAAATACGGCTTTTGACAACTGTGACAGTATTGACAGGACCTTACTCGCTAGTGTCTCCAACGGGTGACCACAAAAACGATTACAGGGCTTCACTGCATGCATTAACAAAAAATGAAATATAGTAACTATATTGTTGACTTTCAAGTGCATATAAGTAATATTTATATGTTCTCTCAAAATGTTCCATTAATAAAAGCTTTGTAATGATGTATTTAAAAAAGTATTATGTTTTGGGATTTATTGGTATACCTTGTTTTATTTAAAGCTATCACCTTTGTGCGCGAATGTACAATATTTCTACTTATATTAGCATAAAAAAGAAAACGTGCGATTGGACACCTGCGTTTTCAGATGGGAACGATTCGCACGAAAATGTATTCCATGTGTGCGAAACGACAATAAAATAATATCATTTAAAAAAAGTGTTATTTGCACGATATGTGCTAAACGACTACTAAGCCAAAAAGGATGGTGTATCATATTCTACGTAGGTATCCTGTCCTAGTTAATAATATCACTAAATTATGGCGGTAGAATTAATTTTCTTTTGTATTTAGTATTCTAAATATGTACTAAATGTGTTATTTTCGTGAATCTCTTTTACATTGTGATCAAAGCTAAGAGAAAAAGAGTCAAACACACACAATTTTCTATTGCAATAGTTGGGGTGGGCAATCCGAGGGTGCGTGGCAGGTTCCTCTCTTCCAATGATTACTGTGGATTGCTGCCAAGTAACAGATAATTCAATTCGATAATTACATTTTAACTTAATCTTTAAATATAGGACTAGAGATTACAACATCTTATTAATAAAAAAAATTGTGGATGCTCTCCCTAAGCACAGTATGTATTAATGCGCTTAATTTTTTTTAAGTTTAATTTAAGTAGGTTTTATGGAATTTAATTTGATTAAATAGTCTATTACTAAAATTGAAGCGCCAACATCACAAAAATATCTGATTTTGTCATATGGACACCAATACTCGCAGGATATAATATAAAACGAAGAGATACTATTATAATTATGTAAAGGCGGCAAATAAAAATGACTACTTATAAAAAACAAGGCAATTACTAAAGTCAATTACACAAGAAATACTTACAAATCCATCATCTTCATTTTGCTGCGGCCTCATCTTGATATATTTAACAATTAACAACTAAACTAATCACAAAATTTTGCTAAAGTAGTCTTCTTGAACTGAACGCACTAGTAACAAGATCGGCAATGCAATGTAAGCCAACCGCTCTCGATCGACGCCACGCCAAAAATATAGATATGGAAGCGATTCTTCGCTACAAATACAAAAATGATTGTACCGATTTGGAACATGGTCTTTTGAGATAATGTGACCTGTTTTAAATACAGAACTGTAACATGCTGTAACAGGTAGCATAAAATTATATTATTTATTTTAGAAATATACAAGCAGAATATATTATAATTATATTAATTATGTAACTTTATATTTAAAACGTCTAGTTACCGCTAAAAATATACTACATCATAATCAGTTGCTTTCTAAAACACAACAAGTGGTCAGATGACTATATAGAATTTTAAGTTATGATTGCTGGATTTTTGTGCCTACATTGTATGTATTGATGTTAATACTGCACGATCCATATTCTTCAATAAGTACGAGCCCCAATGCAAAAATGTTCGTCTAGTCACACATTATGAAGAACACATTTTTCTTTTTAACTTTCTTCGTTCCTAGAAAGACACTAGCAGTAAACAATTTATTTAATAAAATACTCCATATAAATAACGTTATTTTGGTACTATTGAAAAAATAATCCTTTTTTAAAATTATGTATCTTAGTTAAATTACTGTTTAAATGGTCACGCAAAATAATTCGTCTAGTGCTTAATTGACGCAAAATAGTTCGTCTATGCCTAATATTAATATACTTTTTTAATTGTTACACTAAAATTTAAAAATAAATTATCTTAAAAATAGAATTCAATTGTTTTAAGATGTCAAAGGCTATAAAAAGGCGTGTTCCAAGTATTTTTTCATTATTTTCCTAATAATTTTAAGCAATATGGGTCGTGGAAAACCTATCGCGGTAGAAGTTCGAAAAATTATTATTTCAAGCAGTGATAATGAGAAATCTGCATACCAAATCGCCAAAGACTTATTATTGCCAAGATCAACTGTCCAGTCAATAATCCAGCATAGCAAAAATAACGGCACAGTTTCGTGTTTGAAGAGATCAGGCCGACCTCGTATTACGAGTCAAGCTGAAAACCGAAAGAAAGAAAATTATAAAGAAAAACCGTCGTGCTTGTGCAGGAGAGCTTACCGTACAATGGCGTGATATGATTAAAAAAGATGTCTCGGTATACTTGTAAAAGAGTCCTGAAGAGAATGGGTTACGGCTTTTACACGGCTAAAGAGAAACCCTTACTCACATTACTTCAGAAAAAGAAAAGGTTAAAATTCGCTCGTGATCACTTAAACTGGACTGCTGACCAGTGGCGTCAAATAATATGGAGTGACGAGTCCAAATTCGAGGTGACTGTCGGTGATGTACGAAAAAAAGTTATCCGAAATAAAGATGAAGCATTTCACCAAGACTGTATCAAGAGAAAAGTGAAGTTCCCTGCGTCTGTAATGATATGGGGCTGCATGTCAGCACAAAGTGTGGGTCGCCTGCAATTTGTAGACGAGACTGCTTAGCTAACTCCACCTCTGGAAGATATTGGAGAAATAAGAAGTTACCATTACTTGCAAGTATATACAACACCACTAAATATGAAACGGTGTCAGCTAGCTACCCTTTAGAAATGTTTAAGTTAGAAACTTGGATGTCAAATATAAACACTGAAAATGTATTAAGAGATCAGTTAGATAATATTAGCCTATGTAAAAAATCGTATGATTTAAGTTTTTTGAAATACTCTGTGTTGAATGAAATAAATAGTAAATACTGTAATTGGACAAGGATCTATACAGACGGTTCTAAAAAAGATGATGTTTGTGGCTCTGCCTTTTATGATGCGAATGAGGACAACCGTTTTATGTTTAAAATATCAAATTGTGATGTATGTGTAATGACGGCAGAGCTTGTTGCAATATCAGAAGCTTTAAAATATTTAGAAACAAAGTCAAATAATAGTAGTATTGTAATATTTGTGGATAGCAAATGTGCACTGCAGCACATAGCTCGATGCGCCTCTGGCTACAGAGGTGTATCGATAGCTTATGTGATAATAAAACAAATCTTAGACTTCAGGACAAATAACATTGAATTGATATTGCAATGGGTTCCGTCGCATATTGGCTTGCCAGGTAATGAGGAAGTGGATCAGTTGGCAAAGAAAGCCCTATCAGAGGGAAATAATATTGATGTAGCTGCTAGCCATTTTGAACTCCTGTCGAAATTTAAAATTAAATATAAGAAGGAATGGAAGGAATACTTTAATGAAAGATCATTAAGTAAAGGCATTTGGTACAAAACTGTACAAAGTGAACCTCCTCATAAACCTTGGTTTGCCAATACCACTCTTAATAGGAAATATATAGTAATAGCCCATAGACTTCGTTCTGGACATGCCCCACTCAACAGGTTTCGACATCTTATGGGGAAAAGTGCCAGCCCGAATTGCACAGAGTGCGGCACTCTTGACGATGTTCATCACCTGTTGGTGGAGTGCGTCAGAACCCAGGAGTTAAGGAATATTATGCTGCAATTACATGAAATGCGTATGATGGATGTTGGTGCCTTCATAAGTATTTTAGCTAAGCCCCTGTCTAAAGCAGCTATTTTAGTTTATAAGATAATAGATAAGGTTAACTTAAGGTAGAATATGAATAGTTATTACATTTATGGTATGATGGAGCTGACATGGCCGTGTGTGGCTAAAAGCTCCCAAATAAAATAAGAAAAAAAAAAAAAAAAAAAAAAATGTGAACAGTTAGTAGCGACGATGCCACTTAGGATTAAATCCGTTATTGATAGTAAAGGAGATACAACCAAGTGGTAGACGAACTGTTTTGCGTGTTCAACTGCGATAGCCGAACTGTTAGGAGTTATAATTGATGGAAGAATTCATATTTTTTTGTAACGACAAAATATTTTATTTGAGTACTTCACAGTAAATAAACTTAATTTAATTTACTAATCTCATTTTTATTTGTTAGACTCATTAAACCGACATTACTTATCTATATTACACTTACAATACATGGTTACATTCAATTTTCTTAGTAGACGAACATTTTTGCATTGGGGCTCGTACAGTTTTTCCTGTATTATTAAAATGTCTTGTTCGTCAAATGGCGAGTGTAATATTGTTGAAACTGGCGCGCAAACGCGAGTTTCAACAATATTACAAATCAACAATATCACAATGACTCAAGAATGTGTTTTATTATCTTACGTAAATTATCTGAAACTAAGCAAAAAAAATACAACAATAACAAAATATGAGTGAACCAAAATCGCTCACTATCATCTAAATATAACAAAAAAAGGATAGCATTTGCCTAATTTTTACTTACTAATAAAATTAATCATAGTCTTAGGAACTATATAAATCACAGATCAGGGTTTGTTGAATTATGTGACGAGTGATATTCAATCAATTCAAACGTACACATTATTTTTCAAATAGATTACGGAGGGTAGTGATGATAAAATATGTGTTATGAAATTAAATATACATTGACATGTAATGTAGGGCATATTAGATTCATCTTAGGTCTCGATTTAGAGGTGCCAAATGCTGTCTCTTATGACGTTGCTTGCGCGCAAACTCTTGCTGTCATAGCGCCATCTCCCTCTAATTTTTATGACTTGTTTACTTGTTGTACTAGCTTTTGCCCGCGGCTTCACTTGCTCGGTAACGGTACTTTTTCTGGATGAGAGGCACCCTATGTCCTTTTCTGTACCTACCCCTGATAACGTGTAGGTATGCGAAATTCATGATGTTCGATTGAGTAGTTAAGACGTGCAAGCGTAACAAACACACAAATGCACATTCGCATTTATAATATTACTAGATTTGACCCGCGGCTTCGCTCGTGTAAATGTAGGTTAAGTTAGGTTAGTAACAGTATTTGGAGGGGTCCGCATCGGGGTGGAGCCGAGTATGAAATACTTGGGGCTCCACCTCGACGGCCGCTGGAACTTTCGCGTCCATTTTAGCCGCCTGGCCCCCCGGCTGATGTCGGCGGCGGGAGCGCTTAGCTCTCTGCTGCCGAATATCGGGGGGCCGAGTGTCGTCTGCCGCCGCCTCTATTTGGGGGTGGTGCGGTCGATGGCCCTTTACGGGTCGCCCATTTGGGCCGGCGCCCTCGATCGCCGAAACATCGCCCTCTTGAGGAAACCTCAGAGGGCGATGGCGATCAGGGTGTCGCGGGCGTACCGCACCGTCTCCTTTGAGGCGGCGTGCATCCTGGCGGCATCGCCGCCCTGGGATTTGGAGGCGGAGGTCCAAGCGTCGGTGTATCACTGGCGCGTGGACCTCCGGCTCCATGGTGAGGAACCCACTCACGGGGCGGTGGAGACGCGAAGGTCCCAGGCTCGACTGGCCCTCGAGGCCAAGTGGGAGGAAAGGCTGGCCCAGCCCCGCTACGGGGTGAGGACCGTCGAGGCTGTCCGTCCGGTGCTAAGGCAATGGATGGACAGACGGCGCGGACCGCTCACCTACCGGCTTACTCAGGTGCTCTCCGGACACGGCTGTTTCGGAGAGTACCTGTGCAAGATAGCCGGTAGGGAGCCGACAACCAGGTGTCACCACTGCGAGGAGTGCGACCGGGACACGGCGCAGCACACGCTGGAGGAGTGTCCAGCGTGGGCCGAGGAGCGCTGTGCCCTGGTCGCCGTGATTGGCCCCGACCTCTCGTTGCCGACCGTCGTATCCATGATGGTCGGCGACGACAGGTGCTGGGGCGCAATGAGGTCCTTCTGCGAGGCTGTCATCTCGCAGAAGGAGGCGGCGGAGCGGGGGCGTGAGGAAGATCCTTACGCCCCGGACATCCGCCGCCGGAGGAGGGGGCGCAGGAGACGCGCTTATGTCGCTCTCCTGCCCCCCACCTAAGGGTTCTGGGTGGCAAGGCCTCAGGGGACCCTGCCACCCGTGAGTAAGAACCCACAGAGGGCGCGCGCGGTGTTCCCGCGCGCCTTCTAACGTCGAAAGGGGAGAGCAGTGAAATGCTCTCCCCCGGGGACGAGAGGAGGTCGGGTCCGATTGACCCGGCCGGCACCCACACGGGGGGGCCTGCTATGGATGAATCTTTTTAGACTCCCAACTGGCCCCCCCCATTGGGTGGGAGAGGGAACACCCCAGGTTTTTTTAGTGGGTATCCCAGCACTAGGCTGGTGAGTCCCACACGCCCCGCCGGTGCCGTCCCCTAGCCGGCGGGTAGTGCATAAAGCATTATTTCCTGGGAATCAAAAAAAAAAAAAAAAAAAAGGTTAGTAACAGTATATACTTCTTTTCTGGATGAAAGGCACCCTAACTTCTTTTCTGTACCCCCGACAATGTGTATGCGAAATTCCATGACGAACGGTCAAGTAGTAAAGGCATGAAAGCGCAACAAAAAAACAAACTCACAATCGAATTTTAAAATATTAGAATATTTTCCCATCATTATTTGAATCTGTCCCCGGGCCTTTCCCGTATGCAACTAGTAACAATTCTAAGAGGTCCAGCTGTGAACACCTCATTTAACGCAAAGAATGGGGTGTTTGTGTTGTAATAAATCGCAGGTAAGGATCCGTTGAGAGGGTGTATCTTTTCCGATTCTCGTAAACAAAATAGTTTCAAGAGCTAATACTTTTTCTGAGACAAGCGTGTGAACCAAACTATTGTTTAAATTATGAACCAAAGCCGCTTAGCTTGCAGTGTTCTGAGAATGGAGCAATTAAGCAACTATTTGAAGGACCGAAAGCAATATGTAAAAATGGGAAATTATAGATCACAAGATTATTATACTCGATCTGGAGTCAGTCAGGGAAGCACCTTGGGTCCTAATTTATTTATTATAATGATAAATGATCTGCCTAACAGTCTCTCTAGCGTAGAAAGTCTTATGTTTGCTGACGATCTCAAATTGTTTAAAACTATTAAGAATGCATCAGATTGTGAAGACCTACAACGCGACATAGATACAGTTGCAGAATGGAGCAGAGTAAACAAACTAGCTTTAAATATTGCCAAATGCAAAACCATCAGTTTTACTCGTTCCCGATCTCCAATCGTAAGGACATACAAGATGACAGAGCAGCCGCTCGAACGCGTCACTACGATATGTGATCTTGGATTAATGTTGGACTCAAAGTTTAATTTTTTTGATCATATTAAAAGTATATCTAAAAAAAAAGTCTTTGGGGTTTGTAATGAGAATGTCATCACAATTTAATAATGTACTTGTTATAAAATTGCTATATAATGCATACGTAAGAAGTAAACTCGAATACAACGCGATTGTCTGGAGCCCAAAGGAAAAGCTATATAGGTACTTTAATGGTAGAAAGGATACAACGCAAATTTGTTCGTTACTTATACAAGCGCATACATGGATATTACCCATATCTCTACCCGTCCATGTTTGTTGTCCATGTCAGGCGTAGTTTTACACTAGTAATGCACTACTATCAACTTCTAAATCACAAAATCGATAAACCATTAGTGCGTGAATCCATACACTTCTACGTTCCAGACCAATACATGCGTGGCACTGGACGACGGTGGCATCAGCTGCTTACCTGTTCACCATCATGGCGTGTATCTCCCGCCGCCGGTACTCCGACTGGTAGGGCTATTGAGTCCATAAATAATATAATACGAGCGAATCCAGATACAGACATGTTCTTTGATAATATGAGCATAATTACAAAGAAAGTATTATTGTATTTAAATCATGTATAATGTGTATGATTGTTTAATTTGATATGTTTATAATTTTAATTTAATTGTTTTATTTATGTTTACTTATTATTTAATTAGTATAATAAATACATTTTTAACCTAGTTTTAAATTAGCATTAGCATGTAAGCGTGTTGGTGTATTCTGTAAGCTTATATTGTTTCTTTATGAATAAATAAATAAATAAATAAATAAAAATATCTAATCTTTTGTTTACGTCTTAGGTCGCATTGTTATGGTTAGCGGCTCGTTTTAGTAACGCTTGTAGGATGAAATAATTGTATAGACAGTACTGTTGTTTATGTTGGGTCGCATTGTTATGTACATATGTGTTAAAGTAAATAAAATATAAATAATATATGATTGAATGGTTTATTTATTTCATTTCAACTACTTATAGGAAACTTGAGAACAGAATTATTTTTGGATGAAAGCTATCATATATGATGTCCTGTTCTGTACTCATGAGAACGTGTTTGTATCATGATGATCACTAGAGTAGTTAAGGCGTGAGAACTGTCAACTGAACAAACAAAGTCACATTCGCATTTATAATATTAGTTATTTTAGTTTAGTTTATGTTCGCGACAACGTTAACATTAGTTTAAGAATCGTATTATGATTGTGAAAGTAGTAATCAAGTTTATAGTTCTGAAATAGTGCCGAATTAGGTCACATTATTTAAACTTTCAAACAACAATATTGATTCATTGAAATTAAACTATTATATACGGATTTTATCGCGTTGTTTATTTAACACTCTATTACATAATTAATACATATTACATAATTCGCGAGGCTATTGAAATCAAAAAACATCCAAATTTCAATAGAGAAGATGGTTGGAATGTACCACCAGCTTGGGATCCAGTACTTCAAATAGTCAAACCCAAGAAGAAACAAACCACAGCTAGACTTCATGATACTTTGAGCTCATTCTGCGTAAATAGAAACACCAATAACTAAATTATGTTCGAGTACTTTGAAATAATTAGGTACACTGGAACATTGATACAACTACCATCTTAGTCTCCCCGTGACCATGGTTGCTGAAAAGCAACCGAAACGTCGGGGAAAGTGTAAACTTAAAAACAAATAGATTTAAAAACAAATAGATTTGATAGATTATTTAATAATTTAATTAGCTTAAAATTAGTAAAGTTTAATAGTATAGTATAGTAGTGTAACAGTTTCTAAATTATGTAATAGAGTGTTAAATAAACAACGCGATAAAATCCGTAGGTATATAATAGTTTAATTTCAATGAATAACATTCGCGTAAACAGAAGACAATAAAACAATATTGATTGCCCAGAACTGCTATCTAAATTTAAATTCAATATCCCTCACAGATATCCTAGAAAACCAATTATGCTCCTACATCCTCCTTTTAGTAAGTCCGTTCTAGGCTCCAACTCGCCTGTTTCACGGCTTAGTAAGATATGTAATCACTACAGTAAACAGATAGATATATTCGGCACAACATTTCAACGATTTAAGAACCAAGTCCATAATCTTACTATCGATTAACCATCCACTAATTGCTGACCTATTCAGAGATATGTACTGTATATTATATAAGTTTTGTTTCCCCGAAACTTGGATAACTTTTGTCAATAGTTATTTTCTAAATTTGCATGTGGTGTTTACCTACATAAGGTGTGCACTTAGATGAAGCATAATACTATGTTCTGTTTTGTAATGAATGTTTTAGTGTAATAACTGCTGGTAAACCAATAAATAAATTAAAAAAATAGTGTAGTTTAATAGTGTAAATAACATCATAATATATTTTCCTAGAGTTTATAAGAATATTATGTAAAATCGTAAACATTGCCAATAAAAATGTGCATTTTCTCTCAAGTTAGGAATGTTAGGGTACCTAGGTCCTAAGGTTTTAATAAAAGTTTTCACCTGTGTATTTTATTTTGTGCGCTACGAAAGGCGCTACAAGATGCTGAAGGAATTGTATACCTTTATAGTATAGTTATAAAGTTATTAAATTTTTTCTTTATACAGTGTCCGGTAATTAATGGATAACCTTGAAATGTCTTATAGTAGAAGTGAAGGCCTTTCAGAAAAAACGAAAAAAAAAACAAAAGTGCAAGTTATAATAGCATACCTAGCATACTTTTGACTGTCTATCTATTACCATAATTAGTGTTTAATAATAAAACAACAAAAATCCGATGGATTTCATTCATTTATGGTCGTAGTATACAAGAAAGTTATACTTGGTAATTAAAAGAAAAACACATATCTCAGGTAGTAGTTAGGATAGATTTTTTAAATATTTTTTTCTGAACGGCCATCAGTTCCACTATAAGACATTTGCAGGTTATCCATTAATTACCGGACACCCTGTATAAACGTAACCACAAGTTAGATTTTTAGCATAAAACGTAGAATATCTATACCTAGACCTTCCGATAGGTAAAATAGGTATCACTAGCTAGGTCTTTTCGTGCCCTACGCGGCACTGGTTATATCATCACGCTAGCTAGTATAGTTCCATAGTTATAAGCAGAAACGTGACAATTTCATAGTGAAAATTTGAAAAATAAACTTGTTTACTGGGGATTTCTGGCCGGCTCTCGTTACAGTAAAGTTCTGAGATACCTAAGCGACACAGTATCGGTCAATCGTGGGTGCCATAGATTACAATACTATAGTGGGTGCTCACGAAACCTCATCGTCAAGCCTCAAGAACCAAACGGAGCCAGCCAGAAACCTCAAGAAACGAACAGTCAAGATGTGTATTATTTGAATGACACCCGCACCGTATGACACGTTTTCAGCGCCTCCGCACCGTGACCAGTAACCGCTACAGTACAGTCCACACACCGTGTATAGGACGTCAGCGACTTGTCGGTTGTTTTCGTAACCATCACAATAGTAACCGCAACCTCGAGTTCGCACGTCCGGTACAGTTTATTATCATAAAAATATTTATACAAAAAAGGTACCAAACGTAATATAAAAACATTTAGGGTCCGTAATAAATTAGTGCAAAATAAAATTTATTAAGCACTAATTTATAGTGCTTAATAAATTTTGGGTTTGAAGTATAGAGGTAACTAATTTAACGTTTGACAAAACATATAATATGTTATAAAAACATAAATACTGATTAACACAAACAAGCAATTCTAAAGGCCAGCATAAAAATATTACTATTATTATTATTGTTTGACCGCGGTTTTAGTAAATACAAACAACAGACACGAAAACACTCGGCACAATTATTAATGGATCACAAAAATGTTTGTACCGTGTGGGGATCGAACCCGCAACCCTCGGCGCAGCGGCAGTGGCGAGGAGACCGCTTGTACACATGAGTCATGCGCAGTCAATGTAGCATGGCTCTCAATTTTTTATAAATAAAATTTCAAGAGGTAGGATAGCATTAACTTAAGCCTTTTATAATTATTATTTTGTTTACCAAATACGTAAAAACCAATGTTTCGTTAGTCGACAAAACTATAATTCATAAAAGTTGGATAATATATACATAGGTATATCTAAACCCTTAGTTCCCAAAGTGGTCCAGGTGGACCCCCAGGAGTCCACGGGAGACTCGACGGGGGTCTACGAAGGCGTGATAAAAAAATGGGTATCCATAATTCGTAAGCGGGTGCCCACGAAAATTTATTTGCTTTCGATAGTGAAGAACTAAAATGTTGGCTTATCAATATAGGCAGATAAAATTATAAGAAGCTCAGCGACTGTTATTTGTTTAAACGTCGATCGAGGGATATTTTGAGGAGTAGGTATCTACCATTCGATCAGATTTCTAAAAAATAAAATATAATCAACTCATAGAGATTTGATTAAATTTTTCGATTTTACTTCGCGGATAAAATTTCTAGCAGAAGGGAGTCCACCGGAACCAACTAAATTTTGAAAGTGGTCTATGAGAAAAAAATTCTGGAAACCTCTAATCTAAATTATAGCGCGATAAAGCCGTACTGCACAGCGCCATCTAGGTACTCACTTTTGAACTAAAATAACTATAGTTTATTTTAAAAGACATATTATTACCTATACACAAAATAAGACAAGTAAGAAAAATACATTATACTATATAGGAAATGTTATTATAACACGCAACACTTACTTGTAGCTGTGGTAAAGTTGACTTTATGTATAATGTAGGCCACTTTTGCGACATCCATTCTTCTACAACACCTTTACCATTCAGCTTCACCATTCATTTTCCCGCCGACAATACCGCGCCGAGCCCGGAAACGTTGAATCGGTCATATAGCATTCTGCCGGGACTTTGATTATAGTCAATATAACCGGTATGTTGTTATAAACGATGTCGTCATAAACGGTTTTAACTGACCGTACTCTAATTAAAATCTAACGTGAATTACAAAATGTGTATGTTTGTGTGACAGAAGTGTTCCAAACAGACTAAAATTACAGATTTTATGAATACAGAAAAATTATAATGTTCTTTCATATTATACGTTATAAGTAAAATAAACAAAATGTAATTTTATTTTATACATAAATATATTTTCCTATTAACATCGTCACGTACATACGTCAATTACATAATATCGTCACGTGAAGTCGACAACAGAAAGAAGCAAACCGCGACCAATTTTAAAAATATTGCTTAAAACTAATAGTAAACATCGTTTCATACTTAGCCTTGTAGCGCGGGTCTTACCCTGCCCACTCTCGCACCTGCACCAGGCGCGTGCGATCCTGTGCCAAAAGATTTCGTTTTGTTGTTGTAGGAGACCCCGATCACGGTAATGTTATCTAACATTACTCTATCTTCATACAAACGCACATGTTTTAGGGCTTAAAAAACAACCATGCCCGTTTTATTTTTTATTCGTTAGGGTAAATAATTTCAAATACATGATGAGAACACCCAATGCTGAAATGCATTTCGTTTTGGAGATACGACTTCTTTTAATATTTTTTGGAAATTTAAAAAATGCTCAATATGTAAGGATTAAAGAATAGTTTTAGAAATCTACTAGCTTCTTCTTATGCGATTTAAATAGGCAAACAATGTTTATATTTGTTGTGAGTTTTTATCTTGCATTGGAAATCATTCTCTATCGAATAGGAACAGAAAAACGAATGGTTGTTTTTTAGGTTCTAAAACATACTGTGAAACGGTCGGAACGCTAGTCATACCTACGCGCGTCGAGGTCAGTCTTTTCGTACATCTCAGTCAAGGCGCAAATATTTTCCAACCTCAATTATATAAGGTTGTTTCTTTATTAAATCTACTAATAAAAAAATATAACATGATTTTTATTGAACATTTTCTATTTATATACAACAAATTAAATTATTTGAAATAAAAAATATAATATTTGCAATTACTAAACTAGAAAGAAACTCAAGTAGGTAGATGAAATTAAAATATTGTAGGTGGACAGCCCTCTCGCGTATTCGCGGACCGCTAGGCTGTAGGTAATTATTTCAAGGACAGAGCCGAGTTACAATATTGTTAGATAATATTACCGTGCTCCTATTGTACATAAACTAAGAAATGTAATAATATGTCATTCTACCGATTCGATTTACTTAAAGCAACGCTACAGAGATTCTCTAAATTGAATAAAATCAATTGTTTATCTATCTTAATAAATATAGACAGATATATTGTAAAATCTGGTTACGACGTTCCTTCCTGACCCGGGTATCGAATCCGAGACTTTTACGCAGCAGTTGCATTCACTACCGCTGTATATCCGTGGCAGTCAATATATTATGTATACCACCACGCATACTAAAATAATATGGGTTGGGAGCCTTCTGCGCTCACCCACAATGCGCGTTATATTTATAAAATATAACATAAATAAAATGAAATTACAGTCACAATCTGTTATAACGACATCCAAGGGACTTCTCATATTTGGTCGTAAAACCGATAGTCGTAACAGTCGGTGATGTTTTCGAGGTACAAAGTATTTTTATGAAGTGTTATTTTATTATTGAATGTGTGGATACATATAAATCCATAGATAGTAATAGAAAAAATATATTTTGATAAGAAAAGGACGGGCGGAGGTTTTGTTTAGCTTTGGTATATGCGCAAGACTGTCCGCACATTAAGTTTTGATTATATCTAGGTCAAAATCGTATCTAGATCAAATTTTAACTACCTATTTATTTTAGATATTCGGGTCAAGAATTGATTACTGAATACCCTCCTTCAATATGTCCAGTCTTTTACCAATCAGCCTGTATATTGTCCCACTGCTGGGCACGGGGCTCTTCTTAATGTGAGAAGGTTTAAGCCATAGTCCACCACGCTGGCCCTGTGCAGGTTGGCAAACTTCACATGTCTTCGAGAACATTATGTAGAACTCTCAGACATGCAGGTTTCGCTGATGTTTGCCTTCACCGTCGAAGCAAGCGATATATAACTATTATATACGCACATAAATTCGAAGAGATTAAAAAGAAGAACGTTCTTGTTATTGATGTAGGTACCACGCGGGCACAGCCGCACGCAATAACTAGATTTAAATATTTTTGATTTTCAGCTTACTCGGAGGATCCAATTGCTTGTAATCTTGATATTTGCTCAGCCGCGTTAGTTTGTGCATCATATAAATAAAATCTATAACTTTATAGTAAGCTTATGGAGCGTTTTAGTGCTAAAATGCTTTTATGAATAACACTTTTCGTCGATCTTACTATAGCGAGCCTTTAAACGTGTGATAACTTTTTATGAATAAGACCGACAATATACAAGGTGTCCAGAAAGGGTATCGGGTATTTGTAAGTTCAATGAAACAAAAATTATTTGTATGCAATAAAAAAGTTTATTGTTTATTATTAGCATATGAATTGGAGAATTATTTGGAAAAGATGATGTTATCCAAATGATGACCGTTACGTTGCTGGCACTCTTCTAAACGGAAACGAAGATTGGCGATAACACGTTGACACATAGCTATCGATATTGCTGCCATTTCTGACCTGATGTTTTGCTTTAACTGGGTTAGATTCGTCGGATTGTTTTGATAAACCTTACTTTTAAGGTATCCTCATGCAAAATAGTCAAGCGGGCGAAGGTCGGGGCTTCTGGGAAGCCAGTTGATGTTACCCCTTCGCGAAATGACTTTATTAGGGAATAATTCGTTAACAACTTCCATTGAGTCATTTGAGTTATGGCAAGTGGCCCCATCTTGCACTTGGAACCACGTTCTTGAGTTGAAACCTGCAAACTCCTGCAACTCTGGGACCAAAAAATTTCGCAACATATCGCAATAACGGTCACTATTCACATTAATTGCTCGGCCTCGTCGATCTTCATGAAAATAAGGACCAATTATGCCTTTAGCAGACATAGCGGCCCAAACAACGACCTTTGGGCTATGCAGGGGTCGTTCATGCTTTCGTCTCGGATTCTCCACTGCCCAGTACCGACAATTCTGCTTATTAACATGACCATTCAGGTGAAAATTTGCTTCGTCACTGAACAGTATGTTGTTAAAGTTGTTAAATCGCTGCCGCATTTCGTTCGCAAAATTCAGTCAATTAGCATAGTCCGTATCCTTCAATTCTTGAACCAATTGAATTTTATAGGCTTTTAGATGTAAGTCTTTCTTTAAAATCGAATGTAAAGACGATTTTTTGATGTTCAACGCTTGGCTTCGCTTTCGGATGGATAAAGACGGATTTTGACGAACCGACGCGGCGACGCCTTAACTTCTTCAATTGTTTCTTCATCGCGAACTGAACGAGGACGACCAGAGTTTTGAATTTTAACTGTCGCACCTGTATTCTCGAACATCCTGATCCATTTCCTAATGCTATCGTCACTTGGCGCGTGGCGTGTACGATATTCCGCACGATAGAGACGTTGAGCAGTCACTATTGAATCACCATTACGATAATACGCTCGTACGCAAAATGCGCGATGCGTCCCCGAGTACTGTTCCATCGTGGCTAAAACTCCACAAAATGGCGGACGCCACGAACCCCTCCCCGCACCCTTTAGACGCCCTGTTTCGAATATGGCGCGAAAACAAATACCCGATACCCTTTCTGGACACCTTGTACTCATATATAGATACATACAAAGAAATAAATATTTATAAATATAGATACATAAATTATTGATGAAGGGAAATGAAACAGTTAGATAGACACATAGCTTTGTTGCAACCAACACAGTATGTATGCACCTGTTTCCGACAAGCTACGCACTTCCGCCGCTGGCGTTGGTGTTTTGACTGAGCTCCGAATGGATACTCAGCCAAGTGGTGCAAGCGCACGTCGTGCTGCGTGTTCAGGTGCATACTCGGTGTGGTTGCAGGCTGGAAACTGGGGAGAGAGGAGCGATGTTTAGAAATAAGAGCTTTTACAAGAGAGATACGGAAGTTACGGTGAGTTAAAGAAGAAGAAGAAGCAGAAGTAGAAGAAGAACGATGAATATAAATGAATTTAGAACGGAGACGTTTAAAAGTCTCCGGAATAGTTTTTTGTACCAGACCTTTGTTCGTTTACGCTCGATAGGGAACATGGCCAACATCTGGTCTTTTTTGTCCACCCCACCCATCATGATATTGTTATCATTTATCAAGATGGGTTTGGTGGACGAATCCCGGGCTTGAGAAACGCCGTTACCATGGTATGTCGAGATCATAGCGACCCTATTGTTGTCCCTCCATACCATGATATCGACGTCTCCCGAGGTGAGCCCAGTTATCTGACCTTTGGTCATGTTCCCCTTGGTCAGACTGTGCAGGGCCTGCGGAACAAACTTACGATTGGTCCGCAGGGTTCCAACACAGTCAAAGCCCAACACCTTCAGGCGTCGAGCGAGGCATGGTGAATTATAAAAATTATCCATCCACAACGTGTGACCCTTGCCCTCAAGACCTTGTATAAGCCTTAGGACAATTGCCGGCGTGGATGCTTTCATTGGGTCTTCAAACTGCTGCGGTGGAGACCTTTGTGACTGACCGAGAGCGTGAACCTCAAACCGCCATAGGTAGCCGGTTTGAGATTCACAAATCTCGTAAGTCTTGATCCCCATCGTAGCAGCTTTATTGGGAATCAATTGGTTGATGTCCAACCAACCATTCCACTGTAGAAGACTTTCGTCCAGAGCAATGTTTTACCCCAGACGATATAAAGTCTGAAATTTGTTGTTCAGATGTGACAATATTGGCTGTATTTTAAAAAGTTTAGCCTCGGAGGCTCCCAGACTTAGCTCAAACATGTCTTGGTTGTTTACAAAATGTAAACACTTACTCAATAGAGCGAAACGATGCCCAGACATGTATGCGTTAAAGCCGGGTGTATAGAATACGTCAGGAGTTGAATTCCAGTATTCCTCGACGCGCGACTTGACCACAACCCCCATTGCAATAACCACACCGAAGTAGACGTACAACTCGTCGGCATTAGTGTCACGCCACTTGCGCATGCGACTATTGCGACAGAGGGTGTCCGCATCGAGTAAACGGGATTTCAACTGCTGAGCGTATCTATTCGTCTCCGAGGCAATGTACTCCATAAATTGCCGATCCCATATGCAAATGAAAATCTCATATGGGTCGACACATGGAGTTGTCGGACCTACATTGTTGTGCGAAAACATTTCCCGTCTCGATTCAGGTGGAATCGAAACATTCGGAAACGGTTTCCAATCAAATTCATAGAGACCCCAAGGCTGGTCCGTCGCGCTTGGGGGAACATCCAGGATGCTGCTGGTGTCCACGGACGCAGGAGCGTCGGCTGCAGGCTGGTCGTCGGCATCATCAATGTCCAGTGGCGTGTCCCAAAAGCTTCTCCGCGCCCTTGGGACGAGGCCGACATTTATTGCTTCACCTTCGTCGCTCTCGCCAGAGTCTGGTTCGCTTCCTGTGTAATAATAGGTAGGTAAAACATCTGATGGGAACTAGAAGTCTGCCACTTGCCCCATCCCGAGCTAAAATCAGCAGTACTTACCATAAAAGAGCTGATGATACATTTCTTCATCCATCAGACTCTGGCGAGGACGAAGCATTGATGATGCCGACGATGACGCTGACTCACACTCCAAAAACCTGAAAATAAATACAAAGGAGACGGGCGGAGTCCCTTAGTTCGTCAGGCCCAACGCGGACAAGAGAGAAAATGTAATCAAATGACTGCTAAAACACACAAATGATATATGTAAAAAAAAAAGTATATTAATGGTGGTATTAAATTCATTTTAACTTTAAACATAAAATCTATCATTTAGCCTAACTTAACTTCTACAGAGTTGTTATTATATGTTCATATATTTAGCCACATGATATGCACGTTGACGAAGCCTGAGCTAGTCACTAGTAAAAATTAAACATTTAGGCTAAAATGAAATAAAGGCAACATTTCAAACATAGGAAGCGCTCTTAAAATGCCCCGACTCACCCACTCACCGACTACAACCGGCAAAGAAAATTTTTGCAATTATTCTTTGAGGCTCGTAAGTTTGCTGGTTAGTGTAACCGACTGCCACGCCTGAGGTTGCGGGTTCAATTCCCGCACAAGACAAATATTTGTGTGCATGAACATGGATGTTTGTCTTGGTCAAAAAAAGTATATATGTATGTTTATCCATTGTCTAGTACCCATAGTACAAGCTCTGCTTAGTTTGGGCTAGATGGTGTTGTATGTATGTGGTAGAATATTATTATATTATTATTATTATTTAAAAATAAAATGCCAAGCTTTGTATATGTAAAATACCTTTATAACTCGTTTCAAAACTATTCTAAGATGTATTATCTATTAATATGTAATACAGATGCAACATGTTATAGATCTATTACTAAAATTATAATCTACACACATTACACAATCGTCAGTATAAACAGACACTCTATATATACATTCTTACTTTTATACTACATAATACAACCTTACCATCCTTTTTTTTTTTTTTTTTTTTTTTTTACGTGGGGGAATGCTATGACGCATATCCCTCCGCGGGGGCGGGCGGAGGGATTATGTCGGACTCGCCGGGGTAAAAGAAAGATGTTAAAAGACAATGTACCTCCCGGAATACCGACTAAACCTACCACGGTGTTCCTCGACAAAACCACTATCGACGGGGCCGCGCGAATCGCTTTCGCATGCGGTCGCGACCCCGCCGAGGTTACGGCCCGCCGTATGAAACGGCAGGCCACTACGCAACAAGACCTACCCAAGATAGGCACTACACAATATAAAAGCCCTACTGTCTCCCCCTAAAGGGGAGACGGACACGACACAGAGGCGCGCGTGGGAACACGCACGCCGCCTCTCGGACCTGGTGCTGAACGGATGGCGGGCAGGCCCACAAAGCCCGCCACCCCCAGGTCAAACCTCAGGGTGGCTGGAGGTCATCGCGCGCCCTCCGGCGCCCGGCTCTGCGGTTGGGGAGAGGGTTCAAACGCTCCCTCTCCCGCTCCGCCGCCTCCTTGGTGGAGATTACTTCCTCGCAGAAGGAGGCGACGGCGTTCCACGACCTCTCACTCCGGACCATAGACTGAACTACGGCCGGGAGCGAGAGGGCAACCGATCCGACTGCCGCGATCAACTCACGGCGCTGCGATGCCCAGGCGGGGCAAACCGCCAAAGTGTGCAGCGCCGTGTCCTCTACAACGTCACGGCAGTCGCCGCAGTGGTGACAACCGGGCGTCTCTTGCCGGCGTATACGACACAGGAACTGGCCAAAACAACCGTGGCCAGTTAGAACCTGTGTCAGCCGGAAGGTGAGGGCGCCATGCCGCCTCTCCAGCCACTCCTCAAACACGGGTCTTACCGCCACAATCGTGGCGTGCCCGTAACCTTACCATCCTAGTACTACACAATATCGTTACATAACTTACACAACATTAATTAGGATACATCAAATGGTGCAGCATGGTCAGCATAATAATTTATATTTAATTTTCATTAACTTCGAAATTAAAACTGGTATATGCCCAATTCAAAAAGCGATGTGTCAAGAACAAATCCATCAAATGTCACCTTTATGCAAGATACTATCCATAACACTATGTTTGACTTAAATTCTATTTCAAATGAACTGGATGAAATCGGTACAACACGATCCTATATTTGTGGCCCAGGCCAGTGTGAGAGTCTCTTGAGTAATATTAGCAACTCAATAAAAGTTCTACTTATTAATATACGGAGTGTAAACCGAAATTTCGACGAGCTTCTTGCATTCCTTAATACCATACATATCCTACCTGAAATAATAATACTATCAGAGTGCTGGCTAAGTAAAACGACAAATATTCCGCTCATAGAGACACATGAGAGTTATCACACAAAAAACAATATCAACCAAAACGATGGCGTTATTGTTTATGTAGAAGCGACGATATCACATACTATTCATGAAATACTTATTGCAGACACCAATTGCCTAATCTGTAAAATACAATCTATTGACCTAACAGTAGTTGCCTTGTATCGTCCTCCTTGTAACCGAAACATTTATAGATTTTTAAATGATTTAGACAAAACATTAACCTCAATAGCCAACTGTATAAATATTGTCATGATTGGTGATATTAATATAAATATTATACCAAATAACTTAAACTCACAGGCAAATGAATATCTTGATATGACAGCTTCCCACGGCCTCCTGCCTACTCACTCACTACCTACCCGAGATCAAAACTGCTTAGATCATGTATTATTAAAGCCAAACCTAAAAGCTACCTCTCCAGTATTCGAAACATATATAACAGATCATACTCCTGTTCTTCTAAACATTGAAACAACATTAAATCCTGCAAACAGAATTAAAAACATTATTAAAGTGGACTATACCTCTGTGTTTAGAGAAGTGACAAATGTAGATTTTAGTGACATACTGAATACCTCAAATCCCGATGTTGCGGCTGAAATGTTAGTAACAACGTTAAGCTCAATTATACAGTCACACTCAAAATCATGTAATGTTCCCTCTAAACACAGAATTATTAAGCCATGGATTACCAAGGGCTTACTACGTTGCATCCGAAATAGAGCCTCCATGTGCCAACGAATGAAGTGTGAACCTGATAACTATACCTTAAATTAACGTATACCAAATACCGCAACTTTTGCAATAAATTATTAAAACGACTAAAGCACACATATGAAAAGCATGAATTTCAAAAGGCAGAAAACAATTCGAAAGCTACCTGGAAAGTTGTCAAAAATATAATACAATCAGATCGCTCAAAAACTTCTCCCAAGGAGCTATTAAGGATAGAATCTAATGAAATCGCATCTGTAAATACTGTTAATGAGTATTTTTCTGGTATAGGTAGTGAGCTAACGAATCAGATTAACCCCAGCTCACGAAGGTATAACAATACGCCGGACGACAAAACCATTACACACACCCTTGTACTCATGGCGACGGATGAAAATGAGGTAGCTAACATTATTCGTGGGTTACGTAAGGATGCTGCTGTTGGATGGGACTCTATTCCAACACTTTTACTGCAAAAGTGTTCAACCACACTAGTCCCGATTGTAACACACATTTTTAATATGTGTATGTCGAAAGATAAATTCCCCAAATGTTTTAAAAAAGCCATTGTTCACCCAATTTACAAAAACGGGGACAGAGGCAGTGTCAGTAACTACAGGCCAATATCTGTATTGCCCACCCTATCAAAAGTCCTAGAGAGGCTATTGAACATTCGTCTTAAATTTTTTTTGACAAAAAACAATATTTTGGCATCGAACCAGTTCGGTTTTAGATCCGGAATGTCAACGGAGTGTGCAGTGGCCTCTTTAGTTGATGAAATAGTGGAACGCCTTGACAGTAAGGAAAAGTGCCTGGGCATCTTTCTAGACCTCACTAAAGCTTTTGACACCGTCTCTGTCCCACACCTTCTGTCAAAGATGGAGCGTCTGGGTACCTATCCGTGGCTACGCCCATCGAATATTTGAGGACTACTTATCTGACAGACAACAATGTGTAAAAATAGATTCTTCAATCAGCAACAGTGTTCCTCTATGTTTTGGTGTTCCCCAAGGCTCAGTGCTAGGCCCGACGCTTTTCCTCCTTTATATTAACTCCCTATGTAATCTGTCACTCCCCAACTGCTCAATCTATGCCTACGCCGATGACACTGCATTGCTTATCCATGGTAATAACTGGGCCGATGTATATGCCCGGGCTGAACAAGCTCTACGTGATGTCATGCTATGGCTAACAAGCAACCTATTAACGTCGAATTTAAAGAAAACGACTTATCTTACCTTTTCTATTACAAACTGTACCTACACAGCCTTCTCCTGACACTTTTACACTCAAAGCCCACTCCTGCTTCCCAAACATCCCAGTCTCTTCGTGTAACTGTCCCTGTCTTACTAGATCCACACAGATAAAATATCTTGGTATATATATTGATAATCTCATCTCCTGGAAGTATCACCTCAGTGATCTAACAGTACGCAGTCGAAAAATGATATTTATTTTAAAAAAAACTACGCCATTCTGCTGATGAAAAAACTAAGAATGATTTACTGTGCTCTATGCCAGTCTATACTAACCTATTGTATATCTGTCTGGGGTGGCGCAGCAAAAACCCACCTATTACCCTTGGAACGTGCGCAAAGAAGTATACTTAATAAGGTAATGACATTCAAGCCCTTTAGATATCCGACCGCCCAACTGTATAAAGAATGTCAGACTCTTACTGTCAGGCAGCTCTTCGTACTTGAGACCGTTACTCGAAAGCATACATCTATAGAATACAATCCAAGCTATAAAAGAAAACGTCTATCATACAAAATTTGCCAAGTTCCGAAATTCAGAACCACACAGGCATCACGGCATTTTAATGTTTTTGGCTGCCACCTGTACAATAGTAGGTATAAATAAAAGTTGTAACATCTATCCACTCATTCGATCCCAATGTAAGAAAGAAGTTGCAAAATGGCTCACGAACAAAACTTGTGCTCAAACTGAGATCATGCTAAAATTATCGTTACTCTAATTGGATCCACACACATAATTATACACACACACGTCGGTGTGTGTGTATGTGTGTGTCGACACACATACACACACACAAACACACACGAAAACACATACAAACACACACACACACACACGCACACACACGCACCTTTGCTTACTTGCACATATTTTCATAGCTGCTCACGAACACCTAATATATTTTGTAACTATTAACTAAATGTACTAATACTGCGGGAGACCTGGTACCCAAAACACAAGTTAAATCTTACATTGGGTACCAGAGTTTAACATTCTGAACTTGTCTCATTATATATTATGTACTGTGTTCATTTACTTGAAAACAGAAAACATAAATTATAATTATACTGTATAACGTGACGTAATTTGTGGAGATGAAATAAAAACATTATTATTATTATTATTATATTATTATGTATAAATATTAATAATTTTGTATATTTTACAACTTTTTACAGATTTAATAAAAACATAAAAATAAAATCCACACAAGTATATCAAAATAAATTATTTATTATATACCAAAATTAATAGTACAACCTGCTGCACATTTGTTACCGCAATAAAGAGCGCAAAGAGCTGTGTTACAAGTTGGCACATTTCGTTCTATTTTGTTCCCAACCCGTTTTTTATACAAATCATACAGCAAAATAAATGTATGCCAAATATTCATTTTGCACACTCTGATAAAAAAACACTTTCTTTTATAAAAATTGCCATTGATATTAGACGCAAATATAAAGTTTGCGAATACAAAATTAAGTTAACACAATTTTTCTTATATAGATTGTTTACTTTCTTAGGGCCTTATTTATATCACAAAATAAACATTTTTAACACATTGCAAAAATTATATCAATCCTTATACTAATGTCTACAAAAACTGACCTTCGTCGAAATGGAAACATTGCTAATTGTTTTAAGCTACGTACGCTATTTATAACATGTATACAGTAATTAATATTCAGAGCTAGCGTTATTATGTAAATTGTAACGTTTTGAAAATATTTATTTAAACTTTGCACATTTTACACTTGAGATACAGGTTTATCTTAGTTTAGGTAAGACCCTGGTAAGTTATTATGCACCCTTGTATTAGATTAAGATTATTATACAAATCTATTTAAAACAAATGTTATTGAATAAAAAAGAACATTCTCGTCCATTCGACGAATCCATCTGTCAACCGTAGAATGGGCAAGAATGTATCGTACAGTCACTCATCGGCAAGTGACCGCCTTAAATATTTGTCGAGTTATTGACTTGGCTATAACTTCCATGCTATTGGCTCAAAATTAATTTTATTTGTTTCTGAAAGCTTATAGTTGACTTAATAGGTACGTAAAGACATTCAATGAAAACGTTTATAACATGAGTACAATTTGAAAATAAGAGTAAAATTTCATAAAAGAAATAGAATCTAATACGTAACAACAAATTCATAGAACATTGTCAATACGAAAAAAGTCAATGACTTTTAACGCGTTACCAGCCGGCGGGCAGAAGCCAGGTCCGTAGCTGGTAACCGTTAGGGTTATAATGAAACACGCAGACTGATTCAACTGAGAATATATTTACAACTTTTCACCTATCTTATATCCCATTTATTAGTCATGCAAGTTACGCTAACACTAATGTGTACAATAAACCTTTTCACCAATCAGCGACAAGTAAACAAAAATCTAACATTTACGAATGATTTCTTGGAAATCTGTTCGCGACTATAAAAGTAGTGCCACGTATAAAAGGCAGAGGAAAGCTTTGCGCGTCACCAGTGCCAATGTTGATGTCGTCGCGGCTAGACGTATGATGCTCCTTTCGATCGCCTTCGCGCATCGCTTGGTTTCGGCGCGGCTAGTTGTACGATGCTCCGTTCGATTCCAGGTTTCTCGTAAAGATATATGTTGCCTGTGCGTATATACATACGCCACAGACTCTTTTGCACATTTTACACTTGAGATACAGGTTTATCTTAGTTTAGGTAAGACCCTGGTAAGGTATTATGCACCCTTGTTTATTAGATTAAGATTTTTGTTATTAGATTAAGATTATTATACAAATCTATGTAAAACAAATGTTATTGAATAAAAAAGAACATTCTCGTCCATTCGACGAATCCATCTGTCAACCTTAGAATGGGCAAGAATGTATCGTACAGTCACTCATCGGCAAGTGACCGCCTTAAATATTTGTCGAGTTATTGACTTGGCTATAACTTCAATGCTATTGGCTCAAAAATAATTTTATTTGTTTCTGAAAGCTTATAGTTGACTTAATAGGTACGTAAAGACATTCAATGAAAACGTTTATAACTTGAGTACAATTTGAAAATAAGAGAAAAATTTCACAAAAGAAATAGAATCTAATACCTAGCAACAAATTCATAGAACATTGTCAATACGAAAAAAGTCAATGACTCTTTAGAAGCATGTTGAAAAAGTTGTGGACGATGAACTATAATTGGCATTTAATTTTAGGATACAGTGCTGAACATACCTTTCATTATCTTCCATAGCCAATAAAAATTCTCACTCATCACGTCGTCTCCTTCGCCCACGTTCTTCTTGTGTCTGCAACTCCTCGAGTGTGTGCCACTCCTTCCAACAGTTGCCAAGACACAAGAAGACGTCGCAAGGGACACAGCGGAAATGAGAATTTTTAGTGGTTTTCGTCCTCGCATAACATACACGACATCTCCTTCTATTCTTGCTCCCGGGATGGTAAGACGGGTCGTGAACAATATCCCGCCTCAGCCTTGTAAGCTCCCCTACAGGTTCCTGAACCTCTTTTTGAGAAAAGCTATGCTTCTCAATTAGAGATTAAAGAATAAATTAACGAGGTACTTAGACCTCGTTAATTTACTCTGACAAATGTGTAATAGTAGGTACTTAATAGTATTAAGTATAATATTTCGAGCCAAATGTTCCTATTTGATTTAAGTTTGTAATTGTCACTTAAATTGACATTAATATTTTTATTTTTGTAGCAAAACTACCTTAAAAGCCAAAAGGAAAGGCGTAATCATTAAGTTTGTATATTTTAGTATTGGATCACTGTTTTCTAGAAATGTTATTCTATAAGAGCCTATGTGCCATATATTACTATAAGGATTAACTGTGTTTCTATTGAGAGTAAGACTGTACTTGTAATTAAGAGACCTGATTATACGTCCTGTTGAAAATTTCTAGGTATAGGTATTGTAGTTAGAAAACAAAGCTTTTAAGAATTTATATACTAAAAGTATTCACTGTTGTTGTCTTTGTTAACATTAACAACTTCTGTACAGGTATTTTTAAATATTAAACAGTTGTCTTTGTTATTTTCTGATTTTCGGTGAATAAGTTACATTTTGTTTGATTAAAAACTTACTTTACCTAAGTAAATAAATTTGTTAAAAATTATATAAATTCTTTTATATTTCGTTTACTTCCCCTTAAATTGTTCCAAATATACCCTACACTCTGCACTAAAAGTTTTAATTAATGACCATACTAATTCCAAATAGCCCTAAATATAATGGCTCCATATTTTGGAGAAAATTTTGATATGAAGCCTAAGCATAAGTTGTACAACGTAGAAGGATAGAAACACTATGAATGTAACGGCCATTTACCGTTTTATTGTTCCGAATATCGCAGAGCTTGCTCATATTAAAACAACGTTAAAATCTTTGAAAACAATGAATGATGCGTAACGATTTTCAAATAGCCCCAAAGTTGCGATAATTGGAACAGCACATTTGAAAGAGCATATCTCTTAAATTTAAATCATTATACAGTTGATATTACCAGTCAGAATTGTCAACGGTAGGATCTGTGCAAAGCAATTAGTAAGACACGGATATTAGAACAAACCTCGGTACAGTGACAATTTTACGTCAAATTGTGTACCGAACAGCCCCACTTTACGGTATATCAAAATAAATTATTTATTATATACCAAAATTAATAGTACAACCTGCTGCACATTTGTTACCGCAATAAAGAGCGCAAAGAGCTGTGTTACAAGTTGGCACATTTCGTTCTATTTTGTTCCCAACCCGTTTTTTATACAAATCATACAGCAAAATAAATGTATGCCAAATATTCATTTTGCACACTCTGATAAAAAAACACTTTATCTTTTATAAAAATTGCCATTGATATTAGACGCAAATATAAAGTTTGCGAATACAAAATTAAGTTAACACAATTTTTCTTATATAGATTGTTTACTTTCTTAGGGCCTTATTTATATCACAAAATAAACATTTTTAACACATTGCAAAAATGATATCAATCCTTATACTAATGTCTACAAAAACTGACCTTCGTCGAAATGGAAACATACGTACGCTATTTATAACATGTATACAGTAATTAATATTCAGAGCTAGCGTTATTATGTAAATTGTAACGTTTTGAAAATATTTATTTAAACTTTGCACATTTTACACTTGAGATACAGGTTTATCTTAGTTTAGGTAAGACCCTGGTAAGTTATTATGCACCCTTGTATTAGATTAAGATTATTATACAAATCTATGTAAAACAAATGTTATTGAATAAAAAAGAACATTCTCGTCCATTCGACGAATCCATCTGTCAACCTTAGAATGGGCAAGAATGTATCGTACAGTCACTCATCGGCAAGTGACCGCCTTAAATATTTGTAGAGTTATTGACTTGGCTATAACTTCAATGCTATTGGCTCAAAATTAATTTTATTTGTTTCTGAAAGCTTATAGTTGACTTAATAGGTACGTAAAGACATTCAATGAAAACGTTTATAACTTGAGTACAATTTGAAAATAAGAGAAAAATTACACAAAAGAAATAGAATCTAATACCTAGCAACAAATTCATAGAACATTGTCAATACGAAAAAAGTCAATGACTCTTTAGAAGCATGTTGAAAAAGTTGTGGACGATGAACTATAATTGGCATTTAGGATACAGTGCTGAACATACCTTTCATTATCTTCCATAGCCAATAAAAATTCTCACTCATCACGTCGTCTCCTTCACCCACGTTCTTCTTGTGTCTGCAACTCCTCGAGTGTGTGCCACTCCTTCCAACAGTTGCCAAGACACAAGAAGACGTCGCAAGGGATACAGCGGAAATGAGAATTTTTAGTGGTTTTCGTCCTCGCATAACATACACGACATCTCCTTCTATTCTTGTTCCCGGGATGGTAAGACGGGTCGTGAACAATATCCCGCCTCAGCCTTGTAAGCTCCTCTACAGGTTCCTGAACCCCTTTTTGAGAAAAGCGATGCTTCTCAACTAGAGATTCAGCAAGCGCATAGCGGAAGTCACGATGCGCCATTGGCAATTGTCCACGCCGTTCCCGAGAGCACCCATACATTATCATACTATTCAAAATACTTACATTCATCAACCGTTTAAACAATTTCATATACCATTTTACTCCCCTCTTGCGCTCTAGCAAATACATAGAGAGTTTTTGATCTTTTAGATCAATTCCTCCCATGTATTTGTTATAATCCCTTACACACACAGGCTTAACAGCTCTCTTACCATCCCTCGATCCAACGAAAGTGTCCGCATTGTGGTAGGTAGATATTATACTCACCAATTTGGAGTCCATCCACGACACGATTGAAACGTCTCCAGAGTGGCGAGATACAATAGTCCCCTTCGGCACGTTTGCGGGCAGTTTCGCGATTTCATCGGGCACATACCGACGATTCGTAAGAAGAGTCCCTAAGCAATCAAAGCCTAAACTCTTAAGGTATCGTGCCAACGATGGATTGTAAAAATTATCCATCGTGACACAATGACCCCGATGTTCAAGGCCTTGCAAAAGCTTAAGGACTGTCTTCGTACTTTTGAGTCCTAGATCAGCACTGATTTGCATATCCGTTAAAACCTCATCTGTCTTCCCAGAGTAAATTTGGAACCGAGCCATATAGCCGGTGTCCGATTCACACAGCTCATATGACTTGATTCCAAATCGCGCAGCCTTTGACCTTATTGTCTGGACCCAAGACAGGCGGCCCTTGAATAAGGTCAAAGACTCGTCAATGGAAATGTGAGGCTTTAACTGATATAGCGAATCAAATTTGTATCCTAAATGCGCAATTATAGGGGCCAGTTTTAAAAGTCTCCGCGACAGCACTTTTGTTGAACCTATTGCCCCATTCTGAGGCAAATCCCGACCAGGGTCAGAATTGTCGACAAAATGGAGAAATTTGTTCAACAAAATGTAACGATTATAGGTCATAAGGGTCCTAAATACTGGCATACCTAGGACACCTTTTTTCCAATATTCGTCCTGTGATGTACGCGGACTGATGGCCATAATTTGAAAAATTGCAAAGAGAACCATGATCTCATCTGCGTTAGTGGGCTCCCACCTACGCAAACGAGATGATCGTCCCAAGGTTCCCTTTGCATTCAATTCTTCGATCGTCTTTTGGGCATATCGATTAGTTTCACAGACGATACAGTCTATGATATCTTTGTCCCAGATGTCGACAAAGGCATCATAAGCCGAATCGTAGTCTCTGAGTGGTCCAGGAGTAGGTCCTGAAAATTGTTCAGGAACCCCTCTGAACGACTCAAAGTCTTCGCGCCATGTAAAATTTGGCGACATGCCCAAGAGTCGATCGGTTTCGTCGTCTATACCTCTTTCAACAGCTTCTACGATATCCCTGACCGGCGCGTCCAGGGCTGCGTCGTCAGGGATATCCCTGGGTGCAGCGGCTTCAATAGGTGACGGTTCGAACTCCTCGTCCCAGTCACTATCGAAGCCACTGCCATCACTAGCATACTCTGCTAGCGGCGTAGGCATCGCTCCCGACGTTGACGGCCGCTGCAGACTCGCGTCGCAGATCTCGCACTCAGGGATGTCCAGTGCCTCGACCCTCTCCACCACGTTATCACTACAACAAATATAAATAATATCAAATAAAAACAATAACTTTCGAGCCATTTACACACAGCGCCGTCTAGTTCCAAACTGCATACATTTGTTTGCAAATGATTTGTTAAAAATTAAAAACATCACATCAATGTTTGCTCTACATACACTCCATGGAGACTGTTCATTATGATGTACAGTCACCATACACAACCACTAGACCACCGCAGCAAACAAGACAGACAACAATTATAATATTATAAATTGCAAACAACTTTTGAATCTGTGTCGACAGCTAGAAATATAAAAAAAGCAGATTTTCGAAGACTGCCACCAGGGCTCTTGTGCAACGTGACATCACGGCCCACATTGATAGAGCCCCTTGGTGTACAGTCGACCGTTATTGCTCGGATCTTCCTATAAACAAATAAAATTACTAAATCGTAAAATACATTGGAAAAAGAAAAGTAAAAAATTATGATTTCATTTACCGGGGAGGCGAAATGGCCCTCCGAGCTGCTGGATGACTGAACTGCCCCTGGTGGTCCGATGGAGTGACCGAGCGCAACCGACTACTCCCTGAGCTCGTAGATCGAAGACGGCCGAGGCTAAGAAATATTTTACATTTGTAACTAAGAACATTAGTACCCCTCTTTGTCTTTTTTTTAAGTTGGTTAAAAGGTACTTTTTCTAGCATTCTAGCATTTAAATATGATAAAAATCAGTCATCAAGCGTGTCGTGAGCTTCTTTGCTACTTCAGTAATAATTGCAGTTTTATCGATAATTTTATCGATATTCGATTGCCAAGCGTCCGACCCTACGCACGATAGAAACGTAGCATCTATGCGTAGTCCTAAATAATAATTCTAATATGGCAGCCACTGAGTAATTTCAATAATGCATGATTTGAATTACAATTATGATGTAACTAAACTATAATTTAACCTGTCTGTAGACGCGCCGACGTCAGCCATAAAAACGTCACGACGCCGGCCATATGTTTACGTTATCGCCCGTTATCGCCGCGTGCCACTTGAGTGTTTATAATTGTGATTTACGACGCACTCATAGTTCGTAGAATAAAACAAAAGGTACTCCTGTGAAGCTTATGATGTCATCTATGTTGTAAAATATAAACAAGACCACTTGTGTTGAATTGTTTATATTATTAGACCGGTTGAAATGAGAGAATGTAAACAAATGGCGACTTAATGATATGTGTGTTAATATAAGTAAAATTATGATATTTATTTATTTATTTATTTAGTAGGTCAACTCACAGCATATATATAAAACACTCACAATAACATTTTATACACAAACGTTCTTATATACATGCCACTTACGAGCTAACACATCATTCACAGGTAAAATAACAAGAATGTTTAAAAAAAATATAAAAAATGATTACACGTATAAATTCAATATAAATGTGAACAAAAAGTATTAAAATTTAAAAAAAAACAATGTTAATAGTTAATGTTTAAAACAAAACCGAACAAATCGGTAAAATACAAAAATCAAGAAATCAAGCATACAACATAAATAAACGCATAGAAAGACAAAACAAACATAACACTTAGCAACAGTAATATTTATACAAAAAGGTTACACAAATACCTATTACTTAACCTAACCTAATTCAAACTTAATTCAAACTCATTTTTTTAAAAGATTTCAATATTTTGTTCCGGAATTGGATCTCATTCTCATGACACACATCAGCATCAGGCACAATCTTAAGAAACGAATTTAAGTCCTTACACATTCTGCTTAAGGGTGCATTCAAACCGAGGTTAGTTCTGGACAAGGGTACAGTAAGAATATTGCAGACGGGCTTGCGAGGAGGTCTTCTGGGTACATTAACGTTTATATTGGCAGTCAAATAAGTACTATCCATTTTATTATGCAATAATTTGTGGATAACGAGCAAGCCATGCATCAGTCTCCTATCATGAAGGGAATCCATGCTGTAAAAAGATAGCCGATGCCGATACGGGCATCTAGGAGATATATTGCGAGACGAATAAGCAATATGACGGGTGAAGGCTCGCTGAATATTTTCAATTCGTTGGGAATGAATAGCGTAATGCGGGTTCCATGCAATGTCACAATATTCAAGACGACTGCGCACAAGAGAGTTATATAGCATTATCTTTGTCCGAACGAATTGAAAATCTCTTGTGTTTCGCTTTAGGAACCCTAACATTTGAGCCGACTTATTCACTGCTTCATCAACATGCTTCCTAAAACTCAATTGCTTATCCATTACTTAACACTCCGAGATCACGCACTTCGTTAACTTCCGAAAGTGAGATACCGTTTATTTGGTAGTTTGATGTTTGGGGATGCTTCTTCTTGGTGAATTTAATGTGATAACATTTACTAACATTTAGGGTCATAAAGTTGTTGTTGCACCAATTTTGAATGCTATTTAAATCATTCTGAATATGAGAAACATCCTCGATAGATGATATCGTTTTGTAAAGTTTTAGGTTATATAATTATGTATACTGGCCCAGTTCAAAACATCGCTCCCAGGTGGTGATATAGGTAAGTCAAAGCCAACGTCAGAAATCATTTATTCATTTAGGTCACAAAGTAACGTTTAACGTCAAAGGGGTGAGGTTATTACATTTACTGAATTTACATTTATGTGAGTTACTAGTTTCAGGCAAAAGGTTGAAACTGTTCAGTTTCAGACGTAGTTAAATGGTAACGTATTAAATGCTATGTAGACTGAAGGAAAAGGAAAGGTAAATATTTTTATGTATGGTATATAATGTAACAGGAAGAGGTGTCTGAAAAGTTGACACATAGCGCCACATTACATGCTCGGCACACGTAATGTGTACGCTTAGTTTTACAAACAACGCACAGTCGGCGTTGCTTACCAGTTTTCTCCCCAGGAAGAACAGGAAGTTCAGCAGGGAGGTGAGAGATGACCTCTGTCGAAAATTTTGGAACTCCACGAACCGTCGCGATTGCGATATCGGGTCGAGATTGCAGGTGTTGTTGCAATATCTCTTTCACCAGGTCCTTGCGGAACTTCCTGTGGCTTATGTTGTGAGTGTGTTTGTAAAGTATGTAAGCATTTAATACGCTCACATTTAACAGACGCCTGAAAAACTTCTTATACCATACTTGTGTCCGCTTTCTCTCTACAGGGTACGCTGACAACATTTGGTCTTTCTTGTCGACGCCACCCATGCAGACATTATAATCTTATATAACTATGGGTTTATTTTCGGACACGCTGATCCCATGGTACGTTGAGAGCAATGCTACACGGTTTTGATCTCGCCATACCATGAGATCAACGTCTCCGGATGTGCACCCGCAAACTTAACCCATAGTCATGTCGGCCTTTCTTAAGTTATTTATTTCTGCTGGCACAAATTGCCGGTTGGTACGGAGGGTCCCAACGCAGTCATACCGTAAGGACTTAAGGACGCGGGCGAGGGCTGGAGAATTATAATAATTGTCCATCCATACGGTATGACCCCGATTTTCGAGCCCCCGCAACAAACGTAATACCAGATTTGGTATGCTACCTGATATCACCTCCTGTTGGACTTCAATATGACCACCCACGTGACACTCAAATCTCCACAAATATCCCGTCGAAGAGTCGCAGACTTCGTAGGTTTTAATATCTACTGCTGCGGCCTTGTTCGGGATAAATTGCTTGATGTCAAGCCACCCCTTCCACTGGGTCAAAGATTCATCCAGAGCGATGTTTTGGCTTAAACCGTATAAAGAAGAAAATTTTAAATTTATGTGAACGACAATGGGCGCAATTTTATAAATTTTGGCTTGGGAACGGGTTAAAATATTGGAGGAAACGTTTCTATTATCGTTAAAATGGAGACATTTAGAGAGAAGCTGAAAACGCTTAAGCGACATGTTGGTGGAATATCCAGGGGTTGAAAATATATCTTTGTCGGTGCACCAGTATTCTTCTAATTTAGATTTTACTATAATAACCATTGCCATCAATAAGGCAAAATAAACGTAAAGCTCGTCTACGTTAGTATCTCTCCACAGCGTTATCCGACTTGACGGCCCCATTTCCCCTCGCCCGAAGAGTTGTTCTGCGTACTCCTGCGCATACAAGTTTGTCTGAAGCGCTATGTGCTCCATAATTGGCCTATCCCAAATCAATAGGAACGCTTCGTATGGACTTGAGATAGGATCAATCATGGGGCCGCATCTTCCGACAAACGTTTCTCTTCTCAAGTGAGGGGAAATCGGGGAAGCAGGATACTTTTGCCATTCAAAGTCGAATAATGATGTGGGCCCACGCATCAATCCATCACCAGTCTGAGCAGACTCCACAGTTTCAATTCTGCCCGCAGCTTCAGCTTCCTGTGGTGTGTCCTCAGCTGTTTGCAATAATGCCCGAACGCCGTGAGGGATTGAAAGTTGGGCCTCAAATTCTTCCTCGGACGCCGACCCTTCTTCTTCTTCACTACCTATAAGAAGTGAAAATAACAACGCCTATCACTGACTAACCAAACACAAAAATATTAATCGAAATGATTTGTGCAATGAAAAACTACCAACCGTAATTGAGTAGGCCGCAGATTTCATTCTCCCCTAAGGGACGTCGGCAAGTTTGTGTGGTTGGAGCCGCTCTCGGAGTTGTGGTCACCGCACATTCGACGTGTCTAAAGTAATTTATTTGATTTTAACAACACTGTTATTCAGCTAGAAATATACTTTTTAGGGCTTGTTCAGTTGAAAATAATAATAATACTTACGCAGCGGGAGAAGGAGGGACTGCTAAAATGTGTGCGGTCGAGGTCGATGGCTGGTCATACCTAAACAAGAAAAACTTGATGACGAAATTGAACAAATAACAAAAAGTTCAATCACTAACGGCTCAAGCTGGAATAGTTGATAATTGGAGGGCAGATGCCGCGGCCTCTGGCGAAGCAAACTCCAGAAAAAATACACTTGAGAGTATATACGACACAGACATCCAGACCAAGACAAACATCCATGTTCATGCACACAAATGTTTGAATCGAACCCGCGATCTCAGACGCGGCAGTCGGTTGCACTAACCACTACGCCATAGGGGCCGACAAAAGTTGTACCACAGGTCGGGAGCGCGAAAAACATTACATCTAATTAGGCCTCGCGGCAGTCGGTTTTTTTTTCTTTGTATTATTAGGTATGTCTACAATCCGTAAAATAACATCGTAAATTCAAATTAAATAAAACACAACCTATGTTCTACAAAGATTTTGACTTTTCACATTGAAAACATTTTAGAAAGCGTATCCATACTCTTTCCAATTAGCACCGATCAGCCATATGACATCATCATGACGTCACGCGGAAATATTTCATCGCGACTGGCGCGAGGCCCATTTTGGGATGCCAATACCATCGTTACGTATTTACTTGAATAATTATTAAAGTGCTCTCTATTTAACTGTAGTAGTAACATATATTATATTTACACACAATACAAAACAGGAAATACATAGTTTTCAAACATTTTTGTGGTAAAACTATGTAGGAAAGTTTTTGTTAAGGCGGTCGGGAGCAAAGTAATTTTACTTCTGATGAGATTTTGAATACAAAACACACACACAAACAAAAACAGAAAGTATTTAACAATAGATTACTTACCCAGACATCTTCTTGTAAGTAGAAACAGATGTAATTTACAATTGATTGCACTCAAAACTCACTGTTAACACGAGCGTAACAAAGGCAAACTTACGCACCAGCCGTTACAGTGTCCACAGTTTAAAAATTCCGCTTGCTTGCTAGCTTATTCTTTCCCGTACGCATTAAATAGGTGCGAGTAAGATAGACTAAACATTGTAACGGTTTATTTAGCTGTGTACGACGCCGTGACGATCGTCCCATATTGGAATGCTCGCCAATAGAGAGGTAGGAAAAATAATAAAAAAATCTAATAGTATTCTTCGATTTATACCTATTTACATATTTTTTTAGTAATTATGGACCTTGTACCAAGAAAACCTTGTAACTTTTGAACCAAAAAGGCTACGGTGACCACATACCATCAGGTAGACCGTATGCTTGTTTGCCACATAAGTTGTACAAAAAAAAGAAAAATCACAAAGGGAGGATCCTCCGACCAGGCTGGGAGATCGTGCCTGGCGGGCAGTAGCCCTACAGTTGACGTAGGAAACTTATACATATACTTAGTCGCTGTGTAAACTTCACTTGCGTGATTCAGGTTTGTATGGCAAAGCGCGTATTGTGGACAGCGCCATCTGTTGTCAATTGTCGGAACTTCTTCGTTTGTGTAGTGAAGATCTGCTTTACAAAAACCGTTGGGTATAGTTATAATCACAGGACTTACTCTTCATCATCTTCAAACTTCAATCTCAGTTTATAGTCCTCTTTCTCTCGTTTCACACCACTGTGGACACAACAAAAATACATACATAGTGTCACTCTTAGAGAGGGTATGCACAGATATATTTTTATGTTCTTTTTTAAAAAGCTTCTTCTGAGCAGAATGTTGTCCTGTCGCGGAGGACTTTAGTAACACTCTAACAACGGACACAAAGAACACACAGTTTCGGAACTATTACTTGTCGATCACATATTTTTTTTGCTTCAAAGTTTAAAATAAAAGCTTGTAATATCTCTCACCATAGTTCTAGAGGTTGTTCTTCAATATACAGCCTACTGCTCAACTGCTGTCGACCTCGAGAATCTGTCGCGACAATCTTGGGTATAGAAGACAAGTCTTCAGATTGAGTCTGGAGTTCAGATATGCGGCGTTTTCTTGTCCTCGTTGCACTTCCTTTCTTCCTGCTATCCTGGTCTGCTTCTTCCAAGATCTCGAGAACAGTGTCTTCAGTCACGCTGGTGGCTTCAGCAGTTCGTTTAAGGATATTGGATAAAGGATTCAGGTCACAGCCGTCGCAGGATCCAGTCTTTACCTGCTCATATTCTTGGTGTAGGTAATGGTATACGCTGGTGATGAGAAGAGCACCCTGGAGAAAAGATATAAACTGTCAGCTGTGCAATTCTGCGTAGTCTTACTATTAAGAGGAAATGCGAGCAATGCGGGCCAAATCTAGTAATATTATAAATGCAAAAGTTAGTTTGTCTGCTTGTTACGCTTTCACGCCTTAACTACTCGACCAATCATCATGAACTTTCGAATATACGTTTCAGGGGAACAGAAAAGAACATAGGGTACCCTTCATCCAGAAAAAGTAATGTAACCAATGTAAACTAACCTAACCAACATTTATGCAAGCATAGCCGCGGGCAAAATCTAGTTAAGAATAATAAGTTTTGCTTACTTTTGCTCACAAGTGGACCGTCAATAGGCATGACAATAATACTTGCTCCCTAACAACATTCCAACTATCACATAAACCAGAACAATTTGTCAATACCATGGCCTTTATAATCATAATAATATTCTCTTAACGGAGACTGGCCAACTACGCAGGAGATATAGTGCACGTGTGTGTGCGCAAACACAAGTGCACTCTCTGTTCCCTAACTCTCATAATCCGATGGGATGGTAATCCGACACGACCGGAGAGAGATCAGGCGCAGGACCAACGGCTTTACGTGCTTTCCGAGGCAAGGGGGTGCCTAACACCACCAACTTCCTAACTCCGGGCTGCTATTGAGATTTCTTAACTGAAAAACCCATAACTTTTTGTTGGCCCGACCCGGGATTCGCACCCGAGACCTCGTGCACAGCAGTCGCATTCACTACCGCTGCGCGGCGGAGGCACATGGCCTTTATAACAGATACTATTAATTAAAATAACAAGAACTATCTACATACCTCCTGTGTTACAGTAGACTTAGGTGCTGTCACTTGTGAAGTTGTATTTTCTATTGCATTTAATGATGGCTCCACTTCTGATTTAGGCTTTTGTACTGGTCGATTCAATGTAGGCTCTGCATCTGAGGATTTTATTTAGTTTACATTTTTATATGCAGTGACAACCTTGATATATTATATTCTATAGAAAAACAAGATTTACAGTAAGTAATAAAAATATTGGACAATATAAGTTTGTTTGGGTTTTTCTGTTTTAACCCATTAGAAAAATGGATTTTAATATATTTTATTTTAAGTCACACTCAATAATTCTTATTTCCATAAAATCTCTAAAGTATCTCTTCTTGAGAATATCATTAAATTAATAAATTCTCTAATACTATAAAAAAAGAGAACACATTTTGTGAGCATATAAATGTGAAAATTCATTAATTATTTGAAAGCTACATTATTCCAGATGGCCATAGGTTAAAACAATAAACCAACCAACACCGCAGCTACTAGATGCCATACGTCATAGTTGGGGATGAAGCGTTTGGATTGTCTACACATCTCATGCGACCATACGCGCGGGCTATTTCTTTGGACCATACAAAGAAAATATTGAATTATAGATTATCAAGAGCTAGACGTTACATTGAATCAACCTTTGGAATAATGGCTAATAATAATAATAATAATAATTACGACAGAGCAATACTAACTGATAAAACGATACACAACAATAGGCCGGATATAACCATGATAGATAAACAAAATAAACATGCATACATTATAGACATAGCAGTCCCTAACACTCACAACCTACAAAAGACAATCACTGAAAAAATAAATAAATACACAGATTTAAAAGAGGAAATAATTAGAATCTGGAAGATGGACAAAGTATATATTGTGCCTCTGGTGCTTTCTAGCACCGGTATAATACCGACACACCTTCTTCATTACCTACAACAACTTGAATTGCCAACGAATACATACATAACCATGCAAAAAGCCGCCATACTAAACACGTGTAGAATAGTTCGCAAATTTTTACAAGAAGATGCAAATATTGAACCAAACCCCCTAAATGAATCTCACTTGGCCTAGGCCCGTGGTTTCATTAGACTACCGGCATTCCTAAAATGCTGAGAAAAATAAAAAATCGATCATAATAATAATAATAATAATAAACTTTATTGGGCTCAAAAAAAACAGGTTGCAATTATTTTTCCACTATTTAAATGTACACTAAGATTATTTACAATTTGTTTTGTTTTGTTAGTGGAAAAGGTTACCTGTGCCCTATGCTAGTTGAAAAACTGTATTACAGGGCACAGGGCCTTCCGTATTTTTAGTATACAATTTTAAGATTGCTGAGTCAATCATACATTTAATATTCCAATGAGACAAAGTAAAAACAAAAGAATAAGAAAAATTAAAATAATTATAAAAATAAATCGATAAACAAACAAGCGCGAAGTCTTTATTATATTGTTTTAATATTAACAATGTTTTGCGTGTGTGTACGTGTGTGTGGGTGTGCGTGTGCGTGTGTGTGTGTGTGTGTGTGTGTGTGTGTGTGTGTGTGTGTGTGTGTGTGTGTGTGTGTGTGTGTGTGTGCGTGTGTGCGTGTGTGTGTGTGTGTGTGTGTGTGTGTGTGTGTGAGTGTTGTGTGTGTGTATGTGCGTTTGTGTATGTGTGTGTGTGTGTGCTCGCGTTATTGAATTATGTGTAGGAGTTGTTCAGTTTCCTCATTACTTTAGTTTTTGTAAGTATTCAGATAACTTTGTTTTGCATTTTATTGTCGTTAAAGAGTAAATATCAATTATCTTATTAATTCTATTATACAGATAAGGGCCAGTGAAATCAGAAAATTTTCTGCTGAACGTGGTTTTGCGTTGAGCATTGATGTAATATACCATATGCTTTCGACGTTTATTAAGCACTTTTGGATCATAAGATAGTTTACTATGTTGTAGCAAGACGATTTTTAAAATAAATAATTGTCTAACAGTTAAGACTCTACAGGTTTGATATAGAAGCACGGTTGGGTAGTAAATAGGTTTGGAAATGCAAACTTTGAGAACAGCACGTTGGGCAACCTCTAAGGGCTTCATTGTGGTCTTTGAGCTACCTCCCCAAGAAGTAATGCAGTAGGTTAGGAGTGACTGGCACAGTGCAAGATATACTCGCCTTACCAATTTTGACTCTGCAACATGCCTAAGCTTTTTGAACACGAACATCAGCTTACGTACCCTACCGCATAGGAGTTTAATGTGCTCTTTAAAGTTCAAACAGCTATCCAATATTACACCTAGGTATTTTATAGTATCTACACGTTCTAGCGATGGGTAATTGCAGCTATTATCAGAGTGACATTCATGCGATATAATTTTATGCTTATTATATAGTGCAGTGCTATCTCTTACACTAAAGCAAGTATATTTCATCTTATCTATTTAGGGTTAAGATGTTATCCTGTAGCCAACCCCTAACCGCATTGAAGCCATCCTGGGCAGCGTTGAAAACTTCATCCCAGGTATTACCGGCAAAAACAAGAGCTGTGTCGTCAGCGAAGGATATGATATTACCTAGGGTGAGTTTCAGTTTCATGAGCTCGTTTATATATACGAGAAAGAGGGTAGGACCTAAAACGCTGCCCTGCGGAACACCGTGAGTGACTGGAAGGTAGGTACTTCTAAATTGATCTACACGGACACATTGAAATCGCCCAGAGAGGTAGCTTTTGAAAAGCTCAAGTTGCATTCCCCTGATACCGAGATTTTCGAGATTTTTTAGTAAAGTTGCGACAGAGATCGTATCAAATGCCTTGGCAAGGTCTAGGAAAATGGTTAGACATTTTTTACCATTTGACATATTAGTGCTTAAATAGCTTACGAGCTTGTTAACAGCATGCTCAGTGCTCTTTCCATGCCGAAACCCGTATTGATTTTCGGATAATATTTCATTATTGTCTAGATAGTTGATTAGCCTTTTGTTAATAATTTTTTCTAGTATCTTCGAGATAGCCGGTAAGATGGATAGGTCTATAATTACAGATACGATCTTTGTCGCCGCTCTTATGAATAGGGCATACTTCTGACCTTTTTAGTGAATCCGGGAATACCCCAGTTTGAAGGCAAGCGTTAAAGATTTTAGTTAGAGGTTGTACTAGAACTTGCTTGTATTTCTTCAGAAAACCACAACTGATTTTGTCTGGTCCTGGTGCACAATCTGTTTTTAGGCTGGTGATAATGTTGTTTACTTCATCTTCATCTATTTCCAGCATTACAAATGAGTTAAGTTTGCTAGTGTTGTTTGTGTGAGAAGTTTTTGAGTGGTTTTGTTGTTTCTGTTCGTGAATTTTGCTTGCTAGTAAACTGCCGACATTAATAAAGTATTTGTTAGCTTCATTTAGTGACTGTTCGGGTGTAGTATTAGATGTTAGAAGTTGTTTAACATGTTGTGTTGTTCTTGTAGTGTTAGTTACTCTTTTAATAACCTTCCATAATTCTTTGTTATCTTTTGCAGTAGTCATTTCAGCCCTATCGTGTGTTTCCTTAACCTTTTTTATTAAATTGTTGCAGAAATTCCGGTACCGTTTATAGGTTGCTTTTAATACTACATTTTTTGGTGAGGAGTTGGCTCTTTGGTGTAACTTGTCCCTATTTTGCAGGCATCGTAGTAGACCTGGCGTTATCCACGGCTTTATAATTTTTTTGCGTCGTGCGAGAGTAATTATTTCAGTGTTACCTTCTATTATTTTTTGTAAAGACTTTGTAAAGTTGTTCAAGCTAATATTTGGGTCCTCTGAGAAGAGTATATTGCTGAAGTCTATTCCTGAAATTTGTCGTTCAATATTTTCCTGATTAATTTAAGTTATCGTTGAGATAGTGAAATGTCGGGTTTTTTTTTTGTTTCATAGATAATAACACCGGGTAATGATCCGTTAGTGTTGCTTGTGGGACTAGAGTAATAGATGAGTAATTTGATTTTAGTAGCACATGGTCTAGACACGTCGCACTACTGGGTCGTGTGATTATGGTGTGGGCAGGTAGAAGGCCATGGGTGGCCGCTAAGGTGAGGTATCGTTCTCCATTTCGATCGATAGTGCTTGGGCTTATTGTAATGTTTAGGTCACCCATAATTATGATGTTAGCAAAAGATGACAGACTGTGTAACGTTTTATCTAAGGAGGAGAGGAATGGGTCTATGTTGATATAAGACGGTGATCTATACAATGCTAAGACGGCCGTATGGTTATCTAAAGTGGCTATTATGGAGTTACATTCTAGGAAGTTTGGTTCCTTTATGCTTATGTTGAGGTGTTCTTTGTAGTACACAACTACTCCATCATTTTGTTTGTGATTAATAATAGTTGCGGTATGGCAATACCCGGGTAATACTGGTATATTAGAGGTGCATGGAAGCCAACATTCAGTCAAGATAATTATATCGCAATTCAGTTTCAACCGAGCCAGAAGAACTTCTAGACCTGACATGTTACAATTTATGCTACGTATGTTTTGCGTCATAAGGAGCAAGCGTCCTGGTATTGTTGGTATGATTTTATGACATACCTCAACCTCTGCAGTCTGTGAATGCGATACAGATACTTGATCTATTTCATCTGAGAGTTTTGTAATATCGAATATTTACAGTAAGTAATAACTGATCGCTATTGTTGGCCAACGCGCAATTTGTGTAATATCAATACGTTTGTCAGTTTTGGACGGGCAAGAACTTGTGCTATTATCTTTATTTGAGTAAATGTAACTATGTTGGGTGTGTGTAGAGTTCGGTATGTATAGTAGCATGTGTGGTGTTGAAATGTAGATGATTGTCTATTGTAGTGGCTTCCTAAATGCAATGAGGATAGTATTGACAGAGTATTTTTTTAAATTAAACATGAATGAAACTTAATATAGCAACAATGGAAAGAACTATAGACTTTGTATAATAAGCTAACAATTCTTGAAAAATATAGTCATTTTTTATTTACAAGTCTAGTAAGACTTGATTCGTTATCGATACGATTTGGAGGCTCACCCTCAGTCTTTCGCAGATACACCAGGCCACGTGAAGTCCAACAGTAGGCATAGCCGTTCTCACGTGCAAATTGGCGAGCCGAGAAGAAAAGTTTTTGAGTTTTGGGTGTTAATGCCTCTGATATATACACAGGCTTCGTTGCTCCATGTATATGAGATGCCCTGTGTTTAATTTGTCGTTTGTTTGTTTTCTCCTGTTAAAATTACTGACTGCTTGTAGAAATTTGTCCTTCTTTAGTACACTATTGAGTTCAACCATTATAGGCTTATTGCCCTCTTTGTGTGTCATAATTCTGTAAATGTCTCTGATATCGGAGTCTTGTAGGTCCACCTCTACAACTTTCGACAGGATTTTCACAATTTCGCTGGAATTTTCCTTTGTTTCAAATTTACTATTGTCAGGAAGGATAATAGGCACATTACGTATCTCAAAGCTGGTCGATTTGTGTTTGCGTTCAAGGATTTCTATTTTTTCTTCGAGTCGTTGAATTGTTTTTTTGTCTTCTCCTCGTTCTGATTCAAGATTTCGCAGTGTCTTGAGTATGGTATCATATTTGTCCGATATAAACTGTAGATTCCTCATTTTTTTGCTTTAATTCTACGAAGTTTTGGTCAACCTTTGCCGATAGAGAACTAATTAAGCTTTTGAGTTCTTTATGATCATCCTCTTCACGTTTGCGTTTCTGTCTCACAGAGATATATCCACTAACACTCCTCTCAGATGCAGTATCTGATTCATACGCCTGAGTAGCAGAGCCAGAACCTCCAGTAGATTTATTGCCAGATTTATTGCCATAGGCAGATGAAGATCGAGGAGGTGAATGTTTTAACGGCATAGTGTATCAAACTGATTTTATTGTGTAAGGATAGTGTTTGTCAGACGCTTGCTGTGTTTACGGTGGTAAGATAAGGTGAATTTCTTTATCCAATATTTTAAAATAATTCTATATATATATATATATATATATATATATATATATATATATATATATATATATATATATATATATATATATATATATATATATATAAATAAATATATATATATATTGCAAACTTCTTAATTCTTTGTGATAAAATAGAATAAAAATGTACTAAAAATATTTACAAATTTCAAAAAGAATGTTCGTTGCCGGGATTTGATCTTGCGAATCAGTTTTTAGTGGAACCTCATATCCACTACGCCACGAGAAAACTACTAAAATATTTCAAATTTTGGTTCTGTATTTGTTGTGTTGTATTACTAATTCTTAAGTTAATTGCTCTCCTGGTACTCGGTGCAGAGTTGTTGTAAATAAAAATATATTTGTCTTTCTCACCCGTAGGCGGGCCTTAGTTGGGACTTGCGTAAACACAGTCAAAACAGCGACTTCTTCGTTCTTTATGCACTCCTGGTATTTACTTTCAATTAATTTCGATTTAAATATGTGAATTTTGTATTTAATTTAATTTAAACTGCGTAAACTTTGTACACGACTGCTCGATATCGAGGTCCGGGGGAAAGGGGGAATAAGTTTCGATCGTCCACTTAACGTTTTCAGGGAATGTGCCATTTGTTTCATGAAAGCAATTTGTATAAAGCATATTTTTTTACACAAATGAGACGGACTCTAATAAATAAAGTCATATTAAACAGTACAAACATACCTTTTGACGTTTTTTCTGCGTCATCGCCCCCGCGCCGGCCACCGCCGCCCGCCATCGCAGACGATATCATCGCCATCTCAGGTGATAACGCCTTCTTAACATCCAGCCGATGACCCTTCACTTTGTGATTCGGTTGCACTGAAAATGATAATATAATATATTAAACATTCATATTGAATAGAATCTATTCTCTTAATATTTTAAAGTAAGTTAGCAGAGGTGCATAAGTGTTAGAAATTGCGCAAAAGAAGATATTAAGGCCTCCGGTGGGTTCGATTAGGTACTAGATCTGAGGTTTCTGTATGGAAATTTTCACATGGGAGAAAATAAGTGTCAAGTCCTATTACTTGGGACCGAAAGGTATGTGGCAAAATAAGGGTTTAAATAGTAATACACCTCTGCCTACCCCTTGCGGAATATAGTGTTTAAGTTATGGCCTGGCAACCGCTGGTAATACCTAGACAAAAAAAAAATATAATCACATAGACTTACAACATATTCTATCGACTGGATCATAGTCATCAAACTCAACAAATCCAAATCCTCTCTCCTTCCCTTTATCTTTCTCAGTCACTAAGCTCACTGATATGATGTTTCCGTAAGAACTAAAGTACTCTTTTAAATCGTCCTCTTCGATCTCCTGTTTAAGGCCTCCAACAAACAACTTCTTTACTGTAGCCGCGGCGTCCGGCCTTTTTATTTCTTCCCTTGGCACTGCCCGTTTAGGCTCCACAATCCTGAAAATGGATAAGTATGTGGAATTCTGAACTAATTACACTATTAAAAGTTGATATTATCCCACCCGTTGCACTCCCCCCCAATGTAAAACCTCTTCAAACACGACTAGATCAGCTTAGCTAGAGGTGTTAACAAGAAATACTAGCGATTGGTAAATTAAATAGAGTATATTAAAAAATATAAGAAATGTTTATGACAGCATGTCAGTCTAAGAGGCCGTTCGTTTGATTGAAATACACTCAACAAAAATATCCTACTTTCCTTAAATTTGGATATTAGGTCCTCTGCCCCTAGATGGAATATAAAAGTGTTGTACTTAGTTATAATGTTACAGTTAGTGCTCACCTTCCATCTATTTTGTGTGGCCTGTTTTTCTGTGCATCGTCTACCATGTGCGCCCGTGAATATGTGATGAAACCGAACCCCTTTGACCGTTTTGTCTGGGGGTCCTTCATTACTGCGACATCCACTATTTCGCCCCATTGGTCGTAAAATTCTTTTAACGAGGAATCATCAGTCCGATAATCAAGGCCGCTGATAAAAAGCTTCCGTAGATGCTCTGGTTCCTCCTGCAAAATAAATTAAAATAATATCAGCCCGGCTATCCTGTGTAGGGCTCCAAACTTGTCCAGTAGGGGTTAACAGACTTAACACTACCTACTAACTTATCTTCGAGAACTTTATGGGGAACTCTCAAACGTGCAAGTTTCTTAAAGATATTTCATTCACCGTTATAGTGACGATAATTAACTATTTATTATGCACATAACAGAGCTATGCGTCTTGGAAACTTTCTTTTTTTTGTGCTTCCCAGGATAAATGCTTTATGCACTGTACGCCGGCTAGAGGACGGCACCGGCGGGGTGTGTGGGACTCCCAGCATGAAGTGCTGGTATAACCACTAAAAAACCTGGGGTGTTCCCTCTCTCACCCAATGCATCTTGGGTCCTAACTCAAGGCCTCTGTGTGGGAGTCCAATGGTCTCCCATTAAGCTGGCGCTGGTAATTAACTTATTAAAAGTACAACATTAATTTAATGTTGACTTTGTCTCACACCTGATTGATTTACATGTCAGCAGACCACCACAGCTTCATTCACAATTTAACATGATGTCTAGCACTGTGAATTTTCTGTAAGTACATCCATTTGATAAATTAACAATGTCAGTTTTCTATTCGCACTAACAACGTCTTTTTGCTATTATACTTTAACTACTGTATGATTTAATGATGTGCAGTTTCTTTGTGCCTCATTCACCTTACGCGGTACGCCTGTTCATTGTTTTACTGTATACCATCCACTGGCAACATTTAAATATGACATAAACAAGGATAATAATTTTGAATAGATCACTATTCTCACGTCTACCACAGGTACTAAATTAGCTCAGATTGTTTTGAAGTGCCAGCCTCACTCGTACTGTAGGTAGAGTTCACCTTTACAGAATGACTCGTGTGTGACTCAAACTTGACAAATTTTTGTGATTTGTTGCTTTATCATTGAGTTTACACAATAATCACTTTATGTTTCATTTTTATGTTAGAATAAGAAGGAAAGTAAATATTTAAAAAGAACATGTTTATTGTCTATATTTTATTAGTTTCCCATCTATCAGAATAACATTTATACAGCTGAAATGTCTACCCAACCTACTTGGTAATGCCTTTACTAATTTGTGACACTACATTTGATAACCAGTTAATAGTTGCCTGCCTGTAGATATAAATATCAATGAGCTATTGAGTAAGATTTGCCTATTTATTCATGGTCATACAATATGCTAATACATATTTCCTTTTTCAAATCAAGTCCGGCAAATATAAAACAATTTACCAAAGCTAATTTTTATTGTTTCAGGTTACATGGCTATTCTTTTTTTTAGCTCAATTTCACATTTTCGTTTGTTTTAGAGTATTGTGGTGTTAAAACCAGCTATTGTATAGTGAAGTGGCGAGACTGCCTCTATATTATCAATATTAGTTTTACACTGTATCAAAACTGTGTCTGTAAAGAACAATACTTTTGAAACCTAAATAATGATCTCTGAATATTTAAATGTTTATCTACATGCCTGTTTGTTCAATTATCATCCGAAACAAGCTTAAACAGTTTCTAATGAGTTTTAGTTTAGACGCTAACAAATCTAAAATCAGCCATATGTGTCATACGTAAGAATTGTCCTATTTAGTGAAACCAGAGCTATGGCACATAGTATGATATACATTGGACATTGCTGGTAGAACTCTAATCCATGCAAAGTAACATGCATATAGAGTTAAATATAAGCTGGCATATAGTTAGTTACCAAATATATATTATCACTCTAACAATTAGATGTGTGTTTACCACACTTAGCTTCAATATTGAGCCAACACATAGTACCACATGCCTAAGAAAATAGTCGAGGACAATGTTGCACAGTACTTCTTTCATAATATCTGGATTGTTCAGAATCCTTGACTCTTGGTGCTCATGCTTAAGTAGAGTAAAAACATACAAGCTGGTGACGTCTTAGTTTCATTTAATTTCTCCTGATGGAATGATTGTTATGGTAGGTAAGTTGGATGTGGTGTATTTTGTCAAAGAGAATTGCCAAAACTCTATCATTATATCAGTACAAGGAAACAATTCACAGAAATTACGATGATAAATACAAAAACAAAACGTAAAGAAACACATAAATCATCAGAACGATGCCGAGCGCGAACGTGCCTCAGGGTAGTGTTTTGGATCCTCTCCTCTTCCTCTTATATATTAATGACCTCCCAAAAAGCATTAACCAAGCAATAACCTTGTTTGCTGCATGCCCTAGTCGAGACAGTTACGGCACCGATATAAATAACTCATTTTGATCGATGATACAATGGTTCGAAAATAATAATTTGAAAAAAATCTAGATAAGACTAATATCATGCATTTCAGCCAGCGAGAATCTGGTAAATGTAATAATTTAATAACACAGTATCAGAATTCCAATATTGGTAAAGTTGAAACCACTAAATTCCTAAGCATCATTATAAATAGTAAGCTAAATTGGAAAGCACAAGTAGAAGCGCTGACGAAAAAAATACGCATATCAACTAATGCTATATACAAATTGTCTCCAGTACTCAATATTGATGCATTACCTACAACGTACAATGGCCTGGTATCCTCAATACTCAGGTACGACATTATCTTTTGGGGCAATTCTACTAATACAGAGTTCATATTTAAGGCTCAAAAAAGATGCATTAGAACGATGTTCAAACTAAATATTACTGACAGTTGTAAGTACTTTACAAAATATAAGATAATCACTGTTCCTTCTTTGTATATATTGTTTGTTAAATCAAACCCTAAACTGTCTCCTCAGCTATCTGACATAGTCAATTGTAGTAGACATACCAGCAGACTGCCTTCATATTTCAAAAACAACCCTCATGCAAAATAGTGTATTCTGCATGACTCCAATCAATTACAATAAGATACCCAGATATTGGAAGGAGCAAAATATTGATGTTTTTAAAAAGAAACTATTCAATTATCTGATAGAAAAAGCTTACTGTGACATACAAGAATTCAATAATGTTAAAATTGCTGTAAAATAGAATATGATATTTATTTTATATGAGTTCTAATTAATTTGATTTGAATTTAATTTTGATTTCGATTTTAATTTTATTTTGAATTTGATTTATGATTTTAATTTAATTTAATTGATGGTCTCTTTTTATTTTAATTGTATAATTTCTTATTTCTATATTATAAGCAAAACTCCCACTTATTTTGTTAAACTACCTACTAATGACTATAAAAGGAAGTGTATTTTTATATCGAGCCCATTTGCTTGTGAGCAGTCATAACGGTTGGAGTTCTGTACGTTCGGCGGCGTGAGTCATTTTATGGTTATTTTCTTAAATTCAGTGCGGTATCAATCACTATTGTGTGTAATTAGAACTAATAAACCTATAGCTTAAGTTATTTGTTAATTGGTGGAAAATATAAAAGCATTGTGTTCTTGACTTGTATTTTTTTAAAGTTATTTTCACTTCTAACCTAAAATCAGAAGTGGGATAAAGGACTTCTTCCACCCACATGCAGTGAAAACAGTCTAGAATTTTGTTGTTAATCAAATGGTGATTGATCTACCCACTTGATTGTTTTCTTTATTGTGTTCAAGTGCTGTATAAGTGTAAGTGTTTAAATAAAAATAAAAATGGGACGATCCAGATCACGTAGCCGTGTACGAGAGTTATCTAGACGTAGATCGCGTGATAGGCAACAACATAGACATCGCGGTAGGCACGCCTCGCGTGGTAAGTCTCGTAGACGTAGTCCTAACAGCCAGGAACGGCGTCGTGATCTGTGTAATGGCTCACGTTGCTTGACGCGGTCCGACTCACGTGATGATGATAGGCACGGTTCTCGCGATAAGACTAGGCGTCGTCCGCGTAACAAAAATAGACATAGGTCGCGTAGTGATTCCAACGTTTCATCGCGGGGTAGTTCTCGGAGTCACACTCGTGTAAGGTCATGTTCTCGCTCTCGTAACGCGAAGCATTATGTGCATAAGGCCCGGTCGCCTGTCACAAGAACGCCAAGCCCTGTTCGGTCAGGCACGTTACAGGTAGACTGTTCGGCGACCTCTGAGGCATCTACCCTCGCACATGCTTTAATGCAAGCTATTAAAACCATACAACCTGTGAGATCACAGCACTACTTCGTTTCTCATTTCGACCCATCTTTAAACAACATCGAAGTATGGTGCGAGGAAGTAGATCGCGCCAAAGACGCCAACGGGTGGGGCGATCAGGAGTGTCTGTCACGTGTAGGTTCCTGTCTAAAGGGTGATGCCAAGGTATGGCTAAGTGAGTGGGTTACCAATGACCGGACGTGGTCTAACTTTAAACGAGAATTTAAATCTTTATGCCTTACTAAGTTGGACTATGCAAACATTTTGTTTGACGCTATGAATGCGACGTCAGATAAATATCCCACATACGCAGAATATGCACGTCGCACCTTGTTACGTTTGAGGATAGTTCAGGGACTAAGTGACGACTTGAGAACACTCATTGTCATTCGTGGTATAGATAACCCTCAAATTCGTGCGACCGCAGCCAATGCAGATTTATCGCCTGAAAGCATTGTCTCGTTTCTATCGATTTATAAGAAACCTAATAAAGGAAAGAGTGACACCTCTGTTGTTTCTAAGAACTCAACGTCACACAAACCTACCATTCGTATAGGTCCTAAATGTTTTAATTGTAACCAACGCGGACATATAAGTCGTAACTGCAAACGGTCAAAGGCAGATGCGACTCCCAACAAGCAAACAGTAGCTAGCGACTCGTGCACGTTCTGTAGAAAGCGAGGACACACCGAGGATACCTGTTTCGCGAAGGCGCGTTCAGAAACTCGTAACCCGCGTAATGTTAACCTTTGCTCTAGTCAAGTGAAGCCCACTCAAGGTAACGACGTAGTCAGCGCTGTCGTAGATGGTGTACCAGTAGATGTACTCATTGATAGCGGGGCCCTCGATGTATCTCTCATTTCTTCGGATGTCTTAAAATATATTCCATGCCAACCAAAACCTAAACGTTGCATATTAAAAGGCATAAGTGATAAAGAGTTAGTCTGTACATCTTATGTGACCACTACAGTAGAGTTTAGCGATATATCGGTTGAAGTCGATTTAGTAGTGGTTCCTTCATCTTATATGAACACTCCAATAATTATAGGTACGGACGTTCTTAACCGTGACGGTATAACTTTTGTGCGAACAAAAGATAGGCAAAACCTTACGCACTCCAATAACGCTCGAATTGTTAATACCCTGCAATCAATTGAACAACTTAAGATAAATACGCCCCTTCAGGGTGAAGAGTTAGAAGCTCTTAGGTCAGTTATAAAAGACTTCACCGATTTTTTGATTTCTGGCACTGCCAATACTACTGTTAAGACGGGCGAGATGGAAATCTCGCTCACTAGTTCGATACCAGTAGTATACAGACCTTACAAGCTTTCTCATCAGGAAAAACTCAAGGTAAGGGAAATAACTAGAGATCTTCTGGACAAGGGTATAATAAGGCGCTCTAAATCAGCTTATGCGAGCCCTATAATTCTAGTCAAGAAACGAGACGGCTCTGATAGGCTCTGCGTTGATTTTAGAGCCCTCAATCGTATCACTATAAAGGATCGCTATCCCCTTCCCCTGATTGACGATCATATTGACCGGCTAGGCAGTTATACATACTTCTCTAGTCTAGATATGGCCACAGGGTTCCATCAGATTCGCCTTAAAGAGGAGAGCATATCTCTTACTGGATTCGTTACGCCAGAAGAGCATTTTGAGTATGTCAAAATGCCATATGGTTTGGCAAACTCTCCTATTGTGTACCAGCGTATCATAAACGATACTTTGCATGAGCTTATTAACGAGGGTAACGTGCTAGTTTACATCGATGATGTTCTTCTCATGAGTAGTACAGGTACAGAAGGTATCCAACTATTACGCAAAACACTAAATACGCTCACCCTGGCCGGTTTCTCTGTTAACCTTCGGAAATGCTCTTTTTTAGTTACCGAGGTGGAATACTTGGGTAGGCTTATTAGTCGGGGTCAGGTTAGGCCGAGCCCACGAAAAGTTGAGGCTCTAGTTAATACGACACCGCCAGAGAATGTAAAGCAAGTACGTCAGTTACTTGGCCTTGCTGGATATTTTCGCCGGTATATAAAGAACTATGCCACTTTGACTACCCCACTCACTTATTTGACTCGTAAAGGCGTTAAATTTAGTTGGACTGCTGAGTGTGAAACCATTCGCCAAAATTTGGTTACGCGACTAACAAACGAACCTGTCCTCGCCATCTTCGACCCACTCCTTCCTACGGAAGTTCATACAGATGCAAGTAGTGTAGGCTACGGGGCTGTACTTTTACAAATACACCCTGATGGCAAGAAACACGTCGTTTCTTATTTTAAAGTAACTCAGGGGGCTGAGAGTAAATATCACTCCTACGAGCTCGAAACCTTGGCGGTAGTCAAAGCCCTTCAGACCTTTCGGCATTATCTTGTTGGGCTGAAGTTCACTGTGGTGACTGACTGTAATGCGCTCAAGTCAACAGCACGAAAGAAAGACTTACTGCCCCGTGTAGCTCGTTGGTGGACTTACTTGCAAGATTTCGAGTTCTCGGTTGAATACAGAAAAGGTGCATTAATGCCACACGCGGATTACTTGAGCCGCAACCCCGTTATCAGCGTAAACCAAATTTCTAAACCTCGTAATTGGGCTCAAATAGCTCAGGGAGCTGATAATGAGACCCAAGAGCTCGTTCAGAAACTTCTTAATGGTGACCTTGATTCTAGCCGTTATTTCGTACAAAATGATCTTTTGTATTACAAGTACTCTCCAGTGGGTGAACAACAACGCCTTCTTTGTTACATCCCCAAAGGGCATCGACTTAGTCTTCTCAGAGTGTTCCATGACGAACACGAACACATAGGAGCTGAAAAGACTTACGATCTTATTTTAAGATATTTCTGGTTCCCAGGGCTAAAACAATTCGTGATCAAATATATAGCGCACTGCATCACATGTATTTCTAAGAAAAGGGTTCCGCGTGCACCCTTGCAGAATATTACTTCGTGGAAAAAATCTGACACTCCATTTCACACTATTCATGTCGATGCTTTAGGTCCTCTGCCACAGTCGGAAGGATACAAATTTGTGTTCCTCATAGTAGATGCTTTTAGTAAATTCACCTTTTTATACCCCATTCAACGCCAAGACGTTTCAGAGCTTAGACGAGTTATTACGCAAGCTATATCACTGTTCGGTGTGCCCAAGCTAATAATTGCTGACAAGGGTCGCATGTTCGAGTCAAAAGAATTCACGACGTGGATTAACGAGCTAGGTTGTGACCTGCACACCATAACTCCGGAAATGCATCATGCAAACGGACAAGTGGAGAGGTATGTCAGAACAGTTCTCAACATGTTACGCATTCAAGTTAACCACAAGAACACATTATGGTCTGACACCGTATGGAAGCTTCAACTAGTGCTGAACGTGACGAAGCAGAAAACTACACAGGCTTCACCATTGAACCTTTTAATCGGTACCGAAGCCACCACCCCTGTCATTCGAGGGCTAGTACGTGATGTGGCTATCGAATCGTCATCACCCAATCGAGAGGCCCTACGAGAAATCACCAGAAATAGAACTCGTCAGCTGCTGAGGGACAACCAGGCTAAACAAGATGAGCGCGTCAATAAACAAAGGCGTCCACCACATCAATTTAATGTAAATGATTGTGTTTTTGTTATAAAGTTTTCTCAGGTCACTGGAAAACTTGATCCCGGCATGCGCGGTCCATACAAAGTGGTCGAGGTGCTGCCAGGTGGGCGTTATGCTCTCCGCCTTTTGAGTGGTGGCTATGGCAAGACAACACAGGCAGCGGCACAGTATATGGTGCCGTGGCGGGGTGAGTGGTGCCCTGAGACGTGTGCTGCCTTTTTCGAAAGTAAGTGGCGAAACGTCGCCTTTGCGTTCGTCATATTTATTTGAGTGAAGTAAGTTTCACTTACTAACCACTCTGGCGAAACGTCGCCTGGTGTTCGTCACCATGTTGGCACTTGGAGGGCCCCAAGTTGCAACAAATAGACCGATCAATGATGATTAGTCTATAGCCTGTTCGTCGGGCAAGACCTGTTCGTCGGGTCAGACCTGTCCGTCGGGTCGTGTTTCAGATGCAGTATCGATTGCAGTTAGCTCAGCCACCCGTCCAGCCAAGAGAGGACACTGAGTATCGATACTTAAGGCCTAGGTATGGTGTGATTTTAAAAAAGAGAGACGTCTCTATTATCTTAAGAATGATGAATGTAAGGGTTTATATGTGCTGGTTGTAAGACGATGTTTGAGTGTGGAAGTCTGAATTAAGTGAATGAAACAGTAATGAAAGGCTAACTACAGTTAATCCTATTTCTCACAAACATGTTATTTTTAGATGAAAGCCCAGATAATGTCGAGACTGCAGCGGTGTCAGATGGCGTCGCCGGACCATCCATGGTCCCATCTCACACGGCGGCAGAAGCCGGACCCTTAACAGCAGACGACTCAAGTCACAGTGGAGTCCCTGTAAACATCGGCATCGAGGACGAAGCCCTGTCAGGAGAAGCCGTATAAGCAAAACTCCCACTTATTTTGTTAAACTACCTACTAATGACTATAAAAGGAAGTGTATTTTTATATCGAGCCCATTTGCTTGTGAGCAGTCATAACGGTTGGAGTTATGTACGTTCGGCGGCGTGAGTCATTTTATGGTTATTTTCTTAAATTCAGTGCGGTATCAATCACTATTGTGTGTAATTAGAACTAATAAACCTATAGCTTAAGTTATTTGTTAATTGGTGGAAAATATAAAAGCATTGTGTTCTTGACTTGTATTTTTTTTAAAGTTATTTTCACTTCTAACCTAAAAATATATTATAAATTTATAATTGTTAATTGTATATCCATATTTTGATAATGTTCTGAATGTGATTTTTTTCTTATTGGCATGATTATATTTAAATTTATTTAATTAATTACTGTTCTCTTAGATCCCCTGTAAATATTGAATTATGACTGATCCTTTTATGTTTATATTTTCATCTTGTATACATGTAACTCATATTTAAACAAATAAAGTATCTTTATCTTCTATTATTAGTATGACTGAGTAGTCACCAATGTTGCATTTGTTAGCAGCAAAACAACATTGACTGCTTATAAATAAATTCTTTATTCTTATAAAGTTTACAGTCTTAGTTTCGCAGAAACAGTTTTCTTTTCATTTTGCTTTGAAAAAACCATATAATGTATTTAAATGTATATACAGTCAAAACCGGACATAATGACATTGAAGGGACCATATAACTTTGGACAATATGTCCGATAGTTGTTATAAGCAATATACACAAGTATGTGCCTAGTTATATTAATTGTCATATGTGTGTTTAGAATTTATAAATATGTACCTATACGTACTATGGGTATAAGTTATGCTTATGAACATGTTTTCAAATAAAATGTTGAATAAAGAAATAAAATTGTTTATTCTGAAAAAACTTATATACTTATACCTATTAAATGTAGTCCATAAGCTGTACTCAGCTTAAAATATTCCGTCATAGATTGGAATAAGTTAAATTTTTAATACATAACTAAATTGTTCGTATTGTTTTGTTTATACAGTTTCAACTGTACATAGTTGTGTGTTTAGTGTTAGAAACCTGTCTCTTAAACACAAATTGTGTACCACTGCAATAGGTTAAACTATTTTGTAACTGTAATTAGATATAATAATTAAATGTCAACTGTGCTAAGTGAGTCACAATCTTTAGTCATATACTTAAAGTCTATTTACCTAAGACGTGACAAAAAAAATATGGTCACATATCTCAAAAGTAAGCAATTTTGCTTTGTTTGATGTAGAAGGCAATAAGCTATTGATAAACGAGATAATTTTTATTATTTTGTGTAGTCTATGTACCTACAATATTTTACTAATTTAGCTGACAGTCAACAAAATAGCCGTTTTAAAATAAGCTACAGAACTGATAGATATACATTTTATTATTATACTGATAGATTATTTATAACATTGGAAAATCGTTATAAGCCAGGGTGACGATTAGCAAACACAATCTCAAAGTGCATGCAAACAATCATAATTATAACATGCGAAGTCTTATCAGGATTTGTAGGTAAAACACAAAATTATAAATTTCATTTATAGTAACGACAAACTAAACTAGAAAAAATAATATAGGTGTGTATCATTAACTTACATAGTCGTAACCACCTCTGCTGGATTTCATGTCTGCCGTCACAATTAAGGATTTACAGACCAAGTTTTATAGATAGACACTAATCAAGGTAATGGTATTATTTCCTTCCTATTTGCATGCCAAATTCAAGTAAATTCTGAAATAAATAGTTACCGCAAAATACGAAATGCAATTTACCAAACAGAAATTAAATTGATTGACTTGCTTGACACTAAGTGCAATTCAAACATTACGTCATTATAAAGATTCACAAACACGTACAATATTCATTATCGCCAAAACTCAGCTCGCAAAACATCAAAAAGAGGTAGCCGACAGCCGTTTTTAAAAAAACGTTGCTGAAAAAACGATGTTAGTCTATGGTGGTGGCATCCGTTGCCGAAATATTGTACACAGAGTACATTTGTATATAGGAATATAGAGACGTCACTCAATGAATTGGCGATACTAGCGCCAACTGGCGTTCGGCTCAAGCAACTTTTTCAAATACAAACATATGTGTGGGTATATAATATATCTATTATAATGATGTAGTGATTAATGAATTTTCAGACTAGCGAAGTTTATAGTTAAGAATGTGTATACTTAACTATAAAATTCGCTAGCCTGTACATTCACTTAAAAATGAAAACCAAGATAAGGGCAAGTATGGAATTGTAAAAAATAAAACAAGGTCTTGAGTTTATTATTCAAGAGAGAATAACGAAATGATAAAATGTCAAATTTGACAACAGCTTTATCTATGTGACAGGTCCGAATCGTTCAAAAATAAATAACATTAATCAAATATGGTAAGCGATAACTTTAGAACTTCCTTTTTAAAAACAAAATTATTGTTTGATAATAGTTTTATGTATTAAAAGCTAAAATTATTACGATAATTAAAAAATTGGTAATAAAGTGAAATTTTCATAAACTGATTTCCCCGTCATCTAGCGGTTGTCACATGCAACTTTCAGAGTATAACACAACTAAATTGAATATCACTTAGTTATCTTATAGAAAGCCAACATGTTAACCTATGTAATTTGATTACGTTATAATTCAACTGTTTTCTTCTAAGTTTTAACACCATGATATTGTACAACGGATGGCAGTTACACCGACCGAAATTCACGCGATCTAATGTGGTACCGAATAATGTCGACCATAGCCGACAACGACCGATCGGACCGATGTCAATAATACGAACGAGTACGAATCACGAATGCGACCGAACGACCATAATTACTCTACTTTTTGCGAACGACAACGATGCCCCCAACTAACCGCGTGCCTACGTGCTTGCACCCGACTAAAATGGCGCGAATCTAAGGAGCGTACTACAGAATTATCATTATTAGAAAATATGACATGATTTTTGAGACTTCGTAGGTTATCAGGTTCATAGGTGTTATAAATGTATCAATATATATATATTTATATGATGCTTATTTTTTATATAAGTAATACATTATATATTACCATTAACTAAATTCATAGGTATAAATACTAAATCATGTCTGCATTGACATAAACTTTATATTTTATCAATTACATTATTTTAAAATAGTTTAAATAAGCTTAACAATCGTTCTTCAAAATTATCTGTTATTTGTAGATATACTACTTGTTTACACCAAACTCATTAGTAGATATCGTGCATGTTTTGTTCGCTTAAATATTACAATCATTATTACAAAACTGTCCTTATTCAATTAACTTACAGTTGGTATTTCTAGAGTGAGAATCCTTACCTTGCCGTAACACAGTCATTTGACTAGCACGGAAGGTAAAGAATTTTTATCGGTTTACTGCCAATTTTATATGTTGAAGTGTAACAGAATATTTATACATTAATTTGCTAATACTCTAAGTTAATAGTTTAAATATGTTTAAATGTACTATATTAAAACAGAACTACATTGTAAACCTAGGCTAAATTTATCTATGAATAAAGTTTTATCTTATCTTATCTTATCTTTATGTTTTTATTAATTTGAATTGAGATTATCATTTGGACGCTCTGCCAAGACTAAAAAGAATAATGCGAATTGGATTAAGTTCAAATTAACGTGTTCGGAAAACGCTTCCTTAATTTTCTGTAAAACAATACCTATCTTGTGCTCATATTATGTTCCTTCAAGAGCAGTAAGTATATTATTCTACTTCTATGGTAGCCTTACTAGAAAATACGAATTTACCACATCAGAACTAAGTAAGGAAACAAGATTTTGCAGAATAGCATAACTGTTCTCTCAAAATTATAACTTATTCGAAGGCTGTACCAACTATGTCATTGTAAAGTGTCTCACGGTTTATAATTATTGGGCAAGTCTCACAATATTTAGGATATAAAAATTATTACAGGCCATTTAGCTAGATAAAAGGTTGTTACTACAATATAAACACATGCCACAATATAGTAATCTTCACAGGCTTATGGATCGTTATATGGTGTTTATCTTCAACTTGCCAAGTTGCTAATCAAGATCTCTACCAATATACGAATCTGCCAATATATGTAGCACTCTAAGGGCTGTACTGAATTTAAGTAGTGTTTTTCAAACACATACACACACTCACGCCTGTAGCCCCGGAGAGGTAGACAGAGGTCTATTACACCCACATTTTGCCAGCTATGGTAGGACTGTATGTAATAAGGGCGAGCATATTGTCGTTTGCCGGGCATAGTTCTAAACTGCCTTTATATTTTAATTCTCCTTACTCATTTATGTACAGCTATAAACCTTTCCGGCCCCTCGCGCACTTAATGTAAACAATAACAAAAGCCGGTAATCGGACACCCGTCGCGCGGTCGGCACTTAAAGCGACACTTGACACGCCCTACCGATGTTTATGTTTTTGAGTGTTATGATAACATCGCTCGTGTTTCTTAGAAATACACATTGTAAGCTACAACAAGTATTATGAATCATCGCATTGACGTGTATACTTTATTTTATACGCCTGGATAAACTAAGCAGACCTGTACAAATCGTTCGTTATTGAAAATATTTGTTTCTAAAGAAATATAAATGTAATAAGAAGAGTTTTTACTTTTTCTATTTCCTAGATAAATACTCTTTATAGTAAAACGAAGTATTTATATATGGCTGTGAGAAAAAATTAAGATATTGACATTTGAAAGTGGCACTAACGTGCGTGACGAGTACATTTAGAGCGCGGCAGAAGTAAATATTGTGTTTGTTTTTATAAAATATTCGTCGTAACCTTGTGCGTTGTATCTAAATATTTTAATAGAAACACTAATAAATAACACTATTATAGTGATTAAAACCTGAAATACGATATAATACTGTACTAAAAAACAACAAATATCAAAAAGGGCGGGCAAACTGATAAATGATAATAGGTTACTTTGGGCTTCAGTTTGTTATACAAAAATAAAGTAAGTCAGTATTATTTTTATTGTGTCTAAAAATAGAAAGAATAAGCTTTCTAATAAAGTATTACACGTATATACTTGCCCTAGAAAAAAGGACAGTAAACAGCGGCACACCCGTTAAACCCGGGTACAAATGTGAGGACGCCAACGGGCGTCAACGGGGTTTGAGCGGTAAAGCGTATGCAGACACGGATACATTTTTATAGGCCGAATAAGATTTAATATTTTTACAGAAATTTGGGTAAATGACTGTTATACTATTTATAATTTAATAGGTACCTACAATAAAACTTACAAACGAATGTTATTGCTATTATTTTAATACGTTCATTACTTAAGTGTGCTTGGGTCCCTACTTATCAACATGACCAATTAATATTTGTTTCAAGGTTACACTTGTATAAGTTTTGATTTTTTCATTACGTACACGAAGTTGAGAAAGCGCGCGCGATCATTTACTTTGAAATTTTAAAAGATAATATCGTTGATTTCAGTGGTTGTGTATAGATTTTTGTAGATAAACTTATAAGACAATAAAATCATAGTGTAAGTAAATAAATTAGTGTAGGTATAGATTATAGTTCCTTAGTTTGAGCGTGTAAATATAAATATTAGTGTAAGTGATTAAGTGATTATGTCGCGACGGCAAAGAGGAGCTAATCCTGTTTGGGAACATTTCGACAAAAAGGACGATACTACAGGAATTTGTAAATATTGCAGTGTAAATATTAGTTATAAGTCAAAAACTGGTAATTTAAGGTGCCATCTCAAATCAAAGCATCTACATATTTTGGCACAAGAGCTAGCACAGTCTTATATTACTCCCCCACAGCAACTAACACAGTCACAGACAACCGAGCCAAACGGTAAGAAAATCAAAATTTAACTCTTTTTGTAAAGGTATACCTTTACAAGGCTAAAGAGCTAATCGAATCCTTAAAGAAATTATTTTTACCCGCAACGTCAGCATCTACTGAGACCCCATCAATAAGCTCAACATCTACGCAGCTGCCATCTTCAGATTGTGGTATTACAAGGAAACCACGTCAAAGAACTATACATTCTTATGTCGTCAAACCCGTATCACAAGACAAAGAAAAATTATAGAGATTTGCTAAGCCTTTTTATAGATGACATGCAGCCATTCAGCATTGTTGAGAATCAAGGCCCCCGGAAGTTTTTGTCCTGGATGCCGGGATATACTCAACCATCAAGGAAAACAATTTCTAGTTCATTAATACCGGCATTTATGAAAAAACTATAAATGAATGCAGTAGCATATTGGAATCAGAATGGTGACAGCATGTATCACAACAGACTGTTGGACATCGTGTAACAATGAAAGTTACATTGCTGTCACCACCCACTACTTTTCACCTCAATTTAAATTCAAGTCAATTCTGTAAAGGCTGTCCCGGCAGCCATACAAGCGAATATTTAGGACAACAAATAAAACAAATGGTTTTGGAATGGAACTTGCTACATAAAGTAAATTTTGCAGTGTCTGACAATGCAGCGAATGTCTGTAATGCTATACAAATGCACTTGAGATGGAAGCACTATGGGTGTTTTGCACACACTCTCAACCTTATTGTTAAAGACGCTTGAAAACCTTTGCGAGACACCTTAGAAAAATTAGAAAGATTGTCGTTTACTTCAAGAAGAGCACGCAAACCGCCGAAAAATTGATGAAATATCAATCTAGCCATCTAGGTATGGAGCAGCCAAAAAAAATATTATAGAGGTAGCAACAAGGTAGAACTCTATTTAATGTTGAAAAGATTTCTAGAACTTACTGAGGCTTAATAGCCTCAGTAAGTTCTAGAAATCTGTAAAAGCTACGATGGCAATTATTAATCGAGATTGGCCAATTATTACAGAAGAGGAGTGGGCTATATTACAGTTGTTGGTCCATATGTTGGCTCCTTTCGAAGAGATCACCAGTAGCTTGAGCGGAGAAAATTATTTAACAGGGAGCTTATCAATAGTTCTCACTAATTGTTTAGTAGACATTTGCGAAGAAATGTTGCTCAATAGTGAATTTATCAATATTGAAGTCGTACAAATTATATTTTTGAAATTAAAAAGTGGTATAGATACCCGGTTTCGGAACATCGAAAATAGTAAGTCATTAACATTATTGCCAAGAATTAATTGAAGTGATAATTTCAAGGCAACTAATAACAGCACTTACACACCAAACTACTAGCGCTGTCAACTTAAGTGCTTCCACCAGCGTATGGAATAAAGTTGACAGTTTAATCAACAGCACAAGAAATCCGGGGACTCCTTTATCGAAAGCACTGAGAAAAATGAAATTATACTTGGAAGATGACATGTTGCCTCGTCAAAGTCCTGATGAGAAGTAGAACGATCCAACTGAATGGTGGCTACGCCATTCTAAAATACACCCAACTTTGGCAGAAATATACCGCATAAGGTGTAACATTGTAGTAACTTCCGTACCGTGTGAACGAATTTTCTCCAAAGCTAGGTATATTTTGAATGAACGGAGGCTTACCACCTCCAAATTAGAACATTTAATATTTTTAAATGCTGATGCTAAATTCTTAGCTGATTAAGTTAATAAAAGATAATTTGATATCACAATTACCTACACAAACAATATTTTGTTTATTTATTTGTTTTATCACTTTTTGTATTATTATTTTCATGTTATTACGTTGAACTACGATTTTGTTTTTAACAACATCTATTTTTATGTATGTCCGACATCGTTGTCGGAAACATCGATGTTGACAACGGTTGACGTTAACGAAACCACGATGCGCATCGATGATGAAAAATAACAAAAACGCCCATCGCTAGTCAACAACATGGCAGAATATTATTTGAGAGCTATGCGCTTGTTATTATCGCTAGAGGTGCTATTGGATAGTAAGGTCTCCAGACCTCATACTATAGAGTATGAGGTCTGGAGACCTTACTATCCAATAGCCATAAGCTATAAGTCCTGAAGTAACCATAGGGTTACTTCAGGAGTAACCATAGAAACCGACAATGACTACCGCCAAATACGGCTTTTGACAACTGTGACAGTATTGACAGGACCTTACTCGCTAGTGTCTCCAACGGGTGACCACAAAAACGATTACAGTGCTTCACTGCATGCATTAACAAAAAATAAAATATAGTAACTATATTGTTGACTTTCAAGTGCATATAAGTAATATTTATATGTTCTCTCAAAATGTTCCATTAATAAAAGCTTTGTAATGATGTATTTAAAAAAATATTATGTTTTGGCATTTATTGGTATACCTTGTTTTATTTAAAACTATCACCTTTGTGCGCGAATGTACAATATTTCTACTTATATTAGCATAAAAAAGAAAACGTGCGATTGGACACCTGCGTTTTCAGATGGGAACGATTCGCACGAAAATGTATTCCATGTGTGCGAAACGACAACAAAATAATATCATTTAAAAAAAGTGTTATTTGCACGATATGTGCTAAACGACTACTAAGCCAAAAAGGATGGTGTATCATATTCTACGTAGGTATCCTTTCCTAGTTAATAATATCACTAAATTATGGCGGTAGAATTAATTTTCTTTTGTATTTAGTATTCTAAATATGTACTAAATGTGTTATTTTCGTGAATCTCTTTTACATTGTGATCAAAGCTAAGAGAAAAAGAGTCAAACACACACAATTTTCTATTGCAATAGTTGGGGTGGGCAATCCGAGGGTGCGTGGCAGGTTCCTCTCTTCCAATGATTACTGTGGATTGCTGCCAAGTAACAGATAATTCGATTCGATAATTACATTTTAACTTAATCTTTAAATATAGGACTAGAGATTACAGCATCTTATTAATAAAAACAATTGTGGATGCTCTCCCTAAGCACAGTATGTATTAATGCGCTTAATTTTTTTTAAGTTTAATTTAAGTAGGTTTTATGGAATTTAATTTGATTAAATAGTCTATTACTAAAATTGAATCGCCAACATCACAAAAATATCTGATTTTGTCATATGGACACCAATACTCGCAGGATATAATATAAAACGAAGAGATACTATTATAATTATGTAAAGGCGGCAAATAAAAATGACTACTTATAAAATACAAGGCAATTACTAAAGTCAATTACACAAGAAATACTTACAAATCCATCATCTTCATTTTGCTGCGGCCTCATCTTGATATATTTAACAATTAACAACTAAACTAATCACAAAATTTTGCTAAAGTAGTCTTCTTGAACTGAACGCACTAGTAACAAGATCGGCAATGCAATGTAAGCCAACCGCTCTCGATCGACGCCACGCCAAAAATATAGATATGGAAGCGATTCTTCGCTACAAATACAAAAATGATTGTACCGATTTGGAACATGGTCTTTTGAGATAATGCGACCTGTTTTAAATAACAGAACTGTAACATGCTGTAACAGGTAGCATAAAATTATATTATTTATTTTAGAAATATACAAGCAGAATATATTATAATTATATTAATTATGTAACTTTATATTTAAAACAACGTCTAGTTACCGCTAAAAATATACTACATCATAATCAGTTGCTTTCTAAAACACAACAAGTGGTCAGATGACTATATAGAATTTTAAGTTATGATTGCTGGATTTTTGTGCCTACATTGGTGCCAATTCTGTTGTAATTTTCTCTTAGCTAAAAATTCTCTAATTTTAGTTAAGAGATTTCGTGTAGGGCATTCTGCTGTTCCATCGAACTAAATTTAGATGTCTTTTAGACAGCACCTAATTCGAGTTTGACAATCCTAAATTGAATTGAGGCGGTGTTACCCGTATTTAAACTACATAAATATAAAGAATGAATGTGAGTGCGTGTATGAAAAATCCCTCATAAAATAATATTTTATATTTTTGTTAAATGCGTGTAATTGTGTATGAACACTTCTTAAGGAATACACGGTAAGTAAAATTATATTTAAGTCGTTTTTTAGTTGAGTAAATACTGCACAACTAAGAGAATGTACTTACCTGGCAACTTATCAAATCGTTTTTTAATTAATTCTATTATCTAATAGGCTATTTGCATTAATTTTGTATTACTTTTTAAGAGTTTTTTTTTTTTTTTTTTTTTTTTTACGTGGGGGAATGCAATGACGCATATCCCTCCGCGGGGGCGGGCGGAGGGATTATGTCGGACTCGCCGGGGTAAAAGAAGATGGAAAAGAAATAATGTACCTCCCGGAATACCGACTAAACCTACCACGGTGTTCCTCAACAAAACCACTATCGGCGGGGCCGCGCGAATCGCTTTCGCATGCGGTCGCGACCCCGCCGAGGTTACGGCCCGCCGTGTGAAACGGCAGGCCACTACACAACAAGACCTACCCATAATAGGCAGACTTTACGCCACTAGTAAACCCTACTGTCCCCCCTCTGAAAAGAGGGGAGACGGACTCGACACAGAGGCGCGCGTGGGAACACGCACGCCGCCTCTCGGACCTGGTGCTGAACGGATGGCGGGCAGGCCCACAAAGCCCGCCACCCCCAGGTCAAACCTCAGGGTGGCTGGAGGTCATCTCGCGCCCTCCGGCGCCCGGCTCTGCGGTTGGGGAGAGGGTTTAAACGCTCCCTCTCCCGCTCCGCCGCCTCCTTGATGGAAATCACTTCCTCGCAAAAGGAGGCGACGGCGTTCCACGACCTCTCACTCTGGACCATAGACTGAACTACGGCCGGGAGCGAGAGGGCAACCGATCCGACTGCCGCGATCAAATCACGACGCTGCGATGCCCAGGCGGGGCAAACCGCCAAAGTGTGCAGCGCCGTGTCCTCAATAACGTCGCGGCAGTCACCGCAGTGGTGACAACCGGGCGTCTCTTGCCGGCGTATACGACACAGGAACCGGCCAAAACAACCGTGGCCAGTCAGAACCTGTGTCAGCCGGAAGGTGAGGGCGCCATGCCGCCTCTCCAGCCACTCCTCAAACACGGGACTTACCGCCACGATCGTGGCGTGCCCGATTACTTTTTAAGAGTACCTTATCCTTAAATAAGTCGTTAATAATTTCAATTTATTTTAATAAGTATGTAGTTAAAAGCTTTAAAATAAATACTTTTAACCAATACTTTTATGAACGCACGAAAACGCAGTTCCGCCTTGACGTTTGTTTGTGTGATGTCGCTGAAGCAGTAAACACGTAGATTTTGTATGGAAAATAGATTAATTTTATCATTTTGTTATGATGTCCAATGTATACACCAATTATCGTTGGTGTATTGTGCTGGAGTGTAAAAACTAAAAACACTAGTATTAAAACGCCAGAAAAGCTGTGGATCCAGTTACCAAAGGATATAAAATTAAGAAATACATGGATACAACTGGCGAGGAGAGATCCTAAATCATTATCAACTAAAAGCCAACTATATATGTGTGAAGATCACTATGATTTAAGTTTAGATAAACCTAACATCAGTAATAAAGTATTAGTTATATTTATATATTTTCTTTAAAATTATGTTGTCAAATCATTTTTGTTTCAGTTGGAGAATGACATGGACAACTATATGCAATACAAATTAATGGTTTCAGTCAAAAGAATACACCTAAAACGTGATTGCGGATCGTCGAGGTTTGATTGTCAACAGGACAGAAAACATAAAGCCACACCAACCGAACCTAGACCTGCCTTCAAGAAACGACAAAACTTATCGCTTCTAGAAGAAATATATTCTGTTGACCCTTCAACGTCTTCGTTCAATCAAGGTACAGGTATATTCTACTAATTATTCCTACTTTCGTTTACTACCTATGTAATGATTTTAATTTAGCTAATATTGGGGAAGTACCTATCTAAATATTCTTTACTATTTTATTTTTAGATATACTCATTGAAGAAAACGAGCCTTCATGTGTGTTGCCTCCTCCTGAAGGGACATTTTAGGATAAAGCAGTACAGGCTGTGCCACATCAGGAACATAAAGCTATTCAAGTACATGTTACACACTACAGAAGTAAAATATTTCAGATTGGTGTAAATATGAGAGATGTTAAATTATCACCAATTAAGTTTACTGTGTCTACGGCAACATCAGAAGATGCACTCGATTATTAACTTAAATTATTAAGGGTTCTGGACTTAATTATTACTACAGCCTGTGCTTTAGTAAATTTACAAGATGCAGTTATTAAATAAAGACTTTTCAAGTACCTTTCCTTTTTCATTACTATCAATTTCCTAGTGCCGAAGGATGAATGATATAAACTAATAAAGGAAGTAGCAGTAGGAAATAAAGTAAACTTGAATTTCTATTCTATTCTCTTCTACCCATACCTATCACTCTAAAAGAATATTTCATAGAAATGTCATGGCATGTTTCACTGTAGTCTATAATAATTATGAAAATGTACCAAATTATAATATTTTAGTAAAGATATTGCATAAAGAAAACAAGTTCATTGGTGTAGGTTAACATTTAATATATTTATTAATCTTTTACACTGTTACAACGGGCAGGGTAAATGTTAGTTTCAGTAATTTTTGTTTGACTCATATTTAGCTTACATTCAATATATTATTATTGTGCTGATTTGTTAGTTGTATGTACCTGAGAAGCTTAACTTGTTGGAAACATCGATTCAAGCCTAATATCAAAATTTATTTTAGCCAGCAATTAAATAGAAGACTCATAAAATGAATTACACAGTAGGTTCTTTAAACCTATTATACTAAGAAATGTAAATAAAATGTATAGTTGCATGCCACTATACATTTACATTAAATACATGTATTTACAGTGTATATAATTTTAAGCACATTGAGTTGCAATCACACAAATTATAAGACTTAAATGATGTTTTATTGAATTGTGTGATAATGCAAGAAATAAAAAAGCTGTGGGATAATCCTTATAAAATATTATATTTTATGTATTTAATTAGAATTAATAGCTATAATGATTGTTGTTGTTGTTTTTGTTTACGTCTTAGGTCGCATTGTTATGGTTAGCGGCTCGTTTTAGTAACGTTTGTAGGATGAAATAATTGTATGGACAGTACTGTTGTTTATGTTGGGTCGCATTGTTATGTATGTGTTAAAGTAAATAAAATATAAATAATATATGATTGAATGGTTTATTTATTTCATTTCAACTACTTATAGGAAACTTGACAACAGTATTATTTTTGGATGAAAGCTATCATATATGATGTCCTATTCTGTACTCATGAGAACGTGTTTGTATCATGATGATCACTAGAGTAGTTAAGGCGTGAGAACTGTCAACTGAACAAACAAAGTCACATTCGCATTTATAATATTAGTTATTTTAGTTTAGTTTATGTTCGCGACAACGTTAACATTAGTTTAAGAATCGTATTATGATTGTGAAAGTAGTAATCAAGTTTACAGTTCTGAAATAGTGTCGAATTAGGTCACATTATTTAAACTTTTAAACAACAATATTGATTGCCCAGAACTGCTATCTAAATTTAAATTCAATATCCCTCACAGATATCCTAGAAAACCAATTATGCTCCTACATCCTCCTTTTCGTAAGTCCGTTCTAGGCTCCAACTCGCCTGTTTCACGGCTTAGTAAGATATGTAATCACTACAGTAAACAGATAGATATATTCGGCACAACATTTCAACGATTTAAGAACCAAGTCCATAATGTTACTATCGATTAACCATCCACTAATTGCTGACCTATTCAGAGATATGTACTGTATATTATATAAGTTTTGTAATATAAGTTTTGTTTCCCCGAAACTTGGATAACTTTTGTCAATAGTTATTTTCTAAATTTGCATGTGGTGTTTACCTACATAAGGTGTGCACTTAGATGAAGCATAATACTATGTTCTGTTTTGTAATGAATGTTTTAGTGTAATAACTGCTGGTAAACCAATAAATAAATTAAAAAAAATAGTGTAGTTTAATAGTGTAAATAACATCATAATATATTTTCCTAGAGTTTATAAGAATATTATGTAAAATCGTAAACATTGCCAATAAAAATGTGCATTTTCTCTCAAGTTAGGAATGTTAGGGTACCTAGGTCCTAAGGTTTTAATAAAAGTTTTCACCTGTGTATTTTATTTTGTGCGCTACGAAAGGCGCTACAAGATGCTGAAGGAATTGTATTCCTTTATAGTATAGTTATAAAGTTATTAAAATTTTTCTTTATACAGTGTCCGGTAATTAATGGATAACCTTGAAATGTCTTATAGTAGAAGTGAAGGCCTTTCAGAAAAAACGAAAAAAAAAAAAGTGCAAGTTATAATAGCATACCTAGCATACTTTTGACTGTCTATCTATTACCATAATTAGTGTTTAATAATAAAACAACAAAAATCCGATGGATTTCATTCATTTATGGTCGTAGTATACAAGAAAGTTATACATGGTAATTAAAAGAAAAACACATATCTCAGGTAGTAGTTAGGATAGATTTTTTTAATATTTTTTTCTGAACGGCCATCAGTTCCACTATAAGACATTTGCAGGTTATCCATTAATTACCGGACAACCTGTATAAACGTAACCACAAGTTAGATTTTTAGCATAAAACGTAGAATATCTATACCTAGACCTTCCGATAGGTAAAATAGGTATCACTAGCTAGGTCTTTTCGTGCCCTACGCGGCACTGGTTATATCATCACGCTAGCTAGTATAGTTCCATAGTTATAAGCAGAAACGTGACAATTTCATAGTGAAAATTTGAAAAATAAACTTGTTTACTGGGGATTTCTGGCCGGCTCTCGTTACAGTAAAGTTCTGAGGTACCTAAGCGACACAGTATCGGTCAATCGTGGGTGCATATATAGATTACAATACTATAGTGGGTGCTCACGAAACCTCATCGTCAAGCCTCAAGAACCAAAAGGAGCCAGCCAGAAACCTCAAGAAACGAACAGTCAAGATGTGTATTATTTGAATGACACCCGCACACCGTGTATAGGACGTCAGCGACTTTTTTTTTTTTTTTTTTTTTTACGTGGGGGAATGCAATGACGCATATCCCTCCGCGGGGGCGGGCGGAGGGATTATGTCGGACTCGCCGGGGTAAACTAAGATGTTAAAAAGATAATGTACCTCCCGGAATCCGACTAAACCTACCACGGTGTTCCTCGACAAAACCACTATCGACGGGGCCGCGCGAATCACTTTCGCATTCGGTCGCGACCCCGCCGAGGTTCCGGCCCGCCGTATGAAACGGCAGGCCCCTACGCAATAAGACCTACCCAAGATAGGTACTTACTCAAAATAAAATTCTACTGTCTCCCCCTAGGGGGAGACGGACACGAAACAGAGGCGCGCGTGGGAACACGCACGCCGCCTCTCGGACCTGGTGCTGAACGGATGGCGGGCAGGCCCACAAAGCCCGCCACCCCCAGGTCAAACCTCAGGGTGGCTGGAGGTCATCGCGCGCCCTCCGGCGCCCGGCTCTGCGGTTGGGGAGAGGGTTTAAACGCTCCCTCTCCCGCTCCGCCGCCTCCTTGATGGAAATTACTTCCTCACAGAAGGAGGCGACGGCGTTCCATGACCTCTCACTCCGGACCATAAACTGAACTACGGCCGGGAGCGAGAGGGCAACCGATCTGACTGCCGCGATCAAATCACGGCGCTGCGATGCGCAGGCGGGGCAAACCGCCAAAGTGTGCAGCGCCGTGTCCTCAACAACGTCACGGCAGTCGCCGCAGTGGTGACAACCGGGCGTCTCTTGCCGGCGTATACGACACAGGAACTGGCCAAAACAACCGTGGCCAGTTAGAACCTGTGTCAGCCGGAAGGTGAGGGCGCCATGCCGCCTCTCCAGCCACTCCTCAAAAACGGGACTTACCGCCACGATCGTGGCGTGCCCGGCACTGGGGTGCACAAGTCGTTCCTTCCAATTGGCCACTAGGACCTGGCGGAGCTCGGACCTCGCCGCCTTGATTGCGGCAAGACCCGGTCCTTCACCCCGAGCTAGCGCCTCCTGGCGCCAACGATAGAGCGACGCCAGGAGCGCCGCTTCCAGGTCCCATGGCAAGGACGTCAGCGACTTGTCGGTTGTTTTCGTAACCATCACAATAGTAACCGCAACCCCGAGTTCGCACGTCCGGTACAGTTTATTATCATAAAAATATTTATACAAAAAAGGTACCAAACGTAATATAAAAAAATTTAGGGTCCGTAATAAATTAGTGCAAAATAAAATTTATTAAGCACTAATTTATAGTGCTTAATAAATTTTGGGTTTGGAGTATAGAGGTAACTAATTTAACGTTTAACAAAACATATAATATGTTATAAAAACATAAATACTGATTAACACAAACAAGCAATTCTAAAGGCCAGCATAAAAATATTACTATTATTATTATTGTTTGACCGTGGTTTTAGTGAATACAAACAACAGACACGAAAACACTCGGCACAATTATTAATGGATCACAAAAATGTTTGTACCGTGTGGGGATCGAACCCGCAACCCTCGGCGCAGCGGCAGTGGCGAGGAGACCGCTTGTACACATGAGTCATGCGCAGTCAATGTAGCATGGCTCTCATTTTATTAGAGAACGCATATATAGGTTGGATAGCATTAACTTAAGCCTTTTATAATTATTATTTTGTTTACCAAATACGTAAAAACCAATGTTTCGTTAGACGACAAAACTATACCTAATTCATAAAAGTTGGATAATATATACATATATCTAAACCCTTAGTTCCCAAAGTGGTCCAGGTGGACCCCCAGGGGTCCACGGGAGACTCGACGGGGGTCTACGAAGGCGTGATAAAAAAATGGGGATCCATAATTCGTAAGCGGGGGCCCACGAAAATTTATTTGCTTTCGATAGTGAAGGACTAAAATATTGGCTTATCAATATAGGCAGATAAAATTATAAGAAGCTCAGCGACTGTTATTTGTTTAAACGTCGATCGACGGATATTTTGAGGAGTAGGTATCTACCATTCGATCAGATTTCTAAAAAATAAAATATAATCAACTCATAGAGATTTGATTAAATTTTTCGATTTTGTTTCGCGGATAAAATTTCTAGCAGAAGGGAGTCCACCGGAACCAACTAAATTTTGAACGTTGTCTATGAGAAAAAATTCTGGGAACTTCTTATCTAAATTATAGCGCGATAAAGCCGTACTGCACAGCGCCATCTAGGTACTCACTTTTGAACTAAAATAACTATAGTTTCTAGTGGTAATCTGTTACCTATACACGAAATAAGACAAGTAAGAAAAATACATTATACTATATAGGAAATGTTATTATAACACGCAACACTTACTTGTAGCTGTTGTAAAGTTAAATTTATGTATAATGTAGGCCACTTTTGCGACATCCATTCTTCTACAACACCTTTACCATTCAGCTTCACCATTCATTTTCCCGACGACAATACCGTGTCGAGCCCGGAAACCTTGAATCGGTCATATAGCATTCAGCCGGGACTTTGATTTTGGTCAATATAACCGGTATGTTGTTATAAACGATGTCGTCATAAACGGTTTTAACTGACCGTACGCTAATCAAAATCTAACGTGAATTACAAAATGTGTATGTTTGTGTGACAGAAGTGTTCCAAACAGACTAAAATTACAGATTTTATGAATACAGAAAAATGATAATGTTCTTTCATATTATACGATATATTATGTTAAATAAACAAAATGTAATTTTATTTTATACATAAATATATTTTTCCTATTAATATCTATGGATTAATATGTACCCACACATTCAATAATAACACTTCATAAAAAATACTTTGTACCTCGAAAACATCACCGACTGTTACGACTATCGGTTTTTACGACCAAATATGAGTAGTCCCTTCGATGTCGTTATAACAGATTGTGACTGTAATTTCATTTTATTTATGTTATATTTTATTAAAAAATATAACGCGCATTGTGGGTGAGCGCAGAAGGCTCCCAACTCATATTATTTTAGTATGCGTGGTGGTATACATAATATATTGACTGCCACGGATATTGCTGTAGTGAATGCAACTGCTGCGTAAAAGTCTCGGATTCGATACCCGGGTCTGGTAGTGCTCTTGTTATTTTTTTAGTATTGTCAATATGCATGTGTTATTCGGACTGCTACGGTGGCGCAGCGGTAGCTAATCCGACTGCCGGGTATGAGGTCTTGGGTTCGATTATCGATTTCACGTCTATTAACCCTACGGGCGGTGCAGGGAAAGATGTATGACACCAGTATTTTGCTAGATATGGTTTTACGTAGCATATAGGCAGCAATCCTATGACCAGATATCGGACGCAGTACCATCCTCCGTCTTACTACTAAGTATTTCATGACAGAACAACGACTACCACTTGATTCAATCCGAGCGTCGAATCCGAGACCTCACTCACGGCACTCGAATACATTTGTTCGGAGCTACGCATCCGAACAGCTCAGCTCTTTACATTTGTTTATTTAGTCGGCCTCGATGGAGTGTAACCCACAGCCACGCCTAAGGTCGCGGGTTCGATTCCAGCACTAGTCAAACATTTGTGTGCATGAAAATGGATGTTTGTCTTGGTCTGGGTGTTTCTATGTATAATATGTATTTATTTACAAAAATATAGTATATATGTATAATTATCCATTGTCTAGTACCCATAGTACAAGCTCCGCTTAGTTCGGGCTAGACGGTGTTGTGTGTATGTGATAGAATATTATTACTATTAAGCATATTATAGATAGCTAATTTCAATTCACCATCGAGCAGCGACTGAGATCAACTACCATTAAACCATTAAGTTTATCATTGAATTTACCATTTTTAGTAACAAGTTGTTAAGTGTGTTTACCAGTATTGATTTTAGAATAAATATTATTTCCTAACATATCATTTATATTATATCTCTTTAAACGCAGTTACTCCTTAAAACTACTCTACTAACCATAAAGTGCTCGCTCCGCTACAACACTCCCGCTGCGCCCCCAAGATATACTATAATTAACAAATAAGTAAATAAAACAACATTTTACGTCTTAATTAAATGTATATTAATTTATGAGATAAGTTTTAATTCTAATTAAAATAACTTATATCTTAAAATCACAAAGTTAAGTAGGTACAGTTCATTGTACGCGACTAAGTGTCGTCTGTCGCGTTGTCGATCGGCTCCCTGGAACAAATGTCGCGTTGGTTATTGCTTTTAGTTATAAAGTGCCTGTTTGCTATGGTATGGTTCTTCCACAACCACCATCTTGGTCTTCCCATGACTACGGCTGGTACTGAAAAGCAACCGAAACGTCGGGGAAAGTTAACTTAATGAATGTTGCAAAACACAGCGGCAGATTTCAATCCCTGATATAGGAGCATGGATAACTCAGTTGGCAACGGGACGACACGGTTTGTCAAGGTCGCAGGTCTCCATGGTCCTATGTCAGGGATTGAAATCTGCCGCTGTTTTGCAACATTCGTTAAGTTAACACTTGCCCCGACGTTTCGGTTGCTTCTCAGCAGCCATAGTCACGGGAAGACAAAGATGGTGGTCGTGGAAGAACCATACCACAACAAACAGGCACTTTATAACTAAAGGCAATATAGAACAAGAAGTCAACTCACGTGTGGGACTGTTCATCAATCGGTTCCACCTTCACTTCAACGCTAGGCTTGCCAGGCGTCTCGTGCCGGGAGTACGTGCGGGTGAACACCTGCGGCTCAGACCTGTACGAATAACACGACACTATTATTATATTATTTACATACTAGCTTTTTCCCGCAGTTTCGCCCGGGAACAGAACTTTTTTCGATAAAAGATACCCCATGTTCTTTCCTGTACAGGAGTACAGCCGGAGCTTGGGTGGTGCTGTGCAAGTGCTGTGTCGGCCATTACAATGAAACTAGCTGACCCGCGCTCGTCTGCTTCACATAAGAGAATTATCACCGTTTTTGAAACATTTTTCATTTATGCACTGCTCCTATTAGTCGTGGCGTGATGTTATAATATAGCCTATAGCCTTCCTCGATAAATGGGCTATCCAACACAGAAATAATTTTTCAATTCGAACAAGTAGTTCCGGAGATTAGCGCGTTCAACCACACAAACAAACTCTTCAGCTTTGTAATATTAGTATAGATATAAAAATACAAATTTTAATGTTTTACTGATTGCAAATACGTAAAAAGCAATATTTAAAACAAGGTAGATACGTCTCTTTCCTTACGATGGCAGAAGAGATGTTCCTATTCTGGTTGTTCTGTGTCCGTTGTTTGAATAATTGTAAACTCCCGCACAAGAATTAAACCCAGAGCAGAATTTGTCTTTACTACTGATGTTCCATCGAGGATTATCCTTGTTAAGCAATTGAAACCACGGTCCTGTACTAGCGGTTTGCCTTTAACAATTTTCCTTTCCAAGCAAGTAAAGCTGCGGTCAGGAACTAATATAGAATACTCACATGCGGTACTCATCATCAGGTATTTCTTCCTTCACGGCGTGTGGAGTGTCAGTTAGGGGGTCAGCAGAGGAGCAGGTGGCAGACTTGGTAACTTCACCATCTTGTGTTCTGGATACTGTTGTTGCTATTAAATTTTTAATTGCGGTGCTCACTCTGAAAACAATACATACTTACATACATTTTAATTTTTTGTAAAAGACAAGTGAGTATACTTCGTGTGTCGCGAGGGACTTTGCAAACATTTAAAGAGACTCGACAGACTCGACACAACAATTTTCTTTTCTTCTTCTTCTTTATAAAAGACAACTCCCCGGAGTAGGTATAATTTATGTATCGCGGGGACTTTACAAACAGTCAAACAATGGACACAAAGAACATCCAATCATGTGGATCACACAAATTTATGTCCCGTGCGGGAATCGAACCCACAAAACACGACACAAAGGCGAGGCGACTTCATTAACCAATGCGTCAACCGTGTTAACGTGGCCAATATTAGCATACAGTGTGACTGGTTAAACATTGTTCTATCGACAGCAGCCACGGATGACCACTCCTAAGGTTAAAATCGCATAGCAGGCCAACATGGCACGTGACACGCCCCTTTTTTTTGTTTGAGTTTTTTTACACTTTACATTTGTTTACTGATTCTAAGGCGATACAAACTCAACTGGTCAGCTACGACCTTTTTGTTTGAGTTTTTTTACACTTTACATTTGTTTACTGATTCTAAGGCGATACAAACTCAACTGGTCAGCTACGACCTTTTTGTTTGAGTTTTTTTACACTTTACATTTGTTTACTGATTCTAAGGCGATACAAACTCAACTGGTCAGCTACGACCTTTTTGTTTGAGTTTTTTTACACTTTACATTTGTTTACTGATTCTAAGGCGATACAAACTCAACTGGTCAGCTACGACCTTTTTGTTTGAGTTTTTTTACACTTTACATTTGTTTACTGATTCTAAGGCGATACAAACTCAACTGGTCAGCTACGACCTTTTTGTTTGAGTTTTTTTACACTTTACATATGTATTATATGTATTATGTACATATTTGTGTACCGCCAGGATTGATTATTTATACTTAGTATAAACATTCTCAAATAGAAATCAGCAATTTAACATTGGTTATGTTCTGAAGCCATAATGATCAAACGAATCAAAACGACTGGAAGGTATCAAATATATTTTATTACCTATTAGGTAGTTTATACAACAATGTTAATATTTGAATAGGCCGTAGGTCGGCTACATAATAGTTTATTTAGTTTTATTGATGTGCTCGTATAATGGACTTCTTTGATGCAGATACGTTATTAAATATTTCAGACTTCATTAATATAATAATTATAAATGTTAAATTAATAAAGCTACCTTGAAATAAATAAATAAAACAACAATATACTTACTATCTCAGTAAAATTGTAATTTAAAAGTTACCTACTAATACTAATTTAACAACTAGGTAGCTACGTTCCATCAAACTAAACAAAAAAAAAAGAAAATAACAAATAAAACCTATTTCAATGATTATGTATAACAATGCTTAAATTTATATTTACATTCCATACCGTTATTTTTAATCATAAGAGACAATATTTTTTATTTATTTTGTATAAAGCAAAAACAAAAGTTAATACAAAAAGCTACAATTAAATTTACTATTAGAAGAGTAGAGTATTAAAGTTCCTGTGGGAGCTCGTGGTTAGAAGTTCGGTATTGTGTCAACGCAACACCTGTCCAAATATGATACCATCTGGCAAAAGTAAGAAAAGTCATAAAAACAAACGGTTGGTACACTTTTTTGTTCGAAGATTCCTTTTAGATTGGTTAACAAAATTAAGGGCGGAGTCACTTAAAGTCAACATGCGTAAGCGAAATTTTTCTTAAATGGTCATCCGTCGCTGCTGTCGATAGTACATACTTAAGGACATGATAATTTATGGTCAGACGTAACGTATAAAAAAATAAAATCTGTGTAACCTGCAAAGAAAAGAAAACCTTTATGAAAATTTGTTTGAAATATCCATAAAATGTGGACACCGCGCGTCGCACACAGCTGTCGAGCGCCGCTACCGAGGCTAATGACCTTTGATAAGAAAAGGACGGGAGGAGGTTTTGTTTAGCTTTGGTATATGCGCAAGACTGTCCGCACATTAAGTTTTGATTATATCTAGGTCAAAATCGTATCTAGGTCAAATTTTAACTACCTATTTTTTTTAGATATACGTGTCCAGAATCGGGTACTGAATACCCTCCTTCAATATGTCCAGTCTTTTACCAATCAGCCTGTATATTGTCCCACTGCTGAGCACGGACCTCTTCTTAATGTGAGAAGGTTTAGGCCATAGTCCACCACGCTGGCCCAGTGCGCGTTGGCAGACTTCACATATCTTCGAGAACAATATGTAGAACTCTCAGACATGCAGGTTTCGCCGATGTTTACCTTCACAGTCGAAGCAAGCGATATATAACTATTATATTCGCACATAAATTCGAAATGTCAGAGATTAAAAAGAAGAACGTTCTTTTTATTGATGTAGGTACCACGCGGGCACAGCCGCGCGCAATAACAAGTTTTAAATATTTTTGATTTTCAACTTACTCGGAGGAACCAATTTCTTGTAATCTTGATATTTCCTCACCCGCGTTACTTTGTGCATCTTCACTGTAAAATAAAAACGAGTTTTTTAAAATGTAAATATGACGGCATATAATGGAACTAAAATATTTTAGTACAAATTCTACGCAATCTGATAGTCACTAGAGTTATATTATTTCATAACTGCCTCCGTGGCGCAGCGGCGGTGAATGCGATTGCTGTGCATGGATCTCGGGTTCGAATCCCGGGTCGGACCAACAAAAAGTTATTAGATTTTTCTGCCGCTCAAACCCCGTTGACGCCGATCGGCGTCAAAACCGGACTTCGGATTTGTACACGTCAAGCCCCGGTGACCCCATATGGTGTCGAGCACACTTGGTCGTGAAATGTTTACGTTAGCTCAAATAACTAATGCAAACGTAAACAATACACTATCGAGTATGCTCGACCCCATATAGGGTCACCGGGGTTTGACGTGTACAAGTCCGTAGACGCGATCAGCGTTAGCGGTATTTGACAGGTTAAGAAAGCTTAATAGCAGTCCGGAGTTGAGAAGTTGGCGGTGTTAGACACCTCCGTGCCTCGGAAAGCACGTGTCGCCGTTGGTCCTGCGCCTGATCTCTCTCCGGTCGTGTCAGTTTACCGTCCCATCGGATCATGAGAGTTAGGGAACAGAGAGCGCACTTGTGTTGCCACACATATTTGTGCACTATAATATCTCCTGCGCTGATGGCCAGTCTCCGTTAAGACCGACCGCCGCCGTGACCGAAATTCGGTCTGGAGGACATTATTATTATTTCATTAGAATTTATCTTCATTTTTTGTATAAAAACAACTCGCATTAAAAACATCTGTGACTTTACAAACATGCAAACAACGGACACAAGGTACACGTACACTCGGTACAACAATCTGTGACTCGAACCCATAACACTCGACGCAACGACAATGGTGACGCGACCACATAAGCCACTACGGCATCCGTAAGTCAAAATTATATGTCAGTTGTTGGAATGACAGACTATTGAAAACCTATTATGTCTGGTCACCAGTGTGCCGCTGCGAATCGATAGGTGATATTGGGTTGGCAGACTCCACATATAATAATAATAATAAGCCTCGACCACCATCTAAAGAGGCTAGCGTTGAATGGTTGGGTCAAGCCCTCGATTCAGAAGGCAGTATTGCTCGACACGGCGCGCATAGTGCGGAGGTTCCTTTCTCTGGAGCCCTAACCACCGATAGCTTGGTCCCTGCACCCGATACCGGTGGGTTTCCGTGGTCCTATTTTATATTTTTTTATTTATAATGTAAAATATAATTGCAAGCAAATATTAGAATAAATGGAATAATAATAATATTCTATCACATACACACAACACCATCTAGCCCAAACTAAGCAGAGCTTGTACTATGGGTACCAGACAATAGATACACATACATGTGTCGGAGACGGTCATTAGTACGGTTACGAAACGCGGCACGTTAGTGAAGATATGGCAGCACTGTTGCGATGACGTCAACACGCAGCCAACTTCGTGTGCTACGACAGAGCCTACTCGTACTTAAATGGAGACGCGATCTTTCTACCGTCGTCGAGTGCGGACCTCCTCGCTAGGAACTGTCATTCGTTTCGTGCAAGACATTCGTGTTAATTTATTGTGAAGACAATAAAAGTGATTAGTGTGCATTTATTATTTCACTTTGCTCGATCACCCTATTGTACGCCCGCGTTATGTCAGTCGATGGTGATACTGACGCACACTCTCTATATCCGACACATATATGCTATATTTTTTGTCAATACATACATATTATACATAGAAACGCCCAGACCAAGACAAACATCCATGTTCATGCACACAAATGTTTGACTTGTGTGGGAATCGAATCCGCGATCTCAGGCGTGGCAGTCGATAACACTAACCACTACGCCATTGAGATCTATATATTAATGTCACTGGCTATATGTTGGCATTTACGTGGGCTTAAAACAAATAATATATAACATCAGCCCTGTATTATACTGTCCCACTGCTGGGCACGGCCTCTTCACAGTGTGTGAAGGGTTAGTCCACCAGTGCGGGTTGACTGACTAATTCTCAGACATGCAGGTTTCCTCACGATGTTTTCCTTCACCGTTAAAGCCAGCGATAATTAACTAATTAATACGTTTATAAGTTTGAAAATCCAGAGGTGTCTTGGAATGGAACTCGAGACCTCTGCGTGGCAGTCCATTGGTCTCCCACTATGCTGTCGCTGCTTGACTGTATAAAAATACTTACTCGTCATCGTCATCTTCATAGTATTCCACTTTCAGAGTCTCTATGAGACTCTCCTCACCATTTTCTTGTCTGTTGGGACACAAATGAACACAATATTAAAGGCAGAAACATACTTACGTGTCGTGGCGTGTCGTGTTGCTTACTGTCGTGTCGGTGAGTGTGCACACTAATGTGTCGTGTCGTGGCGTGCTCTGGCGTTATTTCTGAATAGTAGTTATCGAACCTTCGCAGCGTATAAACGTACATAATGTTTTCTTCTGTTTTAGATAGTGATTTTGATGAAGAACTTGAATTTTTGTTAGCAATTAATCTTTTAGAGGGCAAAAAAAAAGAAAAAAGGTACTGGGTTGACCCTATAAACAGACGGAGATAGAATAAAAATAAAGGTGAATTTCATCGTCTTGTTAAAGAATTAGAGAGTGATGAATAGAAATTTCATCAGTACTTTAGAATGAACGAAGCACAATATGAGGAAGTCCATGTGCTGATTGAAGGAGACACTTTGTGTCACATAAAACTTTTCGATGACGTACACGTTCGATAAGCTCGTCAGTCATTTTTCAGAAATATGCTGCAAATATAATAAGATAAAAAGTGTCCGCTAGATGTTAGCGCCACGAGTCACGCGCGGTATAGAAACACATTTGCGTGTAGTGTCGTGTCGCGTCATAACCCCCACCACCGCTCTGGCGCAATCGGTGGCGAGCAGTCGACGCCACGACAGAACGCGTCGCGACACAACACGACATGCAAATATGCCCTTAACCATATTAAATGTATGAAACCGATATGCTTCTGGCGCGTCACGACACGCCACGACACGTAAGTATGTTTCCGCCTTAACTCTGTCGCTCGACACACGGGTATTATCTAGTTCGGCACATATTTATTATACATTTATGTGTATTTCATATGTAAAAAGATGTTGCCCGCGCCTTCGTTCGCAAAAATGTATATTCTATGCCGAATAAGATGGCAATAGTGGTCATTCACACCCCTCTACAAGTGTATACCTACGTAACTTATAATAACGACTCTTACAACGTTCTCGTAACGACAGAAAGTAGTCTCGCTTGTGAGTCGTGGTGAAGGTTGACCTGTCTGACCATGAGTTGTTTAGACGACCTTTACCACGATCCACAAGCGACACTACTTTCTATCGTTACGGGAACATTGTAAGTGTCGTCATTGTAAATTACGTATACAGTTGTAGGGGGTGTGAACCGTGTGAATGACCGCTAATTGCAATCTTATTTGGCATAGACTATAGGTTAGGTTAGAGCTCTTTTTCTACCTGTGACAACGGGTATGTAAAATTTCACGACGATCGGTCGAGAAGTTGAGGCGTGACAGCGTAACACACTAACTAACTTACATCTTATTTATAACTAGCTGTTGCCCGCGGCTTCGTCCGCGTTGACTTTAATTATAAACACAGTTTTTACCTTCCAATGGTATTTTGTATTTTTACAAAACGATTATCCGAAAATTCCTAATAGTAAAAAGTTCTCATGTATTTGTCTATAATTATATTTAATTTGAAAGAATATAAAAATTAGGAGGTGGCAGAAATAAGTTACTATAATATTAATATTTAATTTATTATCAAATTTACATAAATGTTTCTCTATACACGGTATAAGTCGTATAGCCGTCGGGAATCAAAGCATACGATCTTATTTATAATATTGGTTAGGTTTGTTCAGATGTAATTGTACAACTGAGGACATTTACTTAATATATAAAATAAATATTAACGTTAAAATGTGTTTTGTGTCTGTGTGACACCTATTAACACATTATGAGGAAATGTGGGCATCAACACACGAGAAAAGAACCATTGCTGTCGCGCTAGGCTCAAATAAAATATTAATGTGTAAAACCTTTGAAATTGTCATCTCATATATTTTAAAAGCGTTTTTTTTTAAATACAAATGTCGTGACAAACAAGCATACGGTCCACCTGATGGTAAGTGGTCACCGTAGCCTATGGACGCCTGCAACATCAGAGGCATCACTTGCGCGTTGCCGACCCTTTAAGAAAGGAAGTGGGAAGGAGAAGAAGCGGTAAGGAGGCAAGAGGGTGATTGGGCCTCCGGCACTCTCAGTCACCGAACGAAACACAATAGTAGGAATACTGCTATTTCAAGTCGATATTCTGTGAGAGGGTATTTTGTAGTTGTAAATGTCATCATATCATTCATATCATATCATTATAATTTTCACAGCTAGCAGCCCACCCAATAACGCCTCTGATGTAGCGACCTTTAAGTTTCATTACACTGGCAACACAGCAGCAAGTTAACAGAATTGGCAACACCTGTTGTTAAAAGTGTATGTTCTTAACTGCTTTTCCCAAGAGTGTGGTGTATGAAACTAAACTACTAAAGTCACTGGTGTTGCAAACTTTAAATTTTATTACATTGGCAACACAATGGCAAATTAACAGAATTGGCAACATCAAGTGCCTGGTGTTGTAAGCGTTTTGTATCTTTTCTTCCCACCAGGGATGGTGTATGAAACTAACTAAATAAAAATTCGAACTTGCAATTTGCTTTGAAGTTTTATTACACCGGTATTGCCGGAACACCGGAATTATAACAATGCTGGCAACTCCTTAATAATGCTCCGATGCTGCAAGCTACAATAAGACAACACAGCGGGAGATTGACAGAGTTGGCAACACCATAATAACGCCACTAGTATTGCAACACCAAGCTTTTTTTACACTGGCAATACAGCAGCAAGTTAACAGTGTTGGCAACACCGAGTGCCTAATGTTGCAATTCTTGACTGCTTCCCATTAGGTGTGTTGTATGTTTGTACGTCACGTTAGTGTAATAATCAGATCTACATGAAGAAGTGAGACTTACTCGCAAGGTTCCTCTTGTGTTGCACTGTCTCCGTCGTCATCATCTGATTCTTCCTCGATAGGACTGCGAACAAAATAATCACTATCACTACATATAAAACAAAATCCCTCGCCGCGTCTGTTCGCGATAAACTCAAAAACTGCTGCACGGATTTTTATGCGGTTTTCACCAGTAGATAGAGTGATTCACGAGGAAGGTTTGGTTTATAATTTGTTAAGACTTTGTACTACCCGATGCGGCGCCGGGTCGCAAGTATATGTATATAAAAAGAGAATTCTTACTCACTTACTCAATTGTCTACGCCCAGCCTTTGGTACCAAAACACTTACAATATTGCTTAAAGGTGTTCTTTATGGCAATATGACATTTTGCTCGCGGATTCGCCCACATTAATGTAGGCTAGTAACAACTTTTCTGGTCCTCTGACAATGTATATGCGAAATTTCATGATAATCGATCGAGTGGTTAAGGTGTGAATGCGTAACAAACAAACTAACTTCACCCGCGTAAGTCTCGATGCCGTAGGAATATCGGGATAAAATATGTTAATCCAGGTCTCCAGCTATCTATATACAAAGTTTCATCGCAATCCGTTCAGTAGTTTTTGCGTGAAAGAGTAACAAACATCCATCCATCTTCGGCAACTTTCACATTAATAATATATAATAAGTAGGATTACCCATACCCAACTCGCTTTCCTTTACCCACGGCAAGCTATGGTGATTCAGGATACGGGCACAGCAATCAGGACACTGTCTGTATAAATATTCCACGTACCTAACATCTTCGTCTTCGGAGTTGTACTTGGGGCGCTTGAGTTTGCCAACCTCGGGCTTCGCCGACCGCTTGCCTTGATAGGGCTTCAGCGCGTCTGCCTCCAGTACTGCGCTGACGGCTCGCTGGCTGACCCCGGTGGCGGCGGCGGTGCGCCCCAGGATGTCGCCCAGAGAGCTCAGTGCGGGCGCGTCGCCGCTCCGCGCCTTCAACTCCTCATACTCCTTCTGCAGGTACTTGTACACGCGCGCAATTATCACTGCGCCCTGGGAGGGAGAGGACCATCAAAATATGAGGGTTGGAGAGGTCTTCTGTTCAGTTCAACTATTACTGGGAGACAGCGAGTATCGCAGGTCTTTAACTATATCCACCAAGGGGTGGGCAAATGTGTATTAGTCCACATTTTGCTAGCTATGGTTGCTCTGCAGGTACTTGTATACGCGCGCGATTATCACTGCGCCCTAGGGGGGTTAGGACCGTCAATCTACCAGGGTTCAGTCCAGTCGTATAAAATGTTTCTTTGGCAGAATGTCCCTTTCGAAAAATGTCTGTTTCCAAATACTTGGTATCCGTAAAAAGTGGTCAAGTACGAATCAGTTTCGTGTACAGAGGGTTCCATAGTAATATTTTAAGCAGAAGAAGAAGAGCTAAGATAGCGATCACAACTTAAAAAAAATATTTTAGGTTATATCCGATTTAAGAGAAGGTAAAAATAAGAACCAACTAATAAAAAGGAGCGGGGAGGTTAATTTTAAAAAGTGGGTGCGTTCAGGAACCTCCTTATTTAGCTTAAGGATACCATCATGTTAACAGTAAACAGTACCAATTCTGGGTTATGACAAGTCATGACTGGTATTAGTATAGTAAACATTGTGTAAAAATAGTATTTTAGCGTAATCTATCAGTATTATAGATAATAAAGTACACCTACATGAAATAGATTACAATACTCTACTTTAGAGCTGGCAACCCTTTTTTTTTTTTTTTTTGATACCCAGGAAAAATGCTTCATGCACTACCCGCCGGCTAGGGGACGGCACCGGCGGGGCGTGTGGGACTCCCAGCAAGAAGACGCGCTGGTATACCCACTAAAAAACCTGGGGTGTTCCCTCTCTCACCCAATGGGGGGGGCCAGTTGGGAACTTAAAAGATTCAACCATAGCAGGCCCCCCCGTGTGGGTGCCGGCCGGGTCATTTTTTTTCGGACCCGACCACCTCTCGTCCCCAGGGGAGAGCCTGACTGCTCTCCCCTTTCGACATCAGAAAGGCGCGCGGGAACACCGCGCGCGCCCTCTCGGGGCTTTTAGTTTACGGGTGGCAGGGTCCCCTGAGGCCCCGCCACCCGGAGCCCCTAGGTGGGGGGCAGGAGGGCGACATAAGCGCGTCTCCTGCGCCCCCTCCTCCGGCGGCGGACGTCCGGGGCGTAAGGATCGTCCTCACGCCCCCGCTCCGCCGCCTCCTTCTGCGAGATGACAGTCTCGCAGAAGGAACTCATTGCGCCCCAGCACCTGTCGTCGCCGACCATCTTAGATATGACGGTCGGCAACGAGAGGTCGGGGCCAATCACGGTGACCAGGGCACAGCGCTCCTCAACCCACGCCGGACACTCCTCCAGCGTGTGCTGCGCCGTGTCCCGGTCGCACACCTCACAATGGTGACATCTGGTTGTCGGCTCCCTACCGGCTATCTTGCAGAGGTACTCTCCGAAACACCCGTGTCCGGAGAGCACCTGAGTAAGCCGGTAGGTGAGCGGTCCGCGCCGTCTGTCCGCCCATTCTCTTAGTACTGGACGGACAGCCTCGACTGTCCTCACCCCGTAGCGGGGCTGGGCCAGTCGCTCATTCCACCTGGCCTAGAGCTGGCAACCCTAGCGACAGGATATCGTAAAATTAAATAAAAATCGTTGGACGTTTTCTATACACGTAGTGAGGGCTATCGCACTAAGTTTCATCGCTAAAGGTGCTAGTAGATAGTAAGGTCTAAACCTCATACTCTACCTACATATATCTAACTTCAACAGTAACCATAGAAGGACGATTTTTAACGATTGTTTCTGCTTAACATGTCTTTTGACAGCAGTTGTGACAGGCTTGACAGGACCTTGCTGGGTCGCGATTGCATGTAAAAGTGATTCGCGGGGCTGCGCCGACTCTGGTTATGTTGAGGAACACCGTGGTAGGTTTAGTTGGTATTACCGGAATATCTTTCTCCCGGTGAGCCCGACATAACCTCTCTGTCGCCCCGCGGAGGTATGCGTCAAAGCATACCCCCACGTAAAAAAAAATCTCCTGACAGGACCTTAGTCGCTAGAGGCGCCGACTGGTGAGCACAAAAAGCATAGCCTCTATCAGATGCTCCTACTCTATCATAAACTTCTATTAAAAGCTATCTTTAGATATAACTTAGTGCTTGAGTAATATCCTCCAGACAGAATTTCGGTCATGGCGGCCAATCTTAATGGAGACTGGCCTTTTGCGCAGGAGATATTATAGTGCACAAGTATTTGCGCAAACACAAGTGCACTCTCTGTTCCCTAACTCTCATGATCCGATGGGACGAATAATCTGACACGACCGGAGAAAGATCAGTCGTAGGACCAACGGCTTTACGTGCTTTCCGAGGCACGGGGGTGTCTAACACCGCCAACTTCCTAACTCCGGGCTCGCATTGAGATTTCTTAACAGAAAAACCCAATAACTTTTTGTTGGTCTGACCCGGGATTCGAACCCGAGATCTCAAGCACAGCAGTCGCATTCACTACCGCTGCGCCACGGAGTATTTCATGAGTGGTAAGTGGTTTAATGGTTACAAATCTTACAGAAAAGACTTGTAACATAAACAATACTGTAAACTTGGCGATTAAAAAGAGTAGCCGTGAGTTTCTTGCCAGTTCTTCTCATTCGTTCTACGCCCTTGTATTGCTGAACATGGCAACAGGTGAATGTATATCTATATATTAATACATGAAGCAAAATCTTCGTACCCCTTTTTACGGCAATTGCGCGGACGAAAGAATATGAAATTTGGCACAGTTAAAGTTTATATGGAGAAGGAGTGGCGAATGCTAATATTTTTATAAAATATGCATTAGTAAGACATTAAATTTATGAAATAACACTATACGCAGACATCCATGCATTTGACACACGCAGTCGAATCGCGTTCCTAGTATTTCGGCATTGTTCGGCTGACGTCGTACAATTCTTCGTAACTATGGTTACATACCTTATTTATATGTAATAAAGAAAATAAAGTAGCAAGCTTAGGAATATCGTCAATGAAAGAGTATAGTTAAGTTAATAATAATTTGTTTGAAAAAGTTAGGTAAATTATAGCCTTTGCGAAATCTAAATGAAATGTGAATAAAAAGTTATACACAATAAAACCTTAATAACGATCAAACTTAAAATTTAAATCAGTTATGTTCGAATTTCGACCACTGGGCGACCATTAGTTTACATTAAATAACTGTAACTTTGACGTTCATATGTGTTTCTTTGTGACCTATATGATTTTTTTTTTAAATTTATTATTTAATGTAAGCATCTTCTTACCGAGGGTATTTCTGACAGCAGGTCTAGCGTCGATGTACGTGGCTCCTGGAAGTAAAAAATAATATATTTTATTTTTAAAACGACTGCACTAGGAGTCATTCCTATGTCGCGTGGAACTATACAAACATTCAAACAACAGACACAGAACACCCAGAATCAAGTCGGCCTCGATGGCGTAGTCGTTAGTGTAAGCGACAGCCACGCCTGAAGTCGCGGGTTCGATTCCCGCACAAGTCAAACATTTGTGTGCATGAACATGGATGATGTTTATCCATTGTCTAGTACCCATAGTACAAGCTCTGTTTAGTTTGGGCTAGATGGTGTTGTGTGTATGAGATAGAATATTATAGAATCCGAACAACCAGTTGTAGATCACACAAATTTTTGTCGCGTGTGTGATTCGAACCCACAAAACTCGGCGCAGAGGCATCAACTGCTACGCCATCGAGCAGTCGAAAGCATTTCAGAAGATCATCAGCTGTACCGTCTCACCCGCTTGGCTCTTTATTTATTTATTTTATTAAGGTTTACCAAAAGTTGTTACAGATATATAACGTGTTAATAAATTAACGCATAACCTCCGACAAGTCAAATTCCTATTTTATTAAGATATCGATTTAGGCAAGAATTATATTTTTATCTTAACTATTATAGAAGATATTAGCATTTTTGATTTCGTAATACGTTGGAACGATTTATAACTCTGCTACAGCGCGTGCAGCGCAGAGATAACTTCATGGCACGCCGGCGCCGGCGTCGTTTTGCATTAATACGCTAGTAATAACAATAGCCGGCTAATATTATTATAATATGATTACATTAGGTAAGGGTGTAGGTTTTCGTCCCTTAACACTTTCCAAACGTAAACATGACTGCAAATGAAATCGTCGAACTGCGCATCTAATCGTCCAACTGCGCATCTATCTTGTACTGGCTGTCGAATTTTCTTCGAAATAATTAATTATGTCGCTTTCCAACCGAGTGTCGAATCTGTCAGTTCCTCTGTCAACTGCAGTCGAAGGCCTAAACCTGCCACGATCACGTAGGCGTTGTGTCGCTGCCAACATAGCCCTGTTTGACACTAAAATACCAAACTCTTCTCGGTAACGTCGCACAGCTAGGTTCTGTATTGAATATTCGTGTACCGAAAACTCATTGCGCGGCAATTCGGCTAGTCGCGCGCGCTACACGTAAACACGGAAACAATCACTTGCTCGCTTGCGCCGGCGCCTCGCAGACTGACACGTGCTGATGTCTCCCAAGCGCATGACCCGCTCCTGCACCACCCACCCTCACCACCGCACCCTCACCCCGCTCGTTTAAGCGAACACGAGAGAGCGATACTTTTAGAATGGACGTTATGCAACAATAATATTCTAGAAAAAAATAACCTATATCAAAAAGTAGCGTAATCGACTGTACTGTCGATTCCGCAAAAACTAGTTTCTAGTTTTGCGTTTAATCATTAACACCTTGTATAATACAGGTAGGAACATACAAGTATTTGTGTGTTACATCTAACTGCACAACTAATTATAGGTAAACACCACATGCAATATGTTTACTGTATTAACATTTATTACTTATATAATTTAATATACTTATTATAGTCCGGTCAATTTAGATATACCCCTACCCCTATTCTTACGGCTAAATTGACCGGACTATTAAATGTATGTACGTAATTTCAACATATAATATTATAATACTTAATTACTATTTATCTCATTTTAATATATTTGACATGTCTGACAAACTTCTCTCAAGGATCATGGCGTGATGTTTGGGAATTTATACCTTTCTGAATAAATCTATATCTATGACCGAAAGCTAAAAACCTGTGGAGGTCAGTCTTGTTGAAATAACGTATCAGTAGTATCAGAAACTGAACAGAGGACGACAAATAAGGGATTGCAGTTATTTGGTATAGTAATAGAGTAGTTGGCTACAAATATTAATGGATTTATGTATTCATTAAAAACATAAATACATACATAGATTCACGCCTGTTCCCCAAAGGGGTAGGCAGAGACTACGGATTTCCATTTGCTACGATCCTGACACGTTTCCCTGGCTTCATTCACTCTCATCACATTCTTTACGCTCGCCGGTTTAAACCTGGCCTTTGTCCAGAACGTCTCCGATCTGATCAAGAAATGTTCGCCTAGGTCTTCCATGTATACATACATAGATTCACGCCTGTTTCCCAAAGGGGTAGGCAGAGACTACGGATTTCCAAAGGTCTAGGTCTCTCCCTTGCGACTGTTCCATTCACACTAGCCTTATAAACTTTCTTAGTCAGTCTGTTCTCGTCCATTCTTTCTACATGCCCAAACCAGCTTAACATACCCTGCTATTCTTGTCATCTCTCTAATCACACTATTCCTTATTCTATCTTTCAGAGTCTCACCACATATTATGTCTCTCAGCGCTCTCATTTTTACAGCATTTATTCTGCTTTTATGCTTCTTTTGCCATACCCAACTTTCCCTTCCATACATAAGTGTAGGCACTAATAGTCCTCTAGGAACAGCCAAACGTGCCTTTTCGGATACATTTCGACTGTTCATAAAAGCGCTTAGAGCACCATTCACTTTATTGCCAGCAATCGTTCTTCTTTCATTATTAGACTAGGTATATTTAATATTTAATAATACTATAAACATTGAAATGCATGCTGTATTTTCCTAATATTAGTTATGCAATTAGTTTTAAACCTATATATTGTATTATGTGTAAATGAAATATTGTAAATAACTGTAGGCGAATCAAATAAATGAATATATAAATCTGATTTTGTATGTTATTTTACTCACAAGGACAAAGAGGAACCTTTTGTGAAAACAGGATCATAATTGGTTTCAAATTAATATTTCAATATTGAGTGATCGGATAGGTAAACTTTAGTAGGGATATCTCGCTATCTCCCTCGGACAGCTGTAGTTAGATAGCGATTACGTCATAACGTGTGCCGTGCAATTTTCTCTATAATTTGACAAGTACCCCTACTACCTGATTTAAAACGCTTGTACCTTATTTATGATTTGAGTGGAATACAATTTTATTTTTGTACTGGCTTTGGCTGCGGTTTCGCTCGTGTAAAAGTACGTTAGGTTATGTTAGTAACAGTACTTTATAGTTAAATAAAATAAAGCCTATGTTACTCAGTTAAAGATTGAATAAAAAATTTTAAAATCAGTTTTGTTATTTTTTAGGTAAATCCTTGCAAACAAACGAATATTTCGTCTTTATAATCTATACAGTGTGTATAATAAACCTTGTCCGATCCTTAAAGGTGTTATACAGTAGCTTATTATGAGTACAGAACATCAGACATCCTATTAGAAAATCAATCAAAAAATTACCCCAGTCAATTAAATTTATTTAATACTAGCTAACCCGCGCAACTTCGTCTGCTTCACATAAGACAATTTTCCCCGTTTTTGCAACATTTTTCATTGCTGCTCCGCTTCTATTTGTCGTAGCGTGATGTTATATAGCCTATAGCCTTCCCCGATAAATGGGCTAACCAACACTAAAATAATTTTTCAATTCGAACCAGTAGTTCCTGAGATTAGCGCGTTCAAGCAAACAAACAAACTCTTCAGCTTTATAATATTAGTATAGATACTAATCATGTTAATAGATTACTCATGGCTACATGACAACTTATTAATCATATTACCTAGGTATCACTAAAGTTCATAAAGGTTCACCGATACCGCACCTACCTACCTAGGACCTAAAAAAATGCCGCCAAAAGTATGCCACCCTTCGCGTCCTTGTCAATGGCTTGCCCCATCATCTAATGATTCAGGTTTATGTTTATGACTTTATTTCAGACCAATAGTGTCCATTTTGTTAGTAACAATTATCTTATAAACTAGTGTTAGTAATTTACATTTCTAAAACATACAATAAACAAACAAAACAGAATTATCATTCATTGCTGCACCAATCCATGAGAAATGGCGCAGCAATGATTGATGTAACTACAGTCTAGCCGACTCGCAATCATGCTAAGGATGCTGTTGGTACCGCTACGCACTCTGCGCACCAGGGATGCGCATCTCTTACGCATCGTAGCATACCAACAGTCTACGTGATGTTCAGCAAACATCCCTGATGCACTACAGTATCGCCGCAGCCCCATCAGCACCCTGAACGCATTATTAAACTGGACTCGAAGGGCACTGTACGATTTTTGAGTATAGTCAGCCCACAGGCTGCACGTGTAGAATGATGTACAATAAGACCTAAAAAGTGTAACTTTGACTTCCGTCGAACAACGTGCAAACCTGCGAGCTATCATGTTCGCTCTCACTGCCAGCGCCCTCCGTTCCCTCTCAATGTCGTCATTGTCCCTAAGAACAGAGGTCAGTATATGTCCTAGGTACTTTAATTTAGACACCCTACGCAAAGCTGTACCATTAAGCGTAATGTTGGGAAACACGTTACCTGTACTGTTTCCTCTGGCCGTAAAGACCATGACTTCACTTTTGAGTGGATTATATTTTAATCCATGTCGCTCGGCATATGTTTCACATAAAGTGAGCAGTTTCTTAATGCCACATGTCGATGCACTCAGTAGCACCATGTCATCAGCATAGCTTATGTTGTTTACATTAATGCCGTCTATGTGACAACCTACCCGGGTGCTACTGAGTGTTTGAATCAGATCGTTTATATACAGGTTGAATAAAGTTGGTGAGGACAAACCCCCCTGCCTCACCCTCACCTCACCTTTATATACACGGTAATTACAATTTTGCAGCAAAGGGAGGGCATCCCTGAAACCCCTATCTAAAACAAAAATGTCATTTTCTCTAAAAAGTCTTCGAAACAAACCATTTTCATTTTGAAACAAGTGTGTCATAATTTCAGCATCGGTTTGGGTGGCAGCATAAGGTCCTACTGCATCGATGATGTGACCATCACAAGATACAATCAGGAATGGTTTAATCAAATTGTCATATTTGTGCAAACTACTTATATGTCTTCTTTTGAAACATATAGTTTGCACTTTTCTGTAAGTATATATAAGTCCCATCAAATATTGCGATTGCAGGTCTATCTCCACTTATAGGCTCCTCAGGATCACCTAATAAAGCTTGAGGTATCCTCAAGTTTCTATCAGATATTTCCCTATGGGAGATATGGTTTACACCAATATTATTGGGTACAAAATGCTCATTGAGACATAACCTAACTCTTTTCATTATTAGTTCCAATGTTGACCTAGGTAAATCAAAAAGAGTGGCCAAGCGTCTATTACTATCACCTGTTCTTAGTATAATTAAATATATAGCTAAAGCTCGTTTAGGTTGCTTAACATTTAAATGAGGTAAAAGATTATATAGAATTAAAAACTGGGGTACTGTAAGACCTGTCCAATAATGACATAAGTGGTTCGGCATTTCAGAGACATTTTCAAAGTTCAAAAAATTGTCTTTTGACTTCATAATATTAATTATGTCTTCTATATGAAAAGCGCTAAATGTAGAATGTGTCTCATTCATTTGAGGCAATAAATGCCATTGGTCACTGTATAAATGTGTTTCACACACTCTACAGCTCCGAGGAACATAGAAATTATGCTCTTGCAATAACACTTTTTTAAGGAATTGTGGGATCAAATGCAATGTTCTATTTCTACATTGTTGAAATATACAGTGAGCAGATGTAATTGAAGCCCGCATATAACTAGGTAATGATCAGTGATCGGAGTAGGTAGATTGAAATGGGGTCATTGATCCGAAACGTATATATTAATATGGACATTCCTCCGGAATTGGTGGATTATTTAAAAAAAAACCGGAACTTATGTAGGAATTTTATTCTGCCAGAGTGGAAGGAGTCATTTGATGATTTGCCATCCTCAAAAAAAGGTTAATAAAATGAGCAATATTATTCTTTATTATTCTTCATATTTTTTTTAACGGCACACAGTCACGATTTGACAAAACCCAACGACCAATCAGAACAAAGGATCATGGGTGGTACAATAACCGGTTATCAGAACAATGCGTACGCCCGCCGACGACATGCCAGGTAGCTCACTCGTTTACTTCGGTTCGTAGAGTGCGCATCTTTGTTTGTTACTGTGTTGTGAAAACGTTACTTGACCCTGGCTTGTGTACATACTGACTTCTGGAATCTGCTCTAAACCACGATTTGGCTCGAATATACGGACTCAGATTTTTCACTATTGAATTGGATCTACATATTTAAACCAAGCTTTGGTAAGTAATATTTTACTAGTTACAAGGAGTATAAAGCATGTTTGGATGTACTATAAGAATATTTTTAGTATTGTGTTTGTTCGCTTAACCTGCTGAACATACCATGAGTCTTAATATTGTTAAATCTTTAATAGAGTATGAACCAGTGAGCTTAGTGCGAAACAAAATTATGATATTCTAGTAATGTAGTCGCAATTCAGCTAACTCCACTATTAACCGACATTTTACTGGAATCCGTATATAATTTGAATGCCCTGTGTCCTCTTGCAATGTATTGGTAAAATAAATTACTATAGACCTTATCTACTTCTCTACAAAATATTCTACGTAACAAGCCCTTTCATTTGATATATATATATATTGATGGAATTGTAAAAAAAAATAAATTGTCCGCCATCTTGTAGCGGCAGCCATTTTGGATTGACAGGAAGAGGGTGAAATTTCAATGACTAAATTTGATCCACGAAAAATAAAACAAACGGAGTAAGCTAAATAAACTAAATAAAATGTAATTTTTTCATGTCTTTGTTTTAGGTGATATATACGAGGTTCCATCTCTAAAACAAAGTTCAGATATGGCAAACGTCAAGGCTGAAACTGTAGAAAAATGGATATCCGGTCATCCCAAACTACTTTACGATCACGCTAGTGGTACAATATACTGTTCAAAATGTGAAAGCCATTTGAAAACCATAAATAAAGGAAACGTTAAAAGACATATCGAAGGAGCAGTACACCAGGGAAAGTTTAAGCGGCCCGAAGAGGAATTTTATTTCGATCTTATAAAATTTCTCATTTTGTGCAATATTCCGTGGTCTCAGATGAAAAATACTACTTTTCAAGATTTCTTTAAAAGATATATGTGTAGAACCTGTTGTTGTACGTGTACTAATCGTACTCTGCCAGATGAATCACAGTTACGGAAAGTTTACTTGGACAAGTTTTTTAAGAATAAAATCAATTCGATTCGGCAAAATTATAAAAATGAGAAACTATGGATATAATTAGATGAAACGACAGACTTTTTAGGTCGCTATATAGTCCATTTTTTAATAAAACCATTACATCCTAGCAATTTGACTAGACCTTATTTGGTAGCATGTAAAATGCTAACTGTAGTTAATGGACAAACAATCACGCAATTTGTGTTAGAATGTTTGGAAAACTTTTGGGAAGATTCTTTTGAATCGAAGGTAGGTAACATTCTTGTCCTCTGCACTGATAGCGTTGCATATATGCTGTCTGCAGGACGAAATTTAAAACAATACTTACCTGAAATGAAGCACGTAACATGTTTGGCGCACTCTCTTCATCGCGTATCTGAGCAAATTAGGTTAGAATATCACGATGTTAACATTTTAATAGCAAATGTTAAAAAGGTATTTTTGAAAGCCCCAAGTAGAGTCAAAATTTTAAAAGTAAAATATCCAGATTTGCCGCTACCTCCCCAACCAGTTGTTACAAGATGGGGCACTTGGTTAGAGGCAGCATTTTATTACGCTCAAAACTTTGAAAAAATAAAAGAAGTATTATCTTGTTTAAGCAGCTCTGATGCGGTATCTATTCGAGAGGCAAAAAATATTATAGAAAAAGAAAATTTAAAAGAAGATTTAAATTACATTAAAGACAATTATTTTATAATTCATTTGTCTTTAAAAGAATTGCAAAAGCATAATTTATCGTTGACAGATTCACTTTTAGCATTTGACAACGTCAGAGATGCTATAAATCAGTGCAATTCAGAAAATATAAAAAATAAAATAGAACGTGTTATGGAACGAAACCCAGATTTAGACACACTTAGAGAATATAGTGAGGCCATTGAAAAAAATGAAGCACATAATTTAATACCTTTTTTAAAATTTGCTCCTTTGACATCGTCAGATGTAGAACGGTCTTTTTCCATTTATAAATGGACTTAAGATGTTAAAAGAAATAGGTTGAAAATAGAAAATATAGAGAAACTCATAGTTATATATTTTAATTGTAAAGATCAGGATTACCAGGATGCTGACATTGTAATCGATGAAGATTATAAATGTGAATAAATGTAAAATGTACATATTTAACAATAAACAATCTTGATTTTTATCTTTTTTCTTTATTCTACCCCTTTTTTTTGGTCCTAAAATCTGACTAAAATCAACCTGTTCCTTCATATGCCCTTTACGTTTCAGAGTCGTGGTGCATCCTTAGAACAGTCTCACGACCCCAGCAGGCATTGGCCCTCTATGGGGCCCCGTCATTTATTCTACCCTTAATGCAAATTACCATGACCCCTATGAAAATATTTAAATTTAAGTGCAACAATTTATGTCTATCTATAAAAGTTCTAGCCATAAAAGGCTAAAAATAAAAATTAAAGCTTCGATCGGAATTCGATTGTTTTTATTATTCAACAGATAAATAATGAATTAATTTAGTTTTGATACCTTCCTTTAAATTTTGAATTAAGTAGGAATAATATCACTACCAACATTAACAATATTTAATTGAATCCGGAAATACGGGAATTACTTTCCGGGAAAATGGCTTATCCATGTTATTCTTTCTGTGTGCATTTATGATACAAGTACCAAAAATCAATCTACCTACTCCGATCACTGGTAATGATATAACATTTTCCCTTCGAAGTGGCACATTTTGAACAGGCGGTAACGGTGGAGGCTCTGGTGGGTTAATCACTTGAACATTGGGGGTTGCTACATTGCTATCCGAAGCCAATTCCTGTATGTCTCTTGATGAGTCAAGCCCTGCCTGTCTATGGGCTCGCATCCAACACAGATGACAAACATAGTTGTTTCTTGAAAGCTGAAAATAAACACAGATTAAAGCTTATGTTGTATGTATATATGTTTATATATTATTAAAGATGGAAAATACATAACGAAAATATAAAATATAAATATTTGATTACAATCATAAATACATGAAAGATAATTTTTTTATAGATTGATACAATTATATATTTACAATGACGAAAACAAAGTGCTTACCAGGTAATTAGTACTTTGAGGCACTAGAACTGCCAGCAATGGACTATCCATACTGACATTATGGTGCCTTATTTTTCTAACCGATTTTCCACAACCAAGGCAAACCAAGTTATGTCCCAGTAGTCTCCCATGTTCACCAGCTTCAGTATTTAATAATAAGAAGCACGGATGACAAATAAATGTTTCCAGAGGCAACTGAAAATAACATGCACTGTTAATGTCGCGTAACCAAAAATATAAAAATCTGATTAAGTTTTTCTACTTCAAATTCATACCTGAGTTTGAGCATTGGTTATCCAACGCGAAAGTCTTGTTTGATGGTGTGCAGAAAGCGAGGATATGAGATGCCTCTGCAACCTTTGCACGGCTATCCCGCAGTTAATGCACCTCATATTGATCCACAACACAAATCCGATAATATCCAAAAAGTAAGTATCAGTCCGTAGAGATAAGCCAGGGTCAAATATATCAGAATATAATATCAGTCCGTAGAGATAAGCCAGGGTCAAAAATATTAGAAAATAATCGCACGCAAAACACAAACACAGTACTCGTATGTAACGACGAATCTGAATGACATTACTTTGACATTGGACGTAGACATAGATTGTCAAGCAACTACACGCGTTCCGTTATGCGCATTATTTTTTAGTATTAAATAAAAAAATAAAAACTAACTTACGCCTCAACATTATATATTACTATATAATTATTTTATTTAAGGTAAGAAATACCTACTCGAATAGTTTAAATTAATAAAATAAGATCATTTCTCGTCCTTATCCGCAAGTAGTAAGCATGTAAGGTACGGAACGTCCATTACTATATTATTTTTTTCTGTGGTCCATTATGGCGGATGTTCTTCGGTATATTGTATTTCAATAGCGTGACTTCATATTTTGAAATAAAATCTGACAAGTTCAGAGAGGCTAAAAACTATGTGTTAATACATTTTTCTATTTCTGTTTTACAATGTATTTACTATGTTTGTGTAAATGGAATGTCATTTTTTGTCCACATCCTTTAGTGGAGTGTTGCTAGACTGTGCGAAATTTCAGTAATTTAAGGGTAAAAATACTGATCAATACTGTAGTAAAAAATATTATGAAGACCTTTTACGATTATATAGTTTTTTTTTATTATTTTTCTTAGCGTGTTTGTTAAGAGAGAAACAAGCCCTTAATGGATTAGACAGGGTTTTTTAAACATACTGTATATATAAAATTATCGTGTCTCGGTGTTTGTGGTCGCACTCCTCCGGAACGGCTCGACCGATTCTTATGATTTTTATGTTTGTTTGGTAGATATGAAAATAGGTCGTAATATATATTTCATACCGCTAGGTGATATAGGTGTCACTATCCATAAAAATACATTTGATTTACAATTTTATCGTATTCACTTGAATTAATTTATATGACAGAAAAACGTTTGTCAGGTCAGCTTGTATTAGCACAGATTTTAGGGTCTGGGTAGCGTTACTATTAGACTATAAGAATTGTGAGTCGACTACTTTTTAGCTAAAAACTAATATGCCAATTCAAGTAAGGTTCAAGTTACCTACCTCGGAAACTTCTGACAGTGGATCTTGGTCTGACGCACACGGCAACTGGAATGAAAAAAGATATGATTAGCTATGCCATTTCACCCACTTGATTTCTCAGGATTATTTTAAAATACTGTTTTTTTTTAGTATTTTAAAAGACAACCAGGTCATCTGGTTCAGACTAAGTCTTGTCCCGTGTGGGATTCGAACCCACAACACTCGGCGAAGTGCCAGTGGCGAGGCGAACACTTAAAGCACAACGTCATTCGTACAGTCTCCTTTCGTTAAATTTTAGAAGCATTTTGAACCGGCGAGAATTGACGTTTGCGTTGTGTTTCTTCGAGTGTGAGGGTACCGAAGGCCCAACTATGTGACTTCTCTGGTGTTTTGGTGTCCATGGACGGCGGTAATCGCTTACCATCAGGCGACCCGTCTGCTCGTTTGCGTACTATACCATAAAAAAACCCGGCATACGTAATCACGTTGTCGAGGTTACAGAATAGGTCATAGGGTACCTTTCATACAGAATAAAGCATTTACGCGAGTGACGCCGAGTGCTACATCTAGTAAGTATATAAATAATAATAAAAATAATTTATTCATACAATATCAATATTATATATAATAAAATTACAATAGAATATACATAAGTAATAACATTTAAACTTTCGCGTTTAATGATACTGTTACGTGCTGGGTTCGACGGATAAGAATATAAAAAACAATATTACCGACTCAAACGTTTTATTCTATCACACAATTAAATTTAAAACACAGCAAACACTCTACTACACTTTTCCACTGTAACTGCTTTAAACTCCGTAGTATTTTCGCTTCCGTTCGCTTCGATGAACACTTGACCGCTTACGATAGTAAACTGACTCGGCGGTATAACAAGTACACAAGTTCCGAATCCTATTTGATAACAGCTCATAAGAGATGGCGTTGTGACAGTAAAATAGGTACTTGACTGTTTACCACGGATAGAACATATTTAAACGAGCCAATGCAAAATGTGCGCAACCTTGAAAATAAAAGTTATCTACCTATAGTGTTGAGTGCCGAAATGCGTACGATCACACTTTGGTGATTCTCATTTACTCGGTCGGAGTTTCGTGCATAATTATATCATGTTGCTGTCAAAATTTGACCTTGTATGTATTTTTTTTCATATAATTTTAATGAATGCGTTTTAAAAAGTACTAATAAAACAATATATTTCATTATGTATGCGATTGTGATTGATGTTCGGGTACTTTGAAAATAACTCATTGGCGTATAGAATTCTACTTTGGCAGTTAGTTATCTATATTTCACTATAATTGTAAATATAAAATAACTTCATTGCGCTCAGATTTTTGAAAACAACTGTGCAATGCCTAAGTATTTAGTCTCTGTTGAAATTTACTGAGTTATGACTATTTATAAAATACATCACATAGATTATTTTGAATTTAACTATCGAAAAATAAATATAATAACCAGCACCTTTTTTTAAAAGACTGATACGGTTACTCTTTTGCCGTATAACAGACTCAAAACAAAAAATCTGTTGAACATAATTTATTTTCTGTGTGAGAATCGAACCCATAACACTCCGCACGTCGATAAGTACCCGGTTTAAGCGATTAAACCACTACGCCATACTTGAAATCAAATCACACGCACGCGCGAGTATCGCCCGACGGCGGCGCGCGGCGTTCGGTTTATTCCGGTCAGCTTCGTGAATTTTCGTGTATAATATCGTGTATGAGCGCTGCCGGTAGCCGCGGCCACAGTACATAAATATACAGTATTGTAACTCGGCCGTATCTTTGAAATAAATGCCTACAGCCGCGCGGTACGTAAACATGCGATAGGGCTGAGCTGCCCACTAACAGCATTCTAATTAAATCTGCCTACTTTGAGTTTCTATTTATTTTTGTGATTGTAAATATTTTTTATTTTATTTAAACAAATAAAATACTTTGTGAATGGAATAGGAAGTGTTCAATAAAATGCATGTTGTTTTTTGATTGGTATATTTAATTTAAAAATACATGTTTATGTTAGATTTAAGACTTAATAATAAATCGGTCTTATAAATTTGCGACTGGAAAATATTTGCTCCTCGACTGAGACGTACGGAATGCTTTATTATTATATTTTAAAGTATAAAAAATCCGCATTCGAATATAAAGCTTAATTAAAAATTGTTTTGGGAAACATGGACAAGGAGGAGAAAAAGGAATATCTTTTACTTGGTTATAGATACTTTACAATTTATATGTTTAGTTTTAAAAGAAGTTCGCGCGGTTACTGTTTGAAAAACAACACACCGTACGTTCTTCACTGCGGCGCATTCACGACTGGTTGCGAGCCGAGCGCATGACGACGCCGAGGCGCGTAGGTATGACTCGAGTTCCGACCGTTTGTATGAAGATAGGTTACTGTATATTTATGTACTGTGCCGCTGCGTCAAGTAGCGCGCCTGCCTGCCGCGTCGATTCTCAATAGAGTCGAAGCTTGATTGTCATCTGAAGTTTTGTTATGAAATATTAATTATCTGGACCTGCTTAATACTTTAACAGAAGTTAAAGCTAATACTATAATTATTGATATACCTCCTATAAAATACAATGTACCTATTAATAGATTAAAAAACAACTGAGTTAGTAGGTATGCTTTACGTAGTCATAGCTCGTAATCTTTTAACATCATCATTTTAACATCGTTTCATACTTGGCCTTGTAGCGCGGGGGTGGGCGGGTCTTACCCTAGTAGGAATTACCTTAGTAGGAAATAAAGGACGTGAAGATACTTTATTTTACCTATGTCCGCTTTTTCAGGTTTTATTTAATTGTTAACTTAAAACAACGCTTTAAAGATTCCCTAAATTGAATAAAATCAATTGTTTACCTATTTATTTTATTTTTTATTTATTTGATAAGGTTCACTAACGCTTGTATACAATGTTTCTTATATAACTATGTAACAATTTTGGAAACTTTAGGTTATTGTAACAAACAATTATTAGTAAACACTACATGCACCGTGTTTAACAGACTAAAATATAATTATTATTCTACTCAATATGATAATAAAGTTAAATTGTTAACAAATTTAAGTAGTACAACATTTTAGGTAATCAGTACAGGTGATGAATTTAGGTATTTAGTAGGTGATTTTAAAGTTATTTCTAATTACATAATAATAAATTAAAAACGAAGCTAAAGTATAAAGGAGTAGTAAAATAACGAGGTGTATACATTATGTTCTAATGCTAAAGTTTTACATATTAAAAAAAAAAAATATTTTCAAGTTGTGATTTTTGCAACAAAGTGCTGACACAGTGTTCTGCGGATCCTATTTAAAGAGTCGTAGTGAATGTCTATTAAGTCACTATATTCATTAACCAGCTTGCATAGCCTGGGGACCGGTGAGCCTGCTCCAAATACAGTTCTACGCAAAGTGGGACAAAGTGGTGTGATTTTATATCGGGGATATTTGTGCGGCACGCGAAATCTGAATTTACTTAAAAGCTGAGGGCAATCGATTCTATTATTTAGTAGTTTAAACACAAATATGAAATCATTTAAGATCCTACGATCTTCCAAAGAAGTTATTTTAAAATATATTAAGCGTTTACGGTAGGATGAATAGATTTTTTTTGAGATTCCACTTGAATTCACTAAGTGCCAGGCAAATCTTTTTTGTATCCTCTCCAATCGTAACGAATGTGTTGCGAAATGCGGTCTCCATACGACACTACCATATTCTAGGATACTTCGCACAAGAATATTATACAATAGAATTTTGGTTTTGAAGTTCTTAAATCCCTTGGTATTTCTGATTACAAAGCCCAACATCCTAGACGCCCGTTTCGCAATGTTATCCATATGAGGAAGAAATGTTAATTTATTGTCAAAAATAATACCCAAATCCCTAATCTCATCCAATTCTTGAACAGTGTCGTTACCAATTGTATAACTACTCTGCACGAGGTTATTTTTTCTTGAAAATTTTACATGATAGCATTTCTTAGAGTTTAAGTCCATCCCATTATGTATGCACCAGACGACTAAACGGTCGAGATCAGATTGGAGTTTTGTACAATCCTCCCTTCCCTCTATCACACGGCAAATTTTTAAATCATCTGCGTACAAATATGGTTTTGAAAATTCGAAGCATTGAGTGACATCATTAATGAATAAATTGAATAGAATAGGACATAAATGTGAACCTTGCGGGACTCCAGAAGTAATTTTATTTAATTTGGATTCGTAACCATTAACCACGACAAAAAATGAGCGTTCATTTAAGTAAGACTCTATCCAGTTAAGCAATTTCCCCGATATTCCATATTCTGACAGCTTGTTTATTAATATACTGTGGGGGACCCGGTCAAAAGCCTTGCTAAAATCTGTGTATACGACATCTATTTGCTTGTTTACGTCAACGGCATCCGATAGATTCTCAAAGAAGTCAACTAGGTTGGTGGAAGTCGACCTAGACTGGATAAAACCGTGCTGGCATGAGCTAAGATAAGGCTTAATATGATTTTTTATTATGGGGCATAACAGAGACTCGAATATTTTTGCAAAGTACGAAATGATTGATATCGGTCTATAATTTTTTATTAAGTCATCGCAACCTGTTTTATGTACAGGGACAACTTTCGCTTTCTTCCAATAAAAAGGGAAGACACCAGATCTTAAAGACTGGTTATAGATTTCCAGAAGAGGTTCAACCAGATACCTAGCACAAGACACTATAAATATGGATGGAATTCCATCAGCTCCGCAACCCTTACTGCAGTCCAAACTTTGTAGTTTCCTCAGCAGTGTTTCATGATCTAATATAGGTAGTTGCAAGAAGACACTATTATCTTTCAAGCTTTGAAGACATTGGAAATCAGTTTTACTTGTACCTATATCCTTTTTGTCATTGTAAACAGATGAGAAAAAAGAGGAGAACAGTTCGCATATTGTCACGCCATCAGATGTTCTTGTAGAGCCGTCAGTCATAGGAACAGGATAGGAACTAGAACCACCACGCTTGGTTTTAACGTAGTTCCAGAACAACTTTGGGTTTCTTGCGATATCTTTCTCCAAGCTACTCAGGTACCGATGATAGCAGTCACTCGCCATACGTGCACAACGCGAACTTATTAGGTCCAACTCTAATTTATCTCTAGGGTTATTATATCTTTTGTAACGTAGTCTGATTTTATACTTATTCTTCAATGTTCTTATTAAGCAATGATCAAACCATGGTGGATATCTATTTTTGCGCGTTTTTTTAGTAGGTACGTACATTCTTATTACTGAGCGAACTTGGCAATAAAATATTTGCACCATGTCGTCTACATTGTCAGTGCCTTTAAATAATTCTTTCCATTTAAAACTAGACAAGGTGTTATTAATATTATCGTAGTCAGCTTTATAAAAATTAAATTTCGGATTATCAGTTTTATATGGCAGTCTTATATTTTGCTTTATTGGTAATACAATTTCAATTGCGGGGTGCAACAAATCCTCTTTAACTAATGAGTCACGTGACTGGTTTACATTACAAGAATGAATGTCTGACAATACCAAATCGAGAAGTCTATGAGAGGTATTGGTAATGTAATTATGTTGACGTAAATTATTTAGATGTAAAAAGTCTATAAACATTTGGTACAGTGTGTCTTTTGGACTTAATTTTGCGTTTGAAGACTCGTTAAATAGGCTCCAATCAATTTTACCTAAGTTAAAATCACCAATAATACAAATATTATTATTAAAATGATCAATTATACGGTTACAATTGTTTAAATATTCATCTAATAATTTTCTATCTACGGGTGGCGGTAAATAAACGACACAGAGAGCTATTTGACGAATACATTGTGAATCCTGTAACTCAATACTAACCCAAAGGTCCTCACAATCACTTTCCCAATCGCGAAGCCGCCTGGAGTTAATATTCTTAGACACTGCTATTAAAACACCGCCACCATCTTTTTTGTGATTGTTGTCCAATTCCTCTCTATCTTTCCTATAGACTACATACCGTTCGTCAAAAAGCTCACTGCTATAAACTGTACTATTCAACCAAGTTTCGGTCAGAATCACTATATCATAATCATTACAGCATACATTTTGATAGAATCTATGAGTTTTAGTTCTTAATCCACGTGTGTTTTGGTAGTACAATTTTAAATCAATTGACGCGGAGAATTATATACCTATCATTACCACTACATGCCAAAAAAAAAAAAAAGAAAAACAACATTAAACAATTTTTTCTAAAGTGTCCATATTTTTCACCAAGATATGATCTGCTTTTTCGTTCTTCCTCATGTAAATCTTACCATTCCTTACCCACACGAAATCATATGATTTTTCCTTTGCTTTGAGTCTAGAAGCTGCATGGAGTGCCTTATTAGCAGGAGAAAGGTGTTCACAGATAAATATCGGCAGCTTTGCACCACCATATCCCAGTAAATTATTATTTAATTTATTCTGTGTATTTACTCTGTTGTACTTAATCACCGCTGCAAGCAACTCGTCTCTAATTCTGGTGTTATTGAATTGCGCTACCACAGTACGTGGTCTTGTGCTACTGCGGTTCATTTTGGCGACACGTGAACATTTCATAATATCTGTCGCTTTAAATGCACATCCTACCACTTCTCCCACTTTCATGATCGTTTCAATAAGGTTTTCACTCTTCTGTTCAGGCAAACAATGTATTTCCACATTATTTTGTCGCGACTGCTGCTCAAGTTGATTAACTTGTTGCTTTAAATCATGAACATCTTCCTTTAACAGTTGGTTTTCCTTTTTCAATTCCTTTATGAACTCCATAGAGGCCATATGCTCTTTTTTTAAATCTTCGTATTGACGACTTAAAAAATCCATGGACTCCTTCATATCACATATTTCTTCCTTAATCTGTCGCAGCTCCGGACTTAGGGTGGACATCAAGTTATCTTTGATCTTAGGTACAATATCATTTAGTTCGCTTTTAAGGACTTCCTGTACAATGTCGCGTATGTCATTCTTAGTTATCGGCGCATCTTTATTCTCCATCGGAGGGGAGTTAAGAGCCGGTCTTTTATTTCCTCGGTTAGTTTTGACATTTTGGCCTAAAGAAGTTTCGTTAATCGCAAATTTACTTCCCCTAACTGTTGTAACATTGCGTATCGGGGTATCATCATCTTTAAAGCCTTTTGGAATTACACGGGCACAATCTGGACAAGTCCATACCGCTATCATTTCAGGAGTCAAAAACGTGCTATCTAGTGACATACAACGATAGTGATAAGATTTATTGCATTTTTTGCATGATATAAAATGCTCATATGTGTCGCTGGCCGGTACACAGCAGCCCCATGTCTGAACTGATTTCGATGCCTTTGACATTATTATATTAAATAATACTTTATATTGAAAATATTTGTTATAAATCAATATACGATAATGCCGCACCTCACTGATGCAACACGTGATAGGCACAATACTTAACGCCGCCTGCCAGCTGATCTATGGCCGTGGTGAACGATCGACAGTCTCTGCGCGTGCGCACGCTATAATGTTCTTTGCGCTGTACACCGAACCGTGCGAATGGCGCGCACTGTATGTAAAACGTACTATCATTCACTCACCACGCGATGATTTGTAGAATTTGTTTTATTGTTTTTATTAACTTTTCCACCCACTTTTTAATGATTTTTAATTGCAAATTACTTTAATTTAAAGTTTATCACACTTTTTACACGGTTTAATAATGATTTTAGTAAATAATTTACTTGAAATCCTATATTGAAAACAAGAGCAAATTCGTTAACTGTCTGTCGTATTATCGTCAGGACAAAGAAACCTATCTTAATATAGACATATTTTGTAAAAATCCGATTACGACTTTGCTTAATAATAAATATTTTTTAGATTTAACTAGCATCAACAAAAATATGGTAACCAAAAGGCAGGTTAAATAAGTAATACTTTATTTTCAGATCATGTACTTTTTTTACCTAAGATAGTAAACATACTCTATTTGTTCAAAATAAAGGTGGCAACCCTAATCACGCTTTCAGGCCCTTTGAAACAGATTTAGTTAAGTTGCGTCTAGTGATCAAATAATACTAGAAATTGCGTAAAAACCAAACTAACAAAGCGGTATAAACAAATAAGTCTTTGATTTTATAGAATAATTATTATGATAGGTTACTTAATATTTACCTAATTATTTTAAAATGTTGCTATGATTTATTAAAACTCCATTTCTATCGGCATGTCTATCGTAAGTTTGTAATTCAATTCAGAATAAGTAGGTACCACAGAGATAATGATTATTATAACAACGACGAGTCCAACGACTGCGCTATATCTACTGCCGCACAAGCAAATGAAATTTGACAATAGAAGTTACGAGAACCGACCAGATGTTTTAATATAATGCCATGTAGTACAACAAAACGTTTTGTTTAATACATTGACATTTGTTAAGCATACATATTTTTCATATTATAAGTAATTTCTTATTAATTATTATCAGTAGGTAATAAACAAATATTGAAGTAAACCAAAAGAAGGGTATGAAATAAAAACAATGTTTTTGTAGACTTGTATAAACATATAAAAGAGCCATCTAGCGTCTCATCTAGCCCTATAGGTAAAATTAAATGATAGGTAGATTACCTATGTGTAATGTAAAAAATACTGATATATCGATATCTTTAAATCATAAAATAAATGCGTTTACCTTGATGCTCGTTAATTAAATATGTACAATGTTTATTTATAATAACATTTTATGGTCAATTTTCTTGCAATAAAGCATTTTGATTGGTCTTAATATTAACATTGGAACTCATAGTGCCATCTATGATCTATTTTTGGAACTGTTTACTTTTTGTTCTAATTGGTACCCCATGACGCGGGTAAAGCGCTTCTGGAGTTTTCCAGAAAACGTCACACACGGCACGCAACAGCGCGATAGTTCGAGAATGTGCCAGCGCTTTCTCCACTGAACTCGTACCGACAAATACGTAGTTCCGTAAGATGTCAATAGATGGTGCTGTAATAAGTTATTATTAGAAACCGCCGACTCTTCCCCACAGTGCCGACAGAGGGCATTAGCCGTAACAATACTATATACAACATGTAACAGATATAACGTACAACCTCAATCACGCCAATTAGATTATTAAATCGTAATAATAATATAATCATTAAAATGTTACTTTTATGTACTTAAATATTTTAATTTAACGAATTAGTTCTCCTTATTGTGTGCGCGGATAGTATCGGTATATTACAATAAATCTAACATTATTGCCTTTATTGCATCAAAAACCTTATTGCCTTAAATTATGATACATTTTAGTTTATTTCAGCTGTTTTATAAATGGGTGATTATAATTTAATTCGTTTTAATTATTTTAGGGATAAAAAATTCCCCATATTAAAAATTGCTGAAATTGATTCAGTAGCCGATTTTGGAGTACCTATTTTCAGTATGTGCGTTTATTATGTTACATGTTGTATATAATATAATATGTATGTAGGTATATATAATGTATGTATGTATAATAATAGATAATATTCTATCACTTGTGTGATTGTGGGTGACTTTAATCTTACTTCTTGTAGAAGCTCTATTAAAAATCAGTTTGTTAACTTTCTAGAGTACTGTAAGCTGAACCAATGTAATAACGTTTGTAATAAATATGAAGGCATCTTGGACCTAGTTCTAACGAGTCTTGACTCTGAACATCTCAAAATTATGTCTGACGTTGAGCCACTAGTGCCAATGGACGCATATCATCCTGCATTAGAAGTATTGCTTACGTTACCTAGAGGTCAGAACATCAGCCAACTAATTAGTACGACTCAAAAACGCAATCTAAGCTCTAAGTAGAATTTTCCTAAAGCCGACTTCCCTGCCTTATATTCTAATGTAGCCAACATTGACTGGTCAGACCTTCTGTACCAGCAGGATATTAATGCGGCCGTAAATGTTTTCTATGATAGGTTAAATAATGTTATTAATGACTATGTCCCATTAAGGCAAGCTGTAGCCAACAATGGTGCCAATTCTGTTGTCACAAAATTCTCTTATCTTAGCTAAAAATCTCTAAAATTTAGTTTTGTCGTGTATCTTTTAGTGATTTCAAAATACGAAATGTCGTTTGACAGGACTGAACTAAATTTTAGAGATTTTTAGCTAAGATAAGAGAATTTTGTAACAACAGAATTGGCACCAATAAATATATATATCCATTCTAGTACACTGGTGAAATAATTCAATGTATAAAATAAAAAATTATAATTTAGAAATGTTTAAAATGCGTCAATTACAGTTCAATAGAGAATTGTTTAAGTACTATAGGAGTAAAGTAAAAAAATTAATAGATATAGCTTTAAAAAAATATATAAATACAATTGAGAGTAATATAATTCGGGAACCTTCAACATTTTGGAAATATGTAAAAGATAAAAGGAAAAATAGGCAACAATCTAAAGAATTTATATATAATAATAATATTATTGAGGGGCAGGTAGCTGCTGACACATTCGCAGATTACTTTAGTTCGGTTTTTCATAACCATGCTCCCTCGTTAGATCCAGAGGCAGCAGAGCAGCAAGCAATTAATGGAGATTGTTTATCACAGGTCAATATAGACTACATTAATCTATCAGAATTGCGGCGCGCGATATCCTATCTAAAACCATCTTCTGCCTATGGTCCTGATAACATACCGCCGTTCTTAGTTAAATACTGTTCATCAGCTTTAGAGGAGCCCCTCTTGCATATATTTAATCTGTCACTTAAACAGGAAATTTTTCCGACTAGATAGAAGATTTCTAAGGTAACACCTGTACCTAAAGAAGCATCGTCGACGGATATTGCTAATTTTAGACCGATTGCAGTGCTGTCAGTCTTCGGAAAGCTTTTCGAGTCCATTATAAATAAATGCATATTTAAGCAATTAAGCGGGCTTTTGAACAGTTGTCAACACGGATTTCGCCCTGCACGATCAAAGTTAAGTAATCATATTAACTTTATCGACTACATTAGTTCGCGGTTGAAGAGAGGGTGTCAAGTGGACGCTGCATATTTCGATTTCCGAAAGGCTTTCGACCTTGTCGATAATGATGTACTTCTAATGAAGTTCTCATCACTTGGGTTTAGTTCGAAGCTTCTGGGATTCATAGCTGATTATCTCAAGGGTCGTAAGCAATTTGTAAAAGTGGAAAACTATAGATCTTATGAATATTACACAAGATCAGGAGTTAGCCAAGGCAGTACGTTAGGACCTCTCCTATTTCTAATTATGATAAATGACTTGCCCAGTGTTCTTTCTACGGCGGAGTGTCTGCTGTTCGCAGATGATTTAAAGTTGTTTACAACAGTGACCGAAATACGTGATTGTACAGCACTACAGCTTGACATGAATGCAGTAGTTAAATGGAGTGGGAAAAAACAAATTGTCATTTAACATCTCAAAATTTAAAATAATAACATTCACTCGGTCTCGTTACCCGATTAATATGTCTTACGAATTATCAGGTGCTCCTCTTGAACGTGTTACGACAATACGTGATCTTGGCCTAACTCTTGACAACAAATTGAATTTTCACGAGCATATTAAACAAATCTGCAAAGACGCTAGCAAATCTTTAGGGTTTATTATTAGAACTGCCTCAAATTTTAGCAATATTCATGTTATAAAATTACTCTATAATGCATATGTACGTAGCAAATTGGAATATAACGCGATTATATGGGCTCCTCAAGAAAAATTGTACACATTAATGGTCGAAAAAATACAACGTAAATTTGCTAGATACCTCTATAAACGTACATATGGCTATTATCCTTTTCTATATCCCTCTATATTTGTTTCTGGAATGGTTGGCTTTGATACTCTAGAGCTCAGACGGAGATATATGCTCATAATGCATTATTATTTGATGTTAATTGGCAAAGTGGACAATCCATCGGTATTGGAGACTATTTGTTTCTATGTGCCTGACAATTACCTGCGTGGCTGTGGTAGACGAAAACGCCAACCTCTCGCGTACCCGCCATCCTGGCATATTACAAAAACTAATAATAGCCCTACTGTAAAAGCCATTGATTTAATAAATGATTTTTTGAAAAATATTTAGTTGCAGACATATTTTTTGATAAGCCTTTAGCTATTTAGTAACCACATAATGACATATTTAAATAATGCCTAATTGTATAAGTTTTAATTAATTCTAAAATGTAATTTAGCTTTTGACATTTAACTGTATTATAATTTTTCTTGCTGATTGTATTCTAATATATTTTGTATATTATTAATTTGTATTTTAATGAAAGAATACTGTAAAACCCAATTTGACATAACATATAAGCGCCCTGTAAGCTTGTGTTGTTTAAATAAATAAATCACATACACACAACGCTATCTAGCCCAAACTAAGCAGAGCTTGTACTATGAGTACTAGACAACGGATAAACATATATATATATACACTTTTTTTTGTAAATATGTACATATTACCTACACATAGAAACACCCAGACCAAGACAAACATACATGTTCATGTACACAAATGTTTGACTTGCGCGGAAATCGAACCCGCGACCTCAGGCGTGGCAGTCGGTTACACTGACCACCACGCCATCGAGTCTGTATGTATGTATATATTGTTACGGCTAATGCCCTCTGTCGGCACTGTGGGGAAGAGTCGGCGGTTTCTAATAATAATTTATTACAGCACCATCTATTGACATCTTACGGAACTACGTATTTGTCAGTACGAGTTCAGTGGAGAAAGCGCTGGCACATTCTCGAATCATCGCGCTGTTGCGTGCCGTGTGTGAAGTTTTCTGGAATACTCCAGAAACGCTTTACCCGCGTATAAATAGAGCGCACGCGCACCGCCGAGTCAGTTTACATTCGTAAACGGTCAAGCGTTCATCGAAGTGAATCGAAGCGAAAAATACTACTGCGTTTGAAGCAGTTACAGTGGAAAAGTCTAGTATAGTGTTTGCTGTGTTTTAAATTTAATTGTGTGAGAGAATAAAACGTCTGAGTCGGTAATATTGTTTCATATTCTTATACGTCGAGCCCAGCACGTAACAATATAATATAAATATAAGGATTATCTTACCTTGGGTTTCTTTGGCAACGATTCTGGCGCTGGTGGACAGTTGGTCTGGAATAAAGAGATAAATATAAATATTTATTTATTGCTCAACTGTATACAAAGTCTGGTCTTATTCGTAAAACAATAGATTCTTTGGCTCAACAGTTTATTCATATCGGACATGCAACATAAATGAAAAATAATAAGAGCCACAAACTATAATAATTGCGACACAATATTTCTTATCGAAGAACTCATTTAAATTATAATAAACATTATCATTTATCTATACTAATATAATAAAGTTGAAGAGTTTGTTTGTTTGGTTGAACGCGCTAATCTCAGAAACTACTGGCCCGAATTGAAAACTTATTTTAGTGTTGGATAGCCTATTTATCGAGGAAGGCTATAGGCTATATAACATCACGCTGCGACCCACGGGGGCGGCGCAGTAACGATAAACGCGGGTGAAACCACGGGCACATCTAGTCATATATATATAGCCTAGGGGGAAACCATTGGACTGCCACGCAGAGGTCTCGAGTTCGATCCCAAGGCGCGCATTTGTGACTTTTCGAAGTTATGTACGTATTAAATACAGTAGGCGCTCGGTAATCCGGCGCTCGCCAATCCAGCACGCTCAGTAATCCGGCTTTTAGCGACTCGGGTAACCCGTTCGATAATCCGGCATTTTACACAGCCGAATGCCGGATTACAGAGCGGTTGAATTGTTTGTGTTATTTAGCTCTCGCTCGGCAGTCCGGGCCTAACCTTGACTATCTATGATATGTAGAGTTTAGTTTACATTGTACGTATCAGAGTGTTGCGAATATTTGCATCCGCATCCGCAATTGCGTAGCATCCACATCGATTTGGACATCTGCATCCGCATCCGCAATTGCGTAGCATCCACATCGATTTGGACATCTGCATCCGCATCCGCAATCATCAACGCGAATGTTAATGCGGATCTAGATATAGCGTAGGTTACGATAAGAAATAAATCAGTTTTTCAGTAGTACTTGTTTAATTAACGAACCTTTGCAAAACAGGCTTCAACCTGCGAAGGCGGTGATATTAGATACTTTTTATTAAATAAGATGATCAATTTTCATTGACATCCGCAATTGCGGGGCTTCCGCATCGATTTGGACATCCGCATCTGCGGAAGTGAGTCTTCAAATATCCGTATCCGCTTCCGCGGATGTCAAAAAATCTGCATCCGCAACATCCCTGGTATGTCTAAAGCCTTTAATATTTTTTTTATGATTTTATTCATTAAAATAATGTTTCTGAATGTGTTTATATGCAATCATGAATCAAATAGGAGTCGCTCGGCGCCCGAACCGAGAATTTTCTGTTCTGCGAAGCCGTTAATGTACCCGCGATATCCATTCGGATAAGTTCGGCAAAGTTCGTGTTTTGATATTCGACGTTGACGTTCGTTAAGTATTCCCGCCAAATGACAACAACAGCGGTTAAACCCGTTAAACGTTTATGTCTTATACAATAGATAAGAGATTGGATAGGCCCTCGTACCAATTTCATATTGTAACAAATATCGCTGTTTGTCTCGCATCAAGTGTCTACGAAATACGCCAAGCTCCGCCTGGAACAATGTTGCACACAACAAATCACTCATAAATCTCATCTCTCTGTCAATCAACTTGCTCCTAGACTATATCAAGTTCCGTAGGCACTTCACTTTGTCGCTATCAGGTTTTCTCTATCAGTCAATCAATTTTTACTTTACGTTAAGTTATTTTGGGAACCTAAAAACATTAGGTACAATATAAAAATGTATTTAGCCAACTTTGACGCAAATCGCAATTCACGCAATACATTGCAAGCAAACGCAATTGAGCTTATTCATTAGGCTAGTTGCATCTTAGTTTATTTAATTAAAATAATGTTATAATTTAATAGTTTTGCCCTAAAGAACAATATACTAAGCTATTCTTGCTTATTATTATACCATTATTTAGAAATAGCATTTTTTTTTTATCTTTGCCTCATATCGGCAAAAGACGCGGCGCCATATTATTTCGAGTGCTTACGTCAATGAAATAGTAAACGATATTAATTGTCATACGTATACATCACTGTCCGCTTCCCGATTCCTTTTGTTTTCTTCAGTGTGACCAGATTACACAAAAAAACCGAAGCACCTTAAACAGTACTTAAATATACCAACTTGCACAGGGTAAATATACCAATAAAAATATTGATTTTCAAAACATGTTTTATTAATTAATTATCATTATCACAATAAATGTTAGAATTGTATTTTAACATTCTATTTAAGGATTAAAATTGACACAACCACCTTTCTCTCTTACACCACGCTTTATTTTTAAAATGCAGATACGTTTTTGTTTATAAATCTGTTGTCCGTGCTTTTTATATAATTAGTTTTCATAAAGCAACCCAAAATCGTACTAGATGCATCAACATAATAATCTTTTAATGCACGGATAGCCGCCTTGAAAAATTATGTTAATCTTGTTTACAATCGGCAAAATGTAGTCTAAAAAGTAAAAGTACAATTTGTTTATATCATTTGTATAAGAATGATACAAAATCCTGATGACCTATTGCGATCACTCAAATGTTGGTCTTGAAAGAACTACTGCAGTGCCCTCCATTGCTCAATCATTCTACTAACACAAGCATGAAGCGATAGCAATCTTATATCATAATGACGCATTAGTCTGTTTTTCAGTGTCAGTGAAATTTTGTAACTCAACAAATTCCCTATGACGCTTTGAGAAAAATACCCATATAGTTCTTTTACTATCTGTTCTAAATTTCTAGACAGTATATTGCAAGCATGGCTTAATGCTGCAGAGTGAAAAACACATTTTATAAAAAAAGCACCTCGGTTCTCTTTTTTAATTTTTGCAACAATGCCAGTGTTGATCACTCATCACATTCGTAGTTTCAGCAGCGAACCCCATGATATCTTTTAAATCTAAACCTAATTTGGATAAATGATCTGCAGTCTCACCACTTAAATCAACTAAATCAATGAATTTGGTTTGTACTATACAATTGGTTTCAAAGTAGTACTTATTTGATTACTATCGCCAATACTTTGAGTGTGGTGACATCTGAACTTACGTCGATTACAGTTGAATATTATACTGGTTTACCTGACGGAGATGTAGTACGAGGTATGTCTTCAATCATCTTTTTCAAATTTGGATCCTAAAACGTTATAAGTCATAGCGGCTGCTTTGGTTCTCTTGCAGGAAAACTCTTTCGCGTCGGGAAAATATTTCACTAGAATATCACTAAGATGGTCCATAGCACTAAAAGGGATGTTGTGTTCTGAAAGAAAACTACATAAACGCAGCTCCGCTTTCTTGACTTCGTCTTTCAGTGATGCCTTTTTGAAAAATGTATTAACCTGGATACAAATAAAACATATTATACAATTATGACCATCCGCTAAATAAAACATCTCCGAACTTCTTGACTTTAGGTACGGTAATGCTAATTAATAACAATTTATACTTACCTGTGACTGTCCTTTATATTTTTTCAAGTTCGATTTATGCTTTTCAGTATTTGTATGTTGTTTTATAGATGTTAATCTACTTTGGAGTTTCGTACTGCAGGCTTTACAAAACACGTCTTTATAAAGTGAAAGTCGCGAAGAGAGCACCGGAATTTGTTCCCATTTAGACAAAATAACTTTGCTGAAAACTAGATATGTTTTCTGGATGGTTGCGTAACAGCTCGCAGCGTGATAGCGTGAAGTTAAATGTAAAAAACCAAACCAGCGCTTCATTTATATGACGATAAAAACCTACTACAAATTTGGGGAAATTTCCGAATTATTGAAACAAAACCTTCAAAGATTAAGCCAAGTGCAGAACAATTTTTGTTTATTGTAACTGAATACATTAACAAAAATAAATAAATACATATTAACAAAAGTACATTTCAAAGTATTTCATAATTAATATGGTATTTATTACGTTTCTCGCAGTTTTTTATTAACATTTAATTAATAGTGTCCCTGAACATCAATGTTCGCGGAGACGATCGCTACGGTGTTGCCAGAACTTTTTATTCAAAATACACCCAAAAATACCAACTTTCGCTAATATACCAACAAAATTCGGCAAAGTTAATAAAATATACCGAAAAACTATAAAATACTGAATCTGGTCGCGCTGGTTTTCTTATTCGTAGTATAGCTTGCAATATCTCCAAAAACGATTGTACTTAAAATTTAATGAAACGCAGTGAAGCCTGTTTGAATAATCATAGAAAACGGATTTAATAAAGCAGAAAGCACAAATCTGTCAAGAGTTGATTCAATGATGGTGGTAAATTTCTTTTTCTAATCCCGATTAAAACGACTGTGCAAGTAACATCTAAGCATTGTAATAGTCAATAGCATGAAAATTATATGTATCTTTCATAGATTCGATGTACTATGTACTAAACTTATAGCTAATGGTTTTTACAGGAATGCCAGGGAATCTTACGGTGATGACGCCATCGGGTATGTTCAGTTAAAAAGAGGTGAACGAACATGTTTTAATAAGTGCAAAATATGTCCAGAACATAAAGTACGCTCTAAGCCTTTTTCAGCAACAGTTACCATAGATGAACAAGAAGAAAAAGTAACTAGCGTGGTCTGCCACGATTGTCCTTCTCCCGCAGGTGGGTGTAAGCATGCAGTACCATTTTTAATGAGATTGCACAGACGCAGCGAAGAACCATCTTCTACATCTATTGAATGTTATTGCAAGAAATCCAATCTATCAAAAGTGGGAACAACAGTCAAAACATTGACCACAGAAGAAATGTGTAAACAAAAGCATAGAGCTCTTGTACAAATCATGGTGTATTAAATGATTTCTTTGCCTACGTTTTGGCCAATAAGTATAACGAGACTCAGATGGTGTTATTTTGCATGCGTGTGCATTTTAACTTATCTTAAGATGTCCTCTATCGGAATACGTGTAATAATGTAGTCGCAACATAAACAGCCCTCTTTAAAAATGAAAAAATATTACAATTCCTACTTAACTATTACAATTTCTATTTATAGATACAATCTCAAACGTATGCTTAATGACATAATACATTGCTGATTCCGAAAAATAGTCGAGTAAGAATATGTGCTGACGCTTGTTGTGACGGTGCGTAGCCTAGGTCAAGGTACTTCGTGAGTGGTTATCCAATGCACTTATGCTGACTGTTTCTTGCAATTTGTTTCATTCTCTTGTCCATGACCTTGAGCATTCCGTAAATGAGGAAATTACCCAGCGTGATGACGATTTGTCCTATTGCGATGTTTCTTGTCCACCGTAGTTCTTCCAGTACGAGATTTTTTAGTTGGTAGTATCAGTACCTTTTGGTTCAGGCAACTATCGGAGTTGTATACAATTTGATCTTTGGAGCTTTGGTTGCCCATTGTTTTATCCCGAGGTGCTAATGATGGATGATGATATTTGTTGTGATCTCGCGAGTATTTATATCGATTGAATGCTTGCGTCACGGTATACAGAACCGTACTGTGGGCTTAACTGTCCGTCCTGACTTGGTGATGTACGTGTTTGAATAGCTGTGTCTGTTTTCTGAATTCGTCACGTTCATATCTTCGTTGTTGATGTCAAATGCTGGTTTTAATCCATCTATTGATATTACTGTTTCTTTATCCTTGACCTTAATGACATGTTTTATCCATTCTTCTTATCACTGGGAATGGCCCTTCATAGAATGGTGTCAGACTTATTTTTACTCTGTCGCATCTTACAACTACGTGTGAACATTCTTTAAGTTCAGGATGAATGAAAATTGTTCGGTTATGCTTCTTGGGTTTTGGTACTGATGTCATTTCATTGATATTCTTTAGAATATTTGTTACGAATCCTTCGTATGTAGAATTCCGATGTGAAGATTCGAAAAATTCTCCGGGAAGACGTATATGTTCGCCGTATACCATCTCTGCTGCACTATATCCTGTGTCCTCGCGTAGACAACTCCGCAAACCAAGTAAAACTGAAGGAATTTCTTTCATCCAATTAGCGTTAGATTCTCTTGTCATAAGCGCTGCTTTTAAGGTTCTATGAAATCTCTCTATCATTCCATTTGACTGTGGCTGATATGGCGTTGTCCTAATTTTGTGTACTCCCGAAAATTGTGAAAGTGATTCAAATTGTCGACCTTGATCCGTAGTAATGCGTAACGGGCATCCAAATCTTGTTATCCATCCCTCATATAGTGCACGAGATATTGTTTCGGCTGTGATATCTTCAACCGGAATTATTTCAGGCCATGACGTACAGCGATCTATGATTGTGATTAAATATCTTTTTCCTTGAGAAACAAATAATGGTCCAACAATGTCGATGTGTAAATGCTCAAAACGCTGCGATGGCATAGAACTTCCTACCGGTGATATGGTGTGGCGCTGTACTTTTGACTTCTGACAAGCTATGCATGACTTACACCAGCTATTAATATCTTTGTTCATACCTGACCATAAATACCTTTGAGTTATCATTTTTCTAGGAGTTCGCTTGCCCGGATGACTTAGACCATGAATGACGTCGAAAACCTGTCTTCGAAATTTCTCTAGTAAATAAGGACGATTCTTCCCAGTCGATGTTTCGCAGCTGATGCTTTTTGTGGAACCCGGAAGCATTATGTTTTTAATTTTCAAATTCCTATTGTCACGTAGTCTTATCAATTCTTGGTCATTACATTGGCATCTTGCTAAATCGGCATATTTAATCGGTGATGGCATATCAATTTGTTCAATACGTGACAGTGCATCTGCAGCAATATTATCACGTCCGCTTATATGTTGAATGTTAGTGAATGTTAGTGTAAAGTCCAATTGCCGAATTCGCCGTGGCGTATCCTTTGATGATGGTTTTTGGGAAAATGCGTATGTCAAAGGTCGATGATCTGTGAAAATTGAGAATTCTCTTCCTTCAATAAACCTTTGAAAATGCTTGACTGCCATGTATACTCCAAGTAATTCTCTATCAAATGTTGAGTATTTTTGTTGAGCTTCACTTAATTTTTTTGAGAAAGATCCTCATGGTTCCCAGTTAGGTCCGGATTTTTGTTATAGAACCGCGCCAACACAGGTAGAACTAGCATCTGTCATAAGTGCCTTCATGATGTTTTCCTTGCATTTATCAAAGGCTTTTCCAGCTTCTGTTGACCAAGGAATAAGAGAGTTATCATTATTTTTCGAGTTGCACAGAAAGTCGTTTAAAATAATCTGATATTTGGCGGCGTGCGGAAGGTTATTTCTATAAAAATTAAGCATGCCTAAAATCTTCTTAATTCTTTGATTGTCTTTGGTTTAGGAAATTCTGCAATTGCTTTGTAATTTTCCTCAGTCGGGTGTATTCCTTGGCTCGTTATATGATAACCTAAGAAATCTATCTCGCTTTTGAGGAACTCGCATTTTTCGAGGTTAATAGTTATTCCATTCTCCTGTAAGCGTTTGAAAACTGTATCTAAGTGCTGATAATGTAGAATCTCATTTGCCGAGGCAATTAAGCAATCGTCGACAAAGACGAAAACAAAATCTAAATCTCTGAATAGGGAGTCCATGAATCATTGGACTGTTTGCGCTGCATTGCGTAGACAAAAGGCATTCTTAAATATTCGAAATGTCCAAAAGGAGTGATAATAGCGGTTTTCTCCACATCTTTAACTGGAATACAGTGGTAAGCCTTCCGGATATCAATCTTGTTGAAAACGTATTTTTTTCTAATATATAAGTAAAATCGGTTAATCGTGGAAGTGGATATTTATCAGGCACAGTCGCTTTGTTGAGCATTCTATAATCACCACATGGTCTCCATTCACCATTATTTTCTTGACCATGTGTAAAGTAGCTAGCCCATGGGCTATCAGAAGGACGACAAATGCCCTGTTCCATCATACTTTGAAATTCTTTTTAGCGATGTGATATTTGTCTGGAGTCAATGGTCTGGCACGTGCAGATACGGGTGGTCCTTTAGTAATAATATGGTGCTCAATCTTGTATTTTGGGGTAGTGCGCATGGAGGAAAGCCTCGTAATGTCCTCATATTTTTTTAAGAGTTGAGTTATGCGAGGATTCATTCCAATGTCAATAGTGCGAATTCTTTGCTGCGTCGATTTGATCAGGGTTGCAGGCGTTGTAAGCTCAGTTACCTTGTCAATAAGTCTTCGACCAGCTATGTCGACTAATAGCTTATAATGCTCTAAAAAATCTGCTCCTATAATTGGTTGCGTCACATCAGCGACGACGAAATTTCATGAAAAACATCTCCGTAATCCCAAGTTTAAAGTAAGAGATTTTTCGCCATAAGTTTTGATTTTTGTACCATTAGTAGCATAAAGTGTATATTGTTCATTTTGTGTAAATGAATGTCTCTGTGTTTTGCCGATAACTGAAATATTTGCTCCAGTGTCAATCAAAAATCGTGAGGCGGTTGGACGGGTGAATAGCGCAGAGATCCGCCGTAGTCTGCGCTTTGATTAGTTTCCCTTGTCTCTTGAGTTTAATTTTTGTTGCCAATCACATGGTTCAATACAATTTCTTGCATATTTTCCGTATTTATAGTAATAAAAACAATAGTGTTTTCTTTCCCGGCTGTTTGCTCTTGAACTTGACCTCAATGGGAAATGCAGACGATTATAATATCTTTGAGTGCAGCGTCAATGGTCTTAGTGATGACGCTGAATTGCCCTTAATTCCAATTGTATTTTTGCGAACTGTGTTAATACGCATGCCATTGCCCCTTCATCAGCTTTGTCTATGTTTTCGTTTACAGCTGATACCTCGGTAAGTTTTGTGTTTGTTATAATTTTGTCATCGATCTGGCTCATCTTGTCGATATCCATGTCTTCTGTAACTGCTAGGTAAAAACTGATGATGGTAAAAGTCGCAACCATAGCAGCTTGATGGTTTCGTCACCTATTTTTCCCATTCCAAGAACTTGCATCTGGCGTAAAAGTTGTGATGGTTTTTCATCGCCGAGGTCCATTTCAGTCAATAATTTTTTAAATTGGCGCTGTTCTGACTCCTCATAGCAATTAATTAAGCGCTCCTTGATGGCCTTATACTTTTCTGTGGATGGTGGAGAGGTAATGAGGTCACTAACCTGTAGTATTTCTTCCTTAGACAGCTTTGCTATAACCGTAAAATATTTATAATCGTCGCCTTGTTTTTGTGGTGCTAATATGGCTTCCAGTTGTGTAAACCATAATTTAGGTTGATCCCTCCAAAACTCCGGAATGCAGGATAAGATAGTGGTACAGCTGCTACTTCCAATGTTTCTTGATGGCCGTAGCTTGATTTGCAAGTTGGTTGGTTCATGTTGCTTAATTTCTTGTTGCGAAGTCCACTTGTAGAGCCAGAATTGTAGCGTCGTCGGGTCACCACTTTGCCTAAGTTTTGGCAATAAGTATAACGAGACTCAGATGGTGTTATAGTCTGTTTAATTTCAGTAAAAGTAAAGCTTATATACTATTGTGGTGCGTGTATACATTTGCATGCGTGTGCATTTTAACTTATCTTAAGGTGTGCTCTATCGGAATATGTGTTATGATGTAGTCGCTACAATTTCCTGGAATATTGCAAAATTTAAAAATGTAAACTTGCCAATTTGTGAAGCATGAAGGTGATGTAGTGCGAATGATAATGAAGCTGTCAATGCACCATTTAGCAATAGAATTCCAAGGAGAAAATTGTGACAGCTTTTTGGATAAAATTTCACATATGTTCAATAATGAGAACATAAGTTACATTGAACAAGAGAAAAGAGATCAACGTAAAAGTAGTGTTTGGTATGAGCTGGGATATGGATGAATTACAGCAACCAAATATTATGAGGCAAGTAGATGCGAGACAGCTGCTGGTACATGAGGCACTAAAATTTTTGTGGAAGAACTCTAAAGACAATAGCTATGAAGCAAGGCCAAAAATTAGAAGATAAGGTGAGGGCTATTGTAGGAAGGCAGATGAATTTAAACTTCGATGTGTGGTCTTTTAATATCAAATCAATACCCTATGATTGCTGGGTCACCAGATTGAATATCCAAGGAAAACTATCTCATTGAGATCAAGTGTACTTCAAGAGAGAAGACTATATCAAGGATGATAAACCTACAAAGCACTGTTTTGCCCAGTTATAAATACAAATGTTTTGTGCAAAAGCCACAACATGCTACTTTTGTGTTGCTGAAAGGAACTTTGAGTCAAACAATACTGTTAACATATTACCTATTCAATATGAAGATGAGTATGTTGTAAAATTATTGCAGGATGTTGTTTCTTTTTGGAAAAATATCATTTACCCTGGCCTTTGTAACAGTGTAAAGGAAATGTAATAATAATGTCAGTTATGTACCTACACCAATGAACTTGTTTTCTTGCAAATATGTCAATAAAATTTTATAATTTGGTAAATTTTCATAATTATTATAGACTATAAAACACCAAACCAATCTGAACCATTTTACTTCTGTAGTGTGTAACATGTACTTGAATAGCTTTGTGCTCCTGATGTGGCACAGCCTGTACAGCTTTTTCATAAAATGTCGCTTCAGGAGGAGGAAAGACACATGAATGCTCGTTTTCTTCACTCAGTATATCTAAAAGTAAAATTATAAAGAATATTTAGATAGGTACTTCCACAATATTAGCTAAATTAGAATCATTACATGGTAGTAAATGAAAGTAGGAATAATTATTAGAATATACCTGTACCTTGTTTGAACGAAGACGTTGAAGAGTCAACAGAATAGCTGCTTTCAATTTCTTTTAGAAGCGATAACTTTTGACGTTTCTTGAAGGCAGATCGAGGTTCGGTTGGTGTGGCTTTCTGTTTTCTGTCCCGTTGACAATCAAACCGCGACGGTACGCAATCAGGTTTTAGGCGTATTCTTTTGACTGAACCCATTAATTTATATTGCATATAGTTCTCCATGTCATATTCCAACTGAAACAAAAATGATTTGAACAACATAACCTTTAAAGAAAATAATAATAAATTTAACTAATACTTTTTTACTTATGTTAGGTTTATCTAAACTTACATCAAAGTGATCTTCACACATATATAGTTGGCTTTTAGTTGATAATGACTTAGGATCTCTCCTCGCCAGTTGTATCCATGTATTTCTTAATTTTATATTCTTTGGTAACTGAATCCACAGCTTTTCTGGCTTTTTAATACTAGTGTTTTTACACTCCGGCACAATACACCAACGATAATTGCTGTATAAATTTGACATCATAATAAAATAATAGAATGAATCTATTTTCAATACAAAATCTACGTTTTTACTGTTTCAGTGACGTCGCACAAACAAACATGGCGGAACAGCGTTTTCGTGCGTTCATAAAAATATTAGTTAGGGTCGATTTATCAATCGTCAGATAACTTTTATCAGAGGAATATATTTGACGTTTTGACAGCTTTTGTTTAAAAAATATGTCATACCGCCATATTTATTCATCAGATAAAAGTTATCTGACGATTGAAAAACCGGACCTTAAAAGTATTTATTTTTAAGCTTATAACTACTTTTTAAGCATTTAATGTCATTTTGTAAGGACTTATAGGATAAGGAACTCTTGAAAAATAATACAATATTAATACAAATAGTCTAGAGCTTAAAATGTACAGTAGTTAAAAATGGTTAGTGAGTCTAATTTAAGTTGGTTCAATAAAATAATTATTTATAAACATTTTATAAACCTTCATTATCTACAACATCGCAAATAGATTTGATTTTTATGTTGTTGTGACTTAACCATAGACAAAATCTTATCAATTTATATTTCTCTATACTCGTCTTTATGGAATACAGGCGCGTACGGCGTAACGTAAAACGTTAAAAACGTAGATTTAACAGAACAGCTGTCAATTTGTGTTATTTAAAAATAAAAGAGCTCATAAATAAAAGGAGAGCCTTTTATTTATTTAAGTGAAAAGCCTCAATGCTTCAATTCAATTCAGTTCTTTTAATTGTAAATATAGGAGACTGCATTCATTTTCTAAGGAAAATAAACGCAGTAAACAATAGAAATTACTGTGGCGGTTCAAAACCTGTAAAGCAAACGGTATTTGCATTGTTACATACGTGCTAAATATTGCAAATAATAGGATTATAAAAGAAAAGTAATTATACAAGTAAGCAAAAATATAAATTCGACGTGATTGAAGTCTTTACTAACTAAATGGACAGTTCAAAAACATATTGTTTCATTATTAATTTCAAGATATGAAACATTCAAATGTGAAACGTCGAATTGTCAACGCCAAAACCTCCAAGACAAATCTAGGGCATTTCTCCTCTATCAACAGAATGCAAGTGCAATACAGTCGCTTGTCACGCCTACCTGATGTGGATATCGATTTATCCTACTCCTTGCCCAAGTTTAAATCAATATTGGTCGACAAGTTGATGTGGAAGTAATTTATTAATTGATTTAATTTAGTTTTAATATATTAATATAATTATAATTTATTGCATTTTTTCATTGTGAATATAAATTACAGTGTCAGCATTTTAAATTTTATAATAATTATCAATTATCATTTCAATTTCCTTTTTTAATATAATTTATAATTACAAACTATGCATGAATTTCGTTTGTATGACTTTTTAATGGAATTAATCTCACTTTGTAATTTCACAAACGAGCTTATATAAATATATACATATTTTTTTTGTTAATGCATGCCGTGGCAGCCTGTAAGTAAGGCAGCACTATAATATGTATCCGCATTTATGTTTCATTACGATGTTTAAATTAGTGTATGCTTTGTTGGTTGTCCATAAATAAATAAATAAATAAATTGTAAAACGCTACTGCGCTATTTATCGAAAACAGAAATGCCAACTTCAGCATCAAGTTGAAAGAATAGTTCTCTGTCGGTACCTAGTCTATTATTTCTGTTTACTATAGAAAAACACTGATAGCCTTCTAGAGTTATAAGGATTTTAATATAAGAACAATCTTAGATGTCTCGTCATATAGTAGTAAAGGACAGAATGCTGCCATATGTGCCAGGAGTGTACATATTGAAAGAATTATCAGGTTTAGAAAAACATACCATTATAAATAATAAACTGGCCACAGCTATTTTATTATAATAAGTAGTGTGTTTCACATTTAGATAAGGTATTTTGAATATTATTAAATAAACTAGCTAACCCGTGCAACTTCGTCTGCTTTTCATAAGAGAATCTTCCCCATTACATATTGCAACATTTTTCATTGATATAGCCTATAGCCTTCCTCGATAAATGAGTTATCCAATACTAAAATAATTTTCAATTCAAACTAGTAGTTCCTTAAATCAGCATGTTCAACCAAACAAACACACAAACTCTTCAGCTTTATAATATTAGCATAGATACTATTTAAAATTAATAATATTTTTATTTGTATAGAATCTTTAACCTATTAATTAACAGTTAACAGTCACACATCAGCATGCAGCCACAATATGTTTTCTAATATGTCTGGCATTCCAATGATTGACAAGTGAATCATGTAATTATGTAGATTTTCAATTATATGTTATGTACATAATTTAAGATTATTTCTAGCATTTCCTGAAAATATAGAAAACTTATGTGAAGTATTGAAGATTAATGGTATAGTTTTAAGTTAAAAGTTGAATTCCAATCTTGTCTTGAACATTGAAATTAAACTACTAGGTATATACAGATATTATCACATTGTTTATTTATCACTGTATTACATAATTTTGAAAATATTACACTACTACTACTATTGAATTTTACTAATTTATAAGCTAATAAAATTATTTAAACTATTAAATCTATTTATAGTAGTGTAATAGTTTCAAAATTATGTAATACAGTGATAAATAAACACGTGATAAAATCTGTATATAGTAGTTTAATTTCAATTGATAACATTTGCGTAAACAGAAGACAATATTATTGTCTTGAACAATAAATTTGTTTCCCAGTATGAGTATGTATTATATTATGTTACAATTTATGAAAAAATATTCCAATACATTTCTCTATACAGGGTGGCCCAAATATCGTGGATCAAACGAACCAGAGTGATAGAGGAGGCGATTTCCAACAAAAAATCTTTCTACAGCATGGTCATAACTTAATTGGATAAAAAGTGATGATCATTTTTGTTTTTTTCAAATAAACTACCGATTTATTTACAATTTCATTAATACAGAAAAAAGTTGATAAAAAACAACAAAACAAAAGGTGTTGTATTATGACTAGATAATGTATCATTACAAAAAAAAATGAATTGCAGCTCTGGGTACCAAATTTAAAAAGCGATTAATTTCTTCCCGTCAATTTTGAAGCATTACAAAACTTACTACTCACTTTGAGCGCATCCTGTGAAAAAAGAAATGTACTACGGAAAAGTGACCCTGTATTTAATAAACTTGCTGATTTAATGCTGATTTAAATGAGGTATAACACTTTAGTGTCAGACTTTTAGTTCAGGTTTTATGCGAGTTTTTTTCATGTCAAGGAGCAAATTTGTTAGAAAGGAAAATTTGATTAAAAATTATGTAGTACATAATTCAAAAACCATCTTGAAATAAAAGAACAACAATTATGAGTTGATAATTTTATTAAATTATTTACAGTGTGTTCAAAATGCCTGCCTCTAACCATTCCTGTATTAAAAAAAAGCTTTTTACACTAACCATTTAAATCCTTTGTCGACAAAGGTCTGGCGATGCGTTATCAGTTCAGTTCAGGTAGAAGAATGCCGGGCGGAGCGAGGCCGGCGGGGTGGGGCCGGGGGAAGCGCGTAAGCGTCTTTCTTTGTTTGTTAGTAACTCGCTTTCTGCCTGTGACTACGCACACGTATTCTGCACTGTGACCTTGCCTACCTGTGACTTACGCATCGTTATTTGACTTGTCTTAGATTGCCTACCTGTGACCTACGCTGTGTGAACCGGACTTTGTGATCGCTACGGATTGGCTAGATAGACGGAAGATGGCTGCTGCGAGGAGAGAATACACCCAAAGGGAGTATGCAGAAATGCATTACCTTTATGGCTTCTGCGACGGCAATGCTCGGGCGGCTGCCAGGGAATATCAACAACGGTACCCTAACCGAGACCGTTTCCCGGACTACAGGGTCTTTTTGCGCGTGCATAATGCGTACATGGAGGGAGTCTTACCCGGTACGCATGCTCCGAGAGCAGGCAGACCAGTGGTAAGATTTGACAATGAAGAGCAAATACTGCGAGAGTTAAGATTGGACCCCGGTATTAGCCAACGCCAAATATCACGAAATCTCGGGATCCCACGTTCGGCGGTGCAGCGTATTATAAAAAGAAAACGATATCATGCCTACCACGTGCAACGAGTTCAAGCTTTGCTGCCGGCTGACTATGAACCTAGAGTGAGATTTTGTAGAGAGATGTTAAGACTACACAGAGAGGATCCGCAGTTTTTCAATAAAGTGTTATGGTCGGATGAGTCAAGTTTTAGAAGAATGGGAATTTTTAACATCCATAACTTACACTACTACTCCAGAGTGAACCCACATATCATCAGAAATGATCGATTCCAGCATCAGTTTGGTATTAATATGTAGGCTGGTATCATTGACCAGAAGCTGGTGCTACACGAAATGCCACCAAGGCTAAACGGTGCTGCGTATTTAAATTTTTTACAAAATGATTTGAACCCAACACTCAATGAAGCTGAAGTTCCGGAAGAAATAAGAGAAGAAATGTGGCTGCAACAGGACGGTGCCCCGCCTCATTACGCTCGATCAGTTCGACAACACTTGAATGAGCACTTCCCCGACCGGTGGATTGGTAGAGGCGGAGTTATTGCATGGCCACCCCGGTCGCCCGACCTTAATCCATTAGACTTTTTTATTTGGGGCTATTTCAAAGAAGTGGTATATCAAAGAGAGAACAACACTGAACAAGAATTACGACAAAAGCTCGAGTCTGCTAAAGTACAAATTATGAATAACAGACGTGCTTTCCGGCGATTACGTACCAATTTTATTAGGCGGTGCAGATTGTGCATAATGGTTAGAGGCAGGAATTTTGAACATTTACTGTGAAAAATTAATTTAATAAAATTATCAACTCATAATTGTTGTTCTTTTATTTCAAGATGGTTTTTTAATTACTACATATTTTTTATTAAAATTTTCCTTTCTAACAAATTTGCTCCTTGACATGAAAAAAACTCGCATAAAACCAGAACTAAAAGTCTGACACTAAAGTGTTATACCTCATTTAAATCAGCATTAAATCAGCAAGTTTATTAAATACAGGGTCACTTTTCCATAATACTTTTATTTTTCACAGGATGCTCTCAAATTGAGTAGTAATTTTTTGTAATGCTTCAAAATTGACGGGAAAAATTAATTGCTTTTTGAAATTGGTACCCAGAGCTGCAATTCATTTTTTTTTGTAATGATACATTATCTAGTCATAATACAACACCTTTTGTTTTGTTGTTTTTTATCAACTTTTTCCTGTATTAATGAAATTGTAAATAAATCGGTAGTTTATTTGAAAAAAACAAAAATGATCATCACTTTTTATCCAATTAAGTTATGACCATGCTGTACAAAGATTTTTTGTTGGAAATCGCCTCCTCTATCACTCTGGTTCGTTTGATCCACGATATTTGGGCCACCCTGTATAAATGGCTTCATATTAATGATATTTTACCATTTCTGACAGTGTTCACATTCCATCCACAGATGTGGCAATAGAGGGAGATATTAAGATGAGATGAGATAAGCTATGACAAATGATGATCATTCTCATATTTTGCAACAACCCACTGTGATTCCGCCCTAGGCCATAAATTGAAAAATTTCATTGTCTTACTCCAGTAAGATCACCTCATTAAGTCATTAGCTAGTTCACATACTTCCAAAAACTATAAATACCAACGTAATTAGGTCAAGGTATCATTCACTTTTGTGCAGCGGAAGTGAGCGCATCGCGATACTAATTAACGCTACGTGTGAGTCATTAAAACTTAATCTCGTTGTTTTTGAGTGTCACCATTTCAAATCAAGTGTTTACGTATTGTGAAGGTATGGATGTTCAAGAGCAAGGTATGTACTTTTATTATCAACCACTTTTTATTTTTTTTTATGCACATATTATTTTGTATCATTTTATTATTGAGGGTAGTTTTCTTTTTAAAAAATGTGATGTATATTTATATCTTTTGGACCTACAACTTTTCGCTGTACTTTGCTGCCCTTGAAGCATATCTTTTTAGAATAAGGAGAACATCCTTATAAAGGGCTATAAGTTTCATCTGCCTCTTCCTGCCTCTTCTTACGTTAGTGGGCTGTCAAAGTATGTATGCCCATAGAATAAAAATAAAGTCATTTTTTTAAGTTCAGTTTTTATATTGTTTCAGGTACATTTTTCAAATGTTCTGTATCGAGGATGTCAATTTTCAACATTTGGTACTCTAAAGTGGGTAAACCAAATGAAAAATCACAGCATGTCCTGAACACTTTGACTGAAACATCATGCCTTTCTGATTACATCGAAAACATTAACCTAGAACCTTTAAGCCTTAGAATTACGAATGTATGTAAACGAATTTCTCATTACTGGGCCAAGTCGAATCGTACTAAATCTAAATTCTTAGAAATGTGTTCAGATTGGCTGCATGAAATTGAAAATATTGATGTAGAGCGAACTAAGGTACGTGTATCTCTGAACTTTGACGAAGTTGAAGCATCAACATCTTCATCGTCTGGCCGTCCGAAAATTAACTTTGACGAGACCAGTAAACGTACAAAAAGGAGAAGATTGGCTAATTTGTCTAAGCAAGATCCTTCTCTTGTACATTCATTGCTTAGTGCTTCCGATGATAGTTTATTAACTTTTCCTGAAATCGATGCTAACGAAGTTTTATCGCTCATTGTCGAAGCTCACTTAACTCGACATCAATATTTATTAGTAAAGAAATTTATAAACAATAAGTTTTCAAAAAGCATTTTGCCATCTTACCAAATTGTTGTGGAATCGAAAAAACACTGTTATCCTCCAGATATAACTGTTAGCGAATCATCTGCCGAAGTCGAACTTCAAAGTTTATTAGATCATACAGCCAATCGGATTCTCAAGCCTCAAAAGGTTGTTTTGGATAGGGTACCTAAAGAATCCCAGGATAAGATAGCTTTGATAGGGAAATGGGGTTTCGATGGCAGTACAGGGCATTCTGAATATAAACAGTGTTTTTCTGACGCCACTATTGAAGACGGTAGCTTGTTTCTTACTTCATATGTGCCACTTCAGCTTGTTTTGAAATTAGATACTGGAGAAAATACCGTAGTTTTGTGGAAAAATCCTCGTCCTTCGTCAACTAGATACTGTAGGCCTGTACGCTTTCGATATTTGAAAGAATCGACTGCAGTATCAGTTGAGGAAGAAGCATATTTTAAAGAGAAAATAAGTAACTTACAGCAAACTGTTTTCAAAAAAGAAGATCAGGAATACCGCGTTACTCATTGCTTGCAATTTACTATGGTAGATGGCAAAGTGTGTAATGCACTTAGCAGTGTTTCCTCGTCTAAATGTTATATTTGTAATGCCTTGCCCAGCGAAATGAACCAAATTGACAAATGTTTAAACAAGAAAGTCGATGAGAGTAAATATGAATTTGGTTTATCACCTCTTCACGCGTTAATACGCTTCTTTGAATATTTTGTTCATGTCGCATACAAGTTAGATGTTAAAAAATGGCAAGCTAGATCTGAAAATGACAAAATTCTTGTTGCAGCAAAAAAAACATATATTCAGACTCAATTTAGAGAAAGATTAGGTCTTATAGTGGATAAGCCCAAAAGTGGCGGAAGCGGGACCTCAAACGATGGTAATACCGCCAGACGGTTTTTCTCGAACTCAGAAATTTCAGCTGAAATTACTGGGATCAAGAAAGATCTCCTAGATCTTTGCTGGATCATACTTCAATGTTTGAATTCGTGATATAACATTAATAAGACGAACTTCGAAGAGTTCGCATTAGAGACAGCTCGGCAATTAGTTGCCGAGTATCCGTAGTATAACATGCCTGCTTCCGTTCACAAAGTCCTAGTTCATGGTGCTAATGTTATTGATCACGCTTTATTGTCAATCGGAGAGCTGTCTGAAGAAGCAGCTGAAGCAACTAACAAATACATCAAATCATTTAGGAGAAATCACACGCGAAAAATGAGTCGCACTTTGACCAATACTGATTTAATTAATAGGCTTCTTCTTCATTCAGATCCCTTCATAACAGGTCTACGAAAGTTACCTGTCAAAAAAAAGAGTGTACTGTCAAAAGCTGTTTTAGATTTGTTATGTATTTAAAGGTAATTTTGCCAATATTTCGTATAGTTTGTAGGTTGTTAGAAAATAAACTTATTTTATGTATTTTTGCTATTTTATTTTATTCTTTTGTGGTTATTGTTAATACAAATAACCATTATTTACAGTTTTACTATTAAAATTCGCAATATAAAATGTTTTAGATACATCGATCGTCTAAAATAAAATTACTGCGAGACATTTTTACACCTAAATGTTGTTAAGAATTTTTAAACTTATATAATATATTATAATTTTAATTATTTACGTTTACCTAAATATATTCCAACGTGTAAAATAATAAAATACTTTTTATAACGGATTTGTGTATTTATGACCGCCTTTGTATGAAACCTGAATCACTGTGCAACCATAGCTTCCTTGAATTTGACAATGGTCACAGCTCTAGTAAGAAGCAATGCATACTTGGTACAAAAAGTCATATAAGTATTTAGTGTAATTTGAACTGTAATACATTACAAAAAACATTTTATTTTACTTAGCACATAAATACATTTTTTTAAATTTCTACAAATTACATGCTAAATTTTATTTTCGACTTACTGTTGAAAAGTTAATCTCTCGATCGAGACTACGTCCGACTGTTTCTCTTGCAAGTAACAGGAGCACAGTATGGCATTTTAAGAAATATTTAACGCAGCTACGTTTTGCGACACACTCTAATCTCAGCGGTGAGCGAGTGAACCGAGAAATAGTAGAAGTATGCCTGTCTATAACTCTATACCCCTGATAACGTGTATGCGAAATTTAATGACGATCAGTCGAGTAGTTAAGGCATGAAAGCGAATCAAACAAACTTACATTCGCATTTATAATATTACTATGTGCTTGAAAGTAGCGCCTAGCGGTCACAACTATTCTGGATATGTCAAATACCGAATGTCATTTTTAATAAATTGGGCCTTTAAAAGTAGACATTAATTTTCACTCAAATATTAAAGAACTGCGAAGTATCGGCCGAATTTATTTAATTCGAGGTCAAACGATTCGGCACACATCCGCCTAAAATAAAAGGGAGTTAATCGAATGGCTAACCTTCTTAGTCTGCCTTCTCCTCTTTATTTTATGTTTTGTAGAAAATATCGTAGGAACATAGCTTGGACTTGCTTGCGCGTCCGACTTATTGCCTCCAATGAAATGGTCACTACAAACTACGTCGTGACGTTTTGGATACCAACACTGACATAATAAAAATATCACGTAAATTATCGTGATAGTAAAATCAGTTATATAGGTAATATCGTAATAAAAGGTTAAGTTGCTCACTTAACCTTTTTTACAGCAGCTATCCATTTAGCTCTTTGTACCCATTTCCAAGGCGCTACAGAAAAAGTGTAGAATTTACACATACTATTCCTTCCGTTGTTTTTGCAATTCGCAACACAACAAGATCGATGATCCATTTATAATAACAAACAAATTGAATCACCAAAACAATAATAATATATGACAATGTCCAGAATTAGTACATAATTTTGCCACCGCGGCGCGCTGGTCAATACAGCGATGAGTGTTCAAATCCGATATTATATTAAGATAGCACGCTACGAACTATAAACTATATTTTAATACGTATATATATTTTATAACGTAACACACGAACCTATTTCTTCGTCACAAGATTATGGACCTTATTTCTTCTGCAATATGCTTGACATTGCCTTTGATAAGTTATTTGTTATTTTAGTTCTAGGTTTTGTAAGAGCGGCAACGTTTGTTTTAATATCGCTACTTGAGGTCTTTGACACCTTAGTACTTTATCTCTGCATTACACACGATGTTCAGAATTATGAAAACTAAAAAAATGTCCTGTGGCTAAAATACTGAATACATTTGGTTCATAATTTGTAAATCGTCAAAGAATACCATGTAGTATATGTGGTATCAATTAATGTGATAACATTTGCGCCACTTTGTATAAGATTGTGATGAAAATTATCAATAAATTTTATAAATAAATGTATAATAGGTACACTTGTCATTGTAATAGTGTCAATTACTATAAATATACAAGAAGCTAATTAATCTATTGAGTCGCAGCGGTACACCGGCGGCCATACACAATAGGTTTTCAATTCTATCTGGCATTCCAAGACCTGACAGGTCAAAAATTATTTAAATTTGTTGTACATTTATACGAAAGTATATTGAATATAAAACTTGTTTCTTATTAATTTATAGATTTTAGAATACTTTGTCATGATTTTTTTGTCCTCCGAGTCGGTTCCTGAGTTGACGGACCAGGCAGTGGTTGTAACGTGAGAGTCAAGATGAAAATAAAACTGTTCAAATACTTAATTAGTACGAAAGAGAAATATGAATGTAATAAAGAATAATTATGTTAAATTGTTTCCTATGTGTAAAATTTTGCCAGTAAAGAAAATAAATGTATATTTCATAGGTGTACAATACTATTACGAAGATGATTATAAATATGCTATATATAATATATAGGTATAACACTAGAAGGATTAGAAAACAAAAGGTAATTAAACCTAAAGTAAAGAACTACTACGGTCTAAGAACAAATAGGTATTTAGTTCCTAAAATTTTTAATGATATAGATGAATTAAGAAAAACACCTAAATAAGTATTAATACTCTGAAGAAGAGACTGATGGCTGTATTGCTGGATGGTGTAGGTATGTGTCGTCTATCAGTGCAATTTAGTCGGTTTATGTACACACGGCTACACATTAAACCATTCGCTGCGGCAGTAAAAAATACTTTTATTAGCCAGGTGCGGGGCGGTTTTCGTCGCAAACGCCGATGGGCGTCCTCCGCACCTCATAAGGATAATATAAAACGCCGATCGGCGTTTTCAGCACTGTTTAAAAAAATGTTGCATTCTTACACTAAAATCTTAGAAAAACTACAAATACGCGATACGGGTGGTACGATAACGATCGTATTTGTTGTTAAAAAATAAATTGACATCGATTAGGAGCATTTTTGTGAAGTTTTTGTTCTGTAATAGTTGGATTGTGAAAATAAGAAGAATATGGCGATAAATGGTAAATAAATTATTTTAATTAAATAATTGTACTTTACTTTTAAACTACCGTCTCATACATTTTAGTTTTCAATGACAAAAAGGCTAAATTATCATTATAAATTAATATCAGAGGTTGTAAACCTTTTTTTACTTTTATGATACTACTATTAATTATTTATACACATTATTTTCATGGACATTTCCACGAATTCCACAGCAATAAGACTAGTTTTGTTATTGAGTTTTCGTTCCGTTTTAGTGAATTTTAACTTAAGAAGTAATAATATGTAAATATACGTTTCTCTATTGATTCACAAAATATTTCATGTCATTAAAAGTATAGCTAACTCGTTATGTCAAAGCGAAATAGGAATTAAAAATAATACGAATTAAAGGCATTCCTAAAAATATCTCAATTATAGAAAAATAATATTAACTAAATATATTTAGTATCAAAAGTTGTTAAATCCTGGAAAACGCCTTTAGGCGTCATCAGTACCTAAAAAGGAATTCGCAATTTTTCTAAAAGTTAAAATTCCGGAAACGGCGAGCAGTATGTTGCTGTGTTTTAAAAAATATGTGCCCTTGTTGCAATTTTCTTTTGTGACTAGTTTTCGCAAAGATATAAGCAATTTAAAAAAGACGCCAATTGGCGTATTCCGCACCTGAATATTTAATAAAAAGAACGCCGATAGGCGTCCGCCGCAACGAATGGGTTAAGTTAGACACCCTATATACGCATAACTACGCTACATACAAAATAGAGAATTGTCGGAAAGGGACAGTGCATAGTGGTGTCGATGTAATGGTAAGGATAGAGCGTAACAAAAATATAACACACTCTCTCGCACGATTCGCAGCGTTCAACTTCTAATAGTTCAAAGTCCAAACAGTCTTGGTTGATATGTCGCAGTGTGTACAAAGTATATAAATTATATGTAAAGTCTGTAATTTTATTTTATTTTCAACTTTAATATTGTTTCTTATTTTTAACTACTTATTGTGAGCTGAGCTATTCTGTTTTTTAATGTATGGTGATAATTTGTACTAGAATTTAAGAGCATGTCTCGACGTTAAACTTAACGTTTGGCGAGTATTATATGTATAATGTAACTGAAATACCGCAGCATAGTATTAAAAAAAAAGTTAATTATTGCTCGCTTTAACGGTGATGGAAAACATCGTGAGGAAACCTGCATGTCTGAGAGTTCTACATAATGTTGTCCAAGATATGTGAAGTCTTCCAACCCGCACTGGGCCAGCGTGTTGGACTGCGGCCTAACCCTTCTCACACTGAGAAGAAGCCCGTGCCCAGTAGTGGGACAGTATAATACAGGGCTGATATTATTTTAACTAAATACAACATATAAATGAGATGGAACAGATGGAACGTTTTATTTACAATTTTCATAACCAGAAAACAATTTTATAGTTCGAATCGTTTTAAATAACGTGTAGAACATCACAACATATTATTAAACAAATTAACAAAGTCTCCCGCGCCGGGTCTGTTTATCCTTTCGCGATTAACTATAAAACCAATAGACAGAGTGATTCATGAGGAAGCTTTAGGTGTATAATTTGTTAAGGTTTTGTACTACCTGTGTGAAGCCAGGGAGTGTCGCTAGTTTGATTATAAATTATCGATTAATGCTATTATTTTCATTGGCGTTGATATAATTATTGTAATTAATTATATAAATCAAACAAGAGGAATAGCAATAAAATAATAACAACAAAATATGCTTTTAAATTAATATTTATATAGCACTAGCGACCCACCCCGGCTTTGCACGGGTAGTACAAAACCTTAACAAATTATACATCTAAACCTTTCTTTTGAATCACTCTGTCTATTGGTGAAAACCGCATGAAAATCCATTAAGTAGTTTTTGAGTTTATCGCGAACAGACAGACAGACGCAGCGGAGGACTTTGTTTTGAAATATGTAGTGATATGATCAACATCTTCCCAGCCCTCGGCATAACTATCACGGAACCCAAGCTATATTATATGAAACAATAACAAGTATATTTCGATTAGATCCCACATGATGACCAAAATGTCAACGGCAGGACAAATTAATTAACTACAGGAAGACTGGTACAAACTAGCGCATAACAGGGATACGATACGATACGATATGTGACATCTTAAGATGAAAATTAGAGTTGGTGTTCACGAAACTAATAAAGAAAGAGAACGGTATGGTGAATTTCATACTTTACTCTTCTGTTTTGAACGACATGATGAAAACATGCTATCGTTTCTAGCGACTATTTCAAACTGGTTGAAGTTACCTGACGTCGCGAATGAATCGCGCGCTCCGCCGCTAGTTCGACGTGAACACACAAACAACTCACGCGTTCGATATTGCCGCGAGCGCCGCACGCGTCGGTCGCTAGCTCGCCCGCTACTTACACCGCACGTGCGTTTCGTACGTGAACACTTGGATATTACGTCCATATGTTTGATATTTCGTGATCGCGTCCGCCGCCGCGCCCGCGAATCAACGTGAACGTCACCATGGCCCGGTAGGTGGTAACAAGAAACTTCGACTGCATCGAGGCCGTGGCGACTTAAGTGATCGCCTCGCTAGTGCCGTCACTCCGAGTGTTGTGGGTTCGAATCCCACACGGGTAGGATTACCAGATGAAAAAATCAAAAGGCCTGATATCTATTGGAAAATCCTGAGACTTTTTTAGGGTTTGAGATTGTTCTCTCAAAACTATATTAATCTAGTTTCCATTCGATCCGAATTCGGCAGCGTTTCCACAATGTCACATACGCTACAAGCGTTTTGTGTCCGCTAAATCTTGTAAGATTCATCTTAAGCTTCTTCATTCTTTCAATATGAATACGTATCCGTGTCATCTCTGTTCTGTATCGTTCAGCCATCATCACAGAACACACTTAAAATAAATTAAATAAAGAGATCTTTAAAATGTAAGCTGTATTTTATTGCAAATTCTAAAGATTCTGAGATTTCATGAGATTTGCAAAATCCAGCCGCAATCCTGAGAAGAGTCCAAAAATCCTGAAATCTCAGGACACATTCTGAGATATGGTACACACGGGACAACAAAATGTGTGATCCACAAATGATTGTTCCTAGTTTGGGTGTAAGTCATAAGTCATAAGTCATAAGTTATTTATTTCATAACAATACAGATTGTGTTGAAAATATTTGTTACAATTAAATGTTTTAAAAATTAATAATAACTATAAACTACACGAAATTCAAATTACATAAAATTCAAGATATACTACAATATTATAACCATAATTTCAATAATAAATAAAAAAGATGTCAACAGGTTATTAATAATACGATAAGACTACTGTTTGTCATTGATAAACTCGTCAACACTATAATAGCCTTTCCCCAATAAATATGTTTTCAGTTTATTTTTAAATAAGTTTGCACTATAAATACTTTTAAACTCTGTGGGCAGCTTATTATATAGAGAAATTGACTGTACTCTTAAACTATGTTGCACTACATTAAGTTTTGGTTGTATTGTTGAGGGTAGATCTTTTCTACGAGTGTTATCTCTGACCTTTCTTTCTTCGTCAGTTTCAATTTTATTGAGATTTTTAACTAAGTTAGACAATAGAACCAAAATATAAAGACACGGAACTGTTAAAATTTTCAATTGTATGAAATGTTCTCTGCATGAATCCGTTTGCTTAAGACGTAGCATTGTTCTAACAGCCCTTTTTTGCATGATAAATGTCGTGCTTATATTATATTTATAACTATTCCCCCAAAATATAATGCTATATCTAAGCTTACACTCAACCAAAGCAAAGTATACCATCCTAAGTTGAGCCACCGTAAGTTCTTCCCTCAGACTTCTGATTGCATAGCACGCAGAACTAATAGACTTAGTTATGGCCAGTGTCTCTTGCTTCCAGTTTAACAGAGCATCTATGTTGACACCCAGAAATTTTAGATTATCTACGACCTCAACTTTTTTACCGGAAGATACTACTTCAAGACTGGCATCATTTCTTATTGTAGACTTAAATAATAAACATTTTGTTTTATTTATGTTTAGTTTTAAATTGTTTATACCAAACCATTCTTCGAAAACTTTTAATGCTGTATTAACCTTGGCTTCTAAATCAACCATATTACCTGCAGATATTATTGCGTTTGTATCATCGGCGAAAATAATAAGTTTAGTGTCTGATATACGGCTTTTTACATACCCAACCAAGTCATTAAGAAACAAGATGAAGAAAATTGGGCCTAAAACAGATCCCTGAGGAACACCACCGGATACTGTGGTTAAGTTGGATTTACAAATCTTTTCTTCTCCGTTTACCACTGATCTGACTTCTATATACTGTCGCCTGTTATGCAAATATGACCTAAATAACTCTAAGACATTGTTTCTAACACCATAGTATTCTAATTTGTCCAAAAGTATGTGGTGATCAACAGTGTCAAACGCGGAGCTAAGATCCAGGAAAATACCTGCTACTTTACGCTTATCATTTAAATTACAGATGACTTCATCAATTAAAGCTTCTATGGCATCGTTAGTACCTACCGATTTTTGATATCCGTATTGCTCGGTATATAACACACTTTGAGATCTTAAGTGCCTCATGAGTCTATCCTTCATAATTTTTTCCAATAACTTCGACAAAACTGGTAACAAGGAAATCGGTCTATAATTCGAGGGGTCTGTCTTTTTACCCTTTTTATGAATTGGGAGAACTCTTGCAATTTTAAACTGATCTGGAAAAAGACCTACTTCTATGCACTCGTTAAAGAGTGATGCTAACGGGGCTGCTAACAAATCAATATTATTTTTAATGACAGTCAAAGGTATCTCGTCAAAGCCAACGGATGATTTACTGACCATTCTGTTCACCATTTTATATATCTCGGAGGCCGTTACTCGATCGAAACTCATATTTATATCAACTCTGTCAATACTTTCATTTAAATATGTCAAAGCTAATTTTTTGTTACATGAATTTAAGCATACAGAGTTGTCAAAGTGTTTTGAAAAGATGTTAGCCACATCTAAAGCATTGTTAATGATTGTGTTATTGACTTTAAGTAAAATTTGTTCATCATCAAATGTCTTAGTGCATTTACGCCGCAAATTGACTATCTTCCATATTTCCTTACTAGAATCGGATGCTTTTTCTATTTGATTCCTAATATAATTACGTTTTGCAATGCTAACAACCTTTTTGTATAGTCTGACATACCTGTTTCGATATTCCAGAACCGACTTATCACATTGTGTCTTATCTATAGTGTTAAGAAAACGTTTCACTTTGCTGGCTACCTTTACTCCGCTCGTTATCCATTTAGATGTCCCATTCCTTCTAATATTAAATTTTATTGTACGTTTCTTAAATATTTTTGAATGTATGTCTTTAAATTTGCAAAGAAACGTGTTTATGCCAGTGCTCCAGTTTGTCTCTAATAGTGTTTTCCTAAAAATCTTCTTGTTTTTGTTATTATAACTTCTTCTACATAAAAGCACATAATTAGGTTGGTTTTGAAGCTCAACAATTTCCAAACGTGTTTCACAGAATAGCCCTGCGTGTCCGTCAGAAAGCCCATTATGTTCCACATTTATACTTTCAATACTCTGGTCAGATAAGTTAGTCAGGATATTATCTATGCACGATTCCGATTTGTTTCGTCTAAAAGTAGGTGAGTCTATTAAATACCTAAAGTTGTAACACGTAAGTAACGATATGAATGTGTTACACCGCATGTCATCTTTTAATATATTAATATTAAAGTCACCACAGATCATACATTTTTTATTGAGGAAATGCTGTAATAGCTTTTCAAGCCTATCCATGAAATTATCAAAATTACTATTTGCGGGTGTTCTATAACAACAAATAATACACAAATTTGTTTCAATATCTTTGACTCCACAGACTTCAAAACAATCGGTTTTATACAATTGTTTACATATTTGGAGTTCTTCTGTTTTTCTATCATGAGTTGTCAATATCAAAGAACCCCCTCTATTTTTTTTAAGTCTCGTGTTATAAGCTCCCATTTTATAATCACTTAAATTAAATTGTTTTACTAAAGTTTCGTTGAGAAAGTGCTCAGTAATACATATATAATTGAGTTTATATGACAAATCACTTAAATATATCTCAAGTTCATCTTTTTTACTAATAATTCCACATACATTTTGATGATAAATATTTAGTGTAGAACAAAGTTTTTGTTTATTAACGAAAACATATTTCTGTATTATTTTGCTCTATATCACTTTTGTTTCCACTACTAATTGTTTTATTGCGATTCATCAGAAAGAAATAATATGGGATGGTGCCCTTACGAGGTATCAATAACTGTGTACTACTCTTAGAGCCATGCCCTATTATAGAATTATGCTCTGTATCAATTTTATTTCTACTATTAATCGTTTTATTGCGATTCATCAAAAAGAAATAATATGGGATGGTGCCCTTACGAGGTATCAATAATTGTGTATTACTCTTAGAGCCATGCCCTATTATAGAATTATTAATACTTTTTGTATTTCTTGTACTGTTCGAAATTTTTAAAAATCGTTCCTCATAATAACTTATATCTAGAGCCTTGTTTATACAATGATATATATCAATTGACTTAGAAACCCTCGCATCTTCAAGTGAAATAAATTTTACATAACTAAAATTACTGCAAATTTGTCTTAGTGTATCATTAAGTTTGGTATCATTTAAATGTTTACTACTACATACTCCTAATACAAACACGCAACAATTTGCTAGTTTTTTTAGGCAGGCGCTTAACTCAATTATAACATGCATTGGATTGGTGTCATGTTCACCGACAGACAATATAATGGTGTCATTTTTGCTAAACTCTAGTGACGATAATGATTTGACAATTTCTTCCGTTGTCGCTCCAGGTTTAGTATTAGCGCTGAACTTGTAATTTCCATATTGTGTGCGAGTTCTGGACCATATCAACTTTGATGCTAGGCCTACACATTGCTGTCCTCCAACAATATGCACGGTGTTATCTGTTGTTGATGGTAATTGTACAAGTTTTTTTGGCCTCGGTGGTGAGATGGATGTGTGTTGAATTTTTGGACATTTAGTTGTTTCAACAGAGTCCTTAATGTACTTTCTAGTAACCCTTTTCAGCGGAACACTTTTTGGTGTCTTCATACAGATACTATTAACTGTTTCCTTTGATGAGACTTCCGACTGAACTGAACTCACTATTGATGAAGTAATATTACTCGTATTAGCAATTGAACAATTTCGGTGTTTAAGACGAGGCGAGAAGAATTTTTTGGGCGTAGTACATTTGCTTGGTATCTCCTTAATTCCAACTGCTCTCAGCAATTTTACTTTGCTTTCGCATGTTTCCAACTTGTTTTTTAGTGTGTGGTTTTCGGCATTTAATAAGTCTATTTCTGCATTTGCCGACTGCAACTCCAATTTTAGTTTTTGTATTTCATCCTTCAAAGTAGCGATATCTTCCGAGAAGTTTGGTAAGCTTTGGTAAGAAACGTCCATATTATCAAACTCACAATCACTACTTAGGGTCACATTCAAACTGCTATTCAAACATTTATTATGTTTTCGCTGTGTAATGTTTTTGTTATATTCGTCCTCCATTTGTGTTTTAGTGGTGACTTATGTAAGTACCGAAATTTAATAATTCACAAAAAGTGTCGAGGATCGTGAGATACGAACTCGGACTACCAGTGTTCACAGTCGCGTGCTGTACGGACACGCCACGGCTACACTTAGTGAAAGTAGCAAATTTGTTAACTACTTTTTGAAATTGTCTGTTAGTTCAATATTCTAATAGATGGCGTTAGTAGCTTTGTCCTTCAATCTTTATTACATGTAATTTATAATAGACAACTGATTTTTTACAGTTAACGCTTATCGTCGTTTACGGATCTTCTAATAGATGTCACTATGCGTTTTGGATCGAAGAGAATGATATGACATTTTCTTTTAAAGATTAAAAAAGTGGTTATTGGAAAAGGTATTTTATAACATGCATGAATTCTTTAATTGTAAGCATTATTAAAATCTAATATTATATAATTGCAATGCCCGTAACGGGTAAACTGTTGATACATTATACATATTTACCATCCATGTACATTACTACACAGTTATGCAATAAATGTCTTTGTCTTTGTCTTTGTCTTTGTCTTTTATTTACAAATGCAAATACATGTTATAACACTGTTTTATAGTCACAAAATAGTTTTTATATGTTTGTTTATCTTAGTTTTGATTAGCGAAAAGTTTTTCCTGCATGTACACTTAATATTTTGATTGTATTGCGTTTTTTAACTGTTTGTCGTTATTTTTTATTATTTAAAATATTGTTTATTTTACGCACAGAATCATTTCAACTTCACTTTGTCAATGTTTAGGATTCACGTATATTCACTTTGAGTTACAGATTTAGTTATTTTAATCACTTATACTATTTTTAAAACACAGATATACGGGAGCTCGATGTAAACAGTGACTAGTGGCGCCGCGATGATGAATGATTCTGAGTAAGTACTTCATGTCCGTTGTTTTAATGTTTCTAAGTCTCCCGCGACACATTAATTATTCCTAATGCTACCACATTATCTTATCAACCAAAAAAAACTAAAGAAGAAACGAGTTGGTTAACCTATGCGGCCTCGATGGCGAAGTGGTTAGTGTAACCGACTGCCTCGCCTAAGGTCGCGGGTTCGATTCCCGCACAAGTCAAACATTTGTGTGCATGAACATGGATGTTCGTCTTGGTCTGGGTGTTTCTATGTATAATATGTATGTATTAACAAAAGAAAAGAAAGAAAAGTATACATATATATTGTATGTTTATCCATTGTCTAGTATCCATAGTACAAGCTCTGCTTAGTTTGGGCTAGATGGTGTTGTGTGTATGTGATAGAATATTATTATTAGGTATATTATGGATAGCAAATTCCGACAAATATTCTAAGAAAGTATGTCAAAATTTAACTGTCCGTAGGTAAAACGACTCGTTTTTAGATAAAGGAACCAGACGTAAGAGTATGCAACAAAACTAAATATTTCAAAACATATTAAAAGTCAAGACATTTTCGTAAAAATAAACAAACATATATGAGAGACAGAGAGAGGATTACAAATATGTTTTAAGTACGTAAAGTTATTCAGGAACATAACTTTAGAAAAGTTAACATAGGTACCGTGTTGAATACTAAGTTTTTTTTAATAGACGTTTGTAATAATTCCTGTGTCCCACGGGACTTTACAAACATTCAAACAACGGACACAAAGAACATCCAGACTCGAAACGACCATTCGTGGATCACACAAATTTTTGTCCCGTGCGAGGATCGAACCCACAACACTCGACGCAGTACTACTAGCCAGACGCCCACTTAAACTGCTACGCCATCCGAGCAGGCGTAAATAAAAACAGCATTGAAACAAATGTCCAATAACCATTACTATAAATTTATTAGAAATAATATTATTATATAATATTTTACTAACTGTAACTCGACTTGTATATTCATATCACTAAAAAAAAGCTAATGACAGTCCCAAATATCGATTCTCATGACGTCAGCACTTTGTCAATCCCTATCGTAAACAAATATTTTCAAAATTGACACAATATCGCCCCGTATTATTTATTTTACAGCGAAATATTGTAATACCTCTAAAACAAATAATTTAATCTACTATTGAATCGATATCTTACTCAATTTTTAAACAAAAATCGCAACAAAATAAATAGAAATAGCTATGAATGAATGTATTATTATACATTGTTGTGCATGTAAGATGTTATAGTTAAGTGGCTCATACATGTTTGCAATAAGTTGTAGCGTGCAAATTCTATTACGAATGTTATAATTATTATTTATATTAAATTAAGTTTTAAATTTTTATATAATCAAATGAGAGTCAATCAATATCAATAAAAGAATATAAAACATAAAACAAAATTAGGGCAAACTAATAGGTAGGTAATTAAAATGTTCATAAATATCTCGTCGAATTACATTCCCGTATTGAACAGGACATCATATTAACAAATATATATTTTTTTATTATAGTTGCAATATTACAGTGCCTACAAATGTGAAAAATGTATCTCTTATCAGATTGAAACGCAATGGCCCTTGTATAGCATCTTGTTCGCTAAACGTATAACATACGGATAGTTAGTTCTCTATCTCTTTTTTACTCCAGTGATGTATCCCTTATCGGGACCTTTCGCTCTAACATTTTGTTTGGTCTTTGGAGCGTAGGGAGAATATTCTAGAATGAAATACTTCGATCAACAATAGCAACTAGATATCGGCTCACGTACAAAATCAAAGCTAAATGCTGTCCGCGTGACAATACGTATACAGCTACATTTGTTTACTAACAAACGGAGAGAAAAGTTTTAAAACAGTTTTATGTTCAACCTAATTACAACCTTGGCACCTAATAATAAGTCACAAACCTTCAAAATGTTATCGAATACTTACGATCATTCGTCACATAAAACGAGCAAAGCAATAAATTACTCCTGACTTTTACAAATGAAAAGACATAAGTTTAACAACATTTAGTGTGAAATCAACCTTAAGTGCCAACAAATAAAGTACTTTTCCCGTTATTGCCTTGAGAGCTACATCGTTTTGTTTCGTTTATTTTTGCTTCTTCGAATTTTGCTACAAGAGGTAGGGAGTCGCGTTGAACACTAAAATAATTTATAATATGAACGTCAAGGTTTAGTTGTTTACTTTTTATGTTTTGGACGACTATTTTTGTTAGTATCTACATATTACTTATTATTTTATTAGCGTTACGTTTTTGTGTAATATGTATGTTTATTTACTTTATCAATGCTTTTATGTGTCGTACGCAAAAATGTAAGTACGCTTTTTTTTAATGTATGTATATTTTCAATTATCTGCAAAGGCGCGAATTTACGTTACTCAAATTAACAAATCTCAAAAAAAATTATCACGTAGCGAAATTGTTAGAAATATTAAGTCCAGTTACTTTACTGAAATTATTTTACGTAAATTAAAATGAAATTCTAAAATATATTTGTGTAATAATTATATTTAACAAAGCAACAATTATAATTTACAACTTAACTAATATTAACAAACCTAACCACTTATAAATAAAACATGAAAGTAACAAAATATGGGTCTATAAATTTAATATAAAGAAAGGAAATGGCTGGTTCAGGCAGCGTCGTAAAATTCCTCAGAATCGCTGTCGACCGGGAAAGTGCCCAGGAGACTGGCAGCATTGCCACGTTGAATGGCAATGCTGATTCTTTGAGAAATTCTTTTGCTCACCTTAATGACATTATCCGTCGTGCTCTTATCACCGCCGGCGTACCAGCAGTATTAGAACCCATAGGCTTGGTACGTGACGATGGGAAGAGACCCGATGGTATGTCTTTGTTACCTTGGAAAATGGGTAGGCCTTTGGTGTGGGACGCCACATGCGTCGACACCCTTGCGCCATCACATCTTCCGAACACGGTGAGCTGCGCCAGTGCTGCTGCTGTAGCGGCGGAAAACCTCAAACGGCGCAAATACAGTAATTTAATTGGTAATTACGTTTTTGAGCCGTTTGGGGTGGAGACGCTAGGTTCATGGGGTCCGAGCGCTCGTGCGCTTTTTAGAGATATATCTAAGCGGCTAATCGACGCTTCGCGTGACCAGAAGGCTGGACTTTTCTTGGTTCAAAGAATCAGCATTGCCATTCAACGTGGCAATGCTGCCAGTCTCCTGGGCACTTTCCCGGTCGACAGCGATTCTGAGGAATTTTACGACGCTGCCTGAACCAGCCATTTCCTTTCTTTATATTAAAATATATTTAATACATATTTTCAATTAAATAATAATTTATCATCTCACACAATAAATTGAAACACCTAATGCTAAAATAAGTGACTCATTTGCACTTCAATATCAGATACTGAGAGTTTAGTATTGGGTGCTGCTAATTGCGGGACCTTCGACGGGGGTTGAATCTGTGTTTTTGAAAAGACTCTTCAATAATAGTTATATATAAATTCCAACAACACTATGATTTATCGTGTCACAAATACATTTAAGCAGAAAAGAAAAATAGATATAAAATTACATTTCGATTGTGAATTATTAATGAATGTACCTGTAATTTAGGAACTGCTGTTTTAACCAATCGACGTCGGTTAGTATTTCCGGATACATCCGATTTATCAAAGTGATCCGAACATATAACTGAATTCTTAGCTGGCTTATAAAAGTCATCGCTTCTTTCTCTGGCAACAATCGAGATCCATTCTGCACACGTAAATGGATTGCCAGGAAATCTAAAATAAAAAAAGAAAGCTAAGTATCTAATGAGAATCCAACAAAGAGACACAAAAGTAGCATTAACCAATTTTAACACACCTATATTGAAGTTCGGGTAACAAATAAAAAAAAATATTACTATGCTAATCTACTCTATGCATCTACTGTAATGTTAAAAAAAAGTTTATGCGTGTGTTGGCGAGCCTTGGCCAAACATTTGTAGCGGTGGTTTACTCTCAAAACCCGCGCGCACTTAATGTAAACAATAAACAAACCCCGGTAATCGGACACCCGTCGCGCGGTCGGCACTTAAAGCGCCACTTGACACGCCCTATCGATGTTTATGTTTTTGAGCTCTGAGTTATGATAACATCGCTCGTGTTTCTTAGAAATACACATTGTAAGCTACGACAAGTATTATGATGAATCATCGCATTGAAGTGTATACTTTAGTTTATACGCCTGGATAAACAAAGCAGAACTGTACAAATTGTTCGTTATTGAAAATATTTGTTTCTAAAGAAATATAAATGCTATAAGAAGAGTTTTTACTTTTTCTATTTTCTAGATAAATACTCTTTATAGTAACACGAAGTATTTATATATGGCTGTGAGAAAAAATTAAGATATTGACATTTGAAAGTGGCACTAACGTGCGTGACGAGTACATTTAGAGCGCGGCAAAAGTAAATATTGAAATTTTTGTTAAAAAATATTCGTCGTAACTTTGTGCGTTGTATTCAGATATTTCTATAGAAACACTAATAAATAACACTATTATAGTGATTGAAACCTGAAATACGATATAATACTGTACTAAAAAACAACAAATATAAAAAAGCGCGGGAAAACTGATAAATGATAATAGGTTACTTTGGGCTTCAGTTTGACAAACAAAATTATCATAAGTCAGTATTGTTTTTATTGTGTCTAAGAATAGAAATATGCTCTTTATAGTTAAACATTTTTTTTTATATATGTCTGTGAGAAAAAATTAAGATATTGACATTTGAAAGTAGCACTGACATGCGTGACGAGTACATTTAGAGCGCGGCAAAAGTAAATTTTGTTTTTTTTTTTACAAAATATTAGTCGTAACCTTGTGCGTTGTTTTCAGATATTTTTATAGAAACACTAATAAATAACACTATTATAGTGATTGAAACCTGAAATACGATATAATACTGTACTAAAAAACAACAAATATAAAAAAGCGCGGGAAAACTGATAAATGATAATAGGTTACTTTGGGCTTCAGTTTGTTATACAAAAATAACGTAAGTCAGTATTGTTTTTATTGTCTCTAAAAATAGAAAGAATAAGCTTTTCAATAATGTATTACACTTATATACTTGCCCTACAAAAAACTACAGAAAACAGCGGAACAAATAAAATTGACGAACGAACGTTTGGCGCGAAGTCACGTGACACAACAAAAACAATATTATCTAAATACTATTCAGTTGGTAAGTGGTTAATTCGAAAAGCTCAGTTCATCCCGAATACATTGATATATAACACAAGACTTTAAATACAGACACTTCAATACAATAAAAGAAAACATTAGAGCGCGCGATCGTCTATTTTTTGCTGACCCCATATAGCGTCAGCGGGGTTTGACGGGTACAAACTTGCCGACCCTATATGGGGCGTCCGGGGTTTGAGAGGTTTAATTATTCTTCATGTACTTACCGAAAATAAGATACTCCGGCCGTTAAATTGCTTTTTCGGGCATTATTTTTGCAACTTTTGAATACACACTGCGGCATTGTGAGACGCGTTTACATTGGCTGTATAAGAGCTCACGTCTTAAGTGCGCTGTTATTTATCGACACGTAATTTTTGCGCCGATCTGATATCTAGTTACTTTGCTATTTTTGATCGAAGACTAAATACGAGCGGAGTCGGCTCGGGCGTAGCCGTGATCTCCATTCTGTTAAGTTCGGTTTTCGCAGGTTAGAACTAGGTTTGCCACCAGTCCTTCATAATAAAATATTGTACGTTATTTCGGGTAAATGTACTTTATACTGTATTAAGAAAATAAAGTACTTGAAAATAATTTAACTATGTCGACTTTAACAGGTTTTATTTAATTGTTTACTTAAAGAAACGCTATAGAGATTTCCTCAATTGAATAAAAACAATTGTTTATCCATCTTAAAGACATAATATATGTATTGTAAAGATGCGGTTAAAACGTTTCTTGATAATAAATATTTGTTAGATGTTACTAGCATCAACAAAAATATGGTAACAAAAAAGCAGGTTAAATAAATAATACTTTATTTTCAGATCTTGTACTTTATCTTTTACCTTAGATAGTAAATATATTGTATTCGTTCAAAATAAAGGTTGTAAACCCTAGTTAGAACTGTAACCGTCTTACTTATAAACCCATTTTAAATATTTGACAGATAGTTATCTACTATATAGCGACTGTTCATGAGAAATCTTACTTATAAACGTTAATTAGCGCTAAGAGTAAGTTTATCAATAACTAAACAGCACTGACGTAAAAAAGAATGGACCTCGGGTCTCATACAAAATGAACGAAGAAAAGTGTCCTGAGTTAACCTATATACACATATGTACAAGTATAGATTTATAATAAAATAAAACATTTTAAATTAAATCGTGTGTCATTACATTACTGCTGATTTTTGCTTGCAACAATTTATCACCTTACGCAGCTTCGACTAGATGGCGCACTATATCACCTTACGTAGCTTCGAGCGGCGCTCACAACAGAGTGACGGAATGAATGGAGTAGCTTTTATTTTCATTTTTTTGTTTATACATGGAGTAAAGATATTAGTATGACACTGATATTTTATATATGGTATAGACATAACAACTTTCCCTAAGAAACATGGATCGAAAAACGAAAAAGAAAATAAATTCCCATAGTAAGTCTATAGATCGCGATACATATTTTGTATGGGATGTCCATTATTTTTCTTTTTCATCCCATGTCTTGCGGGAAAGTTGTTCAGATTCATGGGTATACACATACAACGTGACTTTTTATTCACCCCAAAAAAAAATTATGTTTGTTCAGACCATCAAACTGAACAACTTTCACTATGGGACAAACTCTGAAATCGCGAAACAAAAAATATCTGTTTCATACATTTCGGTCGAGTAGGCATTAAACAGCTGTTTTTTTTCGCGATTTCATAGTGAAAATTGTCCAGTTTGATGGTCTGAACACAACCATATAATTTTTTTATGGTGAACAAAAAATCACCTTAGATAGAGTTTGTAGGTAGTGTTCAGTGGTTTAGGCGTGAGAAGGTATCAAACAGATTGAGTAACTTTCGCATTTATTATGGATTTTATTTTAAGAGTGTTATGAAGTGGACTTTCAAATATAAACCTATTATAATTTACCATTTATTATTTATTAAGTATACAGCTCAGATGCGATAGTATTTTGAAAACTGAAAAGACTTGATCGGTCAACCTAACTAAACACTCTCCCAAACGTCATTCATTCCCATACATTATAATTTTATTTTAATTGGACAGTTTGTATGGAGATATAGCTTCTTTTCATTCAATAAAAATGTCTCTTTGAGAAAGTTGTTCAGTTACGTCGACTGGTTATGGCCTTTCAGTTTTCGGAAAGCAACTTAGCTAAGCAAAGCAAAGCAGCTTACAACCCTATATTTGAACATTCGTATTTTTCAATTCCTTGGAACAAGTTTAACTTATTATACAGTTGACGTTTGGATTTGCTTTTTTTGTCAGACGTTTCCTTTTTGCCGATATAATGCAGTCTCACATCAATATATTTTTCAGTTACGACTTTCAACAAACTTATTCTATGATTAAACATAGCTGGTTGTTCTAATGAATGAAGGTGGATTTCTTGGCAAATATTATTTCGTATGAAAGTTTTCATTAATAATTTAAATAATTTCTGCCTTAACCATTGCACATTTCATACGTGAAAATCGACGTATGTTTTCTTCTGTTTTTTTGCAAATCTTGAAAACATCTTCCGCCGCATAAAAAAGTCCACCCATTGTTTTTATATCGACCAATTTGTGAAACCACGAGTGGTTTGTCGCCAGTAACGCTTTTTTACAATCGGAACACATTATTCTTTTTTGTAGGTGTCTCACAACGAATCCGGAAATATATCCCACAATTTGATTAATATAATTGCTTGCCGTGTCTGACTCTTCTATAGCTGATGACAACTGATCACAGGTCCCTTAAAGCTGCTTTTCTTCCATCCCGTCTCTGTTGTTTTCGTTGGATGTGATTTCTTGTTCAAGGTCATATCTATAGCCGATTGAAGAATTATTTATGTTTGCGACTGTATTACCGCAGGTTAAAATGGGGATAGTTTCGAGAGGTATAGCGTTGCCGGAAAATTTAGAGCCTAACTCAAGGTGCATTAAGAGCTTTTTGTACGCTGACTTGAATTGCCGCGAGTTTGGATTGTTATTAAAACCTCCCTGACTTCGGATACTCCCGAAAAATAGCTCCACGTGGTCTTGGCAAAACTTGTATGTCATCAAGAAGGAAAGTTTGTTGCTTAGCACCAATGTTGTATACAAATATTGAACAGTTTGTATGCATACTAATAATCCAATAACACCTGTACTAGATTGACATTTTGTCAACGGTAGTTTTTCATTTTGAAATATAACTCTAGTTTCATCTTTTTTTTACGGTTCTTTTCCTTTGAATGTTGACACTCAACCATGACAAATATTCTTTAGCTTGCTCCAAACGTGTAATGATTTTTTCGGCGTTTTTGGGATGGAACGGTTTCTTGAATCCATAGTTATTGAAATTCCGCGAATTCAAAATGTCAAATACATCATTTACCTCTATGAACCCAGTAGTAGCAATCCATAAATTCTGGTAATTGAAGTTCAGTGTCACAGAATTCAATGGATTTCGCCACAATTTTACTAAAAAGTGGCCAGCTTCACCTTCATGATTTGAATAGAGAGAAGAATCATAGCACATATTATTTCTTTGTCAGTGTTATTAGATTTTTCTTTTAATCTATCCAGTGTTTCAGCCGTAAAGCCTGGTTCAGCTTCTACACTTCTATACCAATCGTATAAAGTGCTTGGATGAGGTAAACATCAGTTAAACATTCTTCTTAGATACTTATAAGCGGCTGGTGAGTAAAAATGTAAAGTAATTGCAAACTTTCTTGCTCCAGGAGGATATTTAGCAAAAGGTCTTTTCTTGTTTCTAACGTTTTTTAGATAAATAGCATTGAAAGTATCAGTTACCTCTAAATACTGGGATAAATATTGTAGCAACGACTCATCAACACCTTTATGTTTTCCTAATAAGGTTAAAGCATTCTTTAAAGTAATATTTCTTTTATTAAGCCATTTGTTCACCTTTTGTAAATTATTTATTTTTCTATTCTTTGTTAGTATTTGCTTTTTACATGACCAGAGATCTTTTTTTTTATTTAACTTTTCTTGGGGTGTTCAATATTGATCCAATGCTTAATGAAGAAGTGGGAGATTTCAGTCGTTACGTCTTGTTTATGAGAAAATAAATATTTTGAAAGTTTTTCTGATTGTTGTATTACATCTAGGGAGATCTGAAAATAAAAGACATTATTAATTCATATTATAAACTTGTAGTTGTGAAATAGCTTAAGCTTTAAATATTAAGTAGTTAACTTACCATAATATCATCATGTGCTGAAACACTTGTTATTGCAATTTCACTAGTTTCAAGTATGTCAGTATTCGTTTCAATCAAACAATAAAAAAGAGTATAAAAAAATAAGTAAGTTATAAATTAGAATTGTAAGTAATAAGTATTAAAATCTTTTCTGTCATCTTACCGTATCATTTGTATTTAAAACACTTGGATCTGGAATTTCTTGAAAGTCGTTGTTTTCTGATAAACTTACGACATTTTTTAAATACAAAGAAACATAAACATAAATATGAGTTTTTTAAATCAATAGAAAATACAGTAGGTTATGTTATGGTCACCTGCTGGCTCTATCATCAGACCTTGGACATCACCTAGGGCTATAGTACTTGTCAAGACAAATCCAACGAGCCCAAACACGATGGGGTTATGTTGTGGAGTCAAAGAGTTGCTATGGCCTCCTCCTGGCTCCATCATCAGACCTTGGACGTCACCTAGGGCTATAGTACTTGTCGAGACAAATCCAACGAGCCCAAACACGATGGGGTTATGCTGTGTAGTCAAAGAGTTGCTATGGCCACCTCCTGGCTCCATCATCAGAACAACACTGTGGTACTACATCATCACAGTCACCGAAGTTACATAAGTATGCAAAATATCAGCTCAATCGGTGGGGTGGAACTGATTTAAAATTCAGTCGCAAGATTTGATGTGAACGAACGAACTAACAAGTAAAGTTAAATAAAAGCTTATTACAACGCTACTTACTAGCAATGTTGGCACAGCTGTTTTTTTTAGTCTTTTTAAGCCTTTGCTAGTTATGTATATATCCGATTTTGTAAAATGATCCGAGCAAACACGGTGGGAATCTTTCGGATCAAAATGTTCCTCTCGACGCGATTGGGCTATAATGTTTTTCCATAATGAGCAACGTATAGGATCTCGAGGAAAACTGAAATAAACATAATATACCATAAATATAAGAATTAAAAAAAATAACTAAAAATCGCATATTTATTTATAAAATTACTTTTATCCCACTCTACTCTATACAATCTTTTTGTTCCAAATCAGTCAATTGCTCATGGAAATCCCACCAAATTAATTAACGTACCGTTGGTCTCTTTTTATCTATGGCGCGCAACGTGTGAGACAAGGGCAGATATATATTATTTGTGCATTTTGATTAGATTCGTGATGTGTTTTTAGAATTAATTCTCATTTAAATAAAATACTGTGTTTCTAAGCAAATTAATACTTTAAAATGATAAAACAATAGTTTACTTACTGAAAATATGACACACCATCGTCTTTTCTCACTTTAGTGGAGTAGTTTTTGCACGTTTTTATTATGCAGTACGCCATTTTGGACGCGTAGTCAGTTGGGCGACTGAATGAAGACTGGCGCGAAATTAATACTCTTTTTTGCGTTTTAATACTCTTTTGGTTCGGACACTTATGAGCGCGGATCCGAAGTCGATTCTTTTTTACGTCAGTGCTAAACAGTAAAGAAATCTTAACAGCGCCGGCCTTTGTTTAAACATAGCTAAGAGACAATATAGCAGATTTTCCGATCAGCTGGGACAGATTTGACATTAACGTCAATCGTTCGAAAATATTAATTTCATAAAAATGAAATAGGTTGTATATTGTAGTATTGTCTTCTGTTTACGCGAATGTTATTCATTGAAATTAAACTACTATATACGGATTTTATCGCGGTGTTTATTTAGCACTGTATTACAAAATTTTGAAAATTAGTAAAATAAAATCAGTAGTAGTGTAATATTTTCAAAATTTTGTAATACAGTGCTAAATAAACAACGCGATAAAATCCGTATATAGTAGTTTAATTTCAATGGTATATCGTAGATTAAAACTTTTTCAATAAAAATGTTTCAGCGCAGTTTTCTTCGTACTGCGTGATTTTCGTAAGTAACATCTATAAAGTGTGGTTGAATTCGCTTTACGATTTTTGCTATGCAGAATTTCGTATCATAAATTATAAAAGAAAATATGCGTTATATCGTTGAAATGTTAAGTAGTAATTTGCTAATTTACTGCCATCATGAGCTTCCATTTGTGATTTGTAACGCTGCAAATAATTACAATGATTTGATATTAACTACGTTATAATATTAAAACTCACATATCATTAAATAGGTATAACAAAAACATTGCAAACATATAATCGAACATAAACAATCAGAAACTGAAGAACACTGGTATTTTGTTTAATGTTGTTAATGAATGAACTTTTAAAGTAAGTATAGTATTGTTGTTATTATTCATTAATATGCAGCAATTCGTTATGATTATATATATTTAAAATATAGTAGTAAAGTATAGTATTTGTTTATTTTAAATTGTAAAAAATAATTTACATATATTTATTACCGTCTCTATCATACAAACAAGACGACAAATTTATTTTCTTATAGTTAGCTGATTATTATATTTAAATGATAATATTATACTCTTTCAATAATCAAACTCTTTAAATTAAGAAAAAATCTAGAAAAAAAAATTCAGGACGTCCCTGTCTGTCAAAGACAATGTGAAGTCGTCACGCCGCAGATACCTAGAAAATGGTTTATTATAGATGATGATTGATGCATCACTTCAATTGCATTATTTAGTAAATTAGTTTGGTCAAACTATATGCAGACTGTCAAATGTTGCCAGAATAAAATTGTGTTTCGTGTCTTTGCAAGCTATCACCCCGTTAAAATTGGATTATAAATAAATAAATGATCTCATTGATTAAAGGTTATTATGTTAAGGCTATCCTTATCTAAGAGGCTCTCATGCTTCTTAGATAAGAGATAGCTAAGGAATGTTAAGCGGTATTTTTATATGTAAGGCTGTAAGTGACGATCGCTGTAATAAGCATCCCCGTTGAGCGTCGAGCATAAGCATTTATGTTCATATCATTAATGTTTCGATATCATTGATTTATAATATTACTAGCGGTCGCCAAGTAGTCGAAATTCGACCATAATTGATTTGAATTTTAAGTTTGATCGTTATTAAGGTTTTATTGTCTATAACTTTAACCTTATAATCACATTTCATTTAGTCACCTACTCTATATACGTAACCATAGTTACGAAGAATTCTACGACATCAGCCGAATAATGCCGAAATACTACGAACGCGATTCGACTGCTTGTGTCAAATGCATGGTTGTGTGCGTGTAGTGTTTTTTCATTAATTTAAATGTATTTCTAATGCATATTTTATAAAAATATTAAGATTCGCCACTTCTTCTCCATATAAACTTTAACTGTGCCAAATCTCATGCTCCTCCGTCCGCTCAATTTTCGTAAAAATGGCCATTTACAAAGTTTTTGCTTCACGTATTAATATAGTATAGATTTACTACTCGCTGATCCGACAGTCGTTGTCCTGTCAACCTATACCAAAATATAATTTCACGTAATAATTAAATTCAATATCAAAACATCAAAATTTTCGTTCATCAAACCTTGCCCTGACACATACAAGCACAATAAAAAAAAAACAGCCATAGCGGTCGAGCCACTCTTGAGTGATGCGCTGCGCCGTCTTACATGTGGAACTTAATTTTTATTTATAAATAGTCCGTGTCATACAATTTAATAAAAAGGTAAACAAACCTAATTTATTTATGTGTTACGTTTACGCGAATGTTATACATTTAAATTAAACTGCTTTAAACGTATCTTATCTTGTTGTATACCTAATTTGTTAAATTTGTCACATAAGTACCTTATTAAAGAAGAGTACAAAATGGTTTTTTACTGTTAAAAGATTGCAGAGATTACACATTATAAGAGAAAAACTATAAGACCCGCCGAGCGCCGAGCGCCGAGCGTTAGACGCGTACGTTGTTGAGGTATTTCGCTCGAGGTGTGTATGTCACAACAGCGAGTGCGCCTAGCGCGACCGACCGGCACCGGCCGGATGCAAAAGATCGTAACTCATCTACATATACTAATACTAGCTGACTCGCGCAACTTCGTCTGCTTCACATAAGAGAATTTTTCCCGTTCCTGCAACATTTTTCATTGCTACTCCGTTCCTATTGGTCGTAGCGTGATATTATATAGCCTATAGGCTTCCCCGATAAATGGGCTATCTAACATTTAAATTAATTTTTTAATTCGACTCAATAGTTCCTGAGATTAGCGCGTTCAAGCAAACAAAGAAACAAACTCGCCAGCTTTATAATATTAGTATAGTTTATAAAGCTGAAGCGTTTGTTTGTTTGGTTGAAAGCGCTAATCTCAGGAACTATCGCCGGTGCGAACTGGAAGAATTGTGTTGAATAGCCCATTTATCGAGAAAGGCTATATAAAATCACGCTACGACCAATAGGAGCGGAGCATCAATGTAAAATGTTGCAACAACGGGAAGAATTCTCTTATGTGAAGCAGACGAAGTTTCGCGGGTCAGCTAGTATTTTAGAATATTAAATAACACAGTAATAGATCATTTTGTAATGTAATGAGGTACTAGTATAATGTATTTTGTATCCTAACTAGGTAATCTATACAAGCAAAAGCTAGTAATATAAAAGCGAAATTGTTTGTTTGTGTCTTACACTTTCACGCATTAACTACTTGACCGATCATCATGAAATTGTGCATACTCTTGTCAGGCGTACAGAATAGGACAAAGAGTACCTTACATCCAAAAGTACTGTTGTTAACTTAACCTAACCTACATTTACACGAGCGAAGACGCGGGTAAAGTGGAGTTTAAAAATCCTTATAAATATTTGCTTTCGTATTTCTACCCTAGATGTGCCCGCGGTTGCACCCGCGTTTATGATTACTGCTCCGCCCACGTGGGTCGTAGCATGATGTTATGTAGCCTATAACCTTCGTCGGTAAATAGGCTATCCAACACTAAAATAATTTTTGAAATCGAACCAGTAGTTCCTGAGATTAGCGCGTTCAACCAAACAAACTCTTCAGCATTGTAATATTAGTATAGATGTTCGCGACAACGTTAACATTAGTTTAAGAATCGTATTATGATCATAAATTCAATACATGTTATTTAAGTATACCGTATCAATAAAGTTTATAGTTCTAAAATAGTGCCGAATTAGGTCACATATAGACCTAAATCGTACAGTTAAATAGTGTAAATAACATAATAATACATTTTCTATAGTTTATAAGAATATAATGTTAAACGTAAACATTATTAATAAAAATGTGCATTTTTCCCTGAAGTTAGGAATGTTAGGGTACCTAAGTCCTAAGGTTTTAATAAAAGGTTTCACCTGTGTATTTTATTTTGTCCGCAATGAAAGGCGCTACAAAATGCTGAAGGAATTATATTCCTATATAGTATAGTCATAAAGTTATTAAACTTTATCCTTATATAACGTAATCGCAAATTATATATTTAACACATAACATAGAATACCTATACCTAGACCTAACTTCCGACAGATAAAATATGTATTACTAGCTAGGTCTTTTCGTGCCCTACGCGGCACTGGTTATACCATCACGCTAGCTAGTATAGTTCCACAGTTATAAGCAGAAATGTGATAATTTTATAGTGAAAAATAAACTTGTTTAACAGGGATTTCTGGCCGGCTCTCGTTACGGTAAAGTACCGAGGTACCTAAGCGACACAGTATCGGTCGTCTATAGGTGCTCAAGAAACCTCATCTTCAAGCCTCAAGAACCAAACGGAGCCAGCCAGAAACCTTAAGAAACGAACAGTCAAGATGTATATTATTTCGAAGCCCTGAACCCCACACCGTATGACACGTCTTCAGAGCCTCCGCACCGTAACCAGTAACCGCTACAGTACAGTCCACACATCGTGTATAGGACGACAGCGACTTGTCGGTTGATCTTGTAACCATCGCTATAATAACCTCAACCTCGAGTTCGCCCGTCCGGTACAATAGATGAACCATGTCTTCGGATTTAAACGATAGATGTAATGTGAAGTAATTTTGTTTCGTTTCAGTATATAGGTGTGTGTATATATATGTATACTTGTATGTAGGTATTAGTAATAAATACACGCAAGTATATTAAGATTGCGCCGAGCCACGGTAATACTATCTAACAGTTTTGTAACTCGGCCGTATCTTTGAAATAAATGCCTACAGCCGCGCGGTACGTAAACATGCGATAGAGCTGCCCACCTACAGCATTTTAATTAAATTTGCCTACTTTGAGTTTCTATTTTTGTGATTGTAAATTTTTTTATTTTATTTAAACTAATAAAATACTTTGTGAATGGAATAGGAATATTTTATGTCTGCATTAGAGGAGTTCAACTTTCAATTTTATTTTCCTTGGAGTGTTGCTAGAAAGACTCTTTGAGGTTTGAGCAAAGATTTCGTTCGTTGCATTTTCAGTCTGTGTACAATTTTAATTTCTTACCAACGGAGCAGTTTGAGTTTGTTTGTCTTCTTTTAGAGAGACTCCTCGAACAGTACTAGCTAAGTTTGGCAGCATCAACAATGGTAGAGCATTCTTTTTTAAAAGTTTTCTTTTTGACGATTGTAGTACATCCTCCACATTAAAATGTTTTTCACAAACACGGTAGGAAGTAAATTTAGGCTTGTTTTCCAAATCATCTCGACGCATCAGTTGCAACCATTGAAAACGTCTGAAAAAGAAATCCTTTTATAGGGAGAAATAATTTGCTGTCGCCGGAGGTTACAAAACTCCAATCCTTACAAACTTCAACACCTACCTACTCAAACAAAATGCAAGAAACAGCTGACTAGTAAGTTTAATAAGTTTTTATCTCAGCTTATTAACGTTTCTATTAAACACATACAACTCGCAACAACTCAAAACAACAATTCTTTGGTCACCCATGCGAAGCCGAATAGCTGGCTGCCAATGTTTTAAAACTACAACCCTCTTACCGCGTTTTAAATAGTTTTATTAATCATTTAAAATATATTTTTTTAAAGTGAACATACAACTAAATATTCTGTGAATATTTCAAGAGCCTAGCTGTTGTTATTAATACCGAAAATAAAACGGCAGCCATTATATATTTATTGTATTAATTTTTTAGTAGTATTCGTTGTTACAGCGGCAACAGAAATATTTAATTGTCGGCCTGGATGGCGTAGTGGTTAGTGTAACCGACTGCCACGCCTGAGGTCGCGGGTTCAATTCCCGCACAAGTCAAACATTTGTGTGCATGAACATGGATGTTTGCCTTGGTCTGGGTGTTTCTATGTATAATATGTATGTATTTACAAAAAAAAAGTATATATGTATGTTTATCCATTGTCTAGTACCCATAGTACAAGCTCTGCTTAGTTTGGGCTAGATGGTGTTGTGTGTATGTGATAGAATATTATTATTATTATTATATTATTATAGAGATAATTTCAACTATCTAGCTATCGTGGTTCATGAGATACAGCCTGGTGACAGATAGAAGGTCAAATATATTTTTTCTAGTTTTATTCATACACACAGTCCAATAAACAACTATTAGTCATAATAAAATACTACGTACGCGACGAGCGGCCAGAGATCACGCACACACGCTCCGAGGTTTTAATACAAGCGTACCTACCGTATCATGATTCATGAACCGCCTATAACTACCTAGTTCACTCGTGTCAATCACTTTTATTTACTTGTTCACTTTATTTATTAGTCCAGGCATTTCTTTTTCGGGAGGGAAAAAATCCTTTAAAATACTTAAATTACGTACCTACCTACTAGTAAGTATAATCATTTTATAGTCTTACCTTTCGGAGTTACCAGGTAATTTAAAAAAAGTTATCTCTGGGTGCGTTATTGAGGAATTCATGCAACCAAAAACAGCACAATATACTCTACTTGTCATATTAAATAGGCTATACTTATACTTATTTTTGTTAAAATAATCGCGCGGTTACTGTTTAAAAAACAAACACCGTCCGGTCGTAACTACGGCGCATTCGCGACTGGTTGCGTGTCGAGCGCATACCAACGCCGAGGCGCGTAGGTATGACTCGAGTTCCGACCGTTTGTATGAAGATAGGTTACTGTATATATATGTACTGTGTCTGAGGTGCTATAGTCTGCGCAGTGCCCCCTCCCTCCCTCCCTCACGCATCCCGTACACCTGTTTTTGTCACACTCATGGTGTTAAAACTTAGAAGAAAACAGTTGAATTATAACGTAATCAAATTACATAGGTTACCATGATGGCTTTCTATAAGATAACTAAGTGATATTCAATTTAGTTGTATTATACTCATCAAAGTTGCATGTGACAACCGCTAGATGACAGGGAAACCAGTTTCTGAAAATTTAGCTTTATTACCAATTTTTTAATTATCGTAACAATTTTTAGCGTTTAATACATAAAACTATTATCAAACAATAATTTTGTTTTTAAAAAGGAAGTTCTAAAGTTATCGCATAACATATTTGATTAATGTTATTTATTTTCGAAATGTCACATAGATAAAGCTGTTGTCAAATTTGACATTTTATCATTCCGTTAATCTCTCTTGTTATTAGACTCAAGACCATGTCTTTTTTACAATTCCATACTTGTCCTGATCTTGGTTTTCATTTTTAAGTGAATGTACAGGCTAGCGAATTTTATAGTTAAGTATACACATTCTTAACTATAAACTTCGCTAGTCTGAAAATTCACATAATTAATCACTACATCATTAAAATAGATATATTATATACCCACGCATATGCATGTATTTGAAAGAGTTGCTTGAACCGAACGCCAGTTAGCGCTAGTATCGCCAATGCATTGAGTCCTGGGCATCGCAGCGCCGTGATTTGATCGCGGCAGTCGGATCGGTTGCCCTCTCGCTCCCGGCCGTAGTTCAGTCTATGGTCCGGAGTGAGAGGTCGTGGAACGCCGTCGCCTCCTTCTGTGAGGAAGTAATTTCCATCAAGGAGGCGGCGGAGCGGGAGAGGGAGCGTTTAAACCCTCTCCCCAACCGCAGAGCCGGGCGCCGGAGGGCGCGAGACGACCTCCAGCCACCCTGAGGTTTGACCTGGGGGTGGCGGGCTTTGTGGGCCTGCCCGCCATCCGTTCAGCACCAGGTCCGAGAGGCGGCGTGCGTGTTCCCACGCGCGCCTCTGTGTCGAGTCCGTCTCCCCTCTAGGGGAGACAGTAGGGTTTTATGCGACGTAGTGCCTATTTTGGGTAGGTCTTTCGTGTAGTGGCCTGCCGTTTCATACGGCGGGCCGTAACCGCGGCGGGGTCGCGACCGCATGCGAAAGCGATTCGCGCGGCCCCGTCGATAGTGGTTTTGTCGAGGAACACCGTGGTAGGTTTAGTCGGTATTCCGGGAGGTACTTTACTATTATTTCCATCTTTCTATCTTTCTTTTACCCCGGCGAGTCCGACATAATCCCTCCGCCCGCCCCCGCGGAGGGATATGCGTCATAGCATTGCCCAACGTAAAAAAAAAAAAAAAAAAAAAATGCGTTGAGTGACGTATCTATCTTCCTATATACAAATGTACTCTGTGGTCACACTACGCGAAACAGAAACATCACAGCGTACGTCTTTACAAAACTACTATCGCCTATACGCACACATGCAAAGAAACAAAGTTTATAGACACACGGAGCACACACTCTCAACTAGGGTTGCCTCCTTTATTTTGAACGAATAAAGTATATTTACTATCTTAATAAAAAATAAATAACATACAAGATTTAAAATAAAGTATTATTTATTTAACCTGCCTATTTGTTAACATATGTTTGTTAATGCTACTGACGTCTAACAAATATTAATATTTAAGGATTATCTTATAATAATACGAAATTATAAAACTGTAATAAGACCTATATTAATGTATAGTGACGAAGCATGGACTAGGTTTGTATAATATTGCATGTTTACATAAGAAGTTGTAAGTAGTGACCTATTCATACGCTGAATTGTAACAAGTTATTTAGGGAAACCTGTTATTGGATATAATATACTCGACTTGTTAAACTGTATCGCTGTTGATTTTCTTAATAAAAATAAATAAATAAATTTATATAGATAGAAGATATGTTGGTTACTTACTGATAGAGGCACAATAGTATAGTCTATGCGTGGCAATGCCCCTAGTTTTAAATATCTTTTTCCTAATTTTTTTATGAAGTTATTTTCAGAAAAATGTTGTGAACAAATGGTGCTGAGTTTTGTAGGTTTCCACTCAATTCTACCATTCACTCAATCCACTTTTTCCTAATATTTGCACCTGATGGAAACCTAAAAAAATAATTTTAAGTATATTCATTGTAAATGACTAAATCCCAAACATTAATAAAGGAAAACCTACATCGAAAGAAAACAAACAACATTATTATCAAACAATCATAGAAAACAATCATAATTTATACATATAATATGTAAAAATAAAAACGCAACCGGGCAACACTATTGATCTGACTCAGTGACAATTCTGTACCTTCAGTCTATATTATCTGTGCTTCAGTGAAAAGTGATACATCTTGACCGTAGACAGAGAAAAGTATAGACAAATTGATAGCATCGGTCCCATTCACACAAGAAAAAGAGGGAGTTACGTGTATTTAGTGTAAAAAAATGAGATAGAATGATAATGTCTTTTGTTTCGCGACGCGTGCCAGTTTTTTCAAAGTCAGCACAGTTCGTGACAGTACTGTGCGAAACAATTTTGACAGTTGAGAGTCGCTTGTTTTCTTGTCAGTGGTTTAATCTAATTAAAAAGTGCACAATTCGGCGATAATTGGCAAAAATACTTATTGTGAACAATTAGTGCATTGTTATTTTATGAAAACATGGTGCGTTGTAGTGTTTTGGGGTGCAAAAGCGACAGTGAAAGGAAAATACCAGACTTGTCCTTTCATTCGTAAGTATGCCACGTTAATGCCAATAATTAACCTTTCAGTATATTAATTGAGTGTGTCTAAAATATCTAGCATCACGTCAAGTATAAAATTATCGATATATAAGCTAAAATATAAAATAAATAATTCATAACCTAAAAATTCAGTGTTGCCGGCTTTTGCACATTTATTCTCCCACCATTGTGGTAGTTACATTTTATTTTGATGTACTATATACAACGTGATATTAAAATAACCGAAACTGAGAAATTAGTTTGTTCAGAATCGAGAGTAGAATTGATTCCACACTTTATTTCCCTTTTTATTTATTTTATTGCTAAAATGTTTGTTTTTACTGCTTAATACCTGTTTACGTGCACGCGGCATGCACACAACATTAATAGTAGTAGGTAATATCAATCAATATGATAGGTTCATTGATTAGCATAACGCATGCCATTTCCTTCATGCGCTTTCACGAATATCTTGGAAATTTCTTTAATTCTTTTTATATTGAAATTCAATTTAATATAAAACAAATTAGGTAGTGGGGGTTTATGGGCTTTTTGGTTATTTCAAAAACACGTTGTATGTGTGGTAAATTAATAAGTATTTAAATGACACGTTTCAGTTTCCCGCTTAACGAAAAAATATGTGAAAAGTGGATAGAAGCAACGGGACGAACAAACTGGACTGCAAAACAGTCATCAAGAATTTGTAGCCGGCATTTTGAACAACATATGTTATTTAAAACAAATAAACTAACTGTTCTTCTTCCAAATGCTGTGCCATCATTGGTAAATAGGAATTAAATTTTCTTATTTTTTATGAATATATTTGATAAAATACTTTTTATTTTTTTGCTTTGCCCAACTATGACACAACAGCCAGATGGGTGAGCATAGGGTAGTGAGTGACACTTTGTATTCTTAATCCGTCATTACAGGGTACGTTACGATCTTTATAATCTATACATATAAAACTCTTCCGTTACTGACTGACAGACAACGCACAGCCGAAACTACTGAACGCAAGAAGCTGAAATTTGGCATGTATGTATGTTCCTTGGAAAGTGTAAGGGAGCACTAAGAGAGGATTTTTGGAAATTTCACCCCTGAGGGGTGAAAGGGGTGAAAATCTTAAATTCTACACTGTTGAAGTTAGTGAACGCGGGCAAAGCCGTGGGCCTAAAGCTAGTATCAATATAAATTGATATGTTGATTGTTTTGTAATATTTTCATTTACCATTTTTTAGGCAATCAAGGGCTTTGTGCCTTCAAGGCCCTCCATGAGTTTGCATGGGGGAGCAAACTTGGAAATTGATAACAATTCTAGCACTCTTTTGCAGGTACGTATAAAGTTATACATCTGTCTTACAAATCAATTTTGTACAAAAAAAATGATACTTTTACGTCTGAACATGATTGTTTTACATAAAAATTAAACTAAACTATAAAAAAATAAATCATGCAGCAGCATATCCAAATACCCATAGCAAAACCACCGATTTATATCATTTTACTTTTACTGTCTGTTGATATAGTGTTTTACTATTTTTAGAAGAGCACATCCTGTATTCCAAGGCCCCCTTTTACCAGTTTATATGAGGAACGTTATATGGAAACCGATGAAAATACTATACAGGTAATATTTAGTTATAGTTATCTAGCTTTAACCTATTTAATATGCTAAATTTAGGAGAATAATATTCATACATATATTGTATTTCAGTTGAATCGTCCTGTTGTTGTGTTGCCATCTACTAGTAATCAAGAACCAGCTAAAATATGTTCTCCAAAGCCCAGTCAACCATTACAAGTAAGTATGGCAATAAATAAAAATATTTGAAAATACTTGTATAGATACTACTCAATAGGAGACCCTGGATTCCTAAGCGAAAGCTGAATGCAACCGGGAATAATGCTAGTATGATTTGGAAAAAAAATATTTCCTATTGAAGTGTTTAAAGGAACTGTTTAAAGTAGCACCTCTGCAGTGGATACCACGGCAGATGTCTTACGCGGTAGGCCTTATGGCGGAGTTGCCCTACTGTGGAGAAAGGCTGCGTTTCCGACGTTTCGCCGCGATAATAATTGAGCTCACTGATCGTTCCATTTTAGTTTTTTTTTTGGTAGCAACCAATTGGGTTTTAAAGATTTGGTAGTAGAAAGAAAAACGTCTATGTGATGTATACCTTTCATCGGTGGGGGGAAAATGAGGAGCGGAATAGGGAATACATGTTTTATTACAGGTGCACGTAAAACTTTTATTTATGCAACTTTGGCTTAAGGAAATCGTCGGGTCATATTTATTTTATTGTTCTAAACTATGAAGAAATCAAAATTTTAAAAATATCACGCTTGGGAATATTTTTGTTAGTTGCTAGTTTATGACCCTCCCAATCCAGTTGGTCACGCTTAAATCATTAGATTAATGAAATACAAACTTTTCAGCGTGCAACTAACCCACCTTACCTTAATCTGACGTGCCCGAGTATTTATGATAAACATTTTTTTTTACCGCATCCCTCTACATACGTCGCTCACATATGGTGGAGGTATTCAACAGCCTACAACGTATGCCCCAATATACTAATCTGCCGCGCTCGAGTAAATCCCAAAATCCCTTCCTGGGCTCCCCTTCTATTATATTTGGTTTAAAGTTTAAAAATAAATATAATATATTTAACTGGGGTATAACAGGAAAGCACGATACGTATACATAGATAATTAACAGTGTAATTAAATTTAATAGGCCTTTATTGACGTAAAACATCTTTAGAGTTTTTGTGTAAATGGATGTCGACGCACATCATACTACATACTATACCGCAGTCGGATACATATTTATATTTAAAAATGCTTTTTACTTTTCTAAATAATATGGTAAACTATTGATCTTATATGAATTTATGATAAGTTTTCAAAATTGCAATTTAATTCATAGGCAAATCATGGGGTAATTTTATGCCGCACTTGGTATTACCAACAATCTATAACTACTGTTATGTACTATATATATAACTAGTTTTTGTCCCTTTCGCCTACACGCGAGACAATGTTCTATATACTATACTCTTTCTACGATCTTGACATATATCAGTTATAATACTTTTACACTATGATAAACGGTAAAAAATTTGCTACTTTTTGGTTTAATTGATGTCCCTCTAAGGAGAAAATTGAGCAAGATAATTTTGGTGTTAAATGCTATAACTAAGGTTTTTTTACATATATCAATGTGCATTATAATATAATACATTTTAATTAATATCAAAGTGAACTGAACAAATATTTTTATTTCTTTAATGTACCTAAGTATGTAAATATATTACGATCTAAATATTTAAACGTAAATTAGTACAAACTGATATAATTACACTTTTATTAATAAACATTTATTAGTACCTACTCCTATTCATCTTTGTGAAAACCGGTACAATTATACTTACATCATAAAAAAGGAAGAGTTTATTATGAAAACAAAATGTGTATAATAATGCAACTCTAAATATATTAACTAACATTATTTTTTCAAATCAAAATCATTGTGATACATGATTTTGATTTAATCTGTATCAATACTAACATACTTTTGGATAAAGTGTTTAATGATATAAGTAAATATATTTAAATCAAAAATCATCAATTTTAATTTAAGTTACATAACCTATACAATAAGCGTAGTGTGATATATGTATGTAAAACTATATTTATAATAACTAGCGATCGCCTAGTGGTCGAAATTCGACTATAATTAATTATATATTCCTAAGCTTGCTACTTTGTTTTCTTTTTTCTTTATTACATATAAATACGTAAATATATTATAATATAAATCTTATATATAAAATTCTCGTGTCACAATGTTAGTTACCATACCCCTCCGAAACAGCTTGATTTTATGAAATTTTATATGCATATTTAGTAGGTCTGAGAATTGGCTATTATCTATTTTTCATACCCCTTAGTGATAAGGGTTATCCATCCCTAACATTTTTTTAAATCTTTTGGTCAAAACATTTTTTTTATTGCAAAACAACGTTTGCCGGGTCAGCTAGTAGTATATACAATTCGAATCGGCCCAGCATTTGCCTGTAAGATATTGCTGATATATAAAATTGTCATTATATATATACCTATATATATTGATATAGTAATCATAGTTACGGAAAATAGTACTTCATTAGCCGAACAATGCCGAAATACCACTAACGCGATTCGACTGCGTGTGTCAAATGCATGGGTGTGTGCGTGTAGTGTTTTTCATTAATTTAATGTATTTCTAATGCAGTAATGCGTAAATATACTTGTTTTCTCTTGTTGTTATAAAGACAACTCCCGCACTAGCAATAATTTCTAAGTCGCGGTGGGCTTGACAAACATTCAAACAACGGAAATAGAACACCCAGCCTCGGAACGACCATTTGTGGATCACACAAAGTTTTGTCCCGTGTGGGGATCGAACCCACAACACTCGGCGCGGTGGCAGTGGCGAGGCGACCACTTCATCACTACGTCATCCGTGTCGTCATACGTACGTTTAGATTCAATCAATTGAGGTTATATTTATTATTAAAGCAAGCTATGTACCTGATGCTTCTAAACGTGTCATTAGTTGGAATGCCAGACATCATTAAAAATCTTTTGTATTTGGACGCCGGTGTGCCGCTGTGACTAGTGATGAAAGGGCTCGAGGCTTTTAAACCTTTATATTAAAGACTAGCCTCGATGTTGAAGACTCGACTCCAAAAATACGAATTGAGGTTTGTTACTAATGTAAGAACTCGAGTCATTAGAAAAGAGTCAAATCAATAATAAATTTGCACAGTATTTTAAAAGTTAAGATCGGCATTTATCGAGCTTCATGAATTGATAAAAAATGATTTAATAAAATGCGATACAGTTATGTGCACAAGCATTAGTTCTGAAGAACGTCTTGCAGTATGCTTGAGGAAAGAAGTAAAAACAAATCATATTTCAATCATTTATCATAATTGCAACACTTGTATTTTAATTAAATAAAGTACGTAATTTAAGCTCGTGCGCAAAGAGTATAAATATACAGCTCGTGCGCATCATGCTATTTATTTATTTTTTATTTATTTATTTAGGTCTACCAGCTATTGTTACAGTAACACGTGCATAATTTACAAAAATAACATCATTAATACTAACTGCACAATCTTTACAGGTAAACACCGCTTGCTATTTAGAGCATGTTAGATTTACCTAATTTAAGTTTAATTTACAGAATTACAAATACTTTACATAACTAATTATTGGAAAACAAAGAGAAAAAGAAACCGACAATAAAACAAAACGCTTAAATAAAATAAAATGCTTCCTAAGTGCTTGCATTGGGAATTTCAAGGATATTCCCAATAAAAGCATTTAGGGAGTCGCAATGAATATCTATAACATCGCTATGTTCATTAATTAGCCTACATATTTTGGAAACAGGCGAACATGCACCAAATTTGGTCCTACGTAGTGGTGGGATCAAAGGTGTGACTGTTTTGCGAGGACGGCCACGTGGAATCGAAATCTTTCTAGTAGCTGCGGACAATCAATTTTATCGTGTAGAAGTTTATAAAGGAATTTTAGATCAATAACGTCTCTTCGTTTGTCGAGCGGCATTGTTTTAAAATGAGATAGTTTTTCAATATACGACATATTTCGAATCTCTCTGCCGAACCTATACCCTAAATGCCTCATAAATCTCTTTTGAACCCGTTCCAATCTAAGAGTGAGAGTTGAGTAGTGTGGCCTCCACACAGTGCTGCAATACTCCAAAATACTTCGAACAATACTGTTATAGAGCACTATTTTGGTACGGGAATTTTTGAAATATTTACCGTTTCTTATTACAAAGCCAAGACATTTAAGAGCTCGTTTGGTAATAGCGTCAATATGATCGACAAAAGTCAGCTTATTGTCCATATTAATGCCTCTAGATCTTTGATGTTTTTAACTTCCTCCAATTTTCGTCCATTGATGTAATACGAGGATCTAATATTATTATTAACTTTGCGACTAAATTTTATGTGGCAGCATTTTTCACTGTTAAGTGAAATTTTATTCTGAGTGCACCAGTCCGACAATCCATCTATATCCGCTTGCATATTTGTAATATCGGTGCTAGACTTTATAATTTTGATAAGTTTCAAGTCATCAGCATACAAAAAAGGGGTAGTGTGAACTAGGCAGTCACTAATATCATTGACAAAAATATTAAAAAGTAAAGGGCCAAGGTGCGAACCCTGTGGTCCCACAGGGTTCGCACCTTGGCCCTTTACTTTTTAATATTTTTGTTATATAGTTTTCAATAGATGGCGATATTACAATATTTTGCTGCGGCAGCCACAGATTACAATACGGTAGCGTCTACTTTAGTGTAGCAAAATAAAAATTCAGTGGGGTATTTTGTTTTATTCTACAACAACTTAAATCAATGAAGATGATAATTTGTATAAATAATATCTAAAATCTCAGCAATAATGCCATATAAAAGTACAATAGAGCTAAACAGGTAATATCAATGCAGATTAAAATATTTAACTGAATAAGATTTAGTGGAAATATTGAGATCATCTAGCAACACTGTTTTTGACACGTCATGTTCGACGATTTCTAACAAGAAAATGTTCGATTTATGCGTTTGCTCAAAGTTAATTTCTTGTTTCTCTGTGTATTTGTGATTTTTCTACAACCTATTACGTTGAGATAAACTTAGTTCCTTCGGCCAGGCATCGAGAATACCTAAAACTGCTAAAGACTTCTTTTTTGTGGTGAATTTGATCAATTTTGTCATCATGCCATCATAGATCATGTTGTGTACCAGGATGTTTGGTGAAGCTTGGAGATGGTAAACGGACTGTGATGATGCTGTTAAAGTCGTAGCGCATAATTATTATATGACTCACAAAGGAAAATAAAAAACATACACATTATTTTTTGTTTATTTTTTCATGTTTTCCATATATTCCATTTTGTAACTTGATAAATATGCTACCTATTTTTGTATGCATACAAATATAGGCAACATATAAATTACAATGAAATTAAAAAGAATTTAAATGAATAATGCAGGTGTCTATATACGTATATACACGTATGTATGTATAGGTTGCTTTGACGACTTCAGTTTAGTTCATGATACTGCTACTTGGCGGCAGCACTTATGCAGACCTCTAGCGAGGCTCGAGTTGCCTATCTAGGTATATAGTATTGTAATCTATGGTGCGCATCATGTGCGCATCGAGCACGGCATAGATTAATACATGGGTTGGAATCTTCCCTACATTCATGAAAATCTTCACCGCTAGCTCCCTCTTTAAAATGTGCGCGAACTAAATTCATCTATGTTGCAAGTATAAAATATATAATGAATTTCCGTAGAATTTGTATTAATAGTGACCTGTGAATTCTACTAAAAATCGGCAAAAATGATATTAATTCTACAATTAACTGAGATCAGATAATTCTAGTAATTATTTTTTCCGTTAGAAATAGTGTGAAAATAAGCTTCAGACTTAATTTAAGTTTATTTATTTAAAGAAATGGTACAGGTGTGGTAGAAATACGTTTTATGGTCTGGTGTCAGTTGATATTTCAAAAATTAATGGCGGCCGGCTTGTTTACATGCTCGTGCGCATTTACTTTTGTTTTCCCGTGTATTTGATTTGTTTTCCGTGATATTCGCTTTGAGTTGAGCTATAGTTCCTCCGCGTATTTCAGAAATCCAAACACTTTCATCGGTCTTTCCACAGTTCATTAAGCAGTTATGACAAATCATAATAGCAATATGAAATAAATACCTATTTTGTGATTTTAGCCATTTTTTTAGTCTGCAATGTATTGTAAATGTGAGAAAATGATGAAAAATAAAGATTACTTGTTACTTTACAGCATAGTTTTATTTTAATACCCAGTTATTTAAATAAAATTAAATTCAGAAGCACTATAATAAACATAAATATGCGACATCTATTGTCAGAAAAAGATACTACCACTTTACCGCACAATTTGTAGGTGGCGATACTATCGCTTAGAAGTTGCCACTCTATTACCCAATATAAATATACTTCTATAAGGATTAATATGTATTACGGGTACGAGCACGGACGTCGGGCAGGATGCCAAAGTACTCTGTGGGGCAGGCGTTCGGTGAACAAATGGAACACCCCTATCCTCAAAATATATATTAATATACCAAAATATATAGCAATATACCAAGATATATTATATGTCGACATATTTTGGTGACGTTATAGAAATATATATTATAGCTGCGTGTGTGGTCACTCGAAAATTTATATAGAAACTAAGCCGTAATATGCCTTGCTATGATTCATATTAATATATATTATAGCTACGTCTGTGACGGCCTTAATATATAATATAGCTACGGGCTTTACTCGTATTCGTTAATTTAATTATCAGTCTGTATCAGCTCCGTCAATTCTACGCTTACTGGATTTGGTGGTTATTTACGTGAAAGAAAGTGTTTACGAGTGTGATATTAACTGTATATACAATGGTTTCTTGTGCAGTGCCAGGTTGTAATTCAACAAAGAATAATAAACTACAGGATTACTCATTCCATCAGTAAGTTTGTTTTTATTTACTACCACTATTTCTAAGTAATTATATGACAAATATGCAATAGAATGATGTTAAAAAGTATTTAAAATACTGTAATAATTTAGTTAAAATACTAACTGTCATATTTAAGAGTTTACAAATACCAAAATATGAGGCTCAATATAACCTGACTTTTATTGTTGTGCTATGATAGCGTAGTTTGTTGATATCGATACGCATGTCTGGAGAACAATAAAAACAAATAAACTCTATTTTGTTTTTTTTTCTTTGCGTAGTCTGAGGAATTAATATTATACATTAATTTGATATATTGTAAAGAAGAAATTAAATCATTGTGATCCCAAGTTAAACACCTATCATGCTCCATACCTCAGGGAAGCGTTCTAGGATGCATACTATTCCTAATTTAACACTGAAATATCGCTACCAGTGCTGTTTGCTGATGATGTCTCAATAACTCGAATAAAACAAAAATAATACCATTCAGATCATACTAAAAATCACCCATCTCTACACATTACACATCAAAAGACACCACTAGAAGAAAGAAGTCAATACTTTTATTTTACTGGAAAACAAATATAGAACATTAAATCCAAACTGTCAAACATACTTAGCACAGACATACAAACAGCATATGTATTATGCATATGCATACTCTTGGCTAAGGTATGGGGTTATGCTATGAGGAAATAGTGTTAATGTGGAGGATCTGTTTATAATCCAAAAGAAATGTATTAGAATTCAAGCCCAAATAGACAATACACAAAGCCATGAACCATTTTTAACATTTCAAATATTATAATACTACCATCACACATATTACTTGGCATGCACATTTGTATTCAGGAATAGTAAAACATTTAATAAAATTAAAGACATCCATAACATAAACACACGCTATAAAGACAGATTAATGTAATCTGTTCAAATGCACAATGAGAGTTCCTAAAATATAGCTGTTGAAATATATAATAAATTGCCTGACATAATTAAAAATGAAGAGATAGAAGCAGACTTTACTAAATACCTTAACACTCTCCTGAACCAAAAATGCTACTACTAAATTTCAGAATAACTAAATTAATATATTATGAGAACACTCATTAATTGCAAATACGGATTAAAATTTTAAATAACTGGTTGTTCACAATTATTATTTGTTTGTATTTCTGACTCTACAGGGTGGCCTGTAAATAATAGTCCAAGTGTAAATCAATGATTCTTTGCCTAATTATCTACAACTAATTTGGATGACTTTTTTTAAGCTGTAGGGTTGCCAAAATATAATTAAATATTCGATTTCTCATATTTTACTACCCATTTTAAGATTTTCACACAGGTCCAGCATATATTAATAGTTTGTCCATATTACAAAATAGCAATTTAGATAATATCAGTATAGTTTTAAGAGAAACAAGGTCGGAAATGATGAAGTCCTTTTTCCATTATTATGATTATCCAAGTTTCATCAATTCTACTGTAATAAAATTGTACCACATCAGAGTGACCCATGACTTTAAAATATGTACACTTATTAAGGTTTCTAAAATGGTATAAAACTTACGTCTAATCCTTCTAGTTACAAAGTTATTGCTTGAATCTAAGGAAGGTGCTAATTCAATAAAATTTTATTATAATTTAAAATGCAACCAGACTATTATTTTATTATTTTAATTATCTGCCTGTAGATAATTAGGCAAAGAGTCATTGCCTTGCGCTTGGACCATTATTTACGGGACATTCTGTATAAATACCAAGTTGTATAATTAATTTTGTTCCTAGTTTTGTTGTTAATTTTATTCAAAATTTTATACTAATCTTTTAATTCAAAATCTTTTTATAACTAACTTAATTTTGTATGTAAATTGCAAATGTATAGCTAATTTGAAATGTTTATATTCATTCCTAATCTCTAATTGTATTTTGGGTTGGCTTTAGAAACGGGCCGATCGAAACAGGGGTTGGTGCTGGTTGAAATATGTTGGGGGTGGGTTTTCCAACCCCTAGGAACCATTCCCATCCCGCGCACTCGCGTAGTTTTTTTATTATGCGTTTTTATAAACACGTGAAATGGAACGGCTTTTTGATGACACCAACGTAATTTGTTTCGTCTTTTTTTGATAAAATGTGATATAAAGATCTATTTTTAATTATTTATATATGTAACAAAACATTTATTGTAAAATTATCATTTTATTTCACCAAATTTGGTAAAATATATTATTTTTACGTGAAATGAAACGTAACTTTTGTCGCGCCAGAAAAAAATACTATTTTAAATACCTACTTTTCACTTTCTTTACAAAGTTAAAGTGCTCTTAAAAATTGATCACTGAATTGACCCGCTCCTTAGCCTACCCCGACTCTCCCCAGTACTTTATGCCCTACCCCTAGAGTGGTTATAAAAAGCCGGAGGCGCGAAGGGAGGGCAGCCTCCGCCAGCTGTAACAAAGCGCAAGCGCCGTACGAGCCGTAGCGGCTGAGGCTGGTCGCCGAAGGCGACCAGCAAGCCGAAGCTGCGTAGGCGAGTGCGGATGCTTGCGCTTTGTTACGCAATGGCGAAGAGGCTGCTCTTCCCACAGCGCCGGAGACGTCCCAGTTGTAAGTTGCTTCCAAAACAACTGATTTTATGCAAGACACTAATATAAAATGTCACAATTTTGAGGTTAAGTATGAACAATTTAAAATTTTATTTTCTCGGAAACTAAACATTTGCGCGCAAAGGGGGTAATTGGGGGGAGTTCAGAAGGCTCCCCCCCTTCCCCCTCAAACACCCACAACCCTTAATTAAATCGGCCCGTTTCTAAAGCAATCCCTGTATTTTAATAATAATTCTATATAATTTCCATTTTCAAATACTAAGGTCTCCTTTATAACATTACTTCTATAATTAATAATAGTATTGTACCTAATACTCTTGTAATGCCTGTATTAAAATTTCCTATTTTCTTGTCAATGCTAATTAGCTCTCAGTATTACTAAACATGCAAAAAGGGCTAAGTCTAAGGCACATTACAATGCATATCATCATTAGTTTCGCAATAAACAAATCGAATTGAATTGTCTAAGTCTTAGATAGGTTATGAAGTAATTTTTCCCTTACTAATATTTATATATATTTTTTTCAGATTTCCTATAAAGCCGGCTCTTAAAGCAAAATGGTTACGCATGTTAAATAGACCAAATTGGACTCCTCACAAACATTCCACCATATGCAGCAAACACTTCCATGAGCACTGCTTTTTAAGCACTGGTTTACAAAGACGAAAGTTACAAACTGGTTCTGTTCCAACAATAGACATGCCAGTAAGTTAAAGAGTTCAGACTTATTTTTTAATTATGTACATGTCCATTTTCAATCATTTTTAATAAAATTGTAGTAACCATCAAGATAAAATATTTGTATTTTGTCTGCTATTTATTTTAGATTTTTGATTAAATACAAATAACCTTACAGTATAAATACCAAAACCCTTAAATGGGTAGTAAAGAAGATTGAAGTTATTACACATGCTAGCGATGTTCAAGGAGGCGGCGGAGCGGGAGAGGGAGCGTTTAAACCCTCTCCCCAACCGCAGAGCCGGGCGCCGGAGGGCGCGCGATGACCTCCAGCCACCTTGAGGTTTGACCTGGGGGTGGCGGGCTTTGTGGGCCTGCCCGCCATCCGTTCAGCACCAGGTCCGAGAGGCGGCGTGCGTGTTCCCACGCGCGCCTCTGTTTCGTGTCCGTCTCCCCCTTTAGGGGGAGACAGTATTATTTATTTTGAGTAAGTACCTATCTTGGGTAGGTCTTATTGCGTAGGGGCCTGCCGTTTCATACGGCGGGCCGGAACCTCGGCGGGGTCGCGACCGTATGCGAAAGTGATTCGCGCGGCCCCGTCGATAGTGGTTTTGTCGAGGAACACCGTGGTAGGTTTAGTCGGTATTCCGGGAGGTACTTTATCTTTTTAACATCTTATTTTACCCCGGCGAGTCCGACATAATCCCTCCGCCCGCCCCCGCGGAGGGATATGCGTCATTGCATTCCATGCATTAAAAAAAAATGCTAGCGATGTTAACGATGAATTAATGAGTCAAAGAAAAAGATTTGATTAATTAATATATTGTTATATTTAACACAAATTGCAATTTATTATGTTATAAAATAAATGTAGATCATCTTTAATAAAATCTTATTTGTATTTATTTTAATAGGTAGAATTTCAATCAGCTCGTCGAACGTTGACTTATCTGTACAGAGATATAGAACCTGTACCAAGCACACTGCAAACACGCGTAGCATTGAAACAACACCAAGAAAGAGGAGAATGTTAAAAACAATTACGGCATTGAAAAAAGTTTAACAAAGATAAAAAGTAAAAAAAACATTACCCTCCTTCTGACGCAGTCGGGTAAAAATGTACATGCTCAAAAGAAACAGGGAATTTAAAATAATAAAGCTGAATCAAGTAATTAAAGAGCTGCAGTCACGTCCATCACTGAAAAAGTATTTAACTACTACAGTCATCGAATCTTGCTCAAACGATCTTTTGTCCCATTTGATTGAAAGAGTTAATAATAATCAAAATAAGATCATAAACAGTCGCGTTATATATGGATTTTCTCTTTGTCATCCACGACACAACGCAACACACGCGTAAACGTTGCACAGTACCTATGTTTTAGAACCTAAAAAACAACCATCCCCTTTTGCTCTTCCTATTCGATAGAATAAATGATTTCCAATGCAAGACGAAACTCCCGAAGATCAAGTGTGCTTAGACCCAGAGATATAATATTTTTTAATTTAATTCTATGGAAGTCAGAAAATCCATAGAAATAGCTGTACTTGAAAAAGCATGGCATATTTACTTTTGTTTGTAACCGTTTTTTTGTAAGAGATCAGATTTCTTTTATTATGCAGTAATTAGCACGTAATTAGCTTAATAAAACACTGAGAAAATCGAGTTTAATCAAATTTTCGTAATTATTTTTTATACAAAATCTTCAGTTAGTTGGATTCAAATATTAAACTAAATTATTGTCCAGGCCACTCTTGATAAGCCCTAATATTTTAAAAACTTTATCACTTGGGATTCACGAGTTATGTGGATCCAAAGAAACCAGGTTAGGGTTGCTACTTACTCGGTTTTCCTAAAATATATTCTATTATGTTATTATCTGTAAAAATTTAGTTGTTTATTTTGTAATAAGCGTATACATTTTATATTAAGAATTCATTTTCATCAAAGTCTGTCCGATCTAAAATTTGCCGATGAAAGGGAAAATGTGGTATGGGGAAGGGGTCCGCCCTCGTAAGGCTCAGGGTGAAACCTCATATCTATACATTTTTTTCTAGAGAAACGGGGGTGAGGCATTACTAAATTTATGACTACACCATAGAGTAGTATAAGTATAATAGGAATAGAGAGCCCACTCAAGTAAAAATTTTGCCACCTCTTTTTCAACGCCCGCTAGTGCCATCTTTTATTTGGTTCTAAGAACTATATGCAAGTACCTACTTAAAGATAGCTGTATGTGTATATAATATATATATATATTTGTAGCTATATCGTGTATATTATATATAAATATAGGTATGTGTCGGATTGGCAGCGTTTTATTCAGTCCTTATCAGCCTTTTTATAGAATCAAAGCACGTGGGCGTGCAGTGGAAAATGTTGGTTTCAATTAATAGAAACACATAGGTAGTCAGATACCTTGTATTCGAATTCAACTAACAACTACTTCACACTAAGAGCACTTATCACTATGAAACGACGGTAACACGTAGACTGAGTTCTGTTCGCCCCTCGCGCCGCCTCGTAGACTCCGTCTAGCGCCGCTAGATGGCGCTGGCGTTCCGCCTTAATGCCTTTCTGTGTCACTAGATGGCGCTAGTGTACCAATTAACAGTATTGCCGTTCCGACATAAGCATAAATTGTGTTTACTTTAGGGTAAAAATAAAAACAGCTATTATTCATACCAATTCTTTATTGATTACAGAAATTAATGGTTCACAAATAAAACATAAAGACGATATTGGAATAAGGCGCTATTTTAATTTAATAGATTTATGCTTAGTAGTACGATTGAGCTGCACTTTTTATTTCATCATAGGTAATTTTTGCAAACAAAGTTCTGTTTATTGAGCGACACCTACCCGCTACAATTTAATAAATTTATTGAGACGTTCACAAAATAATCTTTTATATTATGTCGTTGGCATGTAAATTCATAATATGTTATCATTGTAACGCATAATAAACTTATTTTTGATCTTATGTTGTATTTTGAAACGTCTCTTTTTAAAAACGCACTAGTAGAATTTTGTAATATATTTGAAGGTATTTAAACTTTCTTTAGATGGGTAGCACAGCCATTTCTTGTTGGTATTGTATTCTTTTGAAATCACCAGGTTAATAACAGCGAAAGGCACTAAAATCACAAAATTTCACTAACACATGCGCGTACGCCGTTTTTGTGAAATTTGTGAATTGTATTTTTATGATATGTCAGAAATGTCTAAACTCTAAATCCGTTTTGGACTCTAGGAAAATAGTACATGCCAAACATCCAACTCTTAGTTTGAAGTTTTAAATTAATAAATCGAAGTCATATGATACTAACAAATCAATAAGAATTATTATGAAACAATGGTAATAAAATTGTAATTTTTATTAATTATCTAAAAATATTCTACAATCCATGTTTGACCAGTGACATCTACTTCTCCCTAGCCTTTATTATTCCCAAGTCACTTGGGGTCGGCTTTTCTGGTCTAACCGGATTTGACTGGATATCAGTTTTTACACGGAGTGGCTGCCACCTGACCTCCGCAACCCGAAGGCTAACGATACCCTAAGGCTAGACCAGTGTCAGGATATTATTGGGCACTGACTTCCCAATAACGACTGCCATAGATGTTCATGGCAGCCGGGACCAACGGCTTAACGTGCTCTCCGAGGCACGAAGCAGGCGATAATTGTCAATCAATACGCACATAATTTCGAAAAGTCATATAACTTCCGAAAGTCAGAGGTGCGCGACGTGGGTTCGAACCCCAGACCCTCTGCATTGCAGTCTGTTGGTCATCTATCGTGTTAAATTGCATAATACTAAGGAACCAATACAAGAATAGTTCTTAATTTTTCCGCTTTTGCGCTGCAATCGCCTGTCAAATGTAGATATTCTAACTATGAAACCACTGGACTACACCAATACAAATAATTCATAGACTAAAAATATTCAACATTTTGAATGTGTCAGATGCGTTCGGAATTAAACATTTTAATATTGCCATGCTTATGTTTTACTTAAATTATTATCTTTTTTTTTTTCATGTTAAAAATACATTTCGCCATCGTATTTTTATTATAATTTACCATACATTACAAACGTCTCATTACACCCACCGATCGGGGGCCAAAATGGGCGGGGTCCTTTCTTTCACAATCATTCATTTCACAATTCAATTTGTTCAGAATCTAAGTGACTTTTAAGTTTGCTTTTTTAATGTTCACAGCAGGAATTATTCATTGACATTGCTAATGTCTTAAAATTTCAAATTTAAATTAAAATAGATATCAATAATATAGATTTATGGTTTATAAAAATTCGGGCTATAAATAATCCATATATTATTATTTTCAGTTCTTATTTGCACCACTGAGTGAAACGTATATACAAGATTTAGAGCCAGCTGCACCAAATACAACTCTACTTCAGCCTGGTTTTCTGCAGGTGCGTAAAGTATTAATAATAATATTATATTTAACTTAAATAATATGTTCGTTATAGTTGGTTAATAATGGTAAACTTATATTAAGTATCTCTAGATATAGCTATTATTACAGGAGCCGGTGTGTATGTGAGAAGGATATATACAAACTCATGGCACGATCACATTAGTTCGGGTACCGAATCCGGAGACCGCTTTCGGTTTAACGGAATTGGGTTGTTTACATTGGTTGGTTGACCGAATTCGGTGATCGCTTTCGGTTAAAGCTCTCGTCACCGAATACGGGCTGTTACAGAATACCTGTTTACGAGTCGGTGAACGAATATGAACTTCAGTCGGTGACTGAGTACGGGCTGCAGCCGTATACGGTCTCACCGAGTAATGTAAACGCGCCATCAGTAAGAAAATTAAGACAAAGCATCATCTGTCTTATATGGCGAGCCGGATTTTCGCTTGGCATCGTTTTAAAGTTCGCCAATTACGTCGGTTTATACGTATTAATATAACTTTATAAAACAATTCAATTCAATTTATTTGCGTCATACAGGTTACATGCAGTTGTTACAATAAATATTTGACTCCGTAGACTACCATTTCTAGTCTGCAAATGTTTACAAGAAAATTACAGGAGTTTATTATCCTAAAATTTATACATACTATTAACATTGATCAATAACAATTAAATTTAATTATTATATATTTTTTTTTATTCACTACATAAATAAACTACGTTACTAGTTACAATTAATAATATTTTTGTGATGCAAACACAAACTCGTTATAATAATAATAATAATAAATCATTTATTTGCATAGATTATAAGTACAAAATAGAATACAGATGTTAACATAATTTCAGATCCTTATACAATCTACCTTAGACTAGGCATGCAAATATTTATATAAAAAAATTGTATTATTATTTATTAAAAGATGTCAGAATTTAAATGTCAGAATTAAAATACAATTACAAAATGTCTTTTAAGAAGTCATCTATGGTATAATAACATTTTTCCAGCAACAATGCAGTCAGTTTAGTTTTAAATAATTGAATCGGAGCATTTTTTATAATGGCCGGTACTTTATTATAAATTATGATACTCATGTTAAAAACACTTTTCTTTAATAAAGCTGTATTGTGGGCGTTTACATGTAGTGTGGTTTTATATTGGCTCCTAACAGGCCTTGTTCTATTTTCTGCTAGAGTTGTGTAATAGTGCTTATTAAGTTTTACAAAAACAGCCATCTCATATATATATAATGATGGAAAGATTAATATTTTAAGAGACTTAAATTTAGGAACACAACTGTCGGTCATCTTCAATCCACACATGGCCCTTACACAACGTTTTTGAGCTTTGAAAATTTGTTCTCTCAAGCTGCAATTACCCCAAAATATTATGCCAAACCTCAATAACGAAGCTACTAAACCATGATATGCTGTCAATACAGTAGACACATTTACTTTTTTAGAAAGGTTATATAACAGATATGCAGAAGTGCTTAGCCGTTTACACACTGCTTCTGCTTGATGCTTCCATGTTAGCTGATTATCCATTAGTATGCCTAGAAATTTTGTAACAGTTACTTGGTCAATGGTTTCATTATGATATGATACAGTTAAATTTGTAATGGGTAGACGTTGATGGAAATGCATTACATGTGTCTTCGAAAGATTAATAATTAAATTATTTATGTCAAGCCAATCTATTATGTCCCTTAATGTGTTATTTATGTCATTTTCATAATTTGCTATGTCATTACATTTAATAAGTGCAGTACTATCATCTGCGAATAAAATCATTGGATGTTGAATATGTCGCGGTAGATCATTAATGTAGATCAGGAATAAAAGCGGTCCTAATACGCTACCCTGCGGTACACCATATCTCACTAGTCTTTCTTCAGATATGTATTTTATTTCTTGTTTTGTTTTAATACAAATTCTATTTATTTCTGTGAACTGTTTACGATCATTCAGGTAAGATTTTATAAGGTTTAGCATATTTCCCCTGATTCCATAGGCATTGAGCTTATTTAGCAAAATATTATAGCTAACACAATTGAAAGCGCTGGACATATCGGTATAGATTGCGCATATAGGGATTTTATTATCAACGCTTTTCATGATATCATCTAATAGTTCATAAACAGCTGTATTTATACCTTTATTTTTCCTAAAGCCTTTCTGTTCGTCACATAATATGTTATGCTTTGTCAAAAATTTGTTAATCGAGTCGTAAATAATTTTTTCAAATACTTTGGAGAAAACAGGAATTAAAGCTATTGGTCTATAATTTGTTACATCATCTTTACTATCTTTTTTAAAAAGTGGTTTAACTATTGTTGTTTTTAGGCCCTTGGGAAATACACCAGAGATTATACATAGGTTCATAATATGACTTAGGTGTGTAGCAATGCAGTTTGGTACAAATTTTACCACCTTTGTTGAGATTCCATCAGAGCCACAACTTTTTTTGTTTTTTAGGGCTTGTATGCTGTATAATACGTCCTGAGGTAACACTGGTGGCATAAACATTGAGTTTGGATTATAATCGATATTATTTTTAGTTGTTGTTTTATTGTTATTTTTAATTCGGTCAATAAAATAATTATTAAATGCGTTTGCAATTTCTTTTGGTTTTGTAATAATCTTGTCTTTTATTCTTATTTGTGAAATAGGCTCAATGTTACGTGTTTTGTTGTTTATAATTTGCCAAGATGCTTTTGATTTATTATTGGAAGTGTTGATGAAATAATTGTTTTGTGCTTTTTGAGTCAACTTAATTATCTTACGATATTTTTGTGAGTAATGTTTAAATTGAAAAATATTTTCTTTAGACGGATTTGTTCTACACTTCCATAATAATTGACGTTGTTTTCTACTGCAAACACGTATACCACGCGACACCCATTTAATTTTTTTATCTGTTTGTATGGTATTAAGTTTGTAGGGAAAACATAGATTATATAACAAACTAAAGTGTTCCAAGAAGTAATCATAAGCTACATCTGGATTTTCTGTTTCATACACGCCAGAGAAAGAAAGACATAGAAGGTAGTTTCTGAATTTTAATAGGTTATCTTTAGTTATTTCCCGCTGCCTAACACGCCAGGCTCGTATCCTACAAGTCTTGTTTACTTTAACTTCTAATATTTGTGCGGTGTGATCCGACAGAGCGAGGTCAATTACGTCACATTTAGATTTTAGTTGATAGCTACAAGCAAAGTTATCTATACAGCTGTTACTACATAGTCTTGTCGGCTGGTGTAATTCCAGCTTGAGATTAAAGCCAAGAAGAAAATGTGTAAAGTCAAGAGTTATGTTATTTCTTTTTAATATGTCTATATTGAAGTCCCCACATATAATCATCTTTTTATTCAATTTAGATGAAAGCGTTTTAAGAATAATGTCAAATTTTTCATAGAAAGCGCATAAGTTCTTTGAATTAGGTGGTCTATATAAACATATTATTAATAGATTGTGGTTTACAAGTTCAATACCACAACATTCGATAATATTACTTATTGAATGATGCGAGATATTCAATTCTTTATATTCCAACTCACTCTTTATTAAGATACACGCTCCGCCGCGTTTCTTTGCTCTTCTGGCATAACAGGCGCCTAGTTTGTAATTGGGTAAGTTTACAAGGTTTTCATGGCCAAGCATTAGAAAATGTTCTGTAATGCAGATTATATCTATGCTTTTCTGTTTTTTGGATAATTCTTGGAGATGAACAGTTAGTAGATCCAGTTTGTTTAACAGTCCAGCGATATTTTGATGCATTATTCTTATGTCACTGTAAACGAAAAAGCTCACTGTTTTCTTTATGGCTCCTGTCTGTATTTGTAAGTTGAGTGATTGTTTTATTCGTGTTTGATATATTGTTGTAGTCGTAGTCACAGGGATATTCATTCAATAGCAATTTTATGTCCTGATAAATGGTTCTGACGCCTTTATTGTTCAGACGACCAGTGCGCCTTGAAAACATATTGTAGTCACAGGTCAGGTTTAAATTGGAATCCACAAGTGTCACATAGTTATGTGTTTCGTTATCCAGGTATAACATGCTATTAAAAGTTTCAACCCTCCAATTGTAAATAACTGAGCCAAGTTTATAGGTAGGGAGGCATAATATAATGTTCATATGATTGATTTTATTTAATGTTTCTCTAATGTGTACGACTGTGTCGTAATAATTGTTTGTTTTTATGAAGTCTTCTTCCCCAATAAATACAAGGCAGAAATCCTTATGTGTATAATTTATTAGTTTGGTGTCAATGTCTTGAATTAATTTCTTTATGCCACAGTTTGGCGTAAGGTAATGACACACACTGTAGTTGTCAAATACCATTTCTCCTATTGATAACATTTTATTCGCTTTGTTGCTGCTGATAATACACATATTGTGCCTTTGCTTTACCCTTGTTTCAGGCGCTATGAAAGAAGTTCTTGATGGATTTTTCGGGGTGGTAGGTAAATCAGTGGTATTTTTAGAGCATTTCTTGGTATGTTTTTCCTTGAGCGGTGTCTTTTTAGTTGTTGTTTTCGGGGTGCTAATTATGTTTGTTGTTAATTTATTCGTTACTTTTTTCATGATAGTATGTTTTGCGTTTATGTCTTCAATTGTTTGTTTCAAATCGTTATTTTCTAAGCATAAAATATTTATTTCCTCATGGGCAGCGCCCAGTTGTGATTTGAGGTTTTCTATTTCGGCCTTTAACTCAATTATGTATGCATCGTCTTCATTCACGGATATGTTTGGTAGACTACTTGTAGTGCCATCTAGTGTCATATTTGTACAATTAAGTACACTCTTATTTATAGTTTCGTCAGACTGCGATATAGGCCGGTGCTTCATTCGCATAGTTATATTTTCAAAAGGGTCCATATTAAGTTTTCCTTCTATCTTTATTATTAAAATATTTATACGGAAACAGATACTTTAATATTGAAACGAAATGAGACGCTTGAAACTATGATTGTTAACATGCCCTCTATTGTACATTTAGGAACTAATTAGCTCTGTTTATCGATTGATTTAGATTTTAGAGATGGCGTTATTGCCAGAAAAAGTATTAGCTTATTTTCTGTCAGAATTCAAATTTTCGATGGAAATAAAAACGATCTTCAAAATGTAGTTTTCACTTTTGGCTCATTTTTATAATTTTAGAATGTTTATTCATGGTGCCATTTTCACTGTTTTAATGTTTTTTTGTTTAGTTTATATAGTTTGTAACAACTTACACCAAGTTTTGAAGTCAGTGTTCATATTACGTATAAACATTCTCCATCGTGAGAGTGTTAAATTTTACTCGAAAAAGAACATATAAAGTAATATTATTATTTTTTATATATATACACTTTTACAGTGTATGATAATAATATTATATTGGGTCTGTTTAATGTATTTTGTTATGTCTGTGAAATTAATATTGAGTGGGTTATCATGATAACTATGGGGTTGTTTATACAATGCATTATAATAGATTTATAGAAATCTCCCTTCGTTAACAAGATAAATATAGTACACTGTTTAAACGACTCAAGCGCAACAAAAAGGTTCGAACCCTTTTGAAAACAACTCAGCTCGTGAGTCGTGCGAGTCGCCAGTTGTGAGACGCGTGCGTAAATACGCGTCAACAACATGTTACAATGATTGTGGGTATGTTCTGTTTTATAAAATTACTGATATTTATTGTTAACTAGCTGACCCGGCAAACGTCGTTTTGTCATTAAAGAAAAATGTTAAGGGTGGACAAACCTTATCACTAAGGGGTATGAAAAATAGATGTTGGCCGATTCTCAGACCTACTCAATATGCTCACAAAATTTCATGAGAATCGGTCAAGCCGTTTCGGAGGAGTACGGGAACGAACATTGTGACACGAGAATTTTATATATAAGATATGTAACAGTGAGGGGCACCTCTTTTATGGCGCCAATTCTTGACGCATGAAGTAATATAGGATAAAACATTATTAAGTGGGTATTTTATAATATATGTTTCTTTACTTCCAGGAGTCACGTGCATCGACGCTAGAACTGCTGCCAGAAATACCCCCGGTAACTAAATCCTTAAATTAAATAATACACCAATGTTAAAAAAAAAATTATTCATGTAGGTCACAAAGTAACACATATGAACGTCAAAGTTACAGTTATTTAATGTGAACTAGCGGTCGCCCAGTGGTCGAAATTCGAACATAACTGATTTGAAATTTTCAGTTTGATCGTTATTAAGGTTTTATTGTGTATAACTTTTTAATCACATTTCATTTAGATTTCGCAAAGGCTATACAGGTTAATTTACCTATCTTTTTCAAACAAATTATTATTTACTTAACGTCGTAAAAAATCGTCGTCCGTTTCTATGGTTACTGTTGAAGTTAGATATATGTAGATAGAGTATGAGGTTTAGACCTTACTATCTACTAGCACCTTTAGCGATGAAACTTAGTGCGATAGCCCTCACTACGTGTATAGAAAACGTCCAACGATTTTAATTTAGTTTTACGATATCCTGTCGCTAGGGTTGCCAACTCTAAAGTAGAGTATTGTACTCTATTTCATGTAGGTGTACTTTATAATCTGTAATACCGATAGATTACGCTAAAATACTATTTTACACAATATTTACTATACTAATACCAGTCATGACTTGTCATAACCCAGAATTGGTACTGTTTACTGTTAACATGATGGTATCCTTAAGCCAAATAAGGAGGTTCCTGAACGCACCCACCTTTTAAAATTAACCTCGCTGCTCCTTTTTATTAGTTGGTACTCTTTTTTACCTTCTCTTAAATCAGATATAATAATAATAATAATATTCTATCACATACACACAACACCATCTAGCCCAAACTAAGCAGAGCTTTGTATTATGAGTACTAGACAATGGATAAACATACATATACTTTTTTTTTGTAAATACGTACATATTATACATAGAAACACTCAGACCAAGACAAACATCGATGTTCATGCACACAAATGTTTGACTTGTGCGGGAATCGAACCCGCGACCTCAGGCGTGGCAGTCGGTTACACTAACCACTACGCCATCGAGATTTTTTAAAGGTGTGATGGCTGTCTTAGCTCTTCTTCGTCTGCTTAAAATATTACTATGGAACCCTCTGTACACGAAACTGATTCGTACTTGACCACTTTTTACGGATACCAAGTATTTGGAAACAGACTATTTTCGAAAGGGACATTCTGCCAAAGAAACATTTTATACCACTGAACTGAACCCTGGTAGATTGACGGTCCTAACCCCCCTACGGCGCAACCATAGCTAGCAATATGTGGACTAATACACATTTGCCCACCCCTTGGTGTATACAGTTAAAGACCTGCGAAACTCGCTGTCTCCCAGTAATAGCTGAACTGAACAGAAAACCACTCCAACCCTCATATTTTGACGGTCCTCACCCCCCCCAGGGCACAGAGATAATCGCGCGCGTGTACAAGTACCTGCAGAAGGAGTATGAGGAGTTGAAGGCGCGGAGCGGCGACGCGCCCGCACTGAGCTCTCTGGGCGACATCCTGGGGCGCACCGCTGCCGCCACCGGGGTCAGCCAGCGAGCCGTCAGCGAGGTACTGGAGGCAGACGCGTTGAAGCCCTACCAAGGCAAGCGCGTGGCGAAGCCCGTGGTTGGCGAACGCAAGCGCCCCAAGTACAACTCTGAAAAGGAAGATGTTAGGTACGTGGAATATTTTTACAGACAGTGTCCTTGCTGTAGGTACCTTGAATCACCATACCTTACCGTGGGAAAAGGAAAGTGAGGTGGCTATGGGTAATCCTACTAATATTAAATTATAATTGTGAAAGTTTGCGAGGATGGATGGATAGCTAAAAAATAAAAAAAAAATTAAAAAAAAATATTTTCGTAAACATTTGGTGTTTCCTTAACCTAGTGTTTGGAGTATCCATTTAAGCATATAACAATACTTGTACTAGGACACCCCGCTCTTTCACATCTATACGTATGTTTACAATAAGGTAAGTATTAACAAAGTATGAAAAATTCCTTAATTAATAGGTGTTAGTGTAAGCGTATGTTTTTATGTGTATTTAAGTGTGTGTATGTGTGTGTGTGTGAGAGTGCATGTGTTTGTATAATATGACCACACATAAGTATGTTGATTTGATTTATATTCTGTTGAACATTTAGTTTATTGCATTTCCATAAATAAATATAAATTATGAATGTTGATGTTTTATTCTAAACTAGTTGATATTTTCTCCGTGTCGTCGTAAGACAATTTACTAATCCACTCAGAAACAGTCGTTTTGCAATCATGATAAGTTTTAGGATATATTGTAAGAATTTTGTTTAATTTATTATAAATGATTGCCGCACGTTTTCTATACTGTATACTAGCAAATGTTGTATTTACTTTTGGGACCATAGCTACTATGTCTTTTCTTCTTTTTGTTTCTACGTTTATTGCATAACGCGGTAAAGTTTTATGCATTTTAAAATTGTATGCATAATGTATAACTTCCGAATTGATAACAGGTTACTAAATTTATATAGGATTTCTGTAGGAAAAATCCGTTTTTTAAAATACATAACCTTAATTAAAGCTCTTTGGGATCGCTCAATTTCTAGAAATCGCGTTTTAAATGATCCTCCCCAAACTGGTAGACAGTATACTATAATTGATTGAACTAGTGCTTTGTAAATGTTGTTAATTAGTATATTAGGAGCAGATGACACCTCTGTAGTTTTACTCTGAGTTATATGTCTTAGGTTTTTAAACATCCACATAAACTTTCTAATTCTTTTACTAACTTGTTCAATTTGGGGATACCAGGTCAATCTTTGATCAAATTGTACACCAAGATATTTAGTATTATTTACCTTTCGTATTACTGGACAGTCGCATGTTGTATTACTGGACAGTCGCATGATGTATTGGTTGTGCCATTACCACAAACGTGTATATGTATTTTTAGATCTGCTTTTGGCTGTGTATCATTCTTTATGGCAAAACAGATATAATTTGTTTTATCTGTATTTAGTGTAAGCAAGTTGTTTTTTAGCCAGTTAGCTACCTGAGTAAGACCATGCTCTGTTGCTATTTTTGTGCTATCCCAGTTTCTACCAGTGAAGACAATGGCAGTATCATCGGCGTAAGTGAAAAATTTAGCGTTGCTTATAGTCATGTTGCAGAGGTCGTTAATATAGATTAAAAATAAAGTAGGCCCGAGGACACTACCTTGTGGGACACCGTATGATACGCCAGTGTCTTTACTGCAGTATTGATTCAATTTAACTTGCTGATTTCGATTGATCAGACAATCTTTAAAAATAGAGAGTTCCCTACCTCTAACGCCAATTTTTCCCAGCTTTTGTATAGGGATTGACAGGTAGACCGTATCAAATGCTTTTTTTAAGTCAATGAATACTGTTAGGCTATTGTATTTTTTATCCAAATATTCTATTAAATGAGTGCTAAGAGACGTAACTGCATCTTCTGTTGATATTTTTTGTCTAAAACCGAATTGTTGAGGAGATAGTATATTAAATTTTGAAAGGTAATTAAGTAATCTAGCGTTTAAAATTTTTCTACAATCTTTGCTAATACTGGTAAAACAGATATAGGTCTATAATTGTTAATATCGTCGTGTCACCACCCTTATGCACCGGAGTAATAATAGATTGTTTCAGAGGGGTCGGGAATGTCCCTGTACTAAAACAAAGGTTAACCAGATGTGTTATGATTGGTATGACGTAATGCCTAGTGTATTGTAGGAAACGAGTTGGTATGTTGTCCCATCCGGGCGCACTGTTAGGCTTCAAATTCATTAACGTACTATTAACCTCAGTATGATCAGTCTCTAACAATACTAATGATTGTGGTTGGGTAGGTAGATTTTTTATATAAGTCTCAACGTCTTTATTATTTAAAGTGGATTTAATGTTGTTTGCGAGTTGTTTGCCAACATTGGCAAAATAGTGATTGATATGGTTAGCAGATTCAATAGGTGTTTTCTTGATATCTAGTAACTCTAAGTTTAGACTATTTGCCTTATTAGTATAAGTTATATTTTTTATGTGTTTCCACAGCTGTTTACTATTTTTAATCGAAGTATTTCTCTTTAGTTTTTTAAGGAGCTTATTGCAATAGTTTCTGTAGCGAGTGAATGTAATCTTTTTTATATCGTTATGTGGATCGTGTTGATATTGTTTCTGAAGTTTGTTGCGATTTTTAATGCACCTCAAAATGCCGGTAGTAACCCATGGTTTAATATTACGTTTACTTTTAGGGATAGGTGTTTCATGGGTGTTGTTTAGAATTGATACTTTGAGTTTATTAATGAGTTCGTTGGTTACAAAAGTTGGATCATTGCAAAAAAGTAATTCTGATAAATTTAGATTTATTAGGTATCTGTATGCATTTTCATAGTCTATTGTAGTCTTAGATTTTTCTATAGATTTATGTTGATTTATTTTAGATAATGATAGAAAATGGATTAACATATTTTTATCCCGACATTCTCACGGCATCGGGACTTACGCGAATACAACCACGGGACGCAGTAATTATTATATATGCAAAAGTGATTGTATGTTACGCTTTCATGCCTTAACTACTCGAACGAACATCATGGAATGTTGCATACCTACGCGTTGTCAGGGGAAAAGAAAAGAAGTACCTTTCATCTAAGAAAACACTGTTACTAGTCTAACCTACATCTATGCGAGTGAAGCCGCGAGCAAAATGTAGTATTGTCATAAAGAACACCTATATGCAATATTGTAAGTGTCTTGGTACCAAACGCTTGGCGTAGACAAGTCAGTGAGCGAGTAAGAATCCACTTTTTATATACATATACTAGCGACCCGGCGCCGCATCGGAAAGTATAAAACCTTAACAAATTATAAACCTAATCTATTTCATGGATCACTCTATCTACTGGTGAAAACCGCATGAAAATCCGTTCAACAGTTTTTGAGTTAATCGCGAATAAAAGCGGCGGGTGATTTTGTTTTATAATATGTATTATGTAGTGATGGGGATTATTTTGTTCGTAGTCCTATCAAGGAAGAATCAGATGATGATGACGGAGACGGTGCAACACAAGAGGAACCCTGCGAGTAAGTCTCACTTCTTCATGTAGCTCTGTTTATTACACTAACGTGACGTACAAACATACAACACACCTAGTGGGAAGCAGTTACAAGAATTGCAACACCAGGCACTCGGTGTTGCCAACTCTGTTAAAAGCCGCTTTGTTGCCAGTGTAAAAAATTTGATGATTGATGAAATTATTATGAAGTTGCTAATTTAGACAATCTGCCGGTGTAAATTATCTTATTGCCAGTGTAATAAAACTTGTAGCTTGCAGCAACGAAGCATTATTAAGGGGTTGCCAACATTGTGATCATTCCGATGTTCCGGTAATACCAGTGTAAAGAAGAAGTGTAATAAAACTTCAAAGCAAGTTGCAAGTTCGAAGTTTTATTTATTTAGTTTCGTACACCATCCCTGGTGGGAAGAAAAGATACAAACGCTTTCAACACCAGGCACTTGGTATTGCCAATTCTGTTAATTTGCCACTCTGTTGCCAGTGTAATAAAATTGAAACCTTGCTACACCAGTGACATTAGTAGTTTAGTTTCATACACTACTCCTGGGGAAAAGCGGTTACATACGCTTCAACACCAGGCATTAATCGGTGTTGCCAACATTATTAGCTTGGCAATGTAAAAAAAATTAATGTTTGCTATATGTACCAGTGACATTAGTAGTTTAGTTTCATATACCATTCTGGGGAAAAACAGTTACATTAACTTTCAACAACAGGCACTTGGTGATGCCAATTCTGTTAACTTGCTGCTGTGTTGCCAGTGTAATGAAACTTAAAGGTCGCAACATCAAAAGGCGTTATTGGGTGGGTTGCCAGCGGTAAAAATTAAAACTTTATATAATTACATTTACAAATATAAAATACGACACGTTTTTGCGACCTTACCCGAGTAGTAGAGCCTCGCTGATTTCCGCATGGTTGGGCTCGACCGATGGAGGACTACCCTCTCAGAGAATATCGACGTAAAATACCAGTATTCCTACTGTTGTTTCGTTCGGTGACTGAGAGTGCCGGAGACCCAATCACCGTCTTGCCCCCTTCCCGCTCCTTCTCCTTCCCACTTCATTTTCTAAAGGGTCGGCAACGCGCAAGTGATGCCTCTGGTGTTGGCGGCGTCCATAGGCTACGGTGACCACTTACCATCAGGTGGACCGTATGCTTGTTTGTCACGTTAGTTGTATAAAAAAACGCTCTTAAAATGTATGAGATGACAATTGCAAAGGTTTTACACATTAATATTTTATTTGAGCCTAGCGCGACAGCAATGGTTCTTTTCTCGTGTGTTGATGCCCACATTTCCTCATAATGTGTTAATAGATGTCCCACAGACACAAAACACTTTTTAATATTAATATTTATTTTATATATTAAGTAAATGTCCTCAGTTGTACAATTACATCTGAACAATCCTAACCAATATTATAAATAAGAATGTATGCTTTGATTCCCGACGGCTATACGACTTATACCGGCTACGAGCCCGTACGCCCCTTGACTTTCGCCCCTTTCATAGAAAGACTGAGCCTCGCTTCGCGGGGCTCCTATTTATGGGTGGATTTAAGAAGAAACCTAACAAATACCTACCAGAGGGCGAAATTTGAGGGGCGAACGGGCTCGTAACTCTTATATCGTGTATAGAGAAGCATTTATGTAAATTTGATAATTAATTAAATAGTAACTTATTTCTGCCACCTCCTAATTTTTTTTATTCTTTCAAATTAAATATAATTATAGACAAATACATGAGAACTTTATACTGTTAGGAATTTTGGGAATTCCCTCGCGGGAGTCACGGGCAGTAGCTATGCGAAATAATGTGTATAATCGTTTTTAAAATACAAAATATCGCTGAATGCTAAAAATGGTGTTTATAAATTAAAGTTAACGCGGACGAAGCCGCGGGCAACAGCTAAATAAGAATGTAAGTATGATTGTTTGTTACGCTGTCACGCCTCAACTACTCGACCGATCATCGTGAAATTTTGCGTACAGGTTGTCAGAGGTAGAAAAAGAGCTCTAACCTATACATTTTTGCGAACGAAAGCGCGGGCAACTTCTTTTTACATATGAAATACACTTAAATATATAATAGATATGTGCTGAACTAGGCAATACCCGTGTGTCGAGCGAGAGAGTTAATATTGTGTTAATTTATGTTCCAACAGACAAGAAAATGGTGAGGATGAAGGTCTCATAGAGACTCTGAAATTGGAATTCTATGAAGATGACGATTACGAGTAAGTATTTTTATACAGCCAAGCAACGATAGCATAGAGGGAGACCGTTGGACTCCCCAGACGTCTCGGGTTCGATCCCAAGGCGCGCAACTCTGACTTTTCGAAGTTATGTTCGTATTAAATAGTTAACTATCGCTCGCTTTAACGGTGACGGAAAACATCGTGAGGAAACTTGCATGTCTGAGAGTTCGCCATATTGTTCTCGAAGATATGTGAAGTCTGCCAACCTGCACTGGGCCAGCGTTGTGGACTAATCCTTCCACATTGTGAAGAGGCAAGCAGTGGAACAGTATAATACAGGGCTGATATTAAATATTATGTGTTCAATCCCACGTAAAGGCCGTATACATATACAGGGATATACATATACTGAAGAGTTTGTTTGTTTGGTTGAACGCACTTATCTCAGGAACTACTGGTTCGAATTGAAAAGTTTATTTTATTGTTGGATAGCTTATTTATCGAGGAAGGCTATAGGCTATATATAACATCACGTTACGACCCACGGGGGCTGCGCAGTAACTATAAACGCGAGTGAAACCGCGGGCACAGCTAGTCTTTTATAAAGAAGAAGAAGAAAAGAAAATAGTTATTCCGAGACTGGATGTTATTTACATACATACATAAATTCACGCCTGTTTCCCAGAGGGGTAGGCAGAGACTACGGATTTCCATTTGCTACGATCCTGACACACTTCTCTGGCTTCATTCACTTTCATAACATTCCTCATACACGCTCGCCGGTTTAAGGAGCTCTTAACCTGGCCTTTATCCAGAACGTCTCCGATCTGATCAGGAAACGTTCGCCTAGGTCTTCCCCTTGCGACTGTTCCATTCACACTAGCCTTATAAACTTTCTTAGTCAGTCTGTTCTCGTTATTATGATGATGTTATTTAAATGTTTGCAAAGTCCCTCGCGACGCAGGAGTTATATTCCGAGTCAGGAACAAAAAAAAATGTTTGTATGTATTGTTTTCAGAGTGAGCTCCGCAATACAAAACTTAATAGCTTCAACAGTATCCAGAACACAAGAGGGTGAAGTTACCAAGCCTGCCACCTGCTCCTCTGCTGACCCCCTAACTGACACACCACACGCCGTGAAGGAAGAAATACCTGATGATGAGTACCGCACGTGAGTATTCTATATTAGTCCCTGACAGTAGTTTCACCTGCTTGAAAAGTAAAATCCTCGATGTTGTCTCGGTTGTCACGAGAACTCCTGCTGTAGGATTAATTACTGCGCGGGGAGTTCACAAATACTTAAACAACAGGCACAAACAACACACAGACTTGGATAAACAGTTCGTGGATCATACAAATGTTTGTTCTAGTCGAGATGACGTAGTGGTTAGTGTTAAATTTTAGTGTTAATTCCTGCACAAGTCAAACATTTGTGTGCATGAACATGGATGTTTGTCTTGTTCTGGATGTTTCTATGTATAATATGTACCTATGTGTTTACAAAAAAAAAGTATATACAGGGTGTCCGGTAATTAATGGATAACCTTCAAATGTCTTATAGTAGAACTTAAGAGCGTTCAGAAAAAATGAAAAATATATATAATTATATATATATATATATATATATATATATATATATATTAAAAAGTGCAAGCTATATAGCATAGCATAATTAGTGTTTAATAATAGAACAACAAAAACGGTGACGGACTTCATTCATTTATGGTTGTAGTATACAAGAAAGTTATACATGGTAATTAAAAACAAAACACGTAGTTAGGATAGATTTTTTTCTGATCGGCCGTCAGTTCCACTATAAGACATTTCCAGGTTATCCATTAATTACCGGACATTCTGTATGTATGTTTATCCAATGATTGTCTAGTACCCATAGTACAAGCTCTGCTTAGTTTGGGCTAGATGGTGTTGTGTGTATGTGGTAGAATATTTATTTATTTATTTACTCGACGCAGTGGCAGCGGCGACACGACACTTATCCACTACGTCATCGGTGCAGACAAATTAATATCTATAGTAATATTATAAAGCTGAAGATTTTGTTTGTTTGGTTGAACGCGCTAATCTCCGGAACTACTTGATCGAATTGAAAAATTATTTCCGTGTTGGATAGCCCATTTATCGAGGAAGGCTATTGGCTATATAACATATTTTATATAAATATTAAGATTCGACACTCCTTCTCCATATAAACTTAAACTGTGCCATATTTTATACTCCTCCGTCCGCGCAATTTTCGTAAAAAGGGGGACAAACTTTTTGCTTCACGTATTAATATACCTACTTGTATAGTATATATAGATATTATAGACCTGAAGAGTTTGTTTGGTTGAACGCGCCAATCTCAGGAATTACTGGTTCGAATAAAAAATATATTTTAGTGTTGGATAGCCCATTTATCGAGGAAGGCTATAGGCTATATAACATCACGCTACGATCTACGGGGAGCGGCGTAGTAACCATAAACGCGGGTGAAACTGCGGGCACAGCTAGTAATGGATAATCCTGAATCATCTTAGAGCTGTTTGGGGCATATTGCTCAATTTCATATTGTTGCACCCGTGCTATCTCTCGGCACTGTGTGGAAGGCTCGGCAGTTCCGTCTAATATTTTATTACAGCGCCATCTATTGAATACTTACGGAACTACGTAGATTCGTCGGTACGAGTAGAGTAGAGAGAACGGTGGCACATTCTCGAATCTTTGTATTGTTACATACCGGGTACGATGTTTCTAGAAACCATGGAAACGCTTAACCGCGTATAAAAGGGGAAGGCCAGCGCTCGCCGAGTCAGTTTACAATCTTAAGCGGTCAAGTATTCATCGAAGCGAATGAAAGCGAAAATACTACGGAGTTTGAAGCAGTTACAGTGGAAAAGTGTAGTATAGTGTTTGTTGTGTTTTAAATTTAATTGTGTGCTAGAATAGAAGTGTGAGTGTTATCTCAACGTAAAGGAGAGCATGAGGTTGTAATAGCGTACTTCAGCAAGGCCCTATCCAAACCCAAAAAGAACTACTGTGTCACGCGAAGGGAACTTCTAGCTATCGTAAAGACATTGCAGCACTTCAGCAAATATTTGTTGGGGCGGAAATTTCACCTGCAAACCGACCACGCTGAATTGAAATGGTTACTACAGTTTAAAGACCCAGAACTGTCCTTCTGGGTCTTTAAAAGTAGCAAGATGGATTGAACAACTACAGGAATTCGACTTCGTAATTCAGCATCGCAGTGGCAAGTCATGCAGATGGTAATGCAGATGCCCTGTCGCGTAGACCGTGTTCCGACCAGTGTAAGCACTGCGCCAGGCAAGAGGCCAAGCAGGAAGGACTTGTGAGGATGTTGAGGACGGATCTGAGCGAAGACTAGAAGGAAACTCTGCAGAGAAAGCAACAAGAGGACAAAGACATAAGGGTCTTATCCTAGAATGAAAGAAAACAGGTGCTTCGAGACCTCACTGGAGTGAAGTTGCGGCAATGAGCTCTATCCCCAAGAGTTATTGGGTACAGTGGGTAAGCTTTGTTATCCAGGATGGAGTTCTGTGCCGTAAATGGGAAAATGCTCGAGGTGACAAAGGTCACTTGAATTTTTTTTTTTTTGTGTAATAATATATTTATTTAAATAATAGGTACAATAATTTATAATAAATGACTAATTAATTTTAAAATACATTTGTTGTTGTTTGCCCGAACTAGATTGAACCTCTGGCTCGGGCGAAGAAGTGCTTACAAACTATTTTACCAATATAAATTTACATAACTACAATTCAATAATAACATTTTAATAACCTGCATAAGCAACTAGCAGTACCGGTAATAAGTGGGTCAATAATAATGATGCGTTAAGACAGATCAGCAAAATTTTTATTTGCTTACTTGAAGTAACTGCTCAGTTTGCTGATACGACAAAATTTGTAAATAATTATGTAATATGTTCTTACATTTAACATAATTTAATTTATAAATACTTAACTCTCTATTTCATTTATTATATAAAAATGGACCTAGAAAATAAAAGTATCTATTTGAAAAATGAATTTTGAAACTGATTGTGAGGCGCAGACTATTTCGTATAATCTTTTGTTAGTAACATCTACGTGATATGTAAGCAATGTGTGCTGTTTTAGTAATGTGTGATATATGGAAATTTGGCGAACAGTCATCACCTTGCACGATTTATATAACATAATTGTGGAAAAAGGAAAGGTCGGGTTATGGCTACATTTAGAATTGCTCTTTGAGCTCTTTCTAGGGGCAGTAATATTGTTTTTAGTGCTCCACCCCATGAGGTTATGCAATATTGGACGATAGATTGACATAAAGATAAATAAACTTGAATGATTAATGATTAATTTTAAATCGGCTATAGCTCGCAGTTTTTTAAATACATACATTAATTTACGAACTCTACTTACCAAACTATCTATGTGTTTTCTAAAAGAGAGGATGTCGTCGATTATGATGCCTAGATATTTTACGTTATTGGTTGCCTGGATAGTAGGACAATTACACAAGGGCACTGACAGATTGTGGTAGGAGAGAGGACAATGGTGTGCGTATATATAATTGTTAGTCACAGCGTACTGATTTTTGCGCATGGAAAAATGAATGTATTTAGTCTTGTCAGCATTTAATATTAAAAGATTATTATTTAACCAGGTATAGACAATATTAAAGCCAGACTGGGCGCTCTCGTATAGTTCGTTGGTAGCTTTGGCAGTAAAAATTAGGGCGATGTCATCAGCATAGGATATCTTTCCATGTTTTAAGGTAAGATTACATAGGTCGTCAATAAATACCAGGAAGAGCGTAGGAGCTGGGATACTTCCCTGGGGAATACCATATCCTGGTATTGTTTTATCGTGGCTTACAACAGTTCCTATTTTAACACATTGGTGCCGATTGCTTAAATAATCTGCAAGAATTGTCAGTTGCGTATCCATTTTTTTTTTTTTTTTTTTTTTTTACGTGGGGGAATGCTATGACGCTTATCCCTCCGCGGGGGCGGGCGGAGGGATTATGTCGGACTCGCCGGGGTAAAAGAAAGATGGAATAATAGTAAAGTACCTCCCGGAATACCGACTAAACCTACCACGGTGTTCCTCGACAAAACCACTATCGACGGGGCCGCGCGAATCACTTTCGCATGCGGTCGCGACCCCGCCGAGGTTACGGCCCGCCGTGTGAAACGGCAGGCCACTACCCGAAGAGACCTACCCAAAGGACTCACGCTCAAAGTTGCGTATCCCTTATACCAACCAAACAGGTTACCGCCTAGTTCGGTTGCAGGTGTTCCCAAGCTGTTTACAAAGTTTCACTATTCCACTTATTATTCATTTATTGTAACTGTTTAAGCTTTGTAATGATGTATTATTATTATCAATAAAGTAATATTATTATTACCAAGTGCCTCCATTTTGTTTAGCAGTAAAGAAATTGAGATGGTGTCAAATGCCTTGGCAAGGTCAAGGAATATCTCTAGGGTCTGATTACCTTTGCCGAGTTTACCAGTGATAAAATTAGTTAAATTATGCACCGCGTCAGCTGTTGATAATTTATTTCTAAAACCATATTGCGCAGGTGAAAGAAAATTATTATGTTCTAGGTAATTAACTAATCTACTGTTTATAATTTTTCTAATATTTTTGATATTGAAGGGAGAATCGATATAGGTCTATAGTTGGTGGCTAGGTCTTTGCTTCCAGATTTAAAAACAGGTATAATTACCGCCTTTTTCAGGCATGTCGGAAAGATCCCTTCAGAAAGGCAGAGGCGAAAAATTTAATAGTGGAAGTACCAGAATGTGCTTAAATCGCTTAAGAATCCTATTACTTATGTTATCCCAGCCGATAGCGCAATTGTCACGCATACCTAAGATAATTCGCTCTATTTCGCCTTCATCAGTGTCCAGCATTACAAAAGATTTTAGACTAGGATTGTTACTGGATTTTTTAAGAGGTGTAGAATAGCTACTAGTTCGTTGCAGAGTCCGTTCGGCGAGCTTTTTACCTACGTTCACAAAATAATTATTTACCTTGTTAGCTGACAGCAGTGGCATAGAATTAGCATCCAATAAACTCGAGTTTGATTCACGGTGTTTTAAGGTATAAGTGACGATTTTAATATATTTCCAAATTTCTTTACTATTATTACCCGCTCTATGCAATAACCGTAGTTAATTTTTAATTTCTTCAAAAGATTATTAGATATGTTTCTGTACCTCTTGTATGTTGTTTGAAGCGCTAAATTATCTGGAGATCGTCGAACGCTCTGATGGAGTTTGTCTCTATGTCTCATACTTCGAACTAGACCAGGGGTAATCCAAGGTTTAATATTGCAATACTTTTTTTTTAAGACAATTGTTGATGTGTTTTGTAATATTGGATGTTGGACATTCTGTATTAAATACGATAAAGATATATTAGCATCAGCACTATTGTAAACTGGGCTAGAATTAATATTATGTAAATCATACTCGAGTTTGTTTATATTTAAATTAGTCTTTGTTGTAGGTTAATTTTGTCTAGGTAGCATTAAATTTATAGCAATTATTGAACGATTTAACCAGTCTCTGGAAAGATATCTGGCGAAAGTTGTAGAAAGCAAACAAAGGGATAGAGACAAACATATTCAACCGTTTCTCCTGTCATACCGTAGTGCCGTTCACGAAAGCACATCAGTAAAACTTGAATTCGCTAACTTCGGAAGAGAACTACGATTACCTGCAGACTTGATCACCGGCATCCCACCTGAATCTCCACGCAGCATAACAAATTATGCGAATGATTTGCGCAACAGGATGAATGATGTATACGAGCACATCCGACAAACCGGTCAGCAGATGTCTGAGAGGTTGAAGACACATTACGACCGGAAGGCGAACAATAAAGGCTTCGAGGAAGGATCGCTGGTGTGGTTACATAATCCGGTATGCAGCAAACGAAAATCTCCTAAGTTGCAGTCAAAATGGGATGGACCCTGTCGCATAGGTGCTAAGATGAATGACGTCGTCTACCGGATCCAGAAAGAACCACGAGGTACACCAAAGATCGTTCATGTGGATCGATTGGCACGCTTCTACGGATCCAACAATGTTAAGGACGAACATGTCTAAGAGTGGGCGGTGTTAAACCCAGTGCTATCTCTAGGTATTGTGTGGAAGACTCGGCAGTTCCGTCTAATATTTTATTACAGCGCCATCTATTGAATACTTACGGAACTACGTAGATCCGTCGGTACGAGTAGAGTAGAGAGAACGCTGGCACATTCTCGAATCTTTGTATTGTTACATACCGGGTATGACGTTTCTAGAAAACTACGGAAACGCTTTAACCGTGTATAAATGGGGAAGGCCAGCGCTCGCCGAGTCAGTTTACAATCGCAAGCGGTTTAGTATTCATCGTAGCGAATGAAAGCGAAAATACTACGGAGTTTGAAGCAGTTACAGTGAAAAAGTGTAGTATAGTGTTTGTTGTGTTTTAAATTTAATTGTGTACTAGAATAAAACGTTTTAGTCGGCAATATTGTTTTACTGTCTTATCCTGATATTGTAACGCGCTGGGTCGAACCCAGCGCGTTACAATATCAATAAAAGTATCCGAAAATCATAATTTTACATTTCACCCGCAGCTTTCGTTAATTTAGATTCTGTCAATAAAGTACTGTACTTTTTTCTGACTTGAAGGTGTGTTGTTTGTTTGTTTGTTACCCTTCACGTCTTAGCTACTCGACCGATCATCATGTTTCGCATACACGTTGTCAGGGGTATGAAAAGAACGTAAGGTATCTTTTATCCAGTTGTATTAGTATGTAAATAATATAATAATAGTGTCGTGTAACTTGTACAGGTTAGAGCCGCAGATGTTCGCCCGCACGTACTCCCGGCACGGGACGCCTGGCAAGTCACGCGTTCAGGTGAAGGTGGAACCGATTGATGAACAGTCCCACACGTGAGTTGACTTCTTGTTCTATATTGCCTTTAGTTATAAAGTGTATGTTTGCTGTGGTATGGTTCTTCAACGACACACGAACCGACGAGAGACGACTAAAACACGTCTTATTCTTGCACACAATTAAATATAAAATACAACGAACGCTAAACTACACTTTTCCACTGTACCTGCTTTAAACTCCGTAGTATTTTCGCTTCCATTCGCTTCGATGCATACTTGACCGCTTGCTATTGTAAACTGACTCGGCGAGCGCTGGCCTTTCCCTTTCATACGCGGTTAAAGCGTTGCCGGGGTTTACTAGAAACGTCATACACGGTACGTAACAGTACGAAGATTCGAGAATGTGCCAGCGTTGCCTCTACTCTACTCGTACCGGTGAACTACGTAGTTCCATAAGACTTCAATAGAAGGCGCTGTAATAAATTATTAGACACAATGCCGAGAGATGGCACTGGGTGTAACATTATTATTGTGTACTGTAAGTTGGAGGCTTGGTCTCTGAGCGACATACATACAAACACACCGATGAGCACGCCTGAGTACGTAACACTGACACTTGATTTCAAACTTCAAGGAACAGAGATTAGTGTGTTCTATATACGTAGCATGTGACTTTATGCCATTCTTGTCCTTTTCCTTACGCGTTGTGCAAGTAAGAGCAGGATAGACAACGTCATTTGATAGGTACCAGATTTTAAACGATTATATCTAAACTATTTTTGAGTAGATTTCAAAATTGTATGTATGTATTTTGGAGTTTGGGTAACTATTCTTAATGATTTAAATAATAAAAAAAGTGAGTCCTCTACTATATTATACAACCCGTCTACACGAACTTGATAAGGACGTAAATTTCTGCTCAAGGAACTTTAATTTAAAAGTTTCTGAACATCGTTGAACACTATATTGAAACTATTTAAATCTAACAAAGGAAAACCAATCTACGCAGCAGTATTTGAACCTGCGACCTTGACAAACCGTGTCGTCCCGTTGCCAACTGAGATATCCATGGTCCTATGTCAGGGATTGAAATCTGCCGCTGTGTTTTGCAACATTCATTAAGTTAACACATGCCCCGACGTTTCAGTTGCTTTTCAGTAGCCATTGGCACGGGAAGTCCAAGATTGGTCGTGGAAGAACCATACCATAGCAAACAGGCACTTTATAACTAAAGGCAATAACCAACGCGACATTTGTTCCAGGGAGCCGATCGACAACGCGACAGACGACACTTAGTCGCGTACAATGAACTGTACCTACTTAACTTTGTGATTTTAAGATATAAGTTATTTTAATTAGAATTAAAACTTATCTCATAAATTAATATACATTTAATTAAGACGTAAAATGTTGTTTTATTTACTTATTTGTTAATTATAGTATATCTTGGGGGCGCAGCGGGAGTGTTGTAGCGGAGCGAGCACTTTATGGTTAGTAGAGTAGTTATAAGGAGTAACTGCGTTTAAATAGATACTATGAATGATATGTTAGGAGATAATACTTATTCTAAAGTGAATATTGGTAGAAACACTTAACACTTAACAACTGGTAACTAAATGGTAAATTAAATGGTAAACTTAATTGTTTAATGGTAGTTGAGACCAGTCGCTGCTCGATGGCGAATTGACTTAGAAAGTCGAATAAAATTAAAAAATTAACGCATATCATGTACACACGGCTACACATCAAGTTAGACACTCTATATAGGCATAACTACGCTACATATAAAATAGAGAATTGTGGGAAAAGGATAGTGCTTAGTGGTGTCGATGTAATGGTGAGGATAGAGCGTAACAAAAATATAACGCACTTTCTCGCACGATTCGCAGCGTTCAACTTCTAATAGTTCAAAGTCCAAACAGTCCAGGTTGATGCGTCACTGTGTGTACACGAACATGGATGTTTGTCTTGGTCTGGGTGTTTCTATGTATAATATGTAGGTATTAACAAAAAAAAAGAGTGTATATATGTATGTTTATCCATTGTCTAGTACCTATAGTACAAGCTCTGCTTAGTTTAATTTAAATTAATTTAATTTAAAAAAAAGTACTGCCACATCACAAACATTTATCATTGATTATTATTATTTATCATTAGTTTGAGCTAGATGGTGTTGTGTGTATGTGATAGAATATTATATCATTATTATTATATCAGATGTGCATGCAATGCACAAATGTAAAGCGTCGAGCTGTTCGGATGCGTAGTTTCGAACAAGTGTATTCGACTGCCGTAAGTAAGGTCTCGGATTCGATGCTCGGATCGAATAGTGTTAGTCGATTTTTCTGTCAAGAAATTCTTAGTAGCAAGACGGAGGATGGAACTATGCCCGGTAAATGGTAATAGGTTCGATTCCTACATGGCATACGTAAAACCATAGATATAATAAACTCTTTTTATATTTCTATGCGTAAAACCATATTATCTAGCAAAATAGAGGTGTCATACACCTTTCCCTGCATCGTAGGGTTAATAGACGTGAAATCGAAAGACCTCATACCCGGCTCGGCAGTCTGGTTAGCCACCGTTGCGCCTCCGTAGCAGTATGTATATAACACATGCATATTGAAAATATTTAAATCCAAGTACACTACCTGACCCGGGTATCGAATCCGAGAATTTTACGCAGCAGTTGCACTCACTACCGCTGTGTATCCGTGATAGACATTTGATAGGAAAACCAGTCTGCTTCTCAACCATAGTAATGAACTCTATAGAACGGTCACATATCTCTGACTTCCTCTTCAGTAAGTAGCCAAACGACTTCCTCGTGCAGTCATCCGTAAAGGTGAGTAAGTATTTTGCGCCACGCCAGCTACATGGCAAGGGTCCACAGACATCGGAATGGATCAGCGCCAGCACTTGGTCAGCCGGCGTCTTGCTACCCTTGGGATAGGGCCCTCGAAGACAGTTTTCCTTCTAGGCAGGGAATGCAATTGTTATCGTGTCCCTGGTCACTGCTCTTGAACTTAAGAGTATTAAGAAACCTATCTCTAATTGCATGAAGATCCTTATAATTGATATGTCCGAGTCGCTGATGCCACACCTCCACGGTGTTTTGAGTAGCTACTGCGGAGCTTGACATCTCTCGACCTAACGAGAGATTGCAGCTCGCCTTAATGCGCGAAGGCTCACCTACATGTAACCAATACATCCCATTTACTATTGCAGCAGATCCAACCTTATTATTTCCCTTGTCAAAAATAAAACAGCCCCTCTTGTCGAACCTCACGCTGAAACCTTTCATTATCAATCTACTAACTGATAATAAATTTGTGGAAAGATATCAGGTACGTATAACACATTAGTTATCTTTCTATCAACCCCATCAAGCTTTAAACTTAAATCACCTAAACCTTTACACACCAGTTCCTCATTGTTCGCTACCATAATTTTAATACTATTACATCTAAATTTTTTTAAATTGTCTCTGGAATTATACATGTGCGCTGTACAGCCGGAGTCCACAAACCACAAGTCCTTCTGGTGCACCATCAACGAAGTCGTCATGGCTTGATTCTCTTTATTCTTGCTTCTTTTTAACTTGTAGCACTGAGCTTTCATGTGTAGCTTTCTTTGATATGAAGGCAGTGTTTGAATCTGTATCGGCTTTCCTCGACTCCTCTTGCAACAGACGGGCTCTGACTAGTTCACTGGATAAGGCGGTTGTCATCCTTGCTGTTTTCAGGTTCGATAGAATAGAGTCATACTCAACCGGCAGTCCGCTCAACAATATCTCCGCTACCTCTGTGTCCTGGATCACTCTGCCTATGTCCGCTAGCTGCTGTACTACAGTCATGACTGTTTCTATGTAATCAGACATAGAGTTAAACATGCTATAGGTACTCAACCCTGTGCAGCTGCCTTAAAAGTACCTAGCACCTTCGGTACGAGACCGGAACTTTCGAAGACGTCGGCCAGGCTCTTCCACGCCTCTTTTGCAGTTTTGGCCGATCTCACATACGATAGACAAATGCGTGCGAGCGCGCGTTGACCACGTACGTCGCCCTCCTCAGTACCGCATTCCACCGTGTCCTACAGTCCGTCATACATTAATGACATTCGCAAAGCGAATTTCCACGCATAGTAGTTCCTCGCGCCTTCCAATTTCTCCACGACGTTCATGTTGGGGTTCGTCAATGACATACTGCCGACCGGCACGTTCACAGCGGGCGCTGACGAGACGGGTGTCGACGTCATTTCGTTAGAGTCCAAAAATATTATACTTAATTGTCTTACTTGCTTTGTTTTGTCTGCTTGTCCTTCTTGTTGGTTTGCTTTTCAACTGGGTACCATAACCTATTAAAGCAGATGAATGACACGCGGGCCTCTGGTTCGTGCCAGTCGCGCAGGTGGAACTTGCGTGGGATTCAAAACAAAACAGCAGCAAACATCCAGCAGGATATTGAAAGTAATCAGGCGGACAGACAGTAGAATAATACCAAAGATATATTATTATAAAGGAACTTAACAGTACAGCGTGCAGACCGTGCGACGGCACCGAGAGAAGAAGAAGTGAACCATAGATAGCTACATCTATACACAATGCAGGGCATTCAATATCAAGCCAAGATTCAATGCATACCTATTCACTAACATTCTTAATATTTCCGAAGTGTAGCTTGTACGAAACGATCCACTGTACGCCGGCAGTAACGAAGCAGTGCTCACTGATTTCCTAGAAACAGCTCCGCTCGCGTGTTCCGTCGCGCGGACACGTGGTCCGCGGGGCGACGTGTCCGCGGAGCGACGCGTCCGCGGAGCGCCGGCCGGCCCGACTCGCCTCACGCAGCGCGGCTCTATAGATGACAATTGGCAATAGAAAACACCTCACCGCGCGGGCGTCCGCTCCGTGCACCCGCTATCACAGCGGACGTCCTTAAATAAAGTAATAATAACCCAGAAATCTTGCTTAAAAATACATGTTTTTATTTAACCTGCCGAAATCTAGTAATCTTTTAGTTAAATAAACTATTTGACTTTGTCCACAACTATCTGGTATCTACATAAGAATGATGAAAATAAAACATACACCATTAAAAATAATAGTTTATTGTAATTTCAATTATTTAACAACTAATTGATTATATTTTCAAAATGTCCTCCGTTTGCTTGCAGGCACGACAAAGCTCATAAATGAACACTATGTCGACCACCGCATCTGACCGGTAACCAATTTAATTTCCTTTAACCAGTGCTAGACAATCACTAGAAGAGCTAGGCAGTTTCTGTAGGATTTAGCCTCAAATCTTCTGCATAAAATCCTTTAGATAGTACTAGTTCCATTTAACTGTTTACAGTAAATAAAAAATAGAAATTACTTTAAAGCATTAGTCAAATTAAAATAACTAAAAGCACCTATACTGGTATTAAGTGTACTTAATTATGTAAAATAGAAGTTAAGAGATCAACAATCTTGTTGAAAGAACTATTCCTTTTATAAGGTCCTCCAGATCGAATCTCAGTTGCAGCTGCTAATCTTATTTGAACCTGGCCATGCAGGAGATATTATATTGCACAAGTGTGAGCACAGACACAATGGCACTTTCCCTTCATTCACATAGTCTGATAGGATGGCAAAGAGAAACCACCAGAAAGAGATCAGCCACAGGACAAACAGCTTTACATACTTTCTACCAACATTCTAAATCTAGCTACTATTGAGAATTTCTTAGAATAGCCTAATACATCTGTAGGCCTGACCTGGGATTCAAACCCGAGACCCCATGCAGTAGCATTTACTACTGCTGCTCTATTAAGGCAGCTAATTATGTAGTACGAGCTATGCCCGCAGTTTCACCCATGATTAATGGTTACTGAGCTGCCTCAGTGGGTCGTAGCATGATGTTATATAGCCTATAGCCTTCCTCGATAAATAGGGTACTTAACTCAAACAGAAAAAAAAAAACAATTTGAACTAGTAGTTCTTGAGATTATCGTGTTCAACCAAACAAACTCTTCGGCTTTATAATATTAGTATAGATTACTACGTCAATCAGAAAAAGAATCAATGTTATTATTATACATTAACACTAAAACCATGCCATATACAAAAGAATTGAATATTTATAACAATTTACTCCACAATAACTTTATACTTATAGCATTTAATAATGTTTACCTGTTTTATGGAATCACTAGTGGACCTAGTAATGCAAGGAATAGGTTCTGTAATCTTTAGCACCAAGACCTCTTTAGATATATTTATGAGACTCTTTAGATTTAGACCTCTTTATATAGCATTGGTGCTGGTACTGCACCTACTGCACTGTTGAATAGGTTCTGTAATCTTTAGCACCAAGACCTCTTTAGATATATTTATTAGACTCTTTCGATTTAGACCTCTTTACATAGCATTGGTGCTGGTACTGCACCTACTGCACTGTTGAATAGGTTCTGTAATCTTTAGCCCCCAGATCTCTTTAGATATATTTATTAGACTCTAGATTTAGACCTCTTTACAATCAACATAGCATTGGTACTGCACCTACTGCACTGTTGATCTGTAAATTATAATAACAAAGATCAATTAATTATCTTATCTCTGTTAAAAGTTCTTTAGTTACCAGTAAAGTAGATAACATTTTAATTGACAGTTTGGAGAACATTATCATTTATTATTTAAGATAGATCTTTTGTACTCATAATCATGATAATCTTTATATATATAAATCTTCTGTGCGTGTGTTTGTAATTAAACTCCTCCTAAACAGCTGCACCGATTTTGATAAAAAATTTTGCGTCTGTTCAAATGGATTCGAGAATTGGTTAGATTGTTTATTTTTTCGTGTGTACAGCTAGTTAATATATAGAAATAGACATTGAGGCAAAAATTTCTAAAATAGGTTTTGGTCACAAAAGGAGACGGGCGGAGTCCTTTAGTTCGTCAGACCCATCGCGGACAAGAGTGAAAAAACAAGAGTGAAATGCAAAGTATACGTCGACTTTTTGCTGGCGGCGGCATTGTGAAAATGTCGGATTTACAACGGTATGGTGAGCAAAGGTCGTCAGATGAGGAAGATATCGAGGTCCAGGGGCGTTAGATAAGGTCGTTAAAAGAAGTAACACAAACAAACGCAAGCGCAACAACGAAGGACTGCGCCTGTCAATCGCAGATCTGTCAAATGTTAAAAAAGTCCGTTTCAGTCGTGCGAACTCAATTACATACTGCATGATTAATTGATTTAATGATTATTTTACTTATAATTGATTTGTAATATACAAAAACTAATAAACAAATACATACTGATTAAATAAAACGTTAAATAATGTATATAACTTAGAAACTGATTTAATAAATTATTTTGTCAAGTAGCAGTGTGTAAAATAGAACGTAGTAAAAAGTAATTGAGGTGCTTTCAAAACATGGTGAACATTATCCTTGATGTAAAATTAGTGTAAAGAAATATAAGAACATACCACTTTCCTGCCTTTCTTTTAATATAATGATAAACGTATTTAATATACAATTCAATTAGCTGAATTTTAAGTTTTAATTCATACATAGTCAGGTGAAAAATGGGCATTCTTCTTTTATTTTTAGGTTTCCATCAGATGCAAATATTAGGAAAAAGTGGATTGAAGTGAATGGTAGAATTGAGTGGAAACCTACAAAACTCAGCACAATTTGTTCACAACATTTTTCTGAAAACGACTTCATAACAAAATTAGGAAATAGATATTTAAAATTAGGAGTATTACCACTATAGTGCCTCTAACAGTAAGTAACCAACATATCTTCTATCTACCTATATAAATTTATTTATTTATTTTTATTAAGAAAATCAACTGCGATACAGTTTAACAAGTCGAGTATATTATATCCAATAACAGATTTTCCTAAATAACTTGTTACAATTCAGCGTATGAATAGGTCACTACTTACAACTTCAATGTAAACATGCAATATTATACACACCTAGTCCATGCTTCGTCACTATACATTAATATAGGTCTTATTACAGTTTTATAAATTCGTATTTTAGTATTTCGGTTAAGATAATCCTTAAACATTAATATTTGTTAGACGACAGTAGCATTAACAAACATATGTTAACAAATAGGCAGGTTAAATAAATATTACTTTATTTTTAAATCTTGTATGTTATGTATGTATTTTTTATTATGATAGTAAATATACTTTATTCGTTCAAAATAAAGGAGGCAACCCTAGTTGAGGGTGTGTGCTCCGTGTGTCTATATGAGTGCGTATAGGCGATAGTAGTTTTGTAAAGCAGACGCTGTGATGTTTCTGTTTCGCGTAGTGTGTCAAAAACAGGTGTACGGGATGCGTGAGGGAGGGAGGGAGGGGGCACCTCAGACATCGATCAAATATACCATAGATGCACGATCGACGCGACGCTCGAAAACGGTGCCAACAAAACTGTGCATTAATTAGTCATATGCACAGTTTCGCTCGCAGGCACTTAACGACTAACGACCGCGCTAGCAGTGTGACGTTTCACGATGCCAAAGTGTGTAGTGATAAAATGCAAAAACTATACTCTAAAAGTGCAAAAAAAGGATGGAGTGTCGTACTTTCGGTAAGTATAGTTTTGTTACCATGAAATATTTACTATATTTTGATGAATATGGCACTTTAAATAATATATTAGAAAATATTTTCGTTTATATTTAAATGCATGTATTACGCACCTGTCCCGCTCACTCTTGCGTGCGCTGCTTGTAAGCGAGAGCGAATCGACACCACTACTTTGGAACAAAGTCCATATGAAATGACATGGAGTCGTTATAAGTTGTTTTGAATTATTAATATAATATTTGTATTAATTTATTTTAGCTTTCCACAAAATGAAATTCGACGGGAGAAATGGAGACGTATTATAGCTCGAGATAGAGATGACGAATTTTATCAACCAAATACTTCTAGCGTAATTTGTTCAGAGCATTTTAATGAAGAAGATATGTATGTAACTAAGAAAGGGTTTAATAAATTAAGAAATACTGCCGTACCGAATATACAGGTAACATATTTTGTCATTTAATTTTAAAATTATGTTAAATTTATTTAATTTTATATACAGCCTAATGATTTATTAACTTATGTTATCGTTATGTTTATAGCAAGAAGAGTCAATAGTGCAGTCTGAAGTGAATGCAATAACACCCCATTTGACAGTAAATATAGGATCTACATCCGCATCGAGGAAAGCATCATTAAATTTAAAGTTGGATAGAAATAATGAAACGCCGGCAACTTCAAATACTGTTCAGGTACTAAGTAATGTTATAAATAAATTATTCTTTAAATGGTAATTCTTGAACACAAGATAAATATTAATATATTATTAGCTATCTAAATATCATAAATTTCTATAAATGCTATAAATTTCAGTTGGATGACTGGTTAATTGTTGGAAAAATCTGTTTTTAAATAGAAGCACGTCCTGTGATAAAATCTCCATTTTCATCATTAAGTTTTGACTCAATCTTAGATACACCTCGTAAAGCGGTTTTAAGGAAGGATCTCAGAGTATGCAAAAGACGGTTAATTGATAAAAACAAACAGTCAAAAAATTGCAGAAAATCGATATAAGACTTAAAAAAAAGAAACGCGACATTAAAAAGCAAAATCTTTTCAATTTTACTGCTTTGAGAAAACAAAAAGACTTGGATGAGTCTGTTCTAACTAATTTATCAAGTCACGTAGATGTAAAAGACTTTTTCAAAGCGTTGTTTTTGAAAAATATAAATACTAAGAAGAGACCCTTTTCAAAATATCCTCCGGGAGCTAAAAAGTTTGCTTAACCTTACATTTTTATTCACCAGCCGCCTTTAGATATATAAGCAAAATTTTTCATAACTGTATGCCACATCCCAATACGTTGTCTAAATGGTACAGGACTGTAAATGCCAAGCCGGGATATACAGCTGAGGCTTTTGAGAGACTAAATCAGAAGATTGTTCAATCTGGTAAAAAATAAATTTTATGTACTCTTATAGCGGACGAAACGACTATTAGGCAACAAAAGATTTCGTGCGGTGGCCGGTACATTGGTGTTCTTGATATGGGGTTAGGGGAATCAACTGACAATGATTCTATTGCCCAGCGGGTCTACGTATTACTTCTGGTCTCACTAAATGAGATCTAGAAATTATCTGTGGCGTACTTTTTCATCACAGGATTAAAGGCAGAAATGAAACTGAATATACCTAATTAATATAGCTCTGGAGAAATGTCATGCAGCAGGAGCAAAAGTAGTTTCTGTAACATTTGACGGGTGTAAAGCAATCTTCTAACAATGAAATTATTAGGACGTAATATTAATGACATAGGCAATTTAAAAACATATTTTAAACACCCGATATCAGACCACAATGTGGCGGTATTCTTAGATGCTTGTCATATGGTAAAAAGCGCAATACTCTAGAAGCAAAGAAAAAAAATAATAATCACTATAAACATGCGATTAGGTGGCAGTTACTCTGTCATTTAATTAATTTACAACAAAAAATTGCCTTAAAATTAACCAACAAAGTGACCAATAGACATATAGAATTTAAAAATGAAATTATGAGTGTCAAATTAGCCACACAGTTGATGAGTCGTAGTGAGGCAAAAGCACTCCAGTTCTGTCAAGAATTAAAATTACCTGGTTTTGATCATTCTGATGCTACCATCCAATTTTTAATGCTTATTAATGATCTATTTGATATACTCCCGTAATTTAAAAGACCCCGGCTATAAGAAACCATTACAACCTAAAAATGTGACGCAAAATTTTCATTTTTGCAAAATGCTAAGGCCTACCTAAAATGTTTGACAATCGATATTAAAAGAAAAAAAACTATAAAGAAAAAAGCAATTTGGCAATGCCTAGCTAACACTGGTGTCATTGGGTTGTTAGTGTGCATTGAAAGTGTTCAACATTTATATAGAAATGTTGTTGAGACACGGTATCTGTCATTTTTAATTACGTATAAAGTCAGCCAACACCATTTAGAACTGTTTTTTGGAACAATTAGAAGCCGCGGTGGGCATAATAGTAACCCGAACGTACAATAATTTATGGCTGCATATAAAAAAATACTAATATTCATAGAAACGAGGGACAAATTTTCAGGTAATTGCATTCCTCTCGAAGAAATGTCTATTCTAAATTGTGGAAACGAATCCAGTGTTTCTAATATAAATAGATCCACTGTAGGCTATCGTCTAGAGCTACAATTAGAGGATGAAGAATTGAATAGTCAAGAGAAAAATAATATAGATCAAGTGGCAAGCCAAAGATATCAAAGCAATTGTGACATTTTTGCGGCTATTTTGGATGATCAGCCGGTCATGAAACAGAGGTAATAGTGTAGATTATTGGTTACATAGTCGGCTTTGTAGTACCTTATATGCTGAAACATTTAAAATGCGAATGTTATAAGACAATATCTTCGTACTGGAGGATGTATAAAGGAAAAAATGTACATTTCAGTGTTAAAATAATTTAACCATACCAATGTTTTCATCGGAGTAGACGAACACTGCCAAGTACAATCACCGATTCTGGGTCGTTAATGTTAATAAAAGGCTTAATTGAAAAATATATTGACATACGTCTACTCTATGCGGCAAAATTGAAAAATGCAGAAACGAAAGATCGGTCTAAGTGGCAATTATTAAATAAGTTGATATTGTTTAAAGGTACAAAAACATTATTTTAGTAAATTTGTTCATTTTTTTACCTAGTTCCTTCCTTAACGATAGAACAATTAAAATTTATATTTTTAGCATCTACGTCAACGAAAGTATCCTGGTAAAATATATTTAGCTTTGTTAGCTAATTCGACCATCTACGAGTATATAGTTTTATTATTCTTAATTGAAATTACATAGAAAACACACATACAAATATTTTACATAACATACAATACAATGTACGAAGGTGAACATAATTATTAGTACTGTAAATTATTGGCCTACTTTAATATAAATATATTATATGCTTGCTTTTTATAAAATTATATAACGTCTTCCTTACAGTTACCTATTATAATTTAATTATTAAAATTAAAGAATATAACAATAGCTTATTATCAAATTGTTGTCATTCGATAACGTAAATTTAGTTTCACGTTCAATCAAAGATTTAAAAAAATATATTGAAATGAATAACGACTCTATCATTCCTTCTTTCTATGTTCCGAACGCACGGCGGTAAGAATATCATATGCCTATAGTCGAAATAATAACACTCGCATAATTGTTGCGACGAGTTTACACTTAATTGTAATTACTATAAGGTTCATTTCAGAATGTTTTGTTTATATAATATGATATTTTTACCGTAGTGAGCGATTGAAGAAAACATTTATGATACTTTGTCATAAGTATTACGACACTATCACTAAGTGTTAAGGTTTATACTAAGTTGAATTTATATTCATTTTAGGACTATTTTTAAATAGTCGATCGAGTAAACATAACTGTAAGTACACTTCAATCCGGAGACATTAGGTATTTGGGTATGATTCAATACAAGAACGTGCATCTATGGTGTATTTGATCGATGACCTCAGACTCAAATTTGAGCGGACTATTTCCTTTAATGAATACAATGAAGAAGTAATATAAAATGTATGCGGCTTCGCTCGCATAAATGTAGCTTAAGTTAGTAACAATACTTCTTGCTGGATGAAAGGTAGGTAAATGTCCTTTTTAAAGCTCCGACGAAGTGTATGTGAAATTTCATGATGCTCGGTTATGTTGTTAAGAAGTTAAAGCGTCACAAACAAAAAATAAACTCATATGCGCATTTATAATATTAAGTAGGAGTGTCCGACATTAAAGATAAATATTTATCAAAAAGCGCTTCAAATCTGCCATACATTTTGACTATGGCGGCCGCGCACTTATTAAAGTACGCGTCGCACGGATTGGGAGCTAGAGATGAGACATATTTACGCTACCTGGTTTTTAAACCAGGTTTTCACTTCAAAGTACAGGGCTGGTATGAACAGAAAATACATTCAAGTATGACAGTATGTGCTTTAAGTCGGACGCGCATAAAATTTGAAACACTACACATTGAAATACTTGCATAGGAAAATGATCCAAATCAGAATGTAAATAAGAAACACAATCGTGTTTGTGAATAAAAAATCGATAAACTTCAAAATATTTTTATTTTTCGTTTTTGCTCTTTATTCATCCTAGGACAGCATGGAATACGGATCAAATTCCTATGCAAGTATTTTTAAGTATGGACGCCACCGCTGAAAACGTCGTCGTTCGTGTCGCAAACAGCACGGGGCTCGGCGCGTCCGTCTCGTCGGCAGGTTGCCGTGCCCGAGTATTTCCGACGAAAGCCGAATGCTTGAACCGAATACGTAATACACGTGTCATCCGATCGTGTCGGAAACTTATCAATCAAATGAGCTGACATATATTATGTAACAAGTTAAGGAACATAATTATTGTGTAAACATGGTATACATAACATCGCTTAAAATTATGGCACGGTTCGAACTAGAGTCTATACCATTTCCTACATAATTACTTTTTAGTCCATACTAACCAAAGATTTCTATTTATACTACATATTCTATGTTTGTATACATGTAATAAACTACGTACATAGAAGTATTTGATATTAATGTTACGTGCTGGGTTCGACGGATAGGAATATAAAACAATATTATCGACTAAAACGTTTTATTCTAGCACACAATTAAAGTTAAAACACAACCAACACTATATTATACTTTTCCACTGTAACTGCTTCAAACTCCGTAGTATTTTCGCTTCCGTTTGCTTGTTTGCTTCGGTGAATACTTGACCGCTTACGATTGTAAACTGACTCGGCGTATCGTGATCTCACCTCCCTGAGGGGGGTGGGGGAGCCTTTGGGAGAGGGTCTCCTTAAGGCGGCCAGTCCACGCGGCCGGTCGTTCTTGTTATCCGCACTCGAGGCCGGTCAGCCGGGTGAGTCTCCGTTGGGAGAGGCCCAGCTAGCCGCCTGCGAGAGAGCGGAGGTTCGCCTTCTGTGTAGATAAGGGGTGACGGCGGTGCCCCGCTCAAGGGAACTGGAATCAGCTCCCGAGCGGGGCGTTTCCGTCTCCTCCTTATCCACGTTGTAGTTTTGGGATGGGGGAGGGGAGGGGGAGCGATGTTGATCAGGTGGGTGTGGAACATCCGCCCGGCCAACCCGCTCACGAAACCCTCGATCGACTGCCACTTGAGGTCCCGGTAGATGGTGGCGTTCTGGATGTACCTGTGCGCGTCAACCGCCCAGCGAAGGCAGATATTTTCCACGGCCTGGAGGCGCTCCCGCGTCGACCCCGCTGTCAGACTGTACCAGGCCGCCCCGCATATGTGAGTCGCGACCTGATGTAAGTCTTATCTGACTCGGCGGTGCGCGTACGCTCTATTTATAAGCGAGTAAAGCGTTTCGTGCGTTTTCTAGAAAAGCCATACCCGGTATGTAACAGTACGATGATTCGAGAATGTGCCAGCGTTCTCTCTACTCTACTCGTACCGGCGAACTGCGTAGTTCCGTAAGATTTCAATAGATGGTGCTGTAATAAATTATTAGACGCAACTGTCGAGTATTCCCCACTATGCCGAGAGATGACACTGGGTGTAACAATAACAAATACTTTCAAGTATTTTAAAACCTAGTTTTCGACCCTGGTATTTAAACGTACTCGTGCTTTGAAGCCCTGGTATCGAATTTTGCAAGTATATCTTATCCTTATTGGGAGCCTTCTGCGCTCACGCACAGCTTAGAGTAAAGAATCGGAACAGAGACAAAGCTTTATTAGTACAAACGCGTTATGATAGGTACACTACTACAAGCATAAGACATTTGTGTGCGTGAGCACTGGCGACCCGTCGCGTACGTAAAAAAACTGGTTTATACCGTGTTCCGCCAGTGCTCAAGCGCAGGGCTCACGAACTACACATCGTCGTCGTGCGTCGTGTTTGTTTTTGTTTAATAATAGTGTTACAATATAAAAGTGTAGATATGGTTTACTGTACTGTGTGTATGAACAATAATAGAACGAATAAAAACATATCATTTTTTAACTATCCCAAAGACTCCATTAGGTAAGTAGTAACTTGATTATAATTTATTATCTTTAGTGTGGTAGATAAATACATACATTATACCTCAACATTGAAAGTAAACTCAACCTGCTCACATGAGTAGATAAACGGAACAGAGATAAAGCTTCATATAACCGCGCGAATCGGTTGCACTACTACAAGCACGCGGGGAACGAGTGCGTGACCACTGGCCGCTTGTCGCGACTGGAATAAACCGGTTTACGATGGCACAGCCAGTGGACAATCTCAGGGTCAGTGCGACGCGGACGCAGTTTGTTTTGTTAGTTGCGACTTGCGAGTTGGAATATTTTAATGTAAAAACGTGGTATTTTATTATTAATAATGGTTGTTTATTGTACTGTGTGTCTGAATAATACTAGGAAAAATAAAACTATATCATACTTTAACTATCCCAAGGAGTACAATAGGTAAGTAAATATTGGATAGCCTACATGTATTTGCTCTAAGATTGATGTCTGTCAGTGGGATATGCGATATTAATTGTTTGTTCATACCAATTTACGCAAACAAAATAGTTAACTACTGGTTATCTGAATCTATTTTGTGTTAGAAGCCAACTAAATAAAGCCAAGAAATATTAGCAAATATGTGTACTGTGTCATTTTATTATTTAACATGAACCAAAAAAAATCATTCTACTTTTTTTTTATCGTCAATAATATAAAAGGGTAGTATTTAATTGTTTCTCAATTTTTTGCCTTTGTTCCACCAAAAATACTAGTTGCACAGCAAAATATATTTAAAAAGATCAAACTAAGTCGACGGAGGACCTTTATTTTATTGTATGACCCTTTTTTTAACAAGAAGGGGGTACGCGGTGTGTTTTTACCTTTTTATTGTTATTACAAGCTTTTACTAAACATTTGTAGGTATGTGGGTAGGTTGGTATGTAGCAGGTACGTGTGTTAAGTTCAAATATTGCAAGTAAGATTTGAACCACTTCCCGATGTCTGATTGAGCTGAAATTTTGTATACCGTAACTTCAGTGACAATGCAATAATACGATAGATATAACCTGATGCTGCAGCCAGGATTATCTCCTCACTAGGGAACTCTTTAACGGGTAGTAGCACGGTCACTTTTGGAATTTACCACACCATTAAAAAAACAATAAATTATTACAAAACAAAAATAATTAGAGTAATTTTTACAGTATTCTATTATACTGAATAATAAAACTATTTTACAATTTTTTTTGTTTAATTTGTCTTCACCTATTGTGACAACCCTACCAAAATAGATAACAATTTTGCACGTTCGAAGCTTTGTCTCTGTTCCGTTTATCTTCTCATGTGACCTAGTTGTGCAATATAAACGTTTTGGTTGTAAACAGTTTAGTGGATCTTTAGTAAGATGCCCATAACAGGTAAGTATGTACACACAGCGACACATCAACCTAGACCAGTTGTCGGCAACCTTTTTCAACCAAAAGAGCCAAATATAGATAACACACAATTGAAATCTATTAAAAGAGTCATCTTTAACTTCAGCTTTGTATTAGCAGAGGACATAATTACGGAAATAATTAGGATTAAAGAACACTCTCGAGCTTCCCTTTGTCAAATAAGTACCTAGTTCAACTCACAGTAAATTAAATAAATGTTAGAATTATACTTATAAAGCTAGATAATAGTTAATGTTCCTTGCTTGCACTAAACATTTCGTGGAAGAGCCGCAGCCGAGGAGTTAAAGAGCCGCATGCAGCAGCAGATTGCCGACCACTGACCTAGACTGTTTGGATTTTGTACTATTAGAAGTTGAACGCTGCGAATAGTGCGAGAGAGTGCGTTATATTTTTGTTATGCTCTATCCTTACCATTACATCGACACCACTATGCACTGTCCCTTTCCGACAATTCTCTATTTTGTGTGTAGCGTAGTTATGCGTATATAGGGTGTCTCACTTGATGTGTAGCCGTGTGTACGAGTAGGTACTTAGGTATTCCTTCAATGGTGCGTTCAAGAGCAAAAATAACAACGAAGTTTTTTGATTTCACATACATAGCTAGAACCTACCTACCTATTAGTGATTGCATTATCATGTTTATAATTTGAAAAATATGTTTATATATTAAAATACGAAAGTGTCACGGCTGCCTCCGTGGCGCAGCGGGAGTGTACCTACGCGACTGCTGTGCATGAGGTCTCGGGTTCGATTCCCGGGTCGGGCAATTCTAAGTAGCAGCACGGATTCTGGAAAAGCATTGTGCCCGGTATATGGTAATATTGGTAATAAACGTGCCCCCTCTATTACATGGGACCCAACATAGGTGGCGAAAAGTGGGTTTGTAAAGCACCTCTGCCCTCCCCTTCGGGGATAACAGGCGTGAAGCTATACGAAAGTTCATTGTATTTTATTATTTCAGACGGCATGAATGGTTAAAGGCCGTCGGGCGAGAAGATCTTCTTTCAAAACTGATTGATAATAAAACAAGGCAACAATACAGAATCTGTGAAGATCACTTCGAAAAAAACTGTATTAAATTTTCTAAAAACAGAACTGTAAAATATTTATTTGGCAATGCTTTTCCAACACTCAACTTGCCGACAAATGACGGTGCATGTTCGGATTTTAATGAAGGTCAGACAAGGATTTTAATGAAGGTAGTGAACAATCGGTTTTATAATAATACCTCCTGACAATTTTATCGTATTAGTTGAATTATATGAGCAAAAATTTCGCGAATATTTTGATCTCGAAATAAACATTGTTAATATTGCTAATAAATAATGCGTGATTGAGATAACTACCTACATATCTTGAATAACTACTAGCAAAACTGCTTTTTGATTTAAAGAATAACTGAAAAATTCATCTGTTTTAAATTATTTATAGATACACAACATATGTATTAAAAAGAGCGTAATCATTACCTACCGTGAACATTAAATCGAATTTGTGAAATTATTATGTGGATGTAGTTACCTACTGATAAATGAAAGTTATATATTATATCAAGACTGCGCCTAGCGTAAGACGCGGTTGGATTGAATGACACAGCTCGATATTCAAATCGGCGCGCGGCCGCCATAGTCAAATTGTATGGAGGATTTGAAGTGCTTTTTTGATAAATATGTATCTTTAGTGTCAACCAATAACTTAAATATTTGGTACGGACAAATTGTAATATAACTATTTATGTTTTGTTTAAGCTGTAAAATAGGATAGATTTCTACTGTTATAACTTATAATCTAAAAATCACGTAACACGAGCTTACGTTATTGCATTTTTCGTACAAATGTACGTAATTTTGTAGGCGAATATATAAATTGTTTTAAGTTTTTTACACGGAGTAATTGTAAACACATTCATTGTTATGGTAAATGAAGGTATATTTTATATTTGTATTAAACAAAAAGTGTTGATTTTATCAACTTACTGTGACCGCCTGTTTAAGCACATTTCGCTCGGCCACAGTACACACACTCTCTCACACGATTTGCAGCGTTCAACTTTTAATAGTTCAAAGTCCAAACTGTCTAGGTTGATGTGTCGCTGTGTGTACATAAATATACATTAACCTATCTTCATACAAACGGTCGAAACCCGAGTCATACCTACGCGCCTCGGCGGCGGCGGGCGTCGGCATGCGCTCGGCACGTATGACGCAACCCCAATATAAATATACTTCTCTTTGACGCAACCAGTCGCGAATGCGCCGCAGTGACGAACGGACGGTGTGGTGTTTTTCAAACAGTAACCGCGCGGTTTTTCACCTAAAATAAGTACAAGTATAGCCTATTTAATATGACGAGTAGAAAATATTGTGCTGTTTTTGGTTGCATGAATTCATCAATAACGCACCCACAGATAACTTTTTTTAGATTACCTGGAAACTCCGAAAGGTAAGACTATAAAATGATTAATGATTATACTTACTAGTAGGTAGGTACGTAATTTAAGTCTTTTTAATAAAGGATTTTTTTTCCTTCCGAATAAGAAATGCTTGGACTAATAAATAAAGTGAACAAGTAAATAAAAGTGATTGACACGAGTGAAGTAGGTAGTTATAGGCGGTTCATGAATCATGATACGGTAGGTACGCTTGTATTAAAACCTTGGGGCGTGTGTGCGTGATCTCTGGCCGCTCGTCGCGTACGTGGTATTTTATTATGAATAATAGTGGTTTATTGGACTGTGTGTATGAATAAAACTAGAAAAAATATATTAGACCGTCTGTCTGTCACCAGGCTGTATCTCATGAACCACGATAGCTAGATAGTTGAAATTATCTCTATGTATTTCTGTTGCCGCTGTAACAACAAATACTACTAAAAAATTAATACAATAAATATGTAATGGCTGCCGTTTTCTTTTTTCGGTATTAATAACAACAACAGCTAGGCTCTTGAAATATTCACAGAATATTTAGTTGTATGTTCACTTTAAAAAAATATATTTTAAATGATTAATAATACTATTTAAAACGCGGTAAGAGGGTTGTGATTTTAAAACATTCGTAGCCAGCTATTGGGCTTCGCATGGGTGACCATAGAATTGTTGTTTTGAGTTGTTGCGAGTTGTTTGTGTTTAATAGAAACGTTAATAAGCTGAGATAAAAATTTATTAAACTTACTCGTCAGCTGTTTCTTGCATGTTGTTTGAGTAGGTAGGTGTTGAAGTTTGTAAGGATTGGAGTTTTGTAACCTCCGGCGACAGCAAATTATTTTTCCTTATAAGAGGATTTTTTTTTCAGACGTTTTCAATGGTTGCAACTGATCCGTCGAGATGATTTGGAAAACAATCCTAAATTTACTTCCTACCGTGTTTGTGAAAAACATTTTAATGTGGAGGATGTACTACAATCGTCAAATAGAAAACTTTTAAAAAAGAATGCTCTACCATTGTTGATGCTGCCGAGCTTAGCTAGTACTGTTCCAGGAATCTCTCTAAAAGAAGACAAACAAACTCAAACTGCTCCGTTGGTAAGAAATGAAAATTGTACACAGACTGAAAATGCAACGAACGAAATCTTTGCTCAAACCTCAAAGAGTCTTTCTAGCAACACTCCAAGGAAAATAAAATTGAAAGTTGAACTCCTCTAATGCAGACATAAAATATTCCTATTCCATTCACAAAGTATTTTATTTGTTTAAATAAAATAAAAAAAATTACAATCACAAAAATAGATAGAAACTCAAAGTAGGCAAATTTAATTAAAATGCTGTAGGTGCATGTTTACGTACCGCGCGGCTGTAGGCATTTATTTCAAAGATACGGCCGAGTTACAATACTGTTAGATAGTATTACCGTGGCTCGGCGCAGTCTTAATATACTTGCGTGTATTTATTACTAATACCTACATACAAGTATACATATATATACATATATATACACACCTATATACTGAAACGAAACAAAATTACTTCACATTACATCTATCGTTTAAATCCGAAGACATGGTTCATCTATACTAATATTACAATGCTGAAGAATTTGTTTGGTTGAACGCGCTAATCTCAGGAACTACTGGTTCGATTTCAAAAATTCTTTTAGTGTTGGATAGCCTATTTACCGACGAAGGTTAAAGGCTACATAACATCATGCTACGACCCACGGGGGCGGAGCAGTAATCATAAACGCGGGTGCAACCGCGGGCACATCTAGGGTAAAAATACGAAAGCAAATATTTATAAGGATTTTTTAAACTCCACTTTACCCGCGTCTTCGCTCGTGTAAATGTAGGTTAGGTTAAGTTAACAACAGTACTTTTGGATGTAAGGTTCTCTTTGTCCTATTCTGTACCCCTGACAAGAGTATGCAAAATTTCATAATGATCGGTCAAGTAGTTAATGCGTGAAAGTGTAAGACACAAACAAACAATTTCGCTTTTATATTACTAGCTTTTGCTTGTATAGATTAGTTAGGATACAAAATACATTATACTAGTACCTCATTACATTACAAAATGATCTATTACTGTGTTATTTAATATTCTAAAATACTACCTGACCCGCGAACCTTCGTCTGCTTCACATAAGAGAATTCTTCCCGTTGTTGCAACATTTTACATTTATGCTCCGCTCCTATTGGTCGTAGCGTGATTTTATATAGCCTTCCTCGATAAATGGGCTATTCAACACAATTCTTCCAGTTCGAACCGGTGGTTGTTCCTGAGATTAGCGCTTTCAACCAAACAAACAAACGCTTCAGCTTTATAAACTATACTAATATTATAAAGCTGGCGAGTTTGTTTGTTTGTTTGCTTGAACGCGCTAATCTCAGGAACTATTGGTTCGAATTGAAAAATTATTTTAGTGTTAGATAGCCCATTTATCGGGGAAGGCTATAGGCTATATAACAACACGCTACGACCAATAGGAACGGAGTAGCAATGAAAAATGTTGCAAGAACGGGAAAAATTCTCTTATGTGAAGCAGACGAAGTTGCGCGAGTCAGCTAGTATTAGTATATGTAGATGAGTTACGATCTTTTGCATCCGGCCGGTGCCGGTCGGTCGCGCTAGGCGCACTCGCTGTTGTGACGTCACACACCTCGAGCGAAATACCTAAACAACGTCCGCGTCTAACGCTCGGCGCTCGGCGCTCGGCGGGTCTTATAGTTTTTCTCTTATAATGTGTAATCCCTGCAATGTTTTTACAGTAAAAAACCATTTTGTACTCTGCTTTAATAAGGTACTTATGTGACAAATTTAACAAATTAGGTATACAACAAGATAAGATACGTTTAAAGCAGTTTAATTTAAATGTATAACATTCGCGTAAACGTAAGACATAAATAAATTAGGTTTGTTTACCTTTTTATTAAATTGTATGACACGGACTATTTATTAATAAAAATTAAGTTCCACATGTAAGACGGCGCAGCGCATCTCTCAAGAGTGGCTCGACCGCTATAGCTGTTTTTTATTGTGTTTGTGTGTCAGGGCAAGGTTTGATGAACGAAAATTTGCGGAAGATGACTGACGTTTTGATATTGAATTTAATTATTACGTGAAATAATAATATTGTCTTCTGTTTACGCGAATGTTATTCATTGAAATTAAACTACTATATACGGATTTTATCGCGTTGTTTTTTATTAGCTTATAAATTAGTAAAATAAAATCAATAGTAGTAGTAGTGTAATATTTTAATAATTTTGTAATACAGTGATAAATAAACAACGCGATAAAATCCGTATATAGTAGTTTAATTTCAACGTGAAATAATATTTTGGTATAGGTTGACAGGACAACGACTATCGGGTCAGCGAGCAGTAAATATTCATCAATCAAATATCGAAACATAAATTATATGAACATAATGTTTATGCTCGACGCTCAACGGGGATTCTTATTCAGCGATCGTCACTTGCAGCCTTACTTATAAAAATACCGCTTAACATTGCTTAGCTACCTCTTATCTAAGAAGCATGGAGCTTCTTAGATAAAACATAGCCTTAATATAATAACCTTTAATCAATGAAATCATTTATTTACTTATAAACCAATTTTAACGGTCTCTCAGGTGATGATAGCTCGCGAAAACACGAAACACAATTTTATTCTTGCAACATTTGACAGTCAGCATATAGCTTGACCAAACTAATTTACTAAATAATGCAATTGAAGTGATGCATCAATCATCATCTATAATAAACCATTTTTTAGGTTTTAGTAAGTATCTGCGACGTGGCGACTTCTCCTTGTCTTTAAAAGACGGCGCGCGGCGGTCTGAATTTTTCTGTAAGTAATTCAAAGAGTTTGATTATTGAAAGAGTATATTATCACTTCGCTTAAATATAATAATCAGCTAACTATAAAAAAATAAATTTGTCGTCTGGTTTGTATGATAGAGACGGTAATAAATATATGTAAATTATTTTTTACAATTTAAAATAAATAAATACTATAGGTACTTTACTACTATATTTTAAATATATATAATCATAACGAATTGCTGCATATTCTGATGAATAATAACAACAATACTATGCTTACTTTAAAAGTTCATTTATTAACAACAATAAACAAAATACCAGTGTTTTCCAGTTTTAATATTATCGTAGTTAACATCAAATCATTGTAATTATTTGCAGCTTTACAAATCACAAATGGATACTCATGATGGCAGTAAATTAGCAAATTACTACTTAACATTTCAACCATATAGCACATATTTTCTTTTATATTATGATATATGATACGAAATTCTGCATAGCAAAAATCGTAAAGCGGATTCAACCACACTTTATAGATTTTACTCACGAAAATCACGCAGTACGAAGAAAACTGCGCTGAACCATTTTTCATTAAAAGTTTTAATCTACGATATACCTTTTTCATTTAAGAAATTAATATTTTCGAAAACGATTGACGTTAATGTCAAATCGAAAAACCTGCCATATTGTCTCTTAGCTATGTTTAAACAAAGGACCGGCGCTGTTTAGATTTCTTTACAGTTGAGTTATTGATAAACTTACTCTTAGCGCTAACTAACGTTTATAAGTAAGATTTCTCATGAACAGTCGCTATATAGTAGATAACTATCTGTCAAATATTTAAAATGGGTTTATATAAGTAAGACGGTTACAGTTCCAACTAGGGTTTACAACCTTTATTTTGAACGAATACAATATATTTACTATCTAAGGTAAAAGATAAAGTACCTACAAGATCTGAAAATTAAGTATTATTTATTTAATCTGTTTTTTTAATACCATATTTTTGTTGATGCTAGTAACATCTAACAAATATTTATTATCAGGAAACGTCTTAACCGCATCTTTACAATACGTATATTATGTCTTTAAGATGGATAAACAATTGTTTTTATTCAGTTTAGGCAATCTTTATAACGTTGCTCTAAGTAAACATTTAAATAAAACCTGTGATAGTCGACATAGTTCAAGTATTTTCAAGTACTTTATTATCCTAATACAGTATAAAGTACATTTATCCGAAATAACGTACAATACTTTATTATGAAGGGCGGGTGGCAACCCTAGTTCTAACCCGCGAAAACCGAACTTAACCGAATGGAGATCACGGCTACGCTCGAGCCGACTTCGCTCGTATTTAGTCTTCGATCAAAAATAGCAAAGTAACTAGATATCAGGTCGGCGCAAAAAATACGTGTCGATAAATAACAGCGCACTTGAGACGTGAGCTCTTATTTTGTTTAGTTCGCTTGAAACACAGCCAATGTAAACACGTCTCACAATGCCGCAGTGTGTATTTAAAAGTTGCAAAAATAATGCCCGAAAAAGCAATTTAACGGCCGGAGTATCTTATTTTCGGTAAGTACATGAAGAATAAGTTATACATATCTTTAAACTAACAAATAATATCAAATTTTGAACAAAATTACCGATTTTAAACCACCGCTACAAATGTTTGGCCAAGGCTCGCCAAAACACGCACAAACTTTTCTTTAACATTACAGTAGATTCATGGAGTAGATATGTATAGTTTTTATTTTTATTTGTTACAAGGTCTTCAATATTGGTTGGTTAAAATTGGTTAATTCTACTTTTGTGTCTCTTTGTTGGATTCTCATTAGATACTTAGCTTTCCTTTTTTATTTTAGCTTTCCTAGCAATTCATTTACGTGTGCAGAATGGATCTCGATTGTCGCCAGAGAAAGAAGAGATGACTCTTATAAGCCAGCTAAGAATTCAGTTATATGTTCGGATCACTTTGATAAATCGGATATATCCGGCAATAATAACCGACGTCGATTGGTTAAAACAGCAGTTCCTAAATTACAGGTACATTCATTAATAATTCACAATCGAAATGTAATTTTATGTCTGTTTTTCTTTTCTGCTTAAATGTATTTGTGACACGATAAATCATAGTGTTGTTGGAATTCATATATAACTATTATTGAAGAGTCTTTTCAAAAACACAGATTCAACCCCCGTCGAAGGTCCCGCAATTAGCAGCACCCAATACTAAACTCTCAGTATCTGATATTGAAGTGCAAATGAGTCACTTATTTTAGCATTAGGTGTTGTCAATTTATTGTGTGAGATGATAAATTATTATTTAATTGAAAATATGTATTAAATATATTTTAGAATTTCATTTTAATTTACGTAAAATGAAGTAAAATCATTTCAGTAAAGTAATTGGACTTAATATTTCTAACAATTTTGCTACGTGATAATTTTTATTTTAGATTTGCAGTTAATTTCAGTAACGTATATTCGCGCCTTTGCAGATAATTGAAAATATACATACATTAAAAAAAAAGCGTACTTACATTTTTGCGTACGACACATAAAAGCATTGGTAAAGTAAATAAACATACATATTAAACAAAAACGTAACGCTAATAAAATAATAAGTAATGTGTAGATACTAACAAAAATAGTCGTCCAAAACATAAAAAGTAAACAACAAACCTTGACGTTCATATTATAAATTATTTTAATGTTCAACGCGACTCCATACCTCCTGTAGCAAAATTCGAAAAAGCAAAAATAAACGAAACAAAACGATGTAGCTCTCAAGGCAATAACGGGAAAAGTGCTTTATTTGTTGCCGCTTAAGGTTGATTTCACACTAAATGTTGTTTTACTTATGTCTTTCCATTTGTAAATGACAGGAGTAATTTATTTATTGCTTTGCTTATTTTATGTGACGAATGATCGTAAGTATTAGATAATATTTTAAAGATTTGTGACTTATTACTAGGTGCCATGGATGTAATTAGGTTGAACTTAAAACTGTTTTAAAACTTTTCTCTCCGTTTGTTAGTAAACAAATGTAGCTGTATACGTATTGTGACGCGGACAGCATTTAGCTTTGATTTTGTACCTACGTGACCCGATATATAGTTGCTATTGTTGATCGAAGTATTCAATTCTAGAATATTCTCCCTACGCTCCAAAGACCAAACAAAATGTTAGAGTGAAAGGTCCCGATAAGGGATACATCACTGGAGTAAAAAAGAGATAGAGAACTAACTATCCGTATGTCATACGTTTAGCGAACAAGATGCTATACAAGGGCCATTGCGTTTCAATCTGATAGTGTCTTATCAGTTATCACTATTTTACATTACATACATTATTCAGATTGGTACTGTATAATATTATATTGCAATTATAATGAAAAATACATATTTGCCAATATGATGTCCTGTTCAGTATGGGAATGTAATTCGATGAGATATTTAGGAACATTTTCATTACCTACTTCTAATAATTTTGATGCGATTTTTGTTTAAAAATTGACTAAGATATCGATTCAATAATAGATTAAATTATCTGCTTTGACTTATTTCAATATTTCGCTGTAAAATAAATAATACGGGTCGATATTGTGCCAATTTTGAAAATATTTATTTACGATAGGGATTGACAAAGTGCTGACGTCATGAGAATCGATATTTGGGACTGTCATTAGCTTTTTTTTAGTGACATGAATATACAAGTCGAGTTACAGTTAGTAAAATATTATATAATATTATTATTTCTAATAAATTTATTGTAATGGTAATTGGACATTTGTTTCAATGCTGATTTTTATTTACGCCTGCTCGGATGGCGTAGCAGTTTAAGTGGGCGTCTGGCCAGTACTACTGCGTCGAGTGTTGTGGGTTCGATCCCCGCACGGGACAAAAATTTGTGTGATCTACGAATGGTCGTTTCGAGTCTGGATGTTCTTTGTGTCCGTCGTTTGAATGTTTGTAAAGTCCCGTGGGACACAGGAATTATTACAAACGTCTATTAAAAAAATCCTAGTATTCAACACGGTATGTTAACTTTTCTAAAGTTATGTTCCTGAATAACTTTATGTACTTAAAACATATTTGTAATCCTCTCCCTCTCTCATAGCATGGTCATATATGTTTGTTTATTTCTACGAAGATGTCTTGACATTTAATATGTTTTGAAATATTTAGTTTTGTTGCATACTCTCCGTCTGGTTCCTTTATCTAAAAACGAGTCGTTTTACCAACGGACAGTAAAATTTTGACATATTTTCTTAGAATATTTGTCGGAATTTGCTATCCATAATATACCTAATAATAATATTTTATCACATACACACAACACCATCTAGCCCAAATGTATACTTTTCTTTCGTTTCTTTTGTTACTACATACATATTATACATAGAAACACCCAGACCAAGACAAACATCTATGTACATGCACACAAATGTTTGACTTGTGCGGGAATCGAACCCCCTACCTACCTTAGGCATGGCAGTCGGTGATACTAACCACTACGTCATCGAGGCCGCATAGGTTAACCGACTAATTTCTTCCATCGTTTTTTTTTATTGATAGGATAATGCGGTAGCATTAGGAATAATTAATGTGTCGCGGGAGATTTAAAAACATTAAAACAACGGACACAAAGTACACCCAGACTAGGAACAATCATTTGTGGATCACGCATTTTTTTGTCCCGTGTGGGATTCGAACCCGCATCACCGTCGATCATCGGCGTGACGGCAGATCACTTGAGTACTTGTGCGTGAGTGCTTGTTCACGTACAAACACGCGGGCGCGGTAGACGTGTCGACTGACGACTCGTGTTCACATTGACCGTCAGGCGTTTGCGCGAATGTAACGTGTTGTCAGAGGTTGAAAAGGTGCTAATGCATTAATAAAATAAACCCTTATGTATTGAACGACATGATGAAAACATGCTATCGTTTCTAGCGACAAGTTCAAACTGGTTGAACTTACCTGACGTCGCGAGTGAATCGCGCGCTCCGCCACTAGTTCGACGTGAACACAAACAACTCACGCGTTCGATATTGCCGCGAGCGCCGCACGCGTCGGTCGCTAGCTCGCCCGCTACTTACACCGCACGTGCGTTTCGTACGTAAACACTTGGATATTTTGTCCATATGTTTGATATTTCGTAACCGCGCCCGCCGCACTGTGGGCTGAAAATCGACCTCCATAGACATAGAAATGAAAGTTGCTAGATGTTCGTTTTGTTGACGGATATGGATTCTATTAGCTATTATACACATAACAATGTCATCTGAGCTAACTCCGCACAAAAATGAATTTATTATAAGGTTTTTTCGAAAAAAATGTATGGAGCTAGCATGAAAAATCTGAATATCTCTGAACTTGCAAGGAAAACCGTAATATCCTCAGAGATGGTTATAGGACTAATTATTTGTGATTTTTTGACATACTTCATATAACGGTACCTGCTGCAGATTTTTTTTTAAAAATCATCTTATTTTTAATAATTTTTTTTTAACATTAAACGATTTGTTTTGGTGTATAAGTAAAGAAACAACACGTTATATGCATATAATACTAAATCTTCGCCAGTTATTTGTTAAAATATCAAGAAAATTATTTTTGCCTAACATAGTATATATGTTTTAAAACAGTTAATTGGATACCATTACTGAACTTTGCATACAGGTAAACTACTGAATAATAAATTAATGAGTTCTGAATAAGAGATTAAGTGATTTGCAATGTCGCACAATGGTAACTACGGATTACACTAATTAAAATCTTACAGGTAAGTACATAAGTAACTTAAATAGTTAATTAGATATGTTACGAGTTCTAAGAAATATTTTCGACAACTGGCTAATGAGGTCGTTAACTAATGTTGGACTGAAATATAAAATGGTTAACATTTTGCATCATAATTTAGTTTATTCTAAGCTTTGTTACCCCTAACATATCACTGTGAAATTTTATAATGGAAAGTTTAAATACCAATTTAGACCTATTCGTTCTTCTAAAATGTAAGAGTACTTCATTTGATCATGAGGTATTGTTTAGTGAAGTTATATCCCGCCTAGACGTTTGTCTTTCCGTTGAAGATCAAGTGACTCTAAAAGAATTTTGTCGGAGATTTGTACGAGCTGCATCACAAAGGTGGCAAAAATCTCACCGAATTCTTGATACTTTTAGAAAACAATACGAAATTTGGCTGCAAGCAACTATCGATTGGCCAAGTTGTATAAATTTAGTCGCTCAAGAACCAACTGTTGCTGAGGGATCAAGATCAATCTCTCCAGAACCCTCAACATCATACTCTGTTGGTACAATGACAAAGACGTCACAAAAACCATTCGAAGATCTGGAAAGCAAACAGAAGAAGAGAAGATCTGATGAGCATAAAACTGACAATCCCAGTGAATTGGCATATACAGCAGCAGCGCGTTTTAAGGAAGAAGGTTGTGAGGATATCGCATCTGTAATCGAATATATGCTGAAACATCCTGAAGCAGCCTCTAAAATTAAGGAAACGCTTAAGCAACCGGTGAAAACTATCTTATTTACACCAGAAAAAGCACTTGGATTACTCCTTTCATTAAAATTATCAAAGTGGCAATACATCACTTTACGAGAGTCAGCTATTCGGGAATGTAGAAAGGATATTTATCCATCCTACTATAAAGTGCAACAAACCAAGCTGGCATGCTATCCTCCGAAGCAATCAGTGTTAGTGACCGATTCATCGGCAAGAATAACCCTTCAAGCTTTACTCGACATTACGGTCAAAAGAATCCTCCAAAGTTTTCCTAACGATGATGTGCAAAATAAGGATTTAAAATTGATATCTAAATGGGGTTTCGATGGTGCGTCAAACCAAAGCCGATACAAGCAGAAAATGGATAGCGATCAAGACGATTCAAGTATTTTCATGACTTCCTTGGTGCCACTAAAACTGACTGATGGAGACAATACTTTGTGGATGAACCCAAAACCATGCTCAGCAATGTATTGTCGTCCAGTTCAATTTACTTTTGTGAAGGAAAGCGAAGCAGTAGTCATCGAACACAAACGACGAATGGATGAAGAAATTAAGGCTCTCATTCCTACAGAGTGCAATAATAGAAACAGGGTGAATCATCACCTAATGATGACAATGATCGATGGTAAAGTCTGCACGTATTTGTCTCAAGCCAGATCAAGTTCATCATGCTATTTGTGTCTGGCAAAACCGACAGAAATGAACCGTTTGAGTGTAGTAACAGCAAAGACCGTATCTTCTGATATATACGAGTTTGGATTGTCATCTCTACACGCCCGTATAAATTGTATGGAATGTTTACTACATATTTCGTATAGACTAGATTTTAAAGAGTGGGCTGCGAGAGGTAACGAGCACAAAGAAATGCTAAGTAAGAGAAAAAAGATTATTCAAGACAAATTTAAAGACGAATTAAATCTATTGATTGACATTGTTAAACAAGGTTCCGGAACTACTAATGACGGCAACACTGCAAGAAAGTTTTCCAAATTTCCCCATAAAACTGCAGCCATTACTGGGTTGGACGAAGAACTAATAAGAAGATTTGCTGTGATTTTACAGGCAATAACTTCCGGGGAAAAAGTAGATATAATTAAATTTAAAGATTATGCCTTCAAAACAGCAGAGAGGTACGTGGAATTATATGACTGGTACTATATGTCATCAACCGTCCACAAATTACTTATACACGGGGCAGACATAATCGAGAAGAATGATGTTGTACCCATAGGAAGTCTCTCGGAAGAAGCATCCGAGTCTCGCAATAAAGATTTTAGGAGGTTTCGGGAACATCATTCGCAGAAAAAGAGCAGGCAAGATTCGAATCATGATATCCTTAATATGTTAGTTGTTTCTTCGGATCCTTTTATAAATGTACAAAGGCCCAAGTTAGATGCCAAGAAAAAGGAGGATTTATTTCCTGAAACCCTTAATTTAATTCAGTTTCAAGAAACTGACTTTGAGTTGCTAGGCAATCTAGATTCTGATTCAGAAATCGACGAGAGTGATAAGGAAAACTAGAAACTTTTTGTGCTTTTAATTATAATTCTATTCAATGTAATTTTTTCATGATCTTTCTTTATTTAGCTTTGGTACGTAATTATGTTTTGCAATTGATTTATTTTTAAATATTTTATATTACTATTCTTGTACCTATTTATATTTTTGCATACTTTTGTACCTATGTTTTGTTTTATATAAATTTTATCAACTATTAAAAAATACCTTTTTAATTTATTTTTCTTTTTATTTAATGCCTATTATTAGCGTTAATAAAATAACTAACTTATCGATTGATCTTTACTTTGACATTAGTAGAATTTAATGATTTAAAAAAATACCTTCATTTAGACATAATAATAAAATAATTAGACAGTTGTCGAAAATATTTCTTAGAACTCGTAACATGTCTAATTAACTAATTAGTTTACTTATGTACTTACCTGTAAGAATTTAATTAGTGTACTCCGTAGTTACCATTGTGCGATATTGCAAATCACTTAATCTCTTATTCAGAACTCATTAGAAGGCTAATTTAATATTCAGTGGTTTACCTGTATGCAAAGTTTAGCAATGGTATCCAATTAACTGTTTTAAAACATATATACTATGTTAGGCAAAAATAATTTTCTTGATATTTTAACAAATAACTGGCGAAGATTTAGTATTATATGCATATAACGTGTTGTTTCTTTACTTTTACAATAAAACAAATCGTTTAATGTGAAAAAAAATTAATTAAAAATTAGATGATTTTTTTTAAAAATTCTGCAGCAGGTACCGTTATATGAAGTATGTCAAAAAATCACAAATAATTAGTCCTATAACCATCTCTGAGGATATTACGGTTTTCCTTGCAAGTTCAGAGATATTCAGATTTTTTATGCTAGCTCCATACATTTTTTTCGAAAAAACCTTATAATAAATTCATTTCTGTGCGGAGTTAGCTCAGACGACATTGTTATGTGTATAATAGCTAATAGAAGCCATATCTGTCAACAAAACGAACATCTAGCAACTTTCATTTCTATGTCTATGGAGGTCGATTTTCAGCCCACAGTGCGCCGCCGCGCCCGCGAATCTACGTGAACAAGCACCTCTGAGTTGTTTGTTTGTTCTCGTCGAACTAGCGGCGGAGCGCGCAATTCACTCGCGACGTCAGGTAAGTTCAACCAATTTGAACTTGTTGCTAGAAACGATAGCACGTTTTCATCATGTCGTTCAATACATAAGGGTTTATTTTATTAATGCATTAGCACCTTTTCAACCTCTGACAACACGTTACATTCGCGCAAACGTCTGGCGGTCAATGTTAGTGTTGAGTAGGACTTACAAGAGGCATGACATTTGTCCCGTACAAGACGTACTAATGTAAGAGTGGCTCAAAATGTTTTCATGTACCACTTCAAATTTTATGTCGCGTTCGACGTGTATGACATGAGCGTAGAGTGAGTGAGAGAGAACACGTCACATGCTTCACTTTAATAGTGCATCTTTTATCTTCCTTATACGTCACCGAGTGAGACAACGATATACCTAAAGCCCGTCACAGACGTAGCTATAACATATATTAATATGAATCATAGCAAGGCATATTACGGCATATTTTCCATATAAATTTTCGAGTGACCACACTCGCAGCTATAATATATATTTCTATGACGTCACCAAAATATGTCGACATATATATCTCGGTATATTTTGGCATATTAATATATATTTTGGTATATTAGTATATATTTTGATATATTTTGAGGATAGGGGTGTTCCATTTGAACGTCTGCCCGACGTCCGTGCTCGATGCGCACGAGCTTAAATGACGTACTTTATTTAATTAAAATACAAGTGTTGCAATTATAATAAATGATTGAAATATGATTTGTTTTTACTTCTTTCCTCAAGCATACTGTAAGACGTTCTTCAGAACTAATGCTTTTGCACATAACCGTATCGCATTTTTAATTTATTTTTATCAATTCATGAAACTCGATAAATGCCGATTTTGAACTTTTAAAATACTGTGCAAAATTTATTCGATGATAAATTTTAATCATGATAATTCGCCACGAGTTCTCTTTTGTTTTATATGCGACTTAACCCAGATGGTTCTATTTTTCGTTCCTGACAAGGCAACATGCATATCAAATTCAGCATCGGAATCATCCTCTGAGGTATTTTCAATTAGATCTAAAAGAAGTGCTCTTGTCGAATTCATTTAGGTACCTAGATTGATTACAGTGTTATTTCAATATTTGAACATCCTGTACAGAAATTAAGCTTTAAAATCGTGCGCTTGCAAGGACGACCGCAGACCGAGTGAGGGCAAAATATATATTATAGTATAGCTCCCGTGTGTGATAGCTTGCTATACTATAATATATATCTCGATATATTAATATATATTATAGCTACGTCTGTGACGGGCTTAACGCTTTTGTTCATTTTCTTCGACTTTGTTATGCTTAGAAAAGTTTATTTGATTACATATATTTTATGGTTTTAAAGCATTTAATTTGTATTATTAGAGTTTTGTTACTGTTGTTTATTATTTTTATGGCTAGGTATGCATAGTAGCTACTTTTATGCCTGCGGAGGTTTGCAAATATTCCTTATACAATATAACATTAATTCTTTTTTAAATAAATCGTACTTTCTTTAAAATCAACTTGTGTTATTGTTGCCTATTTAGTAAAATAAAATATTTAATCGAATAATCAAAATGACAGGTGCTTTTATTTGCTTTGCACAAACAAGTTACAATCGACACGTTGTTTAAAATGTTACGAAAATATTATCATTATTGTCCTAAGAAATTCGCTTCTTATACTTTGTGGTTAGTTTTACGTTAATCACACTTTGTAAGATTGCAGATGATATAAATACTCATAACTTCAAATGTACCGCTGTGCTTCAAGACGTGCCTCGCCTCATTTTGTAAGGTACAATCAACACAGCAACACTAGATGACAAAATTACTCATAACTTCAAATGTACCGCTGTGCTTCAAGACGCCTCGCCTCATTTGAAGTGGGACATTGTACTGGCTCAGTACAAAAAAGAAGCAACTCTTACAAAATCATTTCAAATTCATGTCCTACTCAACACTAGTCAATGTGAACACGACTCGGCACTAGAGATGGGTAGCTCGTGAGCGAGTGATAAAAAGAGCTAGATCCTTTCGATTCATTTCGCTCCCAATCGCTCACTTGCTCGCTATATAACTCTAGACTCTATTCAGTTCTGTAGCTCAGAGCGGCCACCCGGCAATCGGCCCGCGCTACCGTGCGACTCATACAATTTGCTTCGGCAATTTTCGGCACACTTCGTGTCATATCGTTAGCTCTTTTCAAGGATAAATACACATTTAAGAAAGAGTGTAGACGTTCAAAGAGCGATTGAACTATCGGTCGCTTTCGATTCGGTTCCACATAAGAACTCTACCGTTTGTTGTAAACATTTTCATTTAAAATGCTTTATACAAAGAAAACATCGACGTGTTCTCATGAAAGATTCTGTGCCTACAAAATTTGTGTAAGTGCGATATCGAGTATATGGTGGTTATTATTGTTATTTTCACCCTGAATTGTCCCACTGCAGGGCAAAGGTCTCCCTCTAGCTTTGCCACGTATCCCTGCAATGCGCTAGTTTGTACCAGTCTTCCTATAGCTAATTAATTTATCCTGCCGTCGACATTTTGGTCTACCACGTTGCTGCTTAGCACCATGTGGGATCTAATCCAAATATAGTTGTTATTATTCCATAAAATATAGTTTGGGTTCCATGATAGTTATGCAATATACTTAAGATGTTAATCATATTACTACATATTATAAAACAAAGTCCCCTGCCGCGTCTGTCTGTCTGTTCGCGGTAAACTCAAAAACTTCTGAACGGATTTTCATGCGGTTTTCACCAATATACAGAGTGATTCATGAGGAAGAAGGGAAATCCTAGGAAATTCCTGTGTTATGAAAGTCATCCATCCATCTGTTTTAATTTAGTACTTATTTGTTTTTTAAGTGAACAAAATTTCTAATAACAACAATTACGTGTAAATAAACGTGTACGTGTAATAATAAAGTATGATATTGTTTATTGACCTCTTATACCTTCATGGAATACGAAAGTTAATGAGCGTGATACGGATAACATTTGTCACAGGACACATTCTATATATTACGGAGTATATATACTAATATTACAATATAAATTAGACACAGTTATGCAAAATGAATCCAATCTACTAAACACTTTTTTCACTTATGTCATAAATTAAAATGTCCCTTATTTAAAAAAAATTAAAAAAACACATCACGGCCTTGTTATTTTTTTTTAAATACCAATTTATTAAAATTGAAATTCCAACTGTCTCAAAAGTAAGTTAGTGTTGCTGGATCCATTTTACATGACTATGGCTATAATTATGTACAATTACGTTGGTAGGGGTCAAATTAAAGGCAAGAAGACGCTGTTCTTCCGTACACAGAGACATTTCACCATCTCCGTTGCAACCAGTGCCTGGTCCGTCAAATAAGGAACCGACTCGGAGGACAAAAAACGTGACAAAGTATTCTAAAATCTATAAATTAATAAGAAACAATAGTTTAATATTCAATATACTTTCGTATAAACGTACCTACAACAAATTTAAATGATATTTTTCAATAATTTTTGACTTTTTTCTGTCTTGGAATGCCAGACACAATTCAAAACCTATAGTGTATGGCCGCCGGTGTACCGCTGCGACTCAATAGATTAATTAGCTTCTTTTATATTTATAATAATGGATACTATTAAAATGACAAGCGTATTATACATTTATATATCAAATCTATTGATTATTTTCATCATAATCTTATACAAAGTGGCGCAAATGTTATCACATTAATTGATACCACATATACTACATGGTATTCTTTGACGATTTACAAATTATGAACCAAATGTATTCAGTAGTTTAGACACAGGACATTTTTTTAGTTTTCATAATTCTGAACATCGTGTGTAATGCAGAGACAAAGTACTGAGGTGTCAAAGACCTCAAGCAGCGATATTAAAACAAACGTTGCCGCTCTTACAAAACCTAGAACTAAAATAACAAATAACTTATCAAAGGCAATGTCAAGCATATTGCAAAGAAATAACGTCCATAATCTTATGACGAAGAAATAGGTTAGTGTGTTACGTTATGTGCGAAAAGAAAGGAGATATATTATTGTATCATCGGGTTCGGGAATTTCCGGGTCTTAGCGACAGTTTGAAGTGCAAGTCTGCGACTCAGTGCGTCGCCGGTATCCTCGGAAATAGTGTATGTCCTTGTGTTGCGCACGAGCCACTCGCGATTTACCGCGTTATTAAATAGTTATAGTCGTTTGTTAGTTTGTGGTAGGACACGTTTTTAGAGAAAGTAACAATTTTAGGAGTGTTAGTTGTTAACTTCATAAGACATACGTCATAGAGTGATAGATACTTAAATAGTGTGAACTGGTGTGAATTACCAGTAAAACATAATGCCTCGATTCCACCACTATACAGCCGCGGAGTATACTGATATGGTCCTTGTTTACGGGGAATGCCACCAAAATGCGTCTCTAGCATTAAGAACATACCGTCAGAGGTTTGGAGCCAGTCGTGTATGTCCTACAGATTCACGAATATTTTCAAGGGCCGTACAAAGATTACGAGACAGCCAATCATTGCCGTTTCTACAGGTCAGTGAATTTTGTGTAGGCAGCAATGATATTCTAGTAAAAGATATGTTATGAGCGCGCGCTAGTGAAGACTCGAATACATCCTAATTAGGACGTATAGTCTTTAGTCTATGTCAGGCAATTCAGGCATAGCGACGAGCAACACGGTTTGTTGCGACAAAACAAAATTTAAAAAATGCCGTCGTGTGTTTTTAGAAGGTGTACCAATTACGATACCAAAGTAAATAAAAAACAAGGGATCTCATACCATATGTAAGTACGCAATATTTATTATAATTTACTAAGATATTTACTAGTTTTTCTAGTATTCTGATATTTGGAGGTTAGAAAAAAGAAAGAGATGGTAAATACAATTTTTACCGTGCGGATGACAAGGACGCGTGCACTCCGGACATAGATTATAAGTACAGATGTGAATATCTTAGGCAGTAAAGTTACCTCACAGAAGTTTTCCTTTTTTCTAGCCTTGTATTAATTACCTAATCATTGAAATTAAACTACTATAGGTATACGGATTATATCGCGTTGTTTATTTAGCACTGTATTACAAAATTTTGAAAATATTACACTACTACTACTATTGATTTTATTTTACTAATTTATAAGCTAATAAAATTATTTAAACTATTAAATCTATTTATTTTTCAACCGAAACGTCGGGGAAAGTGTAAACCAAAAATAAATAGATTTAATAGTTTAAATAATTTTATTAGCTTATAAATTAGTAAAATAAAATCAATAGTAGTAGTAGCGTAATATTTTCAAAATTTTGTAATACAGTGATAAATAAACAACGCGATAAAATCCATATATAGTAGTTTAATTTCAATGAATAACATTCGCGTAAACAGAAGACAATATAATTAGGTACCTAATCATTTTGTATTGTGTAATAATTGATACAATTAGAAATTAAACATCTCATGTGTGGGAAAATAAAATATAAATGGTTTAACATTACCATAATACAATATATCACTGAGAATAATAAAATAAAGCTATTTCAATTTTTATTACCGTATTTAACAACTTTTCGTGAATATTAGTTTACTGTTCGACAACAACGAGTTTAACTATTTATTGTCTCTTCTTTGTTAAGGTTTCCAACTAATGAGGTCCGGCGTCAGGAATGGATCGCAATTGTTTGTAAACAAAGAAGTGAATCAGATTGGACGCCTTCAAAACGCAGTAGAATTTGTAGCAATCACTTCAAGGTCACCGATAAATATACTTCGAACAAAGGTCGAACACTTCTCAAAAATAATGCTGTTCCTGTTATAGAGGTAATTAAACATTTAGAAATGTGTATTCCGTAGCCACTACCAACAATTGCCGAAGTTGAAATTGTTCTAACATTCTAAGTAAAACTGTAAATATTATTCTATTCACAATAACGTTTAGTATACTAAAATTAAATCGCTACGTGTTTCCCTTCATATAACGTCACATGTATTTAACTTCATTTGTTTTATTTCCCAGGAACACGTACATAAAAATATTCAGAACTCTCCGACAAGTCTCGACAATGTCAGCATACCGGACATGGAAGATATTTTTGAAACACCAAGAAAAGCGGCACTTAAAAAATGCGTACGTGAGTTAACATTTAAGCAAAAAAAGTTACAGAAAAGAAATAAAGTACTTGCTCAGCAAAATAAAAGACTGAAGAAACGAGTTGCCACCGTAGACGTGATATTGAGAGATTTAAAGACAAAGGATTACATTTCAAAAGAACAATTTCGCAACTTAATTTAAAGACTGAAGTCCTAGATTTAATAAATAGAATATATCTAAAGAAAAAATCTAAGAAGTATATGTACATATCGCGTAAAGTATCCGCCCGCTCTTAGAAAATTTGCACTTACTCTTAATTTTTATTCTTCTGCTGCTTACAAATATGTAAGAAGTGCGTTTGATACTGCTTTGCCACATCCATGTGTGTTAGCCAAGTGGTATGAAAATACTTCTTGTTTGCCAGGGTTCACGCATCAAGCCTTTGATATTTTGGCAAAGAAGAGTTTTTTATCAGGTAAACGCCTATTATGTACCCTTGTAGCAGATGAAATGGCGCTTAGGCATCAAACGATTTGGACTGGTAAAAAAACTGACGGTCTTGTTGATTTCGGTATTGATTTTAGCCCCAGCAGTGAAATTGCAACTCAGGTGTACGTTTTCATTTTAGTAGGTCTTAATGAAAGCTGGAAGTTGCCGGTAGGTTACTTTTTTATTAAAAATCTATCAGCAGAAATGCGGGCTAATTTAATTAATACTTGCATAAGTAAATGATACGATTCAGGTGCTGATGTTGTCGCGGTCACATTTGACGGCTGTCCAAGTAACTTAGCTGCGGCTGAACTTTTAGGTTGTGATTTAAAGGCACCAAATAATTTAAAAACTACTTTTTTACATCCTGATTGCGGCATTGAAGTAGCTGTATTTTTAGACCCATGCCATATGATAAAATTAGTTCGCAACACCTTTGAGGCAAAAAAAGTTATATTCGGGAATAATAATAAAGAAATAAGATGGAGCTCAATTGTTGCTTTGAATCAACTTCAAACCAATCAAGGATTAAATTTTGCTAATAAACTCTCACAAAAACATATTACCTTTCGCAACCAAATAATGAAAGTTAAGTTAGCCACACAGCTATTAAGCAGAAGTATAGCACGTGCTTTAGAACTCTGTGAACAGTTAATAGTATCATCAAAAATTAAAAATACAGAACCAACCGTAGAGTTTATCTCAATCTTAAATTATTTATTTGATATTTTTAATTCCAGGTCATCAGGAAAATATGATTTTAAAAAACCCATTAGTTTAAATAATTCTGCGCAAATTTAAATTTTTTAGAGAAGGCTAAAGAATATATTTTATCATTACGAATTTACAATAAAACAAAGCGCGTAATAAGACAAAGAATTATAATCAACTTATCCAAAAAATCCATAGTTGAATGCAAATCTAAAACTGGCTTTTTAGGTTTTTTGATTTGCATTCAAAGTTTAAAACATCTTTTCACCACTTATGTAACTGCAACAACATTAACAGCACACACTCCAGCATTAACGTACATCGCAACTTACCGATTAAGTCAAGACCACATAGAAACATTTTTTGGTATTATCAGGCGACAAGGTGGTTATAATAATAATCCAAACACTGTACAATTTAAAGGATTGTACAAAAAAATTTTCAATCACCTAGAATTACGCAGCTCCTTTAGTGGAAATTGCATTCCTTTGGAACATATCCCTATACTTACATGCTCATCATCAGGGATCGAAAATATTAATTCATCATCGGGACATCTTCGTGCTTTAGATTTAGACGAAACTGAAAATATTTTAGATATCTCTACGTCTGATGACAAAAATTGTGAAAACAATATTAATATCCTGTCTGAAATGTTGAATAGTGAAAATTGTTCAGACTCAATTAAACAAATAACAGGTTACATTTCTGGTTGGATTGCACGAAATTTAACAAACATGATTAGGTGTGAAATCTGTGTTGATGCTTTATGTACTAATAAAAAAATGTGGTTCCACAAATTAGTCACAATCAGAGACATGGGAGGTTTATGCTATGCATCAGAAAACTTGTTTTCAGTATGCCTAAAATCTGAAACAGTTATAAAATCTCGTTTAATTGAAAACGGTACCCATTTTGTTAATAATCAAGAAATTGAGTTGACTAAAATGTAATATTTTGAAAACGTTTTTAAATTCTAATGTATTTGATTCACTTTTGGAACATTCCAAACAACAGGCACCTGCTTTTAATCATCGCATACATTTAATTAAAACCATAATTGATAAATACACAACAGTTCGCCTCCATTTCGCTCATAGACATAATCCAGAAATAAAAAAACTCTAAGAGACAGAAAATAAATAAAATGAATCTTTTCGAAGGTGTATGATTGTTTTTATTACAAGATAAATATTTTTTCTTTTACATCTTGTTTTATTTCTCACCAACCTACCTTTAGTACTATTTATTAGGCTGTGTTATGTTTGTATAGAAACCATGCGGTTTGTACCTTCTGTCTCGTTAAATTTGTTAGTCTTTGATACCAACGTGCGGTGATTGGTGGACAGAATAATGTTAGTTTACATTGAAGCGCAAGTGACAACACTAGCTATCTCTTTTTCTCGTTGGTTTTATCAAGCCATTTCTTTTGCACCATTTCTACGTGTTGTGAAAAGTAAAATGAATGAAAAGTGTGTATGTGTACTGCCGCACTGTGGGCTGAAAATCGACCTCCATAGACATAGAAATGAAAGTTGCTAGATGTTCGTTTTGTTGACGGATATGGCTTCTATTAGCTATTATACACATAACAATGTCATCTGAGCTAACTCCGCACAAAAATGAATTTATTATAAGGTTTTTTCGAAAAAAATGTATGGAGCTAGCATGAAAAATCTGAATATCTCTGAACTTGCAAGGAAAACCGTAATATCCTCAGAGATGGTTATAGGACTAATTATTTGTGATTTTTTGACATACTTCATATAACGGTACCTGCTGCAGATTTTTTTTTAAAAATCATTTTATTTTTAATTCATTTTTTTTAACATTAAACGATTTGTTTTGGTGTATAAGTAAAGAAACAACACGTTATATGCATATAATACTAAATCTTCGCCAGTCATTTGTTAAAATATCAAGAAAATTATTTTGGCCTAACATAGTATATATGTTTTAAAACAGTTAATTGGATACCATTACTGAACTTTGCATACAGGTAAACTACTGAATAATAAATTAGCCTTCTAATGAGTTCTGAATAAGAGATTAAGTGATTTGCAATGTCGCACAATGGTAACTACGGATTACACTAATTAAAATCTTACAGGTAAGTACATAAGTAACTTAAATAGTTAATTAGATATGTTACGAGTTCTAAGAAATATTTTCGACAACTGTCTAATCAGGTCGTTAACTAATGTTGGACTGAAATATAAAATGGTTAACATTTTGCATCATAATTTAGTTTATTCTAAGCTTTGTTACCCCTAACATATCACTGTGAAATTTTATAATGGAAAGTTTAAATACCAATTTAGACCTATTCGTTCTTCTAAAATGTAAGAGTACTTCATTTGATCATGAGGTATTGTTTAGTGAAGTTATATCCCGCCTAGACGTTTGTCTTTCCGTTGAAGATCAAGTGACTCTAAAAGAATTTTGTCGGAGATTTGTACGAGCTGCATCACAAAGGTGGCAAAAATCTCACCGAATTCTTGATACTTTTAGAAAACAATACGAAATTTGGCTGCAAGCAACTATCGATTGGCCAAGTTGTATAAATTTAGTCGCTCAAGAACCAACTGTTGCTGAGGGATCAAGATCAATCTCTCCAGAACCCTCAACATCATACTCTGTTGGTACAATGACAAAGCGGTCACGAAAACCATTCGAAGATCTGGAAAGCAAACAGAAGAAGAGAAGATCTGATGAGAATAAAACTGACAATCCCAGTGAATTGGCATATACAGCAGCAGCGCGTTTTAAGGAAGAAGGTTGTGAGGATATCGCATCTGTAATCGAATATATGCTGAAACATCCTGAAGCAGCCTCTAAAATTAAGGAAACGCTTAAGCAACCGGTGAAAACTATCTTATTTACACCAGAAAAAGCACTTGGATTACTCCTTTCATTAAAATTATCAAAGTGGCAATACATCACTTTACGAGAGTCAGCTATTCGGGAAGGTAGAAAGGATATTTATCCATCCTACTATAAAGTGCAACAAACCAAGCTGGCACGCTATCCTCCGAAGCAATCAGTGTTAGTGACCGATTCATCGGCAAGAATAACCCTTCAAGCTTTACTCGACATTACGGTCAAAAGAATCCTCCAAAGTTTTCCTAACGATGATGTGCAAAATAAGGATTTAAAATTGATATCTAAATGGGGTTTCGATGGTGCGTCAAACCAAAGCCGATACAAGCAGAAAATGGATAGCGATCAAGACGATTCAAGTATTTTCATGACTTCCTTGGTGCCACTAAAACTGACTGATGGAGACAATACTTTGTGGATGAACCCAAAACCATGCTCAGCAATGTATTGTCGTCCAGTTCAATTTACTTTTGTGAAGGAAAGCGAAGCAGTAGTCATCGAACACAAACGACGAATGGATGAAGAAATTAAGGCTCTCATTTCTACAGAGTGCAATAATAGAAACAGGGTGAATCATCACCTAATGATGACAATGATCGATGGTAAAGTCTGCACGTATTTGTCTCAAGCCAGATCAAGTTCATCATGCTATTTGTGTCTGGCAAAACTGACAGAAATGAACCGTTTGAGTATAGTAACAGCAAAGACCGTATCTTCTGATATATACGAGTTTGGATTGTCATCTCTACACGCCCGTATAAATTGTATGGAATGTTTACTACATATTTCGTATAGACTAGATTTTAAAGAGTGGGCTGTGAGAGGTAACGAGCACAAAGAAATGCTAAGTAAGAGAAAAAAGATTATTCAAGACAAATTTAAAGACGAATTAAATCTATTGATTGACATTGTTAAACAAGGTTCCGGAACTACTAATGACGGCAACACTGCAAGAAAGTTTTTCAAATTTCCCCATAAAACTGCAGCCATTACTGGGTTGGACGAAGAACTAATAAGAAGATTTGCTGTGATTTTACAGGCAATAACTTCCGGGGAAAAAGTAGATATAATTAAATTTAAAGATTATGTCTTCAAAACAGCAGAGAGGTACGTGGAATTATATGACTGGTACTATATGTCATCAACCGTCCACAAATTACTTATACACGGGGCAGACATAATCGAGAAGAATGATGTTGTACCCATAGGAAGTCTCTCGGAAGAAGCATCCGAGTCTCGCAATAAAGATTTTAGGAGGTTTCGGGAACATCATTCGCAGAAAAAGAGCAGGCAAGATTCGAATCATGATATCCTTAATATGTTAGTTGTTTCTTCGGATCCTTTTATAAATGTACAAAGGCCCAAGTTAGATGCCAAGAAAAAGGAGGATTTATTTCCTGAAACCCTCAATTTAATTCAGTTTCAAGAAACTGACTTTGAGTTTCTAGGCAATCTAGATTCTGATTCAGAAATCGACGAGAGTGATAAGGAAAACTAGAAACTTTTTGTGCTTTTAATTATAATTCTATTCAATGTAATTTTTTCATGATCTTTCGTTATTTAGTTTTGGTACGTAACTATGTTTTGCAATTGATTTATTTTTAAATATTTTATATTACTATTCTTGTACCTATTTATATTTTTGCATACTTTTGTACCTATGTTTTGTTTTATATAAATTTTATCAACTATTAAAAAATACCTTTTTAATTTATTTTTCTTTTTATTTAATGCCTATTATTAGCGTTAATAAAATAACTAACTTATCGATTGATCTTTACTTTGACATTAGTAGAATTTAATTATTTAAAAATATACCTTCATTTAGACATAATAATAAAATAATTAGACAGTTGTCGAAAATATTTCTTAGAACTCGTAACATGTCTAATTAACTAATTAGTTTACCTGTAAGAATTTAATTAGTGTACTCCGTAGTTACCATTGTGCGATATTGCAAATCACTTAATCTCTTATTCAGAACTCATTAGAAGGCTAATTTAATATTCAGTGGTTTACCTGTATGCAAAGTTTAGTAATGGTATCCAATTACCTGTTTTAAAACATATATACTATGTAAGGCAAAAATAATTTTCTTGATATTTTAACAAATAACTGACGAAGATTTAGTATTATATGCATATAACGTGTTGTTTCTTTACTTTTACAATAAAACAAATCGTTTAATGTTAAAAAAAAATAATTAAAAATTAGATGATTTTTAAAAAAAATTCTGCAGCAGGTACCGTTATATGAAGTATGTCAAAAAATCACAAATAATTAGTCCTATAACCATCTCTGAGGATATTACGGTTTTCCTTGCAAGTTCAGAGATATTCAGATTTTTCATGCTAGCTCCATACATTTTTTTCGAAAAAACCTTATAATAAATTCATTTCTGTGCGGAGTTAGCTCAGACGACATTTTTATGTGCATAATAGCTAATAGAAGCCATATCTGTCAACAAAACGAACATCTAGCAACTTTCATTTCTATGTCTATGGAGGTCGATTTTCAGCCCACAGTGTGCCGCTGCAACGCGGAACACTTTTTTCGGTTGTTTTGTGCGTGTATAACATATCTGTTTACTAGAACATCATTGGTAGGCAGGGTAGACCGGGGCAAGTTGTGACAGAGGAGAGTTGTGGCAAAGACGATTTCTCGGAACCTACGACCGTTAGCGAGCTGGCAACAGCGCACGATTCCTGTGAAAATAGGTTTTTTGTTTATGTTAAACGTCTTATATCAATCAGCATAAGGCAGTATATCATTTAATGTGATAAGTTTTGCGCCACTTTGTATATTCTTTGTCCTGAATCATTCATCGCTAAGCGAAAACCATTAAAGCTAAACTACACTAAAGAGGAAAAATAAATAGTAATAATAATTATTTATTTATTTCTCTCTTCACAAAGGTTCACAACAAAAATAATTAAACAATAATTTTAGAAAAATCCTTTATTTGAATGGAAAATCCAGTTTCTTTTGTTTTTCAGCATTTGGCCTTTTGGTTAGAAATAAAGTCAAAGTCAAAGTATTTTTTATTGTGCGACAGTGGTTATTACAAGGTGTTGTATAAAATTGAAGCATAGAGTGCGATCTCACTGCTCTGCCATTTAAGGCGTACAATAATAATGATTACAAATGAATTGGTTACAATAAATTACAGTCGATAAATCAAAAAACAATCACAAAAAAAATAAAGAGAAGAATAAGATAAACGTATGCTAAGGTATTAGGCAATTTAAACTTTAAAGGGGTGAAACAGGGGTTGAAAACTTGTATGGGAATACTGTTAATTTTGACGTTGCATGTGTATGTACTATCGACTTAAGCGACGGTTGACCACTCCTTAGGTTAAAATCGCATAGCAGGCCAACACTAGTTTGAATGTTTTTACAAGGGTTTTTTTAAGGGCGGAGTCACTTAAAGCCAACATGTGTAAGCGTAAAGTTTTTTGAAAAAATGGTCAGCTGTCGCTCAATTCGATAGTACATGAAAGTCAGTATTTAACTTTCAGTTAGTAATACAAAGTCAAGTAGGCATGGTATACATACGGGTATACAATATTTGGACCTAAAGCGAGTAAAATTGGGGATGAATGTATGGGAATTTTGACAATATTGAAGTCACGGTAAATATAAAACGGTATTAGAGAATATATATGGGAAAATACGTGCTTCAGGATATTTGATATTGTTATATTATCTTATGTTTAATTTGTTTAAATTTATTTTACAAACACAATTATTACAGAACATTGAAACCATTCAACTACTACTGTTCAATTTACTACTATTTAACCTATTTGGATTACACATTCTTCGACGTTTGAGTGTCTTTTTAACAGCCATGGTCACGGATAGGTCTCTCGCCTTGATAATATAACAAATATACAGATATTATACAAGTACCTATATTCTATTATAAGCTAATCAGAATAAACGGTTAAAACTGGTAACTATTAATAATTATTAAACTAAAATTCACCCGCGCAAAGCTGCCTAGGGCACTAGTTTATCGATGTAATGATTAAACTGAGTCATGACAATGTAGTCATTACAGAACTATTGCTGTCAAACATAAACATTATTTTTTGTAAACTTAATTAATCTGACATTGTTTGTTTTATACAACATGTCACAGATATATCGCACAACCACAGAGCAAATACAAAGAGGAGGCGGCCTAAGCAACTGTTAACTGTGCACTGTGATTCTCAACTAGGTCCTGACGTCATCACGTGGGCGTGGTCTTTGTCAATGTATCGTTGGCGTTAGTCTCGTGCACTGCTTTGTTAACGTTCGCATTTTACACTATTTTCGTGATACAAAAAAAGAAAAGATGAAGTGTTGTGTTTTATCATGTAAAAACTATTCGGATAGACGTTCTGATGCTATGGCTGGCATCACATTTCATGTGTAAGTAATTTTATACGTCATTTATAATATTTTTTCTAGAAAGATCTCTAAGCGTTGGCGTCTCCTAATATAATTCTACCCGACGATGTAAGATGGCGACACTGTCTTGAGAACTAAAACATTTACGAGTACGTAGAGCTCAGTGTTAACATATTTTAATAATCATACGTACTGAGGTTTGTTTAATATTCATTCCTAAAGACCCTTCAGTCGCCAAAATATTATATTTGTTATTTATATATGTATTTTGTAAACAGGCCGCCATCTATCGTCAAATATTAACAACAACCGTAAACATAACAAAAAGACAGGGCCGTAATTGGAAACCAATTATTTTGCCTAATGTCCCGCGACTTCCTTATGAATGTTAAGTACAAGTAAAAATACATTATTCTGTAAATTAAATATTCTATCTACAATAATTATTGGAAATAACTATTTAATAATAACTATTTTAAATAATGTATTTTCTAGATTTCCATCCGAAGAGAATCTTAAACAGCAGTGGATCATAAAAATTAATAGACAAAACTGGACTCCGAGAAAATATACAAAGATTTGTTCTTGCCATTTTAGTGATGATGACTTCATGGTGACAAGAAAAGGCCTTAGAAAATTAAAGAAAGACACTTTACCTTGTTTAAAACTGGATATATCGGTTCGTTTTAGTGCAGTTTGTATTTATCACTGTGAATTCTTTTGGGAGTATTAGTAAAGTTCATATTCTTTAATTTCATCCATGCAACAGCTTAAAAGAAAATTACCAGTGCCCACAGTATCATCACCAAAGACTACCTACTTTCACGATTTAAATGAATTTTCGATACTTCATGATACGCCTTTTTTTTTTTTTTTTTTTTTTTTACGTGGGGGAATGCAATGACGCATATCCCTCCGCGGGGGCGGGTGGAGGGATTATGTCGGACTCGCCGGGGTAAACTAAGATGTTAAAAAGATAATGTATCTCCCGGAATACCGACTAAACCTACCACGGTGTTCCTCGACAAAACCACTATCGACGGGGCCGCGCGAATCACTTTCGCATACGGTCGCGACCCCGCCGAGGTTCCGGCCCGCCGTATGAAACGGCAGGCCCCTACGCAATAAGACCTACCCAAGATAGGTACTCAAAATAAAATTCTACTGTCTCCCCCTAAAGGGGGAGACGGACACGAAACAGAGGCGCGCGTGGGAACACGCACGCCGCCTCTCGGACCTGGTGCTGAACGGATGGCGGGCAGGCCCACATAGCCCGCCACCCCCAGGTCAAACCTCAGGGTGGCTGGAGGTCATCGCGCGCCCTCCGGCGCCCGGCTCTGCGGTTGGGGAGAGGGTTTAAACGCTCCCTCTCCCGCTCCGCCGCCTCCTTGATGGAAATTACTTCCTCACAGAAGGAGGCGACGGCGTTCCATGACCTCTCACTCCGGACCATAGACTGAACTACGGCCGGGAGCGAGAGGGCAACCGATCCGACTGCCGCGATCAAATCACGGCGCTGCGATGCCCAGGCGGGGCAAACCGCCAAAGTGTGCAGAGCCGTGTCCTCAACAACGTCACGGCAGTCGCCGCAGTGGTGACAACCGGGCGTCTCTTGCCGGCGTATACGACACAGGAACTGGCCAAAACAACCGTGGCCAGTTAGAACCTGTGTCAGCCGGAAGGTGAGGGCGCCATGCCGCCTCTCCAGCCACTCCTCAAAAACGGGACTTACCGCCACGATCGTGGCGTGCCCGGGCGCCTAAAAATAATACAATATTCATTTTAACACAACCCTCTTTATCATAATATCACTACTTCAATATAAAAATATATACAGATGGTTAACAAAATTAATCCTTAAAAAACAATATAAATACTCGCTTGTAGGAAAATTCTGAGTACGTCCATCCTACACTTAGTGACATCTGGTGTGGGGTAGTTATGTAAGTGCAATGCAACATCGACATAACGATATCGTAGTTTTACTATTGACCGGTAGATGGAAAATAAAGATGTGGGCGGGATCTATCACCCCCTCACCCCGCTGTGTCACGCGTTTTTTCATAGAGAAATCTAGTTAGAACATCTCTTTGTATTTGCTCCGTACGCACAACCACAAACACCCCAATTAGATTATTAAATCGTAATAATAATATAATCATCAAAATAAATGTTACTTTTATGTACTTAAATATTTTAATTTAACGAATTAGTTCTCCTTATTGTGCGCGGATAGTATGGGTATATTACAATAAATGTAACATTATTACCTTTATTGCATCAAAAACCTTATTGCCTTGAATTATGATACATTTTCGTTTATTTCAGCTGTTTAATAAATGGGTGACTATAATTTAATTCGTTTTAATTATTTTAGGGATAAAAATTACCTATATGAAAAATCGCTGGCATTGATTCAGTAGCCGATTTTGAACAACCTACTTTCAGGATGTGTGTTTATTATGTTACATGTTGTATACCTTCTAAGTCTATGGTTCATAGTATGCCGTAGATAAAGTATTAAATAGATAGGCTATGAAAATCTAAAATCATGAGCAAATAAAAAAAAAAAAGATTATTTGACACAAAAGAGAATACTTTCACTGTAGGCACATGCTTATTAAATACTAACTAAACAATATGTATTTCACTAAAAAGTACTGAGACTGTTTACCAAACTAGGCAATAAAGGCGTATTAAACAAATACACAAATAAATAAGGAGAACAGTGTTAGGATTATTTTTATCTCTATCTAATTATGCGCTAGATTTTGCATGAGGGTTGTCGTACACCAGCATTTACGGTAAACATGGAAATGTTAAAAGTGTTTATCTGAATTTGAGCATAATATTTGGTATTATGTGTGTTTATTAGGCTTTCAAAATAAAGCACTGTTGTGCTTTAGGCCATAAAAACGACAAAATAAGAAAACAGGGAAACGTAACGTTTCGTCGGTTGGTTGCGAATTCTGATGATATTTCGTCGTGTAGGTAAATAATAATATACATGTAGGTACATGTATATTAGTAATTTCTTTGCATTATTTTCATGTGTACTAAGATCTTTTACTATCTTTTATAGTTAGCCTCTAAAAAGTTAGTGGGAGATCTTTATTACAGGATTTTCACAACCTGTACTACAGAAAAAAAGTAGGTACTGTTCTCTAGGGAAATTGACATAATCTACATTTACGCGAGTGAAACCGCGGGCAAAATGTTGTCGTGAATAATTTGAAATATCTTATTATTTTATTTCATTTAGGCACTTATTAATACAATGTAGTATTTTGTTTTCGGTAATTTACAAAGAAATAATAACAAGAGGTGCGTTTATCTATTAAAAATGCGATTTACATTTGGAATATATTTAGGAAAATGGAATGATAGGTTGGTAACCCTGGTTAAATATCTCTATTTCATAATCGTGAGATATAAGCTAATTCTCGGTCTAGTCTAGCCTCTGTGTTAAGAATCTGGCTCTCACATCTTTGCATATATTTTTTGTAACATCTTTCATCTGACATTATTTGTCTATGGTTCTTGATCGCTCGCTGTGTCGGCCAGCGCGCCGCGGTGGCAGAATTATGTACTAATTCTGGATATTGTCATATTATTGTTTTGGTGTTTCAATTTGTTTGTTATTATAAATGGATCATCGATCTTGTTGTGTTGCGAATTGCAAAAACAACGGAAGGAATAGTATGTGTAAATTCTACACTTTTCCTGTTGCGCCTTGGAAATGGGTACAAAGAGCTAAATGGATAGCTGCTGTAAAAAAGATTAAGTGAGCAACTTAACCTTTTATTACGATATTACCTATATAACTGATTTTACTATCACGATAATTTACGTGATATTTTTATTATGTCAGTGTTGAAGAGCCACCATGGTATCCAAAACGTCACGACGTAGTTTGTAGTGACCATTTCATTGGAGGCAATAAGTCGGACGCGCAAGCAAGTCCAAGCTATGTTCCTACGATATTTTCTACAATACATCAAAAAAAGAGGAGAAGGCAGACTAAGAAGGTTAGCCATTCGATTAACTCCTTATATCTCCTTTTATTTTAGGCGGATGTGTGCCGAATCGTTTGACCTCGAATTAAATAAATTCGGCCGATAACTTCGCAGTTCTTTAATATTTGAGTGAAAATTAATGTCTACTTTTAAAAGCTCAATTTATTAAAAATGGCATTCGGTATTTAACATATCCAGAATAGTTGTGACCGCTAAGCGCTACTTTCAAGCACACATAGTAATATTATAAATGCGAATGTAAGTTTGTTTGATTCGCTTTCATGCCTTAACTACTCGACTGATCGTCATTAAATTTCGCATACACGTTATCAGGAGTATAGAGTTATAGACAGGCATACTTCTACTATTTCTTGGTTCACTCGCTCACCGCTGAGATTAGAGTGCGTCGCAAAACGTAGCTGCGTTAAATATTTCTTAAAATGCCATACTGTGCTCCTGTTACTTGCAAGACAAACAGTCGGACGTAGTCTCGATCGAGAGATTATTTTTTCAACAGTAAGTCCAAAATAAAATTTAGCATGTAAGAAACTTAAAAAAATTTATTTACGTGGTAAGTAAAATAAAATGTTTTTTGTAGTGTGCTACAGTTCAAATTACACTAAATACTTATATGACTTTTTGTACCAAGTATGCATTGCTTCTTACTAGAGCTGTGACCATTGTCAAATTCAAGGAAGCTATGGGTGTTACAAAATATGAGAATGATCATCATTTGTCATAGCTTATCTCATCTCATCTTAGTATCTCCCTCTATAGCCACATCCGTGGATGGAATGTGAACACTGTCAGAAATGGTAAAATATCATTAATATGAAGCCATTTATATAGAGTAATGTACTTATATAACCATACTAATACTCGGAAACAATTTTATTGTTCAAGACAAGATTGGAATTCAACTTTTAACTTGAAACTATACCATTAATCTTCAATACTTCACAAAAGTTTTCTATACATATGGAAATGCTAGAAATAATCTTAAATTATGTACATAACATATATGTAATTGAAAATCTACATAATTACATGATTCACTTGTCAATCATTGAAATGCCAGACATATTAGAAAACATATTGTGGCTGCATGCTGGTGTGTGACTGTTAACTGTTATTCAATAGGTTAAAGATTCTATACAAATAAAAATACTATTAAGTTTAAATATTATCTATACTAATATTATAAAGCTGAAGATTTTTGTTTGGTTGAATGTGCTAATCTCAGGAACTATTAGTTTCAATTGAAAAATTCTTTTAATGTTGGATAGCTCATTTATTGAGGAAGGCTATAGGCTATTATAACATCACGCAAGACCAATAGAAGTGGAGCATCAATGAAAAATGTTGCAATAACGGGGAAGAATTTCTTATGAAAAGCAGACTAAGTTGCACAGGTTAGCTAGTTTATTTAATAATATTCAAAATACCTTATCTAAATTTGAAACACACTACTTATTATAATAAAATAGCTGTCACCAGTTTATTATTTATAACGGTATGTTTTTCTAAACCTGATAATTCTTTCAATATGTACACTCCTATATGGCAGCACCCTGTCCTTGACTACTATATGACGAGACATCTAAGATTGTTCTTATATTAAAATCCTTATAACTCTAAAAGGCTATCAGTGATTTTCTATAGTAAACAGAAATAATAGATTTGGTACCGACAGAGAACTATTCTTTCAACTTGATGCTGAAGTTGGCATTTCTGTTTTCGATAAATAGCGCAGTAGCGTTTTAAAATACGACGTTTCACATTTGTATGTTTCATATATTGAAATTAATGATGAAACAATATGGTTTTGAACTGTCAATTTAGTTAGTAAAGATTTCAATCACGTCGAATTTATATTTTTGCTCACTTCTATAGTTACTTTTCTTTAATATTCCTTTTAAGTGCAATATTTAGCACGTATCATGCAAATACCATTTGCTTTACAGGTTTTGAATTGAAGCATTTTCACATAAAATTAAAGGAGAGCTCTATCATTATTTACATTAAAATATCACAAATTGACAGCTGTTTTGTCAAATCTAAATTTTTTACGTTACACGCACAGAGTACTTTTTATAAGTTACACGCATAACACGCGTAATCCATTTCCATAAAGGCATGTATAGAGAAATATAAATCGGTAAGATTTTGTCTATGGTAAATCGTTAGGTCAGTAACAACATAAAAATCAAATCTATTTGCGTTTGTAGATAATGAAGGTTTATAAAATGTTTATGATTATTAATTATTTTATAAACACGATTCTTTAAAACTAACATATACCTAAAATATTATAAAACCGAAATAAATTAAGTATTGAACTTATATTACTCACTAACCATTTTTAACTACTGTACGTTTTAAGCCCTAGGCTATTTGCATTAACTTTGTATTATTTTTTAAGTTCCTTATCCTTAAATAAGTCATTGAAAAATTACAATTTATTTTGTAGTTAAAGCTTTAAAATAAATACGTTTACCATTTTAACCAATAATTTTATAACGCTGTTCCGCCATGTTTGTTTGTGTGACGTCACTGAAACAGTAAAAACGTAGATTTTGTTTGGAAAATAAATTCATTTTATTATTTTGCTATGATGTCCAATGTATATAGCAATTATCGTTGGTGTATTGTGCCGGAGTGTAAAAACACTAGTATTAAAAAGCCAGAAAAGCTGTGGATCCAGTTACCAAAGAATATTAAATTAAGAAATACATGGATACAACTGGCGAGGAGAGATCCTAAGTCATTATCTACTAAAAGCCAACTATATATGTGTGAAGATCACTTTGATGTAAGTTTAGATAAACCTAACATCAGTAATAAAGTATTAATTAAATTCATTATTATTTTCTTTATAGGTTATGTTGTTCAAATCATTTTTGTTTCAGTTGGAATATGACATGGAGAACTATATGCAATATAAATTAATGGGTTCAGTCAAAAGAATACGCCTAAAACCTGATTGTGTACCGTCGAGGTTTGATTGTCAACAGGACAGAAAACAAAAAGCCACACCAACCGAACCTCGATCTGCCTTCAAGAAACGTCAAAAGCTATCGCTTCTAAAAGAAATTGAAAGCAGCTATTCTGTTGACTCTTCAACGTCTTCGTTCAAACAAGGTACAGGTATATTCTAATAATTATTCCTACTTTCATTTATTACCTATGTAATGATTCTAATTTAGCCAATATTGTGGAAGTACCTACCTATCTAAATATTCTGTATAATTTTACTTTTAGATATACTGAGTGAAGAGAACGAGCATTCATGTGTCTTTCCTCCTCCTGAAGCGACATTTTATGAAAAAGCTGTACAGGCTGTGCCACATCAGGAGCATAAAGCTATTCAAGTACATGTTACACACTACAGAAGTAAAATGGTTCAGATTGGTTTGGTGTTTTATAGTCTATAATTATTATGAAAATTTACCAAATTATAAAATTTTAGTAACATATTTGCAAGAAAACAAGTTCATTGGTGTAGGTACATAACTAACGTTATTATTACATTTCCTTTACATGTTACAAAGGCCAGGGTAAATGATATTTTCCAAAAAGAAACAACATCCTGCAATAATTTTACAACATACTCATCTTCATATTGAATGGGTAATATGTTAACAGTTTTGTTTGACTCAAAGTTCCTTTCAGCAACACAAAAGTATAGTACGCGCATTTTATCTTGGCCGGATTGAAGTTCGTCACAAGTGGCTGCGCAGTGCAGTTTTTTGGAACTAATTGGTGACAGGGTGCGGGGTGCGGGGACGGTAACACTAGCTAGTGACTGACCAATACTCGATGCGTAACAATAATACCATAAATACTGGAAAATCGATTTAATCCATTACGATATAATATATTAAATAATGTTGTATATTATAAATATCAGATTTAGATTATGATTTATTTTGTTATATTCTATTTTTAAGTTGAACAGTTAAATAAATACTATGATATTCATTGTTTTAATATAGTACAAAATGAAATACTTTAAATATTAACATATATTATTATGTTTTAAGAGATCTATTAAATGTTACAACATATTAACAATTTACTTTGCTCGCCTTACTTCATCTATTATTATTACGTAACATCGATATCTTTGTATTCATTGAAATTTTAATCACACATGGTTTTACGTTATTTTGTATTATATAAAAAAGTTATTTAAAAACTAAAAACCTTTTGAATAACTTTTTATTTCCAGCTTCGGATGAGTGGCATAGTCAATCGGATTAGTGCCATAGACAATCTTAAGAAATTAGAAGTTGCGAAAAATAAGTGGTACATCCCTATAATTGCACGGCCATAATGCTTATGGATTCGCTATTTCAGTCACTCGTCAGCACTTTGTGGTTTTTCGTGTAACTATCTCGCTCTTCCGTACGGTCGTGTACTCAAGTTGATATTGTTTTCGTTTGTTGTTATTTTTGTTATTTAGTTTCGTTGTTAAGTTTGGTTGTTAAACTTTGTTGTTGACTTTTGTTATTGACTTTTTTTGGTATTAATAATAAGCAAATAGTTCCATTGTCTCTGCCTACCTCCGCAAGATAATAAGCTTAAATATAATCATTTAACTATTTTCTTAGTGACTGTACATGCGCGAACGTACCTTGTAGCTAACTTCAATCTGGCCAAGATAAAATGCGCGACCTATAGCATGTTGTGGCTTTTGCGCAAAACATTTGTATTTATAACTGGGCAAAACAGTGCTTTGTAGGTTTATCATCCTTGATATAGTCTTTTCTCTTGAAGTACACTTGATCTCAATGAGATAGTTTTCCTTGGATATTCAATCTGGTGACCCAGCAATCATAGGGTATTGATTTGATATAAAAAGACCACACTTATCGGATTTTAAATCCATCTGCCTTCCTACAATAGCCCTCACCTTATCTTCTAATTTTTGGCCTTGCTTCATAGCTATTGTCTTCAGAGTTCTTGCACAAAAATTTTAGCACCTCATGTACCAGCAGCTGTCTCGCATCTAGTTGCCTCATAATATTTGGTTGCTGTAATTCATCCATATCGCAGCTGATACTAAACACTACTTTTACCTTGATCTCTTTTCTCTTGTTCAATGTAACTTATGTTCTCATTATCATTGAACATATGTGAAATTTTATCCAAAAAGCTGTCACAATTTTCCCCTTGGAATTCTATTGCTAAATGGTGCATTGACAGCTTCATTATCTTTCGCACTACATCACCTTCATGCTTCACAAATTGGCAAGTTTACATTTTTAAATTTTGCAATATTCCAGGAAATTGTAGCGACTACATCATAACACATATTCCGATAGAGCACATCTTAAGATAAGTTAAAATGCACACGCATGCAAATGTATACACGCGCCACCCTAGTATATAAGCTCTACTTTTACTGAAATTAAACATACTATAACACCATCTGAGTCTCGTTATACTTATTGCCAAAACGTAGGCAAAGTGGTGACCCGACGACGATACGATTCTGGCTCTATAAGTGGACTTCGCAACAAGAAGATAAGCAACATGAACCAACCAACTTGCAAATCAAGCTACGGCCATCAAGAAACATTGGAAGTAGCAGCTGTACCATCATCTTAACTCGCATTCCGGAGTTTTGGACGGATCAACCTAAATTATGGTTAACACAACTGGAAGCCATATTAGCACCACAAAAACAAGGCGACGATTATAAATATTTTACGGTTATAGCAAAGCTGCCTAAGGAAGAAATACTACAGGTTAGTGACCTCATTACCTCTCCACCATCCACAGAAAAGTATAAGGCCATCAAGGAGTGGTTAATTAATTGCTTTAAGGAGTCAGAACAGCGCCAATTTCAAAAATTATTGACTGCAATGGACCTCGGCGATATAAAACCATCACAACTTTTACGCAAGATGCAAGTTTTTGGAAAAGGAAAAATGGGTGTCGAAACCATCAAGCTGCTATGGTTGCGACTTTTACCACCATCAGTCACTACAGTCCTAGCAGTTACAGAAGATATGTATATCGACAAGATGATCCAGATCGCTGACAAAATTATAACAAACTCAAAACTTACCGAGGTATCAGCTGTAAACGAAAACATAGACAAAACTGATGAAGGGGCAATGGCATGCGTATTAACACAGTTTGCAAAAATACAATTGGAATTAAGTGCAATTCAGCGTGATCACAAAGACCATCGACGCTGCACTCAAAGATATTATAATCGTCAGCATTTCCCATTGAGGTCAAGTTCAAGAGCAAACAGTCGGGAAAGAAAACACTATTGTTTTTATCACTATAAATACGGAAAATATGCAAGAAATTGTATTGAACCATGTGATTGGCAACAAAAATTTAACTCAAGAGACAAGGGAAACTAATCAGAGCGCAGACTAGCGCGGATCTCTGTGCTATTCACCCGTCCATCCGCCGCACTGTTACCGACCGAAAAAGTGGTATGAGATTTTTGATTGACACGGGAGCTAATATTTCATTCATCGGCAAGACACAGAGACATTCATTTACACAAAATTAACAATATACACTTTATGCTGCTAATAGTACAAAAATCAAGACTTATGGCGAAAAAACTCTTACTTTAAACTAGGGATTACGGAGATGTTTTCCATGGAATTTCGTTGTCGCTGGTGTGACGCAACCAATTATAGGAGCAGATTTTTTAGAGCATTATAAACTATTAGTCGACATAGCTGGTCGAAGACTTATTGACAAGGTAACTGAGCTTACAACGCCTGCAACCCTGATCAAATCGACGCAGCAAACAATTCGCACTATTGACATTGGAATGAATCCTCGCATAACTCAACTCTTAAAAAAATATGAGGACATTACGAGGAGTTCCTCCATGCGCACTACCCCAAAACACAAGATTGAGCACCATATTATTACTAAAGGACCACCCGTATCTGCACGTGCCAGACCATTGCGTCCAGATAAATATCACATCGCTAAAAAATAATTTCAAAGTATGATGGAACAGGGCATTTGTCGTCCTTCTGATAGCCCATGGGCTAGCCCTTTACACATGGTCAAGAAAATAATGGTGAATGGAGACCATGTGGCGATTACAGAATGCTCAACAAAGCGACTGTGCCTGATAAATATCCACTTCTACGATTAACCGATTTTACTTATATATTAGAAAAAAAAACGTATTCAGCAAGATTGATATCCGGAAGGCTTACCACTGTTTCCAGTTAAAGATGTGGAAAAACCGCTATTATCACTCCTTTTGGACTTTTCGAATATTTAAGAAAGCCTTATGGTCTACACAATGCAACGCAAACATTCCAACGATTCATGGACATCCCTATTCAGAGATTTAGATTTTGTTTTCGTCTTTGTCGACGATTGCCTAATTGCCTCGGCAAACGAGATTGTACATTATCAGCACTTAGATACAGTTTTCAAACGCTTACAGCAGAATGGAATAACTATTAACCTCTAAAAAAGCGAGATAGATTTCTTAGGTTATCATATAACGAGCCAAGGAATACACCCGACTGAGGCAAATTACAAAGCAATTGCAGACTTTCCTAAACCAAAGACAATCAAAGAATTGAGAAGATTTTTAGGCATGCTTAATTTTTATAGAAATAACCTTCCGCACGTCGCCAAATATCAGATTATTTTAAACGTCTTTCTGTGCAACTCGAAAAAGAATAATAACTCTCTTATTCCTTGGTCAACAGAAGCTGAAAAAGCCTTTGATAAATGCAAGGAAAACATCATGAACGCAATATTAACAGTGCATCCCTCACGCACTGCCCCACTGGCACTTATGACAGATGCTAGTTCTACCTGTGTTGGCGCGGTTCCATAACAAAAATCCGGAACCATTAGGATCTTTGTCAAAAAAATTAAGTGAAGCTCAACAAAAATATTCAACATTTGATAGAGAATTACTTGGAGTATACATGGCAGTCAAGCATTTTCAAAGGTTTATTATTGAAGGAAGAGAATTCTCAATTTTCACAGATCATCGACTTGACATACGTATTTTCCCAAAAACCATCATCAAAGGATACGCCACGGCGAATTCGGCAATTCGACTTTATTTCACAATATAGCACTAACATTCAACATATAAGCGGACGTGATAATATTGCTACAGATGCACTGTCACGTATTGAACAAATTAATATGCCATCACCGATTAATTATGTCGATTTAGCAAGATGCCAATCTAATGACCAAGAATTGATAAGAAGTCGTGACAATAGGAATTTGAAAATTAAAAACTTAATGCTTCCGGGTTCCACAAAAAGCATCAGCTGCGACACATCGACTGGGAAGAATCGTCCTTATTTACTAGAAATTTCGAAGACAGGTTTTCGACATCATTCATGGACTAAGTCATCCGGGCAAGCGAACTACTAGAAAAAGATAACTCAAAGATATTTATGGTCAGGTATGGACAAAGATATTAATAGCTGGTGTAAGTCATGCATAGCTTGTCAGAAGTCAAAAGTACAGCGCCACACCATATCACCGGTAGGAAGTTTTATGCCATCGCAGCGTTTTGAGCATTTACACATCGACATTGTTGGACCATTATCTGTTTCTCAAGGAAAAAGATATTTAATCACAATCATAGATCGCTGTACGTCATGGCCTGAAGTAATTCCGGTTGAAGATATCACAGCCGAAACAATATGTCGTGCACTATATGAGGGATGGATAACAAGATTTGGATGCCCGTTACGCATTATTACGGATCAAGGTCGACAATTCGAATCACTTTCACATTGATTGGGAGTGCACAAAATTAGGACAACGCCATATCACCCACAGTCAAATGGAATGATAGAGAGATTTCATAGAACCTTAAAAGCATCGCTTATGACAAGAGAATCTAACGCTTATTGGATGAAAGAAATTCCTTCAGTTCTACTTGGTTTGCGGAGTTGTCTACGCGAGGACACAGGATATAGTGCAGCAGAGATGGTATACGGCGAACATATACGTCTTCCCGGAGAATTTTTCGAATCTTCACATCGAAATTCTACATACGAAGAATTCGTAACAAATATTCTAAAGAATATCAATAAAATGACATCAGTACCAAAACCCAAGAAGCACAACCGAACAATTTTCATTCATCCTGAACATAAAGAATGTTCACACGTAGTTGTAAGATGCGACAGAGTAAAAATAAGTCTGACACCACCCTATGAAGGGCCATTCCCAGTGATAAGAAGAATGGATAAAACATATGTCATTAAGGTCAAGGATAAAGAAACAGTAATATCAATAGATAGATTAAAACCAGCAATTGTCATCAACAACGAAGATATGAACGTGACGAATTTAGAAAACAGACACAGCTATTCAAACACGTACATCACCAAGTCAGGACGTACAGTTAAGCCCACAGTACGGTTCTGTATTCCGTGACGCAAGCTTTCAATCGATATAAATACTCGCGAGATCACAACAAATATCATCATCCATCGTTAGCACCTCGGGATAAAACAATGGGCAATCAAAGCTCCAAAGATCAAATTGTATACAACTCTTGCCTGAACCAATAGGTACTGGTACTACCAACTAAAAAATCTCGTACTGGAAGAACTACGGTGGACAAGAAACATCGCAATAGGACAAATCGTCATCACGCTGGGTATTTTCCTCATTTACGGAATGCTCAAGGTCATGGACAAGAGAATGAAACAAATTGCAAGAAACAGTCAGCATAAGTGCATTGGATAACCACTCACGAAGTACCTTGACCTAGGCTACGCACCGTCACAACAAGCGTCAGCACATATTTTTACTCGACTATTTTTCGGAATCAGCAATGTATTATGTCATTAAGCATACGTTTGAGATTGTATCTATAAATAGAAATTAAAATAGTTAAGTAGGAATTGTAATATATTTTCAATTTTAAAGGGGGCTGTATATGTAGCGACTACATTATTACACGTATTCCGATAGAGCACATCTTATGATAAGTTAAAATGCACACGCATGCAAAATAACACCACCTGAGTCTCGTTATACTTATTGCCAAAACGTAGGCAAAGAAATCATTTAATACACCATGATTTGGTACAAGAGCTCTATGCTTTTGTTTACACATTTCTTCTGTGGTCAATGTTTTGACTGTTGTTCCCACTTTTGATAGATTGGATTTCTTGCAATAACATTCAATAGATGTAGAAGATGGTTCTTCGCTGCGTCTGTGCATTCTCATTTAAAATGGTACTGCATGCTTACACCCACCTGCGGGAGCGGGACAATCGTGGCAGACAACGCTAGTTACTTTTTCTTCTTGTTCATCTATGGTAACTGTTGCTGAATAAGGCTTAGAGCGTACTTTATGTTCTGGACATATTTTGCACTTATTAAAACATGTTCGTTCACCTCTTTTTAACTGAACATACCCGATGGCGTCATCACCATAAGATTCCCTGGCATTCCTGTAAAAACCATTAGGTATAAGTTTCGTACATAGTACATCGAATCTATGAAAGATACATATAATTTTCATGCTATTGACTATTACAATGCTTAGATGTTACTTGCACAGTCGTTTTAATCGGGATTAGAAAAAAGAAATTTACCACCATCATTGAATCAACTCTTGACAGATTTGTGCTTTCTGCTTTATTAAATCCGTTTTCTATAATTATTCAAACAGGCTTCACTGCGTTTCATTAAGTTTTAGGTACAATCGTTTTTGGAGATATTGCAAGCTATACTACGAATAAGAAAACCAGCGCGACCAGATTCAGTATTTTATACTTTTTCGGTAAATTTTATTGACTTTGCCGAATTTTGTGGGTATATTAGCGAAAGTTGGTATTTTTGGGTGTATTTTGGATAAAAAGTTCTGGCAACACCGTAGCGATCGTCTCCGCGAACATTGATGTTCAGACAATATTAATTAAATGTTAATAAAAAACTGCGAGTAACGCAATGAATACCATATTAATTATGAAATACTTTGAAATGTACTTTTGTTAATATGTATTTATTTATTTTTGTTAATGTATTCAGTTACAATAAACAAAAATTTTTCTGCACTTGGCTTAATCTTTGAAGGTTTTGTTTCAATAATTCGGGAATTTCCCCAAATTTGTATTAGGTTTTTATCGTCATATAAATGAATCGCTGGTTTGGTTTTTTACATTTCACTTCACGCTATCACGCTACGAGCTGTTACGCAACCATCCAGAAAACATATCTAGTTTTCAGCAAAGTTATTTTGGCTAAATGGGAACAAATTCCGGTGCTCTCTTCGTGACTTTCACTTTATAAAGACGTGTTTTGTAAAGCATGCAGTGCGAAACTCCAAAGTAGATTAACATCTATAAAACAACATACAAATACTGAAGAGCATAAATCGAACTTGAAAAAATATAAAGGACAGTCACAGGTAAGTATAAATTGTTATTAATTAGCATTACCGTACCTAAGGTTAAGAAGTTCGGAGATGTTTTATTTAGCCGATGGTCATAATTGTATAATATGTTTTATGTGTTTCCAGGTTGATACATTTTTCAAAAAGTCATCACTGAAAGACGAAGTCAAGAAAGCGGAGCTGCGCTTATGTGGTTTTCTTTCAGAACACAACATCCCTTGTAGAGCTATGGACCATCTTAGTGATATTCTAGTGAAATATTTTCCCGACGCGAAAGTTTTACCAAAAACTTAAGTATAATATTCAACTGTAATCGACGAAAGTACAGATGTCACCACACTCAAAGTATTGGCGATAGTAATCAAATACTACTCTGAAACCAATTACACAGTACAAACCAAATTCCTTGGTTTAGTTGATTTAAGTGGTGAGACCGCAGATCATTTATCCCAATTAGGTTTAGATTTAAAATATGTGATGGAGTTCGCTGCTGAAACTACGAATGTGATGTTTGGTCAACACTGACATTGTGGCAAAAATTAAAGAAGTGAACCCGAGGTTATTTTTTTATAAAATGTGTTTGTCACTCTGCAGCAGTAAGCCATGCTTGCAAAATACTGTCTAGAAATTTAGAACAGATAGTAAAAGAAGTATATGGATATTTTTCTCAAAGCAGCAAGCGTCATAGGGAATTTGTTGAGTTCCAAAATTTCACTGACACTGAAAAGCAGACTATTGCGTCATTATGATATAAGATTGCTATCGCTTCATGCTTGTGTTAGTAGAATGATTGAGCAATGGAGGGCACTGCAGTTGTTCTTTCAAGACCGACATTTGAGTGATCGCAATAGGTCATCAGAATTTTTGTATCATTCTTTTACAAATGATATAAACAAATTTTATTTTTACTTTTTGGACTACATTTTGCCGATTGTAAACAAGATTAACGTCATTTTTCAAGGCGACTATCCGTGCATTGAAATATTATTATGATGATGCATCTAGTACGATTTTGGGTTGCTTTATGAAAACTAATTATATAAAAAGCACAGACAACAGATTTATAAACAAAAACGTATCTGCATTTTAAAAACAAAGCGTGGTGTAAAAGAGAAAGGTGGTTGTGTTAATTTTATTCCTTAAATAGAATGTTAAAATACAATTCTAACATTTATTGTGATAATGATAATTAATGAATAAAACAATGAATGTTTTGAAAATCAGTATTTTTATTGGTATATTTAAGTACTGTTTAAGGTGCTTCGGTATTTTTGTGTAATCTGGTCACACTGAAGAAAACAAAAGGAATCGGGAAGCGGACAGTGATGTATACGTATGACAATTAATATCGTTTACTATTTCATTGACGTAAGCACTCGAAACAATATGGCGCCGCGTCTTTTGCCGATATGAGGCACAGATAAAAAATAATGGATTTTAAAATTGATATTTCTAAATAATGGTACCTATAATAATAAGCAAGAATACCTTAGTATATTGTTCTTTAGGGTAAAAACTATTAAATTATAACATTGTTTTAATGAAATAAACTAAAGTGCAACTAGCCTAATGAATAAGCCTACCTGCGTTTGCTTGCAATGTATTGTGTGAATTGCGATTTGCGTCAAAGTTGGCTAAATACATTTTTATTTTGTACCTAATGTTTTTAGGTTTCCAAAATAATGTAAGGTCAAAATAGATTGACTGGTAGAGAAAACCTGATGTCGACAAAGTGAAGTGCCTACGGAACTTGATATAGTCTAGGAGCAAGTAGATTGAGAGAGAGATGAGATTTATGAGTGATTTGTTGTGTGCAACATTGTTCTAGGCGGAGCTTGGCGTGTTTCGTAGACACATGATGAGAGACAAACGGCGATATTTGTAGTTATACGAAATTGGTACGAGTTTAACCGCTGTTGTAGATGCTTGGCGGGAATACTTAACGACCGTCAACGTCAAATATCAAAACACGAACTTTGCCGAACTTATCCGTATGGATATCGCGGGTACACTAACAGCTTCACGGAATAGAAAATTCTCAGTTCGGGCGCCAAGTTATTCCTGTTTGATTCTTGATTGCATGTAAACACATTCAGAAACACTATTTTAATGTATAAAATTATAAAAACATATTAAAGGCTTTAGACATACCAGGGATGTTGCAGAAGCAGAATTTTTGACATCCGCGGATGCGGATACGGATATTTGAAGACTCACTGCCGCGGATGCGGATGTCCAAATTTCTTATCGTAACCTACGCTATATCTGGAGCCGCATTAACATCCGCGTTGATCATTGCGGATGCAGATGTCCAATCCGATGCGGAAGTTCCGCAATTGCGGATGCGGATGCAAATATTTGCAACACCCTGATATATACAATGTAAAATAAACTACATAATCATAGATAGTCAAGATTAGGCCCGGACTGCCGAGCGAGAGCTAAATTACACGAATAATTCAACTGCTCTGTAATCCGGCATTCGGCTGTGTAAAATGCCGGATTATCGAGCGGGTTATCCGAGTCGCCAAAAGCCGGATTACTGAGCGTGCTGGATTGGCGAGCTCCGGATTACCGAGCGCCTACTGTATTTAATACGCACAAAACTTCGAAAAGTCAGAGATGCGCGCCTTGGGATCGAACTCGAGACCTCTGCGTAGCAGTCCAATGGTTTCCCACTAGGCTATATATATATGACTAGATGTGCCCGTGGTTTCACCCGCGTTTATCGTTATTGCGCCGCCCCCGTGGGTCGCAGCGTGATGTTATATAGCCTATAGCCTTCCTCAATAAATAGGCTATCCAACACTAAAATAAGTTTTCAATTCGGGCCAGTAGTTTCTGAGATTAGCGAGTTCAACCAAACAAACAAACTCTTCAGCTTTATAATATTAGTATAGATAATAGATAATGTTTATTATAATTTAAATGAGTTCTTCGATAAGAAATATTGTGTCGCAATTATTATAGTTTGTGGCTCTTATTATTTTTCATTTATGTCGCATGTCCGATATGTATAAACTGTTGAGCCAAAGAATCTATTGTTTTACGAATAAGACCAGACTTTGTATACAGTTGAGCAATAAATAAATATTTATATTTATCTCTTTATTCCCCAGACCAAATGTCCACCAGCGCCGGAATCGTTGCCAAAGAAACCCAGGGTAAGATAATCCTTATATTTATATTATATATACATACATACAGACTCGATGGCGTGGTGGTCAGTGTAACCGACTGCTACGCCTGAGGTCGCGGGTTCGATTCCCTTGGTCTTGGAGTCTTGGATTGTCTTGGTCTGGGTGTTTCTATGTGTAGGTAATATGTACATATTTACAAAAAAAGTGTATATATACAGGGTGATTTTGAAATCGTGTAATTCCTTTTAACCACGCATTCTACTGGTGATATAGAATAACCCTGACCATTTTTTCTTAATTAGAATAATGGTTTCGGCAAAATTAGAGTACAGATTTTTTTCATGAAATGATTTCAAATAGTCATATTTTAACCACCTGACACAATCTTAATATTTTACTGATTTAAAAATAATAACTTAACAATAACTGATGTCGTAAATAATAAGGGGCAATAAAAAGGACCGCCCCTTATTATTTACGACATTAATTATTAATATGTTTTTTTATTTTAATTAGTAAAAAATTAAAATTGCCTCTGTTGGTTAACATATGACTATCTGACACCATTTCACGAAAAAAACGATACAATAATATTTCAAAAAAAAAAAATTCTAATGAAATAAAAATATGGTCAGGGTTATTCTATATCACCAGTAGAATGCGTGGTTAAAAGGAATTACACGATTTCAAAATCATCCTGTATATATGTTTATCCATTGTCTTGTACTCATAGTACACGCTCTGCTTAGTTTGGTGTATGTGATAGAATATAATTATTATACATACATACATTATATATACCTATATACATATTATATTATATACAACATGTAACATAATAGACGCACATACTGAAAATAGGTTTTCAAAATCGGCTACTGAATCAATTTCAGCAATTTTTAATATGGGGTATTTTTTATCCCTAAAATAATTAAAACGAATTAAATTATAATCACCCATTTATTAAACAGCTGAAATAAACGAAAATGTATCATATTACATTATGGCATATTAGTTTTTAGCTAAAAGGTAGTCGACTCACAATTCTTATAGTCTAATAGTAACGTTACCCAGACCCTAAAATCTGTGCTAATACAAGCTGACCCGACAAACGTTGTTCTACCATATAAATTAATTAAAATGAATACGAAAAAATTGTAAATCAAATGTATTTTTCTGGATAGTGTGACACTTATATCACCTAGCGGTATGAAATATATATAACAACCTATTCTAAAAATCATAAGAATCGGTCGAGCCGTTCCGGAGGAGTGCGACCAGACACCAAGAGACGATAATTTTATATATACAGTATGTTTAAAAATCCCTGTCTAATCCATTAAGGGCTTGTTTCTCTCTTAACAAACACGTTAAGAAAAATAATAAAAAAAACTATATAATCGTAAAAGGTCTTCATAATATTTTTTACTACAGTATTGATCAGTATTTTTACCCTTAAATTACTGAAATTTCGCACAGTCTAGCAACACTCCACTGAACTTGACAAATACGCGGAGCATGGCATACTTTTGGCGGCATTTTTTTAAGTCTTAGGTAGGTAGATGCGGCGTCGGTGAACCGTTATGAACGTGATACCTAGGTCACAGATAATATAATACTATACAAGTACAGATACTCAATCCCATACAAAAATCTTGGACACGCCTAACTCTGGCTATTTTACTTGCTATTTTGGTACCTATCTTTTTACACTAGATGGCAGCACAAAACTAGCGCCACTGCTGCCATCTACCCATAACAAGTACACAAGTTCCGAATCCTATTTGATAACAGCTCATAAGAGATGGCGTTGTGACAGTAAAATAGGTACTTGACTGTTTACTACGGATAGAACATATTTAAACGAGCCGATGCAAAATGTGCGCGACCTTGAAAATAAAAGTTATCTACCTATAGTGTTGTGTGCCGAAATGCGTACGATCACACTTTGGTGATTCTCATTTACTAGGTCGAATTGTCGTGAATATATCGTGTTGCTGTCAAAATTTGACCTTGTATATATATTTTTCATATAATTTTAATGAATGCGTTTTAAAAAGTATTAATAAAACAATATATTTCATTATGTATGCGATTGTGATTGATGTTCGGGTACTTTGAAAATAACTCATTGGCGTATAGAATTCTACTTTGGCAGTTAATTAGATAATTAGATAGATATATTTCACTATAATTGTAAATATAAAATAACATAAAATATTGCGCACAGATTTTTGAAAACAACTGTGCAATGCCTAGTAATTAGTCCTTGTTGAATTTTACTGAGTTATGACTATTTATAAAATACATCACATAGATTATTTTGAATTTAACTATCGAAAAATAAATATAATACCAGCACTTTTTCTTTAAAAGACTCATACGGTTACTCTTTTGCCGTATAACAGACTCAACACAAAAAATCTGTTGAACATAATTTATTTTACTGTGTGAGAATCGAACCCATAACACTCCGCACGTCGATAAGTACCCGGTTTAAGCGATTATACCATTACGCCATACTTGAAATCAAATCACACGCACGCGCGAGTATAGCCCGGCGCGATTTTTTTTCATGGATCTTCACTATTTTTTTTATAATTTAAATGTTTATTTTAGTTAGTTTTAAGTTTTGTTTTTTATTTTAATGTTTATTATCGTTATTTCGTATCAATATACAATTAACATTTTTTTGTTCTATTTTTTCCCTATTTTCTATACTTTATTTAATATCTCAAAAACGGCACAAATGTAGCACTATGTGTCTTGGGGAAAAATGTGGCAAATAATGATAAGATACTGCCATAAAAAATTCAGACCGAAAATGGGCCAAAATCAAAAGATATTCATATTTAAATGTTACTTCCCATACATTAAAAACAGTTTTATTCAATTTTACCACAGTGTAAGTGTAGCCTTATAACTCATGCTGCTAGAATTTGTTTCTCTTCAATATAGAAATCGAATGGCATATTCAGTTATTTGAAATTACGACTTAAATTTTTTAATACCCTACGTCCGATGTTTTTAATACCTATGTCGGTCCGTATGGGAACGAACCACTGTCCGGCGGCGGCGTTCGGTTTATTCCGGTCAGCTTCGTGAATTTTCGTCTATAAATCGTGTATGAGCGCTGTCGGTAGCCGCGGCGTTGAGTAGCGCGCCTGCCTGCCGCGTCGATTCTCAATAGAGAGTCGAAGCTTGATTGTCAACTGAAGTTTTGTTATGAAATATTAATTATCTGGACCTGCTTAATACTTTAACAGAAGTTAAAGCTAATAATATAATTATTGAAATACCTCCTATAAAATACAATGTACCTATTAATAGATTAAAAAACAACTGAGTTAGTAGGTATGCTTTACGCTTATAAGTCATGGCGCGTAATCTTTTTAACTATGTCATAATAATGATTGACATTGTATTCTTTTACTTTTATATCCATATTAATAATTGATTTTGTAGGGAAATCAATAATTAATATGTAATAATAGTTTAAAGTCAAGTAACAAAACAATAGATAAGTACCTACCTACTTAATGAATATTGTGGTACTTATGTAAGTAAAGATCACATTAATATACCATGATAAATGCGATGTTACTAATCCTAAAACATTATTCATGCTTTGGTATGATTTATTTAAATATTCGTGTCTAAATAATAATTATAAGGATATATGGTGACGACGACGCGGCGACGGCCAAGAAATATTTATCTCATGTAATATTACTATTACATCCGAATATTTATTACAATGTCAACCAAACCAGATATGAACACATTAATAATAACTAGTTAAAGAATATTGAGTGTGATGTGATGAGTGAGTGATGTAAGTAAAATAGTAAATGATAATATTCGAAACGAAATGTGATGTCATAATATCGTCACGTGACGTCGACAAAAGGAAGAAGCAAACCACAACCAATTTTTAAAAATATTGCTCATAATTTATATTTTTCGAAGCAAAACAAATAGTAAACATCGTTTCATATTTGGCCTTGTAGCGCGGGGGTGGGCGGGTCTTACCCTGCTCTGTATTGTATTTCATCAAGGGATATGAAATTCACAACAAGCCCAACTGGGGTTGCCAACCGAAGGTACTTTATAGTAAAGTATTGTACGTGATTTCGGGTAAACGTAATTTATACTTTAGTAGGAAATAAAGGACGTGAAGATACTTTATTTTACCTATGTCCGCTTTTCCAGGTTTTATTTAATTGTTAACTTAAAGCAACGCTATAAAGATGCACTAAATTGAATAAAAACAATTGTTTATCTATCTTAATATAGACATATTTTGTAAAATCCAATTACGACTTTCCTTAATAATAAATATTTGTTAGATTTAACTAGCATCAACAAAAATATGGTAACCAAAAGGCAGGTTAAATAAGTAATACTTTATTTTCAGATCATGTACTTTTTTTACTTAAGATAGTAAACATACTCTATTTGTTCAAAATAAAGGTGGCAACCCTAATCACAATTGTGCCTAACCAGCTTTCAGGCTCTTTGAAACAGATTTAGTCAAGTTGCGTCTAGTGATCAAATAATACTAGAAATTGCGTAAAAACCAAACTAACAAAGCAGTATAAACAAATAACAGTCTTTAATTTTATAGAATAATTATTATGATAGGTTACTTAATATTTACCTAACTATTTTTAGTAAAATATTGCTATGATTTACTAAAACTCCATTTATATTTTATAAGTCTATCGTAAGTTTGTAATTAAATTCAGAATAAGTAGGTAGCACAGAGATAATGATTATTATAACGCCGACGAGTCCAACGACTGCGCTATATCTACTGCCGCACAAGCAAATTAAATTTGACAATAGAAGTTACGAGAACCGACCAGGTGTTTGAATATAATGCCATGTAGTACAACAAATATAAGTACAACAAAACGTTTTGTTTAATACATTGACATTTATTAAGCATACATATTTTTCATATTATAAGTAATTTCTTATTAATTAGTATCAGTAGGTAATAAACAAATATTGAAGTAAACCAAAAAAAGGGTATGAAATAAAAACACAATGTTTTTGTAGACTTGTATAAACATATAAAAGAGCCATCTAGCATCTCATCTAGCCCTATAGGTAAAATAAAATTATAGGTAGATTACCTATGTGTAATGTAAAAATACTGATATATTGATATTGTTACGGCTAGTGCCATCTGACGGCACTCGGCAGTCCCTTCTAATAATTTATTACAGCACCATCTATTGACATCTTGCGGCACTACGTAGTATCAGTGCGAGCACAGTAGAGAAACCGCTAGCACATTCTCGAATCGTCGTGCTGTTGCGTGCCGGGTATGGCTTTTCTAGAAAACCCCAGAAACGCTTTACCCGCGTATAAATAGAGCGCACGCGCACCGCCGAGTCAGTTTACAATCGTAAGCGGTCAAGTGTTCATCGAAGCGAACGGAAGCGAAAATACTACGGAGTTTGAAGCAGTTACAGTGGAAAAGTGTAGTATAGTGTTTGTTGTGTATTAAAATTAATTGTGTGCTAGAATAAAACGTGTTTTAGTCGGTAATATTGTTTTGTATTCTTATCCGTCGAACCCAGCACGTAACAATATCTTTAAATCATAGAATAAATGCGTTTACCTTGATGCTCGTTAATTAAATATGTACAATGTTTATTTATAATAACATTTTATGGTCAATTTTCTTCCAATAAAGCATTTTGATTGATCTTAATATTAACATTGGAACTCATAGTGCACTCTATTATCTATTTTTGTAACTGTTTACTTTTTGTTCTAATTGGTACCCATGCCTAGGTATTATGACTACTAAGTTGTCAGTGTCGCCATGAGTAATCTATTAACATATTATATTTAATAAATTTAATTTACTGAGGTAATTTTTTTTGATCGATTTTCTAATAGTATGTCACTTACGTACTCATAATAAGCTACCGTATAACTCCTTTAGGGATTGGACAGGGGTTATTATACACACTGTATAGATTATAAAGACGAAAGATTTGTTTGTTTGCAAGGATTTACCTTAAAAATAACAAAACTGATTTTAAAATTTTTTATTCATGCTTTAACTGAGTAACATAGACTATATTTTATTTAAGTATAAATTACTGTTACTAACATGACTTAACGTACTTTTACACGAGCGAAACCGCAGCCAAAGCCAGTACAAAAATAAAATTGTATTACACTCAAAACATAAATAAGGTACAAGCGTTTTAAATCAGGTAGTAGGGGTACTTGTCAAGTGATAGAGAAAGTTGCACGGAACACGTTATGACGTAACCGCTATCTAAGCACAGCTGTCCGAGGGAGATAGCGAGATATCCCTACTAAAGTTTTACCTATCCAATCACTCAATATTAAAATATTAATTTGAAAGCAATTAAAATCCTGTCACAAAAAGGCTCCTTTTTCTTAAGTAAAATAACATACAAAATCAGATTTATACATTTATTTATTTGATTCGCCAACAGTTATATACAATATTTCATTTATACATAATACAATATATAGGTTTAAACTAATTGCATAACTAATATTAGAAAAATACAAAACGCTTTTCAATGTTTATAGTATTATTAAATATTAAATATTACTGAAAGGAGATCGATTGCTGGCAATGAAGAATCTGAAGAAGTTCTTATGAACAGTCGAAATGTATCCGGAAAGGCACTTTTGGCTGTTCATAGCAGACTATTAGTGCCTAACACTTATGCATGGAAGTGAAAGTTGGGTATGGCAAAAGAAACATGAGAGCAGAATAAATGCTGTAAAAATTAGAGCACTGAGAGACATATGTGGTGTGACTCTGAAAGATAGAATAAGGAATAGTGTGATTAGAGAGATGACAAGAATAGCGGGGTATGTTAAGCTGGTTTGGGCATGTAGAAAGAAGGGACGAGAAAAGACTGAATAAGAGAGTTTATAAGGCTAGTGTGAATGGAACAGTCGCAAGGTGAAGACCTAGACCTTTGGAAATCCGTAGTCTCTGCCTACCCCTCTGGGAAACAGGCGTGAATCTATATATGTATGTATGGAAGACCTAGGCGAACATTTCTTGATCAGATCGGAGACGTTCTGGACAAAGGCCAGGTTAAGAGCACCTTAAAACGGCGAGCGTGTATAAAGAATGTGATGAAAGTGAATGAAGCCAGGGAAGTGTGTCAGGATCGTAGCAAATAGAAGTCCGTAGTCTCTGCCGACCCCTTTGGGAAACAGGCGTGAATCTGATGTATGTATGTTTTTAATAGCAATCAATCACATTAATTTAATGAATACATAAATCCATTAATATTTGTAGCCAACTACTCTATTACTATAACAAATAACTGCAATCCCTTATTTGTCGCTCTCTGTTCAGTTTCAGAGTGATTATAGAATTTAATTTAGTTGTATTCTCCATTATATGCACATTTCCACGCCACCTATGAGGTAGGTAGTGTTACCTTTTTGTAGATAATTGCTTATCTACAATTTTGTCTGAGATATTTTATCATAAAAATAACCGTTTCGCTGTAAAATCCAAAAAAACTAACTACACTTCAGAACGTTGGAACTACTACCATCTTAGTCTCCCCGAGAACATGGCTGCTGTAAAGCAACCAAAACGTGGGACAAAGTATAAACTTAAATATAAATAGTTTTAATTAGTAGAAAATATATAGCTTAAATAGTAGTAAAGTTCAATAATAGTAGTGTTAAAGTTTTCAAAATTATGTAATAACTGTGTTTAAAGTAAAATAAACAACGCGACAAAATCCGTATAAAGTGTTTAATTTCAATTTTTGCGAACTTTGACCTTGAATAAAACATTTTGCAGACATGGGATCGATGGGGACTTTGCTCAATTTCACTACAATGGTATCCCTAACGTACGCAAATTTTCAGCTTTCTGGGAATTTATGCAAGGGTGAATATCTAAATTGACCGGAGTGTAAGATGTTAATACAGGAAACATATTGCATGTGGTGTTTACCTATAATTGGTTGTGCAGTTAGATTTAAGACAAATACTCGTATGTTCCTACCTGTATTATATCTGTAACAACCGTTGGTAAACCTTAATAAAATAAATAAATAAAGAGCCAAGCGGGTGAGACGGTACAGCTGATGATGTTCTGAAATGCTTTCGACTGCTCGATGGCGTAGCAGTTGAAGTGCTTGCCTCGCCACTGCCTCTGCGCCGAGTGTTGTGGGTTCGAATCCCACACGGGACAAAAATTTGTGTGATGCACAACTGGTTGTTTCGATTCTATAATATTCTATCACATATACACAACACCATCTAGCCCAAACTAAACAGAGCTTGTACTATGGGTACTAGACAATGGATAAACCATACATACGAAGCTCGATCAAAAAATTCTTGGAAGTGCACATGAATATAATATTTTTGTGGGTAGTTTAATATTTATTATAAAGAGAATCACACAATACTTATACGGAGTTACACTCGATTTGGTCGTACCGTTCGCAAGTTATAAATTATTTAATACTAAGCGTTTCTAAAAATCCTTAAATATGGAGAAAACTAGTTACGTGCAGTGATAAAGTAACTGTGCTTAAAGAAAATGTCCACTAAAGAAATATTTTTGGATATTCAGCAGACATTAGGGGATAATGCTTTACCATATTCTACTGTCGCTTATTGGAATGCTGAATTTAAAAGATAAGGTAAGGCAGGTAGATCGAGCTGTGAAGATGATGCTCGTTCCGAGCGGCCTGCAACCTATGTTACGGGAGAAAATGTCAAAAAATTGAAAAGTTGGTTTTGGATGACAGAAGAATTACTATAAAACATTTAGTCGAGATCCTAAAGATATCATTTGGCAGCATTCAATCCATTTTAACCGAATTACTGGGTTTCAAAAAAGTGTCAGCAAGGTGGGTTCCACGAATGTTAACCGATGAAAACAAAAAACGTTTGAAAAGGATGTGGACAAAAAATGGCATTCCATTTACACAAACATAGTAAATACATTGTAAAACAGAAATAGAAAAATGTATTAACACATAGTTTTTAGCCTCTCTGAACTTGTCAGATTTTATTTCAAAATATGAAGTCACGCTATTGAAATACAATATACCGAAGAACATCCGCCATAATGGACCACAGAAAAAAATAATATACAGTGTGACCCGCGTTAAAGTGCAACCCCGAAAATGGGTGAAATTAGATCGAAAACTATCGACGAAAATGGGTCTAAAAAACTTCTAAAAAAAAAACTAATTTTTTTATACGCCACTGAACATTTGTTTCCCGAATTTTGACCTCTATGTACAAATAAATTTATTCCTCCCAAACTAGCTGGCCGATTTTGATGAAATAAACGACAAATCAATGCCAAGTATTTAGCGATGAGAATAAAACAAAAAAAAAAACAAAAAATGGCTTTAAATACTTCATTTTTTTAAATACTTGTGAAATAAGTCACTATTTTTCACTGTTTTTTTCAATCAACTCAAATTTCTATGAAATAAACCCCTACATCTTGATTTGTTTTATAATTTATTATTATTCTTGACTGTATTAGCTTTCAAAAAAAAAATAATCAAACATTGTATCTCTAAAAATACAGGAGTTACGAATTTTTAAAGTTCACTACTCAGAATGGGCAAATCCAGGTAGAGACCCTTTTTTTATTCCTTTGTTATACCGGTGGTCGGCTGCTATTGTGTTCAATGCTTGGGGAAAAGGGAAGGGGTATTGGTACAGTCCGGCAGTCGCCCGCGCTAGTCCGCTCCGATCACATCGCCGCTGCTGTACGTCAGCTGTTGTTCTCGCATTAAAGTTACAGTTTTTCGTTGAGTTTTCGTTATTGACTACTTGTTACGTTTTTGTTATTGACTGTTTGTTACGTTACTCGACTGTTTTCGTGGTTGTGCTGGGTTGAGATGCCGCGATTAAATGCATTCTCCCCGCGAGAAATCGCTGACATCCATTATTATTATGGAATGTATGGTGGACGCACAACAGTCGCTCGATCGGCATACGTAAATGCATTTCCGAACAGACTTGCACCGTCGGCAAGGAACTTCCAGGAAGTTCATCGGAAGCTCTCCGACATCGGACTTGGATTACAACACACAAGACGTGAACAAGAATCCATTGTAATCGACACAGCGATAGAAGAAGCGGTTTTAAGTACCGTTTTTGCCACTCCTACTATTAGTACGAGGCGTTTAGCTTTACTTCACGGCATATCACAAGCCTCAGCGTGGAGAATCTTAAAGAAAGAAGGTCTACATCCATATCATTATCAAAGAGTCCACGATTTGCACGGGGATATGGATTTCCAATCAAGGTGCGTTATGTCGATCTGGCTACAACGACAAATTCGTCGCAATCCACAATTTTTAAAAAAGATTTTATGGATGGATGAGTCGAAGTTCACCAGGAATGGCATCACGAACGCTAGGAATTTGCACGAGTGGACACATGATAATCCACATCTGAAGAGGGCCTCGTCATTCCAGGTGCAATTTTCAATAAATGTTTGGGCAGGTCTACTCGACGACATGTTGATAGGACCAGTAATTTTACCAGCGACATTAAATTCGGAACGATTCCTAACTTTATTAAGGGATGAGCTTCCCCGTCTGTTAGAGGATGTGCCGCTGGCATCGAGACAGGGCATGTACTTGCAAATGGACGGCTGCCCTGCTCACTACGGGCGCAATGTCCGTGAATTTTTAAATAATAATTATGCCAATCGCTGGATTGGGCGCGAAGGCCCAGTGGGCTGGCCAGCCCGCTCTCCTGATCTGACGCCGCTCGACTACTTTCTATGGGGCCACATGAAGCAAAAGGTGTACAGTGCACCTGTGAATTCAGAGGCTGAGCTTCATGACCGCATCATGAGGTGCGCTGAAGAATTGAAAAATGAACCGCAACTTATACGGAGGGCCACACAACACATATCATTACGCGTGGCAATGTGTTTGCAACAACGCGGAGCACATTTCGAAAACCTAATACATTATAATCTAAGTCAACAATAATTAATAATAAATCATTGTTTTTGATTAATTTTTGTTTTATTTCAACTGTCAACTAAAACGGAATAAGCTCATTGGAAGCTTATTTCGTTTTGTTATACACCCCAAGCATTAAATACAATAGCAGCTGGCCACCGGTATAACAAAGGAATAAAAAAAGGGTCTCTACCTGGATTTGCCCATTCTGAGTAGTGAACTTTAAAAATTCGTAACTCCTGTATTTTTAGAGATACAATGTTTGTTTTTTTTTTTTTAAAGCTAATACAGTCAAGAATAATAATAAATTATCAAACAAATCAAGATGTAGGGGTTTATTTCATAGAAATTTGAGTTGATTGAAAAAAACAGTGAAAAATAGTGACTTTTTTCACAAGTATTTAAAAAAATGAAGTATTTAAAGCCATTTTTTGTTATTTTTTTTTTGTTTTATTCTCATCGCTAAATACTTGGCATTGATTTGTCGTTTATTTCATCAAAATCGGCCAGCTAGTTTGGGAGGAATAAATTTATTTGTACATAGAGGTCAAAATTCGGGAAACAAATGTTCAGTGGCGTATAAAAAAATTAGTTTTTTTTTTAGAAGTTTTTTAGACCCATTTTCGTCGATAGTTTTCGATCTAATTTCACCCATTTTCGGGGTTGCACTTTAACGCGGGTCACACTGTATAATGTTGAGGCGTAAGTTAGTTTTTATTTTTTTTATTTAATACTAAAAAATAATGCGCATAACGGAACGCGTGTAGTTGCTTGACAATCTATGTCTATGTCCAATGTCAAAGTAATGTCATTCGGATTCGTCGTTACATACGAGTACTGTGTTTGTGTTTTGCGTGCGATTATTTTCTAATATTTTTGACCCTGGCTTATCTCTACGGACTGATATTATATTCTGATATATTTGACCCTGGCTTATCTCTACGGACTGATACTTACTTTTTGGATATTATCGGATTTGTGTTGTGGATCAATATGAGGTGCATTAACTGCGGGATAGCCGTGCAAAGGTTGCAGAGGCATCTCATATCCTCGCTTTCTGCACACCATCAAACAAGACTTTTGCGTTGGATAACCAATGCTCAAACTCAGGTATGAATTTGAAGTAGAAAAACTTAATCAGATTTTTATATTTTTGGTTACGCGACATTAACAGTGCATGTTATTTTCAGTTGCCTCTGGAAACATTTATTTGTCATCCGTGCTTCTTATTATTAAATACTGAAGCTGGTGAACATGGGAGACTACTGGGACATAACTTGGTTTGCCTTGGTTGTGGAAAATCGGTTAGAAAAATAAGGCACCATAATGTCAGTATGGATAGTCCATTGCTGGCAGTTCTAGTGCCTCAAAGTACTAATTACCTGGTAAGCACTTTGTTTTCGTCATTGTAAATATCTAATTGTATCAATCTATAAAAAAATTATCTTTCATGTATTTATGATTGTAATCAAATATTTATATTTTATATTTTCGTTATGTATTTTCCATCTTTAATAATATATAAACATATATACATACAACATAAGCTTTAATCTGTGTTTATTTTCAGCTTTCAAGAAACAACTATGTTTGTCATCTGTGTTGGATGCGAGCCCATAGACAGGCAGGGCTTGACTCATCAAGAGACATACAGGAATTGGCTTCGGACAGCAATGTAGCAACCCCCAATGTTCAAGTGATTAACCCACCAGAGCCACCACCGTTACCGCCTGTTCAAAATGTGCCACTTCGAAGGGAAAATGTTATATCATTACCTAGTTATATGCGGGCTTCAATTACATCTGCTCACTGTATATTTCAACAATGTAGAAATAGAACATTGCATTTGATCCCACAATTCCTTAAAAAAGTGTTATTGCAAGAGCATAATTTCTATGTTCCTCGGAGCTGTAGAGTGTGTGAAACACATTTATACAGTGACCAATGGCATTTATTGCCTCAAATGAATGAGACACATTCTACATTTAGCGCTTTCCATATAGAAGACATAATTAATATTATGAAGTCAAAAGACAATTTTTTGAACTTTGAAAATGTCTCTGAAATGCCGAACCACTTATGTCATTATTGTCATTTCATAAGTTTCGAATGTTATTATTGTCACATTTGTTTGAGACTCTTACCCAGTTGCATCAATGTTTATCAATAAGAAGTTAAAAAGTCTTAATTCAGATGACCTGTACTTAGTTTACATGCTTAGTTACTCCAAAATCATTTCACTTAACCGTAATAATAATAATTCACAATAATCTTCGTTACTTTAATAAAGCGCCTAGAGTTTTTTTAATAGCAAATGTTATTCTCTACACATTTGTCTGCAATCTGATTGCAGGTTCAGTGAAACTGTTTACGTCTAGTAGGTACGTTGTACTGACAAGTTCTTTGAGATTTTTACATATAGCAACTTAATGTGCCAATATTCACGAATATAAAATAACAAAAATCATTGCTGTAAATTAAATTCTACAACTAGACAAACGCCCGTACAAAACTTGGCCATGTCCTTTCAAGGCGCAATCTCGAAATGTAGCAGTCTGATCCGGATCAATTTTGACGTCGTATTATAATAACCCACCATATTCTTTAGCTTTCACTTAGCCTCTAGTGATTTTCACCTATTCCCCAAATTAAAGGAACATATCCGTGGGACTAAATTTGAGGACGACGTCGCAGGGTATGGCTGCCGTCGACGAATTTTTTGAGAGTCAAGAAAATGTTGTTTTGCGGAAGGAATTAGAAAGTTAGAAAAGCGGTATTCTAAATGTATTGAATTAGAAGGAGATTACGTTGAGAAATAAAAAATATTGTTTATGTTTTCTCGTATTTTTATAGACATTCTAAGCACTTTTTGATTCTCCCTCGTACATACCTTTTTTATTTTTGTAAATACATACATATTATATATAGAAACACCCAGACCAAGACAAACATCCATGTCCATGCACACAAATGTTTGACTTGTGCGGGAATCGAACCCGCGACTTCAGGCGTTGGCAGTCGGTTACACTAACGACTACGCCATTGAAGCTGAATTAATTCTGAGTGTTCTGTGTCTGTTGTTTGAATGTTTGTATAGTTCCGCGCGACATAGGAATGACTCCTAGTGCAGTCGTTTTAAAAGTAAAATATATTATTTTTTACTTCCAGGAGCCACGTGCATCGACGCTAGAGCTGCTGTCAGAAATACCCTCGGTAACTAAATCCTTAAATTAAATAATCCACCAAAATCAAAAATAAATATTTATTCATATTGGTCATAAAGTAACACATATGAACGTCAAAGTTACAGTTATTTAATGTGAACTAACGGTCGCCCAGTGGTCGAAATTCGAACATAACTGATTTAAATTTTAAGTTTGATCGTTATTAAGGTTTTATTGTGTATAACTTTTATTCACATTTCATTTAGATTTCGCAAAGGCCATACAGTTTAGTTTACCTATCTTTTTCAAACAAATTATTATTTACTTAACTATACTCTTTCATTGACGATATTCCTAGTCTTGCTACTTTGTTTTCTTTATTACATATAAATAAGGTATGTCACCATAGCTACGAAGAATTGTACGACGTCAGCCGAACAATGCCGAAATACTAGGAACGCTATTCGACTGCGTGTGTCAAATGCATGGATGTCTGTGTATAGTTTTATTTCATAAATTTAATGTCTTACTAATGCATATTTTATAAAAATATTTGCATTCGCCACTCCTTCTCCATATAAACTTTAACTGTGCCAAATTTCATACTCTTTCGTCCGCGCAATTTCCGTAAAAAGGGGTACGAAGATTTTGCTTTATGTATTAATATATAGATATACATTCACCTGTTGCCATGATCAGCAATACAAGGGTGTAGAACCAATGAGAAGAACTGGCAAGAAACTCGCGGCTACTATTTTAAATCGCCAAGTTTACGGTATTGTATATGTTACAAGTCTTTTCTGTAAGGATTTGTAACCATTAAACCACTTACCATTCATGAACTACTCCGTGGCGCAGCGGTATTGAATGCGACTGCTGTGCTTGAGGTCTCGGGTTCGAATCCCGGGTCAGACCAACAAAGTTATTGGGTTTTTCTGTTAAGTTGGCGGTGTTAGACACCCCCGTGCCTCGGAAAGCACGTAAAGCCGTTGGTCCTACGACTGATCTTTCTCCGGTCGTGTCAGATTATTCGTCCCATCGGATCATGAGAGTTAGGGAACAGAGAGTGCACTTGTATTTGCGCAAATACTTGTGCACTATGATATCTCCTGCGCAAAAGGCCAGTCTCCATTAAGATTGGCCGCCATGACCGAAATTCGGTCTGGAGGACATTACTCAAGCAATAAGTTATATCTAAAGATAGCTTTTAATAGAAGTTTATGATAGAATAGGAGCATCCGATAGAGGCTGTGCTTTTTGTGCTCACCAGTCGGCGTCTCTGGCGACTAAGGTTCTGTCAGGACATTTTTTACGTGGGGGTATGCTTTGACGCATACCTCCGCGGGGTGAGAGAGGTTATGTCGGGCTCACCGGGGGAAAGATATCCCGGTAATACCAACTAAACCTACCACGGTGTTCCTCAACATAATCAGAGTCGGCGGAGCCCCGCGAATCACGTTTACATGCAATCGCGACCCAGCAAGGTCCTGTCAAGCCTGTCACAACTGCTGTCAAAAGACATGATTAGCAGAAACAATCGTTAAAAAATCGTCCTTCTATGGTTACTGTTGAAGTTAGATATATGTAGATAGAGTATGAGGTTTAGACCTTACTATCTACTAGCACCTTTAGCGATGAAACTTAGTGCGATAGCCCTCACTACGTGTATATTAAACGTCCAACCATTTTAATTTAGTTTTACGATATCCTGTCGCTAGGGTTGCCAACTCTAAAGTAGAGTATTGTACCCTATTTCATGTAGGTGTACTTTATAATCTGTAATATTGATAGATTACGCTAAAATTCTATTTTTACACAATGTTCACTATACTAATACCAGTCATGACTTGTCATAACCCAGAATTGGTACTGTTTACTGTTAACATGATGGTATCCCTAAGCCAAATAAGGAGGTTCCTGAACGCACCCACTTTTTAAAATTAACCGCTCCGCTCCTTTTTATTAGTTGGTACTCTTTTTTACCTTCTCTTAAATCGGATATAACCTAAAATATTTTTTTTAAGTTGTGATCGCTGTCTTAGCTCTTCTTCTTCTGCTTAAAATATTACTATGAAACCCTCTGTACACGAAACTGATTCGTACTTGACCACTTTTTACGGATACCAAGTATTTGGAAACAGACATTTTTCGAAAGGGACATTCTGCCAAAGAAACATTTTATACCAGTGAACTGAACCCTGGTAGATTGATGGTCCTAACCCCCCTACGGCGCAACTATAGCTAGCAAAATGTGGACTAATACACATTTGCACAGCCCTTGGTGTATACAGTTAAAGACCTGCGAAACTCGCCGTCTCCGAGTAATAGCTGAACTGAACAGGAGACCTCTCCAACCCTCATATTTTGATGGTCCTCTCCCTCCCAGGGCGCAGTGATAATTGCGCGCGTGTACAAGTACCTGCAGAAGGAGTACGAGGATTTGAAGTCGCGGAGCGGCGACGCGCCCGCGCTGAGCTCTCTGGGCGACATCCTGGGGCGCACCGCCGCCGCCACCGGGGTCAGCCAGCGAGCCGTCAGCGCAGTACTGGAGGCAGACGCGCTGAAGACCTATCAAGGCAAGCGGTCGGCGAAGCCTGAGGTTGGCAAACTCAAGCGCCCCAAGTACAACTCCGAAGACGAAGATGTTAGGTACGTGGAATATTTATACAGACAGTGTCCTGATTGCTGTGCCCGTATCCTGAATCACCATAGCTTGCCGTGGGTAAAGTAAAGCGAGTTGGGTATGGGTAATCCTACTTATTATATATTATTAATGTGAAAGTTGCCGAGGATGGATGGATGTTTGTTACTCTTTCACGCAAAAACTACTGAACGGATTGCGATGAAACTTTGTATATAGATAGCTGGAGACCTGGATTAACATATTTTTATCCCGATATTCCCACGGCATCGAGCCTTACGCGGGTGAAGTGAGTTTGTTTGTTACGCATTCACACCTTAACCACTCGATCGATTATCATGAAATTTCGCATATACATTGTCAGAGGACCAGAAAAGTTGTTACTAGCCTACATTAACGTGGGCGAATCCGCGAGCAAAATGTCGTATTGTCATAAAGAACATCTTTAAGCAATATTGTAAGTGTTTTGGTACCAAAGGCTGGACGTAGACAAGTCAGTGAGCGAGTAAGAATTCTCTTTTTATATACATATACTAGCGACCCGGCGCCGCATCGGGTAGTACAAAACCTTAACAAATTATAAACCAAACCTTCCTCATGAATCACTCTATCTACTGGTGAAAACCGCATGAAAATCCGTTCAGCAATTTTTGAGATTATCGCGAACAGACGCGGCGAGGGACTTTGTTTTATATGTAGTGATAGGGATTATTTTGTTCGCAGTCCTATCGAGGAAGAATCAGATGATGATGACGGAGACAGTGCAACACAAGAGGAACCCTGCGAGTAAGTCTCACTTCTTCATGTAGATCTGTTTATTACACTAACGTAACGTACAAACATACAACACACCTAGTGGGAAGCAGTCAAGAATTGCAACACCAGGCACTCGGTGTTGCCAACTCTGTTAACTTGCTGCTGTATTGCCAGTGTAAAAATAGCTTGGTGTTGCAATACCAGTGGCGTTATTATGGTATTGCCAACTCTGTCAATCTCCCGCTGTGTTGTCTTATTGTAGCTTGCAGCATCGGAGCATTATTAAGGAGTTGCCAACATTGTTATAATTCCGGTGTTCCGGCAATACCGGTGTAATAAAACTTCAAAGCAAGTTGCAAGTTCGAATTTTTATTTAGTTAGTTTCATACACCATCCCTGGTGGGAAGAAAAGATACAAACGCTTACAACACCAGGCACTTGATGTTGCCAATTCTGTTAATTTGCCATTGTGTTGCCAATGTAATAAAATTTAAAGTTTGCAACACCAGTGACTTAAGTAGTTTAGTTTCATACACCACACTCCTGGGGAAAAGCAGTTAAGAACATACACTTTTAACAACAGGTGTTGCCAATTCTGTTAACTTGCTGCTGTGTTGCCAGTGTAATGAAACTTAAAGGTCGCAACATCAAAAGGCGTTATTGGGTGGGCTGCTAGCTGTGAAAATTATAATGATATGATATGAATGATATGATGACATTTACAACTACAAAATACCCTCTCACAGAATATCGACTTGAAATAGCAGTATTCCTACTATTGTGTTTCGTTCGGTGACTGAGAGTGCCGGAGGCCCAATCACCCTCTTGCCTCCTTACCGCTTCTTCTCCTTCCCACTTCCTTTCTTAAAGGGTCGGCAACGCGCAAGTGATGCCTCTGATGTTGCAGGCGTCCATAGGCTACGGTGACCACTTACCATCAGGTGGACCGTATGCTTGTTTGTCACGACATTTGTATTTAAACAAAACGCTTTTAAAATGTATGAGATGACAATTTCAAAGGTTTTACTCATTGATATTTTATTTGAGCCTACAGCGCGACAGCAATGGTTCTTTTCTCGTGTGTTGATGCCCACATTTCCTCATAATGTGTTAATAGGTGTCCCACAGACACAAAACACTTTTTAACGTTAATATTTATTTTATATATTATGTAAATGTCCTCAGTTGTACAATTACATCTGAACAATCCTAACCAATATTATAAATAAGAATGTGTGCTTTGATTCCCGACGGCTATACGACTTATACCGCGTATAGAGAAGCATTTATGTAAATTTGATAATAAATTAATAGTATTAGGTAATAAATTAAATAGTAACTTATTTCTGCCACCTCCTAATTTTTATATTCTTACAAATTAAATATAATTATAGACAAATACATGAGAACTTTTTACGATTAGGAATTTTGGTAAAACCCTTGCGGGAGTCGCGGGCAGTAGCTGAAAAATAATGTGTGTGATCATTTTGTAAAAATACAAAATACCACTGGAAGGTAGAAACAGTGTTTATAAATTAAAGTTAACGAGGACGAAGCCGCGGGCAACAGCTAGTTATAAATAAGATGTAAGTTAGTTAGTGTGTTACGCTGTCACGCCTCAATTACTCGACCGATCGTCGTGAAACTTTACATACACGTTGTCAGAGGTAGAAAATCGTGGTGAAGGTCGTCTAAACAACTCATGGTCAGACAGGTCAACCTTCACCACGACTCACAAGCGACACTACTTTCTGTCGTTACGAGAACGTTGTAAGAGTCGTTATTATAAGTTACGTATACAGTTGTAGGGAGTGTGAATGACCACTATTGCCATCTTATTCGGCATAGAATAACATTTTTGCGAACGAAGCCGCGGGCAACAACTTTTAACATATGAAATACACATAAATATGTAATAGATATGTGCCGAACTAGGTAATACCCGTGTGTCGAGCGACAGAGTTAATATTGTGTTCATTTGTGTCCCAACAGACAAGAAAATGGCGAGGATAGTCTCATGGAGACTCTGAAAGTGGAATACTATGAAGATGACGATGACGAGTAAGTATTTTTATACAGTTAAACAGCGACAGCATAGTGGGAGACCAATGGACTGCCACGCAGAGGTCTCGAGTTCCATTCCAAGACACCTCTGGATTTTCAAACTTATAAACGTATTAGGTAATTAGTTAATTATCGCTGGCTTTAACGGTGAAGGAAAACATCGTCAAGAAACCTGCATGTCTGAGAATTAATCTGTCAACCCGCACTGGTGGACTAACCCTTCTCACACTGTGAAGCGGTCGTGCCCAGCAGTGGGACAGTATAATACAGGGCTGATGTTATATATTATTTGTTTTAAGCCCACGTAAATGCCAACATATAGCCAGTCACGTTAATATATAGATCTCAACGGCGTAGTGGTTAATGTAATCGACTGCCATGCCTGAGGTCGCGGATTCGATTCCCGCGCAAGTCAAACATTTGTGTGCATGAACATGGATGTTTGTCTTGGTCTGAGCGTTTCTATGTATAATATGTATGTATTTACAAAAAATATAGCATATATGTGTCGGATACAGAGAGTGTGCGTCAGTACCACCATCGACTGACATAATGCGGGCGTACAATAGGGTGATCGAGCAAAGTGAAATAATAAATGCACACTAATAACTTTTATTGTCTTCACAATAAATTAGCACGAATGTTTTGCACGAAACGAATGACAGTTCCTAGCGAGGAGGTCCGCACTCGACGACGGTAGAAAGATCGCGTCTCCATTTAAGTACGAGTAGGCTCTGTCGTAGCACACGAAGTTGGCTGCGTGTTGACGTCATCGCAACAGTGCTGCCATATCTTCACTAACGTGCCGCGTTTCGTAACCGTACTAATGACCGTCTCCGACACATGTATGTGTATCCATTGTCTAGTAACCATAGATAGTACAAGCTCTGCTTAGTTTGGGCTAGATGGTGTTGTGTGTATGTGGTAGAATATTATTATTATTCCATTTATTCTAATATTTGCTCGCAATTATAATTTACATAATATATAAAAAAAAAAAATAGGACCACGGGAATCCACCGGTATCGGGTGCAGGGACCAAGCTAGCGGTGGTTAGGGCTCCAGAGAAAGGAACCTCCGCACTATGCGCGCCGTGTCGAGCAATACTGCCTTCTGAATCGAGGACTTGACCCAACCATTCAACGCGAGCCTCTTATTATTATTATTATATGTAAAGTCTGCCAACCCACAATGAATATCAAACCTGAAACCAAACCGAACCTTCTCAGGAAACTGGAGTGTATCGGTATCCGTGGTATCACTCATAAAATATTTGAAGTCTACCTTAGTGATCGAACTCAGCGTGTTACAATAAATGGCTTGCTAAGTGACGCTCGAACCTTAACATGCGGGGTGCCTCAGGGCTCAATTCTAGAAATAATGTAATTATTCCGCATTACGTGGGAGACCTGGTGCCCATAACACAAGTTAAATCTTACCTTGGGCACCAGAGTCGCAATAACGCTACTTGCAATTTGTATTGTATGCTTTTAGTTTTACTGTAGCTAACTTGTAAGTGGTTATTGTACAATTATTTGAAATAAAGATTATTATTATTATTATTATTATTATGTTGATTCGCAGCGGCACACCGGCGACTAGACACAATAGGTTTCAGCTGTCTGTCATTCAAACAACTGTCAGATAGTTGTGACTGTACGGATGCCGTAGTGGCTTATGTGGTCGCGTCACCATTGCCGTTGCGTCGAGTGTTATGGGTTCGAGTCACAGATTGTTGTATCGAGTGTACGTGTACCTGTCCGTTGTTTGCATGTTTGTAAAGTCACAGATGTTTTTAATGCGAGTTGTTTTTATACAAAAAATTAAGATAAATTCTAATGAAATATAATAATGTCTTCAGACCGAATTTCGGTCACGGCGGTCGGTCTTAACGGAGACTGGCCATCAGCGCAGGAGATATTATAGTGCACAAATATGTGCGGAAACACAAGTGCGCTCTCTGTTTCCTAACTCTCATGATCCGATGGGACGGTAAACTGACACGACCGGAGAGAGATCAGGCGCAGGACCAACGGCTTTACGTGGTTTCCGAGACACGGGGGTGTCTAACACCGCCAACTTCCTAACTTCGGGCTGCTATTGAGCTTTCTTAACAGAAAAATCTAATAACTTTTTGTTGGCCCGACCCGGGATTCAAACCCGTGACCTCATACACAGCAGTCGCATTCACTACCGCTGCGCCACGGAGGCAGTTTTGAAATAATATAACTCTAGTGACTATCAGATTGCGTAGAATTTGTTCTAAAATATTTTAGTTCCATTATAGGTATTTACATTTTAAAAAACTTATTTTTATTTTACAGTGAAGATGCACAAAGTAACGCCGGTGAGCAAATATCAAGATTACAAGAAATTGGTGCCTCCGAGTAAGTTAAAAATCAAAAATATTTAAATCTAGTTATTGCGTGCGGCTGTGCCCGTGTGGTACCTACATCAATAAAAAGAACGTTCTTCTTTGTAATCTCTTCTAATTTATGTGCGAATATAATAGTTATATATCGCTTGCTTCGACGGTGAAGGTAAACATCGGCGAAACCTGCATGTCTGAGAGTTCTACATAATGTTCTCGAAGATATGTGCAGTCTGCCAACCCGCACTGGGCTAGCGTGGTGGACTATGGCCTAAACCTTCTCACATTAAGAAGAGGTCCGTGCTCAGCAGTGGGACAATATACAGGCTGATTGATAAAAGACTGGACATATTGAAGGAGGGTATTTAGTACTTGATTCTGGACATGAATATCTAAAAAAAATAGGTAGTTAAAATTTGACCTAGATACGATTTTGACCTAGATATCATCAAAACTTAATGTGCGGACAGTCTTGCGCATATTCCAAAGCTAAACAAAACCTGGGCCCGTCCTTTTCTTATCAAAGGTCATTAGCCTCGGTAGCAGCTGTGTGCGACGCGCGGTGTCCACATTTTATGGCTATTTCAAACAAATTTTCATAAAGGTTTTCTTTGCAGGTTACACAGATTTTATTTGTTTATACGTTACGTCTGACCATAAATTATCATGTCCTTAAGTATGTACAATGTTTAACCAGTCACACTGTATGCTAATATTGGCCACGTTAACACGGTTGGCGCAGTGGTTGAAGAGGTCGCCTCGCCTTTGTGTCGTGTGTTGTGGGTTCGATTCCCGCACGGGACATAAATTTGTGTGATCCACATGATTGGATGTTCTTTGTGTCCATTGTTTGACTGTTTGTAAAGTCCCCGCGATACATAAATGATACCTACTCCGGGGAGTTGTCTTTTATAAAGAAGAAGAAGAAAAGAAAATTGTTGTGTCGAGTCTGTCGAGTATCTTTAAATGTTTGCAAAGTACCTCGCGACACACGAAGTATACTCACTTGTCTTTTACAAAAAATAAAAATGTATGTAGGTATGTATTGTTTTCAGAGTGAGCACCGCAATTAAAAATTTAATAGCAACAACAGCATCCAGAACACAAGATGGTGAAGTTTCCAAGTATGCCACCTGCTCCTCTGCTGACCCCCTAACTGACACACCACACGCCGTGAAGGAAGAAATACCTGATGATGAGTACCACATGTGAGTATTCTATATTAGTTCCTGACCGCAGCTTTACTTGCTTGAAAAGGAAAATTCTCAAAGGCAAACCGCTAGTACAGGACCGTGGTTGCACTTGCTTAAAAAGGATAATCCTCGATGGAACATCAGTAGTAAAGACAAATTCTGCTCTGGGTTTAATTCTTGTGCGGGAGTTTACAATTATTCAAACAACGGACACAACAACCAGAATGGGAACATCTCTTCTGCCGTCGTAAGGAAAGAGACGTATCTAACTTGTTTTAAATATTGCTTTTTACGTATTTGCAATCAGTAAAACATTAAAATTTGTATTTTTATATCTATACTAATATTACAAAGCTGAAGAGTTTGTTTGTGTGGTTGAACGCGCTAATCTCCGGAACTACTTGTTCGAATTGAAAAATTATTTCTGTGTTGGATAGCCCATTTATCGAGGAAGGCTATAGGCTATATTATAACATCACGCCACGACTAATAGGAGCAGGGCATAAATTAAAAATGTTGCAAAAACGGTGATAATTCTCTTATGTGAAGCAGACGAGCGCGGGTCAGCTAGTTTCATTGTAATGGCCGACACAGCACTTGCACAGCACCACCCAAGCTCCGGCTGTACTCCTGTGCAGGAAAGAACATGGGGTATCTTTTATCGAGAGAAAGTTCTGTTCCCGGGCGAAACTGCGGAAAAAAGCTAGTATGTAAATAATATAATAATAGTGTCGTGTTATTCGTACAGGTCTGAGACGCAGGTGTTCACCCGCACGTACTCCCGGCACGAGACGCCTGGCAAGCCTAGCGTTGAAGTGAAGATGGAACCGATTGATGAACAGTCCCACACGTGAGTTGACTTCTTGTTCTATATTGCCTTTAGTTATAAAGTGCCTGTTTGCTATGGTATGGATCTTCCACGACCACCATCTTGGTCTTCCCGTGACTATGGCTGCTAAAAAGCAACCGAAACGTCGGGGAAAGTGTTAACTTAACGAATGTTGCAAAACAGCGGCAGATTTCAATCCCTGACATAGGACCATGGAGACCTGCGACCTTAACAAACCGTGTCGTCCCGTTGCCAACTGATTTATCCATGGTCCTATATCAGGGATTGAAATCTGCCGCTGTGTTTTGCGACATTCATTAAGTTAACTTTTCCCGACGTTTCGGTTGCTTTTCAGTACCAGCCGTAGTCACGGGAAGACCAAGATGGTGGTTGTGGAAGAACCATACCATAGCAAACAGGCACTTTATAACTAAAGGCAATAACCAACGCGACATTTGTTCCAGGGAGCCGATCGACAACGCGACAGACGACACTTAGTCGCGTACAATGAACTGTACCTACTTAACTTTGTGATTTTAAGATATAAGTTATTTTAATTAGAATTAAAACTTATCTCATAAATTAATATACATTTAATTAAGACGTAAAATGTTGTTTTATTTACTTATTTGTTAATTATAGTATATCTTGGGGGCGCAGCGGGAGTGTTGTAGCGGAGCGAGCACTTTATGGTTAGTAGAGTAGTTGTAAGGAGTAACTGCGTTTAAAGAGATATAATATAAATGATATGTTAGGAAATAATATTTATTCTAAAATCAATACTGGTAAACACACTTAACAACTGGTTTCCTAAAAATGGTAAATTCAATGATAAACTTAATGGTTTAATGGTAGTTGAGCTCAGTCGCTGCTCGATGGTGAATTGAAATTAGCTATCTACATATAATATGCTTAATAGTAATAATATTCTATCACATACACACAACACCATCTAGCCCGAACTAAGCTGAGCTTTTACTATGGGTACTAGACAATGGATAAACATACATATATACTATATTTTTGTAAATAAATACATATTATATATAGAAACACCCAGACCAAGACAAACATCCATTTTCATGCACACAAATGTTTGACTAGTGCTGGAATCGAACCCGCGACCTTAGGCGTGGCTGTGGGTTACACTCCATCGAGGCCGACTAAATAAACAAATGTAAAGAGCTGAGCTGTTCGGATGCGTAGCCTTCTGCGCTCACCCACAATGCGCGTTATATTTATAAATAAAATATAAAATAAATAAAATGAAATTACAGTCACAATCTGTTATAACGACATCCAAGGGACTTCTCATATTTGGTCCTAAAAACCGATAGTCGTAACAGTCGGTGATGTTTTCGAGGTACAAAGTATTTTTTATGAAGTGTTATTATTGAATGTGTGGGTAAAATCAAAATCAAAATAAATTTACCATTTATTGCCACGTTCAGCAAAGCAAGGGTGTGTAGGGCTCATGAGAAGAACGGGCAAGAAACTCATAGCCACTCTTTTTAATCGCCAAGTGTACAATAATATTTCGTTTACAAATCATAACTGTAAGGTGCTGCAACCATTTCTCCATGAACTACTACTCAACATACTCAAGCATTTGATAAAAATTTATGATAGCCTCTAAAGCAGCAGTATGGTAAATAGGAGCATCCACTTACATGTACATAAATAATCAAGACAAGACGTGATTATAGTCCGTAGTTTAATCTAATTGTTTAAATAAAATGTAGAAGTAAATTATCGAATTCCACTAAACCAGAATTCAGAATAAGACTCAAAAGAAAGCTTAAGGGAACTGTCCATAATCACGAGTTGTCTTCATTGCACATTCTTCTTGATTAAAATACGACTGAATGTAACAACATTGCAAATTCCAGCTTAAACAAGGTGTAATATTACAAAAAAATAATATATATTCATATATTAAAAAAAACATAAGTTAGTATTTGTCATTTAATATCCTGTGATCTAATGCAAATATAAGTGCCATGGATGTTTGTCATTTAAATAATCATCTATATTATAATATGCTTGAGAAATTAAGCAAGTTTTAATTTTAACTTTAAATTTATTCTCTGGTAATTCTAGAATATTACTCGGGATTTTATTATAAAAACGTATACCAAGACCCATGAAGGAACCATGAACTTTATGTAGACGGTAGAATGGAACACATAATTTATATTTATTTCTAGTATTGATGTTATGTATGTCACTATTTTTTATGTATAAATATATATTTTGACGGACATGCATGATATTAAAATAAATATATTGTGATGCTACAGTTAAAATACCTATATTCTTAAATTTTTCTCGGAGCGAGATTCTAGTTCCTAATTGATAAATTGCACGCACAGCTCTTTTTTGCAATATAAAAATACTTTGTATATCAGCTGCTTTTCCCCATAATAATATTCCATATGACATAACGCTGTGAAAGTAACTAAAGTAAACTAATCTAGCTGTATCAACGTCAGTTAATCCACGGACTTTTCTAATGGCGTAAGCGGCCGAACTAAGTTTCGCTGAGAGACGAGATATTTGCGCACCCCACTGTAACTTTGAATCAAGTGTAATGCCCAGGAATACTGTGGATTCTATTGCTTCCAGTACCTCACCGTTCAATGTTATGCTAGGACCAAGACGTTTTACATTAGGCAGTATGAATTTAACACATTTTGTTTTTTTGGGGTTCAGTATTAATTTATTTAAAGTAAACCATTTTGTTACTTGAATCAATGCACTGTTTACTTCGTCAAAATGGTCCCTATTCCTATTTACTTTAAATATTAAGGAAGTATCGTCAGCAAACAGTACGTCACAAATATTGTTCAAATAAAAAGGTAAATCGTTTATATAAATTAAAAATAAAAATGGGCCTAAAATCGAACCTTGCGGCACCCCTAGCTTTACAAGTAAGCTATTTGATTTTGTACCATTGACATCTACACACTGAATCCTGTTATTCAAATACGACGTAATTACATCCAGTGCATTACTCTGAACACCATAATGCCTTAGTTTCCGTATGAGCGTATCACGACAGACGCAGTCAAATGCTTTTGAGAGGTCGCAAAAAACACCACAATAGCATTTTGTGAGTTTTCCCACGCTCTGTATATATGTTTGAGTAAAGCTACTCCTGCATCCGTTGTTGAACGACCCTTAGTAAAGCCATATTGGTTGTCATGAAAGAGGCTATTTAAATTAATATGTCTAAGTAATTGCTTGAGTATTAATTTTTCAAATATTTTGCTAAAAGCTGGTAGAATTGATATTGGCCTAAAATTACTAGGATCAGTTTTACTACCGGATTTAAATAAAGGTATGATTTTACTATTTTTCATCAAATCTGGAAAAGTTCCCGAATCTACACACCTATTAAATAACCCACTTAAATAAGGAGCAACTATATCTATTATACTTTTTACGACCTTAACGGAGAGATCCCCCGTATTTTTAGATTCCAGAGATTGAAAAGCGTTGATAATATCAGTTGCGTTAACATAATCAAATCTAAATAATATTCTACACTTTGTTACGCTGGAATGTAATAACCTCTCTGCGTCTATAGATGAAGAATTTAATGCGCTCGTGGTGGTAATCGGTACACTAGCAAAGAAATTATTGAACACGTATGCTACATCGGCATTATTTTTGATAATTTATTATCCATCAGACTACATATAAATCCATAGATATTAATAGGAAAAATATATTTATGTATAAAATAAAATTACATTTTGTTTATTTAACATAATATATCGTATAATATGAAAGAACATTATAATTTTTCTGTATTCATAAAATCTGTAATTTTAGTCTGTTTGGAACACTTCTGTCACACAAACATACACATTTTGAAATTCACGTTAGATTTTGATTAGCGTACGGTCAGTTAAAACCGTTTATGACGACATCGTTTATAACAACATACCGGTTATATTGACCAAAATCAAAGTCCCGGCTGAATGCTATATGACCGATTCAAGGTTTCCGGGCTCGACACGGTAGTCGTCGGGAAAATGAATGGTGAAGCTGAATGGTAAAGGTGTTGTAGAAGAATGGATGTCGCAAAAGTGGCCTACATTATACATAAATTCAACTTTACCACAGCTACAAGTAAGTGTTGCGTGTTATAATAACATTTCCTATATAGTGTAATGTATTTTTCTTACTTGTCTTATTTCGTGTATATACTGGGTGACTTTTTTTACCGTCTTGAAAAAAATAGGGCGTGATAGGTAAATAGAGTAGAAGCCTCAGGCATAGTTATTTTATTTAATTATTTTTTTTTACTGACATAGTCTGAAATTAATCTACCATTGTACACTCCTTATTTATAATCTATTTTTCATATTAAAACATTTAAAAAAGTAATTCGAAAAAAGAAATGAAAATAATTCAAAATCTTAAACATATTCACCCTAACGCACTACAAATTATGAATGAGTTCGTACAAATAACAAAAAAAAACTATCTTCAAGGGCACTCGCACCCGCTCCCACCCACCCTCTCCCGGTCACCCGCCGCCTCATCCTCCCTCAGTCGCATGCGATTAGGTACACTGTGACTTCGCGTGATCTATTCGCATTGTTTTTATAAGTTGCCACGCTTGTCGCCGCGTCGGTCGCTGTGATATCGTAAACCATAAACATGTACGAATACAATAACGTGGAGTATTTAGCAATGGTGCGGTGTTACATTCTGTCTGGTGAAAGCTTAGATGGGGCAAGGCGAATGTATGCAGAACCACAACATCTGCAATCTCTTCGCCGACAGAGTATTCCGAATCCACAAATTCCCAGCACTACTTTAATTTTAAATACTTATCAAAGGTTGCTCGACCATGGACAGTTTCGTATTCCAAGCCACGCTAGAGGCTGAGGCCGGCCACCGTTATCCAATCGTACGGAAAACGCACTATTAGAATATTTCGAACGTAACCCAAGAAGAAGCACTCGACAAGCCGCTCGAAGATTTGGCGTAAGCCAATATAAGGTGTGGAAGCTACTGAATTCGTTGAGTATGCATCCATACCACTTCAACCGCCTGCAAGCGTTGCATGCGCCGGACCCTGGACCACGCATGGAGTTTTGTCGCTGGCTGCAGGGACATACTCACAGCAACATCTTGTGGAGTGATGAATCCATGTTTACACGCGTCGGGATTTACAATGTACATAACGAGCACTGGTGGAGTTTTCGAAACCCTCATAAAATCAAGGAACATTCGCACCAAATTAGATTCAGTGTAAACGTATGGGCTGCAATCATTAATGACCAAATCATTGGTCCAATATGGGTCGAAGGTCGCTTGACGGGAATAACGTATCTACAAATGATACGTTCAGTCATCGATACAATGTTAGAGGACGTTCCTGTAAGTTATTTACAAGGAATGTACTTCCAGCACGACGGCTGCCCAGCACATTACGAAAGATCGGTGTGCGAGTATCTAGACAGTGAGGTCCTGTGAACTGGCCGGCCAGATCACCAGACCTAACTCCTTTAGACTTTTATTTGTGGGCCGAGCTAAAACGGTTGGTGTACACTGAGGAAGCTCGCTGTGTTGGCGAATTAAAACAACGAATAATAGAAGCTTTTGATATTTTAAAAAGTGATAGAGACACCCTTCTTATTTTAAAAAACAATTTACAAAGACGTGCTAGTTTGTGTTTAGAGAGAAACGGTGGACACTTCGAACAATTACTGCAATATCGCTAAAAGGTACATTTTAATTATTTTGTAATTGTGTAATCAGTGTAATTTGTAAATAAGTTGATTTCAATCTTTTTAATACGCCTAGTATGTTGTAGTTTACGCGTAATACTCGTACCTTCATGCCTACTATTTTATTCATACAGAAATTATGACTAATGATTAGTTTAACATGTAACAACAACTACAGAATGTTAGAAGGTCCTTAGCCCTTAAAAGTATGAAGGGAAGGTCGAAATAATCTCTAAAATGAGAATTCGAAGTTAATAAAGCCGTTACGATAGAAATGCGTAGGTACCTAAGTAGTTATGCTATCTCGCTCGCACTTTTCATTCATGCGCGATACCTACTGTTTTGGGCCAGCGGCGACTTAATTATGGAAAAAACGCGTGGCCTTGTGGCCAGCTGCGCGCTACGCACTGTAGGGTGTATATCTTTTATGGATTTTTTTAGATTTTCGGAAATTTCGTAATCAAAATGCTAGAACACAAATACGATCGTCTATAGATTCTATTCCACTTACACAACACACCATATTATTATCAAGACGGTAAAAAAAGTCACGCGGTATATAAGTAGGTAATCTGTCTTTTAAAATAAACTATAGTTATTTTAGTTCAAAAGTGAGTACCTAGATGGCGCTGTGCAGTACGGCTTTATCGCGCTATAATTTAGATTAGAGGTTTCCAGAATTTTTTTCTCATAGACCACTTTCAAAATTTAGTTGGTTCCGGTGGACTCCCTTCTGCTAAAAATTTTATCCGCGAAGTAAAATCGAAAAATTTAATCAAATCTCTATGATTTGATTATATTTTATTTTTTAGAAATCTCTGATCGAATGGTACCTACTCCTCAAAATATCCCTCGATCGACGTCAAATAACAGTCGCTGAGCTTCTTATAATTTTATCTGCCTATATTGATAAGCCAATATTTTAGTTCTTCACTATCGAAAGCAAATAAATTTTCGTGGGCCCCGCTTACGAATTATGGATGCCCATTTTTTTATCACGCCTTCGTAGATCCCCGTCGAGTCTCCCGTGGACCCCTGGGGGTCCACCTGGACCACTTTGGGAACTAAGGGTTTAGATATATGTATATATTATCCAACTTTTATGAATTAGGTATAGTTTTGTCGTCTAACGAAACATTGGTTTTTACGTATTTGGTAAACAAAATAATAATTATAAAAGGCTTAAGTTAATGCTATCCAACCTATATATGCGTTCTCTAATAAAATGAGAGCCATGCTACATTGACTGCGCATGACTCATGTGTACAAGCGGTCTCCTCGCCACTGCCGCTGTGCCGAGGGTTGCGGGTTCGATCCCCACACGGTACAAACATTTTTGTGATCCATTAATAATTGTGCTGAGTGTTTTCGTGTCTGTTGTTTGTATTTTCTAAAACCGCGATGAAACATTAATAATAATAGTAATATTAACTATGGAACTATACTAGCTAGCGTGATGATATAACCAGCGCCGCGTAGGACACGAAAAGACCTAGCTAGTGATACCTATTTTATCTATAGGAAGTTAGGTCTAGGTATAGATATTCTGCGTTTTATGCTAAAAATCTAACTTGTGGTTACGTTTATACAGGTTGTCCGGTAATTAATGGATAACCTGCAAATGTCTTATAGTGGAAATGATGGCCGTTTAAAAAAAATATTTAAAAAATCTATCCTAACTACTACCTGAGATATGTGTTTTTCTTTTAATTACCATGTATAACTTTCTTGTATAGTTACTACGACCATAAATGAATGAAATCTATCGGATTTTTGTTGTTTTATTATTAAACACTAATTATGCTAATAGATAGACAGTCAAAAGTATGCTATGCTATTATAGCTTGCACTTTTTAATATTTCTTTTTTCGTTTTTTCTGAACGGCCTTCACTTTTACTATAAGACATTTCAAGGTTATCCATTAATTACCGGACACCCTGTATAAAGAAAAGTTTAATAACTTTATAACTATATTATAAAGGAATACAATTCCTTCAGGATCTTGTAGCGCCTTTCGTAGCGCACAAAATAAAATACACAGGTGAAAACTTTTATTAAAACCTTAGGACCTAGGTACCCTAACATTCCTAACTTGAGAGAAAATGCACATTTTTATTGGCAATGTTTACGATTTTACATAATATTCTTATAAACTCTAGGAAAATATATTATGATGTTATTTACACTATTAAACTACACTATTTTTTTTATTTATTTATTGGTTTACCAGCAGTTATTACACTAAAACATTCATTACAAAACAGAACATAGTATTATGCTTCATCTAAGTGCACACCTTATGTAGGTAAACACCACATGCAAATTTAGAAAATAACTATTGACAAAAGTTATCCAAGTTTCGGGGAAACAAAACTTATATTACAAAACTTATATAATATACAGTACATATCTCTGAATAGGTCAGCAATTAGTGGATGGTTAATCGATAGTAACATTATGGACTTGGTTCTTAAATCGTTGAAATGTTGTGCCGAATATATCTATCTGTTTACTGTAGTGATTACATATCTTACTAAGCCGTGAAACAGGCGAGTTGGAGCCTAGAACGGACTTACGAAAAGGAGGATGTAGGAGCATAATTGGTTTTCTAGGATATCTGTGAGGGATATTGAATTTAAATTTAGATACCAGTACTGGGCAATCAATATTGTTGTTTAAAAGTTTAAATAATGTGACCTAATTCGGCATTATTTCAGAACTATAAACTTGATTACTACTTTCACAATCATAATACGATTCTTAAACTAATGTTAACGTTGTCGCGAACATAAACTAAACTAAATTAACTAATATTATAAATTTCATTCCCACACATTGTCACAAATCATGAGTTCTCATTATACTTGTGGGGGCTGCAATAATATAATAAAATCGAAAGACTATTTAGTATGTTCGAACTGTGCAAATAAATATGATTTGCTATGCGCCAATGTTTCCGATAAGCGCTATAATAGTGGCATGAACAAAGATCAAAAACGTGTATGGAAATGTCAGGAATGCCTCAGTAAACTTCCAAAAAAGGGAAATACCAATACACCTGTTCCTCAGGGTGTCAACCCTGCAACTTCTGCTTGTTCTGACTACTCAGATACGGGGAAAACAATCGACGAGGGCAACTCGCCAAGTGCAACTCATTCGAACATCACTTACAGAGCAAGTCAAAAGCCAACCCGTCACGTCGAGAATGTCACACTAGACAATATTAGAGATATTGTTAAGCAGGAAATGATGGCTATAGTAAGATTACAGGTGACCGAAGAATTAAATGCTATAAAACAACAACTACTATCGTACCACGAATCAATGTCTTTCATGAATGCTAAGTTCGAGGAAATGAAAACATGTGTTGAGAGTAATTCGTCCACAATATCGAAATTACAGACGGACAATGAGCTACTGCGTTCAACAGTAAATGATCTCTCCGCGCGATTAGCTCTAACTGAACAACACCTACGCGATAGTAACATTGAGATTAATGGATTGCCGGAACATCGCTCAGAAAACCTTGTTTCTACTATATCACAACTGTCTAAAACTATTGCCTGTCCCATTCCTGAACAGGACATTTTTAAGGTAACCCGAATCGCTAAACTATCTAAGGATAATGACAGGCCACGTACAGTTGTTGTTAAACTTCGCAATTTACGACAGCGAGACTCTGTTTTAGCAGCTGTACTTAATTACAACAAGAAGAATCCCAATGATAAATTGAGCTCCCATCACTTGGGAATGGGCGGTCCACGCGTGCCAATCTACATATCTGAGCACTTAACACCAAGCAACAAAGCCTTACATGCAGCTGCGCGGAAGAGGGCAAAGGAAATGAAATACAAATTCATTTGGATTCGCAACGGCCGTATCTACGTACTGTTAAGCGCGATTCCCGGAGCGACTTTTTAAAAAAAACTATTTATTACCAGCTAACAGTTTATTACCAATTTTGGCACAAGGTTATACCGAAAACGAAATCTTGACACTAGAACTGACACGGTATGAGGCTGAATCCCGACTGACGCTAAGCTCTGTATCACATGGCTACAAACTCTTTTATATAAAAATTAAATGCAGTTGTCAGCATTTGTTACGAGTAAAATAGGGTTATAACACGTCCCCCCAAAAGACGAAGCTTTATCTTCAATAAGATGAAAGCGGAGTTTAAAAGAGTTTTCGACTACATTTAAGTTCTCATGTCAAGATTTTACAATATTATTTTATAACTAATAAGACATAGAGATAACCAACATAACAAGAATATAATGTATAATATATGTAGTAAAGATAGAATTAAGTGACACATGTTAGAACTTAACATTTAACATAAGTAATTATAAAATATAATTGACATGTGTATGAATAAAATCCTTATATTTAACACAATTAGTTAATATTCTGTAGGATACCTAAATAAAATGCAAAGTAATTCTCCAAAATAATAATTAATAACAAAAATTAATTAAAAGAGATTAGGAAGATTAATAAAAACATTTCAATTGTTTGTATTAACTAATAACTACTTAGATTACGATTTGATTTTTCTGAAGGTCTGAATTTGACACTTTTGTCAAATTTTCTAATTTCTATTTCTGGCAAGCTATGCAGAGACCTTTGGTCATAATTAGGAGACTTGTCAGAAACATTTGTCATTTCCATAGAACTGTCGAATGACGTTTCATAACGGCCAGTTTTTTTATTGTAGCATTGATTATATATTTGAATACAACAAGATGTATCAATACAATTAGAAAAACATCTCTTGTATATTTTGTATATTATATAAATTAAAATTAGGCTTAAAATTATATAAGTAATGGCCGAATAATAATGACCATATTTAATTAAGTGAGGTTGGTTCTCTGCTTGCTTTATTTGATTTTCAAGATCATCCAATTTATGAGTGGCTTATTTAAAAGATTCTAAGTCAATGTTAGTTATAGAAATAGGGGTGACCTTGAGAGAACTTTCATTAACAAATTTAAATTTACAACAATCGTCTTCAGCGATATTAAAACTAATAGACAATTGACTTGGTAGAATTGTGTTATAATTATGTATAGGATGGAACTGTAAAGTTTGGAAATATGCGACACAGTCTTTTTCTAAAGATAGCATACCAGTGCCTTGTAAGGTATAATCTTTAATATTATCATTACACTTTATCGTTAATTTATTAGGCTTTGATTGAACAAAGATATAGTTTCCATTACTAAGCTTTTGCCAGGTATTTATAGTTCCATAAATTAATTTGCTATCACATGTTTCTGGAAGCGACAATGTTACTTCCGTTAATAATTTCGATTCACAGGATGGGTTATTTATGCTTGACAAGATAGATGGTAGAGGACATATCAGATATTCTTGATTAACATTTTTACAATTCTTTGAGTCATCTAATAAAGCATAGTTTAGCCTATCATCACTTATAGCTATAAACAATTTCGAAGGGTAAATCAATACATACGTTAGGAAATTATTACCTTCATGTGGTGTAGGTAATGGTAACATTTTGTACACATTAAACTTAACAGAGTTTATTAAAGGAATCCGAATTACAAATACTAGCTTATTATTATAATAATACGAGGTAAGTTCTGATAAATCAATGATTTTATGTATATTCTGTAATGAGATTAAAACAGGGAACTCCAAATTAGATTTAAATTGTTTGCTATTCATGAGTTCATTATATAATTTAGTTGGGGTCAACACATAAGGGTGTAAGATATTGGCTTTCGCGAATAAAATCGAATTAAGAATTGTATCTAAAATATTTGAAACTGACAGCAATGATCCTTCTAGTAAGTTGAAAATAGAGTTTAGTTTTTCAATATTTAACAAATTAGAGTTAATTTTAGAGGTTTCGGCAATAGCGTAATTTAACTTTTCGATTTGTCTGTTAAGTCTTATCTCATTGTTATTTAATTTATTGATGGAAACATTAAAGTTATTTATAGTGGATTGGACAATGTGAATGTTATCTTTCATTAAGGAAAATATTTGATTTTCATTTTGCTGACAAGTTGTAATGGCTTCATCGTATTTTCTTGCATCATCAGCATCTAAGGTACCGAAGAAAAACTTTAATATTTCTCCTCCAAACTCGAGTGACCTCTTAGTGCGGTTTAGGTTATTCTCAGAGATAAGATGAGCCAAAGAGTCGTATTTTAGATAATTAGCATTTATGATAATTTCTAAAGGATCTATCGTGTCCTTACAATCAAAATTATTAATTGCTAGGTTTCTTGTTTTTTCGCAGAAAGTTGAGATACTAGATAAAGATTTTTGGATTTTATTTAAGTAAGGTTTTATGGGAACGATCTCGACATGGGTGATGATATTCCAATAGTCATCGTAGAAATAGGCGATTGAAGTTGGGTCGAAATAAATACCCGAACTGTGTGTTATTGGTTCAATAGGTTCCGCCAACCTGGAACAAGAATGAACTACGCTGGTTTTATTTCATTTACATGATATTTCACATGCTTCCGATTTATGCTTAGAGTTACGTTATTCTTATCATTAATTTTAATTATTTTGTATGGTCCTTTCCATACTGGGGACAAGGCTTTTCGTAATCTATGATGACATTTTAAATAGACCATGTCTCCGACCTTATAAGCCTTAGTATTAGAAGAATTTGTGTCGTAGTATTTTTTGGAAGTTTCTTTACTTTTAGCAATGTTTTCCAAAGCTCTTTCGCGAGAGTATTTCATGCGATATTGTAAAGCACGAATATAATCATGATATGTAGGATTATCATTTGTATATAAACTATTAGGAATAGATGGTTTATAACCATATAATAACTCGAAAGGAGTAAATTCAGTGGTACAATGAGGAGTGGTATTGTAAGATAGAATAGCTGTTGCTAAATAGCAGTGCCAGTCATCATGATTATCGTTAACAAACGATTTTAGATATTCTTTTAGGGTGGCATGACTCCGTTCAAGGGCGCCATTCGTTTGGGGATGATACGGGGTTGAAAATAAATTTTTAATTTTGAGAATCTCTGTTAACTGCTTGAACAGTTCAGAGGTGAAACAAGTACCTTGATCGGTAAGGATCATTTTAGGAAATCCAAATAAGGAAAAGAAATGAATGAGATTTCGTGCTACTTCATCAGTTGAGCATGTGATCATTGGGTAAGCGGATGAGAATTTGGTTAAATCATCTTGCAAAGTGAGAATGTATTTAAATTTTTGCAAGCCTGCTTCGGGAAGGGTACCGACAATATCTAAGGCTAATCTTTCAAAAGGTTTGGTACTGGAGGATGTAATGACCATAGGTGCCTTATTTGAACGTCGCAATGGTTTGTTTATCTGACATAATCGGCAGTCCTTAACAAATCGTTCTATATCTGAACGCATACTCTTCCAGTAATAAGATGCTTTGATTCTATTATACATTCGCTTCACACCGGGGTGACCAGCGATAGGGGTACCATGATTTTCTTTAAGAATATTTGGTACTTCGGCAGGAGTAGGATATATTATTTGATTTTTGTAAATATGGATCTTAATATCAGTCGCGTGGAAAATAAAAGATATTATATTATAAACTTTTGTGTAGTTTAATTTAGTAAATGGTTCAGAGAAATCCGAAATGGCTATTTCTCCTTCATAAATATCGCTAGATATTATTTGATTTCGCAATTTCATTAATAGATTATAAATAGTTCGATAATTTGTTTCATCATAATGATGTACTTTTGTAAACATTAAATAGAGCAACTTGTTATTAGAGTCGACCGTGTATATCGTTTCAAGTTCACGTTCACGGCTTTTTAACTCAGCTAAATTTTCTAAAGGTGATAACAACTGTTCACAATGTGGCATAGAGTAGTCAAAATCTAGAGAAATCGGACAAGCAATTGATTTTTGGTTCGCTAAATGTAAAGATTGACTGTGCTCTTCGATTTTTGTGTCGTTATTTGATGTGGTTTTAAGAAATTGTTTTTTGAAGTATTCTTCATATGTGTAATTGTTTAAATTAGAACTGGTTAAGGCGTTTACGGGATATCGAGACAAAGCATCGACATTAGAATTTAATCGACCTTGTTTGTATATGATTTCATAGTCGTACTCTTCGAGTTTAAGGCGCCATCGTATAAGACGACTACCTGGGTCTTTTACGTTGAAGAGCCAAACTAAGGGCCTGTGATCAGTAACGATTTTAAATCGATATCCATATAAATAGGGACGGAAGGTTTTAACTCCAAAGAGGATGGCAAGAAGTTCTTTCTCTGTAGTAGAGTAGTTTCCTTCTGCTTTGTTCAAAGTACGCGACGCATAGGCTATCGGTTTATCCTTGCCGATTTCGCCTTGAGACAATATAGCTCCTACAGCATAATTAGAGGCGTCGGTAGTCAGTATAAAGGGTTTGTTGTAGTCAGGATATTGAAGTAAGGGTCTATCGGTGATAGGAATTGAGATATTATTTATAGTTTCGATATTTCCAATACACCCAGAGAAGACTTCATAAGGTGTAAGATGCACTGAATAGTTATTAATTACGACATCTGATTCAGTGGTGTTTAAAATAGAAACATTTACTCTGCGGATCTCTCTACCCTTCAGATATTTTATGATCGAGTACTAATGCTTCTTTGAATTCAGATAGTTCATTAATTTTATTTGATACTCCACACTCGATTATACCTTCTGAGCGAGCTGGAATAATATAAGTTGGTAACTTAAAGTGTAAGGGAAGAGTATGATTGTGCATATTTAAGCATTTATTATTATAATCGACAACGGCTTTAAGGTGACCTAAGCAATCTGTACCTATTATGCCATCATAATCGAGATCAATGTCGTCCTTTACGACATGAAATTTGAATGAGAAGATTTCTTTTGATAGAATAAATTGCATTTGAAAAGTACCTAATGTTTCGCAATACGTTTTAGTATCATTGATACCTTTGAGCCGTACTATTTCTTTAGACAACTCAGGTTTTGTATATAAACTAGATTCTTTTACCAGGGAGACACTGGCTCCTGTATCAACAAGCATTACGAGGGCTCTCGTAGTATGCTTTGTATATAGAAAAACATGCGGCAGTGTTACTTTTTTAATGAATGAATTATATTCATAAATTAAGGTATTATTTTCCCCAGATTTAGGGTGTGACATATGTCCTGTATGACATTGATCAGTCACATTATAAGGTAAGGCATTAGATTTAGTTTCACTAGTATACGATTTAGTATTAGGATTTGAATGATTATAGGGCGTAGTATTTGAGATTGAGTCATTGTAAGATTTAGCATAAGAATTTGTATGATTATAAGATTTAGTATAAGAGTTTGTATGATTATAAGACTCAGAAATAGTATTATTATAAGATCTAGTATAAGATTTAGAATGATCATTCGATTTAGGATAAGAATTAGAATTATTATAAGATTTAGTAAGATTAGTGCCTAGTTTATTTTTGGGGGATTCCGATTGGCACATCATCGAAATCCGATTTAGTTTAAATTTGCATTTTCATTTGACTCAGACATATTATTTATATCGCACAAGTGTAATTTAGTGTTGTCTCTGGTTGATTCATTACACTGTGCCCGAGTATCATGTTGCATATTGCGGCGGTTGTTATTATACTGTCTTTTACGACACTCGTTTATCGTGTGACCAAGATTTTTGCAGTATGCACAGTGTTTACTTGGAGAACCACCTTTATAATTATTTTGCATAGGTTGCAACTGTGTGGGAAACCGATTCGAATTCGAGTTAGAAGCAAATGTGTTATAAGATTTATTTGTAGTTTTATCTTTAATTTTATTTTTGAAACATTCAGAAGATAAATGGCCAGACTTATTACAAGTTGAACAGGTTTTAAAGGACTTTGAAGTTGAATTAGTAACATTAAACAACTTTTCCTCCTCGATCGCATGGGTCACAGCGTCATTTAAAGTTTTTGGGTTTCGACATCGTACTATATGAGAGAAGTTAGGATTTAAACCCATTAAGAATGTATTGAGGGCCAAATCCTCAATACCAGCAACTCTACCTAATAATTCGTCTTTATTGCTACATGAAAAATGTATATCAGAGAGAAGTCGTGTTAAGCACGCTTCTATTCGCAACGAGTACTGCGTGACAGACTCCGAAGGCAGATTTTGTTTACAATTCTGCAAATCGGACAATAGATGAGAGGAATGTTTCTTTTCGCCGAAGTTTTGTTTGAGAAACGTTTTTAGTGAAGTCCAGTCATCGAAGGTTTTTAAAGAGCACGCTACTTGGGCTTTACCTTCGAGCTGTGAAATAATAAATTTGCATAGAATACTTTGCTGTTCAGCGGAGGCAAGGGCGATGGCGTTATCGCAGTTAGTTAAGAAAGCCGGGAGCGTTTCTCTTTTCCCATCGTATGACTTTATAAATTTGGAAATAAAGTTAAGCGTTACAGTGTTTGACATTTTCCTAGATTTTTTGCCGTCACTTTCAGTTTTTACAATAGGTTCGGAATCAGACATATGGTAAATATAAAAAAAATAAAGTTTTAGCAGATAAGATTTGGTAAGACTTAGTAAGTATATAAGATTTGGTACATAAGATTTGGTAAGACTTAGTGTATAAGATTTGGTAAGATTTGGTACATAAGATTTGGTAAGACTTAGTACATAAGATTTAGTAAGACATAGTATATAAGATTTAGTATAGTAGAGTTCAACGGTTTAACGCGGTTCACTTAGATTCACTGATGGATTCGCGGCACACAAAAACACAAAAGTCAGAATAAAATTGGCAGAAAGAATTTGTAGACTCACGTTATCACGTTGAACACGGCGATGGAGAGCGTCAGTTGAGTCAGCGGGAACATGCTTTACCACCTAGAAGGTTTTTTAAAGCAAGTAGGAATTTGCAGATAAAAGGAGGTGAAGCGAAGTCTCTTGTTTCGGGACTTGACCTTGGTGTGCTCGGATCGCGGCGCTGGCTCACGCAAAAAGCGGAGGCTTACAGTCGACAGCGTTCTGCTAGGCTGGAGATTTTGGGGTCGTGATTCCCCTGGTTGCGGCGCCGGCTCACGCTATAGAGCGGAGGCTAACGGTCGGCTGCAAAGTGTACTTGCGTGTTTTTGGAGATGCGGGCTCACGCTGCAAGGGAGCGGAGGCTGATCGTCGATCTCTCGATACGCCACTCGTACACGGTCACTCTCGCACTGTCCGAATGCTGTGGTCTGAACACGTGTCCAGAAAACCAGTCAGCATCCCACTTCTGACACCAATTTGTTAAGCGCGATTCCCGGAGCGACTTTTTAAAAAAAACTATTTATTACCAGCTAACAGTTTATTACCAATTTTGGCACAAGGTTACACCGAAAACGAAATCTTGACACTAGAACTGACACGGTATGAGGCTGAATCCCGACTGACGCTAAGCTCTGTATCACATGGCTACAAACTCTTTTATATAAAAATTAAATGCAGTTGTCAGCATTTGTTACGAGTAAAATAGGGTTATAACAGTACGCAAGGAAGAATCATGCCAGGCACTATTGGTGCGGGGCTACGACAGTCTTAAGCTGATGTCCTAACGTATAAAACATCTTTTATGTCAATGTCATGGTGTATTGTTACTGCCTTCAGTGATCTGGATATATATTATCAGAATGTACGTGGTATTCGCACTAAAACTCATGATGTATACGAAAACATACTTAAAGCTAATTATAATGTCATTGCTTTCACAGAGACGTGGTTAAATTCTAAAATTTCTAATGGTGAGTTTATAGATTCAAGGTACAATGTGTATCGTAAAGACCGCTCTTGTACTTGGGGCTCGAAAAGGGATGGTGGGGGGGTATTAATAGCTGTATCTCGCGATATTCCATCTATTCGAATGAGCAGTTGGGAGTGCGATTGCGAAAATGTTTGGATAACCATTCAATCAACCATAAATGGTTCTGTTAAAAGAGTAGCCATTTGTGTTGTCTACCTGCCACCCCCTGTCCGCTTAGAATCTCTCAACAGATTCCTAGAGAGTGTGACTGATGTTATGAGTTCTGTTGACGATGTGATTATACTAGGTGATTTTAATTTGTTATCGATTAAATGGTCAGGAAGTAGTGAATTACCCTACGCCGTTCCTATTGATTACAGTGGTCCGTTAGGTTATTCGCTTGTTGACTTCATGTCCATTAATGATCTTCGACAATTTAACAGCTGTATTAATGTAGACGAGAGAATTTTAGACCTGGTATTATCTAATCTGTGCAATCTTGCTGTTGAAGATCCTTTGAATCTAGTCAGCAAATTGGATAGTAGACATCCTGGCTTGCTGATTGTTGTACAATTTTCCAAACCTGGCCAGTTCTTGAAATCCGTTAACTGTAACCAACTGAATTATCTCAAGGCCAATTATAATGCTATTATTTCTGAACTGATGAATATAGACTGGAACAGGAAGTTTTCGGCGTGCAGTGATGTAAATGCAATGGTTTCAGTATTCTACGATATTATCAAAGACTCCATATCAAAACACGTACCTTTGCGTAGCACCAGTAAATATAAGTACCCCTCATGGTTTAGTTTTTAATTAATAAGGCGGCTGAAGGAAAAAGAGAAACTGAGGTTAAAGTACCGACGGTATAAGAATCCAATGGATTTATGGTCATTTCAATCGTTGCGCAATCACTGTAATGTATTATTCAGAGAATGTTACTCCCGATATAAATGCAATATTGAACAAAACATCACAAAAAATCCAAAAGCATTTTGGCGGTATATAAAAGATAAAAACAAAGGCACGTCCTCATTTCCTTCTAGCATGCATAGGGATGACAGTATTGCTGTTACAGGGCCTGCAATTGCGAACATGTTCGCTTGTTATTTTTCATCAGTATATACCGACGCAAATAATATGCTTTCCATTCCAGTTGATTTTAATCTGTCTGGTCATGACAGGCATATTTCTAACATCAACATTACCGAGTGTCAAGTTTTCAACAAAATAAAAACACTAGACGTATCTAAGGGCGCGGGTCCAGATAGTTTACCCACAGTTTTTATTAAGCGTTGTGGTAACGTGTTGGCGCTGCCGCTTGCTTTAATATTTAATCACTCGTTGAGAGAGGGTAGTTTTCCTGACGAATGGAAAAGAGCTAGAATACTCCCATTACACAAAAAGGGCGACCTCGACGATGCTAAAAATTATCGTCCTATTGCTATCTTGTCATGTTTTTCTAAACTCTTTGAATCTCTTATTTGCCCCCATCTAACCAATCATGTTGATGCGTTGCTAACCGATAGACAGCACGGATTCCGCCATGGCCGCTCGACTGTCACCAACCTTTGTTCTTTTATATCAGATATTTCTGAGCAGCTTGATAGAGGTCAGGAAGTAGACGCGATATATACCGATTTCTCAAGCGCATTTGATAAGGTCAATCACAGCATTCTGATCTCAAAATTGAACCATTATGGCATATCAGGCTCCTTATTGCACTGGTTTCGTTCCTATTTGGCTGGTAGACTTCAGGTGGTTTCTGTCAATGGCTACGTTTCGCATCCATACATTGCTGTCTCCGGTGTTCCCCAGGGATCCCATTTGGGACCTTTATTATTTTCCATTTTCATCAATGACATAACAGCTGTCATACAGAATTGCAAATGCCTACTGTTTGCAGACGATTTAAAATTCTATAGACCTCTTAATTCAACCGATGATATTCTTCTTATTCAACAAGATTTAAATACAGTCGAGAAATGGTGCAAACTAAATGATATGCAGCTTAATGTAGGCAAATGTTTCCACTTGAGATTCTCCAAAAAAAAACAGCAAATAGATTCTAAGTTCAAACTTGGGACAGTTCAACTACAAACGGTCCCTGCAATTAAGGATCTTGGGGTCACGGTAGACGGTGAGCTACGTTTTATATCACATATTGATAAAATTGTGAGTAAGGCGGCCCAGATGCTTGGTTTCCTGAAGCGCAATACCAAAGGTTTTAGAGAGGTGCGAACTAGAATGATACTGTACAATGCGCTCGTTCGCACTCACCTTGAATACGCGAGTACAATCTGGAGTCCCTTTTATGCCGTACAATCGCAACGTATAGAACGCATACAAAGAGTGTTTACACGACATTTGGCCTTTATCTCACAAGGCATATCACATCGATGCAGTTATGACCAAAGACTCAAGCATTTTAAAATGTTGTCTTTAAACGATCGACGTAAGTTGCATGACATGTTGTTTTTGCACAAAATTGTTAACGGCAAAACGCTGTGCAGTGATTTGCTCCAGCAGTTATCATTCTCAGTTCCTAGGAAGTCACCTCGTTATCCCATTACCAGATCTTTCAACTTACCTTCTGCCAGAACAAACATCTTATTAAATTCACCACTGGTGCGTGCGTGCAACCTGTACAATATGTCTAACAGTAAAATTGATCATTTAGATATTTTTCATGATTCTGTTTCAGTTTTCAAAGACAAAATATTGAAATCATTTGCGTAAACTGCCAGCTATTAATAGATTATTTTTAAGAACCATTTATTGTGTTATTTATATATGTAAGTATATATTTTTAACTTAGTGTGTAATTATTATGTTTTTATTAACTTTGAATCGCTTAGCTTCTTAGTCATAAATTTTATAATGTATTATAATTAGTTCATAACCCTTCTGGTGTATTCTGTACATGCCTGTTAAAGGTTTACATATAAGAACATTGTTACAACGTAATATGCTTAGTAGTGTTGTATATGTATACTGTTGGTGTGGCTATAATAAATAAATGAATGTGACTTTGTTTGTTCCGTTGACAGTTCTCACGCCTTAACTACTCTATTGATCATCATGATACAAACACGTTCTCATGAGTACAGAATAGGACATCATAATTATGATAGCTTTCATCCAAAAATAATACTGTTCTCAAGTTTCCTATAAGTAGTTGAAATGAAATAAATAAACGATTCAATCATATATTATTTATATTTTATTTACTTTAACACATACATAACAATGCGACCTAACATAAACAACAGTAGGTACTGTCCATACAATTATTTCATCCTACAAGCGTTACAAAAACGAGCCGCTAATCATAACAATGCGACCTAAGACGTAAACAAAAGATTAGATATTTTTATTGCTCCATTCTCAGAGCACTGCAAGCTAAGGGGCTTATTCATATTTGTTCACAATTTAAACAATAGTTTGGTTCACACGCTAATTACGTTAGCTGCAATCGGAAGATTTAAAAAAAACCAAATTGATTTTAACTTAATTTATTCTTTAGAAAACTTTTACAATTAATTATATCTAAATTAGTCTAATGCCTATTCGAAGTGTGAATATGGAATGAATCATTTTAATATTGCAATAATTAGGAAATCTAAATGGTGCGTCATAAAATGCATACGAAGCTCGTCGTTTCCGTCGCGCGATGTCTGATGCAATCTATATCGTCAATAAGTATGAAGTGCAGCGTCGGCGATCTCCCTTAGGTAGCGACGCGTAACATCTCCACCCGCAGATGAGCAACTATTTTAGAACTTTGAGAGAAAATGTTGCTGGGACTTGTCCTCCGGGCGTCTGTTCCTCTGCGTTTTTACCGGGTTCGGCATAGATATGTTCGTCGACGTTGGTCCGTGTAGGCTTCGTACAGAACCGTTTATATCGATAGCTCAGTACAGCTACAGCAAGTGCTCCTGCACTTAATAGTATGACATAGAAAGGTATCGTCGTATGATATAGGACGTTGGTTTGATTCTGGCTAAGTTGTAGTGGTTGGGTCATTCTGATTTGATTATGGATGCTGTGTAGTCCTCTCAGGTCAATGGAATTGAGGTGAACATAAGATGACTTTTCGTCTTGTTGCTCTTCGATAAACGGGATGTTCGTAAGTTTCAATGGCTGGCCTTGTATTTCGTCATTTTCGTTGATAATAGTCAATTCATCTGTACGCAGGTAGCAGTTTACAGGGATGGTAGCGAGGTAGCTGCCTTGTAATACGTTGAAATCTTCTCTGCCGCAAGATAGTTGAACCTTCGTTGGATAGGGGAATGACAGGATGTAGTGCTGGTCGTCAAGTTTCTCCATTGCTTCTTTTGTCAGGAATACTTTGGTAAACTGGCAGGTAGTCTTGAGAGCTTGATTTGCGATGAGTTCCTGGATACAGTCCGATTTTGTGCGTATTTGGTGAGATATATCCTTTTCACAAAGATACCAGTTGTTAAACTTCGAGCATTCTGCTTCTATGTACACGAATGAGTCATCATTGGTTGCTATAAAGGGATAGGTAGGGATAAGGGCTTGACCATTCCTATTGGGTACTATAGATAATCTATATAAATTATATATGCTTTTAGAAATAATAGGAAACTTGAAAACTAAGACTATTTGCCCACCATTAAAATATGATCCTGGGCTTATAACATTATAATATTCTCTTAATTCTAACCGTAATAATTCATCTTTACTATATATTTTTTCTAACCTATTCAACATAGATTTAAGTGTATCTATATCTATCATAGAATGGTGAGTGCTTGATGCACGGATAAATGCTAACGTATTTTCTATTCTAATTAACTCTAATCTTAAATCTTCTACATTTTCACCGACAATAGTTAAAAGTTGACCAAACTTTGCATAATTAATCAAGTCACCTGTCTGATGCGTAACGTTCAATAATAATTCTAGAGAACTATTAATTTTGCTCTGATTTTCGACTAACTGCACTAATACACTATTATGTTTGTTCATCCACTCCTTACTGAGACTTATGTGATTATTAAATTCATTCGCTAATTTATCTTGATTACTTTGTAAGAATTGAATAGCACTGTTATATTTTAATGCATCTGTGTAGTCTAAATTTCCTGTTATACTCTTTATTACCGAACCAAAGCTGTCAACTAGACCTCTTTTAACGCGGTCAGGTTCTAGAGATTTTAACTGGTTTGATAATTTGGCAATTTTTTTAGTAAGATAATTGATCTGAAATTCAAATAATGCATATATATCCTTACTAAGTTGATTTTGATAACCTGAAAGCTGACTTTGTAAGACTATAACTTGATCCGCAATGTCCTTTAAATTAACATACTGAAGGAAAATATGATGGTGGGTGGTCATTCTTGATGGTCCGAGTTTGTATGGTAATAAGCCTGGTCCATCGGCCAAACTTTCAAGTTTTATCTCCATTGGCCGCGTCTCATGGACGATCAGAAATAGTAGAATCCTGTAACAAGTTGGGATTTTTAGGGCCTCTCTTCAATCTAGCTTTGGCTACGGGCCCACGTTTTTTAGACGTGTATATATGTATGGGTAAGTCTGCTAGAACAGTGTCCTGGGTGTACCGAGGTGCTGTTTTTTGACGGGATGCTGCTGGGTTCTTAATGAACACCTGTTGTTGAGGAACATATTCTACTTCTGGCTCACGATTCTTATTTCTATTTTCTATCAATGCGGTCCGGCTATCTAAGGAAGATTCGTTAATAATTTGGTAAACTTGTTTCATTCGATCTCTATGGTTTTGTACATACTGTTGTAATAGTTGCTGTGTAAAATCTAAATCTAAAGTATCTCTGGGATCAAAGTGTCCTGTTAGTAAGTCAAATGGTCTACATTTTGTAAAACTATGTATCGAGCTGTTATATCCAATAATAGCGTATGGCATAAGATTTACTATAGACTCGTCTTTGTGCTGTAATTTTAGAATTCTTATGTGCTCAAGGATGGTCGAGTGGAAGCGTTCTATGTTACCATTATCGTTAGGCGAATGCGGTAAGACTCTATGGTGATTTATCTTATGGAGACGTGTAAATTCAGAGAAAAGTTGATTAGTGAACTCGGTACCATTGTCTGTTACTAAAGTTATGGGTACCCCATGGTGGGTACAGAATTGTAATAGGGACTGAAGTATGCTAATTCCTGTGCTATCTCTAAGATGATATGCCTGTCCGTATTTAGTAAAAACATCTATAAAGGTAATATATTTTTCGTTGTGAGCTGTGAATAAATCCATATGAACTATCTCGAATGGTTTTGTTGCAGGAGGTACGATATTAAACTGGGGTCTAATAGGCCTTCTATCGTATTTAGCCTGGCCACATATAATGCACTCATTAATGAATTTAGTTATATGATCTTTCATTTTAGGCCAATAGTATTTTCTAGATAAAGCTAAATAACATTCGGTAATGCCGCGGTGATTCGTTTTGCCATCATGGTAGTGTTGGATTATTTCCTGTTGGCGAAGATATTCTTTAACATTTTCAATTTCGATTTTGGTTAATACAAGGTTCATAGAAGAACTTTTGAAGTTGTCCTGTATTACCGGTATGATTGAATACATAGCAAGAGGTGGATTTATTATAATAGCGGTCTTAACTTTTGGATTCACGTATTCTTTAATGGCGTTAATTAGATCGTTTTCTAAATTAGATGACGATATCTGGATAGCTATTCGTGTATGGGTTTCGAATGGTTTAGACATAGCTGGCTTACGTTTAACATCTTCTACAACTGTGAAACATATCTGACGGTGAAACTTATTAAAGGGCTCGTCTGTAATTGGTACTTCTAATATGGGGTGTTCTAGGCTAGTATGTACGGTTGCAGTGGACGAATGTGCAGATGGCGGATTTTCTGTAGGGCTAGGCATAATGGAAAATATTTCTTCTATAAGGGAATTAGTGTCTTCGTTATGAATCTCCACCCGAGAGAGGGCATCAGCATTTGTATTATTTTTACCTTTCTTATAAATTACACTAAAATCGTACTCGCTAAGCTTTAATCTCCATCTCGTTAATCGTGAATTTGGTTCTTTAATATTCATCATCCACTGTAAGGGTCTATGGTCAGTTAATACTTTAAATTTACGACCAAACAAATACGGCCTAAAATATTTGGTGGCCCACACTATTGCGAGAAGCTCTTTTTCGATGGTACTATAATTAAGCTCGCTTTCATTTAAGGTTCGTGACGCATAACATACAGGTTTATCAGATCCTATTGTACCTTGGGATAAGATAGCTCCAATAGCTACATTTGAAGCATCAGTTGTTAAAATGAACTCTTTGGAAAAATCGGGATACTGTAGTATGGGATCGTTTGTAAGTAACGTTTTACATTTCTCAGAGCTATTAATGTATTCGGGATCTAAAACTATTTTCCTACCTTTCTTTAGACATTGAGTGAGTGGTTTCGTTATCTTAGCGAAGTCTGGGATGAATTTACGGTAGTAGCCGACAAGACCTAAAAATTGTTTTATTTCCTTGGGAGTTTTGGGAATGGGATACTTCTCTATAGCACTGATTTTATCGGGATTCGGTTTTATACCCTCTCTAGTTATGATATGCCCGAGGTAAGCGGTTTCAAGTTTTAGAAACTCAGATTTGTCCATTTGGATCTTAAAATTGGACTCTCGAAGTCTTTGAAGTACTTTTTCGAGGTTAATCATGTGCTCAGCCAAGGATGTTCCAAAAATGATGATGTCATCAAGATAGACTAGACATATCTCATTCTGGAGACCTCTAAGGACATTATCCATTACTCGTTGGAAAGTTGAGGGTGAGTTCTTAAGTCCCATAGGCATCCGAAGAAATTCAAAATGCCCATGTTCGACGTTAAATGCTGTCTTTTGAATGTCGTGAGGGTCCATTTGCACTTGGTAAAATCCACTGGCAAGGTCAAGGGTCGTGAAGTACTGGCATCGGCCTAACTTATCAAGGACATCGTTGATATTGGGGATAGGGTACTTATCGTCAATGGTTTTATCGTTGATCTTCCTAAAATCGACTACTAATCGCCATTTCTGTTTTCCAGAAGCGTCTAGCTTCTTAGGAACTACCCAAATGGGTGAACTCCAAGCAGAGTCTGAAGGTCTTATTATTCCCTGATCTAACATTTTTGATATTTGGTCCCGAACTTCTTGGCGATGGATGAATGGGTAGCGGTAGCTCTTTGTATAAACGGGCACCTCATCCGTGGTTTTAATTCGGTGCTTAACTTGATTAGTAAATGATAACGCTTCGCCTTCAAGATAAAAAATGTCGCTATACTTAGAACAGAGGGCTATAAGGTTTACTTTCTCTTCCTCGTTTAAATGATCGGTACGTAAGCGTGATACAACTTCTTTAACTCGGTTATTATTACTATGTTCTAAGTGATCGGTTTCAATATTAAATAAACTTGCGCGCGCGGGTCGGTCAAGTGATATAATAATGTCATTAGAACTCGGATTTTCTATCTCTAAATAGCCGCGATTATTCTTTATAGTAGTAATGCATTCGCGTATAATGCAGTTACATATAGTCTGCTCGCTAACTAACGCTGCGCCGTCTGGGGCGTCAATGGGAATTTTAACTAATTTCGAGGATTGCGCGGGTATAATATCTTCGTAAAGGTTCACATTGCATGAATTATACATACGGATAGGATTAGATGACGATCGTGTTATTAATCTCTGATCTTTTAAATCAATCTTTGACTCCAACTTAGTTAATAAATCTAAACCTATTAAACCGTCGAAATAATCATGAAAATGATATATGAATAGTTTAATACTATCTGAATCGTTAAATTCCTGAAAACAAGGCAAAGTTATGGAGTAGTTATTTCTACTAACTGCATGTACATTCGTGACCTCAAAGGGGTCATAATTAAGTGGTAAATTTGGAAAATACTTTTCTACAGCTTCCGGGCTAATAAACGACTGATTTGCGCCAGTATCTATTAGTAATTTTAAAGGGGGTTTTGATATTAATATATATGGTAACTGACGCTGGGTTTGAAGGTTTAATTCTATGTTGGCTTTTTTGCAAGGGGACCCTTCTGAAAATCCTGGCTAGGTGAAAGGGAAGAATGACTTGGACCGGGTTGCGGTTCGATTTCGCACTCCAAATTGCTATCGGTAATACTATAATTATACATCGGATCGTAATTGCACTCTAACGAAGCGTATGAATCACAATCGTAATAATTAAAATCATTATTATAATATTCCGGCTCGTAACAATACTCCGATGGGTAATACGACTCGTCATATGACGCGCACTCGTTCATGTTCATTTCTCGAGGTTTAAAATAATTATTTGGTGGCGGGTTCCCTGATCTACGCCAATCATGACCAGATAACATAGGCTTAGGTGTAAAATGTTGTACACCGCTCATAGGTTTCGGGCCGTGATTTTGCGGTGGCATGTTTCTAGGCGGCAATCGAAAAACGTTGCTCTGAGGGTTATAAGACTGTGGCAAAGCGCGGAACATTTGCTGTGTACGTGTAGGCATACGATGTTGCGATTGCTGATTCATATTAGAATTAAATTTAAATGGTTGGGGAGGTGTTTGATTAGGTTTCATTCCTACAGGACTAGGCCAATTCGGGATAGGTCCTGGAAAATTGGGAAAACGCGGTGACATATGGTTGACAGGTTGTGACGACTGATTAGGAGTTTTATGGCTAGTGGAAGGTTTCTGAAAATCACTACGTTCCTGCAGATAAATCACATTAAGTTCCTCTTGAACATATTCAAGGGCCTTTTCTATTGTCTCGGGTCGCATACACCTAATACGGGACCCTAATGGCTCCTTTAAGCCTTTTACGAAAGCCTGCATAGTTACTTTTTTATATAAGGTGCGTTTAGCTTCAACAGTGGTTGGAATTGATTCATGCAATGTTACATAAGTAATTATCGTACTGAATAATGTTTGGCAATGTTCGTAAAATTCCTGAGGGGTCTTATTTCCCTGCGTAGCTAAAGAGAGGTCTCTGTACAGCGCTGTTTCGTCTCTTTGATCAGAAAAATTGTTAATCAATGCTGTCCTAATACCCTGCCAGCTATCTGGTATGCCGTTTGAATTAATAGTGCAAGCGGCGGAACCTTTTATTTTATTCAAGATGCCATTTATTAAACATAAATTCGTTAATTCGTTACCTGGCACGGTACTAACGTACTTACTAACTATTTGGTCACAAATTGAAATAAACCTAGTTAATATATTCGGGTTTCCATCGAACTCCGGCACCATGCGGAGAGTTTTGTAAATGGTGTCCGCGTCATGGGCCATTTTTACAGTATTAATTGAACTATCGCTATCTAAATCTCTACCTATATCTATAGTGTTCCAGCGAGCCGTACGCGATGTAGACTCCCCGGGCTTAGAATTTTTCGGATGAAAAATCTTGGAAAAGGAAACACACACTTAGGAAATAGAAAGGAAGCAACACAAGACCAATTCAAGTGTACTTACATATATCTCATATCTGGTTCTCTCGTGAATCGATGTCTAGATTCGTCCTCCGGAACTGCAGCTGGACCGTAGATTCGGATATTCGACGACGGGGCTTGATAGCCGCCCGGGCGACTCGCGTACACGGATATCGATATTAGAGATCCCTAAGCTCGCGGGCCGGCTCGCGAATATCCTACCGACTGCGCCAATTACGTTAGCTGCAATCGGAAGATTTAAAAAAAACCAAATTGATTTTAACTTAATTTATTCTTTAGAAAACTTTTACAATTAATTATATCTAAATTAGTCTAATGCCTATTCGAAGTGTGAATATGGAATGAATCATTTTAATATTGCAATAATTAGGAAATCTAAATGGTGCGTCATAAAATGCATACGAAGCTCGTCGTTTCCGTCGCGCGATGTCTGATGCAATCTATATCGTCAATAAGTATGAAGTGCAGCGTCGGCGATCTCCCTTAGGTAGCGACGCGTAACACGCTTGTCTCAGAAAAAGTATTAGCTCTTGAAACTATTTTGTTTACGAGAATCGGAAAAGATACACCCTCTCAACGGATCCTTACCTGCGATTTATTACAACACAAACACCCCATTCTTTGCGTTAAATGAGGTGTTCACAGCTGGACCTCTTAGAGTTGTTACTAGTTGCACACGGGAAAGGCCCGCGGACAGATTCAAATAATGATGGGAAAATATTCTAATATTTTAAAATTCGAGTGTGAGTTTGTTTATTTGTTGCGCTTTCATGCCTTAACTACTCGATCGTTCGTCATGGAATTTCGCATAGGTAAACGTTGTCGGGGGTACAGAAAAGAACTTAGGGTGCCTTTCATCCAGAAAAGAAGTACCTGCTGTTACTAACTTATATATTTTTTTTTTGATACCCATGAAAAATGCTTGATGCACTACCCGCCGGCTAGGGGACGGCACCGGTGGGGCGTGTGGGACTCACCAGCCGAGTGCTGGTATACCCACTAAAAAACCTGGGGTGTTCCCTCTCTCACCCAATGGGGGGGGCCAGTTGGGAGTCTGAAAAGATTCATCCATAGCAGGCCCCTAACCTAACTTAACCTACATTTACACGAGCGAAGCCGCGGGTCAAATCTAGTAATATTATAAATGCGAATGTGCATTTGTGTGTTCGTTACGCTTGCACGTCTTAACTACTCAATCGAACATCATGAATTTCGCATACCTACACGTTATCAGGGGTAGGTACAGAAAAGGACATAGGGTGCCTCTCATCCAGAAAAAGTACCGTTACCGAGCAAGTGAAGCCGCGGGCAAAAGCTAGTACAACAAGTAAACAAGTCATAAAAATTAGAGGGAGATGGCGCTATGACAGCAAGAGTTTGCGCGCAAGCAACGTCATAAGAGACAGCATTTGGCACCTCTAAATCGAGACCTAAGAAGATGAATCTAATATGCCCTACATTACATGTCAATGTATATTTAATTTCATAACACATATTTTATCATCACTACCCTTCGTACTCTATTTGAAAAATAATGTGTACGTTTGAATTGATTGAATATACGTATGAATGTACGTCACATAATTCAACAAACCCTGATCTGTGATTTATAGGTATAGTTCCTAAGACTATGATTAATTTTATTAGTAAGTAAAAATTAAGCAAATGCTATCCTTTTTTTGTTATATTTAGATGATAGTGAGCGATTTTGGTTCACTCACATATTATGATATTATTGTATTTTTTTTGCTTAGTTTCAGATAATTTACGTACGATAATAAAACACATTATTGAGTCATTGTGATGTTGTTGATTTGTAATATTGTTGAAACTCGCGTTTGCGCGCCAGTTTCAACAATATTACACTCGCCATTTGACGAACAAGTCATTTTAATAATACAGGAAAAACTGTACTTATTGAAGAATAAGGATCGTGCAGTATTAACATCAATACATACAATGTAGGCACAAAAATCCAGCAATCATAACTTAAAATTCTATATAGTCATCTGACCACTTGTATATATGTTTTAGAAAGCAACTGATTATGATGTAGTATATTTTTAGCGGTAACTAGATGTTGTTTTAAATATAAAGTTACATAATTAATATAATTATAATATATTCTGCTTGTATATATATAAAATAAATAATATAATTTTATGCTACCTGTTACAGCATGTTACAGTTCTGTTATTTAAAACAGGTCGCATAATCTCAAAAGACCATGTTCCAAATCGGTACAATCATTTTTGTATTTGTAGCGAAGAATCGCTTCCATATCTATATTTTTGGCGTGGCGTCGATCGAGAGCGGTTGGCTTATATTGCATTGCCGATCTTGTTACTAGTGCGTTCAGTTCAAGAAGACTACTTTAGCAAAATTTTGTGATTAGTTTAGTTGTTAATTGTTAAATTTATCAAGATGAGGCCGCAGCAAAATGAAGATGATGGATTTGTAAGTATTTCTTGTGTAATTGACTTTAGTAATTGCCTTGTTTTTTATAAGTAGTCATTTTTATTTGCCGCCTTTACATAATTATAATAGTATCTCTTCGTTTTATATTATATCTTGCGAGTCTTGGTGTCCATATGACAAAATCAGATATTTTTGTGATGTTGGCGATTCAATTTTAGTAATAGACTATTTAATAAAATTAAATTCCATAAAAACTACTTAAATTAAACTTAAAAAAAATACATACTGTGCTTAGGGAGAGCATTCACAATTTTTTTTATTAATAAGATGCTGTAATCTCTTGTCCTATATTTAAAGATTAAGTTAAAATGTAAGTATCGAATCGAATTATCTGTTACTTGGCAGCAATCCACAGTAATCATTGGAAGAGAGGAACCCACCACGCACCCTCGGATTGCCCACTCCAACTATTGCAATAGAAAATTGTGTGTGTTTGACTTATTCTCTAAGCTTTGATCACAATGTAAAAGAGATTCACGAAAATAACACATTTAGTACCTACATATTTAGAAAACTAAATACAAAAGAAAATTAATTCTACCGCCATAATTTAGTGATATTATTAACTAGGAAAGGATACCTACGTAGAATATGATACACCATCCTTTTTGGCTTAGTAGTCGTTTCGCACATATCGTGTAAATAACACTTTTTTAAAATGATATTATTTTGTTGTCGTTTCGCACACATGGAATACATTTTCATGCGAATCGTTCCCATCTGAAAACGCAGGTGTCCAATCGTACGTTTTCTTTTTTATGCTAATATAAGTAGAAATATTGTACATTCGCGCACAAAGGTGATAGTTTTAAATAAAACAAGGTATACCAATAAATCCCAAAACATAATATTTTTTTAAATACATCATTACAAAGCTTTTATTAAGGGAACATTTTGAGAGAACATATAAATATTACTTATATGCACTTGAAAGTCAACAATATAGTTACTATATTTTATTTTTTGTTAATGCATGCAGTGAAGCCCTGTAATCGTTTTTGTGGTCACCCGTTGGAGACACTAGCGAGTAAGGTCCTGTCAATACTGTCACAGTTGTCAAAAGCCGTATTTGGCGGTAGTCATTGTCGGTTTCTATGGTTACTCCTGAAGTGACCATAGAGTATGAGGTCTGGAGACCCTACTATCCAATAGCAACTCTAGCGATAATAACAAGCGCATAGCTCTCAAATAATATTCTGCCATGTTGTTGACTAGCGATGGGCGTTTTTGTTATTTTTCATTATCGATGCGCATCGTGGTTTCGTTAACGTCAACCGTTGTCAACATCGATGTTTCCGACAACGATGTCGGACATCAGCTAGCGTACTCGCTGGGTGCAGCATGTTGTTATGTTGGCGTTTTCATAGATGTTGTTAAAAACAAAATCGTAGTTCAACGTAATAACATGAAAATAATATTACAAAAAGTGATAAGTAATGCAAATAAAGGGTTGGCTTTAGAAACGGGCCGATCGAAACAGGGGTTGGTGCTGGTTGAAATATGTTGGGGGTGGGTTTACCAACCCCCCGGAACCATTCCCACCCCGCGCACTCGCGTAGTTTTTTTATTATGCGTTTTTATAAACACGTGAAATGGAACGCCTTTTTGATGACACCAACGTAATTTGTTTCGTCTCTTTTTGATAAAATGTGATATAAAGATCTATTTTTAATTATTTATATATGTAACAAAACATTTATTGTAAAATGATCATTTTATTTCACCAAATTTGGTAAAAGATATTATTTTTACGTGAAATGAAACGTAACTTTTGTCGCGCCAGAAAAAAATACTATTTTAAATACCTACTTTTCACTTTCTTTACAAAGTTAAAGTGCTCTTAAAAATTGATCACTGAATTGACCCGCTCCTTAGCCTACCCCGACTCTCCCCAGTACTTTATGCCCTACCCCTAGAGTGGTTATAAAAAGCCGGAGGCGCGGAGGGAGGGCAGCCTCCGCCAGCTGTAACAAAGCGCAAGCGCCGTACGAGCCGTAGCGGCTGAGGCTGGTCGCCGAAGGCGACCAGCAAGCCGAAGCTGCGTAGGCGAGTGCGGATGCTTGTGCTTTGTTACGCAATGGCGAAGAGGCTGCACTTCCCACAGCGCCGGAGACGTCCCAGTTGTAAGTTGCTTCCAAAACAACTGATTTCATGCAAGACTGGGCAAGACACTAATATAAAATGTCACAATTTTGAGGTTAAGTATGAACAATTTAAAATTTTATTTTCTCAGAAACTAAACATTTGCGCGCAAAGGGGGTAATTGGGGGGAGTTCAGAAGGCTTCCCCCTTCCCCCTCAAACACCCACAACCCTTAATTAAATCGGCCCGTTTCTAAAGCAATCCCCAAATAAATAAACAAAATATTGTTTGTGTAGGTAATTGTAATACCAAATTATCTTTTATTAACTTAATCAGCTAAGAATTTAGTATCAGCATTTAAAAATATTAAATGTTCTAATTTGGAGGTGGTAAGCCTCCGTTCATTCAAAATATACCCAGCTTTGGAGAAAATTCGTTCACACGCACTGTGGTTCGTCTAGAACATGCTAGCTGGACAAAATTATTTATTGAGGTTTTTTAGTTCGTACGGCTTTATTATGATATTCTAATGGGGTATTAGCGCATATAACACCAAAAAACAGGAGGTAGGGTCACGTGTGCCAACATAAAAAAATATAATAGCGATTAATCTTTTATTGTCAGACAGGTAAAAAATAACAATGAAAAAAAATAACAATAGTCATAAAATATTGTGCTACTAAGGACTTGGCTTCTAATTACATAATAGGGCATTATTACTACCTACTCAATAACAATACTTTTTACTTAAAAAATATGCAGTTAAAAACAATATGTTGACAACTAATAATAAAGTTAGATAAGGTACACAGCTTAAAAAAACATTAGTAAAATATTATTTACAACTTCTATTTATTCTGCATCACTAAATTCTTCTTCTGAAGAATCATCTACCATATAATCTTACATATTTTGATGAGAACTACAATGACTTACACTAGACCTTACATTTACAGGAGGGGGTATAATTAATTCTAAAACCTCAGAAGGAAGTTTACTCGTCGGTTTTTTCGGCACTTCCCTAAGGCCATTTATTACAGGACCAGATGTAATTAGCAACATATTAAGTAAATCCCTATTCGTGGCAATACGTGAATATTTTCGAGTATTGTGCTCCCGGAACCTCCTATAATCCTTATTACGCGCTTCCTGAGCTTCTTCAGAAAGCTGCCCAATAGGTAAAAGAGCTGATCTCACAATTTCTACACTGTGCACAAGAATTTTGTGCACAGTAACAGGCATTTTATACCACGAATAGAGACTAAGATACAATTTTTTTGTGTCCTGTGTAAAAGAATTAAATTTAACAACATCAATATCGTAACCCGAAGCTAAAGTTCTAAGGATAGTGCCAAAGTTCTTAATTAGTGTCACATCTACACCTGTAATATCTGAAGCCTGTTCAGGATTCTCAAAAAACCGACGAGCAGTATTCCCATCATTCGTATTACCAAATCCTGGTTTTGGTTTATCTACAATTAAACCCATTTCAACCTTAAACCTTTCTTGGATACGAGCCGAACGTTGCTTCACATTTTCTTTGTCACTTTGACCTCGAAGTTGCCATTTCTTAACTTCAAGACGATAGCTTATGTGAAGCAAACATTCAAAAGACCGGATCCAAGCGTGAAGGGGAGATATACCAAAACCAAGAGTTTCCTTATTTACAACAAATTCCCTAGACTCATCATTCATAAATTTAGGAGTAGCTCCACAAATGTAACATTTAAGTGCTGACGAAGTTTCAGTCATAGCGTTGCACACTTTACCATCAATCATCGTGAACAGTAATTCGTGTTTGACCGATATCTCTTTACCATCTATATTACCTATTGTTAGCACCAATTGGTTTATTTCCTCCAAAATCTTATTGGTTTCTATTACAGTAAAATCTGTTGTTTCTTTGGAGAAAATAAACTTAATCGGTCGACAATACATGGTAGAAGATGGTCGAGGATTCTGCCAAGCAACTCTACCACTATTGTCACGTAACTGAAGTGGCACGAATGAGAACATAAACAAAAACTCATCTGTGTCTTCACTGTTTGAGAATTTTTGTTTGTAAGTGCTATGACCGGAACTTCCATCACACCCCCACTTGCTAACAAGGGAGAGTGATGAGCCAGAATCTACAGATTTTAAAACTTCACGCTGTGCACAAATTAGACGTTCAGCTGTTTTATTTAAAACCGCCTGAAGTTTAATTTCTGCACGCGTCTCGGGAGGGTAGCATTCAATTTTTGCCTGCTTAACACTATAAAATGATGGGAATACCTGGTGTCCTGCCTTGATGCTCCATTTCCTCGTTTGTTTATAAGAGTGGCTCGTGGATTTGGCATCCACATAATATGCCAAAGCCTCCTCTTTGGACACACATCTTGGTTGTTCGCGTACCTTTTCACCCAGATATCTTTTTATTTCTTGGCACTTTTCCGGACTATGGCTTGCTTCTTTAATCACAGTAGCCAAATTCCGATGTCCGGATAATCGTGCCGATATTTCAGCAGCGGCTACTAGCTGGTTTACATCTCGCGTGTGTAGTAGGTCCTCCACGCGTCTCCTTTTCGTTTTTTCACTTGCTTCAGGAAAATCTATTGATGGACGTCCACGAATCGAACTCTTACTTGATGATGATGATGTTGAGAGGTGGACAGATGTTTTGAATGTAAAATCCCCAGACAACCACTCAGAATTCTTAGTCAGGAAGCGATTACGGCATTTCCCACATTTTTCCCATTTTTCTGTGTATTTGGATGACAATCTTCCAATTGTCATTTTAATTTCCCGCTCAGATGCTTCCGTGATATTAACAAGATCATGTTTCATCACTATAAACTCATACAGTCTACTGTTGCGGTTCTCTTTAGCATGTTTCTGCCATTCATCAAAAAACTCAATTTTCGAGACTGAGAATTCGTATTCTAGAAAACAGACAAAATGACAAAGTTGTACTCAAGTGTGCAGGCTAAGATGACTAAAATTTAAAAGCTAACAGATATGGCTATGCTATATATAAAATCTAGCCCGGGTACAAGAGGGTACAAGTAGTTTCTAGTCCAATGAATTCAGAAAATCATCAAAATTTGACAAACTTCTTTAAACTCGAGCTATTTAAAAAAAATGGGGAAATGTAAACCTATTTTCTTATTAGAAATAAAAACTACATACCTTTAACTTGAAGATCCATCACTAACACTTTTGAAAAAACTTAAACTCACTGACATAGGATGTTACTTCCGTACACGCAAAATGCAATTAATAAGTGGTTTTCTTACCCTTTCCTTATATACTAACCTCATTACCTTATCAGTAGTTGACACGTGTCCAAAACAATTCTCAGAATTGGGGCACTTGGGTATCTGGTAAAAGGCTCAGGTAATAAATTTCAGGTAATTAGACAATGACTTTTGTCCAGCTAGCATGTTCTAGACGAAACACAGTGACACGGTACGGAAGTTACTACAATGTTACACCTTATGCGGTATATTTCTGCCAAAGTTGGGTGTATTTTAGAATGGCGTAGCCACCATTCAGTTGGATCGTTCTACTTCTCATCAGGACTTTGACGAGGCAACATGTCATCTTCCAAGTATAATTTCATTTTTCTCACTGCTTTCGATAAAGGAGTCCCTGGATTTCTTGTGCTGTTGACTAAACTGTCAACTTTATTCCATACGCTGGTGGAAGCACTTAAGTTGACAGCGCTAGTAGTGTGTAAGTGCTGTTATTAGTTGCCTTGAAATTATCACTTCAATTAATTCTTGGCAATAATGTTTAATTGCAGTCTTATTACTTTCATTTCTGAAAGCAGGGATCTAGCATCATACACAATCCTAATGACTTACTATTTTCGATGTACCGAAACCGGGTATCTATACCACTTTTAATTTCAATAATATAATTTGTACGACTTTAATATTAATAAATTCACTATTGAGCAACATTTCTTCGCAAATGTCTACTAAACAATTAGTGAGAACTATTGATAACGTCCCTGTTAAATAATTTTCTCCGCTCAAGCTACTGGTGATCTCTTCGAAAAGAGCCAACATATGAACCAACAACAGTAATATAGCCCACTCCTCTTCTGTAATAATTGGCCAATCTCGATTAATAATTGCCATCGTTGCTTTTACCAATTTGCGTGTTTTTTTACCGGTTTGCGTGCTCTTCTTGAAGTAAACGACAATCTTTCTAATTTTTCTAAGGTATCTTGCAAAGGTTTTCAAGCGTCTTTAACAATAAGGTTGAGAGTGTGTGCAAAACACCCATAGTGCTTCCATCTCAAGTACATTTGTATAGCATTACAGACATTCGCTGCATTGTCAGACACTGCAAAATTTACATTATGTAGCAAGTTCCATTCCAAAACCATTTGTTTTATTTGTTGTCCTAAATATTCGCTTGTATGGCTGCCGGGACAGCCTTTACAGAATTGACTTGAATTTAAATTGAGGTGAAAAGTAGTGGGTGGTGACAGCAATGTAACTTTCATTGTTACACGATGTCCAACAGTCTGTTGTGATACATGCTATCACCATTCTGATTCCAATATGCTACTGCATTCATTTATAGTTTTTTCATATAATGCCGGTATTAATAAACTAGAAATTGTTTACCTTGATGGTGGAGTATATCACGGAATCCAGGACAAAAACTTCCGGAGCCCTTGATTCTCAACAATGCTGAATGGCATGTCATCTATAAAAAGGCTTAGCAAATCTCTATAATTTTTCTTTGTCTTGTGATACGGGTTTGACGACATAAGAATGTATAGTTCTTTGACGTGGTTTCCTTGTAATACCACAATCTGAAGATGGCAGCTGCGTAGATGTTGAGCTTGTTGATGGGGTCTCGGTAGATGCTGACGTTGCGGGTAAAAATAATTTCTTTAAGGATTCGTTTTACTTTTACAAATAGAGTTAAATTTTGATTTTCTTACCGTTTGGCTCGGTTGTCTGTGACTGTGTTAGTTGCTGTGGGGGAGTAATATAAGACTGTGGTAGCTCTTGTGCCAAAATATGTAGATGCTTTAATTTGAGATGGCACCTCAAATTACCAGTTGTTGACTTATAACTAATATTTACACTGCAATATTTACAAATGCCTGTAGGTAGTATCGTCCTTTTTGTCGAAATGTTCCCAAACAGGATTAGCTACTCTTTGCCGTCGCGACATAATCACTTAGTCACTTACACTAATATTTATATTTACACGCTCGAACTAAGGAACTATATCTATACCTACACTAATTTATTTACACTATGATTTAATTGTCTTATAAGTTTATCTACAAAAATCTATACACAACCACTGAAACCAACGATATTATCTTTTAAAATTTCAAAGTAAATGATCGCGCGCGCTTTCTAAACTTCGTGTACGTAATGAAAAAATCAAAACTTATACAAATGTAACCTTGAAACAAATAATAAATTGGTCATGTTGATAGGAAGGGACCCAAGCGCGCACTTAAGTAATGAACGTATTAAAATAATAGCAATAACATTTGTTTGTAAGTTTTGTTGTACCTATTAAATAATAAATATTATAACAGTCATATACCCAAATTTCTGTAAAAATATTAAGCCTTATTCGGCCTATAAAAATGCATCTGTGTCTGCATACGCTTTATAGCTGTACATAACCTACGAAGTCTCAAAAATCATGTCATTTCTAGTAATGATAATTCTGTAGTACGCTCCTAAGTTTCGCGCCATTTTAGTCGGGTGCAAGCACGTAGGCACGCGGTTAGTTGGTGGCATCGTTGTCGTTCGGTCTTATTCGTACTCGTCATAGATTACAATACTGTACTCGTTCGTATTATTAACATCGGTCCGATCGGTCGTTGTCGGTTATGGTCGACATTATTTGGTACCACATTAGATCGCGTGAATTTCGGTCGGTGTAACTGCCATCCGTTGTACAATATTTCGGCAACGGATGCCACCACCATAGACTAACATCGTTTTTTCAGCAACGTTTTTTTAAAAACGGCTACCTCTTTTTGATGTTTTGCGAGCTGAGTTTTGGCGATAATGAATATTGTACGTGTTTGTGAATCTTTATAATGACGTAATGTTTTAATTGCACTTAGTGTCAAGCAAGTCAATCAATTTAATTTCTGTTTGGTAAATTGCATTTCGTATTTTGCGGTAACTATTTATTTCTGAATTTACCTGAATTTGGCATGCAAATAGGAAGGAAATAATACCATTACCTTGATTAGTGTCTATCTATAAAACTTGGTCTGTAAATCCTTAATTGTGACGGCAGACATGAAATCCAGCAGAGGTGGTTACGACTATGTAAGTAAATGATACACACCTATATTATTTTTTCTAGTTTAGTTTGTCGTTACTATAAATGAAATTTATAATTTTGTGTTTTACCTACAAATCCTGATAAGACTTCGCATGTTATATGATTGTTTGCATGCACTTTGAGATTGTGTTTGCTAATCGTCACCCTGGCTTATAACGATTTTTCAATGTTACTTATCTATCAGTTCTGTAGCTTATTTTAAAACGGCTATTTCGTTGACTGTCAGCTAAATTAGTAAAATATTGTAGGTACATAGACCACACAAAATAATAAAAATTATCTCGTTTACCAATAGCTTATTGTCTTCTACATCAAACAAAGCAAAATTGCTTACTTTTGAGATATGTGATCATATTTTTTTTTGTCACGTCTTAGGTAAATAGACTTTAAGTACCTATATGACTAAAGATTGTGACTTACTCAGCACAGTTGACATTTAATTATATCTAATTACAGTCACAAAATAATTTAACCTATTGCAGTGGTACACAATTTGTGTTTAATAGACAGGTTTCTAACACTAAACACACAACTATGTACAGTCGAAACCGAATAAACAAAACAATACGAACAATTTAGTTATGTATTAAAAATTTAACTTATTCCAATCTTTAAAGGAATATTTTAAGCTGAGTACAGCTTATGGACTACATTTAATAGGTATAAGTATATAAGTTTTTTCAGAATAAACAATTTTATTTCTTTATTCAACATTTTATTTGAAAACATGTTCATAAGCATAACTTATACCCATAGTACATAAAGGTACATATTTATAAATTCTAAACACATGACAATTAATTTAACTAGGTACATACTTGTGTATATTGCTTATAACAACTATCGGACATAATGTCCAAAGTTATATAGTCCCTTCAATGTCATAATATCCGGTTTTGACTGTATATACATTTAAATACATTATATGGTTTTTTCAAAGCAAAATGAAAAGAAAACTGTTTCCGCGAAACTTAGACTAAACTTTATAAGAATAAAGAATTTATTTAAAAGCAGTCAATGTTGTTTTCCTGCTAACAAATGCAACATTGGTGACTACTCAGTCATACTAATAATAGAAGATAAAGATACTTTTATTTGTTTAAATATGAGTCACATGTATACATGATGAAAATATAAACATAAAAGGATCAGTCATAATTTAATATTTACAGGGGATCTAAGAGAACAACAGTAATTAATTAAATAAATTTAAATAAAATCATGCCAATAAGAAAAAAAATCACATTCAGAACATTATCAAAATATGGATATACAATTAATAATTATAATATATAGAAATAAGAAATTATACAATTAAAATAAAAAGAGACCATTAATTAAATTAAATTAAATTAAAATCATAAATCAAATTCAAAATAAAATTAAAATCCAAATCAAAATTAAATTCAAATCAAATTAATTAGAACTCTTATAAAAATAAATATCATATTCTATTTTACATCTATTTTAACATTATTGAATTCTTGTATGTCATAGTAAGCTTTTTCTATCAGATAATTGAATAGTTTCTTTTTAAAAACATCAATATTTTGCTCCTTCCAATATCTGGGTATCTTATTGTAATTGATTGGAGTCATGCAGAATACACTATTTTGCATGAGGGTTGTTTTTGAACTATGAAGGCAAAGTCTGCTGGTATGTTTACTACGATTGACTATGTCAGATAGCTGAGGAAACAGTTTAGGGTTTGATTTAACAAACAACATATACAAAGAAAGAAGGAACAGTGATTATCTTATGTTTTGTAAAGTACTTACAACAAGTAATATTTAGTTTGAACATTGTTCTAATGCATCTTTTTTGAGCCTTAAATATGAACTCTGTATCAGTAGAATTGCCCAAAAAGATAATGTCGTACCTGAGTAATGAGGATACCAGGCCATTGTATGCTGTAAGTAATGCATCAATATTGAGTACTGGAGACAATTTGTATATAGCATTAGTTGATATGCGTATTTTTTTCGTCAGCGCTTCTACTTGTGCTTTCCAATTTAGCTTACTATCTATAATGATGCTTAGGAATTTAGTGGTTTCAACTTTACCAATATTGGAATTCTGGTACTGTGTTATTAAATTATTACATTTACCAGATTCTCGCTGGCTGAAATGCATGATATTAGTCTTATCTAGATTTTTTTCAAATTATTATTTTCCAACCATTGTATCATCGATCAAAGTGAGTTATTTATATCGGTGCCGTAACTGTCTCGACTAGGGCATGCAGCAAACAAGGTTATTGCTTGGTTAATGCTTTTTGGGAGGTCATTAATATATAAGAGGAAGAGGAGAGGATCCAAAACACTACCCTGAGGCACGTTCGCGCCCGGCATCGTTCTGATGATTTATGTATTTCTTTACGTTTTGTTTTTGTATTTATCATCGTAATTTCTGTGAATTGTTTCCTTGTACTGATATAATGAGAGCTTTGGCAATTCTCTTTGACAAAATATACCACATCCAACTTACCTACCATAACAATCATTCCATCAGGAGAAATTAAATGAAACTAAGACGTCACCAGCTTGTATGTTTTTACTCTACTTAAGCATGAGCACCAAGAGTCAAGGATTCTGAACAATCCAGATATTATGAAAGAAGTACTGTGCAACATTGTCCTCGACTATCTTTTTAGGCATGTGGTGCTATGTATAACCAGACATCCTTATGTCAGTCATTTAAGCATGTTGGCTCAATATTGAAGCTAAGTGTGGTAAACACACATCTAATTGTTAGAGTGATAATATATATTTGGTAACTAACTATATGCCAGCTTATATTTAACTCTATATGCATGTTACTTTGCATGGATTAGAGTTCTACCAGCAATGTCCAATGCATATCATACTATGTGCCATAGCTCTGGTTTTACTAAATAGGACAATTCTTACGGATGACACATATGGCTGATTTTAGATTTGTTAGCGTCTAAACTAAAACTTATTAGAAACTGTTTAAGCTTGTTTCGGATGATAATTGAACAAACAGGCATGTAGATAAACATTTAAATATTCAGAGATCATTATTTAGGTTTCAAAAGTATTGTTTTTTACAGACACAGTTTTGATACAGTTTAAAACTAATATTGATAATATAGAGGCAGTCTCACCACTTCACTATACAATAAATGGTTTTAACACCACAGTACTCTAAAACAAACCAAAATGTGAAATTGAGCTAAAAAAAAGAATAGCCAACCTGAAAGAATAAAAATTAACTTTGGTAAATTGTTTTATATTTGATTTGATTTTAAATTGGATATATGTATTAGCATATTGTACCATGAATAAATAGGCAAATCTTACTCAATAGCTCATTGATATTTATATCTACAGGCAGGCAACTATTAACTGGTTATCAAATGTAGTGTCACAAATTAGTGAAGGCATTATCCAAGTAGGTTGGGTAGACATTTCAGCTGTATAAATTTTATTCTAATAGATGGCAAACTAATAAAATATATACAATAAACATGTTCTTTTTAAATATTTACTTTCCTTCTTATTCTAACATAAAAATGCAACATAGTGATTATTGTGTAAACTCTATGATAAAGCAACAAATCACAAAAATTTGTCAAGTTTGAGTCACACACAAGTCATTCTGTGAAGGTGAACTCGACCTACAGTATACGAGTGAGGCTGGCACTTCAAAACAATCTGAGCTAATTTAGTACCCGTGGTAGACGTGGGAATAGTGATCTATTCAAAATTATCCTTGTTTATATCATTTTTAAATGTTGCCAGTGGATGGTATACAGTAAAACAATGAACAGGCGTAAGGTTGTGTGAATGAGGTACAAAGAAACTGCACATCATTAAATCATACAGTAGTTAAAGTATAATAGCAAAAAGACGTTGTTAGTGCGAATAGAAAACTGACATTGTTAATTTATCAAATGGATGTACTTACAGAAAATTCACAGTGCTAGACATCATGTTAAATTGTGAATGAAGCTGTGGTGGTCTGCTGACTTGTAAATCAATCAGGTGTGAGACAAAGTCAACATTAAATTAATGTTGTACTTTTTAATAAGTTAATTATCAGCGCCAGCTTAGTGGGAGACCATTGGACTCCCACACAGAGGCCTTGAGTTAGAACCCAAGACGCATTGGGTGAGAGAGGGAACACCCCAGGTTTTTTAGTGGGTATACCAGCACTTCATGCTGGGAGTCCCACACACCCCGCCGGTGCCGTCCCCTAGCCGGCGGACAGTGCATAAAGCATTTATCCTGGGAAGCACAAAGAAAAGAAAACAAGGAAAGTTTCCAAGACGCATAGCTCTGTTATGTGCATAATAAATAGTTAATTATCGTCACTATAACGGTGAATGAAATATCTTTAAGAAACTTGCACGTTTGAGAGTTTCCTATAAAGTTCTCGAAGATGTGCTAAGTCTGCTAACCCCTACTGGACATGTTTGGAGCCCTACACAGGATAGCCGGACTGATATTATTTTAATTTATTTTGCAGGAGGAACCAGAGCATCTACGGAAGCTTTTTATCAGCGGCCTTGATGATCGGACTGATGATTCCTCGTTAAAAGAATTTTACGAGCAATGGGGCGAAATAGTGGATGTCGTAGTAATGAAGGACCCCCAGACAAAACGGTCAAAGGGGTTCGGTTTCATCACATATTCCCGGGCGCACATGGTAGACGATGCTCAGAAAAACAGGCCACACAAAATAGATGGAAGGTGAGCACTAACTGTAACATTATAACTAAGTACAACACTTTTATATTCCATCTAGGGGCAGAGGACCTAATATCCAAATTTAAGGAAAGTAGGATATTTTTGTTGAGTGTATTTCAATCAAACGAACGGCCTCTTAGACTGACATGCTGTCATAAACATTTCTTATATTCTTAAATATACTCTATTTAATTTACCAATCGCTAGTATTCTTGTTAACACCTCTAGCTAAGCTGATCTAGTCGTATTTGAAGAGATTTTACATTGGGGGAGAGTGCAGCGGGTGGGATAAAATCAACTTTTAATAGTGTAATTAGTTCAGAATTCCACATACTTATCCATTTTCAGGATTGTGGAGCCTAAACGGGCAGTGCCAAGGGAAGAAATAAAAAGCCCGGACGCCGCGGCTACAGTAAAGAAGCTGTTGGTTGGAAGCCTTCAACAGGAGATCGAAGAGGACGACTTAAAAGAGTACTTTAGCTCTTACGGAAATATCATATCAGTGAGCTTAGTGACTGAGAAAGATAAAGGGAAGGAGAGAGGATTTGGATTTGTTGAGTTTGATGACTATGATCCAGTTGATAAAATATGTTGTAAGTCTATGTGATTATATTCTTTGTTTTTGTCAAGGTATTACCAGCGGTTGCCAGGCCATCACTTAAACACTATATTCCTCAAGGGGTAGGCAGAGGTGTATTACTATTTAAACCCTTATTTTGCCACATACCTTTCGGTCCCAAGTAATAGGACTTGACACTTATTTTCTCCCATGTGAAAATTTCCATACAGAAACCTCAGATCTAGGAATCGAAACCACCGGAGGCCTTAATATCTTCTTTTGCGCAATTTCTAACACTTATGCACCTGGGCTAACTTACTATAAAATATTAAGAGAATAGATTCTATTCAATATGATTGTTTAATATGTTGTATTATCATTTTCAGTGCAACCGAATCACAAAGTGAAGGGTCATCGGCTGGATGTTAAGAAGGCGTTATCATCTGAGATGGCGATGATATCGTCTGCGATGGCGGGCGGCGGTGGCCGGCGCGGGGGCGGTGACACAGAAAAAACGTCAAAAGGTATGTTTGTACTGTTTAATATGACTTTATTTATTAGAGTCCGTCTCTTGTGTAAAAAAATATGCTTTATACAAATTGCTTTCATGAAACAAATGGCACATTCCCTGAAAACGTTAAGTGGACGATCGAAACTTATTAGCCATTATTCCAAAGATTGATTCAATGTAACGTCTAGCTCTTGATAATCTATAATTCAATATTTTCTTTGTATGGTCCAAAGAAATAGCCCGCTCGTATGGTCGCATGAGATGTGTAGACAATCCAAACGCTTCATCCCCAACTATGACGTATGGCATCTAGTAGCTGCGGTGTTGGTTGGTTTATTGTTGTAACCTATGGCCATCTGGAATAATGTAGCTTTCAAATAATTAATGAATTTTCACATTTATATGCTCACAAAATGTGTTCTCTTTTTTTATAGTATTAGAGAATTTATTAATTTTATGATATTTTCAAGAAGAGATACTTTAGAGATTTTATGGAAATAAGAATTATTGAGTGTGACTAAATAAAATATATTAAAATCCATTTTTCTAATGGGTGAAAACAGAAAAACCCAAACAAACTTATGTTGTCCAATATTTTTATTACTTAGTGTAAATCTTGTTTTTCTATAGAATATATATCAAGGCTGTCATACATACATACATAAATTCACGCCTGTTTCCCAGAGGGGTAGGCAGAGACTACGGATTTCCATTTGCTACGATCCTGACACACTTCTCTGGCTTCATTCACTTTCATAACATTCCTCATACACGCTCGCCGGTTTAAGGTGCTCTTAACCTGGCCTTTATCCAGAACGTCTCCGATCTGATCAGGAAACGTTCGCCTAGGTCTTCCCCTTACGACTGTTCTATTCACACTAGCCTTATAAACTTTCTTAGTTAGTCTGTTCTCGTCCATTCTTTCTACATGCCCAAACCAACTTAACATACCCTTTTCTATTCTCGTCACTATATCCACTTTTATGCCGCATCTCTCTCTAATCACACTATTCCTTATTCTATCTTTCAGAGTCACACCACATATATTTCTCAGCGCTCTCATTTCTACAGCATTTATTCTGCTCTCATGCTTCTTTTGCCATACCCAACTTTCACTTCCATGCATAAGTGTAGGCACTAATAGTCCTCTATGAACAGCCAAACGTGCCTTTTCGGATACATTTCGACTGTTCATAAAAGCGCGTAGAGCGCCATTCACTTTATTGCCAGCAATCGTTCTTCTTTCAATATCTCCCTCATGTGTACCATCCCTTGTAAACAAAGTACCCAAATATACAAACTTTCACTTGCTCCACTTGTTCTCCATCAATCATAATATTGCACATCGTCATGCACTCCTCGCTTTCAAATACCATTACTTTCGTCTTGCTTACATTCATTTTCATTCCTTTACTCTCACAAGCATCATGCATAATAGTTACCATCGCCTGCAACTCTTCCGCCGATGACGCAAGTATTATTTGGTCGTCGGCATAAAGTAGACATTTAACAAGTAACTCATTCATTATTAATCCCCATTCACAATTTTTTAAATCTTTCAAACAATTGTCCATGTATTGGTTAAACAGCCAGGGTGACGCTACACATCCTTGTCTAACACCTTTTTCGATGTTAAACCATTCTGTGTAAGTCCCATTTATCCTAACACAAGCTCTGGAATCGTCATAAAGAGATTTCAGAGCTCGTGTGAGATTACTATTCACTCTATACATGGACAAAACCGACCAAAGTTCATTCCTCACCACTTTATCATAAGCCTTTTCCAGATCCACGAATGCGCAATAGACCTTTTGACCTTTGGCCAAAATTTTCTCGGCTATGCTCCGTAAGGAAAAGACCTGATCCGTACATCACATACGCTTTCGAAATCCCGTTTGTGCATCCCATATTTTCTCGTTGGTTACTTTCACAATCCTTTCAATTAACAATTTCGCATACAATTTACCGACGACGCTGAGCAAGCTTCTATAGCTTTTGCAATCTTGCTGTGAGCCTTTTCCCTTGTATAAAGGTACTATGACGGCCTTGCACCAATCATTAGGTACACGGCCGGTATTCCAGCACAAGTTAAAAAGGCGGCACAACTGATTTACTATGAGACCCTGTCCAGCTGTCAGCATTTCGACTGTAATCCTATCATAACCACCAGCCTTTCCTAATTTCATGCTTTTCAATGCTTTCATTATTTCATATATACTAATAGGGCTAGTTAGTTAGTTAGTTGGACGTGTGTTATCCGCACTTAGCCACACAATTGGGCCATTGTGCGTAAGTGATCGACGCGAAAAGTTGTTCGGTCACTCATACCACCCCAGCTCAGTCCAGAAAGACAATAGGGGACCGGTGTTGCACAGTACTTCCTTCATCGTTTCTGGACTGTTTAGTAGTTTCGCCCGTTGGTTGCTCACGCTTTTGCAATGCAGCAGCACGTGAGCCGGTGTTTCCTCGGTCTCCATGCAGCCTCTACATAAAGGGCTGTCAGTGATGCCGATGTTAAATAGGTGTTTGTTGAGTGAGCAGTGACCTGTTATTATACCCACTAGATGACGCAGGTTTTTCCTTGAAGAACGTAGCAGTTTGCGTGACAGATGTATGTCTAAGGAGGGAAGGGCTTCCTTTGTCTGTCTACATTCCTTTGTTTCTGCCCATTGTTTTTCATGTAGTTTCGTGGTTCTGTCACATAACCATGTTTTGAGTTGGCAGAAGGGTATCGGGGCAATTGGTTCGGGTCCTACCATTTTAATGCTCGATCCTCTCTTTGCCAGTTGGTCTGCAGCGTCATTGCCAGTAGAGTTGCTGTGGCCGCGTATCCATTGCAACGTTACCCGATTTTTCGTTGCAATTCTTTGCAGCTCACGGTGACACTCCAGGATGAGTCCACTGTTAAAGCAGTTGCTTTTCAGAGCTTGTAATACCGCGGCACTATCCGAGATAATGCGTATCGTCTTATCGCTTATACCCCTTGATGTAACCGCTGTTGCAGCCCGGGTGATTCCAACACATTCTGCCTGGAAGATAGTGTTGAGGTTTCCCAGGGTTGTTGAGTAATTGATGTTTAGGTCGTGGGAGAAGACTCCGACTCCTGTTCCTGATTTTGTTTTGGATCCATCCGTGTATATTCTCACTTCGTGTATACCAGAGCTATCTTTGAATTCTTCATGAAGTTGGATGTGGTATTTTTTGTCGAAAACAAAAGTTTTTGGGATGATATCACATGTCGCCGCTATCATTGGAATTTCGTTGTATACTAACTCCTTTAGGCGTGCATGAGTTATCCTACTGTCCCGTTTCCAGAGCCCTACCTTTTCAAGCCGTATGGCAGCTGTGACTGCTTCCTGCTGTATGATTAGGTGTAGGGGTCTGAGGTTTAGTATGGCCTCCAGCGCTGCCGTGGGGGTTGTTCTCATACAGCCTGTCGTCGCCAGGCAGGCGAGTCGTTGTAGGCTTTGTAGTTTTTGTATAGCTGTGCTTAGAAGAGTGCGAGGCCACCAAACTATGGCGCCATATGTTATCATTGGGCGTATTATGGCCGTGTGGAGCCACAAGGTTATAGATGGTTTGAGACCCCATTTTCTGCCTATTAGTCTTCTGCATTGCCAGAATATTGTGCATGCTTTGGTTATTTTTGTGTTAAGGTGCTTACTCCAGTTGAGCTTATGGTCGAGTACTACGCCCAGATACTTGACTTCTTGTGATAGGGTAAGGTCCGTTCCAAATAATTTTGGCATGTTAGTTAACTGAGTTTTCCTTTTATGTGTGAAAAGGACCAGTTCTGTCTTCGTCGGATTCACCGTCAGTTCATGATGGTTACACCATTGTTCCATGATCCTGAGGGCTGATTGCATGCGATTACAGATTATGTTTTCTGAGTCGCCTTTGATCAGGATGGTTATGTCGTACGCATAGCCAACCGTGTAGTAGCATCTGCTATTAAGGCGTTCTAACAGGTCATCTACCACGATATTCCATAGCAGCGGCGAGAGTACTCCTCCCTGGGGACAGCCCTTCGCTACTATGCCTCTCGTGGTAGAGTTCACCGTGAATTGTATGGCCCGCATCTTTAGAAGTTGATCGATCCAGCCACTAGTGGTTCTATCAACTCCAAATGTGATGAGTGACTGGTTAATGCTGTTGAATTTTGTTTTATCAAAAGCTCCTTCTATATCGATGAAAGCCCCTAGTGTCATTAATTTGTCAGATAATGCTGTTTCTATTGTTCCTACAACAGAGTGCAGCGCTGATTCCGTTGATCTGCCTTTTCTGTAGGCGTGTTGTTGGCGGTGTAGTGGCTTGAGTCTTAGAGCACCTTCCCTTAGATACCGATCAGCTAGCCTCTCAAGAGTCTTCAGCAGGAAAGAGGTTAGGCTGATCGGTCTGTATGATTTCGCCTGTGTGTAATCTGACTTACCCGGCTTAGGTAGGAAGATTACTTTGACTTCTCTCCACTGGCGTGGTATGTAGTTATGCGCTATCGATGCTCTGTATATGTTGAGCAGGTGTGGCACAACTGTTGTTTGTCCCCATTTCAAGAGAGCTGGGAATATTTCGTCCAGGCCCGCAGATTTAAAGGGTTGGAAGCTATCTATCGCCCATGATATTCGGTCAGCAGTGACCATAGATTTGGCTACTGTCCAGTCAATCTGGGTTGGTTGATTGTAAGGTGTGTCTTCCCAGTTTGGGTTTACCGTTACTTCGCACCCAGGGAAGTGTGTTTCGAGTAGTACCTGACTTATTTCATTGTCTGAAATCGCATAGGTACCATCTTGTTTTCTAATGGCGCCTAGGGTTCTGTTGTTTTCTTGCGATAGGACCTTTTTCACCCTGGCTGCTTCATTAGTGGTGTTAATGTTGCTGCAGAAACGCCGCCAAGATTCTCCTCTGCGGTATCTTATGCGTTTCTTGTAGTGGTATTGAGCTTGTTTGTATCGCTCCCAGTCTTCATCAGTCCTGGTGTTTTTAGCTCGGTTAAACAGTTTCCTCAGATTGAGTCTAAGTTTCTCCAGCTCTGGTCCCCACCATTGGGACTTACCTGTTACTGGTGGTTGTGTGGAGGGACAGGCTTGTTGGTAGTTTTGTTGGATGCATTTGGTAAGTATGTAAGTGTTATGGTCTATGTTGTCAGTGCTGGTAGACATGTCTTTAAAACAGATTTTATCTACCTCATGTTGGAGAAGGCTCCTGTACCTTGCTACGTCCGTCTTGCGGGGGTTGCGTTTAGGCAGTTGGTCCGTCTCTGGCACTTGTATAGTGTAGCAGATGCGCCTGTGATCTGCAAAGGAAGGTTCGGCTGAAACGTGCCAGTTTGACACTAGTTCTGCCGCACCCTCCGATGCAAGTGTGATGTCTACTATAGTTTGATATCTAGAACTAACAAAGGTGGGCTCGCAACCATTGTTCATTATAGACAGGTTAGTGGAGAAAATATATTCAGTTAAGGACTCACCTCTTTTGTTTGGTGTGAGGCTTCCCCACAGTGGATGGTGAGCGTTTGCGTCGGCTGAGATGATGATGTGCCAGCCGTGGTCTTCACAGTGTTGTACCAGTTCAACCAGCTCCTTCGATGGGTATTTCCTCATCGCCGGGCATGTAGACTGAAGCTAGTACTAACGTTTGGTTGTTGGGCTCTGTTTGGAGTCCTACCGCGGTAAGGTCTCTAGAACAGAAGTTTGTTAACAGCAGAGCTGATATTGATCTAGGGATATAGATGCAAGTTCTTGGCTTATGAACCGAAGTATTGTGCATCAACTTACCCCCGATGCTTTTCAGACCGCATATGCTGTCGCCTCTGATCCACGGCTCCTGGATCAGGGCTATGGTCCTTTGGTTAACCTCCAGCAGTGTGCGTAGGGTAGCCGTCGCAATTTGTTTGTGCTGGAGGTTGGTTTGTACCACACTAATCTGACGAGGATCCGAGAACATCGCTGTCCACGGACTCCCCGTCTGAAGACGTGTGGTGGTCGCTGGTTTCCATGGTAGGTATGGGAGTAGCGTCATCTACCATGGATACCTGTTTGCAGCAGGCTGTGCCTGACGTACTTGGGCCAGTAGGTGGCAGTGCCCGTTTTGGTAACTCCTCATTGCCGGTGTTGGGCTCCTCCCGGGGCCCCGTAGTCACCGAGTCGTCTCCGTCCCCAGCAGTGTGAAACTTAACGTAGACACTACCGGAGACGAAGGAGACTCGGCGACCTCTCTCCAAAATCTTGGCCACTTCAGATTTTGGGATGCCCAGGGTCAGGAAGATGCCCTTCTCCTGCATAGCCGCACCGTACAGCTGCCAGGTTTTGACGCTGTACCATGGGTTCTGCGCAATTAGGAGACGATGAGTCCTCGTCAGGTCCAACCCGATTGACTTCGGCAGCCATAGCGAAGCGCGAACTCGCTTCACTATGTCTGACTGTCGAATGACGGTCAGCTTGGTCCCTGGAATCGGTGATTGCAGCGTGGCTACTGTGTTCTTGAGCCAGGTTAAAGTGCTGTCGTTCTCGCACCACATCTTCAGTACTCCCTCTGTGGACAGAGGTTTCCCTCGGAATGCTGGTGCGGGTGCTGGCTCGTTGTCTGGCGGTGGAGCAAGTGCTGCTTCAATAATCTTCTCCTCTAAGGAGAGTTCGAGCTGCTGTGCCTGTTCCACCGTTAGGTCTGTAGGAGGCGTGGCAGCGACAGCTATTAGCAGGTGCGATTTAGTCGCGTCTGCATAGCTTGTCGTTGCTCTCCTTGGCGTCTGGTCCAGCTTCGCGCGCTTCGGCCCGTCTCTCGGAGACGACGTATCGTTTGGGCGCTCTCTCTTTGCCTTTGCAGGCAGAGTGGGCGCACCCGCTGTGTCCGGACGTGACGGGCGATGCGCATCGGTGCGTGGTCCGTGTTTCCGGGGCCCGCGTTTGCGACGCGAGCCTGTTTTTGTATCGGCTGAGTGAGTCGGCTCTACTTCGGCATCAGCCGTGACCGGATCTGCACGTTGGGCTGCCTCCGATGTTGTTCCAACGTTCGCGTCGCGTTGTTCTGTCAGGGGTGCGGTATCCGTCATCATAGGGTCGCTGCTCCCTGACTGAATGGTTCCCGCGTGCCTGTTTTGGCAACCGCGTTCCCCTTGCGTGTCGCGTTTGGTTGGAAGTTCCATCCGAGTCAAACCGTCAGTGTTACCGGTCCTGGTCGGGTCGACTGGCTGAGCGTCCTCCTCAACCGTGTTTTTTCTGTTCGTTAACTGCGCTTTCAGCGGTGCGGGCGCCGACGTAGTCGGTTCGCTTCCTACTGGTTGCGCAGCAGTGGATTTGGCACGCCGATTGCGTCGGTTGCGCCGGTTACCACTTTGTTTATTTACTCCTGTGCTTGCGTGCTTCGCGGAGGCGGCGTTCACATTAGTGCGTACGTCGCCTCGACGCGGTGCAATGCTCCAGGAGGTGTTTGATATGATTTCTGCGCTGGGCATGGCGTTGGCCAGCTCGCGCAGATGAATCGGCTTCGGTGATCCATTGCTCCCCCCAGAATACGTGGAGCAGCCTGACCCCGAAGGGTCAGGGAGGGATTCTCCAGCGTCGCGGACGCTGGTACCCTCCTGGGGTAGTTTAATTGTGTGGGTCACTTTGTCCATTTTGTTTAGATTTAGTTAAAAAAAATTTGTGCTGTGTGGTATGTATGTGTATGTGTGTGTGTGTGTGCATGTGGCGCGCGCGCGCGTGTGTGTGTGTGTGTGTGTGTGTGTGTGTCTGTGTGTATGTGGTGTGTTTGTGTGTATGTGTGTGAGTGTGCGCGTGTGTGTGTGTATGTACGTGTGTGTATGTGTGTGTGTGTAACGGCTGGAGGTTTTGGTTACGTCTGTTTCTTAAGGAACCAGACCAATAACAGGCGGCAACCTCGGGAAGGTTAGTCCACCAGCCTTGCCTTAGGGATCTACACGACTTGCGCTCTCCCCTAAGGCCATTTGCCAGACCCTGCTCCCGACTTAGGTGCAGGGAATGGAAGTATGCCTAAGTCACTTAATTAATTAATACAAAATAAGTTGGTGAGTTGGACCTACTTTCGCCCTAACTAATAGGGCTTTCATCATTCTTATCATTATCATTCATTTCCAAACTGCCCTTGCCATTCCTCTCTTTCAAATAAACTTTCAAAATATTCCTTCCATCGATTTAGTACGCTATTTTCTTCATTCAGTAAACTTCCATTCTTGTCTCTTATCAATTTCAGCTCTGTGGTTAGGGTTTTACCTCGAACCGAGCGAATGGATTTCCAGAAAACTTTGCGTTAGTCCGGAAATCTTCAGATAATCTTCTGTCAAACTCATCTTTCATTTCCTTTTTTTTTCCTTTTAATCACATCTTTCACTATCTTCTTCATTGTTATAAATTTATTCCTAGCTTCATTTACATCCTCATTCGTTGCTTCTTGTACTCTTTCATTGGCTCTGACAGATAGCCAGTCCAACCATGCGTGCTTCTTCTCACGTACTACCCCTTGCACATCTTTATCCCACCACTCATTCTTTGATTTTATCATTTTCTTCCTCTTGCTCACACCGCACACTTCTGACGCTACAACAACCAATTCATACTTAAATCACTGCATACAAAAATGTAAACCAAATAAAATCCTCAGATGCAGAGCCTACATTGAATCTACCAGTACAAAAGCCTAAATCAGAAGTGGAGCCATCATTAAATGCAATAGAAAATACAACTTCACAAGTGACAGCACCTAAGTCTACTGTAACACAGGAGGTATGTAGATAGTTCTTGTTATTTTAATTAATAGTATCTGTTATAAAGGCCATGTGCCTCCGCGGCGCAGCGGTAGTGAATGCGACTGCTGTGCACGAGGTCTCGGGTTCGAATCGCGGGTCGGGCCAACAAAAAGATATTGGGTTTTTCAGTTAAGAAATCTCAATAGCAGCCCGGAGTTAGAAAGATAACGGTGTTAGACACCTCCGTGCCTCGGAAAGCACGTAAAGCCGTTGGTCCTGCGCCTGATCTCTCTCCGGTCGTGTCGGATTACCGTCCCATCGGATTATGTGAGTTAGGTAACAGAGAGTGCACTTGTGTTTGCGCACACACTCGTGCACTATATCTCCTGCGTAGTTGGCCAGTCTCCATTAAGAGAATATTATTATGATTATATAAAGGCCATGGTATTGACAAATTGTTCTGGTTTTTGTGATAGTTGGAATGTTGTTAGGGGGCAAGTATTATTGTCATTCCTATTGACGGCCCACTTGTGAGCAAAAGTAAGCAAATCTTATTACTCTTAACTAGATTTTGCCCGCGACTATGCTCGCATAAATGTTGGTTAGGTTAGTTTAGACGGGCGTGCACAAAGATTTCTGGTAGAGTATGCACGCCCTACCCAAAACCTCTGCGAGGGCACTACATTTCATTTATAAATGTTTTTGTGTGTATATCTGTATATTATATTGTAGTATTTAATAAATAGATTTCGATTATATTGATTTACATAAGCCAGCGGACTAGGGTATGCAGTGCTTATTTGCTGGTATGAAGCGCACGCGCCTGAGTTTAGATTGGTTACATTACTTTTTCTGGATGAAGGGTACCCTATGTTCTTTTCTGTTCCCCTGAAACGTATTTTCAAAGTTCATGATGATCGGTCGAGTAGTTAAGGCGTGAAAGCGTAACAAGCAAACAAACTCACTTTTGCATTTAAAATACAGGGTGTTTGGAGGGTGAGTAGCCATAGGAAAATGGTCGATAGGTGATGGTGTTGGCTACGTGTTGCGCCTACTTAAATAACATTTTGCCTTAAGTTTAATGATTAATAATTTTTTTTCTATTTTTCTAGAAAATCTCAATTTTTTTGTATAAAAACTTTAATTATTTTTTTAATAACCGCTGAAATGTTTAAAAAAATGATGTCATTTGTTAGTGTAGTCTTACCTTATTTAGATTTAATCATAATTTCATACAAACAATTCAAAAAGAAATAACAGTGAAGTATCAAACTTTCATAAATAAAAAAAAAACATCCTTATGTTAACTTCACATGGTAAAATAAAAAAAATCTTACGGTGTATGGCATTTACAAATGTTTTTAAAAACTTCTCTAGTTAATACTCTTTCGAACGGTATGTAACATGTATCATAACTAACCAGGTAACTCAACAAAAACCGGTTTGTCGTCACGAATGGATTAAAAAGGTGAAAACCTAAACTATTCAATTGAGCAGGTAAAATGTTTTGTTTTGGATGACGCAACGAAAAAGTGCAATAGGTTTAGCTGTTGCACTTTTTTGTCTTCCATTACTATGTATGTACTTTATTTTGGGGCAATTAAAACAAAAAAGTATTTTTTTAAATCATTTATTACAAATCTTGTTCAAATTGATGTCCATTATTTCTGATACATCCGTAACATTTCTTTCTAATTTCCGTTGTGGTATGGCTTAACCTGATTTCTTGTTTCATTATCACAAATGCATTGTCTATTTTTTCAATTAATTGCTCTCTTGTTTCAATGGTTTCCGTATACACTAGAGCTTTAGCACGACCCCAGACATAAAAATCAAGCGGTGTTAAATCCGGTGACCTTGCAGGCCATGGGATGGGACCATTTCTGCCAATTCAAGCGTTGGGAAATGAATTGTCAAGGTGTTCCCGGACTGCTAATGTCCAGTGCGCTGGGCAGCCATCTTGTTGAAAAACAATGGGTTCTTGATTCTGAACATCTGGAACTCCATCCATGAGCTCGGGCAAATCATTTATTAAAAAATCTAAATAATTATTGCCATTCAAATTGTCTGGTAGATAATGTGGACCAATAAGTGTATTGCCAATTAGTCCTGCCCAAACGTTAACCGAAAACTTCCTTTGATGTGTCACCGCTCTTTTCTTTTTAGGGTTTTTATCATTTGGGGCCCAATGATGCAAATTATGAAAGTTTACAATGCCTTCCCTTGAAAACTTTGATTCATCCGTCCACAGGATACTTTTTAAGAAGTCGCGGTTGTCAACATCCATGTGTAACATGAGACGGCAAAACTGGACGCGTCTTTGATAATCGTTTTCTTCTAGACCTTGCACGGGAGTGTAATGAAAAGGATACTTTCCATTAGCGCGAAGAACAGACCACACTTTCCATGGGCTTAGATTTAGTGTTGAAGCTACAGTGCGGATACTTGTTGTGGGATCTTCATCAAAAGCTTCCAAAATGCGTTCGTCATCAGCAACGTTACGTTGTCTGGCAACTTCAGGTTCACGGCGATTTAGATTGCCAGTTTCCCTTAAGCGTCTAAATGTCGTTTCAAAAGTATGACGATTAGGTTGACGTCTATTGGGAAAACGCTCTTCATAAATTCTATTTGCTTCTCGTCCATTTCCATCAGCTTTGCCGTAAGCCATCAACATATCAGCGTATTCCTCGTTAGTAAAAGCAGCCATTAAAAAACAAAACTTAACAACAACAAACGAAAACAAAAATAATGCGCAGAGCGGAGTTGTGAAGTACAACACGTGAAGTAGCAAAGAACGACAAGTGTCGACTAAATGCACTCGTCAGGGTGCGCAAGGGCCAAAGGGAGCATAATAGTCAACCGATGAAAGAGATAGCACAATACTTTTAGCTGTGTTACAATGAGACAAAACATTTTACCTGCTCATTTGAATAGTTTAGGTTTTCACCTTTTTAATCCATTCGTGACGACAAACCGGTTTTTGTTGAGTTACCTGGTTAGTTATGATACATGTTACATACCGTTCGAAAGAGTATTAACTAGAGAAGTTTTTAAAAACATTTGTAAATGCCATACACCGTAAGATTTTTTTATTTTACCATGTGAAGTTGACATAAGGATGTTTTTTATTTATTTATGAAAGTTTGATACTTCACTGTTATTTCTTTTTTAATTGTTTGTATGAAATTATGATTAAATCTGAATAAGGTAAGAGACTACACTAACAAATGACATCACTTTTTGTAAAATTTCAGCAGTTATTAAAAAAATAATTAAAGTTTTTATACAAAAAAATGGAGATTTTCTAGAAAAATAGAAAAAAAATTATTACTCATTAAACTTAAGGCAAAATGTTATTTAAGTAGGCGCAACACGTAGCCAACACCATCACCTATCGACCATTTTCCTATGGCTACTCACCCTCCAAACACCCTGTATTACTAGATTTGGCCCGTATGCTCGCATTTCTTCTTAATAGTAAGACTACGCAGAATTGCACAGCTGACAGTTTATATCTTTTCTCCAGGGTGCTCTTCTCATCACCAGCGTATACCATTACCTACACCAAGAATATGAGCAGGTAAAGACTGGATCCTGCGACGGCTGTGACCTGAATCCTTTATCCCATATCCTTAAACGAACTGCTGAAGCCACCAGCGTGACTGAAGACACTGTTCTCGAGATCTTGGAAGAAGCAGACCAGGATAGCAGGAAGAAAGGAAGTGCAACGAGGACAAGAAAACGCCGCATATCTGAACTCCAGACTCAATCTGAAGACTTGTCTTCTGTACCCAAGATTGTCGTGACAGGTTCTCGGGGTCGACAGCAGTTGAGCAGTAGGCTGTATATTGAAGAACAGCCTCTAGAACTATGGTGAGCGATATTACTAGCTTTTATTTTAAACTTCGAAGCAAAAAAAATATGTGATCGACAAGTAATAGTTCCGAAACTGTCTGTTCTTTGTGTCCGTTGTTAGAGTGTTTCTAAAGTCCTCCGCGACAGGACAACATTTTGCTCAGAAGAAGCTTTTTAAAAAAGAAGAACATAAAAATATATCTGTGCATACCCTCTCTAAGAGTGACACTATGTATGTATTCTTGTTGTGTCCACAGTGGTGTGAAACGAGAGAAAGAGGACTATAAACTGAGATTGAAGTTCGAGGATGATGACGAGTAAGTCCTGTGATTATAACTATACCCAACGGTTTTTGTAAAGCAGATCTTCACTACACAAACGAAGAAGTTCCGACAATTGACAACAGATGGCGCTGTCCACAATACGCGCTTCGCCATACAAACCTGAATCACGCAAGTGAAGTTTACACAGCGACTAAGTATATGTATAAGTTCCCTACGTCAACTGTAGGGCACCAGGCACGATCGGATCCTCCCTTTGTGATTTTTTCTTTTTTTTTGTACAACTTATGTTGCATACAAGCATACGGTCCAGCTGATGGTATGTGGTCACCGTAGCCTTTTTGTTTCAACACGATTAACCACCTGGTTCAAAAGTTACAAGGTTTTCTTGGTACAAGGTCTATAACTACTAAAAAAAAATATGTAAATAGGTATAAATCGAAGAATACTTTATTTAGATTTTTTTATTTTTTTATTACTGTCTATTGGCGAGCGTCCCATAATGGGACGCATCAAAATAGTGCGCGACTGGCGAGCATCCCAATATGGGACGATCGTCACGACGCCGTGACGATCGTACACAGCTAAATAAACTGTTACAATGTTTAGTCTATCTTACTCGCACTTATTTAATGCGTACGGGAAAGAATAAGCTAGCAAGCAAGCCAAAAATATGGCCTTGCAAGGAAGGAATTTTTAAACTGTGGAGTGTGGACACTGTAAGTTGAGCCGGCTGGTGCGTAAGTTTGCCTTTGTTACGCTCGTGTTAACAGTGAGTTTTGAGTGCAATCAATTGTAAATTACATCTGTTTCTACTTACAAGAAGATGTCTGGGTAAGTAATCTATTGTTAAATACTTTCTGTTTTTGTTTGTGTGTGTGTATTGTATTCAAAATCTCATCAGAAGTAAAATTACTTTGCTCCCGACCGCCTTAACAAAAACTTTCCTACATAGTTTTACCACAAAAATGTATGAAAACTATGTATTTCCTGTTTTGTATTGTGTGTAAATATAATATATGTTACTGCTACAGTTAAATAGAGAGCACTTTAATAATTATTCAAGTAAATACGTAACGATGGTATTGGCATCCCAAAATGGGCCTCGCGCCAGTCGCGATGAAATATTTCCGCGTGACGTCATGATGATGTCATATGGCTGATCGGTGCTAATTGGAAAGAGTATGGATACGCTTTCTAAAATGTTTTCAATGTGAAAAGTCAAAATCTTTGTAGAACATAGGTTGTGTTTTATTTGAATTTACGATGTCATTTTACGGATTGTAGACATACCTAATACAAAGAAAAAAAACCGACTGCAGCGAGGCCTAATTAGATGAAATGTTTTTCGCGCTCCCGACCTGTGGTACAACTTTTGTCGGCCCCTATGGCGTAGTGGTTAGTGTAACCGACTGCCGCGCCTGAGGTCACGGGTTCGATTCAAACATTTGTGTGCATGAACATGGATGTTTGTCTTGGTCTGGATGTCTGTGTCGTATATACTCTCAAGTGTATTTTTTCTGGAGTTTGCTTCGCCAGAGGCCACGGCATCTGCCCTCCAATTATCAACTATTCCAGCTTGAGCCGTTAGTGATTGAACTGTGTGTTATTTGTTCAATTTCGTCATCAAGTTTTTATTGTTTAGGTATGACCAGCCATCGACCTCGACCGCACACATTTTAGCAGTCCCTCCTTCTCCCGCTGCGTAAGTATTATTATTATTTTCAACTGAACAAGCCCTAAAAGTATATTTCTAGCTGAATAACAGTGTTGTTAAAATCAAATAAATTACTTTAGACACGTCGAATGTGCGGTGACCACAACTCCGAGAGCGGCTCCAACCACACAAACTTGCCGACGTCCCTTAGGGGACAATGAAATCTGCGGCCTACTCAATTACGGTTGGTAGTTTTTCATTTGCACAAATCATTTCGATTAATATTTTTGTGTTTGGTTAGTCAGTGATAGGCGTTGTTATTTTCACTTCTCATAGGTAGTGAAGAAGAAGAAGGAGGGTCAAACCTAGCTTCCGATGAAGAATGTGACGCCCAAGTTTCAATCCCTTACGGCATTCGGGCGTTATTGAAAACGGCTGAGGACACACCACAGGAAGCTGAAGCTGCGGGCAGAATTGAAACTGTGGAGTCTGCTCAGACTGGTGATGGATTGATGCGTGGCCCCACATCATTATTCGACTTTGACTGGCAAAAGTATCCCGCTTCCCCGATCTCCCCTCACTTGAGAAGAGAAACGTTTGTCGGAAGATGCGGCCCCATGATTGATCCTATCTCAAGTCCATACGAAGCGTTCCTATTGATTTGGGATAGGCCAATTATGGAGCACATAGCGCTTCAGACAAACTTGTATGCGCAGGAGTACGCAGAACAACTCTTCGGGCGAGGGGAAATGGGGCCGTCAAGTCGGATAACGCTGTGGAGAGATACTAACGTAGACGAACTTTACGTTTATTTTGCCTTATTGATGGCAATGGGTATTGTAGTAAAATCTAAATTAGAAGAATACTGGTGCACCGACAAAGATATATTTTCAACCCCTGGATATTCCACCAACATGTCGCTTAAGCGTTTTCAGCTTCTCTCTAAATGTCTCCATTTTAACGATAATAGAAACGTTTCCTCCAATATTTTAACCCGTTCCCAAGCCAAAATTTATAAAATTGCGCCCATTGTCGATCACCTAAATTTAAAATTTTCTTCTTTATACGGTTTAGGCCAAAACATCGCTCTGGATGAATCTTTGACCCAGTGGAAGGGATGGCTTGACATCAAGCAATTTATCCCGAACAAGGCCGCAGCAGTAGGTATTAAAACCTACGAAGTCTGCGACTCTTCGACGGGATATTTGTGGAGATTTGAGTGTCACGTGGGTGGTCATATTGAAGTCCAACAGGAGGTGATATCAGGGAGCATACCAAATCTGGTGTTACGTTTGTTGCGGGGGCTCGAAAATCGGGGTCATACCGTATGGATGGACAATTATTATAATTCTCCAGCCCTCGCCCGCGTCCTTAAGTCCTTACGGTATGACTGCGTTGGGACCCTCCGTACCAACCGGCAATTTGTGCCAGCAGAAATAAATAACTTAAAAAAGGCCGACATGACTATGGGTCAAGATTGCGGGTGCACATCCGGAGACGTTGATCTCATGGTATGGCGAGATCAAAACCGTGTAGCATTGCTCTCAACGTACCATGGGATCAGCGTGTCCGAAAAGAAACCCATAGTTATAAAAGATTATAATGTCTGCATGGGTGGTGTCGACAAGAAAGACCAAATGTTGTCGGCGTACACTGTAGAGAGAAAGGGGACACAAGTATGGTATAAGAAGTTTTTCAGGCGTCTGTTAAATGTGAGCGTATTAAATGCTTACATACTTTACAAACACACTCACGACATAAGCCACAGGAAGTTCCGCAAGGACCTGGTGAAAGAGATATTGCAACAACACCTGCAATCTCGACCCGATATCGCAATCGCGACGGTTCGTGGAGTTCCGAAATTTTCGTCAGAGGTCATCTCTCACCTACCTGCTGAACTTCCTGTTCTTCCTGGGGAGAAAACTGGCAAGCAACGCCGACTGTGCGTTGTTTGTAAAACTAAGCGTACACATTACGTGTGCCGAGCATGTAATGTGGCGCTATGTGTCAACTTTTCAGACACCTCTTCCTGTTACATTATATACCATACATAAAAATATTTACCTTTCCTTTTCCTTCAGTCTACATAGCATTTAATACGTTACCATTTAACTACGTCTGAAACTGAACAGTTTCAACCTTTTGCCTGAAACTAGTAACTCACATGAATGTAAATTCAGTAAATGTAATAATCTCACTAACCCTTTTGACATTCATAAACGTTACTTTGTGACCTAAATGAATAAATGATTTCTGAATTTGACTGAAACTGAACAGACTCAACCTTTTGCCTGAAACTCAACTGACATAAATGTAAATTCAGTAAATGTAATAACCTCATTTACCCCTTTGACGTTCATAAACGTTACTTTGTGACCTAAATGAATAAATGATTTCTGACTTTGGCTTTGACTTACATATATCACCACTTGGGAGCGATGTTTTGAACTGGGCCAGTATACATAATTATATAATAGCGTGTATTTTATGTAATTACTTTAACTTTTTACTTATATATACTTCTAAATACTCCAACTCTGACTGACTGACAGTTAGTTCTCTCCACAGTTCTCTCTCCATCTATTTACGTCTTACTGAACTACGTAAGTATGATAACCGTGTGCGTATCAAAATACTTGTGTAGGTCTTTAAGGTTTATTTTTACGTTTAAGCGATTGTGCTTCATATTCATATAAATGCTAAGACGAATTTCTTATTATTTTAAGCTGGATATACGTCATTCTGACATGTATAAACTAAATAGACTGGTGTAAATTTAAATTTTATGAAATATATCCGACAATTTGAGAACCTACTCCATTTCTTGAATTCGGCTAAAAATATTTTGTTCCTATCATTACTTACAATATATATACAATACAATACATCAATAAATATTTTATAAACAAAATTGTAATAAAACATTAAAAACCTTTTTCATATAAAAATATAATTAGACTATCAAAAAGTCATATCCATACTATTGTTGACGCAGTACGTAGAATTTGTAGGCATCCCAAAATGGGACGCGCGCCTGTCATGCATTTGAATTAAATTTAAATAGCGTTAGTGGCTAAACAAGCGAAATTCTAGATTTTTGAAAGCTTATTTCTAATTGTTTTCATATGCTTAATACTTATTGTTTTTTATGTATTCTATAGCAAATATTACGTACTATTTGTTAAAAACAAAAGTTTTAGTGAAAAACCGCATACTTGTCGCTTTAAAAGTGTGATAGTAAAGTTAGAAATTTGAGTGCTGATAACCAACGGTTTGTTTCATTATGTCCATTCTTTGAAATGAACAAAGCTATTCATCTGTTGTTTATATTATAAATAGTCCATGAACCGAACTGCGCCGGAACTCATGAATCAAGTCCGTTCATTACGGCATTTGTCGTCAATACCACTTGAAACCCTTATGTTTTTTTAGGCGAGTTCGAGCGCGTGAGATACCTCGCAATGAGTTCTATAATCTTAGAGTATATATACCAATAGAGCGCGCGCATCGCATTTCGTCCGTTGTGGCAAACGTAAGCAGATGTTTTATAGATACTTTCAATAGATGTAGTGGTCAAATAGTGATGTGCCACGGTTTTCGGGAACACTTGTAGTCATTAGTAAATATACTATTAAATTTTAACTACGTGAATATAAATAAAAAAGAAACACAGTGATGTCTTATTAACAGTGATCGGAGTAGGTAGATTGATTTTTGGTACTTGTATCATAAATGCACACAGAAAGAATAACATGGATAAGCCATTTTCCCGGAAAGTAATTCCGGTATTTCCGGATTCAATTAAATATTGTTAATGTTGGTAGTGATATTATTCCTACTCAATTCAAAATTTAAAGGAAGGTATCAAAACTAAATTAATTCATTATTTATCTGTTGAAATTTATCTGTTGAATAATAAAAACAATCGAATTCCGATCGAAGCTTTAATTTTTATTTTTAGCCTTTTATGGCTAGAACTTTTATAGATAGACATAAATTGTTGCACTTAAATTTAAATATTTTCATAGGGGTCATGGTAATTTGCATTAAGGGTAGAATAAATGACGGGGGCCCATAGAGGGCCAATGCCTGCTGGGGTCGTGAGACTGTTCTAAGGATGCACCACGACTCTGAAACGTAAAGGGCATACGAAGGAACAGGTTGATTTTAGTCAGATTTTAGGACCAAAAAAAAGGGGTAGAATAAAGAAAAAAGATAAAAATCAAGATTGTTTATTGTTAAATATGTACATTTTACATTTATTCACATTTTTAATCTTCATCGATTACAATGTCAGCATCCTGGTAATCCTGATCTTTACAATTAAAATATATAACTATGAGTTTCTCTATATTTTCTATTTTCAACCTATTTCTTTTAACATCTAAAGTCCATTTATAAATGGAAAAAGACCGTTCTACATCTGACGATGTCAAAGGAGCAAATTTTAAAAAAGGTATTAAATTATGTGCTTCATTTTTTTCAATGGCCTCACTATATTCTCTAAGTGTGTCTAAATCTGGGTTTCGTTCCATAACACGTTCTATTTTATTTTTTATATTTTCTGAATTGCACTGATTTATAGCATCTCTGACGTTGTCAAATGCTAAAAGTGAATCTGTCAACGATAAATTATGCTTTTGCAATTCTTTTAAAGACAAATGAATTATAAAATAATTGTCTTTAATGTAATTTAAATCTTCTTTTAAATTTTCTTTTTCTATAATATTTTTTGCCTCTCGAATAGATACCGCATCAGAGCTGCTTAAACAAGATAATACTTCTTTTATTTTTTCAAAGTTTTGAGCGTAATAAAATGCTGCCTCTAACCAAGTGCCCCATCTTGTAACAACTGGTTGGGGAGGTAGCGGCAAATCTGGATATTTTTCTTTTAAAATTTTGACTCTACTTGGGGCTTTCAAAAATACCTTTTTAACATTTGCTATTAAAATGTTAACATCGTGATATTCTAACCTAATTTGCTCAGATACGCGATGAAGAGAGTTCGCCAAACATGTTACGTGCTTCATTTCAGGTAAGTATTGTTTTAAATTTCGTCCTGCAGACAGCATATATGCAACGCTATCAGTGCAGAGGACAAGAATGTTACCTACCTTCGATTCAAAAGAATCTTCCCAAAAGTTTTCCAAACATTCTAACACAAATTGCGTGATTGTTTGTCCATTAACTACAGTTAGCATTTTACATGCTACCAAATAAGGTCTAGTCAAATTGCTAGGATGTAATGGTTTTATTAAAAAATGGACTATATAGCGACCTAAAAAGTCTGTCGTTTCATCTAATGATATCCATAGTTTCTCATTTTTATAATTTTGCCGAATCGAATTGATTTTATTCTTAAAAAACTTGTCCAAGTAAACTTTCCGTAACTGTGATTCATCTGGCAGAGTACGATTAGTACACGTACAACAACAGGTACTACACATATATCTTTTAAAGAAATCTTGAAAAGTAGTATTTTTCATCTGAGACCACGGAATATTGCACAAAATGAGAAATTTTATAAGATCGAAATAAAATTCCTCTTCGGGCCGCTTTAACTTTCCCTGGTGTACTGCTCCTTCGATATGTCTTTTAACGTTTCCTTTATTTATGGTTTTCAAATGGCTTTCACATTTTGAACAGTATATTGTACCACTAGCGTGATCGTAAAGTAGTTCGGGATGACCGGATATCCATTTTTCTACAGTTTCAGCCTTGACGTTTGCCATATCTGAACTTTGTTTTAGAGATGGAACCTCGTATATATCACCTAAAACAAAGACATGAAAAAATTACATTTTATTTAGTTTATTTAGCTTACTCCGTTTGTTTTATTTTTCGTGGATCAAATTTAGTCATTGAAATTTCACCCTCTTCCTGTCAATCCAAAATGGCTGCCGCTACAAGATGGCGGACAATTTTTTTTTTTTTCAATTCCATCGATATATATATATATCAAATGAAAGGGCTTGTTACGTAGAATATTTTGTAGAGAAGTAGATAAGGCCTATAGTAATTTATTTTACCAATACATTGCAAGAGGACACAGGGCATTCAAATTATATACGGATTCCAGTAAAATGTCGGTTAATAGTGGAGTTAGCTGAATTGCGACTACATTACTAGAATATCATAATTTTGTTTCGCACTAAGCTCACTGGTTCATACTCTATTAAAGATTTAACAATATTAAGACTCATGGTATGTTCAGCAGGTTAAGCGAACAAACACAATACTAAAAATATTCTTATAGTACATCCAAACATGCTTTATACTCCTTGTAACTAGTAAAATATTACTTACCAAAGCTTGGTTTAAATATGTAGATCCAATTCAATAGTGAAATTTCAATCTACCTACTCCGATCACTGCTTATTAAACAATATTTAATCATCAAACTAAATATCAAAAATAATCCTCATTGGTTATCCACATCCATAATATCCACGTTGGTTCAGGCATTTAGAAGTTATGGTGGAACTTACATACATAAATACTAACATACATACATGAACGCTAAAAACATTACACTCCTTTTTTGGCAGTCGTGTAAAATTTTATCCTATAGAATTCTATATATGGAGTGTAGTAAAATATTATAATATATAAATTACACTCCCATAGAAATAATCATAATTATCACACAAAGGTTTGTCCTATTTAGCCATCGAAACATATTTTTTTAATTACGGTTATATCTCATTATCACTAGGTACTTATTATTAAATTACAAAGAAATTAAGTTCCGCGTGGCGCAACACTATTCCTATTGCGGGGAAAGTGTGAAGCGGGAGGCGCGGGAGCACTTGCGAAGATGACCCACCCGCGCGCCTCTCGCAACCCCCTTTCACACCTTAAGTAATTTCTTTAAAATCAGTGTTTTCTGTTAAAATAATACTTATCTATGAAAAGAAATTGCATTATTTCTTTTCGTTTCTTTCCTTGAATCATTTTTACAACTGAAAACTACTCATTTCACCATATTAACATTAATTTCAAATAAAAACCGGTGGGAGAAAGATTCAACGCGCGCGCTTATTTCTGACTAATGAACGTCAAGTGTAATTTTTCGAACTGTTCATACCCGTGCTTACAGTTCGTACTCATTTATGAGTAGAGCACTCATAGGTTATTTATACTCTAAGGTTTTAATAGTCTTGGTGCAAAAAATACGAATGGAAATATGTCTAGTGATAATTAAATTCAATAGATATAATATTTAGCTATAATATAAAATAGAAACTGTACATGTAACTGGTTTAATTTAAAAAATATACTTAATTTTATACAAAGTTATCACTTTTTTACTTCCCTCTTAATTTCCAGCAATTTTAACAATACGCATGTAAACAAACATTAGTATATTTACATACTAATCTGTAGGGAATTTTATTGAGAATCCAAATGTATACATATATTAGTAGGTATTCTAACAAAAACACCGAGAAATTTTCGAGAGAATGCATCTGTTCCTACCCAGTGGGATACCTCGTGCGGGGGGACACCACGTGCGGCGAGAATGTCTGCACATGTGTCACCGGTAGAGGATAAAATAATGTCTAGTTTCACTCATTTTCATATGTGCACTTTATGAAGACTCACACTGTATTATAAAGCTGAAGTTTGTTTTTTCGTTTGTTTGTTTGAACGCGTTAATCTCAGGAACTACTGGTTCGAATTGAAAAATATTTTGTTGTTGGATAGCCCGTTTATCGAGGAAAGGTATATACCGCGTGACTTTTTTTACCGTCTTGATAATAATATGGTGTGTTGTGTAAGTGGAATAGAATCTATAGACGATCGTATTTGTGTTCTAGCATTTTGATTACGTAATTTCCGAAAATCTAAAAAAAACCATAGACTATACACACCCTACATGGCGCGTGCATAATAATAAGAAGTCTCTTAGCTCGCAGCTGGCCACAAGGTCACGCGTTTTTTCCATAATGAAGTAATCTGCTGGCGCATGAATGAACAGTGCGAGCGAGATAGCGTAACCACTTAGGTAAGTACGCATTTCTATCGTAACGGCTTTATTAACTTCGAATTCTCATTTTAGAGATTATTTCGACCTTCCCTTCATACTTTTAAGGGCTAAGGACCTTCTAACATTCTGTAGTTGTTGTTACATGTTAAACTAATCATTAGTCATAATTTCTGTATGAATAAAATAGTAGGCATGTAGGTACGTGTATAACGCGTAAACTACAACATACTAGGCGTATTTAAAAGATTGAAATCAACTTATTTACAAATTACACTGATTACACAATTACAAAATAATTAAAATGTACCTTTTAGTGATATTGCAGTAATTGTTCGAAGTGTCCACCGTTTCTCTCTAAACACAAACTAGCACGTCTTTGTAAATTGTTTTTTAAAATAAGAAGGGTGTCTCTATCACTTTTTAAAATATCAAAAGCTTCTATTATTCTGCGAGCTTCCTCAGTGTACACCAACCGTTTTAGCTCGGCCCACAAATAAAAGTCTAAAGGAGTTAGGTCTGGTGATCTGGCCGGCCAGTTCACAGGACCTCCGCGACCTATCCACCTGCCACTGAACTCACTGTCTAGATACTCGCGCACCGATCTTTCGTAATGTGCTGGGCAGCCATCGTGCTGGAAGTACATTCCTTGTAAATAATTTACAGGAACGTCCTCTAACATTGTATCGATGACTGAACGTATCATAGATACGTTATTCCCGTCAAGCAACCTTCGACCCATATTGGACCAATGATTTGGTCATTAATGATTGCAGCCCATACGTTTACACTGAATCTAATTTGGTGCGAATGTTCCTTGATTTTATGAGGGTTTCGAAAACTCCACCAGTGCTCGTTATGTACATTGTAAATCCCGACGCGTGTAAACATGGATTCATCACTCCACAAGATGTTGCTGTGAGTATGTCCCTGCAGCCAGCGACAAAACTCCATGCTTGGTCCAGGGTCCGGCGCATGCAACGCTTGCAGGCGGTTGAAGTGGTATGGATGCATACTCAACGAATTCAGCAGCTTCCACACCGCATATTGGCTTACGCCAAATCTTCGAGCGGCTTGTCGAGTGCTTCTTCTTGGGTTAAGTTCGAAATATTCTAATAGTGCGTTTTCCGTACGATTAGATAACGGTGGCCGACCTCTGCCTCTAGCGTGGCTTGGAATACGAAACTGTCCATGGTCGAGCAACCTTTGATAAGTATTTAAAATTAAAGTAGTGCTGGGAATTTGTGAATTCGGAATACTCTGTCGGCGAAGAGATTGCAGATGTTGTGGTTCTGCATACATTCGCCTTGCCCCATCTAAGCTTTCACCAGACAGAATGTAACACCGCACCATTGCAAAATACTCCACGTTATTGTATTCGTACATGTTTATGGTTTACGATATCACAGCGACCGACGCGGCAACAAGCGTGGCAACTTATAAAAACAATGCGAATAGATCACGCGACGTCACAGTGTACCTAATCGCATGCGACTGAGGGAGGATGAGGCGGCGGGCGACCGGGAGAGGGTGGGTGGGAGCGGGTGCGAGTGCCCTTGAAGATAGTTTTTGTTATTTGGAACGAAATCATTCATAATTTGTAGTGCGTTAGGGTGAATATGTTTAAGATTTTGAATTATTTTCATTTTTTCTCGAATTACTTTTTTAAATGTTTTAATATGAAAAATAGATTATAAATAAGGAGTGTACAATGGTAGATTAATATCAGACTATATCAGAAAAAAAAAAAAATAACTATGCCTGAGGCTTCTACTCTATTTACCTATCACGCCCTATTTTTTTCAAGACGGTAAAAAAAGTCACCCAGTATATAACGAAGACAATTTGTCAATTTGATTTTGTAAAGATTATTTGCCTATTTTCGTAAAATGCCTTTTTAGATAAAATAATAAGCTGTATTTCTTTCTTTATTTATTTATTTGATTATCATAATTGAGTAGATTTCATACAATAAAAACTTAAAATTAACTATCTACAAGCAATAATTTGATTAGGATGATTTTTTAAAAACATAAACGCAACGCAAGCGAAATAAAAATAATGGCGGCTTTACTGTAATTTTCAAACGCTAAAATCATAACATTTTTCTAGGCAAGTGTAGTCACAATTTTATGTTTTTGTAAAGGAAATATCATAAGGTATTACGAAAACATAAATACGATAGAAAAAATGAAAATGAAAATGAAAAATCTTTATTTATCTCAAAACAGTTACAATAATTATAAAATGAGACATCCCCAGTAAGTAATGGATAATACTTGTGTTGGGGCTATCTCGCTCTTTCCCTTAATTATTTACGATATTGAGACTAATGTTTACAAAAAATAAGTTAAAATTAAAATTAGTTTAAAATTAAATTTAGGAAGAAAGATACATTGACTTAGAATCTAATTTGCAGCTCTTTGTGTAACTGTAGTTGTACGCCTATGTGAAACTGTATGTGCGATTTGTGTGTGTGTATGTGTGTGTGTATGTGTGTGTGAATGTGTGTGTGTGTATTTGTGTGCGTATGTGTGGATGTGTGTGTGTCTGTATGTGTGTCTTCTTTGAAGTGCCTATGTATTCGAAGCGTAAGTGATAGATTAAACTCACATTACAAAGTTGTAATAACTTTTAATTTAATTTTGGATAGGAAAGAAATAAAAAGAGATTGCTTAACCAAGTCTAACTAAAATTTGTTCAGTTTCCTCGTATGTTAGGGTTTTCAGCCACTCAGTTATTATCTTTTTGGATACATGTGAGACCTCATGGTGGAACTTTAATTTTACGTTTATTTTATTGTAAATGTAAACTGATTGTATACAATCAGTTTACATTCATTTCATTCAGGCACATTAGAAGGATTGAAACCCATAAATGCCCTCATAGCACACGAATTATTGACAACATCAGGAGTGCTCATTATTTTCAAAACATCACCAACAGTCTTATCATTACGAATAGAAGATGTCAAAACACGCCGTTTACAACGTGGATAATAAGTCCAACGTATTTTAGCACCTCTACGCGCTACAGTTCTATTAGCATTCTCATAATGACCACGAATAATAGGAGTTACAAAATTTGCGTGATTATTACGAAATATAGTATTTATTACAAAACTATCAGAATTAAATAAAGGATCAATACGCAAATCAGTAGGAAACTTGTCCTTAAACTCAACATTTCCTTGATCATAATACCGCGAAATTTCAAAATCGGTCATAACATAATCAATCTTATTAATAATACACATCCCATACTGATAATTCAAATACGCAGTTATATCAGAATTAGGCAGACAATCCATTTTATCAAAAGGCAACGTATAATAATCTTTAGTATCTTTGCCATGACCAAATTCCCAACTATGAGAATCATAAACTGAAACCTATAGGTTATATATCATAATTTTACTTATATCAACACACATATCATTAAGTCGCCATTTGTTTACATTCTCTCATTTCAACCGGTCTAATAATATAAACAATTCAACACAAGTGGTCTTGTTTATATTTTACAATATATATGACATCATAAGCTTCGCAGGAGTACCTTCTGTTTTATTCTACGAACTATGAGTGCGTCGTAAATCACAATTATAAACACTCAAGTGGCACGCGGCGATAACGGGCGATAACGTAAACATATGGCCAGCGTCGTGACGTTTTTATGGCTGACGTCGGCGCGTCTACAGACAGGTTAAATTATAGTTTAGTTACATCATAATTGTAATTCAAATCATGCTATATTGAAATTACTCAGTGGCTGCCATATTAGAATTATTATTTAGGACTACGCATAGATACTACGTTTCTGTCGCGCGTAGGGTCGGACGCTTGGCAATCGAATATCGATAAAATTTTCGATAAATCTGCAATTATTACTGAAGTAGCAAAGAAGCTCACGACACGCTTGATGACTGATTTTTATCATATTTAAATGCTAGAATGCTAGAAAAGTACCTTTTAACCAACCTAAAAAAAAGGAAGGTAGAAAGAAGTTCGTCACACGTTTTACAGACAAAAAGGGGTACTAATGTTCTTAGTTACAAATGTAAAATATTTTTTAGCAGCTCGGAGGGCCATTTTGCTCGGTGCTCTTGCCGGGTGCGAGATAAGGGAGCCGGAACTCTCGCCTCCCCGGTAAATTAAATCATAATTTTTACTTTTCTTTTTCCAATGTATTTTACGATTTAGTAATTTTATTTGTTTATAAGAAGATCCGAGCAATAACGGTCGACTGTACACCAGGGGGCTGTATCAATGTGGGCCGTGATGTCACGTTGCACAAGAGCCCTGGTAGTGGTGGTGGCAGTCTTCGAAAATCACCCGAGCTGATTCGGTAAGCTGTTTTTTTATATTTCTAGTTGTCGACGCAGGTTCAAAAGTTGTTTGCAATTTATAATATTATAATTGTTGTCTGTCTTGTTTGCTGCGGTGGTCTAGTGGTTGTGTATGGTGACTGTACATCATAATGAACAGTCTCCATAGAGTGTATGTAGAGCAAACATATATGTGATGTTTCTAATTTTTAACAAATCATTTGCAAACAAATGTATGCAGTTTGGAACTAGACGGCGCTGTGTGTAAATGGCTCGAAAGTTTTTGTTTTTATTTCATATTATTTATATTTGTTCTAGTGATAACGTGGTGGAGAGGATGAGGCACTGGACATCCCTGAGTGCGAGATCGAAGACGTCCTGCAGAGGGACATGGGCCACATTACCCGCTGGGTGCCGGAGATCTGCGACGCGAGTCTGCAGCGGCCGTCAACGTCGCCGTCGGGAGCGATGCCTACGCCGCTAGTAGAGTGTGATAGCGATGGCAGTGGCTTCGATAGTGACTGGGACGACGAGTTCGAACCGTCACCTATCGAAGCCGCTGGCTGCGCCTAGGGATATCCCTGACGACGCAGCCCTGGACGCGCCGGTCAGGGATATCGTAGAAGCTGTTGAAAGAGGTATAGACGACGAAGCCGATCGACTCTTGGGCATGTCGCCAAATTTTACATGGCGCGAAGACTTTGAGTCGTTCAGAGGGGTTCCTGAAAAATTTTCAGGACCTACTCCTGGACCACTCAGAGACTACGATTCGGCTTATGATGCCTTCGTCGACATCTGGGACAAAGATATCATAGACTGTATCGTCTGTGAAACTAATCGATATGCCCAAAAGACGATCGAAGAATTGAATGCAAAGGGAACCTTGGCACGATCATCTCGTTTGCGTAGGTGGGAGCCCACTAACGCAGATGAGATCATGGTTCTCTTTGCAATTTTCAATTTATGGCCATCGATTCGCGTACATCACAGGACGAATATTGGAAAAAAGGTGTCCTAGGTATGCCAGTATTTAGGACCCTTATGACCTATAATCGTTACATTTTGTTGAACAAATTCTAATCTATTGTATCTCGCCACTCTGGAGAGGTTTCAATCGTGTCGTGGAAGGACTCCAAATTGGTGAGTATAATATGTACCTACCACAATGCGGACACTTTCGTTGGATCGAGGGATGGTAAGAGAGCTGTTAAGCCTGTGTGTGTAAGGGATTATAACAAATACATGGGAGGAATTGATCTATGTATTTGCTAGAGCGCAAGAGGGGAGTAAAATGGTATATGAAATTGTTTGAACGGTTGATCAATGTAAGTATTTTGAATAGTATGATAATGTATGGGTGCAATAACATTTGTTTTACATAGATTTGTATAATAATCTTAATCTAATACAAGGCAGCATAATACCTTTCCAGGGTCTTACCTAAACTAAGATAAACCTGTATCTCAAGTGTAAAATGTGCAAAGTTTAAATAAATATTTTCAAAACGTTACAATTTACATAATAACGCTAGCTCTGAATATTAATTACTGTATACATATTATAAATAGCGTACGTAGCTTAAAACAATTAACATTTACATAATATTACCAACTTTTCTTTATTTTAGAATTTAGTTTTATATGGACAGTGACATATGGCATAATGACTGCAACACCTGGTACATAAATGAGTTGTAAAATACTGAAATTATAAGTTGATGGCGATTTAAAAGAGTGGCCTTGAGTTTCTTGCAGGTATCTTCTCATAGGCTCAACCTTTTGCCTGAACCTTGCAACTAACATAAATGTAAATTCAGTAAATATAATAAACTCACTAACCCATTTGACGTTCATAAGTGTTACTTTGTGACTTAAGTGAATAAATTATTTTGACTTTGACTTTGACTTAACAATGTTTCCATTTCGACGTAGGTCAGTTTTTGTAGACATTAGTATATAGGATTGATATCATTTTTGCAATGTGTTTAAAATGTTTATTTTGTGATATAAATAAGGCCCTAAGAAAGTAAGCAATCTATATAAGAAAAATTGTGTTATCTGAATTTTGTATTCGCAAACTTTATATTTGCGTCTAATATCAATGGCAATTTTTATAAAAGGTAAAGTAGTGTTTTTATCAGAGTGTGCAAAATGAATATTTGGCATACATTTATTTTGCTGTATGATTTGTATAAAAAACGGGTTGGGAACAAAATAGAACGAAATGTGCTAACTTTTAACACAGCTCTGCGCTCTTTATAGCGGTAACAAATGTGCAGCAGGTTGTACTATTAATTTTGGTATATAATAAATAATTTATTTTGATATACTTGTGTGGATTTTATTTTTATGGTTTTATTAAATCTGTAAAATGTTGTAAAATATACAAAATTATAAATATTTATACATGTTGCCGTTATTTCATTTTAGCCTAAATGTTTAATTTTTACTAGTGACTAGCTCAGGCTTCGTCAACGTGCATATTATGTGGCTAAATATATGAACATATAATAACAACTGTAGAAGTTGTTAAGTTAGGCTAAATTATAGATTTTATGTTTAAAGTTAAAATGAATTTAATACCGCCATTAATATACTTTCTTTTTTTACATATATCATTTGTATGTTTTAGCAGTAATTTGATTACATTTTCTCTCTTGTCCGCGTTGGGCCTGACGAACTAAGGGACTCCGCCCGTTTCCTTTGTATTTATTTTAAACATCATGTCTCACATTCAACATTTTTTCAGGTTTTTGGAGTGTGAGTCAGCGTCATCGTCGGCATCATCAATGCTTCGTCCTCGCCAGAGTCTGATGGATGAAGAAAATCATCAGCTCTTTTATGGTAAGTACTGCTGATTTTAGCTCGGGATGGGGCAAGGGGCAGACTTATAGTTCCCATCAGATGTTTTACCTACCTATTATTACACAGGAAGCGAACCAGACTCTGGCGAGAGCGACGAAGGTGAAGTAGTAAATTTCGGCCTCGTCCCAAGGGCGCGGAGAAGCTTTTGGGACACGCCACTGGACATTGATGATGCCGACGACCAGCCTGCAGCCGACGCTCCTGCGCCCATGGACACCAGCAGCATCCTGGATGTTCCCCCAAGCGCGACGGACCAGCCTTGGGGTCTCTATGAATTTGATTGGAAACCGTTTCCGAATGTTTCGATTCCACCTGAATCGAGACGGGAAATGTTTTCGCACAACAATGTAGGTCCGACAACTCCATGTGTCGACCCATATGAGATTTTCATTAGCATATGGGATCGGCAATTTATGGAGTACATTGCCTCGGAGACAAATAGATACGCTCAGCAGTTGAAATCCCGTTTACTCGATGCCAACACCCTCTGTCGCAATAGTCGCATGCGCAAGTGGCGTGACACTAACGCCGACGAGTTGTACGTCTACTTCGGTGTGGTTATTGCGATGGGGGTTGTGGTCAAGTCGCGCGTCGAGGAATACTGGAATTCAACTCCTGACGTATTATATACACCCGGCTTTAGCGCATACATGTCTGGGCATCGTTTCGCTCTATTGAGTAAGTGTTTACATTTTGTAAACAACCAAGACATGTGTGAGCTAAGTCTGGGAGCCTCCGAGGCTAGACTTTTTAAAATACAGCCAATATTGTCACATCTGAACAACAAATTTCAGACTTTATATCGTCTGGGGCAAAACATTGCCCTGGACGAAAGTCTTCTACAGTGGAAAGGTTGGTTGGACATCAACCAATTGATTCCCAATAAAGCTGCTACGATGGGGATCAAGACTTACGAGATTTGTGAATCTCAAACCGGCTACCTATGGCGGTTTGAGGTTCACGCTCTCGGTCAGTCACAAAGGTCTCCACCTCAGCAGTTCGAAGACCCAATGAAAGCATCCACGCCGGCAATTGTCCTAAGGCTTATACAAGGTCTTGAGGGCAAGGGTCACACGTTGTGGATGGATAATTTTTATAATTCACCATGCCTCGCTCGACGCCTGAAGGTGTTGGGCTTTGACTGTGTTGGAACCCTGCGGACCAATCGTAAGTTTGTTCCGCAGGCCCTGCACAGTCTGACCAAGGAGAACATGACCAAAGGTCAGATAACTGGGCTCACCTCGGGAGACGTCGATATCATGGTATGGAGGGACAACAATAGGGTCGCTATGATCTCGACATACCATGGTAACGGCGTTTCTCAAGCCCGGGATTCGTCCACCAAACCCATCTTGATAAATGATTACAATATCATGATGGGTGGGGTGGACAAAAAAGACCAGATGTTGGCCATGTTCCCTATCGAGCGTAAACGAACAAAGGTCTGGTACAAAAAACTATTCCGGAGACTTTTAAACGTCTCCGTTCTAAATTCATTTATTATTCATCGTTCTTCTTCTTCTACTTCTGCTTCTACTTCTTTTTCTTCTTCTTCATCTTCTTTAACTCACCGTAACTTCCGTATCTCTCTTCTAAAAGCTCTTCTTTCTAAACATCGCTCCTCTCTCCCCAGTTTCCAGCCTGCAACCACACCGAGTATGCACCTGAACACGCAGCACGACGTGCGCTTGCACCACTTGGCTGAGTATCCATTCGGAGCTCAGTCAAAACACCAACGCCAGCGGCGGAAGTGCGTAGCTTGTCGGAAACAGGTGCATACATACTGTGTTGGTTGCAACAAAGCTATGTGTCTATCTAACTGTTTCATTTCCCTTCATCAATAAATTATGTATCTATCTTTATAAATATTTATTTCTTTGTATGTATATATATATTGTATATATATATTTTTGGACGGGACCTTTGTTCGTTTCATTGGTGAATTGTAGAATGTTCATCTATTAGCGTGTGGTGCGTTGAACATTTTTTTAAATTTTAAAATTGTTTTTTCCTTTAAAAAAACAACAGCTTAGATTTTTTTATTAAAAAGTAATCCTACTCCTGTTTGAAAATCGATTCATTTTCATTACTTTTTATTTTGTTGTTCAGATGTGACCTATTGGTTGTATTCTGTATTATGTACTTTGAATTCTTACTAAAATTGCTTGTTTTCTGTTTTTTAGTTGTTGATTTTGTTAATGTTTTTGCTAGGGAACATGCCCTTGTGTTGTGTTTTTCCATTAGTAAATATCATCATCATGTGGTTTGTAAAGTAAGATTTCAAATAAATGTAATAGTACTTGCTCTGTGATAAGAATTATAAAAAGGTCTTAGAGCTCTTTTCAAGTGTTTACATTATGAGTCCTAGTTTGTAAGTTAAACAATTCTAACAGCTAACGCTTTGTCTGCGATAAGATTGTTTACCAAACTATGTGACAAGATATTATTGTTAGCCACTTGGCTCTTAAGTTCGCAGAATGAATGTGTAAACATACCCTTTCTTTTTGTTCGGCGTACGGGTCGACTACCTGACCCGAGTTTTTGTTTAGCTTGCAGTGTGTAAAATATGTATGGAGGTGTTTGTTATTTTACTTAATTATTGTAACATAATGTGTTATTATGTAAATAAAATAATAACTTTCGATAAAAATGCCTTTATTTTATTAATATGACGACTTTTGTACGAAAATCTGGGAAAAAGTAGCTCACACCCTACTTTCAACTTCGAATCAATAACAGATTTCACAATAAAACGCTACGCGAACGTTTGGCCATTAGCTAGTTTTCATATAAAGCGCTTACATAGAGAGCTGTAGATTTTTACATACGTTGTTTTGAATTTGTTTATATTTGTTTAAAAAACAGATTTAGAAAAAATCGTAGGGCTTAAAAGATAAAAATATAAACGTAAAATACGCTTATTAGGTTAGGTTCTTAAAGTATGCACTTTGGGGTCTAGATTTTCACGTTTATACAAACCTTGTAAGTGTCTGCAACATGTTGCCAAGTATCAATGATGTTCCGTTAGTAATTAAAGAGTTATAGGACAATTTACCATGAATAGATCACTGTTTACAAAGCAGTCAAATATCACGACGTTCTAAAGGAATTGCATGGTAAAATGTATGCCAATAATTAGTTTATTCATTCAACTATTCACATGCAAAATTTCATGTCATTAAATTCAGTAATTAAAGAAAAACAATTATAATACTGACGAAGCATCGAAAACCTACATAACCCGACCAAGTTCAGATGGCTACAAAAAAGCGGCCGTGCTATATATTTAGGTAACATCCCAAAATTTACAGTATAATACCGGTATTGAATTGGTATAGGTGATAACATAATTGTTGTTGCTACTCATTTAAGAATATTTTCATCATACACTAAATATCTACATATTTAAAATCTTTAAATTCAACAACATTCCGCTGCGCGAACGCACACCAATAAAACTGTACTAAACTATAGATAATCAGATAGCTTATTTAATAACAATTTCAATGACATAGGGTTTGTGGAGCTACGATGCGTAGTTTTAGAGATATCGTAGTTTTAATGAATACGGAGGAATCACACGATTTCTGCCGGGCGCGTTGTCACAGCTCTGCGCAGTTTCGCAAAAGAGGCGTTACGGCTGACGGGTTATGGTTACAAGCAAGTTAATAATTATATTACTAGACTGGATTTTACCCGTAGCTTCGCTTGGGTAAATGTAGGTTGGGTTAGTAAGTTTTTTTTTTCTGACAAGGTATATGCATAATTTCATGATGATCGGTCGAGTTGTGTCGTGAAAGCGTAGCGAAGAAACAAGCAACCTCACATTCGCATAATACTATTTTGTTTTAACTATATTTAGTCACTAACTACCTTTTCATGTCACAAAGTGTTAGCGTATGCGTCCTCATGCCATACTACTGTTTATTACAAATGGCTACCTACTGATAAATATTATTTCAAACCGAAAATGCTTCTTACAAAAAATTATTAACTTTCTATATTTTTAGAATTTAGTTTTATATGGATAGTGACATATGGCATAATGACTGCAACACCTGGTACATAAATGAGTTGTAAAATACTGAAATTATAAGTTGATGGCGATTTAAAAGAGTGGACTCGTGTTTCTTGCAGGTATCTTCTCATAGGCTCAACCTTTTGCCTGAACCTTGAAACTAACATAAATGAAAATTCAGTAAATGTAATAAACTCACTAACCCCTTTGAAGTTCGTAAGTGTTACTTTGTGACCTAAGTCAATAAATGATTTTTGACTTTGACTATTAGTTAGAATCTTCTTCTTCTTTTTGTGTGGTTAGTGGCCAACCTGTTTTCAAGAGTTGTTCAAGCCGCCCGTAGGCCTCTGACATGGCTTAACGACTGCTGTCAATTTGACAAAAGCCAGGACCGACATTTTACGTGCTCTCCGAAGCATAAGTTAGAAAAAGGGCTAGGAACTATCTGAAATTTCACAATTAAGTAGTTCCTTTTGCTCCTGTTTTTAGACCCAACAAACAAAACTAATTAATAAACACAAATTACATATGTAAATGTTATTAAAATCGGTTTAGTATTGGAGGAGGAAACGGGATAATTCAAGATGGCAATTTTAGAAGTATATAATATAACAACTTGGTAAATAAAACAATATTTATTATGTATATTTTAATATCACTAATTCTCTAAAACTAATGTTCTCAGTGCGGCTCTCTGTTTGTTGCGTGTGTCGCCTTGTTGCTTACCATGTCGCTCGATCGCACGCTGCAACAAAACACCATGTAAGTTGCTTTTAAAAACATATTCCTCGTAAAGAGTACGTCTTCCTAGTGACTAAGAACTACTGCTCATCCAGAAAACAATATGTCCTTTTCCATACCATATATTTTCTTTTTATTTAGGTGAATGCTGTGACGCATACACATCCGCGGGTCGGGCAGAGGGGTTATGTCGGGCTCACCCGGGGAAAGATGGAAGTCCCAGGTCCAACCGACTAAATCTACCACGGTGTTCCTTCACACGGTCTATGGCCGGGGCGCAGGGATCGTTCACGCATTCTACAGCCCCAGCAGTTTCCATATCCCTGACTCGAAATATAATGATAATCAGTCGAACAGCGAAAGCATTAGAAAACAAACTCATATTCGCATTTATAATATTAGATAGAATAAGTTAGGTAATATGACACTCCAGCCCCAAAACTGTTACTACTCTCAACAGTCCGTGCCCTGATGCGATAGCAAAACAATCCGTCGGACGCCTTTGCGACAAAGAAATGCTTATATCTCGCAAACTAATAATACTGTGTTAAAATAAAAACTATAATCGGAGAGCTGATTTAATAAACAAACTAGAAATAATAACAATAAAATTCAAGAGTTATAAAATAATATAGTATTTCTAAGTTGAATTAACCACTCGACTATTTTTATAGGATAATAATATATTTATGATGATAATACGAAAAATATATAATTTTATTTATTTATTTATTAGATTCACCAACAGCTGTTACAGGTTAGCGTCAGAATGGCTGGTCGCCTATGGCAAGCGGCTTTGAAAGTATATTCAGGAATTGCTACCCAATTGCTTATATTTGCTACATTTCTTCAATAATTGCTACATACAATACATTCAGAGAAATATGAATATTTTTTTGACCAGCCATTCTGACGTCAGGATGGCTGGTTGCCTCCGTGTTTAGCATGAAATACGCAGAATTTCTTAAAGTTTGTTATGTCTATAATTGCTTACTAATTGCTACTTTCACGAATTTAAGTTTGAGCTTCATACATACATTAGGTAAAAAAATACAGCTTGTATTAAAATTTGTACGAGGAAGTGCCTAATTTGGAAAGGTTTCAGATTTTAACACTACAGTTTACAATTATGGGTCACCCACCCCAGATCTGTTGAAGCGGAATTGACTTAGATGTTTGAAACTATTAATGACAAACAAAAAAGACATAGGTATTATTAACAAGCAGCACATACCTACTTACAAAAGCATAAATATGAAACACAGGAAATGTATGAAAGAAAAACCATAGTATATCGTTAACGTATATCTGACCTAGCTATTATACATACTGATACTAGTAAATATTGTATTATCGAGGGTAGGTACGTATTATAAACTAGGTAGATCTTTTTTATTTTTATACTACTAAGGTGGCAAACAAGCATACGGCCCACCTGATGGTAAGTGGTCACCGTAGCCTATGGACGCATGCATCACCGGGGCAATCACTTGCGCGTTGCCGACCCTTTAGGAAAGGAAGTGGGAAAGAGAAGGAGCGGACAAGCGGCAAGGGGTGTTTGGGCCTCCACCGGAACTCTCACTCACCGAACGAAACACAACAGCAAGAATACTGCTATTTCACGTCGATATTCTGTGAGAGGGTAGTCCTTCCCCGGTCGAGCCGGCCAATTCATGCTGAAATCAGCGAGCTCACCAAACATCATTATAATAAGTCGAAATTAACGCCTGCAAGATTTGAACAAGACTGTAGTAAAAAAATCTGTTGGCTGTCTAAATTATTAGGCACTTCCTCGTACAAGTTTTAATAAAAGCTGTATTTTTTTACCTAATGTATGTATGAAGCTCAAACTTAAATTCGCGAAAGTAGCAATTAGTAAGCAATTATTGACATAACAAACTTTAAGAAATTCTGCTTCTTTCATGATGAACACGAAGGCAACCAGCCATCCTGACGTCAGAATGGCTGGTCAAAAAAATATTCATATTTCTCTGAATGTATTGTATGTAGCAATTATTGAAGAAATGTAGCAAATATAAGCAATTGGGTAGCAATTCCTGAATATACTTTCAAAGCCGCTTGCCATAGGCGACCAGCCATTCTGACGCTAACCTTTAGCTTGTAGCTTAAATATGAAATTCAAGTCCAGAATTATTCTTTTTTGCAGTGATGGTATATTAAAGAACGCTAGTTTCTCGTGGTATGTTTTATGAGTTTTAGCTATTCCTGCTGAATATGCCAAATGCCACAAGAACCGCTTTTGGAATCTTTCTAGTCTCAAGATGGGCGTACTATAATGAGGCCGCCATACAGCAGGACAATACTCAAGAATACTACGAACTAGAGTGTTGTATAGTAGAATCTTAGTTTGTTGCTGATGGAATACTTTGCTATTTCTTATAACAAATCCTAACATTTTGGATGACTTTTAACTATTTGATCCATATGAGCTTGAAATGTAAGTTTCCTGTCGAAGATTATTCCCAAGTCTCTTATTTCATCTACTACTCGTACCGGGCTACTTCCTATATAATATTTAGACACAGTATAATTAAGTTTACGGGTGAACTTTATGTCATAGCATTTCGTAATATTAAGTTCCATCTGATTGACTCTACACCATTTATATAGACAATCCAAATGCTGCTGTAAAAGAACGACATCATGAGCATCGTTAATGATGCGTGAAATTTTTAAGTCGTCTGCAAATAAGTAGGGCTTCGAGTTTAGAAGACAATTAGGTAGATCATTGATGAACATGTCAAAGAATGGGTCCCAAGTGCGATCCCTGGGAAACACCAGAGGAGACAGAGAACAATCTAGATCTAAATCCATTAATCACAACAAAACAATTGCGGCCTATCAATTAAGACTGAATCCAATCAATAAAACTACCCGAGAATCCGTACACTAATAATTTCTTAATAAGTATAAAGTGAGACACTTTGTCAAAGGCTTTACTGAAGTCTGTATATATCACGTCTATCACTTCATGATGGTTAATTGCCTCAGCTAAATCTTCTACATACGTGACTAAATTTGTTGCCGTAGACCTTGCCTTCACAAAGCCATGTTAGTGAGCAGATAAGTAATGAGCAAAGTATCTTTGAATATAAGGGCAAATTATTGACTCAAACATCTTGGCCATAGTAGATATGATTGAGATGGGTCGATAGTTTGTAACGTCATCCTTGCTACCTGATTTGTGAATGGGTATAACTTGAGCAAATTTCCACTCGTTAGGAAAGATGCCTGTTTTGATAGATGCCTTGAATATTAATTGTAAAGGAATTGACAACAGAGACGCAGAATTTCTAATAAATATTGGTGGTATGCCATCGGGTCCTGCACCCTTAGATACATCCAGCTCCTTCAGTTTACTCTGAACAATAGTTTGGTTAATATCTAGTCCCAAAGAAAGAGCCATTCCTATCAATCAACTTCAAATAACTCGACATTACAAAGCTGTCGTTACCTATAGAATTATGGTAAACCTGCGAAAACTGAGATCATGAAGTCTGTAATTAAAGTATATCTACAAAAACTAGACTAGTCGCTCTATCTGTTGGTACCAAAATCATATATCTCGGTTATTATTTAAAGTCAAACAAATCCAAACAAAAGTCACCGGTCGACCCTAATTTTATTGCGGATCTTAAATCTGTGCATCTCGAAGCGCAGGTACAAAAACAGCCAAGATGTTTGCCACGGCCGTTTACAGACTGAATTTTATATTTATTTATTTATTTATTTATTTATTTATTATACATACAATTATCATTACATTGCGATAATGTAGATTGTCACAAATTAAAGTTAGTGCATATAATCATAATTTTATAGTTTAGTCAGTAATAATAAATTTAAACATTAATAATCATTCAAATAAACTTTAAGTAACATTAACCTATTTTTATTAAAAACGTCATTTTAAAAGTCAATATACTTATTCTAACTATAAATAATAATTGTATTATACATTTAGCCAGGTATACATAATTATGTCAATTACAATCAATTATGATAAATAAACACAAATAAAAACAATAATAAAAATAAAATCAATTTTAAGTCTTAGATGACAAGTGCTCCAATGATATCCTCTCAAATTCCGCCAATGTACAGGTAAAAATATCAAGTCTGGCCGCTATGTCATTCAACAACCGAATTGCTCTTAAGACGGGTGAGAACTTCGCATTAGTTGTTCGGCTCGTCGGCACCTCAAATAATCTAGTGAATCTATTTAATAAGTACAGATAGATGTATATTTACTGGTACCAGTTCAATATCCTATACAAAACTAAAGCATCTGCAGTGTCGCTATAGTTGTATGAAAATTTAATATAATACTTACTATTGTGTTTCATCGTCAGGTGGTTCTGACTTCACTTTGATGTGTGATGTGTCAGGAGTAGCCGTGATGACCCTAGGAAGAAAATATTTCCGTTATAGATTTTTAAAGACTACCCTCATACTATGTTTAATCCGTATGTCGCGGGAGACTTCACAAATATTGAAACAACGGACACAAAAACTAAAATCAACTATTTGTGGACCACAGAAATGTTTATTCCGTGTGGGGATTGAGTCCACAGCTTCTAGGTGCTAGAAATGAGATAGATATTCTATAACAGTTTCATCAAACACCTATTCAAAGAAAGTGACTTTTTTAAAGTACTAGGCATTAGTTACAAATCTATATAAATAAGTAAAATTAAAGTTACTGTTTGTAATGTCAAAATAACAGCTTTTTACTAGATGTATATGAAAGTATATACGGTACTAATATCAAAAAAACAATTTTTATACATTTTGTCTCGCAGTTACGTCTAATCTCTGTAACGGCTGAACCAATTTTGACGGGACTTTCACTGGCAGTTAGATGCGAATGGCTAAAAACCGGTCTGTGTGAAAAACCTTGGGGGAAGCGTAAGTCCAGCAGTGGACGTCTTTCGGCTGAGACGATGATGAGTATGTTCACAGTAGAGTGATAGATAGGATTGATGATTCGAACCAGCAACTTCTTGATCGCAGTTCTAATGTCTTGTTCATTAAGCTACCGTTGCTCAAATACTTTATAAATCAGAGCTAGAACTGTTAAAACATAAAACGCCTCTGATTTCGGTTTTTTACCGAGACTACTGGTATAATGGCTATATAGTAGTGTGGAGGAATGTGGTGTGATGGCCCTCCAACTTTTTTCAGTAGAGCCTCGCTAATTTCAGTATGAATGGGACGGCTTGACCAGGGAAGGACTACCCTCTCACAGAATATCGACGTGAAATAGCAGTATTCCTACTGTTGCGTTTCGTTCGGTGAGTGAGAGTGCCGGAGGCCCAATCGCCCTCTCTCCCTCTTCCTACTCCTTCTCACTTCCTTTTTCTCTTCTTCCTTTCCTATAAGGTCGGCGACGCGCAAGTGATGCCTCTGGTATTGCAGGCGTCCGGGCCGTATGCTTGTATGCCAAAGTAGTAGAATAAAAAAAAAAGGAACAAAGGGAGGATCCTCCGACCAGGCTGGGTGATCGTGCCTGGCGGGCGGCAGCTCTACAGTTGACGTAGGGAAATTATACATATACTAAGTTTCTGTGTAAACTTCAAAGTTCTTCAAAGTTCTATGTACAGGAGGAAATATCTGTACCTGGACCCATCACCAATCCCAGGGGTTTCCCTACCTCAAAAGGGGAGGTTTTTGTTCGTCAGATGGCAATCGGTACGTAGTAAATAAACCCAAAAACGAACACCTCGATAACATCTTAGAGGTAAATCGAATTGACGACACGCTGATGTCTCTAAAAGTACTTGTTGAAGGAGAAGTCTTAAATGTGATATCAGCTTATGCTCCCCAGGCGGGTTGAAGCAGAGCTGAAAAAGATACATTTTGGACAACTCTGGAAGTCTCTCCATCTACAACGAATACCTTCGAAAAAGACGATACTGTTGGGAGTGGACTTAAACGGTCACATAGGTTCTAAAACAACGCTTTTAAAAGAGTGCACGGAGAGCACGGATTTGGCACTATAAACGAAGGGGGAAAGTTTTTCTTTCAACAGCTGCAGCATTTGATCTTGCCATAGCAAATTCTTTCTTTGCCAAAAAGCAGGAACACAGAATTACATACAAAAGTGGAAGAACAACATCGCCGATAGACTATATATTAGTAAATCGAGCTTACATTGGCCGGGTAACAAATTGCAAGGTCATCCCGGGAGAATGCGCCATTACTCAACATCGTATTGTTGTAATGGATATGCTGTTTAAGAAAACACCTCAGTCTCCGGAAATTACCAAATGGTGCAATCTAAAAGAAGACAAGATTCCCGAATTTTGTAGCTATATAAGCAACTTAAAAGTTGATACTGAATCAGACGTTGACACTATATGGGATCATCTTAGCAAATCCATTATAAAAGCTGCCATTATTACTCTTGGTCATACAAAGGATGGCAGAACAAGTAACAAAGAGACATGGTGGTGGACAGAAGTAGTGCAAAATGCAATTCATAGAAAGAAAGATGCAAGCCACTCAAACTTCTGAAGACCAAGAAGAATATAACAAAATAAGGAAGGAGACCAAGAAAATAATAACAGTGGAGCGCGCAAATTCCCAAAAGACCATGTACAAGCAGTTGGAAACCAAAGAAGGTCAGAAATGTATATATAAGCTCGCCAAACAACGTTGTCAAAGCACTAAGGATCCCGCTAGATGTAAAACCGTTAACGGTCCAAATGGTGAGCTACTGTACAGAGATAAGGATGTCCTATCAGCCTGGCATCAATATTATCAACGGCTACTCAACTCTAGTCAAGCTGTTACACAGCTCGAAAACGTCGGTAGGAGCATTGGACTTATACCTCCAATACATCCCAGTGAGGTCAACATGGCGCTAAAAAAGATGGCCAACAAGAAAGCCATAGGGCCTGACGGTATTCCAGTGGAAGCTAGGCAGTGCCTTCGCGAACACGGAGTCGTATTGCTCACCAACCTCTTCAACTGTGTGTTGCTCTCTTGCAAAATGCCACAGATTGAGGACCATAGTTCCTATTTATAAGGGGAAGGACAGCAAATACGAATGTAGTAGCTATCGCGGAATCAAGCTGTTAAGCCATACTATGAAGCTATATGAAAGAGTGATTGACAGCCGCCTAAGATCAGAGTGTTTACTGCCCAAAAATCACTATGGCTTTGTACCGGGATTATCTACTACCGATCCTATGTTTGCTCTAAACACGATCGCTGAAGAGTATCGCGCAAAACTTCGACCGTTGTCGCATTCTTGGACATGGAAAAGGCATTTGACCGCGTTCCAAGGGATACGATCCGGTGGAGCCTTCGCAAGAAGAACTTCTCCGAACATTATATTAACATCATAGCCGACATGTACAAGGGTGCGAGATCAATGGTACGAACAGTCAGACAAAACCAATAGCGGTTGCAGAAGGTGTGCATTAAGGCTCAGTACTGAGTCCTTTCCTGTTTTGCTTGGTCTTAGTCTCACTTACTGAAGTGGCGCAGTCCTCAGTCTCGTGGACTTTCATCTACGCAGACGACGTGGCTATCTGCACTGAGAGCCGCGCAGAGTTACAAAAAGCACTTCTGTTGTGGAAACAGCAGTTACAGGCCGGTGGCCTAGCGTTGCGTGTTGCAAAGACCCAGTACATGTCTTTTAATGACCCCATACCCAAGTGACAACAGTCCGATTCCCATCGACGGCCAACTTGTAACCATGTGCGATCAATACAAGTATCTGGGTGGTATGATGCACAGATCTGGGCACATAGAATGAAACATTCAACACAGAATAGCCGCAGCGTGGCTAAAGTGGCGAGAAGTAACTGAGGTCATCTGCGACAAAAACATGCCTGTCAAACTGAAGGGTTTGATCTATAAGACCATAATAAGACCAGTCCTTATGTATGGCAGCGACATATGGGCTGCAACCCAAAAGAACGTGCATACCATCTAAGTTGCTGAAATGAAGATGCTGAGGTGGATGTGCGGCGTAACCAGGCTCAATAAAATCCGCAACGAGTACGTGCGAGGAAGCCTCGGTGTACGCGACATCGCCGACAAGATGCGGGAGAGTAGGCTGAGATGGTATGGTCACGTGAAAAGAAGGCCACCAGACTACGTCGGTAATTTGGCTCTACAGCTTGACCTCCGCGGTCGGAGACCTAGAGGTAGACCCAAGACAAGGTGGAAAGATGTAGTGCTAAAGGACAAGAGGGAATGTAATGTTATTGACGATGATGTCGAAGACAGAGCGAAGTGGAGAAGAAAAATAAGGAAAGCTGACCCCAACACCATGTGGGATACATAGCTAGGAAGAGAGAGACTGTGTAAATTTCACTTGCGTGATTCAGGTTTGTATGGCGAAGCACGTATTGTGGACAGCGCCATCTGTTGTCAATTGTCGGAACTTCTTCGTCTGTGTAGTGAAGATCTATCTGCCTTACAAAAACCGTTGGGTATAGTTATAATCACAGGACTTACTCTTCATCAGCCTCAAACTTCAATGTCAGTTTATAGTCGTCTTCCTCTCGTTTCGCACCACTGTGGACACAACAAAAATATATACATAGTGTCACTCTTGGTATGCACAGCTATATTTTTATCCTTCTACTCTTTTTAAAGATATCGTCTGCGTTAGGTGTTGTTTCTGTCGCGGGTGACATTAGAAACATACAAACAACGGACACAAAGAACATAAGCTCAGAACTAATATTTGTGGACCACACAAATTTTTGTTTCTTGTGGGATTCGAACCCACAACACTCGACGCAATGAAGCGGTGACCACGTAAACCACCACGCAAATCCGTGCAGTCAGGTGATGCTTAACATCATATTTAGACTCTTGCCCTAGTACTAGTTGAAGGTGTCTATCATTTGACTGATATCGCAGCGAACCACCTCGCCGCATCCAATAGGAGCCAATTATTTCTTCCGTGTGGGACTCGAGTCCACCACAATCATCGCACTGACAGCAGCCGTTGTGAGCTGCCAGCTGCGTAACCTGGGCCGTAAATTATGTAAATTTGTGTGGTCCACAAAGAATTATCTCGATTGTGAGTATACTTTGTACTTTGTGTCGATTAATTGCATGTTTGTAAAAGTGCCCCGCGACAGTTTTAATTATTTATAGTGCGGGAGTTGTATTTGCTAAAAGAAAAGGAGAAGGAAAAGCTCAGTGGGGAGACCAACAGACTGCAATGCAGAGGGTCCCACGTCGCGCACCTCTGACTTTCAGAAGTTATAAGACTTTTCGAAATGATGTGCGTATTGATTGACAATTATCGCCTGCTCCGTGCCTCGGAGAGCACGTTAAGCCGTCGGTCCCGGCTGCCATGAACATCTATGGCAGTCGTTATTGGGAAGTCAGTGACATATAATATCCTGACACTGGTCTAGCCTTAGGATATCGTTAGCCTTCGGGTTGCGGAGGTCAGGTGGCAGCCGCTCCGTGTAAAAACTGATATCCAGTCAAATCCGGTTAGACCAGAAAAGCCGACTCCAAGTGACTTGGGAATGATAAAGGCTAGGGAGAAGAAAAGGAGAAGGAAGTTTAAAATAAAAGCTAATAATATTTCTCACCGTAGTTCTAGAGGTTGTACTTCAAGATACAGCCGATTGCTCAACTGCTGTCTACCACCAGAATCTGTCATGACAGCATCATTTCGGATGGCAGAACTCGACGCATCTCCTGGATTCACCATCAAGCAGTCACGAGCCTCATCACCATTATCATACTGTCCATTCTGCTCTCCCTGATCATCACATTTCTCCTGAACACTAGCATCTATTCTTTCTTCTTTCCTAATTTTGGGTACAGAAGACAAGTCTTCAGATTGAGTCCGGAGTTCAGATATTCGGCGTTTTCTTGTCCTCTTTGCACTTGCGTGGTCATCCTGTTCTGCTTCCTCCAGGATCTCAAGGACAGTGTCCTCAGTCACGCCGGTGGCTTCAGCAGTCCGTTTGAGGATATTGGATAAAGGATTCAGATCACAGTTGCAGCAGGATCCAGTTTTAAGCTGCTCGTATTCTTGGTGTAGGTAATGGTATACCCTGGTTATGAGAACAGCACCCTGGAGAGAAGATATTTACTGTCAACTGTGCAATTTTGTGAAGTCTTACTTATTAAGGAGAAATGTGAGCATAATACTAATCTTTACTGATATTATAAATGCGAATGGGAGTTTATTTGTTTGTTACGCTCTCACGCCTTAACTACTCGACCGAACATCATGAAATTTTGCATACAAGTTATGGGGGGAACAAAGAAGGACATAGGGTACTATCATATCTCATAATCTAAGCTAACCTTCATTTAGCGAGCGACATCGAGGGCAAGAAAATCCTAAACGAAATGCCAATGCGCAAATGGAATGACAACAGCTCAGACTGATTTTACCTTTGAAATCATTATATTGCTTTCTTTTCCCTCTAAAACTAAACTATTTGCCAATATCACAGACCTTATCAGAGGTAAATGTCATTAATAAATTAAAATAACAAGAACTATCTACATACCTCCTGTGTTACAGTAGACTTAGGTGCTGTGACTTGTGAAGTTGTATTTTCTATTGCATTTAATGATGGCTCCACTTCTGATTTAAGCTTTTGTACTGGTAGATTCAATGTAGGATCTGCATCTGAGGATTTTATTTAGTTTACATTTTTATATGTAGTAACAGCCTCAATAGGTACTCGAAAAATAAGATTTAAAATAATAAAATATTGGATAACATACATTGTTTGGGTTTTCCTGTTTTCACCCACTATAAAAAAGGATTTAAATATATTTTATTTAAAGTCACACTCAATCATTTTTAATTCCATAAAAATCTGTTAAGTATCTCTTCTTGGACATGTCAATAAACTAATAAATATATTATATATAAAAAGAGAGAACCAAATAAAAGCAGATGCTAAATTTTTTTAAAGACAGACAGAATTAAAAATCTTTATATATAATTCATAAATACCTGTAAAAGAGATGCTTCCAACTGTCCAAGCATTAATAGTAGAAGGGAAATGTATTGAGCAAACGTAAACATCATTGCGGTCTTCATCAAATAAATTTTCACGTTTCATCCGTACAGTCCATATTCTTCTTCTGTCAATGAAATGAATAGAAACTGCTTTAAAATTTTAGAATAGTGTAGTAGTGTATTTTTGCCTAGGTACACACTTCTTATAAAACTATGAGGATTTTACCTGGGTGCAGGCAGAATATAAACCTTACAAGTAAATACATATTGTTCTTATTATTTTTTTAAGGGTTGTCAATGTGCTAGTGCAAGCTATAATAATTTATTTACTATAATCAAATTTACATCTATCATTACAAATGAAAACTGATGTAATACATTATTTTTATCTATACTAATATTATTTAAAGAAAGTTTATATTGTTGTATGTAATATGTATATAATAATAATATAATATTCTATTTTATCACGTACACACACCATCTAGACCAAACTAAGCAGAGCTTGTACTATGGGTACTAGAAAATGGATAAACATACATACCTACCTATATACTTTTTCTTTGTAAATACGTACATATTATACATAGAAACACCCAGACCAAGTCAAACATCCATGTTCATGCACACAAATGTTTGACTTGCGCGGGAATCGAACCCGTGACCTAAGGCGTGGCAGTCGGTAACACTAACCACTACGCCTTCGGGTCGTATAATGAATAAACTTATAGAAAATTTCAACATTTGAAAGGTACTTTATCCACAAGATATAAAGGCTATATTATAATATCACTCTACAAGCCTGGACCTGAATAATATTCATAAACTTATGTAAAACCGCCGGGGACAGCTAGTTTTAAATACTACAACAACAATAGGTACATTACCGTATTTCATTTTTAGGTAGAGTAAAGAAAACGAGGTCCGGTGATGTCTCTGATCTATTTACACAGTCAAATACACTACATGACTTCATTTCTACTGGTTTTTTTTTTCTTTTCTAACTGTGATACAAGTTAAAATGCCTAAACGATCAAAGCTGTTTAAGTAACGAAACACTATAACGTGATTAGATTAAAGCCACCCAAGATATCAAGACTCAATATCCAACAACAGTCAACAATATTAACAAAACAACAACCAGAACCGAATCAAAACAACGATCTGTCAGTTGTTACGACAGGAATGGCATTTACTATACTAACAGCAATGACAACAGCTATCAAATCTAGCACGTTTCACGGTTCACCGTCTACGAGTGTAAGGTGCAGTGCATAATAATTAATACGTCATAATTATTTAACTATAAAGTGTTCTGTGTTAAATTATTACGTCCTCGTTATAAATTACTAATGTGTGAATGTGAGAATGTGTAATATTGTTACAAATTATTATTACGATATAACATTGCGAAGCCAAATGACTTGTGTTCAGTTCAAGAAGGACTTACTTTGCTGTTTGACGTTTGCGCTATAATTATCGTTGAAAATATTAAATATTAATATTTTTACTACCTAATTATGTATTTCTCAAGTTTAATTTATTGTCAATAGTGCTAATATTTTGTCAGTATTAACAAGAATCTACAGTTTATTTTAATATTTCAATATTCATACATAATACATAGTGTCTATGTATTTTTGTTGTGTCCACAGTGGTGAAAAACGAGAGGAAGAGGACTATAAACTGACATTGAAGTTTGAGGCTGATGAAGAGTAAGTCCTGTGATTATAACTATACCCAACGGTTTTTGTAAGGCAGATCTTTACTACATATATGAAGAAGTTCCGATAGTTAACAACAGATGGCGCTGTCCACAATAGGCGCTTCGTCATACAAACCTGAATCACGCAAGTGAAGTTTACACAGCGACTAAGTATATGTATAAGTTCCCTACGTCAACTGTAGGGCTGCCCGCCAGGCACGATCACCCAGCCTGGTCGGAGGATCCTCCCTTTGTATTTTTTTATACAACTAATACATACAAGCATACGGCCTACCTGATGGTATGTGGTCACCGTAGCCTATGGCCGCCTGCAACACTAGAGGCATCACTTGCGCGTTGCCGACCCTATAGGAAAGGAAGAAGAGAAAAAGGAAGTGGGAAGGAGAAGGAGCAGGAAGGGGAAAGATGGCCATTGGGCCTCCGGCACTCTGACTCACCGATACACAACAGTAGGAATACTGCTATTTCACGTCGATATTCTGTGAGACGGTAGTCCTTCCCTGGTCGAGCCGTCCCATTCATACTGAAATTAGCGAGTCTCTACTACTGAAAAAAGTTGGAGGGTCATCACACCACATTCCTCCACACTACTATATAGCCATTATACCAGTGGTCTCGGTAAAAAACCGAAATCAGAGGCGTTTTATGTTTTAACAGTTCTAACTCTGGTTTATAAAGTATTTGAGCAACGGTAGGTTAATGAACAAGACATTAGAACTGCGATCAAGAAGTTGCCGGTTCGAATCATCAATCCCATCCATCACTCTACTGTGAACATACTCATCATCGTCTCAGCCGTAAGACGTCCACTGCTGGCTTCCTCCAAGGTTTTTCACACAGACCGGTCTTGGGCCACCCGCATCTAATTGCCAGAAAGCCCCGTCAAAATTGGTCCAGCCGTTACAGAGATTAGCCGGTACAGACAGACAAAATGTATAAAATTGATTTTTTTATATAAGTACCGTATATACTTTCATATACATTTAGTAAAAAACTGGTATTTTGACATTACAAACATACACTTTAATTTTATTTATTTATATAGATTTGTAAGTAATGCCTAGTACTTTAAAAGTGCCACTCTCTTTGAATAGGTTTTTGATGAAACTGTTATAGAATATCTATCTCATCTCAAGCACCTAGAAGCTGTGGGCTCAATCCCCACACGGAATAAACATTTCTGTAATCCACAAATAGATGATTCTAGTGTTTGTGTCCGTTGTTTCAATATTTGTGAAGTCTCCCGCGACATACGGATTAAACATAGTATGAGGGTAGTCTTTAAAAATCTATAATGGAAATATTTTTCTTCGACTGTAATACTGTATTTCGAAGTTCAAAATAGCGATGAACTGTAGCCCTAAAGTACTGAAACGCGACTCACGTTAGTGCGACAGTGCGCCACATCGATACACATAATTTCGAATGTTTTCCACCGCGATGCACGTTAGTGCGAAAGTATTCCACATCGATTCACACATTGTCGAATGTACCTATTCCAGCGCGATGCACGTTAGTGCGAAAGTCCAGTAAATGCGAAGGCATGCTACTTGCTGCTTTACACAGCGATGTTTACTGTAAATCGACGATCGACGTATCGATGTTTTTGTGTGAAGTGTGTAAAGTCATAGATTTACTGGAACTTGAATTAATATCAGAACAACGCTAGTTTTTATATGAAGTGTCAAACGTGGAACAATAAAAAACAAAAAACAAACCAATTAGATGATAATATATGGGCGAGTAATTTAATGATTAACTAACAAAAAGTAACAACAGCAAAAAAATATATAAAGAAAAAAAATTGGCCCTTGATAATCACCAACAAAAAATTAAATTTTCATATAAGCTAGATATGCTAAGCCGCTTAGATAGTCTTTAAAATCCATAGATTCTTTTTGTAGCATGTGATCTCTTACTTTTTTCGTGTGGTTTGAGATACTTCTTTTTCTTTTCTTTATATTTGCAGATATCCTTGCTGCTTCAAATGTCGTGTTTTTCTGCTCTTTAACTAATTCCTTTAATGTTTTGTAAATATTCACCTTTTTTCTATTCAGGAGGCTATTCCAGCGGTTGTGCCAGTTTTCAATGGCGTTCTGAGTTGTCGGAATGTTTGCATTAACGCAATCTAAAACTGACCATATTCGTGGCGAAAATCTAGGAGGCGATCTTTTTAGCTGAAATTTCAGCGCACTATTTTTGTATTTAATTGGCATTCGTGTGTATGTTCCACCAACGTAAAATTTAAAAAACCAATCTGTCACTTTACTTGCTTCTTGAGGAATGATTTGGTCACGAACAATTTCAAACGCTTCTGGTATTTCAGATGGATTCAAAAAAGCCAACGCTGCCAGGTGTCGCATTTTATGCGCAAATTCACTATCGCTGGTGTATTTCTTTGCCAATCCGTTATTTTGAATATGCCTCCAAATATTTTGTGATAAATGGAAGTAACAGCATTTATGTTGTGCACTGGGGATAACCTTTTGACAGGCTCTTATAGGTGCAAATTCAAAATCAGTAATTATGAATTCGGGCTTCAGATCAATTGTTAGTTCATTGAGTGTGTGTCTCAAAATGATTTCTAAAAAAATGACGTACAATCGTTCGCTTTTATTTGAAAATAATCCGTACACAAGCGGTAGTATTTGATTTGTCTTATCATTTTGGCCTACAAGTCCATGTATTGAATAAAGTTGGTAAAACAATTTAGGACAACACTGGAATGTTCCATCCATTATCCAAAACTTCGATAGATGTAAAAGACGTAAATTTTGTTTGGTACTAAAGACAATAACAGTACCAACAACTTCATCGCTGAAATGACCAATTAAAAATTGTTCCCCTTCAACTTCAGCGAATTGATCCGGTATGGTGAAATCTTTTAAGCTTTTTGGCAGTTTTGGTTCGTTTCGAACACGTTCTCTATGTATAACCATTCGCATGGCGGCTTTGGAAGGCATAAAAGGAGCCGAGGTAGACGGTACGTCCTGTATGGTTTTTTGTATTAATTGTCCTGGTAGATCTAAACTATGATTTGCTCTTCTTTTCAATGAAGCTCGCAAAGTATGTGCCCGCGCAGATTCATGATCAGGTTCATGGATATGGCAAATATTGCTCATTCTACTCATAAAATGATGATCACCAACCTTTTTTGTGATTACCGCAGAACAACAACTCGAAGATTTCTTCCTGACGCAACACCAGTAGAATGTATCGTTGCACTGTTTGTTTAACATATACAGAAAACCTTCTACTAGCAAGAGATCTTTATTTTTGTGCGATTTGACAAAATCACAAGGAGTATCAATTTTTACGAAATTACAACATATAAATAAGTAACTTACGCGATGTTAAAGTAACATCGAATAAATGAAACAATATTGTACGTATCTACCCACATTATCAATAATAAATTACGAACTATTACAATTATATTACATTACAATTATATTATGTTGTTTTTGTTTTATTATGTTTTATCTTGTTCGTAAGCCAATGTTAACATAATAATAATTAATGGTATACTATAAGTATATAATTTATTTCTGCAATATATAAGCAATCATAAAGAAAGTCAAATTACTTAGCGCCTACTTATTTGCCATTGACTGCACCGCGTAAAGAAAAAATGTTTGTCGTAATGCATTAGGCGCAGTTTTATTAATTGTTTTCCAGAATTATTCGGTACATGCGTCTCGGCTTTGTTGACAAAAATGATGATACAAGTACTGACGCTTGCGTATGAATTATTTTTAAATAAAATCGAACAATTGTACGTAATTTCTTAGAAAATCATTCTAAAATACGCACTCAATAAACTAAAAATTGATCTGAAGCCTGAGTCCGTAATTGTAGCCTTCGAGTTAACAGATAATAGGATGTGTGTCTATGTGGCATGCCTTCGCATTTACTGGACTTTCGCACTAACGTGCATCGCGCTGGAATACATTCGACAATGTGTGAATCGATGTGGAATACTTTCGCACTAACGTGCATCGCGGTGGAAAACATTCGAAATTATGTGTATCGATGTGGCGCACTTTCGCACTAACGTGAGTCGCGTTTCAGTACTTTAGGGCTACAGTTCATCGCTATTTTGAACTTCGAAATACAGTATTACAGTCTTTTTCTTCTCAGGGTCATCACGGCTACTCCTGACACATCACACATCAAAGTGAAGTCAGATCCACCTGACGATGAAACACAATAGTAAATATTATATTAAATTTTCATAAATAGCGACACTGCAGATGCTTTAGTTTTGTATAGGATATTGAACTGGTACCAGTAAATATACATCTATCTGTACATAATAAATCGATTCACGCCTGTTTCCCAGAGAGGTGGTCAGAGACTACGGATTTCCATTTGCTACGACCCTGACACACTTCTCTGGCTTCATTCTCTATCATCGCATTCCTCATAAAGGCTCGCCGGTTTAAAGTGCTCTTAACCTGACCTTTGTCCAGAACGTCTCCGATCTGATCAAGAAACGTTCGCCTAGGTCTTCCCCTTGCGACTGTTCCATTCACATTAGCCTTATAAACTTTCTTAGTCAGTCTTTTCTCGTACATTCTTTCTACATGCCCAAATCAGCTTACATACCCTTTCTATTCTTATCACTATATTCACTTTCATATGTATAATATACATAATTATGTATGATGAAACATTTCATTTTTACACTTACAAGAAGTAGTAATGCCCTGCTGTGCAAGTTTAATGCTCGAGAATTAGCCCGGGCAAAACTGTAACGTGGTATTTTTTACGTACACGTGCAACCAAAGTACCACGTTACAATTGGCGCCCAACGTGAGGCTTCTGGAGGCTTCGATCGTAGTCAGGCCAATAGTAGGCGAGACACTTAGCTTTCGGTTCTGGAGCGGGTGAGAAGAAGTCCGGCGCTAGTAGGGTTGCCACCTTTATTTTGAACGAATAGAGTACATTTACTGTCTGAAGTAAAAAAATTAAGAACAAGATCTGAAAAAAATTGATTATTTATTTCACCTGCTTTTTTACCATATGTTTGTTGATGCTAGTAACATTTAACTAATATTTATTATCGAGGAACGTGTTAATCAGATCTTTACGATTATATGTCTATAGGTATTAAGCTAGATAAATAATTGTTTTATCCAATTTTGGAAATCTGTATAACGTTGCATTAAGTAACCAATTAAAAAAAAATGAAAACGTCGTTTTAGGTAAAATAAGTATTTTCACGTACTTTATTTTCCTAATAAAGTATAAAGTACGTTTATCCGAAACATTGTTATTGTGAGGTTTGATGTGATGGGGCAAGAGGAAGGCGCGTCACAATAATTTGACCTTATTGACAATTCATAACACTTTATTTTATATATTCGTGCCTTCTAACATTAATGCGTTAGTAAAATGATAAATTCTGAGTAATGTCAATAAGGTCGAAAATCGCATGCACCTGTTTTGTGTAAGCACTATCGATGGCTGATCATTTTCTGATAGTTATTTGTTTTGTAGACGTTCATTTGTTTTGTATACACAGTTATTATTTTATGCACCTACCTATCCCCGTGGTACAACTAGTTGGACTTAATGCCACCATTGTACAAAGGGTCAGCAAAATAAAAATGTTACAACAGTTGAACCATGGGTGACTTTACTTCCCCGTGGTACAACCAGTTGAACATCGCAGTTGCCCACGGGTCGCGAGCGGTTTTCGTGAATTGAGTTTGAGTTTTTTTGCATGGTTTTGTTTTCCGCTTGCTTTTAAGTAACACAAGTAACGAAAATTTGCGCCGCGGCCTGCTAACACGTGGTGGGCGCAATGCGGGTAGAGTACGTACATTGCGCACCATACCCGCTGGTGGTGATGATAATGCGGCAATTGTCGAGTCGAGTCGCGGGAATCGTGGTCGAGGTGGATGTAGGAGAGCAAGACGTGGCCGCAGGAGAGGTTTTCAGGCTGATGAGGCACGTGGCAGAGGTGGCGGAGTCCAAAGCCGTCCATTGGCTCAAGATTATTTGCTTTATTTCTAAGAACTATTTTTATTATTATTATTTTTAATACAATGTAACTATAATTATGTGTATTTTCACTGCAGCATTAACATTGGCATGATAGACGAGTTACCACTCGGAAGTCCCCTGGAAACTCCTCTACATGCCAAAAGGCGTAGAACCCTGGACCAGGATCGGAACCTCTTTGAATATCCAGAGTAAGTGAAATCTACAATTTCAGACTGGAGTCTGGTGTATGGTCAAAGTCAAAGTCAACAATAATTTATTCACTTAGGTCACAAAGTAACACTTATGCACGTCAAATGGGTTAGTGAGTTTATTATATTTACTGAATTTACATTTATGTTAGTTGCAAGGTTCAGGCAAAAGGTTGAGCCTATGAGAAGATACCTGCAAGAAACTCAAGGCCACTCTTTTAAATCGCCATCAACTTATAATTTCAGTATTTTACAACTCATTTATGTACCAGGTGTTGCAATCATTATGCCATATGTCACTGTCCATATAAAACTAAATTCTAAAATAAAGAAAAGTTGGTAATATTATGTAAAAAGCATTTGAGATTTGAAATAATATTTATCAGTACGTAGCCATTTGTAATTGACAGTAGTATGGCATGAGGACGCATACACTTACACTTTGTGACATGAAAAGGTAGTTCGTGACTAAATGTAGTTAAAACAAAATTTACGTTAATATATATACCTACTCCCAAGTGTATATTTCGTGGAGTTTGCTTCGCCAGAGGCCACGGCATCTGCCCTTCAATTATCAACTATTCCAGCTTGAGCCGTTAGTGATTGAACTGTGCCATTTATACAATTTCCTCATCAAAAGTTTTTCTTGTTTAGGTATGACCAGCCATCGACTTCGACCGCACACATGTATGACCAGCCATCGACTTCGACCGCACACATGTATGACCAGCTATCGACTTCGACCGCACGCATGTTAGCGGTCTCTCCTTCTTCTGCTGCGTAAGGATTATTATTATTTTCGACTGGACAAGCCCTAAAAAGTATATTTCTAGCACTAACAGTGTTGTTAAAATCAAATAAATTGCTTTAGACACGCCGAATGTGCAATGACCACAACACCGAGAGCGGCTCGAACCACACAGACCTGCCGACGTCCCTTAGGGGAGAATGAAATCTGCGGCCTACTCAATTACGGTCGGTAGTTTTTCATTGCACTAGTCATTTCCATTAATATTTTTGTGTTTGGTTAGTCAGTGATAGGCGTTGTTATTTTCAATTCTCATAGGTAGTGAAGAAGAAGAAGGAGGGTCATACCTAGCTTCCGATGAAGAATGTGACGCCCAAGTTTCAATCCCTCACGACATTCGGGCGTTATTGGAAACGGCTGAGGACACACCACAGGAAGCTGAAGCTGCGGGCAGAATAGAAGCTGTGGAGTCTGCTCAGACTGGTGATGGGTTTATGCGTGGGCCCACTTCATTATTCCATTTCGAGTGGCAAAAATTTCCCGCTGTTCCGATTTCACCTCACTTGAGAAGAGAAAAGTTTGTCGGAAGATGCGGCCCCACGATTGGTTCTATCTCAAGTCCATACGAAGTGTTCCTATTGATTTGGGATAGGCCAATTATGGAACACATAGCGCTTCAAACAAACTTGTATGCGCAGGAGTACACAGAACAACTCTTCGGGCGAGGGGAAATCGGGCCATCAAGTTGGATAACGTGTACTGTGTAACACTAACGTAGACGAACTCTACGTTTATTTTGCATTATTGATGGCAATGGACATTGTAGTGAATTCTAAATTAGAAGAATACTGGTGCACCGACAGAAATATATTTTCAACCCCTGGCTATTCCACCAACAAGTCTCTTAAGCGTTTTCAGCTTCTTTCCAAATTTCTCCATTTTAACAATAATAGAAATGTTTCTTCCAATACTCTAACCCGTTTCCAAGCCAAAATTTATAAAGTTGCGCCCATTGTCGATCACTTAAATATAAATATTTCTAGTTTATACGGTTTAGGCCAAAACATCGCTCTGGATGAATCTTTGACCCAGTGGAAGGGGTGGCTTGACATTAAGCAATTTATCCCGAACAAGGCCGCATCAGTAGATATTAAAACCTACGAAGTCTGCGACTCTAGGACGAGATACTTGTGGTGATTTGAGTGTCACGTGGATGATTAAATTGAAGTCCAACAGGAGGTGTTATCGGGGAGCATACCAAATCTGGTTTTACGTTTGTTGCGGGGCCTCGAAAATCGCGGTCATACCGTATGGATGGACAGTTATTATAATTCTCCATACTTCGCCCGCGTCCTTAAGTCCTTAGGGTACGACTACGTTGGGACCCTCCGTACCAACCGGCAATTTGTGCCAGCAGAAATAACTGATTTAAAAAAAGCCGACATGACGATGGGTCAAGTTTGCAGATGCACATCCGGAGACGTTGATATCATGGTATGGCGAGATCAAAACCGTGTAGAATTGCTCTCAACGTACCATGGGATCACCGTGTCCGAAAATAAACTTATCGTGATCAAAGATTATAATGTCTGCATGGGTGGCGTTGACAAGAAAAACCAAATGTTGTCGGCGTACCCTTTAGAGAGAAAGCGGATCCAAGTGTGGTACAAGAAATTTTTCAGGCGTCTGTTAAATGTGAGCGTTTTAAATGCTTACATACTCTACAAACACACTCACGACATAAGCCACAGGAAGTTCCGCAAGGACCTGGTGACAGAGATACTGCAAAAACACCTGCAATCTCGACCCGATATCGCAATCGCGACGGTTCGTGGAGTTCCGAAATTTTCGACAGAGGTCATCTCTCACCTACCTGCTAAACTTCCTGTACTTCCCGGACAAACTGGCAAGCAACGCCGACAGTGCGTTGTTTGTAAAACAAAGCGTACACATTACGTGTGCCGAGCATGTAATGTAGCGCTATGTGTCAACTTTTCGGACACCTCTTCCTGTTACATCAGACACCACACATAAAATTATTTACCTTTCCTTTACCTTCAGTCTACATTGCATTTAATACGTTACCATTTAACTACGTCTGGAACTTTGGACCGAAACTTGCAACTAACATAAATGTAAATTCAGTAAATGTAATAAACTCACTAACCACTTTGACGTTCATAAATGTTACTTTGTGACCTAAATGAATAAATGATTTCTGACTTTGGCTTTGACTTACCTATATCACCACCTGGGAGCGATGTTTTGAACTGGGCCAGTATACATAATTATATAATAGCGTGTAATTTATGTAATTACTTTAACTTTTTACTTATACAGGTTGTCCGGTAATTAATGGATAACCTGGAAATGTCTTATAGTGGAACTGATGGCCGTTCAGAAAAAAACTACTACCTGAGACATGTGTTTTTTTATAAATTACCATGTATAACTTTCTTGTATACTACGACCATAAATGAATGAAATCCATCGGTTTTTTGTTGTTTTATTATTAAACACTAATTATGCTAATAGATAGACAGTCAAAAGTATGCTATGCTAATATAGCTTGCACTTTTTAATATATATATTTCTTTTTTATTTTTTTATTTTAATTTTTTCTGTACGGCCTTCAGTTCTCCTATAAGACATTTCAAGGTTATCCATTAATTACCGGACATCCTGTATATACTTCTAAATACTCCGACTGACTGACAGTTAGTTCTCTCCACAGTTCTCTCTCCATCTATTTACGTCTTACTGAACTACGTAAGTATGATAACCGTGTGCGTATCAAAATACTTGTGTAAGTCTTTAAGGTTTATTTTTACGTTTAAGCGATTATGCTCCATATTCATATAAATGCAAAGACGAATTTCTTATTATTTTTTGCTGGATGTACGTACTTAGAAACCCTGGTATTAAATTTTGCAAGGGCGACTCATGCCTAATGCGCAGCTCGCATGCGGAAATTGGCTTTGGCCATACCGACTATCCATAGAAGTAATTCTGAAATGTATATCGAATTAACTGTTGAAAATTTATTTTTTATGAAAAATATCCGACAATTTGAGAACCTTCTCCTTTTCTTGAAGTCGGCTAAAAATATTTTGTTACTATCATTACTTACAATATATATACAATACAACAACAATGAATATTTCATAAACAAAATTGTAATAAAACATTAAAAATCTTTTTCATATAAAAATATAATTAGACTATCAAAAATTCATATCCTTATTGTTGACGCAGTACGTAGAATTTGTAGGCGTCCCAAAATGGGCCGCGCGCCTGTCAGGCATTCGAATTAAGTTTAAATGGCGCTAGCGGCTAAACATGCGAAATTCTAGATCTTTGCAAACTTATTTTTAATTGTTTTTGTCTGCCAAGTACTTATTGTTTTTTATGTATTCGATAGCAAATATTACTGTTACGGCTAGTGCCCTCTGTCGGCACTGTAGGGAAGAGTCGGCGGTTTCTAATAATAATTTATTACAGCACTATCTATTGACATCTTACGAAACTAAGTATTTGTCGGTAAGAGTTGAGTGGAGAGAGCGCTGGCACATTCTCGAATCATCGCGCTGTTGCGTGCCGTGTGTGACGTTTTCTGGAAAACTCCAGAAGCGCTTTACCCGCGTATAAATAGAGCGCACGCGCACTGCCGAGTGAGTTTACTATAGTAAGCGGTCAAGTGTTCATCGAAGCGAACGGAAGCGAAAATACTACGGAGTTTCAAGCAGTTACAGTGGAAAAGTGTAGTATAGTGTTTGTTGTGTATTAAAGTTAATTGTGTGCTAGAATAAAACGTTTGAGTCGGTAATATTGTTTTATATTCTTATCCGTCGAATCCAGCACGTAACATTACGTACAATTGATAAATAAAAACGTTTTAATGGAAAACTGCATACTTGTCGCTTTAAAAGTGGTAATATATTATAATTATCACTTTATTTGCTGAACAAAGGTTAATACAAAATAGGTCTTATAATATATTCATATTAGAACTCTTTGTTCTGCCTTATAGACATGCAAACATTAATAAAAAATACACATGCTATTTACTTTACAATAATAATTAATGAGGTAGGTATAGTTAATTAACAAGCTTTCTTAAAACAGCATAAATAGTATCTAATAGTTAAAATTAAAATTAAAGTAACAATATCATCATTATAATAAGTAATGCTAGTGAATAGTAATTTAGTAGGTAGTAATTTGAGTGCCAATCCTAAAAGGTTTGTTTTATTTGCTTCCTTCTTTGAAATGAACAAAGCTATTCATCTTAAACTTGGGTTATAACAGGTCAACCGTGATATCTGTTATTTCAGTTACTGTCACTAAAAAATAACAGATCTAAATATCCATTATTAAATAACATCCTGTTATTTTTATCAAACGATAACAATCCAAACAAAATCGTTCGGATACGCACTTCATTATTTTTATGGTTTCGTTGCAAAAAATAATTTCTCCTCTATAAATCTTCAATCTATATACAGGGTGTCCGGTAATTAATGGATAACCTGAAAATGTCTTATAGTGGAACTGATGGAAGTTCAGAAAAATATGAAAATAATTCTATCCTAACTACTACCTGAGATATGTGTCTTTTTTTTAATTACCGTCTATAACTTTCTTGTATACTACGACTATAAATGAATGAAATCCATCGGTTTTTTGTTGTTTTATTATAAACACTAATTATGCTAATAGATAGACGGTCAAAGTATGCTATGCTAATAAAGCTTGCACTTTTTAATATATATAATATATATTTTTTAAATATATATTTTTTTTTTCATTTTTCTGAACGGCCTTCATTTCTACTACAAGACATTTCAAGGTTATCCATTAACTACCGGACACCCTGTATATAAAAATCAATGCCACTTTTCGTTGTAATTAAACTCCTCCTAAACGGCTGGACCGATTTGAATGAATTTTTTTGTGTGTGTTCAAGTGGATTCGAGGATGGTTTAGATATGGTTTTTTATTATTTAATTTTTTTTTTTCACCTTTACAGGACAACGTCTGTCGGGACAGCTAGTAATGCTATAAATATGTTGCCATTATTTTAATTTTATAGTATGACAAATGCATGCGTGTAATATATATTATAGTTTTATATTAATACTTACAGACTACTACCTAAATAATAAAAATAAGATAAGAAGAAATGTTAGCATTATTCTTGCAATGTTTCCGAATAGAAAATCAGGAACAGGAGCAGATAACACGACCAGAAACAAAATATGCAATTTTTCTAGGATGATTTCTTCTTTTAGGGGGGAGACAGTAGGGTATTTTTTATGAAGTGAGTCCTTTGGGTAGGTCTCTTGTGTAGTGGCCTGCCGTTTCATACGGCGGGCCGTAACCTCGGCGGGGTCGCGACCGCATACGAAAGCGATTCGCGCGGCCCCGTCGATAGTGGTTTTGTCGAGGAACACCGTGGTAGGTTTAGTCGGTATTCCGGGAGGTACATTATCTTTTCAACATCTTTCTTTTACCCCGGCGAGTCCGACACAATCCCTGCGCCCGCCCCCGCGGAGGGATATGCGTCAAAGCATTCCCCCACGTAAAAAAAAAAGAAAAAAATGGATTATTTCTTCTTGTAAAACTATTAATTTTATTTGTCGGATAGTAATACTAGGTTCTTCTCGTTTTAGCAAGGGTCAATTCACTTGATATGAGCGTGACAGTAATAAATGCTAAATAATAAAGATAACAGGATCTAATTTAGAAGACACTTCACAGAGATGATGTCTTCTTGTGAAACAACAAACTGTATTTTTGTGATAATAAATACTAGATGCTTCTCGTTGTAGCAAGCTCAGTAATCATAAGTACATACATATAACAGAGACAGGTAATAAGTTACGACGGTTGTTATTGAGTATTGACTATTTGACTGTGATTGTAACAGTTGCCAGTACGCATGATATTTTTAACAACAGATAAATCTCAATCACGGGAACAACTGTTATCTGTTATTTTTTAATACCTGTGATATTTATCTGTTACGATAAATATGGCTCACTCCTAATTCATCTGTTGTTTATATTATAAATAGTCCATGAACCGAACTGCACCGGAACACATAAATCAAGTCCTTTCATTACGGCATTTATCGTTAAAGCCACTTGAAACTCTTATGTTTTTCGGCGACCTCGAGCGCGTGAGATACTTCGCAATGAGTTCTAATAGTCTTAGTGTAAAAAATATGAATGGAAATATGTCGTCTTCTTCTACGTCGTTTCACTCTTGACAGAGTGGTCGTGGTCATCTTTAAGGTTGTGTAGTATGCTTGACAATCCGTCGCCACTCTTCACGCATCTTTATACATAGGAAATATGTCTAGTGATCATTGAATTCAATAGATATAAGATTTGGCTACAAAATAAAACAAAAACTGTACATGAAATCGGTTTAATTTTAAAAATATACGTAATTTTCTAAAATGTTTTTTTACTTCCCTCTTAATTCCCAGCAATTTTAATAACATGTATGTAAAAAAACTTTATAATATTTACATACTAATCTGTTAGGAATTTTATTGAGAATCCAATTATATATACAAAGTGGCGCAAATGTTATCACATTAATTGATACCACATATACTACATGGTATTCTTTGATGATTTACAAATTTAGAACCAAATGTATTCAGTAGTTTAGCCACAGGACATTTTTTATGTTTTCATAATTTAAAACACCATGTGTAATGCAGAGATAAATGTTAAAGACCTCAAGCAGCGATATTCAAACAAAACAAACAAACGGAAAAATACACAAAAGGAACAAAAAAAAAAACAAAAGAAACAAGGTCCATCTTGTGACGAAAAGAAATAGGTTAGTGTGTGCTTATTACAATGGTGTTCCAATTTGTGTCTAATTTTATTTTATTTATTTTGTTCAATAAAATGATTTCTTAATTTCTGTGAAAATAGGTTTTTTGTTTATGTTAACCGTCTTATATCAACCAGTTTAAGGCAGTATATTATTTAATGTGATAAGTTTTCCGCCACTCTGTATATGTTAGTAGGTATTCTTTAAAAACCGGCTCTTTAGTCATCAGATCCCGCTCGAACTTATCACGCGGGATGAGTTGACCTAACGAATGTTTTGAATCGGGCAACTGATCCTATTGATATAGTTTAGGATTTATTCAGACACGAAAAAAAATGTTAGACATTAGGTTTACGAAAATAACAACGCAACCACAAACGCACAAAATTTTTTGGCCAAATGTATTAGGCACCCTATAATTTATTGACTTTTACATATTTAAGGTAAAAAATAAAACTTGACCTGTTTTGCACATTACTATGCGCGAACATGTCGCTGCTTTAAAACAAAAGGGCCACAAATCAAAAATATTCAAAATCCTTTTTATTGTAAAAATTCATATTTTGTTGGTTATATTTTCATAATTTAAAAAGATTCCCATGAATTTCACACTTTAAGCCATAAAAATACTACAGACGTCTTTTTTGTATTTTCGAATTTACGCTGCAACATCTGTGCAAACCCGCCATTTTGTTAGTTGGGCCATAACGCAAAAAAATCTCTTGATTAAGCTTTTATTATTTGAACAAAAGTGCCATATTTTGGAAACGTCCGTTTTGCATATAACATTCATGTAAGTATCACATATTTTACTTAATCAAAAGGACCATATTACAAAAAAGCCTGTTTTGTTTATAACACTTTATAGGGGTTGTAATAACAATTTAAAAACAAAAGTACCATATTTTGAAATAAGTATGTTTTGCATAGAAGATACATTTAGGAGATAATCATTACCTTGTTTCAAAAGGGACATGTTAGGAATACGTCCGTTTTGCTGGTGATTTTTTCTAGGTTATAATAAATATTAATGAATAAAAGTTCTTATTTTGATATAAATTTGTATTGTATTTATTTTTTAAAGTAAAATCATATTATTTTATGAATTAAATGGACTGTTTTTGCTTGTTATTTTTATTGGTAGTTTTTTTTTAAGGTACAGGATTATTGTATGCATTTTAACATTTGTTTTAATTATTTTTTATAGAATGAACAACAGAGCGCATAGGATACTCAACATGGTAAAGTACAAAAACCAAATCAAGCAGCCAAATGACAATGATGAAACTTTATTTAAAAACAACGACGTTGAAAGTGATCCCTGTATTGAGAAGATGAATAACGCACCAGCATTGGATGACTCCTTGGACAGTGTTTCCATTCCTGATAGTCAATACAATTTCAGTTTATCTCTGAACAGCGAACCAGAGCTGGAACCAGGTTATAGCAATAATAGACCAAACGTAGTTATTGAATAAACCGATTATGATAGCGACATTTCTGATTCAAGTTCAAGCAATGGTGATTTTTCATCCGACGATAGTGTCCAGGATCCAGATTTTCAAATTAGAGACGACTTGCGGTTAACTGATTCTAGCTCAGATGACGATAATAACATCAAAGGTCAACAATTTTCGCCTTAACCTAGAACTTCTAGTTTGAATAACGAGTCAGTATCAGTTCTTAAACCTGATGAGGTCTTATTGAGACCACCTTCTGAAACGGTTATTATTCAGTCATCGAGTTTCGATTTTACAGCACCAAATAATGACGATATTCAGATTCCTAGCGTTAATACAATATCAAGTGTCAATACGCCATCTCCTTGTGTTGACAATGAGTATATTCAAAGAAAGAGTCGTAAAAGGCAAGCGAATTCCCAATTATGGCGAAGAAACATGACGAAATTACTCAGAAACAGTGGTCAAGCATATTCCTCCATGTCAAAAACGAAGAAGAAGATAGCAGAAAAGAAGATGGGAGCTGTGTGTTCTGAAAAATGTAAGTTGCAATGTTACACGAAGTTCACAAATCAAGAAAGACTTAATATTTTTAATGGATTTTGGAAGACTGGTGACTTACAGGTACAGAGACAATTTATTAATAGCAATATGACTGAAATTGAACCAAAGTATCGATATACTCGCGTCGGTAGCACTCGCAAAAATCTTAACAATGCATTTCATTTGCCTTTAAATGGAGTCCGTATAAGAGTATGCAAAGTTTTTTTATGAATACGCTTGCTGTTTCTGACAAAAGTATTAGAACTGTCGTAAAAAAGCACAAGTCAGACCTCAAAGGCGTTCAGCTCAAAGACCTGAGAGGAAAACACGGTCATCAGCCAAAACTTGATATATCTTTGAAAGAGGGAGTCCGGGCCCACATTAATTCAATCCCACGTATCGAGAGCCATTACTGCCGTTCTCAAACCAAGCGTGAATATATCGAAGGTGGCCTCACTGTAGTTACATTACACCGTGATTATGTAGAGAAATGTGTATCTGAAAACAAACCGTATGTTACTTACCAAAATTATTTTAATATTTTAAGAATGAATTTAACATTTCATTTTGGCAGCCAAAGAAAGATCAATGCGAGGACTGTACTTCTTTTAATAATTCTGAGGATAAAACTTTATTGCAAGAGAATCACAAAGAACATTTACTGGAAAAGTCTCTTTCAAGAGCAGAAAAAGATAAAGACAAAGAAAATGCAAGCAATAATTTAAAAGTGGCAGTATACGATTTACAGGCAGTAATGCCCTGTCCCCGCGGAGATGTATCTTGTTTCTATTACATTTCCAATTTTATCTTCAGTAGACTTTCAATAATGGTGGAATCCATTATGAAACCACGTTCAATTTCTGAAAACATATAACACATTAGTCTTTTGTTCGAATCCCACTTCTGATAATAAAATATTTTATTTAACTACATAATTTTTATCTATGTATGTATATATTTATAAGTCAATAATAAAAGTAAAATAAAAAGAACTCATTAATTCATTTAAAATCATGTGCATAAGGTTATATTTGTTTTACCCCCTCCAGTAAAAAAACACATACTTGAACATTTCTTAGATAATACTAATCGAATTTTAGAATCATGCAGTAATACACTAATACTTGGGGATTTTAATCTTAGCTCTATAACATGGCATAGTAATGATAACCCTGCATCTTCATCTAGTTTTTTATCCAGCCCGCTCGCACATAAATTACTCGATTTTATAGCTTTTAATAACTTAACGCAACATAACAAAGTCCTGAATAATAAAGGCAAAATATTAGACCTGATCCTATCAACTGAACAAATTGAACATTTGCGGGAAAGCAAGTACGTCCTCAGTAATATAGATCCTTATCATCCACCTCTGGAATTTGTATTAACTCGCCATAGAACACCAGGTCTACCTCCTAGGATTCCTAGTGACAAGTTCAATTTTCATAAAGCTGACTTTAATAAGATAGTTTGTGAGCTAAAATCTATAGCATGGGCTGATGAGTTTTCAGACATGGTAAGTGTTGATGAAATGGTGGACAGCCTGTATAAGTATATCAGAGAAGCAATTGTAAAACATGTACCTTTAAGCAAGACGTCACATCAAAGGTATCTGATTTGGTATTCTAAAGAACTTATTAGCTTACTTAATGAGAAGTACAAAATTCGCAAAAGATTTCGGAAATACAAAAATCCGTTGGATGAGCTGTCTTTTGTATTACTAAAAAAGCATAGCTCGGCACTAATAGAATCATGCTACAGGAACTATATTAGTAACTTAGAGCAGTCCTTGTCCAAAAATCCAAAATTGTTTTGGACCCACATTAAAAACAAAAGGCAAAATAAGAGTACCTACCCATCGTTAATGTATCTCGATAACAAAAGTGCGAGTAATGGTCCTGACACTTGCAATCTATTTGCGTCTTTTTTCGCGTCTGTCTACAAAGTAGCATCACCCTCATCAGCATACCTTTCTGACACCACAGCTCCAAACGTTTCAAATAGTAATTGTTTGGTGGGGATGAAGTTTTCAAACAATGACGTACTCATAGCCCTAAAAAATTTAGATCGCAACAAGGGTGCCGGACCAGATGGCCTACCTTCTTTATTTGCTGTAGAATGCCGTGACGCGCTTGCCTTACCGCTTTCAATTATATATAATGTGTCAATAGAATCAGGCTCATTTCCTTCTGCATGGAAGGAATCTAGGGTTGTCCCAATACTCAAGGGTGGGCAAGCTGCATCTATAAAAAATTACAGGCCAATTTCAATATTACCAATTTTCGGTAAACTATTCGAAATACTTATGAGACCCATTATAACTTGGCACATAAAACATATTATATCGCCACAACAGTTTGGATTTCATAAAGCCCGATCTACAACCACTAACCTTACATCATTTGTGACATTCTTGACCGACTCAATTGACTCTAACGTTCCTGTGGACACTATTTACACTGATATAAGCAAGGCATTTGATACCGTGGACCACAATATTTTGATTTACAAATTATCTACCTTTGGCATCACAGGCAACTTACTAAAATAGTTCTCGTCATATTTGAGCGATCGTACTTCTAGAGTCGTAGTTAGTGGGTATTCATCCAAGTTGTTTTTTAATCTTTCTGGCGTTCCCCAAGGATCCGTACTGGGACCAATTCTTTTTAATATGTTTATAAACGACATAGTGGGACTATTTAAACACAGTAAGTGCTTTCTTTACGCAGATGATTTAAAACTTGCGAAACAAATAAATACTGAGCATGACACGCTGCTGCTGCAGGAAGATTTGAACCGTCTGGTAGATTGGTGTAAAAGAAATAGCCTTGATCTGAATATAGATAAATGTAAATACATTCGTTTCACACGTAGTATTCATCCAAAATCACAGATGTATTCCATTAACAACAAAACCTTGGAGGAAGTGGCTATTATCAGGGACCTGGGAGTACATTTAGACAAAAAAATACGTTTCCATACACATATTGATAAAATAACAACCAAGGCATTTCAAATTCTGGGCTTTGTCATAAGGAACACCAAGGACTTTAAAAATCATAGAACTAAAATTACACTTTATTCGGCGTTGGTGCGATCTGGTCTTGAGTACTGTTCTCAAATCTGGTCACCACATTACGACGTTCATATTAAACAAATAGAGCGAGTTCAAAAGCGTTTTCTATGGCACCTTTCGTATCAGAGCAACAAAGCAAAGCAATTGCCCTCATATGAAAGTCGTTTAACGTATTTCAAATTAAATACTTTGGCTGATCGGAGAAAATTATTAGATAATATTTTTTTACACCAATTAGTTAACGGTAACTTTGACTTCACCATTCTTACAGAGAAAATAAATTTATATGCGCCTGCGAAATTACCACGTTCATGTAAATTTGCTCCTTTCGCCGTAAAACCTTCAAAAACCAATCTGGGTCAAAACGCAACTATGAATAGATTATTGGGTCAGTATAACAATCTAGTCAAAAAGCAGTTAATTGACATTGACATTTTTTCCAACAGTCTTCCAATTTTTAAACGCAAGGTTATTGTGTCTTTTAATTCAGCTGCGCATTAAGAGTAAATGCCTACCACCTAACTATCCTGGTTTCCTGATCACGCCGCGTCTATAACCTAACCTTGTGTAGTAATTGATAAATTTTAATGTATATGTTCTTTATATTCTTTGTCTTCAAAAGTATCTTCTATTTTTTTAATTTTTTAAATAATTATATTGCTCATTTAAATTTTTATATTTAGTAATATAAGTGTTAAAATAAAAAAACCGTCCCTTAAATCATGCCGTGGCAGCTTGTAAGTGAAGCATCACTTAACTAGAAACTTATAAGTCATGTTTATATATTAATGTGTGGTGTATGTTTTGTAAGTTGCCCTTAATAAATAAATAAAATAAAAAATATACACTATCATATCACACTTACATATATGTATACATAAACACTATGTATGTTTATATATACATTTATTCATATACTAAGCATAGACAATGTTAGGCTATCAAATCATTTATAGAAAACCCAATCTTAACTCATATTTATAGGATAATGAAATGAGAAGTATAATTCAATTCATATTTGATTCTTAAAGTTTATAATGTCGTATATAATACATAGACACAAAATAGAAATATCAAACGAGAATGGTTCGATTTAATATTTAATTTAATTTAATCATTTTGATTTTAACAGGTAAATAAATAGTAATAACAATTGAATAGTTACTCAGCTTTTATTTCGTAGCGCAAACTCGGAGCTCCATTCGGTTCGGCGGCCAATCAACAAGTGACGTGATCCATCTGACACGTGTCCTTTTATACTAGTGAACAAACAAGTCGGGCGGCCACGTGTTTTTTAGAAATGATTATATTTGAGCTACTTAGTTTTTGCTAATAATGTTGTTAAATCATAATTTATTTTTCTTTATGTTTGAACATGTAAATAACTCTAAAATTTATCTTATTATTGTAACTTAACCTAAAATCTAACCTATAAATAACAATGACATAAAATCTAGCCGGATTAATTACACAGTTTGTTATCGGCACTATTGCCGGGATAAATAGGTACTTACAAATGAGACACACACATATTTAAGCGTACTTATTTTCATATTTCTTTGAATATTTAGACAAAATATTTCGAATAATCTATCACGCCCCTTTAGAACTGAAACGTACTTATATTATTATTAGATTTTCCCGTGGCTTCACACGTCATAAATGTAGGCTATGCCAATGTTCTATACCCCGGGAACAGTACTTTGAGAGTTCAAAAAAACTCTTGTACAACAGCTTTGTCCGTCCGTCTGTCTGTTATACAACTTTCAACTCAAGAACCGTAAGAGCTAGAGACTTGCGGTCAACGCCGTTCGACCCAGCATAGTCAATTTACCCCCGAAATAACTATGACGTTTGACCTCTGACCTCAAGGTCAAGGTCACGTGGTATCACGTGACCTTTGCATATTACTTAAATTATTTTTACGCACTCTAAGATTTACAGCAATTCATTGCCGTTTCTCACTTGTTTCCTTAATGAAAGATACCTATGCACTTTTCTGTACAACGTGTATGCCAAGATACAAAAATAAAGAACATATGACAAACATATATACATATATATAATATTTGTGTATTAATACGTAAAATATTACATAAAAACATATATACGCAAATAATTTTTACAAAATAACATACTTTTCAAAAAATTAAACTACGCCATGCAAACAATATTTTTAATTATACAATCCGAGAACTAACGTTTAATGTACGAAGGAGCTAGAATATACAATAAGCTACCCAATAGTATTAAAGACGCAAAAACATTATACTCATTTAAAAAACGTCTACAACACTATATATACACCATACCTATACATTGACAACACTCATCGTGCATAATATGCCTACGTTACATGACAGTTCTTGTCGCGCTTATTCCGTGTTAGTTTACGCCGCGACTGTGCAGCTAATTGAACTTATTTGATTCTTAGTATTTTGTTGACAATATTTTATAAGTACCCACATTGTGCGCCGATAAGTTATTAATATTTTCTATGTTTAATTTAGTTATAGTGAACTTTCCATGTAAGTGAATTGTTAATTCTTATGGAAATAAAGAATCTCAAACCTCAAATTTCACGAATATCGATCGAGTAGATAGGGCGTGAACGCGTAACAACGAACAAACATATATCCACATTTATAATATTAGTTAGAAATCTGTTGAAAATTCTCAATAGCAGCAGTAAGCGGTACTTACCCGTGGCCCTCCAGGCCAGTCCCCCGTGGTACGAGTAAATTTTCTTGCCCGAGGAACTCCCTGAATAATAATCTTCCTATTTAATATATTTTATTGCCCGTGGTACCACATTGTATTTGCATTTTATTTATCTGGCGATCAGCGGGTGTACCACGGGCCAAATAATTTGCTCATAATACCCCTTTGTTCCTTTTTTGCTCGCGATACCCCATGGAGGACTGGCCTGGGGGACCACGGGCTAGTACCGGCACTGAGTTCGATATTATACCTAATAAACGGCGATAGACGCCGAATTATTTTAATTGCAGAGTTTGAGTATGTAAATTGTAATGGCAAACATGAAGCAGGATTCGAAGATACGACCTCAAAGGTCCTCTAGTCTAGATATTAATATTAGCACGGGCTTAGATGGTATGAATACCATATCTCTCAAATGTGGATCAACTTTGATACTAGAAGAACTTATCTACTGTATTAACACCTGTCTTGACTAGGGAATATTTACTGAGAGCCTTAAAATAGTTAAGTGACACTGATTTATAAATCAGGCAGTAAGAGCGACCCTAGCAACTATCGTCCAATATCGGTTCTTCCAGTTATGTCAAAGGTTTTTGAAAGAGTTTTGCATAGGCGTCTTGAAAATTTCCTAACCCAACAAAATTTCCTCTATACAAAGCAGTATGGCTTTAGATCCAAGTCTAATACGCTATCGGCAACTATAGATCTAATAACAAAAACATCGGTATCGGCGGGGTTGCACATAATTTGTTAAAATCATATCTATCCATCCGTCGACAAGTTTTTAAAATCAGGCAGAGTGTGAGTAAACCGAAAAATATAACATACGGCATATTGCAGGGGTCAATTATAGGCCCATTGCTGTTTCTTACTAGTGCGCTCGGCTGGTATGTACTTGTCCGCGGAAGCGACGGAATACCACGTCTTGCGGCCAAAAGCTTTCGTACAACACCTTGTGCAGGTAACAGTCGGGTACGCACTCGACGAACGATTTAAAGTTGACGTTGCGGCGCGACTCCAGCAGCTGCACTCTCGGGACGTTCTTCAGTTTCAGCACACGTACTTCGCGATGTCCTCCGCCTTAGTGGTGGCAGGCGCGAGATGTACACCGGCGTGTTCGGGGACGCAACACGCACCTTCAGTTTGGGGTCCACAGGTGCCTCGCCACATCCGTTTTTAATGTTTCCGGCGCTTCCTCCGTTGCACCGTCACGAAACCATCCTCGGTAGCCCGGTTCGTTGCTTTTGTAGACAAGGCCTTAGCAGGGGCGCTCGCAGTGACCGTGGGGTCAGCTGTTTTTACGATTCGCGCAGCACAGCGGGGAGGAGCTACAGGTTCGGGAGTGGGGCTGCGTGACGCGCTTGCTGTGCATAACACAGGCTCAGTAGTCGGCGCCGCACCAGCGACAAAACTGCTGACTCATAACTCGTCACCGATGTGTTGAGGCATGCACCTCGACGCGTGTTCACATTGTTTACACACGTCAGTGACCCAGACCCAGAAATAGTTACGTAATTACCCACACGGGGCACAGGCGTGCCTCAGAAGCACTAAAGTGTTAACTTAAAGCTCGTCCGTGCGCCGACCACGACGTCGTCGTCTCTCTGAGTTTATACTAGAGAGACGCCGACGCAGCCGACGCGACACTGCCGTATGCTCAAGGACACCAGCAGCAGTTATTAAAGTGGCGAGAATCTGTCATTTTTTAAAGTATTTTATTAACATGCAAATATCTATGACTGGGGTACGCCTAACGTACTCCGCGCGTTTAACGGAGTGTTAACACTACGCTATCCGAGATACATTACCATATCATATATGCATATCGCATTAATAGCGGTAATGTATCACTTATGCATATATGAGCATTTCTGCCGCCGATTTTGCAATACTATAAAATTCATTCCAATTCTAATCTTAAAGCATCCACAATTACTTTTCTAACTATGTAAGTATACTATCACAACCTGTGAAATTAAACTCATTTATACGGATTTAATCGCGATGTTTATTTACTGTACTAACATCAAATCGGCCTCGATAGCGTAGTGGTTAATATAACCGATTGCCTCGTCTGAGGTCGCGAGTTCGATTCCCGCACAAGTCAAACATTTGTGTGCATGAACATGGATGTTTCTCTTGGTCTGGATGTTTCTATTCATAATATGTAGGTATGTACTTACAAAAAAAAAAGTATATATGTATGTTTATCCATTGTCTAGTACCCATAGTACAAGCTCTGCTTAGTTTGGGCTAGATGGTGTTGTGTGTATATATTATAAAATTTTATATTATGTATGTAAATTTAGGTTAAGGTATTTGTCTATGGGTCCATAGAATTATGCGTTATAATTCTATGTATGGTCTATGCGCCCGAAATAAATGAATTATGAATTATTTGTCATACAGATAGAGGTAAGCAGTTTTAGTTATTTTCTTCAATTATTTTCCTCTCTAGTGGTGACACACGTGCGCGCATAGTAATGTGGAAATCGGAATAAGTTTTTTTTTTTTTTTTTTTTTTTTTTTTTTTTTTTTTTACCTTAAACATGTAAAATTCAATAAATTATAGGGTGCCAAAACATTTTGTGCGTTTGTGGTTGCGTTGTTGTTTTCGTAAACCTAATGTCTAACACTTTTTTTTCGTGTCTGTACAAATCCTAAACTGTATCAATAGGATCAATTGCCCGATTCAAAACATTCGTTAGATCAACTCATCCCGCGTGATAAGTTCGAGCGAGAGCAGATGACTAAAGAGCCGGTTTTTGAAGAATACCTACTAACATATACAGAGTGGCGGAAAACTTATCACATTAAATAATATACTGCCTTAATCTGGTTGATATAAGACGGTTGGGGTGCGTGTCAGAAAACCTCCCCGTGGTGCACCCTGGGCACCAGCAACAATGCCTTTCATTGTTGCTGGTGGCTAATATTCTGACAACCGGTGCCATTTGTCGTGTTTGGCACCGGAGGCGGGGGGATGGACGCGAGTCCCATCCCCAAGCCGGAGGCCCTATTCTGGGCCCGGCTCTCCCAGTACCGCTCTGTTTTAGAGTGGACATGGGAGAGCCCCTTTGACGGGTTCGGCGTGCACTCACCCTGCCGCTGAACAGACAACGGGGTCTCTTCTCGTCGTTCTGACGATTCTTTCCCCCTCTTTGTCCCCCTTTTGTTTTGTCCCCTGTTTTGGTTTTGTTCCCCCCTTTTTGGTTTGGTTCTGCGTCCAAATTTGTTTCTTGTCCCCTTTTGTTTGTTTTGCCCGTTTTGTTCTTGTTGTCCCCCCCCTTTTTTCTGACTTTTGTCCCCGTTGTCACCGTCTGGCGCATATCGTAACCCCGTATTGTGCAGTGTCGTGGATCACGTCTCGCGGCTGCTGACGGGACCGAGGGTCTTGGCTTCACCGCCCGGACTGCGAGGGAGTGGCCCTCTATAAAAACCACCCCGAATCTCAAGTTGCTGCCGCACGGCGAGGAGATGCATGGCTGATGGGTAGTTCAGTCACTAGTGCGGCCCCTCAGGGTACCTGCCGTCCCCCTGTAGTATTAGGCTTGCCCGGGTATCGGGATCTCTGCCCGGGTCGACGTTTATTTCTCCCAAACTCGTGGGTCTAAATATGGATACATCACTTAAATCAATTTTAAACACAACTGTAAGAGTGAGTAGGTCGCGCACGCCCAGTATTGCGCGTTCCGAAGAGGAGGAGGAGATCGTGCGATCGGAGCACGATAGTGACGTTGTGGAGATTACTCCGGAGGCAACTTCGGAGAAAGTTCCACGCAAACGGTTGCGGTCAGCGCAGGAGTCGGAGTCAGACGGCTCCAGCGAGGACGCGGTATCGGCTGCGAAAGTGCCGACAGTGCGACGTGGACGCGGTCGTCCACCCACCCACGGTCGTTACGTGGGTCTGGGTCGGGCCAAGGCCGAACTTGCCGCTGCATTGCGGAAGGCTGATGTGGAGCGTACGTCCGATGAGGACACCCTCATTGCTGCGGCGGCCCGGCGAGTCGCTGCGGGACGAAAGCAGCCGGTGGTGGAGCTGGATGCCGAGGACCTGCCGGTATCGCACCTCAAGACTCGGCTCAGTGACGCATTAGAGGCCATTCGGCTGGTCTCGAGGAAGTCCAAGGGTCTAAAGGGCACGTGCCAGAAGACCCTTAAAGACTCCATCGAGGCCATTCGGGACATCGCGGAGGCCTTCTTCAGCCGCACAGCCAGCGAGGAAGTGCAAAAGCTGCAGGCGGAAAATTCTCGCATGGCGCAAGAGCTATCCGAGCTTAAGAGAAGGCAGGAGGACTTCGAGAGGAGGCAAGACCAGGGCGCGAACAAGACCGAGTCGGAGCTTGTGGCTCTGGTCCGGCAAGAGCTTGGCGAATTCCGCGCCAAGCTCTCCGTTATGGAGGGTCGACTGTTGCGCCCTCCTCTGGCCGCAGACAGGGTCAGAGTGCCTCCCCCTCCTTCTCCCCCGAAGCCTGCGCCGCCAACGTATGCGGCGAAAGCAAGGTCCTCGAGGCCTCCTGCGGTCGCTCCAGCAGCCGAATCAACGGCTCCTAGCAAGCCAAAGGGTAGGAAAAGGCAGGCTAATCGCGCACCTGTAGCTGCCCAACGTCCTGCCGTACCCGGGATACAACCCGCTGCTGCCGCGCGCAAACCCGACGACTGGGAGGTCGTAGGCCAAAAGAAAGAGGCAGCCAAACAAAGAAAGAAGGCGGCCAAGAAGGCAAGGCAGGCGGCCAAAAAGGCCTCGAGGAAGCTCCAGGCCCCTCGCTCCACTGCAGTTGTTATTACGTTGCAGCCGGCTGCCATCGAGCGAGGTGCCACATACGCCGAGCTCCTCAAGAAGGCGCGGACGGCGATCGACCCCGGCAAGCTGGGAATAACATCGGGTTTACGGTGCCGGACTACCCAGACCGGTGCCCGCCTGATAGAAGTGCCGGGAGTCGCAAGCGGCGACCAGGCGGACCGCCTGGCGGAAAGTCTCCGCCAGGTTCTGGAATCGGAGGAAGTCCGCGTCTCCAGGCCCCAAAAGTGCGTCGATTTGCGCATCACGGGCCTGGATGACTCTATAACAAAGGAAGAGGTCGTCGCGGCCGTCGCCAAGACCGGAGGGTGCCCTGCGGAACAGATCAAGTGCGGTGAAATTAAGCAGGGCCGCTCCGGAATGGGGACGGCCATTATTAGCTGTCCTGTCGCCGCCGCCAAGAAATTGGCCGATGGCCGGCGTCTTTTGGTGGGGTGGGTGTCGGCGCAAATTAAAGCGCTGGAGCCCAGGATCGCCCGGTGCTACCGCTGCCTATCCAGCGGCCACGTGGGTGTCACGTGCCCCTCACGGGTTGACTGCAGCGGCCGCTGTTTCCGTTGCGGTCAGCCCGGTCACGTGGCCGCAACGTGTGGGTCCACGCCGCACTGTGTTCTGTGTGCGGCGGTGGGCAAACCAGCGGAGCACCGGGCGGGTGCCAAGGGGTGCGCCGCCACCCAGAAGAAGCTACCGCCAAGGCCACCTGCCTCTTCGTCGGCGACGTCGAAGGTCGACGTTCCCGCGGCTGGAGGGGCGGAGGTTAGCATGGAGACGTAATGCCTCCACGCCTCCGTCTCCTCCAGGCTAATATAAACCACTGCGCCAGGGCTCAGGACCTTCTCCTCCAGAGCATGGCGCAGTGGTCAATTCATGTCGCCATCGTAGCCGAGCCCTATTTCGTCCCTCCCAGGGCTGACTGGGTAGGGGACCTCGATGGCTCGGTTGCGTTAATTTCGCCGGCCGCCGCCGGCGCCCCGTCCTTCGAGAACATCGTCCGAGGACGGGGCTGCGTCGCAGCACTCGTAGGAGAAGCGGTTGTGGTGGGCTGTTACTTCTCACCCAACCGACCTCTCGCCGACTTCGAGGAGTATCTCCTCGAACTGAACGTCGTCGTCGCTCGAAGCCACCCTCGGCCCGTGCTCGTCGTCGGGGACCTCAATGCCAAATCCTCGGCTTGGGGTTCCGCGACCACGGACGCGAGGGGTGAATTGCTCGAGGAGTGGGCCGTAGAAAACGGCCTGCTAGTCCTCAATCGTGGGTCAGTGCACACGTGCGTGCGTCAGCGGGGCGGGTCAGTTATTGACGTCTCTTTTGCCAGCCCCGCACTAGCACGCCGTGTCCAAGGCTGGCGCGTCGTCGAGGAGGTGGAGACGCTGTCGGACCACCGCTATATTCGGTTCGACGTCTCCGCCCAGACCTCCGACCCCCCAGCCCCAAGGGCCCCGATTGGGGGCGGTCCGCGTTGGGCTTTAAAGAAGCTGAATCGGGAGGTCCTCCTAGAAGCCTCCATCGTTCAGGCCTGGGTGCCAGCACCGGCCAGGCCTGACAATGTCGAGATGGAGGCCGAGTGGTTCCGGGAGGCCATAACGCAAGTTTGCGATGCGGCGATGCCTAGAGTGCCTTTAAATTTTACATCTAGGCGCCGGGTGTACTGGTGGTCTGACCACATCGGCGAACTACGCCATTCCTGCGTGGTGGCCCGACGCCAGTACATCCGGCTTCGTAGGCGGCGTCGCCGCCCTCCCGATTTCGACGCCAGGGAGGCGGAATTGTACGAGGCCTACAGAGCGGCCAAACGTACGTTGAAGATCTCCATCAAGCGGGCCAAGGATGAGGCCCGCCAAGAGCTGCTGGGGACTCTGGACCGTGATCCCTGGGGGCGTCCATACCTTATGGTGAGGGGCAAGCTTCGCCCCTGGGCGCCCCCCTTGTCCCAGAGTCTCCGGCCACAGTTGGTGGAGGAGGTGGTGGCCGCTCTGTTCCCTTCACGGGCGGAGCACACTCCTCCGTCGATGGTTCCGCCTTCCATGGCGTCCAGCGCGGACTTTGACGACGACGTAGTTCCCGAAGTGACCCAGGTAGAGTTGCGAGCGGCGGTGTCGAGACTTCGCTCGAAAAACACCGCCCCAGGGCCCGACGGTATTCCAGGTCTTGCCTTGGCCCTGGTCCTCGAGGAGCTCGCGCCCCGACTGAGGGGGCTCCTCAGCGAGTGTCTGGTGCAGGGCCAGTTTCCGCGCCCGTGGAAGGTGGGGAGACTGGTCCTGATCAGGAAGGAGGGGCGCCCGGCGGACTCTCCGTCCGCCTACCGGCCCATTGTGTTGCTGGACGAGGTGGCTAAACTCTTCGAGTTTATCATCGCGGAGCGCCTCGTCCAGCGTCTTTCCTCAGTGGGCCCGGATCTGGCGGAGAACCAATTTGGTTTCCGCCGCGGGCGCTCCACTATTGACGCTGTACAGCGGGTGAGGAGCCTGGCGGAGGATGCGGTGTCCCGGGGTGAGGTCGTCTTCGCGGTGTCTTTGGACATCGCGAATGCCTTTAATACCTTGCCCTGGAGTTGCATTAGGGAGGCACTCGTTTTCCATCGAGTGCCGACCTACCTCCGCCGCATAGTCGGGGCATACTTATCAGAGAGGGTAGTCGTCTACCCGGGTCACGACGGTTGGAGTCGGCGAGAGATGTCGTGCGGTGTTCCACAGGGTTCGGTTCTGGGTCCGCTCCTGTGGAACATCGGTTACGACTGGGTGCTGCGAGGTGCGCTCCTCCGTGGCGTCGGCGTCATTTGTTACGCCGACGACACGCTTGTCACGGCGAGGGGTAAGTCGCACCGGGCGGCGGCCATACTGGCGACCGCTGGGGTCGCACAAGTCGTTGGTCGTATCCGGCGGTTGGGCCTCGAGGTGGCCCTGTCGAAATCCGAGGCTGTATGTTTTCACGGCCCTCGGAAGCGGCCACCTCCAGGGGCACATATCATGGTAGGAGGGGTCCGCATCGGCGTCGAGCCAACCCTTAAGTATCTGGGTCTCCTGCTCGACAGCCGATGGGACTTTACAGCCCATTTCTGTCGTTTGGCCCCCATTCTTCGGGGCGCTGCAGGCGCGCTCTCGCGCCTGCTGCCCAACCTTGGGGGGCCAAACACCTCCTGCCGGAGGCTCTACGAAGGGGTCGTGCGGTCCATGGCCCTGTATGGGGCTCCAGTTTGGGGCTACAACCTGGCGGCCCGTAACATCTCGGCGCTTCGTGCTCCACAGCGCGCCATGGCCGTCAGGTTGATTAGAGGGTACCGCACGATCTCGTTCGAGGCTGCGAGCCTCCTCGCCGGATCGATGCCATGGGACCTGGAAGCGGCGCTCCTGGCGTCGCTCTATCGTTGGCGCCAGGAGGCGCTAGCTCGGGGCGAAGGACCGGGTCTTGCCGCAATCAAGGCGGCGAGGTCCGAGCTCCGCCAGGTCCTAGTGGCCAATTGGAAGGAACGACTTGTGCACCCCAGTGCCGGGCACGCCACGATCGTGGCGGTAAGTCCCGTTTTTGAGGAGTGGCTGGAGAGGCGGCATGGCGCCCTCACCTTCCGGCTGACACAGGTTCTAACTGGCCACGGTTGTTTTGGCCGGTTCCTGTGTCGTATACGCCGGCAAGAGACGCCCGGTTGTCACCACTGCGGCGACTGCCGCGACGTTGTTGAGGACACGGCGCTGCACACTTTGGCGGTTTGCCCCGCCTGGGCATCGCAGCGCCGCGATTTGATCGCGGCAGTCGGATCGGTTGCCCTCTCGCTTCCGGCCGTAGTTCAGTCTATGGTCCGGAGTGAGAGGTCATGGAACGCCGTCGCCTCCTTCTGTGAGGAAGTAATTTCCATCAAGGAGGCGGCGGAGCGGGAGAGGGAGCGTTTAAACCCTCTCCCCAACCGCAGAGCCGGGCGCCGGAGGGCGCGCGATGACCTCCAGCCACCCTGAGGTTTGACCTGGGGGTGGCGGGCTTTGTGGGCCTGCCCGCCATCCGTTCAGCACCAGGTCCGAGAGGCGGCGTGCGTGTTCCCACGCGCGCCTCTGTGTCGAGTCCGTCTCCCCTCTAGGGAGACAGTAGGGTTTTATCTGACGTAGTGCCTATTTTGGGTAGGTCTTTCGTGTAGTGGCCTGCCGTTTCATACGGCGGGCCGTAACCTCGGCGGGGTCGCGACCGCATGCGAAAGCGATTCGCGCGGCCCCGTCGATAGTGGTTTTGTCGAGGAACACCGTGGTAGGTTTAGTCGGTATTCCGGGAGGTACATTGTCTTTTAACATCTTTCTTTTACCCCGGCGAGTCCGACATAATCCCTCCGCCCGCCCCCGCGGAGGGATATGCGTCATAGCATTCCCCCACGTAAAAAAAAAAAAAAAAAAAAAAATAAAAAAAAAAAAAAAAAAAAGACGGTTAATATATACAAAAAACCTATTTTCACAGAAATTAAGAAATCATTTTATTGAACAAAATAAATAAAATAAAATTAGACACAAATTGGAACACCATTGTAATAAGCACACACTAACCTATTTCTTTTCGTCACAAGATTATGGACCTTGTTTTTTTTTTGTTCCTTTTGTGTTTTTCCGTTTGTTTGTTTTGTTTGAATATCGCTGCTTGAGGTCTTTGACATTTATCTCTGCATTACACATGGTGTTTTAAATTATGAAAACATACAAAATGTCCTGTGGCTAAACTACTGAATACATTTGGTTCTAAATTTGTAAAGTGTATGTTTCATCTTGATACGATGCCTAGTAGGTAGGTATACAAAAATAATATAGAATCTCTCTTAGGACATTCTAGAAACATATTTGTGAACTAAGTTTCAGCTTTAAACTTAATAAACATTTTTGGTCAAGCATGAATCACCCGCGGAATTAATGGAATTGAACAAAACTCATCTTTTTTAGCTTTTCCTAAAAAAAAACATGACATTAGTACCTACCTAACAAAATGTTGAAATTCTCTGATCAAGTTACGATAATTCCTTACCGTAACATCTATTTCCTGTCATAATTAAAGTTAAAAACAAAAACAAGCACTTTTGTAAGTTAATATATCTTCTGTAATGCACGAAATAATAATCAATCAGCACAATTGAAGCCGAAATATCGTTTTATATGATTGTACCTTTAAACAGTGCCAGTGAACACGCGTAGCGTGTCCATGTAATTTCATCTTTAATGCCGAGGGCACGCCTAGCATGTTCGCGGTTTATATAGTGCGGCATCGTTAGGAATTACCAGAAAATAGTGGTGGCATTGAATGTGTTAACAAATCTAGCATGGTAGAGATAAATTAAAATTAAATTTCACTCAAATAGTAATGTCATGGTAGAGAAGAAAGTAAAAAATCCGCTTATCTTCCCCCCCAGAGGAGAGAAAGCTGGTAGGGATTAGTAGAACAGGCCTCAACTGGCAAAATGAATATGACAACAGTCCCGCTCTCTATTACGTCGGATCTAAAAGCTCAACTGGCGAAATGTGGGTGCAATACACACATCCGCCTACAGAAATATAAGCGCAATTCTATGGTACGTATGTAGAAATCACAGTACTTTTTTATTTTGGTTACTTACGCCCATGAACACCTGCAACATCAGAGGAGTCACAAGTGCGTTGCCAACCTTTTAAATTTGCCTCTCCTCCTCCCCAGGAGGGGGGGGGGGTCGAGATTGGGCCTCCGGTACTCTCACTCGCTCGACGAAACACAGCGCGCGCTATTTCACGTCGATTTACTGTGTGGCCGTGGTATCACTCCGCTGGAGCGAAAAATCAACGCTTCGGCACGAATGGCGGCCCATTCGCGTTGATTTTTAAGTAGGTATCCTTTCGACCGATTTTTGGTTATGGCGACCAATCTCAGCGGTAAATACCTAGAAGATAGTTTAGTGCACAAATGTGTTCTCTATTCGCTTACCCTCAAAGCCCGATGGGACGGTACTTCGATCCCAAGGGAGATCAGCCGCAGGACCAACGGCGTATTGAGACAAGGGTTGTAACACCGATAACTTTCTAAAAATTTGCTAAATATCCACGGCAAATGTCGAACATTTTAATAATTTTATTACAAAATTAAGTAAATACATTGTATGAAAAAAAAATGACGTTTTGATATTGAATTTGATTAAGTGAAATGTATTTTTGTATAAATTGACAACGAATGTCGGGTCAGCTATATATTCATAATCACCGACATTCCATACAAAGGATTTAATAGACATTGAATTTATTTATTATTTTTTTTTTTTTTTTTATTGAATTTACAAACCAGCGGGTCAACGATTAGACGCTATGTAAAACAGCAACACTGAAATGTAACGTCATTTTTTTAATTTTAGTTCTATATTTCATTGCTCATGGCTCTGTGTGTCATTAAAACAAAAATGTCATCCAAAACAGAAAGACGATATGAAATTTAATAAATAAAACGTGTAATACGACTAGGGTTGAACGGGTGGAACGAATAGAGTATATTTACTATCTGAGGTAAAAATAAAGTACAAGATCTGAAAACACTTAAGTGAAAACAGTTATTATTTCAATATATTTGTTGTAACAGTAATTATTTAGGTATTTATTTTTACTTTGTTTCACCCTACGCTATAACCATGACGGCAGATAGGTAAGTAAGTCGTTCAGGGTTACTGCTAAATTTGGGTAGCAGTTTTTAAACATATCGTAATTGCAACTCAGCTGAAAGTTATTTAGCTGTTTATATAACGAAGCTGTTACAGGTTCATTATAAAATGGCGTCACCCAGGAGTAGTCGTCTCAGTCGTCTGCAGCTATTTATTTTGTTGCCTGCGTTGAGCACTACTGGATGGGTCTGATGTAGCCTGAGTTCCAGCGACCCACCCACCATTTAAGGCAGCGAGTTGGCACACCGTGGTAGGTTTAGTTGGTAGTACCCGGAACACGGTGAGTCCGACATAACCTCTCCGCTCCCCTTTCCGCGGAGAGGTATGCGTAAATGCATTCTTCCACGTTAAAAAAAAGAAAAGATTTACTATAAAATAGTTTAGATATATCATCAGCTGATATAAACGACAATGACGTATCGACGACCATCTTGGAAACAAACTAACAATTACTGGGAGCATTAAAAAATATTATGTGCCATACAAGTAAAACTACTTACTACCCAAAACCAATCTATGAAGTTTTGTAAGGTTTAAGGTTTAAAGATCTTTATTTCTCATAAGAACATTACAGTCCACTTATAATGAGATTAACATAATTAAATTAAATAAATAAACAATAGCCTCTAGAGTGTTAGAAATGGTTACAAAGTACATATTCCTTAAGTTTACGTTTAAACAGATTTATGTTAGCACATTCTTTAATGTCGGCAGGTAGATTATTAAACAGCTGTGCTCCACCAAACAATATCGATTTCTTACCGTAATTCGTTCGTATTTTACAAAGTTGTAGTTTATGTTGATTTCTTAAGTTATGTGACATTGCTTTTCTAGGTATCTGTATATTAGTTTGTATTGAGTTTGATGTAATGTTTTTTATAAGAATGCATGTATTGTATATATAAAGCTGTCGAGTATCAACTTTCGTTTGAAATAAAAGTGTACATGTTCGTGTCTTATGTCATGGGAGATATTATAACGTCTAAAGATAGAGGCTTGGCCTAATTTAGACGTTAGCGTTTACATTGAATTATTCTTATGGAACTTCATCATTAGTTGTAAGACTTATTGACGAGTGAACTTGTTTGAAATAAAATATTTTGTTTATTTTTATTACGGAAAGAAGCAAACTGCATTTCAAGAAAAGAGCGCTCTCTTATTTATAGCTCGCTAGTCAAATCACATTTAGAATACTTACACCTTTCTGTTACACGCTGTAGATGCCAAAGGAAAATGTATCCAGCGGTAACGACTACATGACAGACTTTTAAACGCTAATAAATCTTATAGAAATGTACTGTTTTTCTTATTTGTGTCGCTTACTATTTATTTCATCCATATTAGCATAAGATCACAAAAACGATATAGGTATGTATTAAAGGATGAAATCGTAGCTTGGTGCCGAGAGCACGCTTTTGCTTAATCAATGGGTTAAAATTGCATGCGTCAAAACTGGTAAAAAAACAAACATTACTTGGATTCAAACTTAAAAAACGTAAGTGCCTAGACAGAATTCAGTGCCTATAAAAACATTAAAAACTAAAACTAGAAAATAGGCTTTTAAAATGAAAAGTAATTGATAAATCGTAAAATATTTATTAGCTTAGCAACTTAATTTATATATTAAATAACTTATGTTAACTTAGACTTAGATGTTGTGTGCGCGACTGAGTCTTGGTTGTCGCTCGGTCGCTGCAACAAACGTCACATGAGTTATCTTTCTTGCACCCCACAGAGTATTGTTGAACGAAAACGCTAGGTGAACGAAAACAAGTGAGAAACGGCAATGAATTGCCGTAAATCTTAGAGTTCGAAAAAAATGGTTCAAGTAATATGCAAAGGTCACGTGATACCACGTGACCTAGAGGTCAGAGAGGTCAAAAGTCATAGTCATTTCGGGGTATATCAACTACGCTGAGTCGAATGGCGTTGACCGCGAGTCTCTAGCTCTTACGGTTCTTGAGTTAAAAGTTGTATAACAGACAGACGGACGGACGGACAAAGCTGTTGTATATGAGTTTTTTCGAACTCTAAAACTGGTCTCAATCCATATGTTTTTTAAACTACAGTGTCTTGTGGTCTTAAAATGCATAATACGAATTTCGTGTTTATAATACGTTAACGCGTTGCTAATATTATTAATAATAAATAAAAAGTATGTAATCTCTACAATAATATGCGGCATTCAGTGGTCCCGCACTAGGCTTAACCTATCCTATGGGTACCTGATTCGATTACAAGTTTCACTGTTTGCTCGTTTGACATCATATAAATAACATAATTACTGTTCACTTACTAAGATCACAAAACATATACAATAAAATCTCCATTAACCACTAACTTATATTATTAGATACAAAACTAAAAATATTACTTGTTAATTGTATAGGTACTATTATGACGGCCTCGATGGCGTAGTGGTTAGTGTAACCGACTGCCACACCTGAGGTCGCGCTTTCGAATCCCGCACAAGTCAAACAAAAAAAAGTATTTATGTATGTTTATCCATTGTCTAGTACCCACAGTGATAATAATAATATATTTTATTCTATCACATATACACAACGCTATCTAGCTCAAACTAAGCAGAGCTTGTACTATGGGTACTACACAATGGATAAACATACAAATATACTATTTTTATGTAAATACATACATATTATACATAGAAACACCCAGACTAAGACAAACATCCACGTTCATGCACACAAATGTTTGACTTGTGCGGGAATCGAACCCGCGACTTCAGACGTGGCAGTCGGTTATACTAACCACTACGCCATCGAGGCCGACAAAATAGTACAAGCTCTGCTTAGTTTGGGCTAGATGGTGTTGTGTGTATGTGATAGAATATTATTATTATATCTGTAGAAGAGTTGTGTTTTAACAAATAGTATTTTCGTAGAATATACTAATTTTGATAACTTTTAAAACAAATGAATCAGCTAAGGATAATCTTAAAATCTCGTCTCGCCTCTGCCATTGCGTCGAGTGTTGTGGATTCGATTCCCATACAATACAAAATTTGTGTGGCCCACAAAATATAGTCGTTTAGAATGTGTGTTCTGTGTCCGTAGTTTGAATGATTGTCATCCGCACCACAGGATTTACAACTAGTAAGGAAGCTGTATATTTAAAAAGAACGAATACTGCTATTAAAATCAATTATTTTTATAATTTTGAAAGATAGAGGACATCGACGTTTCGCACATGTGTATCGACTAATATTACTGATTGTGCCGACATTCTACAATTGGTAGATTTGTAATAGTTTAAGGGTAGTATTTAACTGCACAGCAAAAAAGTATTAATTGCACACCAAAATAGGTTTACCAAAAATACTAATTGCACAACAAAATATATTTAAAGAGATCAAACTAAGTCGACGGAGCCCCGCCAAGCGGGGCTTCTATTTTTGTGTGGGTTTAAGAAGGAACCTAACATAACCTAAACCTTCCGAGACGGAATGCAGTGATTTGAGGCGTATAGGTGCTCGTTATGATATATTTTAGTGAGCATATTTTGCTGCGCAATTATGTAGTATTTTTGGTGGTCATTATATTTAATCCCATAGTTTAATACCTTTAAGATTTCATTTAGCTTGTCGTGACTGACTCGTGTTCTGATCCTGCGACGTCATGCTGTCGTCATCAGGCGGTTCAGTCCTGAGCACGACGCGTGATGAGTCAGCACTTTCATGATAAGTAGAGGAACTGCTCCTGAGATAGGATAGTTGGCTATGGTTTAAATCGACTTCAAACGAAGGAGGAGGTTCTCAATTCGACAGTATGCTTTTTTTATGTTTGTTACTTTATATATTTTTCTAGGTGAACAGATTTTGACGATTCTTTTTTTATCGGCAGCTGGTGCTTTCCATTTGGTCCCATTTAATTTTGATTAAGATCTGACCATTACTTTTCAAGTTATCTTTTATAATACGTATTTGGTTGACTTCGGCTACATTGATGATGTTCTTATTTTTGGCAACAACAAAATAAACAACTGTGTAGGATGGTTTGGAAGCCCCTCGTAGTATTTTGAGGTAGCCCCATTCTAATTTGGTGATGTTCTGATAAAGATCTTCGGTTTTATACAACGGAATTCTTTAGTAAATGACAGCAAATCTGCTATGATTGCTACAATCACATACATATATGTATATTATCGTTTACACAATTCCAAATTGGTTTTTGATGGTATTTAATAGTATAGAGTTATGTGCAACTGTTAAACTCGACAAGGTATACACAAAAAGCTAATAACAACATTATTTCTATAATACAACTTTTAATATGACGCCTTTAGGCACCGGTACTCCTGAACAAAACATATCATCCCAACCGTATTTGGAATTATCATGTGATGCACTATGGCGAAAAATGATTTAAACGGCATAGCACGATTTAACCTGTTCAAAAATTTTGCGCTCTTCACAAGTCTCTTGAAATGGCCCTGGAGGTAGATTTCCTATTTTGAGATAGGCGTTTCTCCCTTCCCTCGTTTGTCTCATTTAAACGGCGCTGTCTCATATGAGCAGCGCGTTTAGTAGGTCTACCCATATTCAGATATATAAAATCAGTTATCGAACTTCAGATTCACTAAAAACTGAGAAATAAACGAAAATTGTAACGAAAAAGAAAACTGGCTTCTTAAAAAAATATTCTAAATCAAGAAATGAACTAAAAAGTAAAAGATATGCTTATTATAAATGCGATTTCTAGTGAATAATTAAATTATTGTTATTTTTGGAGGCAAGGTAGGTTTGTAACTACTTAAACATGAGATGTCTTACTACCAAGGGACAGCCATATTATGATGGCAGACTATAGCTCGAGTTTATTAATGGATTGTCCTGAACATAGACACAATAGAAAAGCTTACAAATAAAGTTTTTCTAATAGTATTTTTTATGATTTTTGTTAACAGCGTATTTATTAAGTTTTCTTGTCGTTATTATATAGCTGCTTTTATATATATATTTAATATGTAATTGTATTTTTATTTCGACTTTCACTCATATAGTTAAAAAGTTTTATCTCATAAACTAGAGTCAATTTAACAAATCTGATATTTTTCTCGTATTCAGCTTAAAACGAAAAACATGTTCTGTTTGCATGTGAAAAAATAACCTATTTTAACGAGCTTCATAAGCCTTTTGTGCAATAACCCGTCAAAGTAGGGATATACATTTTTTTGTAATAGATTATAAATATGTAGGTACATTTAAAACGTATGTTTCATGAATGGGAAATGTGAAACCATGCTCCATACTTCAATGGGCATCGTCCTTTACAAACTGTACATTTTATTATTATTATTATATATATTAGTATAGAATGAAAGAACCTTACTGTGGATAGTCATCATCAGCTGGCTCTATCTTCACTTCAGCCAGTGGTGGATGTACACTTCGATGATCATTCCCGTCAGCCACTGGTGATGAAGCTAGGAAGTGATGCCCAGTGTTTACGTCACGAAGTGATGGAGGAGGCATATAGTGCTGAACCGCTAGTGATGACTGCGCCAGGAAGTGATGACCAGTGTTCATGTCGGTATGTGATGAGCAGGCTAGGAAGTGAGGGCTCATCCCAGCGTGGGGTGGTGGGGATGATTGTGGGACACTGGTGGTCGTCCTGGATAAGAAAGAACGGTAATGATAATGAAATACTTTTTAGGCCGTCACGTGATTTTTGTGAAAATATAGTATTATTTTAGTGACTTTTAAGATACATACATTATGTGCATGGCCTGCAGAACGTGCAAAGTATGCATGGCATAACATGCATGGAGTATATAGCATGCAAGGCATTATATGCATGGCATAGCGAGCATGGGGGAGCCAGCATGGCGATACATATATGGCATAGCATGCATGGCGTAGCCAGCATGACGAAGCATATATGGCGTAGCAAGACAGAGCCACGAACTTCACCCGGAAGTTCTGCGGGTACAACAAGGACCAAATACGCCTGCTCACAGGAGCGTTTACTGGTCATTTTGGCACCAACGACTTCCTGTGCAGATTGAGATTGTCAAACAATTCAATCTGCAGAGCCTGTGGTGAATAGGACGAGTCCATATCACACCTACTGTGTGAATGTGACGCGTTGGCTGGACTAAGGATGGGTCTGATGGGATTGGCATATCCGAACCCTGAAGACTTCAGGCTTCTCCCTCTGAAGTGTACGCTGCGACTGATGCAGTACATTCATAGGGAGATAGCTCAGGGATAGACCTCGGGGCCGACACAAAAGATCCCACTGGGTCGAAGTGTCGCCGGTCTACACTGACTGGCCCCCGAATTAAGATAAGATGAGATAAGATAAGATGCATGGCATGAAGCATATATAAAAATATATTGTCAATAGATATATAATATAATTTATAGACTTTAGTAATTATGCAGCTTAATCAACAAGACTAGTAAGTTTATTTAACTGAAAGTAGCGCGACAGTTGCGCGACTGTATCGCTACAGGTGCGCTACAAATTGCTCCTATTTAGAATTAACTTTTAGTAGGATAATAAAGTAAAACTCACGGTGTTTGTGAGAGCTCCACACTAACGGGCATCTCCTCGTCGCAGTGCTCGGCTTCTCTGTAAACAACGCCGTGTTGATTAGGCTAGAAACACACCTACAAACATGCACATACGCACGACGGATATAAGTGCTGCCGCGCGCCACTGTGGAAGCCACCAGCTCAAAAACTAACATTAATCTATAACTAGCCAAAAACTTTTGTAGTCAAATTGATTTTAGCTATATAATAATATCGTGTATGAGAAATGTTATGAAAGTGAATGAAGCCAGAGAAGTGTGTCTCCTGACACACTTCTGACTAAATTATGTTCGGGTACTTTGAAATAACTACACTGGAACATTGAGACAACTACCATCTTAGTCTCCCCGTGACCATGGCTGCTGAAAAGCAACCGAAACTTCGGGGAAAGTGTAAACCTAAATATAAATAGTTTTAATACTTTAAATAATTTTATTAGCTTTTATATTAGTAAAATTCAATAGTAATAGTAGTGTAACAGTTTAAAATTATGTAATACAGTGATTAATAAACAACGCGATAAAATCCGTATATAGTAGTTTAATTTCAATGAATAACATTCGCGTAAAGAGAAGACAATATTATGTAGAATATTATTTAATAAAAAGTAATGTAATAAAATCCGTATATAGTAGTTTAATTTCAACAAAAAAGTAATGTAATTTTTTTTAATCACCTTACATCATAGAATACGTTCTATGATGTAAGGTGATTAAAAAAAATAGACAGATGTGTTATCAACACAAATTTTCTTTACACACACATACATACACACGAGCGCTCGCTTCACACATAGGTACATATACTGTGCTACATAGCTTAATTTACTTAAATTTGTTTTCTTTTTTTTATATTTTCATATTGTTTTTCACTTATTAACTATTCTCTAGTACAATAATCTTAAACCCACTTAAATTACTATTGTAAAACACCACAACTATTTTATGGGTTATCTTATACTGCAGGGGATGGCGTTGGTGTCTGTCACACAGTTCTCACTAGCTCAGACACCATCGTTTTACTCTATCAGTTTCATGTAAAATCTAGCTTTGTCCATTAAATGTTACTATAAGATAGACAAACGGTACCTATTTTTGGATTAATAAAGATTATTCTTATTATTTTGGCAGCTATGATTGCTATGCTCACGTAATATCCGGCAAGCAGGCGTTTAGACACAGTTTCAGTATCCGTACTGTCATTGGTGTATCTAGGATTATGTACCATGAAGAGCCTGGACTTTAAACAGCGCTGTTCTACATACAACTCTAGAACTTTGACCAAACCTTATATTAAAAGGTGGGTAGACAATGCAGACATGGCCTGGCTTTACCTAATATGCTGCGGATACGGGACCTAATGACAGTTAAGCAGTTTAAATTAATAAACAGCTTAACACCAACGTTAAAAAACATATTGCTTCGGCTCCGTTCATTTCTTACGTAAGACGATTTGGGAGGTCCGGCATGTCTTATTTTTCTTACAAGGAGGTCTTGATAGTTCTTAGGGATCACAAAAATGCGCAATGTTAAGATTATACTTTGAAAAAGCGCGGGCTACCGCGCCGTGGTGCGTTTGGATGCGTACAGGTTAAGATGAACGATTAAAACCAAAGTGTATTACTATCAAATAAAACCAATGACTAGTACCTTTGTATGTACAAATAACCATTCCTAAAAATTGTCACTTTGTAAATATTAAAACAAATCAAACGTGTATTCATTTTCCTTTAGATTCTTACTTATTAAACAGGGGAGATAGGGTCTTCCTATTCTTTTTTTATACTGGATGTAACGGACGGTGTACCGAAAATTGAAATAATAGATTCAGACATTCTGAGTTAAAAATTGTTGGTATTTTCTTTAGGAAAAATCACAATTTTCTTATTGCAGTTTTTCATTTTTTTGACCATTTTATTAAATAAAATCAGAGAATATAATATTTGACTAAAATACAGCAATGTTATTAAATCGTCAACAGATCCGCTGTTATTATGCGCGCGGAACGCAGAGGTCATTCTCGCCGGCGCCGGCGTGAGCGGTGCCTTGCATTGTAGCAATCCATTGCGTACGGCGTAATAATGTTAAATCTTAATCTTGCGTTTTTTTATTAATAGAAGTTTGCGTCGAGATAAGTACCTATAGAAAGAAGTCCTGCTAAATTTTTCGGTACGCCGTCCCTTACACCCAGTATAGTGTGGGAGGGGGTCAAACCTAGCAAAAATAGTCTTACGCAATAAATAAGAAATATGGTAAAAAGAGAGTGAGGGAGACACACTTACTCTTCCACTTCTTCTTTTAATTCCACCTTGAGCGTCTCAATACGATACTCGCGTGTCTCCTCCTGCGGCTTCTCTCTGTGGAAACAACACACGGGTTAGAGTTTCTCTCACTCTTCGAAGTATACGACACCCTCACAGCGTGGTATACATGAGTATGTTATACAGCTACTGCAGAACAGTGGGGAGACCAACAGACTGCAATGCAGAGGGTCTCGGGTTCGACCCCACGTCGCGCACCTCTGACTTTTGGAAGTTATATGACTTTTCGAAATGATGTGCGTATTGATTGACAATTATCACCTGCTCCGTGCCTCGGAGAGCACGTTAAACCGTCGGTCCCGGCTGCCATGAACATCTATAGCAGTCGTTATTGGGAAGTCAGTGACCTATAATATCCTGACGCTGATCTAGCCTTAGGATATCGTTAGCCTTCGGGTTGCGGAGGTCAGGTGGCAGGCGTTCCGTGTAAAAACTGATATTCAGTCAAATCCGGTTAGACTAGAAAAGCCGACCCCAAGTGACTTGGGAATAATAAAGGCTAGGGAGAAGAGTTATACAGTAATATCAGCCTTGTATATTGCCTGTCCCACTGCTGGACATGCCCTCTTCTTCGTGTGAGAAGGGTTAGGCCATAGTCCAGCATGCTGGCCCAGTGCGGGTTGGCAGACTTCACATATATTGAATCGGAAAAGGCTACTTGGCAGAAGGCCATTGTAATAAAATTATTGGTAAGCGAGGAACCTGCCACGTACCCTCGGATTCCTCACCACAACTATTGCAATAGAAAAATATTGACAATATCGAACTCGTCTGAATAGCGACAGAGACGCATTTTCGAGAACATTATGTAGAACTCCCAAACTTGCGAGTTTCCTCACGATGTTAAAATATAATTGTGGTTGGTTTACGTGAGCAAAATGATCATAATGAAGGAACACAAGACATGGAGGAAGTTCACAGGATTTTTACACAAATAGACCAAGCCTGTCCCAAGCCACTGAAAGTCATACGATTGGGAAAATTTAATGCTGACAAGCCTCGCCCAATAAAAGTAATATTTCAAACAACTGAAACACCACTATACTTGCTAAAAAATCGGACCAAACTATCCACAAATATAAAACTATATTGGGATCAAACACCAAAACAAAGGAACTACATACAAAATCTTCAAAAAGAATTAAAAAAACGCGAGCAAGACGGTGAATCCAACCTTTCTATCAAATATATAAAAGGAGTACCAACAATAATCAACCAAAATCACATTCCAAAAAACTAAATACAGCCAATTCAAAACATTTTAGTTTCGATATCACAAAAAACGTAACATATCAAATCTCATATAGATATGAAGACTTGACTGCATCACCCTCATATCTCAAATTCTTCTACGCAAATATAAGAAGCATTCGAACACCAGGGAAGCTCGAAGAACTTCAATGCATACTCAAAGCAGTCCCATCAACGATACATGTCATAATACTAACTGAGACCTGGATTATATCAGAAGAGGATGCAAAATTATATAATATTCCTAATTATCAACATACTTATAACTATAGACATAACATTAGAGGTGGAGGAGTTTCTATTTACATACATGAAACCATAGATTTTGAAACAACCGAACAAATTGTTAAAGACAATAACCACTATCTATGGACGTACCTTCCCAAATTCGCCTTACACATTGGAGGCATCTATAAACCAGGAGACACAAACATAGAGGACTTTCTTGAAACGTTCTCAGTTCAATTAGAATCAAGAAGAAGATCGATCGTGTTCGGCGATTTTAACCTGGACCTACTGAAGGCGGATCCTTGTACCTCGCAATATTTAACAGCACTTGAAGAGTCTGGATTTGACGTCCTAAACAAGATTGATGCTGCCTACTCTACGAGACAAACTGCGACGTCGAACACTATTCTAGACCACGTTTCGACAGATTTACAGAAACACTCTTTTAATTTAGCTATCTTGGATTCTGCTTTATCGGATCACAAACAAATATATCTAGAAACATCTAAGTATAAACCAAAAAATAAACAACGAATACAATACGAGGCTATAGATTATGAAAACCTGAACAAGAGTACTAACGAAACCCCATACACAAATGAAGAAGATGATTATATGGCTCTAGAAGATTTCATAACTATACATATAAAACAAAACAAGATAAAAAAGACAAAAATCATGAATTTGCCGAAAGATGATTGGATTAATAAAGAAATTATAGAAATGATCAACAAGAGAAATATGTTATGGCAGCAAAGGAAAAGAAACAAAGAGAATGATACATTAAAGAAGAAGTTCCTGGAAGAAAGAAAGAAGGTGCAAGGTAAAATAAATTTTGACAAGAAGAGTTACTATTACAAAATATTTGATCAATGCTATAATGATCCCAAGAAGATGTGGAAGGTTATTAATTCCTTAAAAGATAATGTTACAAGAACTAACTCCACTCTCCCCAAACTCATGATCAACTCAAAAACTGTAACTGATGGCACAGATGTTTGTAATATTTTCAACCATTTTTTCACTACTATTGGTGCGGAATTGGCTAGTGCGATACCACGGAGCTACCACATTAACTCAGGTAACACATTGATGTACACAGATGACCACATACACACAAATACTCTCACATTGTTTGAATTATGTTCGGCCGAGGAAGTAACAAAATTAATAGATAGTTTAGATGTTAATTCCAGTATAGGTTTAGATGGAATAAGTACAAAAACATTAAAATCTATCAAAGAGTTTCTAATTCTACCTCTCACAAACTGCATAAATAAATGTTTGAGCCGTGGCATATTTCCTGATAATCTCAAAGTGGCTAAAGTATCACCTATTTACAAATCTGGTACTAAAACAGACCCTAATAATTACAGGCCCATATCGGTGCTTCCGGCTATATCCAAAATTTTTGAAAAGTTAATATACCGGCGTCTAAATGATTATTTAAATGAAAAAAAGTTTTTGATAAGTGAGCAATATGGCTTCAGACCAAAATCAAACACATTATCTGCCACAATTGACTTAATAACAAAAATTAAAACAAATATTGATGAAAAAAACATTTGTTTAGGAGTGTTTATAGATTTAAAAAAGGCTTTTGACACGGTTAGTCACTCAAAACTTTTGGAAAAGTTAGATAATCTAGGGATAGCCGAAACACCATATAATTTATTTAAATCGTATTTAACAAATAGAAGTCAAATTGTTAAAATTGGTAATTACCAGAGTATTCCTCAAAAAATAACATTCGGAATACCACAAGGTTCAATTTTAGGTCCCTTACTATTTCTCATTTATATAAATAATGTAAATCAAATAGGTCTGACGGGATTCCTAACTCTTTATGCAGACGATACTTGTTTATTTTACTTTGGTAAATCCGTACATGATGTAATAAATGATGCCCAACATGATTTAAATCTTATAAACGAATGGTTTCTACATAACCTTCTCACTATCAATACATCAAAAACCTCATACATGATATTTACGTCTAAAAACAAAAATATTCCACCACATACACCGTTGAAAGTAAATAACCACATCATTCGTAAATCTGATAACGAAAAATATCTTGGTTTATTACTAGACGATAAATTATCTTGGAAAGCTCACATAAACCACGTAAGAACAAAACTGACAGCTCTTTCTGGGGCACTTCGCAAAATAGGAAACTGCTTACCTTACAAAGTAAAATGTAATATATATAATTCGTTGGTTAAACCTCATCTAGAATATTTAATAGAGATTTGGGGATCGGCATCAAAAACTAGCCTTAAAAATTTACAAATATCACAGAACAAAATTATTAAACGGTTATACTGCTATGACTTTCTAACTCCTACCAAGGACCTATACGCTAAGACAAAATTATTTAATTTACACGAGCTTTACATTTATTATACCTGTGTATTAGTACGGAAGATTCTAGATAATACTATACAAACAAACATTACACTTTCTAAAAAAACAAGTAAATATAACCTAAGAAACAAAAATAAAATAATTTTACGTCCACCCAGAACAGAACAATATGGTAAAAAAAATATCTTATACGAAGGGATTACACTGTACAATAAGCTCCCAAATGATATAAAAGCATGCCAAAGTATCAATATATACAAAAGAAAGCTTAGAGAATACATCTTACAAAAATTACATACATAGTACAATGGACATACAATACTCGAATTAACGTTAAAATAGAAAACAAAATTCAAATTAACTACAACTAAATATACTATAATATACATAATATATAAATGGTATAAAAAGTCAGCAAACTCCTAGACTACACCAACAAAGTAATGAATACCTTTATACTTATACTAATCTATGGCAATGGATAAGGTTGCTCTCACAGTGCAGTTTCCAGCTGCGCTCGAAACTACACTGCGCTCATTTGTTTACAGCTGTCGAATAAATATTGATCGTATTCAACTGCCTTTTCACAGCTACTTACTGCATTTCATATATCGATGTGTATTTGAGTGTGTGTGTCCAAATAAATATACTAAACAGTACCTACAACAGAAATAATGAAATAAAAAGGATAAAAAGTAATATATGTATGTATGTATATATGTCTTTATAAGTAACTATAAATAACCAAACAGTACAATAGTTATAAAAACAATAAATAATAAAAAGTAAACTCAAGACATACTCGTACTTACCCAAATCACGAAGCAAATCGCTTCCGCTCAGCTACTGTGTTACAAGACCTTAATAAACACCAACAAAGCGTGCGAGTACGCAGCGGCCGTAGCTGACATTTTTGTAAAACTGCCCTCTTTTACACCAAAATAGTATTATTTGTACTTATTTTACTTTTGGTTTTTAATTATTTGTATTATGTTTGTATACATTGTTTTACGTTTAATCTCTTAATAATTTAGATATGTTTGCGTATAACTTTGATGAACGGTATTAATTTAATGCACAGTTTAGTGAGTGTATTAGTAATTGTGCTTTTTCATTGTACCACAGCTGCCCTCCAATTTATTATAGGTAAGTTTACTATGCCGCATAAATATCTTCCTTCTATATACTTATATAACCTAAGCTTTAAATAAAATCAAATATAGTACAAATTAATACTAAAACGTTTCCCTGTGGTTAAATATCGACTGGCCAGTTCGTGTACCTATTGTGTTTAAGTTTAGATAGTAATATATACTGTTATCATTGCACAGATGCATGCATGCTTCGTCACTAGACGACAACTTTGTTTATATAGTTTTGTAAACATTTTTCTCATACCAGTGAACTGTAATTGTTCTTTTGAGAATAAATATTCTTTAAACCGATGTTCTCCTTCACCATTAAAGCGAGCGATAAGTAACTAATTAATACGCACATAACTTCGAAAAATCAGACGTACGTGAAACTTCTCCGTGGCAGTGCTGTCTCCCGCTATCCCGGCTATCGCTGCTCTTTTTTTTCATGCTTTGGTAAAATATTGTTGTATTTTTCAGTGCGCCTTGCCCCACAATTTTTGCTCTAGTACATTTGTTAGACAGACTGTTTGTTTAAGTTCTAGATGGAACGCGGTTGCGGCATTGTAGCGACATTGCAGACGCTTTAGTTCTATACAGGTGATTTTGTAATCGTGTAATTCCTTTTAATCACGCATTCTACTGGTGATATAGAATAACCCTGGCCATATATTTTTTTAATTAGAATTATGTCTTTTGGAAAATTAATGTACCGATTTTTTTCGTGAAATAGTTTCACATCGTCATATGTTAACCACCCGACTAAATATTAATTATCTACTAATTTAAAAATATAACATAACAATAACTGATGTCGTAAATAATAAGGGGCAATAAAAAGGATCGCGGGTGAATCTCCCACGAGGGCTCTAATCAATGTCGCATCGTATTTTAGCTAAACGATAATAACTACAGTAGTTTCCGAGATTATTCCTGAATTTTAACTAAATATACTAAAAGGTATTTAAGCCTAAAATCTTATTAATGTTACACAGAAAATATACTGCCCCCAAAATCACGAAAAACTACACATTTTGCCATGTCGCAATCATGTGTATTTAACGAAATTTCTAAAAAAAGAAAGAAATAAGGCAGGTTATAATTCTTCTTGGGGCACTTATAATTAATTAGATGTCGTTTGTTCTATTTACAAAATTAAGAAGTCCTTACTTTAGTAAAACTAAATTTAATACGACGTTAAAAATATAATAAAAATAATCGTCATTGTTCGTAACGGTTTTAAATTCCAATATAGTTCGCGTGGAACGGAACGTAATATAACACGTGTGGTGCGGGGCATGCCGTTTCACCCCTCCCTCAGTGTTCCAGCAAGTTTCGACAAGAGCAGACGCGTTCACGCGGTCAGGTGAGTTATATTTTATCGTTCTACAAACTTTGTCATTTAAAACGTCATTGCCTTTTTATTTATTATCTTGCATTATACTGCATTTACACAAAAATACTTTTGACTATATAGAAGCTTAGTTAAACAACGATTTATATTGCGTGCTTTCGTTTCTTTAATGTTCAGTTTGAACTGGATTTAAGCAGTTTTTTTTTAAATATCATTGTTCACTACATCATTGGCCGTAACATTGACAAAGAAGACAATGATGAGTGTTGAGCGCAATGATTTTAGTAGGTTGACAACAATGATATTTGTTGCGAACAATGATTAAATCAGTTTCGTAACTTTATTAAGTAGGTCTGTATCGTTGAAGTGTGGTGCAAATGTGTCGCCTTGTATTAAAAGGCATTTGTAGAGTTTAGTAAGTAAGATATTACAATTAATATCTTTTTGATTCGTAATTGAGACATCATGTTATACCCACTCATAATTTTTCTTATAGACTTTAACTCAACGTTTAAAATAAATTTATCGAAGTATTTTTTTTTATCTCTTTCCACCCTGACGTTGGCAGAATCATCGGTACCTATTCGATGGAGCCATTTGACACCGAGAAAAGTTGAAGTGAATCAACGCCTTACCCATGTGGCTCATCCTACGTGCATGCAGTTCATTAACACAGCATTTTCACACTTAAAATATTAAATAAGTCTTTATTTTTTCAGAAAACATGGCCCCAAAAAGCAATAAGAAGGAGGACCGAAATAATAACGGGCGAGCCCGTTATTATTACGACATTAATTATTGATACGTTATTTTATTTTAATTAGTAAAAAATTTCAATTACCTCGATTGGTTAACATGACACTATTTCACGAAAAAAATATGGTAGATTATTTTTCAAAAAAAGAATACTAATATAAAATAAATATGGTCATTCTATACCACCAGTAGAATGCGTGGTTAAAAAGAATTACACGATTACAAAATCACCCTGTATAGTCAGATGCAAGTATGCAATAGCGCTGCACGGCAGTCGTCTCCCCGCAACCAGTCAGTTAGGTCGTAGCTCATTATGTACCTGTTTGTATTATTGATAACTGGTACCAGTAAATTTAAATCCATATGTATCAAGAACTATTTCATTTGACCGCACTACAACAAACTTCTGAAAACCCCTGCAGCATGAATCAGACCACACTTACATATCTATGTGAAACCAGCAAGGCTTTACTGTATAGACATCCTCGCACGTCATAAATCAATTACTCGATGACTCTGGGAAGTGTCAACACTATCTTCAAGCAGTGGCGTAGCGTAGTGGGAGCGGCAGGGCAAAATTTAATAATAAATAATAATAGGTAATATCTTGTAAATAGTTGAACCATTTCATAACGAACAAGATGTATGAGCAGAGCTGAAGATTGTTCTTACCGAAAAGTTCTTTAGTATTTTAATATAAAATACCTAAATAAGATAATGGCAAAATTTATTTCTCCCCCCCGGGTGGCTGTTACCTACGGTACGCCACAGTCTTAAAGGCAGAAACTGTTGGAATTATCCGGGCTACAACATAGGTCATATCCAGGGGCGCGATAGATTGATAATATTCGTCCAACAAACTCCATATACAATAGCAGCGATATCCTAGTGAGAGACCGTTGGACAGCCACACAGAGATCTCGAAATCGATCCCAAGGCGAACATCTCTGACCTTTCGAAGTTATGTGCGTATTCAATTGTTAATTATCGCTCGCTTTAACGGTGAAGGAAAGACATCATGAGGAAATCTGCATGTTCGAGTCTCTATAATGTTCTCGAAGATATGTGAAGTCAGCCAACCCGCAGTGGGTCGGCGGTGGTGGACTAAGGCCTAACCCGTCTCATACTGAGAAGAGGCCTGTGACCAGCATTCGGACAGTAATACAGGGCTAATATTATTGCATTATACCTATTATTTACTATACATATTCCACACATATCCTCAGGTCCTGTGTCCTAATGACACTGGGGCACATAGCACGCACAACCGATGGATGGCAGAAAGGTTCTGGAGTGGCGGCCACGCACCGGCAGACGCAGCAGGGGTGGGCCCACAAGGTGGTCGGAAGCGGTAGGATGTGGGTGGCCCAAGAGCGGTCTGGATGGAAAATCTTGGGGTAAGCCTATGTCCAGCGGGTTAAATGCGGATAGCCCAAGACGGGCTGTGTGGAAACCCTTGGGGGAAGCCTATGTCCAGCAGTGGACGTCTTATCGACTGAAAAAGATGCATACTCCACATGGTCGGTTCCTGTGTCCTGCTGATCCTGGGCACGTGTCTGGTGCACATCGAGAATGGCGGCAACAGCGCGCTCGCTGACGCCGGTGGCTTCAGCCGTGCGCTGCACGATGTTCGCCAGCACGCTCAGGTCCACCTTACCGCCGAAGAACACCTTCAGCTGTTCGTACTCGTGCTGGAGGTAGCGGTGTACGCGGGCGATTAGCGCGCGTACCTACACGACGTGAGAAAGAAATCGGTACTATGCAAAATCGAACTTGCATTAGAATATTGAGGTATTCGAATAACAAACGACAATATTAAGCTTAGATCAGTTTTAAAAGTTGTATTTTTAATAAGAAGCCTTTTTAGAAATAGGTTGTAAATAAGTTTTTGAACTGGTTGGTATATACATATATTGCATTCGAATATTGCATTATTCGACAGTAGGTATTGAGTGTAAATCAATCATAAAAGTAGTATCTATATTTATAACTATTTATAACAAGCCTTCTTTAGAAATAGTTTATAAATAAGTTTTAAGAACTGATTAGTATAAAAATAGTACATATAAAATCATATATTCGAATTTACTCACTTTTTTTTGGTGTTAGAATCTGACCGATTTCATGACTAATTTGGGCTATGTAACTCGAATAGCTAGTGTGACGACTCCGCACAGACGAAGAAGTTCCGCCTACATTTAACAGATGGCGATACAATCGCGCTGAACATGACGTCATACAATTCTGCATCGCACAAGTAACATTTACACAGCGACTAAGTATATATACAAGCGCCCGACATTAACCGTAGGGCCGTGGCCCGCCAGACACGATCAACCAGCCTGGTCAGAGGATCCTCCCTTTGTGTTGGAGGGACATCACACCCTGTTCCTCCACACTAGGCTCATAATATTTAGCCTGAACATCGAATGACATAAACAGGGCAGTCTACAATTAAGTATAAATATTATATTTAATGTGAACTTACTTCTGGTAACATCTGATCGGGGTCTAGATGATACAAGGGGCGGTGCTGAAAGAATACAAAATATATATAGTATCATCGCCGCTTAAGTAGTGTGCCAATGTTTTAGGCAATAATGCAAACCCAATATATATCTGTGGGGTTGAAGATAATTTGGAACGTAAAGAAGAGAGTGACCGAATGTATAAATGGGATGGAAGACGAATGACAGTGACACTTGTACAAAAACGAGAGAATAGGAATTTATAAATTTAAATCGTAAATACTCCCTCCTTTTAAATAACCTTCTTGGTCTTGACGTTAATTCTTATTTTGCTGGCAATGTTTTAGATCTACCGTAATCAAAGGGTAAATTAAATACATCTAATACAACCGGTATTGCTATTATAAATATAGGTATGAAGCGCTTTCTCTATCATCTGTGTTATGGAGATCATATAGCAAGAAAATGCACTAGCTACACCGATATGTTGGAACAATTCAATATTAAAACACTTTACACACAGATATAATCTAATTTTTCTCTTCGCAAGCCGTACCTACCGATTATATCTTTTTACACAAGGTAATTAATGGCACTATAGAAAGCAGTCAATTATTGAGCTCAATACCCATTAAAATTCCCTCTCGAATACCAAGAAAAATACGTAAGTATAACTTTCTTGACGTACCTTCATTAATGTATAAAAACCATAAAAGACCAACCAGGATTTTTATATATCACTGCGTACCCACCTCAAAAACAAATTTAGATCATTATAGCTCATTTTATGCTGCAATACCAAGACTCTGTAGGCAGTACAACAACATATCTAAAACCCATGAAATTGATATTTGTGAACCCTTATGTAAATTCAAGAAGCAGTTAATGTTTTAATATGTTTTATTCCTTTGTTCATATATGTAACTATTGCACTTTATATCTGTTTTGGTTTTCAACCACATTATATTTAAAATTGTATTAATTTTTAATCTAAGTTGTTAATTTGCCTTTTATTGCATGCTGTCTCCTATAATATATATAATAAGCTAGTTTCCGAGTGTTGTACCTTTGTAAGTTTTAATTGTAAAAACGTTAAGAGAAGTGTAGATTGCATAAGAAAGCTATGTAAGTCGGCGGATTTGATTGCTCTGCAAGAGACGTGGTTGTTACAACATGACTTACATCTTCTTGGGGATATTGACGAAAATTTTGGATACACGGCTAAATCGACAGTGGACCTCAGTGCAGGTCTTTTGAAGGGCAGACCGCACGGGGGAGTTGCCTTACTATACAGAAAGTGTGCGTTCGCTCGTGTGTCGGTAGTGAAGTGTAAAAGTGAACGGATTGAAGCTATTAAAGCTGTGATTGAGGATGGCCGTGAAATGTTAATTATGTGTGTGTACATGCCGACAGATCATGTTGATAACTTGCCATTGTTTTCTCAGTGTTTGGGGGAGTTGAATGCTATAATACAAGATAATAATATTGAAGTTGTGTTTATGTTGGGTGATTACAATGCGCACCCTGGTGCTCCTTTCGGTGTTGAGCTTTTAGATTTTTGTGCAGAAAATAATTGGGTCTGTGCTGACATGGAATTGTCAGGTATATCGTCTAACATACACACATTTCAAAGTGAGGCACACGGTTGTAAACGATGGCTTGACCACTGTGTTGTTTCTATGTCAGCATGGAAAACAATTAGCAGGTTTAGAGTTATGCACGATGCATATTGGTCTGATCATTTACCAATAGAATTAAAATGTAATTTAAAATTGATTAATTCAAAAATTGAAATAAATAAATGCACAAATAATAAGATAAAATGGGGAGTAAGGGAATTAGACGAAATAAATAAATATAAACAGTTGTGTAACAGTAAATAAAGAGGCATTGATTTTCCACAGCAGTTGCAAAAATGTGCTGATGGAATGTGTCAAAATATACTACATAGAGCAATAATTGATAATTTATATAGGGACATTATTGAGTCATTGTGTCAGGCGTCAATAATAAGTTATAAACAAGTTAAGAAAACAGGTAATATTAAATGTGTGTATGGCTGGAACAAGCATGTCAAGGAGGTTCACAGGCAGGCGAGGCTGGATTACCAAATGTATCTATATGCAGGTAAACCTGGAAATGGGCCTTTTTTCGATAAAATGTGTGAGAGTCGTAGAATTTTTAAGTCTCACCTGAAATATTGCCTGAATAATCAGGAACAAATAAAGATGGATATACTTGCCACACAGCATTCGAATAAGAATTTTAATAAGTTCTGGAAGGGTACCAAGCAGTTAAATGGTAAGGTCAAGTTACCTGTTAGTATAGAGGGAACGGACGATCCTGAGGGAATTGCTAATTCTTTCAAGGCGCATTTCCAGGTAAGCTCCCGGCTGCCGAGGGTGCTTGATACTGGGTTCCACTGCGTGGAAAACCCTATTGGTTTCTCTAGTAAAGATGTTTCGAGCATTATTAGAAATATGAAGCGAGGAAAATCGCCTGGGCATGATGGGCTCAGTATCGAGCACCTGCAGTATGCGGGTCCTCATCTCTGTAGAGTACTAGCTATGTTCTTTACCTTCTGTATTAGACACTCTTATCTGCCAGCTGATCTAATGAGAACAATTGTGGTCCCTATACTGAAAAACACTACTGCGGATATTTCACTAAGAAGTAATTATAGACCAATCTCACTAGCAACTGTAATATCAAAAGTTTTAGATGGCTTGTTAGACAAAAAACTTTGTAATTATGTCACACTTAAAGATACACAGTTTGGTTTTAGGGCAGGACTGTCAACTGAAAATGCAATATTATGTTTAAAGGAAACGGTGAATTACTATGGGAAACGTCAGACGCCAGTGCATGCCTGTTTCTTGGATTTGTCCAAAGCTTTTGACCGAGTGTCATATGGCAAGCTTTGGTCAAAGCTAAGAAATGAAAGAGTACCAGCTGACCTTATAGGTATTTTTACTTACTGGTATAACAACCAAGTAAACTCAGTAAAGTGGGGCAATACATATTCTGAAGAATACACTTTGGAATGTGGAGTAAGACAAGGTGGTCTTACTTCTCCTAGGTTATTCAATCTATATGTTAACCAGCTCATTGAGGAGCTCAGCAGTAAACATGTCGGCTGCCATATAGATGAGGTTTGTGTAAACAATTTAAGTTATGCGGACGACATGGTGCTGCTGAGCCCCACAATGAATGGTTTAAGACAGCTGGTGAAAATATGTGAGAATTATGCTTTGGAACACGGCTTGGAGTACAATGTGGGTAAGAGTGAGTACATGATATTTAAATGCAAAAGTAATGTATTTGATAGGTTCTCTTCAACACCACTCTTGCTCAATGGGGTACCTCTGACCCGGGTTTCAAAGTTCAAATACTTGGGTCATATGTTGACAGAGAGTCTTAAAGATGATTGTGATGTTGAGAGGGAGCGTAGGGCGCTGTCGATTCGGGGTAACATGTTGGCGCATAGGTTTGCTAGGTGTACAGCGCCTGTCAAGGTTACGCTCTTCAAAGCGTTTTGTCAGGCGTTTTACACCTGTAGCCTGTGGGCCTGTTTTACGCAGAGGACCTACAGCGCCTTGCGCGTCCTCTACAATAACATCTTCAGGTCACTGTTTCGCCTACCTAGATACTGCAGTGCAACCGGTATGTTTGCCGACGCCGGCGTAGATGACTTTTATGCACTGATGAGGAAAAAAGTAGCTTCCTTAGTACAACGCGTACGGGTGAGTCGGAACAGTGTCTTGAGGATGGTGGGTGACAGATTTGACTCTGTTCTCCTCGGTAGGTTTACTGAGCTCCACGTAAGGGGTCTGGGGAGGAGGTAGTGACTGTTCTGTACCTACTTATTGTGTTTATTTTTATTTTCATATAAAATTATTGTGCTTGGCTATGGACTGTTTTGTCTGAAATTAAATGATTTTTATTTTATTTTTTTATTTTATAATTGGGGTACACATTCATAATACTTATGTGAAATATTCTTTGTAAGTAAATTGCAGTGTATATTCTTTGTTGGAGAACTCAAATAAATAAAATAAAATTAATAAAAGAATATGTTAAAATAACACATCTTTAGTTAGAAATATTGTCGACATGGCCTAACATTACAGATTTTAATTATTGATGCGCCCTACTACGGTTAAATATGGTCAACTTTCTGGACGTTAAATTGTCATCCGACACACAATGTTAACATGACATCTAAATTATAAATAATAATAGTATTATCGCGATCACTCATGTTAAGTTGTAAACTATCATTCTCTATCTCATGTGTCAGCTCTCTTCTTAGTGTGGACACTTTCGCGCGATCGTAGTGCGTGAGTGGGTTAGTTTATAGGTACACACGGCTACACATCAAGTTAGTCACCCTATATACGCATAACTACGCTACATACAAAATAGAGAATTGTCGGAAAGGGACAGTGCATAGTGGTGTCGATGTAATGGTGAGGATAGAGCGTAACATAAATATTATAACTTCTAATAGTTCAAAGTCCAAACAGTCTTGGTTGATGTGTCGTTGTGTGTACATAACCTATACACTAGAGGTTAATAAAAACATTATGTGGGTCTGTGTGTCTGTCTGTTAGTGACAGGCATAGCTCCGGAACCACTGGACCGATTGACTTGTAACTTGGTGTGCAGACCTTGGGGTCATCCCTCGATGGAGTTTGAATATGGGCCATGCGGGTCAAAAGATCCCCGAGATATAGGGGTCACAAGGTCATAAGGTCAGGGGATATCCACCAACAGAGTGGTTTGGAAGTCCAAGGGAGAGGCTTTTGCCTAACAGTGGGACATTTAAAATGATGATAAAAAAAACGTCACATGAAGACGAAGAGGTTGAATCCTGGGATTTTACACCCATCTCGTTACAAATTGAATATACTAGACTAACCTGCACTGATGGAGTAAGTAGTGGTTCAAATGTTCGCCTCCCCATAGCCGACGCACCGAATGTAGTCGGTTCAAACCCCACAAAGTAAAAAAAATTAAGCAATCCACAAATTGTTGTTCCAAGTATGGGTGGTCTTTTTAGAGTTCTAAAAAACTCTTATACAACAGTTTTGTCCGTCTGTCTGTTATACAACTTTCAACTCAAAAACCGTAAGAGCTAGAGACTCGCGGTCAACGCCATTAGACTTAGCATAGTGGATATACCTCGAAATGACTATGACCTTTGACCTCTGACCTCAAGGTCGGCGGTTTACAGCAATTCATTGCCGTTTCTCACTTGTTGTTCGTTGTTTAAATGATTGTAAAGTCTCTAGCGACATAGGAATAAGGATAAGGGCAGGAGTTGTCTTCTAAAAAAATCCTTGTCCTAACTAATATAATAAATGCGAATGTAAGTTTGTTTGTTTTGTTACACTTTCACGCCTTAACTACTCAACCGATCATCATGAAATTTCGTATACACGTTTTCATGGTTACAGAAAAAGACAGGCTAATACAGAAAAAAATACTGGTACTCATCTAACCTAGGTACACACGGCTACACATCAAGTTAGACACCTATATACGCATAACTACGTTACATACAAAATAGAGAATTGTCGGAAAGGGACAGTGCATAGTGGTGTCGATGTAATGATAAGGATAGAGCGTAACAAAAATATAACGCGATTTCTCGCACGATTCGCAGTGTTCAACTTCTAATAGTTCAAAGTCCAAACAGTGTAGGTTGATGTGTCGCCGTGTGTACATGTACGCAGCGAAGCCGCGGATCAGATCTAGTTTAGTATAAATCACACAATCAGCTTACGGATAGATAGTACATGATCTAAAATTATAAACGACTAACTTTTTCGCGCTGCTCCGCCCGCGTGGTACCTACATCATCATCATACCTTACTATGTCCTTCCCCAGGTCTTAAACTATATCTGTACCAAATTTCATCTAAATCGGTTAAGTGGTTTAGCCGTGAAAAGGTGACAGACAGACAGAGTTACTTTCGAATTTAATATTATAAGAGTCTGCCCACTACACCGTCTTATACCTGACCGTGCTAGGAACGTATCAGACACGAAAAGCAACACGTTACGCCCTGGTATAGGAACTGCTGGTCGGTGAAGGAACGGTCTAGTGGGCATAGTCTTATATACATTTCCTTACAAAGAATATTTTTTTGCCTGACACGTTCCTAGCACGGTCATGGTATGAGACGGGGTAGTGGGCAGACTCCTTAAGTAAGGATTTATTCGACATCTCGATATAGCAATCAATTGCTTCACTCCACAAAGGATATTAGACACAGTGATTCAGTTAGTACTGACACACACAGCAGCTCATATAAGAAAATAATATAACATTGAATTGTATTAAACATTTGTCGATTGACAAGAGTGGCCATGAGTTTCTTTCCTGCTTCTTCTCATGAAAGCTCTACACCTCGAACAGGCTTTTCCTTCTATTTATTTTTATTATTATTTTTTATTAATATAACAGGTAATTGTCTAGGAATTGTTTGCACATTTTTATGGAAATAAAGATTTTTGACTTCGTCTTTGCCTTTGACATAAATAATTAAAAAATACAGGTGTCAGCCTCAATAAACTATTCTAAAGCATAAGCATAGCGTACGTATTGGCTATGATGAAAGACAGGCTGGACCAGTGTTCCCAACTTCAAAAATATAAAACAATACAGTAGATTTATACAAAATGTGTGGTTAGCTATATAGAAAATGTGGTAAAATTACAGTGTGAAATAATTGAACAAATACTTTTAATAACGAAAATATTTATTCAGAATCAGATAATGGTGCCAATTCTGTTGTCACAAAATTCTCTTATCTTAGCTAAAAATCTCTAAAATTTAGTTTAGTCCTGTCAAACGACATTTTGTATTCTGAAATCGCTAAAAGTGACAGGACTAAAATAAATTTTAGAGATTTTTAGCTAAGATAAGAGAATTTTGTGACAACAGAATTGGCACCAATGTAACAATTTCATCTTCATTTTGATATATAGAAATATTTAAACCATCCAGCATTTTTGTGTGGGTTCAAAATTGATACACGTTGTCCCATTTCTGCGAAAAGCCTGCTCACTTAAAAGATTCCCTTTTATTGATTTTGTCAATAACTTATTGCGCTTCTTGCTTTTGAAGTAATTTACTTAGATATAACAAAAGAAAACATTACATGCATTAGAACAAAATACTGTGGTAGCCTAACCAAATTAATATATCACAATTTCTATCGTAACATTACACTATGCATATCTATATTATTTAGCCGTATTACCATTTGCCGATCATTGCAAAGTTCAGGTTATAAACAAAGGGGATTTCCCGTTAAGATAATGTTACCAGACGTAATATAAAACATTGATATAATTTATTTTATAAACGTTATTATTCGTAAAATCATATCTACTGTAAAATTTTCATCTAATATAAAATATGAATCTGCTGGCGTCAAATTACAGTGTAATAGTCTACAGTAGGTGGTAAATTGTCTGAAAATACAGTGTTTTTACCACTATTACAGTGTAGTTGGGTACACTGGGCTGGACTGTCCGTTTATTACACCATGTAGTGGCTTGCATGTCATCTACATCAATAATAATTAATATACAAACTTTAACTTTAATTAAGTACTTTCTGTTGCACTCAATGATCGTTAAACGATTAGCGAGGTTAAGCAACGTTAGGTGCGGTCAATGTATAGATGGGTGACCGCTTAGTGGTATTTCATCTGAGCGTCTCCGTGCTTCGGAGTGCACGTAAAATGTCGGTCCCGGTTGTTGTCAAATTGACAGCAGTCGTTAAGCCATGTCAGAGGCCTACGGGGTCGTCTTGAACAACTCTTGACAACAGGTTGGCCACTAACCACACGAAAAGAAGAAGAGAAGAGGAGAAGAAGAATTCGGGGTCTTTGTAATTTTCTGAATAAATATTATTTTTATTATAGCCTAGTATGGTATTTCCGAAAAAACTTTGTATATCAGATATAAACAATATAAGTAGGTACATAGATTTTTATTGTTATCTATACTAATATTATAAAGCTAAAGAGTTTGTTTGTTTGGTTGAACGCGCTAATCTCAGGAACTACTGGTTCGAATTGAAAAAATATTTAAGTGTTGGATAGCCCATTTATTGAGGAACGCTATATAACATCCCGCTACGACTAATAGGAGCGGAGCATCAATGAAAGACGTTGCAGAAATGGAGAAAATTCTCTTATGTGAAGCCGACGAAGTTGAGCGGGTCAGCTAATATTTTGAAAACTCGTTAAATAATAAACCTTTTACGAATAAGTCGCTACAGCACGCGATTTTGATACTGCAATCAACCGCAGAGGCAGATATACAGATTGTCTATTGCTTTATCGTTGCAACTGCGAAATGGCCGTGGCCAATTGATATAAAAAGTAAACTATGGGCCTTAGTTCTACCATAGAGGAAAAACATGTTAGGTTTTTGGTATAGACAGATACGTCATTATTATTGCAATCATTCTACATCATAACGTTTAATTGTTTACAACAACATCGCTTAAAATACATTGCAAAATATCACAATCAAATTTTATTCTTCTCGTTCAGGCATAGAGCCTCTATTTCCTAGGACTTTCTAAAAGCACTTAAGACATTTTTACATTTAGGACTTTAGTTTGTTTAACATAGTATTCAAAATTGTGCTCTATCGTATTAGAAATAGATGCACTAATTGCATATAGCCTGATTGCATCAGATTCGTCAATAAATTTAACGTAGCAAGCGTTCGGGCATGCGCATGGCAGCTTTAATATAATATTTATTATGTTGTGTATATTTATATTAATATATCAATAGTAAAATACACATTTCCCACGGCCTAATTTTATTTCGCTCACATCATATGATTATGCAAGATGGCGTCTGGAAAAGCGCGCGCAATGCGGCAGCTGTTCGCTCGTAACCTTGACTTACCTTAGGCACAGACACAGACAACAACAAACAGCCAACGAGTTGGGGTTAACAAACTTTGTTTCACTCAATTTTATGCCTAGTTTTTGGCGCGCGAATTACTTTTTGTTGTGAATATTATATAAGATTAGAAGTAAAAACAAGTATTGATTAAAATAAAAAGGTACCTAGGTATTTAATTTATATCCTAATGACAATCGAAAATGTTAAACAACGAATTAAATTTTGTAACACTTATTATGAGTTATGATTCTAATTATGCATAGATTTTTTTCTTTGCATTGAGATGGCAGTGTAGAGTATGTTTACTGCCTCATAAGTACCGTGGAGCAGGTTTCACGCGTATATTTGCGCGCGATCTTGAGCTCTTGACTTTTATTCTCGGATCGGGCAAACTAACTGCACTTTATACGGATTTTCTGCGGACTTGTTTGATTTGTTTGTTTACGTAAACATTACTTGTATTTGAAATATCTGAAAGTAGTAATTGTCGAATAAACTGTTATAAAATCCGTATGTATAAAGTTGTTTAATTTTAATTTGGCATTCTCCTGGCGAAATAATTTTAAAACCAAGGAAAATGTTTTCGTTAAAACCAATCTCGCAGTAGAAATAATTCCTAATCGGACTTTACAAACAAACATTCAAACAACGGACACATTGAATCCAGACTCGGAACAACAATTTGTGAACCAAGTGACAAAAATTAGTGTGGTTAATCGCACCCTCAAAACTCGGCGCGGCAGTGTCGAGGCGACCATCACATTAACCACAATGTCATCAGTGCCGACATTGTATTCAGTATTAATTTAAAACAAAAATACAAATCTGTTTTCTTTACACTATAAGTGTGGATTGGTTTGAAAGTATGGATGTACTTACGAGTATACAAAAGAACGAAGGCGTGCGTGGGTAGGCTAGTAGGCGAGGATTGAGTAAGCGACGCTACCTAGTATTTTTATATAATCGATATACAGAGATTGCCGAGCTCCGTAACAGACAAGATAAAATTGATTTGAACAGTCACCCTTAAATAAGGTGTGTACAGAACAAAGTTACCTACATTAAAATATGTCTACAATATGTCGGCCTCGATGGCGTAGTGGTTAGTGTAAGCGACTGCCACGCCTAAGGTCGCGGATTCGATACCCGCACAAGTCAAAAATTTGAGTGCATGAACATGGATGTTTGTCTTGGTCTGGGTGTTTCTATGTATAATATATGTATGTTTTTATAAAAAGAAAAGGTATTTATGTATGTTTATCCATTGTCTAGTACCCATAGTACAAGTTCTGCTTAGCTTGGGCTAGATGGTGTTGTGTGTATGTGATAGAATATTATTGTTATTATAAAATCGATATTCAGACGTTTTTAAGCCCCGTGACAGACAAGATAGAATCGATTAAAAATTAAAAATATTAGGGTGTGTGCTATAATCCATGCGTTTAAAGCCGCGGCAAACGTTAGTAATATAATATAATGTTGATTATAAAATAGAGTTTTACAATTCTGTGGCTTTCGAAGTTGTCACTAGGCGCTTTAGGTCAGTTTGTTAGAATACTCGATCAATCATCATGAAATTTCAGATATATGTACGTTGTCAGGGGTACAGGGAAGGACGTAGGATACCTTTTATTCAGAAAAGCTTCCTATTGTTACCGAGGGACGGAAAATTGACATGGCCTACATTTATGCGAGCGAAGCCGCGGGGATAATCTAGTTATTATATCATTTTGAAACTAACGAGATGGGTGTAAAAACCTAGGATTCAACTTCTCTTCGTCTTCATGTGAACAAATTTTTTTTTCATCACCTTTTTGTAATGTCCCACTGCTGGGTAAAAGCCTCTCCCTTGGACTTCCAAATCACTGTTGGTGGATATCCCCTGATCTTATGACCTTGTGACCACTATATCTCGGGAGTCTTTTGACCCACAGGGCCCATATTCAAACTCGACCGAGGGATGACCCCAAGGTGTCTGTACACCAAGTTACAAGTCAATCGGTCCAGTGGTTCCGGAGCTATGCCTGTCAATAACAAACTGTCACTAACAGGCAGACACACAAACCCACATAGTGTTTTCATTCCCCTCTTCGAAGAAGACTCAGAGGTTATAAACAGCAGCCAAGATCACAAGGAGACTGTCAGCTCTTTAAAAAAAACTGATTATGAAACTACAAACTAAACTGACCTGTTGAAAAGCAACCGAAGCGTCGCACTGTGGGCTGAAAATCGACCTCCATAGACATAGAAATGAAAGTTGCTAGATGTTCGTTTTGTTGACAGATATGGCTTCTATTAGCTATTATACACATAACAATGTCGTCTGAGCTAACTCCGCACAGAAATGAATTTATTATAAGGTTTTTTCGAAAAAAATGTATGGAGCTAGCATGAAAAATCTGAATATCTCTGAACTTGCAAGGAAAACCGTAATATCCTCAGAGATGGTTATAGGACTAATTATTTGTGATTTTTTGACATACTTCATATAACGGTACCTGCTGCAGATTTTTTTTAAAAAATCATCTAATTTTTAATTAATTTTTTTTAACATTAAACGATTTGTTTTATTGTAAAAGTAAAGAAACAACACGTTATATGCATATAATACTAAATCTTCGCCAGTTATTTGTTAAAATATCAAGAAAATTATTTTTGCCTTACATAGTATATATGTTTTAAAACAGGTAATTGGATACCATTACTAAACTTTGCATACAGGTAAACCACTGAATATTAAATTAGCCTTCTAATGAGTTCTGAATAAGAGATTAAGTGATTTGCAATATCGCACAATGGTAACTACGGAGTACACTAATTAAATTCTTACAGGTAAGTACATAAGTAAACTAATTAGTTAATTAGACATGTTACGAGTTCTAAGAAATATTTTCGACAACTGTCTAATTATTTTATTATTATGTCTAAATGAAGGTATTTTTTTAAATCATTAAATTCTACTAATGTCAAAGTAAAGATCAATCGATAAGTTAGTTATTTTATTAACGCTAATAATAGGCATTAAATAAAAAGAAAAATAAATTAAATAGGTATTTTTTAATAGTTGATAAAATTTATATAAAACAAAACATAGGTACAAAAGTATGCAAAAATATAAATAGGTACAAGAATAGTAATATAAAATATTTAAAAATAAATCAATTGCAAAACATAGTTACGTACCAAAGCTAAATAACGAAAAATCATGAAAAAATTACATTGAATAGAATTATAATTAAAAGCACAAAAAGTTTCTAGTTTTTCTTATCACTCTCGTCGATTTCTGAATCAGAATCTAGATTGCCTAGAAACTCAAAGTCAGTTTCTTGAAACTGAATGAAATTGAGGGTTTCAGGAAATAAATCCTCCTTTTTCATGGCATCTAACTTGGGCCTTTGTACATTTATAAAAGGATCCGAAGAAACAACTAACATATTAAGGATATCATGATTCGAATCTTGCCTGCTCTTTTTCTGCGAATGATGTTCCCGAAACCTCCTAAAATCTTTATTGCGAGACTCGGATGCTTCTTCCGAGAGACTTCCTATGGGTACAACATCATTCTTCTCGATTATGTCTGCCCCGTGTATAAGTAATTTGTGGACGGTTGATGACATATAGTACCAGTCATATAATTCCACGTACCTCTCTGCTGTTTTGAAGGCATAATCTTTAAATTTAATTATATCTACTTTTTCCCCGGAAGTTATTGCCTGTAAAATCACAGCAAATCTTCTTATTAGTTCTTCGTCCAACCCAGTAATGGCTGCAGTTTTATGGGGAAATTTGAAAACTTTCTTGCAGTGTTGCCGTCATTAGTAGTTCCGGAACCTTGTTTAACAATGTCAATCAATAGATTTAATTCGACTTTAAATTTGTCTTGAATAATCTTTTTTCTCTTACTTAGCATTTCTTTGTGCTCGTTACCTCTCGCAGCCCACTCTTTAAAATCTAGTCTATACGAAATATGTAGTAAACATTCCATACAATTTATACGGGCGTGTAGAGATGACAATCCAAACTCGTATATATCAGAAGATACGGTCTTTGCTGTTACTACACTCAAACGGTTCATTTCTGTCGATTTTGCCAGACACAAATAGCATGATGAACTTGATCTGGCTTGAGACAAATACGTGCAGACTTTACCATCGATCATTGTCATCATTAGGTGATGATTCACCCTGTTTCTATTATTGCACTCTGTAGGAATGAGAGCCTTAATTTCTTCATCCATTCGTCGTTTGTGTTCGATGACTACTGCTTCGCTTTCCTTCACAAAAGTAAATTGAACTGGACGACAATACATTGCTGAGCATGGTTTTGGGTTCATCCACAAAGTATTGTCTCCATCAGTCAGTTTTAGTGGCACCAAGGAAGTCATGAAAATACTTGAATCGTCTTGATCGCTATCCATTTTCTGCTTGTATCGGCTTTGGTTTGACGCACCATTGAAACCCCATTTAGATATCAATTTTAAATCCTTATTTTGCACATCATCGTTAGGAAAACTTTGGAGGATTCTTTTGACCGTAATGTCGAGTAAAGCTTGAAGGGTTATTCTTGCCGATGAATCGGTCACTAACACTGATTGCTTCGGAGGATAACATGCCAGCTTGGTTTGTTGCACTTTATAGTAGGATGGATAAATATCCTTTCTACCTTCCCGAATAGCTGACTCTCGTAAAGTGATGTATTGCCACTTTGATAATTTTAATGAAAGGAGTAATCCAAGTGCTTTTTCTGGTGTAAATAAGATAGTTTTCACCGGTTGCTTAAGCGTTTCCTTAATTTTAGAGGCTGCTTCAGGATGTTTCAGCATATATTCGATTACAGATGCGATATCCTCACAACCTTCTTCCTTAAAACGCGCTGCTGCTGTATATGCCAATTCACTGGGATTGTCAGTTTTATGCTCATCAGATCTTCTCTTCTTCTGTTTGCTTTCCAGATCTTCGAATGGTTTTCGTGACCTCTTTGTCATTGTACCAACAGAGTATGATGTTGAGGGTTCTGGAGAGATTGATCTTGATCCCTCAGCAACAGTTGGTTCTTGAGCGACTAAATTTATACAACTTGGCCAATCGATAGTTGCTTGCAGCCAAATTTCGTATTGTTTTCTAAAAGTATCAAGAATTCGGTGAGATTTTTGCCACCTTTGTGATGCAGCTCGTACAAATCTCCGACAAAATTCTTTTAGAGTCACTTGATCTTCAACGGAAAGACAAACGTCTAGGCGGGATATAACTTCACTAAACAATACCTCATGATCAAATGAAGTACTCTTACATTTTAGAAGAACGAATAGGTCTAAATTGGTATTTAAACTTTCCATTATAAAATTTCACAGTGATATGTTAGGGGTAACAAAGCTTAGAATAAACTAAATTATGATGCAAAATGTTAACCATTTTATATTTCAGTCCAACATTAGTTAACGACCTCATTAGACAGTTGTCGAAAATATTTCTTAGAACTCGTAACATATCTAATTAACTATTTAAGTTACTTATGTACTTACCTGTAAGATTTTAATTAGTGTAATCCGTAGTTACCATTATGCGACATTGCAAATCACTTAATCTCTTATTCAGAACTCATTAGAAGGCTAATGTATTATTCAGTAGTTTACCTGTATGCAAAGTTCAGTAATGGTATCCAATTAACTGTTTTAAAACATATATACTATGTTAGGCAAAAATAATTTTCTTGATATTTTAACAAATAACTGGCGAAGATTTAGTATTATATGCATATAACGTGTTGTTTCTTTACTTATACACCAAAACAAATCGTTTAATGTTAAAAAAAATTAATTAAAAATAAGATGATTTTTAAAAAAAATTCTGCAGCAGGTACCGTTATATGAAGTATGTCAAAAAATCACAAATAATTAGTCCTATAACCATCTCTGAGGATATTACGGTTTTCCTTGCAAGTTCAGAGATATTCAGATTTTTCATGCTAGCTCCATACATTTTTTTCGAAAAAACCTTATAATAAATTCATTTTTGTGCGGAGTTAGCTCAGATGACATTGTTATGTGTATAATAGCTAATAGAAGCCATATCCGTCAACAAAACGAACATCTAGCAACTTTCATTTCTATGTCTATGGAGGTCGATTTTCAGCCCACAGTGCGTCGGAGTAAGAGTGATCTTAAATGCAGTGGCGTAGCGTAACGGGGGCGACAGGGGCGGCCAGCTCCGGGCGGCACTTTTAGGGGGCGGCAAAATTATACAATAAATAATAATATTATCTTGTAAATATTTAAACCATTTCATGACGAACAAGAGGACTGGGCAAATTTACAATACACAACAATGATTGTAACGTTTTTTGGTCTATCCCGCTTTAGAGGCGAGGTTGAATTGGAGTAGTAATTAAAATTTAAGATGAACAACGCGATCAGCAAGTATATACTGTCACTTACAACAGGTGTATAAGAAATAACTGAATTACAATTTAAATGTGACTAGATATTTAGTGGTATTTCAAGGCGTGGTTCAAGATGAAGGCTTGTTACGTGGTCCCGGGTAGAATGGACCACTTATCTTCAGTAGGCAGCACGGCGGCAAAAAGCAGACTCCATCCTCGGCGCAACCTGTTTATATCTGTTACCGCTGGGGAGGACAAGAGGAGGCACCACTCCCATCGTAACGTGCGCGGCCGCGCGCCACGAGTCGACAACCTAACTGGACTGCTCTTGCCGCCAAGTTCTTAAGAATTTCTAAATATTACAGTCTTTTGAATTGAAATACTTAATTAAGAGAGTGGCAAAATTTTCTGTCGCCCCGGGCGGCTGTCATCCATGCTACGCCACTGATTAAATGTAAATAGTTTTATTAATTTGAATAGCTTAAAAAGCAGTAAAGTTTAATAGTAGTAATGTCATTATTTTATTATATAAGTGACTTTAATAAATTACATAAACAAAGCAACAATTATAATTTACAACTTAACTAATATTAACAAACCTAACCGCTTATAAATAAAACATGACAATAACAAAATATGGGACTATAAATTTAATATAAAGAAAGGAAATGGCTGGTTCAGGCAGCGTCGTAAAATTCCTCAGCATCGCTGTCGACCGGGAAAGTGCCAAGTAATGTCATAGTTTTTAAATTATGTAATAAAAGTGTTTTAAAATAAATAATAATACGATAAAAACCATACAAAGTAGTTTCAATCGAGTAAACGTCAGCAAATATGTGTGTGTGTATACTACACAGAAGGGGGGTTCTGCAAGGACAGTTATAGAACAAATAATATTCCCCCTCTGAAAATCATAGCAAAGCCGTTTAAATTGATATACATATATGTATATGTAAGTATAGTCCACATTAGAGGGTGGTCATAAGGGTCAAAGCCACCCCTCTAGACGCCCAATATAATCGCGGATCGATATAGCTTCTAATTAGGGTTGCCAATCAAAAATCGTAACTACGTAGGTCGGTTAAATTATTTTTGGTAATTATACAAATTTTATACTTTTATGTTCAAACTAGGTTTTGTTTTGCGTCTTCGCTCGCGTACATGTAGGTTATATCAGTAACAGTACCTTTTCCTGGACTACTGACAACTTGTATGCAAATTTTCATAATGATCGGTCCAGTAGTACCTAAAGGCACACAGGTTACACTTGTAACAAACAAACAAATTTATATAATAAAATAATAATACCATCCCTGTATTTAACTGTCCCACTGCTGGGCACGGGCCTCTTCTCAGTGTGAGAAGGATTAGGCCATAAACCATAACGCTGGCCCAGTGCAGATTGGCAGATTTCACATATCTTCGAGAATATTATAGAAAACTCTCAGACATGCAGGTTTCCTCACGATGTTTTCCTTCACCGTTAAAACGAGTGATAATTAACTATTTAATACGCATATAACTTCGAAAACTCAAGAGATGCGCGCCTCGGGTCCGATCTCGAGACCTCCGCATGGCAGTCCAACGGTTTCCCACTCGTATCGTAGTAAAACCAGAGATAAAAACAGAATATTTTCGCTACGCTTAACTAAGTCTATGACTTTAAAGTCTCACCTTCTTTTTCTTCTGTTTTGTTTTAGCTTGAGCCTCTCTGTCTAGCATAGCTTGTAACTCTTCATTCTGAAAAACAATTCTAATGTCATTACAATATCGATATAATATGAATCGATTAAGGATATCGAGCAATGAGATATGCCAGGAACGTAGGAAATAGAAGTAGTTCTGCCTAATCTTCTGAGAACGAAGCATATGTCAAATTACTGAACGGATGGTGCAGTGGTTTAGTAGCTTAACCACTGGCATTATGTTGTGTTGTGGGTTCGAATACGGGACAAAAAGTTGTATGTAAGTTCGAAAATAGTTATACTAAGTTTGTGTGGTCTTTCAATACTCATTTCCGTATTTTCTCCAGCCATTTTTTTTGATACGATAATTTCGTGTTTTTTCTAATAAAATCAGCTTCAGCTTTTGCACCAGGAATAATTCCAGTGTCGGAAGGAAATTTACAAACATTCACGACGGACACAAAGAACACCATGACTTACATACATACATACATAGATTCACGCCTGTTTCCTAGAGAGGTAGGCAGAGACTATGGATATGGATCGATGCTGTCCGATAATTGGTGATGTTTGTACCAATTGAGTCATGATTATGACATAGTATTCGGATTGAAATATTACAGATTACAAAATAATTACATAATATAAACTCTGATTGTTTGGCGTGCGGAAGGTAGTATATGTAATGTAACCGCTGTTGGCGTCTATGTACATCTCGCTCTAAGGCATTTTCGTTTGTCTCATTTCAACATTGTTAAGTATTGCTTTTCACAATAATTATTAACCACGGTGAAATTTATTTGGAGCGGGACTCTTACTTATTGTTATGAGCCGGACCCGAATACAGTGTCCCCACTTACCAGTATGCTTAATTGGTTGAAACATTTCTTCTTTGTGTTTATTATCCTAGATTGTTTACGATTATGCAACTTTATCATATATCGATTATGTAACGTGATCGTGCATCTGTCATTTTATGTAGCGTAAGTGTCATGTCATTAGTGTCAATGTCAGAAAGAAGGTGCGTTCATAAATGTAGCTTTGATATAAAAAGAAAAAATATATCTTTGGATATTCGGTTACTGTAATGTCTGTGTGTGAATGTTCAATGTTATAATGGTATAAGTATTGCTCTCAGGGTCTTGACGTCCGTGTCTATTAAGGAGCCAGTTGAAAACCAGCGTCGGGCACATATGCCCGGCAATATTGCTGAACTGGCCTCCTATTTTTGTACGGACGACGGGCGTGTACATTTATTATTAAGTAGTATAGTTTAATTATTTTTTTTTTTACCTACATTGTTTATATCATGTCCTTCGTCTGTTATGAAATAAACGTCTTTATTATTATTATTATTATTATTATTATATTTCTATTTGCTACGATCCTGACACACTTCTATAGCTTCATTCTCTATCATCGCATTCCTCATACACGCTCGCCGGTGTAAGGTGCTCTTAACCTGGCCTTTATCCAGAACGTCTTCGAACTAATCAAGAAACGTTCGCCTAGGTCTTCCGCTTGCGACTGTTCCATTCAAACATCAAGACTTGAACTAACTATTTGTGGATAATACAAATTATCGGCCCGTGTGGTAGTCGAGGCCACAACACCCGCAGTCGAGGCGACCGTTTAGAACACACCGCCATCCGAACATTTGTGCAGGGCTTTCTTGGTAATAACATTTTATCTTGTGTCGCACTACCAAATGCACTGCTACTGAGGCAACATCATACTATATACTGGGTGTAAGGGACGGCGGCGTTACGAAAACTTTACTAACACGTCATTCTATAGGTACTTATCTCGACGAAAACTTCTATTAATAAAAAACGCAAGATGAAGATTTTATATTGATTAATATAATTACGCGGTACGCAATGGATTGCTACTGATACAACGCAACGCTCATGCTTTAAATCAAGACAATGTAATTACATTGCTGTATTTTAGTAAAATGTGGTATTAATTGATTTTTATTTAATAAAATGTTATGATATACAGTCAGACAAATAAAAATTCAGATATAGATTGGGATTTTTCTTGACGAATATTCCAACGATTGTAACTCAGAACAATGGTCTGAATCTACTATTTCAGTTTTCGGTACACCGTCCCTTACACCCAGTATTAACACTAGATGTGCCCGCGGTTTCACACGCGTTTATCGTTACTGCACCGCCCCCGTGGGTCGTAGTGTGATGTTATATAGCCTATAGCCTTCCTCGATAAATGGGCTATCCAACACTAAAATAATTTTTCAATTCGAACCAGTCGTTCCTGAGATTAGCGCGTTCAAACAAATAAACAAACAAACTCTTCAGCTTTATAATATTAGTATAGATTATAAAGCCTAAAAGTTTGTTTGTTTGTTTGTGTGGTTGAACACTCTTATCTCAGGAACTACTGGTTCAAACTGATTATTGTTGGATAGCCCCTTTATCGAGGAAGGCTATAAGCTATTAATCATCACGCTGCGACCAATAGGAGCGAAGCATCAATGAAAAATGTTGCATGAACGGGGAAAATTCTCTTATAAGTATGTGGCAGACGAAGTTGCGCGTGTCAATTAGTAATCAGAATAATCTTGCTTTGAAATTAAACAACTTTTTACGTACCTATTTTATTACGGTTATTTAATTATAGTTTTACCTTAAACTATTTAAAGTCACTCTTTTTCTTCGTTGCTCCTTGAAATAGGAGACGAAAGTTTGTGTGAAGTTTCGGAGTCCGTCATTATTGAAGAGATCATCATGAATCTTTGTATTTAGGCACTAAGAAATATATGCTTTATAATTATAACTATGCTTACTATATTTATCGGCGAAATCTACATGATACAAAAATACACCTGGAACATGTGTGGAAAAACTGAATACTTAAACATTTCACGTCTGTGTAGACTATGGCCAGTATTATTTTCAACGCATATGTAAATAAAAAGGCTGCCCAAAGCACAGATAATTTAATATTACCCACAATACTGCTGTGGTAAACGAGAGGTCAGTAAGTCAAAGATGGCCATTTTTTTAAATTACTGATTTGGAATGCTTCTCTACTGGAAACATTCTTTTTTCCTTACGTTTGATATATAGAACATAAAAATCGAGTATACAGTTTAATCATAAATGCTAAAATTCTAACAAAACCGTAGCGCTGTTTTCTAAAACTGCCTGTTCTGACTTACTGCCCTCTTTATTACCACGGCAGAATACAACACTCAAAGTAATTAATCAACGGGGATGCGGGAAACATCTTATAATAATAATTTAACCTCCTCTCTCGTGGTAGTCTTCAACACTTGTATAGTAGGTATGGCGGACTTGCTGAGTCGGCGACACTTGTCCGTTTTAGTGAAGTACTCCTCGTTGAAGTGTATGGAGCAGATCTTACTGAACTTGGTCGGGTACCAGTTCTTGTTGCCGGTCGCTTCCACCCACAGCTGTTTCACTGTGGGGTTCCTTGGGAAACTGGAAGTAAATTGCTTTCATTACAAAATGTTATTTAGATCGAATTTCGGTTACGAATGGGCTCATAGACGGGTTAGGCCTTGACAGTATTTTCCTCGTTGGAATAAATAAAGTAATACCTCGACTTACGCTATCCCGACGTACGCGTACTCGGAGTTACGCGATTTTCAAATGTCGTCGATTTGTCTTTTGTTTGATCATCGCACAACTCTCAAATATCGATTTTAGACTTACTGTCCCTACACTATTGTTCAGAAATTAAGGGAATATTGTAGTAGAAAGAGTCTTTCAGTCGTCAAATTTCTCAGATTTTATGAAGCTTTCTACATCTCAATAACGGCAGTTGGCGATTTTATATTTGTAAAATCCAAAATGTATTTATATGCTTGCCCCGACTTACGTGAATTCGAATTACGCGGTTATCGCTTCGTCCCATCTATCGCGTAAGTTCGAGGTATTAAATAATTAAGCATAATTTCGGCTTAATCTATACTAATAGTTCTGGGTTTGAACCCCGGGTGGGGCAAAGTTTGGGTGTAAGGTAATTCGCAGTATCAGCACGGAGTCTCGAAATGAATGAAATTAATTCAAGACAATTGGTTTGCCTATTAGGTAGGTCTAAGAATTGGTGAAGTCTGGATTTAATAATACACTTCTACCAACCCCTTCGGGGATTTAGAGATGGCAGTCTAGATGTACTTTTATTAACAGGTTCCCTGTCCGATAAATCACATGTGATACCTACATAAATAGATGTTCTGTTATGTTTATCACAGGACAGCAAATGGGTTAATATGAAAGTGTTTTATTGAGTCTGTAACAAAATTATCAAACACTTTTTCTTTTTAATGCTTAATTCGGAATTATGAGTAATTCCCGTGTTGCGGCAGACTTACAAGTATTGAAACAATAGATATAAAGAAAATGCATATTCAGAACTTCCATTTTCAGATCACGATAATGTTTGTCTCGTTTGGGAATCGAACCCACAACACTCGGCGAGGCAAGTGGCGAAGCATCCTCCTAAATTACTTACACCATCTGTGCAGTTTGGAATCGGCAATAAACGCGCTCTCTATTATGTGCGACCTAAATATAGATGACTATAATGTAGGTGTACGGCACCTACTTAACTTTTTGGAGATAAACATTACTTTTTATTGTAATGAACTTAAATATTATGCATATTTAAGTTCATTACAATAAAAAGTAATGTTTCTGTGACTGACCTTCCCATCAACATCAACATCTCAAAATGGTGCTTAACACCACAGTTAACTAACTGTTTTATGTCACCTGACACCCTTCCGATCTTGTGCCGCCGTTGAATATTTCCTAACAAAAAGCAAACAACATTTTTTTAACGATTCGATCCCGGGTCTTTACAATCAGCCGCTAATATAAACACAAATCTAAACCATGTCGCTCTTAAAACTATTCAGAAATTATACTTCATAAATCCATACTCGATTACAATGTACAATCGAGTTTCAACATACCTATACGGTTTCAAACAACGCGTAGGTGCACAGCACTAGGCACACATTTGACAGATTAAAACATTGTACCACGCAACTTAATAATCAACAAACAAAACTACACATTCGATATACATTGCGTAATCACACCGCGTACCACACGCAACATGTCTAACAAAAACCGCAATGTATACCGTGTAATGCGACGCACACATTGTAACGTAATAATGGTAGTAGTATACATGCGAAGCTTAGCAAAAATTATTGTTATTCTACGTAAATAAACATAGAAAATACTCACCAATGAAATGATATGTCTCCATTTACACGGCTGACGATTTTAGTCGAGTTTTTACAATTAATTATGGCACAGTGTGGCATTTTGGACAGTATTATTGACGTGTGCCTACGGAACGCGCAATGGCGGACTGAACACGCAGCCGCGTAAAAACTGAGTGTTCAACGCCCAGTTTTGTCGCGCAATATAGGTCACTAGCGTTGTCTCTCTCACTCTTTCGTCGAGGGGAACAAGACAGTGAGATCGGGTTAGAAGGGTAAGCCTTTGGAGTTTGGACAGTAGTTACGGTATTGAGCGCCTACCATATGTGTTGTATTTCAAGCGCCTACTAGGTATAGATTAGTAAGCAGGTTTTCTACGAAATTAGACATGAAAGCAATGTCTTGTGTTGCCTATAATATTACTAAAATCTATTGTGGTGTACTTACCTATTATCTGTATTGTTATACTTTTTGGAACGCGTTTGAATATAATATATTAAAACTATATCGACCATAACTTTATGCTGTTGTGTAAATTGCGCCTTTTTTATACAATGTTTATGTTTCGCCCGCATATAATTTTGCTACAATGATGATTACTGAATATAATTATAAATTTTATTTAATATGAATGGGAAATAATTTATTCTATTTGTAATTTTCTCAGTAATATGCTTATCTATATATTAATATGTGAATAGAAAACTGCGATACCCGTTTTGAATCATAAAGCGCGCACGGAAGATTGCGATTTGGCCAAGAAGTGAAGATTTTCTAAAATGAATAAGTGTTTATCTTTGAGCGACTACTAGTTATTATAAATGGTCTAGGTTACATAAAATTGGTTTTGGAATTGAGTATGAACGTTTTATTAGATACATTTAGGAACACACGATTTCTGTAGTTCTTGTCACATATAATTAACCTTATTTTTGTATTTTATTGTCGAATTATAGGTGAGTATCTGTTGTCATATTTACTAAGCTATTATTTTTCTTACGATCCTATGTTATAATGTAAATAACTATATTTAGCCCGCGGCTCCGCTCGCGTTAATGTAGCTTCTGTCAATAAATTTCATTCTCTTAGGAACAGTAAGAACTTTTGCTGTGTGAAAAGTAGCCTATGTATTTTCTGTACCTCTGACAACGTGTATGCGAAATTATCAGAATTAATGATTATCAGTCGAGTAATTAAGGCGTGAAAATCGAGTCTCGAGAGTATGAGACCGCTTGAATTTATTTTCTCGCGCGTTTGTTTTCACATTGCGATAACTTATAAGATATTTATTTAAATTGTATAGTGTTAAGGGATGGTTAAGGGGTATCATAATGTGCATGAAATGCTTAAGGTAGGTAACTAACGTATTTAATGTGATAAGGTTTAATACTTTATACGTCTATTTATCTTTATAGCTTGCCAATGACTACTGTACGGCGTCGCGTCGGTCGTACACTTGACAGATGATAGTTGGTTAAGTGATAATTGGAGTGCAGAATGAAAGTTCATAAGTTATGTAAAAACACTTAACGATACTTTAATTAGTTATATTACAGTTAATTAAGGGTTTGGCTATGCTTTCATGATCGCGTGTGTATTTGCACTGACTGATTTTATACTAAATTGTACTTTATTGTGTTAACGTAAACTGACGCCTCGGTTGGGACCGCAGTGTCAGCAATACCGTGCATGTACAGTGTAAGACTGTAGGTACATCTTGGCAACCCAAAAAGGATTAAGACAAAAACAAAGAGAAAGCACAGCCATCACAAAGCAAAAAATATGTAGGTAGATTATATTGGTAAGTTATCAATCAAAATTGAATGCGATGTTCCTAGTGCCGGTTTGGGAGCTTCGGTGAGAGAGCTCGACTGGAGGTTCCGTGCTTGTAGATTGCGTCGCTACTGCTCTGATATTGTCCGTGTGGCAATGGTCTTGAAGTTCAATATCTTCTTGACGCTGACGCCTTGTCATGTTTTGAGTAAAGTTTGTAAAACAGTGGCGGCGAAGCTTCCTGGCAACTACCACGAGCAAAGCTACAAAAGCTGACGCCAACAAGAGATAAATAACTAATGATGTATTGATGAACATCGTGGCTCGATATTGTGGTATGTTGCGATTCACTCTTTCTCTGCTCTGAGATTTTGTTGGAAATTTTTGCAATTTGCAAATCTATGTCATTAGATTGTAGGTCATCGGGGGTGTAGCGGTAAGTCAAGTTCACGATGGTGTTTATAGACGTATCAAAAACTGGAACAGAGAGCTCATAGTCCATGTTCATACGGCTGTTGTACTGACGGTGAGCATAAATAGTCAAGTCTTTGGACTGCAACACGCATCCCGGCATTAGTGTTATAATGCTTGATGATGATATTGTATGTGACGTGACGTCATTGTTACAAATTGTTCGCATTGAACACGTATCGCAGCATATGGAGAGCCAACTGTTCGGCGTTAACTATTTGAAATCATTTCATGAAAAAAATCTGTACTCTAATTTTGCCGAAACTATTATTCTAATTAAGAAAAAATATTGTCAGGGTTATTCTATATCACCAGTAGAATGCGTGGTTAAAAGGAATTACACGATTTCAAAATCACCCTGTATAACTCTATCCATTGATCTTTGCATGGAGCGATTTCAACGTTACACGGCGTAGTAGTTTGATGCGATAGCAGTTTTGCTTCACACGGCGCATTGTTGCCATACAGATTGTAAGACGGCAAGTTTTTCTCGCAAATAAAAGTAGGTATTTGATTTTTGCTGCGTACAATGCTTGAAGTCATCTTCAGACATGGAAATGTATATGTTTTTCTTCAGGGTGATAGCAATGTATTTAGAGGATGTTTGCATGTAAGTCGCTTTCTGATTAGACTTGACCGGTAACGGTATAGTTCGATACAACGTAAAGTCTTCGCTAGTCACGAGCGGAATATGTATTTCAAACAGAAAATAGTTTTCTGTGACACGCGCCTTTACACTTATAAGTTTGTACATATCCTTGATATTTTCTTTATAGTTTTCCACTGGCAAAGAAACTGATTTGGGAAGACTGCTGGATATTTCGCTCAGTTGTTCTATTAAATGGAATGGTGTGATTAAATGACCGTCAATGTGACCTTGGTAAATATTCGTAAGAGTATTAAACAGCTCAATAAATACACTGTTAAGGAGGCAGAATTGAGGTAGGTAGAAGCCGAAAGTACTTCCATTGTAGATTTGATTGAAGCCATATTTTGGTTTGTTTGGTTTACAAAACTGTCGATTAGTTGAAACTGACGTTGAATATTGACTTCACTTTTTCTTAAGACTTCATTTTGCAGCTCCACAATAGTTGTTTGGTTTTTTATAAGGTCTAACATGTAATCTTCATTATTTTGGAGTGATTGTATGTCCTGTTGATATTTATCAGCAAATTGCTGGTCCAATATGCCGAATAAGCTATTTGCCACGTAACCGACTCCGTTTATTAAGCCTCTTTTTTTCCTGTTGCTGAGGTGTTTGTGAGGATTTATCAGTATAGAATTGTAATGACTCAGTAATGACATTTCATGGTCAAGTTGTTGCATGGTCGCCATGCAGGTTTGTAACTTTGTTTGGTAGCAAATATTCTTAATATTATCAAAATATGTTTTAAGACGACGATTTCTATCCCAGTAGTTCGTAAGATTGTAATACATCAGTAATATCCGCTCGTCGTGTACAGTTTGTATCTTGCCAATTGTATCATAATAAACAGGCCGCTCGTGTTCTAATCTTGTTATTTGAGCGCCCAGTGTCTGGCGCCCGGTGACAATAGCGCTATAGGAACCGGACACTAATGTTAACAAAGTCAATGCGGTGAGAAATAAAGAGTTAAACGATATCTTTGTTTTCTGCCGCTGCTTTTGTTCACCTGCTTGTTTGTTGATGTGATGTTCTTTATCACTGAGTTCGGAATATACGGGTAGTGGTGCAAGTTTGACTACTGGGCGCTTCACAATTCCTGTTTGAGTTTTGATGGTTGTAACACGAACATAGCCATCTGATCCAGGATGTGTTTCCAACACGCGACCCAATGCCTACTTTCCGGGGGGTAGGTTGTTCTCCTTCACCAACACGATGTCACCTTTCTTGATACTTTTCGTGGGTCGGTTCCATTTGCTACGAGTTTGCAATCTACTAAGGTACTCACTGGACCAGTTTTTCCAATATTGATGAAACATGTGCTCCATCAGTTGCCATCTGCGTCGTAAATTGATGCTGTTTATGTCGGCGTAGTCTGACATGGGCAAAGATAATATTGGGCTTCCCGTGAGAAAGTGTCCAGGAGTCAGGCAATTGTAAAACTCGTCCGGATCTTCAGTGAGGGGGCACAAAGGCCTGGAGTTTAAACAAGCCTCTATTTTCGTTAAGAGAGTAGAGAGCTCCTCATAAGTTAGTTTCTGCTCTCCCAATACTCTTCTTAGATGGTGTTTCATCGCCTTGACGGCGGCTTCCCATAAACCGCCGGCACTCGGCCAAGCAGGGGCATTAAAGTGCCACTCAACCTCCTTTTTCGCTAACTCATCAAAAAATGTTGGTGTTAGAATTTGTTTGAAATGTTCGTATTCTTGTCGAAGTATTTTAGCTGCGCCGATAAAATTTGTACCGCAATCCGAGTACATATGCTTTGGGTACTCCGCGTCTGGCACAAAGTCTTTGAAAAGCCGCTATAAATGTTTCTGTGTCAGACACGAGTTCGATATGGACTGCCTTCGTGGCCATACAAACAAATATCGCTATGTAACCCTTGGAGGTCTGCACGCCTCTACCTTTGTTATGTTTGACGTCCACGTGTCCAGAGAAATCTACTCCTATATGGGTGAACGGGCGTGAGGGGGTTATTCGATGCCGTGGCAAGTCACCCATTAGTTAGTGGGTGTTTGTTTTATTAAAACGGTGTCAGCGTACGCATTTCCGAATTAGGGCTTTGACTGCCCTATTGCCGCCAACTATCCAGTATTGTTGTCGAATAACGTTAGAGTTAGTCGAGCTCCTCCATGCAGCGTATCGGTATGAGCTTGTTCGATCAAAAGATGAGTATATCTGCCCGTATGCGGTACGATGATTGGATTTTTCATACTTGAGGGCAAGATAGAATTTTTCAGACGACCTCCAACACGAATAACTTCTTTGTCATCGATGTAAGGGCTCAGCTTGAAAATTACACTCTTTTTCGATACAGTTTTGTTTATCAACAGTTGTTTATATTCCGATTCGAACTGTGATCGTTGCACTTGTATGACAACACTTATTTTCGCTGCACCTAGCTCGCTTGTTGTAAGGTATGCGGTGTTTGATTTCAATTTGTTGCGCGTATTCATAATAAAGCGCCGCATCCATGCAATGACGCGAACAATGCGTTTCAATGAATTGCATTTATTTAGTAATATGGTTATGAACTGTATATTTACTTCGGAGTTATATTTTCTTTCAATATGGTTTATGCATCCATAGTCAGTTTTGTATGAACAAGAAACAATTTCTATGTTTTCTTTTGTGTTCAAAAATTCAGGACCATGCCACCATAAGTTGTAGTTTAGCAGTTTACTTGGCAAAAGACCTCGTGATGCCCAATCTGCTGGATTATGTTCTGATTTCACATAACGCCATTTTTGTGCCGGAATGATGCGTTTAATTTTCATAACTCTATTGGCGACGTATCTCTCCCATCTCGATGAGTCTCCCTGAATCCACGCCAACACTACTTGCGAGTCTGACCATGCTTGTGTTGATCATTTCACACAAAGCTTTTTGCGTCTTTTCCATCATGTCAGCCAATAGTAGAGCGCCGCGTAGTTCGAGTCTGGGCAGAGTTGTTTTTTGTGTTAACGGTGCCACCCTAGTTTTAGCGGCGAGTAATGTGACAGTGGATATTCCTTGTTTGTTTACCACTCGGCTGTAGATAATACAGGCGTACGCCTTTTCGCTGGCGTCGCAAAAACCGAGCAACTCCACCTGTTGCCTAGTATCACCAATCCATCGGTTTACCATCATAGTTTTAATTACAGGTAATTCATTTTTCAGCTTCAGCCACTCATTTTCTATATCACTAGGCACTTCGTCATCCCAGCTGAGCTCGCTTATCCAGAGTTTTTGAAATAGTAGTTTAGCAGTGACCGTTATAGGCGAAAGCCAACCCAAGGGATCATAGAATTTAGAAATATCAGATAGTAACGCTCTCTTCGTGTGAATCTTTGAATGTTTTATAGGCCAGTTGAAGTGAAATTTATCACTGTTAGGATTCCAGCCCAATCCTAAGATTTTCGAACATTCCTCAGCCTTGAAATTGAAGGTGCTTTGTGTAGATATTTGATTGTTATTCAAGTTTGTATAATATAAGGCTGGGTGATTACTGGTCCATTTACGTAAGTTCATGCCACCTCCCCGCATAAGTTTAATGAGAGATTGCTGTAGATTCTGCGCTTCAAGGATGGAATGGGTGTGGCCACTGATGACGTCATCAACATAACATTCGGTTAGAATTATTTTGGCAGCATCTGGGTACTCGTGACCATCATCCATGGCTAATTGTTTCAGTGTTCGCATTGCTAGCCAAGGAGCAGCTTTAGTTCCGTATGTCACAGTGGACAGTTGAAATTCACATAATGGTAGGTCACGAGAGCTGCGCCAGATTATTTTTTGAAGATGCTGTTGTTCTTCGCTAATCCATATGCAACGGTACATTTTTCAATGTCGGCGGTGAAGGCGTATTTATATGTTCGCCACTTCAGGATCAAACTTTGAATGTCTTGCTGTAGATTCGGCCCTTTTTCCATTAGATTGTTTAAGCTGTAACCACTCGAGGTTGTTTGTGAGGCGTTAAATACGGCTCTCAATTTCGTTGTTGTCGAATTTTCCCGCAAAACACCGTGGTGAGGTAGGTAACAAGACATATTATTCCCAATGTGAGTCGTCGACGCCGACGGTTTCATGTGACCGAGTTCTTGGTATTCAACAATAAATTGTTTGTACATAGTTGCTAGGTTCTGGTTTCTACTCATTCGCAAATTTTCCAAACTTAAATATTGTGAAATGGCAGTTGATTTTGATTTTCCCAGCTTTTCTTCAAATCCGGGGCATAGTGGCATTTTTACGATGTACTTTCCATCATGCGAGCGTTGTACAGTTTCTCTATAATAGTTTTCACAGTGGTCGTCCTTGGGAATGTCCTTAAGGGTGTGAATGTCTTCTGTTTCCCAAAATTTTGTTAGTTCCTAATAGTTGAACAAAGTTATATGGCAAAAAAGAGTTTTCATCTTCCCACACAATATCCACCCGATTTGTGTTGGCTGGGCTACCGGGGAGTGATTATTGCCTTTCAGCACACCATCCAGGATAATCTCTGAGTATACATCAGCCCCTAATAGAAGATCAATTGAACGAGATATGTTGAAATCAGGATCCGCTAGTTTTAAATCCTGCAGATGTGGCCATTCCACTTTCTTGAATGAGGTAGTTGGTAATTTATTGGTTAATTTGTTCATAATAAGGACTTGAATGTTGAAACTGTAATCAGAATTAATAGATTTACAGCTCAGGCTGACTTGACCTTTGCAATCCCCAGAAACAGAGCCAATTCCTGTGACACATGCGTTGATTTTTTTACGTGGAAGTCGTAATATTTGGGCCGCATTTTCCGTTATCAAATTGGTTTGTGACCCTTGATTGAGAAGTGCACGCAGTTTGACATACATGCCATCTACGGTCTTGACCTTCAACTGCACTGTAGTTAGCAAAATTTCCATGTCACTGCTGTACAAATGATTGGATGTTGATAGATGGGTGGAGACGTAGGGCGCTGCTCAACATAACTTTTTCTGTTCGGTAAGTTAAGGTTTTTCTTGTCCGCATGTAATAATGTATGATGTTTCGAATTACATTCTTTACAAGTTTTTGTAGACTTGCATTCGTTGTTGCCGTGGCTATACAAGCAATTTTTGCAGAGCTGCAGTTTCGTTACAGTATTGTTTCGCTTAGCAATATCAAATTCAAGGAATTTATCGCAATTCATTAAAACGTGATTCCCGTTGCAATGAGGGCATTTTGCATGAACTGCGTAATAGTTAAAAGTTTTGTTGAAACCAAAACTAGGTTTTTTCACAAGGGCTTGCTTGTTGTTTTTATTACAGGAAGTTTTCTCTGACAAGTTGTAGTTTCCTTTCTTAGTCGATTTTAATGTCTCATACGCCATAAATTGATTTTCGAGAAAAGATAGAAAGTCTTGCAATTGTTGAACTTCTCTATGGTCTTCAAGTTCCTTCATGTAGTCACTCAATGTTTTCGAGTCCAGTTTGAGTGACATTATGTGTACGATAATCGGATCCCATGATGTTGTGTCAATTCCAATGTTGGAAATGCCATTTAAACATTATATTATGACGTCGTGCATTCTTTTTACGTTAAATGCGTCAGGCTGTTGGATGACTGGTAAATTCAGCATGGTGTTCATAAAAGTAGTAAACTGAAGTCGTCGGTTATCGTAACGCTGTATCAGTATATCCCAACCTCGTAATTTAGTTTTTAAATGTTGCATTTTCTGAGCGCTATTGATAGTAGGATTTTTATGAATGGTCTCCAAAAAAAGGTCCTTGAATGAATTCCATTGTTTATAATTGCCCGAAAATTCTGGTATCTCGATTTTAGGTGCAGACTTTTGATAGTGGGCAGTTGACCAGATTTTGGAATTGATTTTCTTTTTTATGCTGTCATAATTTTTCTCGACGTCGTCAAACATTTCATAATAGTGGTCATTAGATCCTTTTAATTTAAAATCAATTTCCCAGTGAAGTTGGTCTATGGGATCCCATTTCGTTTTTAGAATAGCTAAATGATCCTCCAACTCCCATTTTTCCGTGACAGTCGAGGGTGTAAATTTAGACATAGCACGATGTATAGCTTTGAAATTGCATTCTTGCTTGTTCAGCAAATGTTGTATGCATTCATCATCGTTGGCTGGCTCGTCGACTTCGGTCGAAGTACCAGCAAAGTCGAACCTCACGTTTTGTATTTTGGTTTCTATGTTTGATAGTCTGTTGATGATGTCCGCTTTAATTGACTCGTACATGTCTTGAGTTCTCTCGTAGACATTGTCCACAAAATAGTTGATGTTTTTGTCTTCTAGTTTCAGCACTAATGATTCGTGTCTGTTGTGAAAATCCTTCCACTGGTTCTCTAGCGTAGATAAACGCTTGTTCAAATAGTCCGGTGTCTTCCTCGATGAAGAATCCTTGCGATAGTTGACACACAAGGTCTTTATCGTATCGAAGCACACTGACTGGAGTTCTAGTTTATCCATGTCGATGATATTCTGTACCTTGATAGTTGTTGATAGTTTCCAACTTCTGGCACGCAGTTGACGGTGACAAAAAGCTTCAATTATTTTTCAAGGTCAAAGCTCGACACTTAGTTGAATAGTTCTTTGTTTCAAATCTTGAGTTACGTTCTTCGATTTGAAATGGTCGCTGTGGAACTTAGCACGCTTGCACTCACCACACAGTATGTGCGCCTTCTCAATACAACCGGGGATTCTCGCTTCTGAGAGGCCAGCTGCACCGATTCGCTACTGTATGACAAGACACGAAGGCACTAAAGATCCGGCTCGAAGGACCATAAAATGTACGGTGTCGTACACTTGACAGATGATAGTTGGTTAAGTGATAATTGGAGTGCAGAATGAAAGTTCATAAGTTATGTAAAAACACTTCACGATACTTTAATTAGTTATATTACAGTTAAGGGTTTGGCTATGCTTTCACGATCGCTTGTGTATTTGCACTGACTGATTTTATACTAAATTGTACTTTATTGTGTTAACGTAAACTGACGCCTCGGTTGGGACCGCAGTGTCAGCAATACCGTGCATGTACAGTGTAAAACTGTACAACCACATTTTAGGTAAACATTTTTTTAGAAGTTTGTGGACTTTTCTGTAGACCTATAAAAGAGGAACAATCCCACTATACATTGTTTTGTTATATCTCAAAGGGATTAGTCAGCGTTTTCGATGAACAGGTTTAAATTTTAACGATATCTTCAACAAACATCGTCATATTTCAACCAATTTACACAAAACTGTAATGAATAATACACATAAACCTTACTCATGGAATCACTCTGTGTATTGTTGAAAACCGCATTGAAATCCGTGCAGTAGTTTTGAGCTTATCGTAAAACAGACAGACAGACGCAGCTGGGGGAACTTGTTTTATATAATACCCTAGCGTTATAATGTTTTCTTTCGTAATCTCTTCATACTGAGAGTTAGTTAAATCCATAAAATATTTTAAGTCAGTATATAAATTGTATTATTTTTGATATCTATAAAAATTACTGTACTGTTTGTTATAAAGATATTTTTAAACACCTAATTTGGCATAAAAGCTTACGGCTCACCTGATGGTAAGTGGTCACCGTAGGCTATGGATGCCTGCAACACCAGAGGCATCACTTGCGCGTTGCCGACCCTATATAAAGTACTCTGTGCCTTTAGGAAAGGAATTGGAAAGGAATTGGAAAGGAAAAGGAGCGGGAAGGGGAAAAGAGGGTAATTGGGCCTCCGGCACTTTCACTCACCGAACGAAACACGACAGTAGGATTACTGGTATTTCACGTCGATATTCTGGGCGAGGGTAGTCTTTCCCCGGTCGAGTCACCAATTCATGCTGAAATCAGCGACGTTCTACCACTATATTATGAATAACGATAACGTTGCATATTGTGCAAACTATTTTGTTATATATTTTGAGATGACAAATTAGAATTCGATAACATATACGTGTAGGTATTTATAGCTTCTTGAATCGAAGGCCACGGTTTTGTATAGGAGACAAACGTTTCCGTGCCCTCCACGCCACGTCTTTATTAGAAGACATTGGTGCCAATTCTGTTGTCACAAAATTCTCTTATCTTAGCTAAAAATCTCTAAAATTTAGATTAGTACTGTCAAACGACATTTTGTATTCTGAAATCGCTAAAAGTGACAGGACTAAACTAAATTTTAGAGATTTTTAGCTAAGATAAGAGAATTTTGTGACAACAGAATTGGCACCAATGTCTAATCGTAACATTTATAAAAAAAAAAACACATTAAAGTTAATTCTGCCTCGATGACGTAGTGGTTAGTGTAACCGACTGCCACACCTGAAGTCGCGGGTTCGATTCCCGCATAAGTCAAACATTTGTGTGCATGAACATAGATGTTTGTCTTGGTCTGGGTGTTTCGATGTATATATGTATTTACAAAAAAAAGTATATATGTATGTTTATCCATTGTCTGGTACCCATAGTACAAGCTCTGCTTAGTTTAGGCTAGATGATGTTGTGTGTATGTGATAGAATATTATTTTATTATTATAATATTATACCTATTATATTAGAGTTTGTTTTATTTTGAGCGTAATTTTACTATTGCCTCAAACTCTACTTTCACATTTTATTTCAATAGGGGCCTTTATTTATTTAAAAACAGCAAATTTGAAGTAGCCATAAATTCTTTAACTGTGATGCGTTCGGCATAGGTCGGCGCTAAAAAAGTTAATTATTAAAAATAACAATAATCATGCAACCAGCGCATTGAAATAATGATATACCTATAATATTCTATCACATATACACAACACCATCTAGCCCAAACTAAGCAGAGCTTGTACTATAAGTACTAGACAATGGATAAACATACATATATACTTTTCTTGTAAATACATACATATTTTACATAGAAACACCCAGACCAAGACAAATATCGATGTCTATACACACAAATGTTTGACTTGTGCGGGAATCGAACACGCAAATACTAAATAATAAATAGGTACTTCTACATTCACCTTCAAAAATACATAAGAATGATTCTTTTCTTTTGTATGACATAGGGTATGGTTTCCTAACTTGGGGTCTCATGACCTCTGACAGACCGTAGACCTAGCCCAAGAGGGACGTAAACAAAAAAAGAATCTATAATGGCGTGACCAGCTGTGATAAAACATAAGATGAAAAAGCAAGCGTCATCATCCATCTCACCTTTTGAACACCAGAGTATAAACGTCCGTACCATCCACGCCAAGACACATTTTCTGTGAAATGACCATAAAACAATATAGGGATTCCAAAACTTTATCCATTAACAACTGTGTTTTATTTTAGTCTTAAATTTTCTAATATTCCTTACTCATGACACTGAAATAGGCATGTTGACAGGGTTAAAAATAAGTCGGACACGCCACGATCGTGGCGGTAAGTCCCGTGTTTGAGGAGTGGCTGGAGAGGCGGCACCTTCCGGCTGACACAGGTTCTGCCTGGCCACGGTTGTTTTGGCCAGTTCCTGTGTCGTATACCGGCAAGAGACGCCCGGTTGTCAGCACTGCGGTGACTGCCGCGACGTTGTAGAGGACACGGCGCTGCACACTGACGGTTTGCCCCGCCTAGCCTGGGCATCGCAGCGCCGTGAGTTGATCGCGGCAGTCGGATCGGTTGCACTCTCGCTCCCGGCCGTAGTTCAGTCTATGGTCCGGAGTGAGAGGTCGTGGAACGCCGTCGCCTCCTTCTGCGAGGAACTAATTTCCATCAAGGAGGCGGCGGAGCGGGAGAAGGAGCGTTTAAACCCTCTCTCCAACCGCAGAGCCGGGCGCCGGAGGGCGCGCGATGACCTCCAGCCACCCTGAGGTTTGACCTGGGGGTGGCGGGCTTTGTGGACCTGCCCGCCATCCGTTCAGCACCAGGTCCGAGAGTCGGCGTGCGTGTTCCCACGCGCGCCTCTATTTCGAGTCCGTCTCCCCCCTGGGGGGAGACAGTAGGGTTTTATTAGAAGTGAGTGCCTTTGGGTAGGTCTCTTTGCGTAGTGGCCTGTCGTTTCATACGGCGGGCCGTAACCTCGGCGGGGTCGCGACCGCATGCGAAAGCGATTCGCGCGGCCCCGTCGATAGTGGTTTTGTCGAGGAACACCGTTGTAGGTTTAGTCGGTATTCCGGAAGGTACATTATCTTATTAACATCTTTATTTTACCCTGGCGAGTCCGACATAATCCCTCCACCCGCCCCCACGGAGGGATATGCGTCATTGCATTCCCCCACGTAAAACAAAAAAAAAAGGTTTAAAATAAGTGATTAAAATAAGTGATTAGAATTAGTCCATCTATTAGATTAGCAAAAAATATTGGGCACCTATTTTTGTTTTTAACAAAATATGAAATATTTACTAAGATATAACGCATTAAAGTTCGGGAGTGGGGGCTTGTGACGTCACTGTCCTATAAAATTTGTACCGACAAGTGACGTACCACGACATTTAAACCGATTGTATCTTCGTTAATATTAGTTTGTGTGACAAAAGAAAAAATACGTGTCTATTATTTTTTGCTAGTCTTAAAGACGGACCATAATCTTTTTTTAGTCAACATGCTTATTGTATGTAACCTTTTACTACTACCGACTGTAGGAATCATTACACGGCATTTAACACAGAGTTTATCAATGTAAACGCAGTTATTAGAAGATAAAAAAATTAAAAACATATTACAATATGGTACAACACTATCCTAGATCTGTTGTCTTGATATTGTGACAATTGCGTGGCCTACCAGTAAATTTTACGACATTCTCGCATCTGAATTAAGGATGTAGCAGTGTGGATGTTGCTTATCAATTCTATTAAAGTTATTATAAGCTAGATTTTGTTAACGGCTTTTCTGGCGTAAATATACATAGGTTAGGTTAGTAACAGTAATTTTTCTGGATTAAAGGTACCCTATGTCCTTGTCTGTAGTCTGTACCCCTGACAATGTATATGTGTAATTTCATGATGATCGGTCGAGTAGTTAAGGCGTGAAGGCCTAACAAACAAACTCATATTCGCATTTATAATATTAATATTATTATTATTCCCATCGTGTTAAACACTGTTACTTGATGCAATATAAAAACAGTGTTACTCAATGGGATAATTTACCCGCGCCTTTTCCCAACGAGTAACACTTACTCGTTGCAACATTTTTTCCCCATCCAGTAACACCAATAACTACGGTGTTACTCGTTGGGACAAAAAAATTCCCATCGAGTAACAGTGTTACTCGTTGGGAAAAATTCCCAACGAGTAACACTGTTACACGTTTGGGTGTTACTGGATGGGCATAAACCCTCTGATAGATATGCTAGTAAATCACATCCATGTGAGTTTTGCAAATGAAAGTACCTATATGAGTAATTTTTTGTTTTATTTATTATATATATATATATATATATATATATATATATATATACCTATATGTAGGGGTACTCGAATCATAGCAATGTAGTGCTAAGGGTTTGCTTTAAAGAAAAGTTAGGGAAACCCTGTCATCTATACTAATATTCCTATTTACCATACTGCTGCTTTAGAGGCTACCATAAAATTTTATTAAATGCTTGAGTATGTTCAGTTGTAGTTCATGTAGAAATGGTTGCAGCACCTTACAGTTATGATTTGTAAACGAAATATTATTGTAAACTTGGCGATTAGAAAGAGTGGCTATGAGTTTCTTGCCCGTTCTTCTGACGAGCCCTACACCCTTGCTTTGCTGAACGTGGCAGTACCTAAATGTAAATTCACTGAAAAAATGTAGTGTAATTTTGACATTTATAAGTGTTCGATATCGATCCGAGAATTTCTAAAAAAAAAAAAGACTTCAGCCCGTAGGGATTTGATTTTTTAATTTTAACCATAATTAACTTTTGGTCCGGATATACCGATTTTACTTGGCGGATTAAATTTCTAGGAGCAGGGGTCCACCGGAACCAGCTAAATTTTGAAAGTGGTCTATGAGAAAAAAGTCTGGGAACCTCTGCTCTAGAACATGATGTCTTTCATATTTTTTAATGAATACTATCGCTCTTTGAGTAATTATTGTGTTACGGAAGAGACTACAAACATTCAACAATGGCCTCAAAGTACACCTAGCCACAGATCAATCATTCGTGGACCACACACATTCCTGTCCCGTGTGGGTATCGAAACCACAGCACTCGGCACAGTGGCGGCGACGAGGCGACCGCTTTAATCATTACGCCATCCGGGCAGTACAATGAATACTACATCTTGTTTTATTTTCAATCTGACAGTTGGTCATGGCCAAAGTAACATGCACTATTCTCGATTCATAACTACGAGCTCTCAATTGCAATTCCCATGCCTTAATCATAGGGTCACCTAGCTAGCTACATATATTAATCTGTGGTCACCACTGCTTCTCAAATTACATTTATGAAGGGTGTTAGCATTGTTCCCTAACACTACATCTTTATACTGAGTGTTTCTTAGTATAGTGAAAACCTCTCAGGGGTAATTATGCTTGTTATTATGAACAACTTTTGTACTGGGACACTGCCGAAATCGCGAAAACAAAATCAGCTGTTCCATACACATTGTCAATCCAATTTTGTATAGAACAACTGATTTTCTTTCGCGATTTCGATTAAAAGTATATCATAAATATTCAGTATATTTAAATATTCTGTGCCTGTGTTTGTAATTAAGCTCTTCCTAAACGGCTGGACCGATTAAAATAAAAATTTTTGTGTGTTTTCATGTGGATTCAAGAATGGTTAAGGTTTTTTTTCCCTGTGTACAGGACAACGTCTGTCGGGACAGCTAATAATCACTACATATTATAAAACAAAGTCCCCTACCGCGTCTGTCCGCGATAAACTCAAAAACTACTGAACGGATTTTCATGCGGTTTTCACCAATAGACAGACTGATTCAAGAGGAAGGTTTAGGTGTATAATTTGTTAAGGTTTTGTACTACCCGTCCGAGGCCGGTGCGGGGAGTTATATATACATAAATCTGTTTTATTCAAGTGACGGTAGTCGATTCGACGACTCTATACTGCAACAGAGTGATAACTACAATATTGAATGGAAAATAAAACTCATTGCTCTTAATATTTTTATTATAATATATACTAGCTGTAACTCGATACTTCGCCTCTGTGTTTGTTAATACTCTTCGTCTGGTGTCTCCGTTTTCACCGTGACCGGACTTGAGCAGTGTTGCTGAAGACTTAGAAGGATACCTGAAATAAATAAATATACATTAAATAAAAAATAGCCGTCATAAGAAAAATATAGGTACCTACGTATCTGCCAGTATTTTTATATTTAATATACTGGTAGCTGCGTCTTTAATCATTGATCCAAAAAAAAAAATTTCTCTGTAAATTATAAGTAGGTGCACGTCTTTTTTTCTAATGACGGTAGACGTAAAATCTTGAGGTAGGCTGCAGACAATTCTGGAGAGGGCACTAAGATGATGTGCTTTTTATGATGAAAACGAAAATAATATAATATAATATAATAAATCAGTGATAGCTCAGTGGGGAGACCAACAGACAACAATGCAGAGGGTCTCGGGGTCGAACCCACGTCGCGCACCCCTGAGTTTCGGAAGTTATGACTTTTCGAAATTATGTGCGTATTGATTGACAATTATCGCCTGCTCCGTGCCGCGGAGAGCACGTTAAGCCGTCGGTCCCGGCTGCCATGAACATCTATGCCAATCGTTATTGGGAAGTCAGTGCCCTGTAATATCCTGAAACTGGTCTAGCCTTAGGGTATCGTTAGCCTTCGGGTTGCGGAGGTCAGGTGGCAGCCGCTCCGTGTAAAAACTGATATCCATAATATTGTCTTCTATTTACGCGAATGTTATTCATTGAAATTAAACTACTATATACGGATACTACTACTATACTATATCCAGTCAAATCCGGTTAGACCAGAAAAGCCTTTATTATTCCCAAGTCCCAAGTGACTTGGGAATAATAAAGGCTAGGAAGAAGAATAACTTATTTAACTGAATTTCGTCACAAATATTTTCACAATGATAATTACACAATTTTTAACAGAACATGACAAGTATTTTGTGTCGTTGACACCTGTACTAATGCGAGCATTGTATCACAGGTGCCAGTAAATATTATTAATACATTTTTAATAAATCTATTCATACTCCACGGCATTGCGTCGAGTGTTGTAAGTTCAAGGTCACATAAGACAAAAACTGTGTGATCCACAAATATGTCGTTGTTCCGAGTCTGGGTGTCCTTTAGCGACGGGCGTTAAATCAACGAACTAGTAGAATCAACGGTAGATCTGCTGTCAACGTATCAACGTTAACTGTTTATGAATCAACTAGTTGAATTCGTCAACGACATTAATGAATTTAAGTCGATACTTACGTTGAAAATAACATCATACATTGCAAGCGACGGTCGAATTTGAACACTAAGTTACGTAGATACGCGATAAAATCCGTATATAGTAGTTTAATTTCAATGAATAACATTCGCGTAAACAGAAGACAATATTACGTAGGCAAGAGTTATTTTTGAAATACATATTTTTTTAAAGAAAACGATGACGAATTTAGTCAGTCCTAAGTCTGAAAAAAAGTACGAAGGGAAGTTCATCTAAGTACAAGCATCAATCAAAAGTTTTTCATTAATACATTTAATCAAATTGTTTATAAATAAACAATAAAATATCAGGTCAAATAAAAAACGTTCAATTAATAACGGTTTACGTTACAAGTTGACATTAGTAGCACGTTAACTCGTTGACAAATTTAACTAGTTGATCGACTAGTTGACGATCGTAATTCAACGTTAACGTTACGTTAACGAAATAACCGTCAACGACCCATCGCTAGTGTCCTTTGTGTCCGTTGTTTGCATGTTTGTGAACTCACCTGCGACACAGATATTATTAAAAGAGCGGGCATTGACTTTTAATTAAAACTAACTGTCACCTAGTGGTCAAAATTCGACCTTAGATAATTTAAATTTGAAGTTTGGTCATTATTAAGGTTTTATTGTCTATAGCTATACCCTTATAATTACACTTCATTTAGATTTCACCAAGAATATACAGGTTAATTTACCTCTTTTTTAAACAAATTATTATTTACTTAACTATACTATTTTATTGACGATATTCCTAAGCTTGTTACTTTGTTTTCTTTATTTATAATGCATATTATGTAACCATAGTTACGAAGAATTGTACGATGTCAGACAAACAATGCCGAAATACTACGAACGCGATCCGACTGCGTGTGTCAAATGCATGGTTGTGTGCGTGTAGTATTTTTCATTAATTTAATGTGTATTTCTTAGTGACGAGAATAGAAAAGGCGAGAATAGAAAAGGGTATGTTAAGTTGGTTTGGGCATGTAGAAAGAATGGACGAGAACAGACTGACTAAGAAAGTTTATAAGGCTAGTGTGAATGGAACAGTCGCAAGGGGAAGACCTAGGCGAACGTTTCTTGATCAGATCGGAGACGTTCTGGATAAAGGCCAGGTTAAGAGCACCTTAAACCGGCGAGCGTGTATGAGGAATGTTATGAAAGTGAATGAAGCCAGAGAAGTGTGTCAGGATCGTAGCAAATGGAAATCCGTAGTCTCTGCCTACCCCTCTGGGAAACAGGCGTGATTTATGTACGTATGTATGTATTTTATAAAATTATTAAGATTCGCCACTCCTCCATATAAACTTTAACTGTGCCATATTTATACTCCTCCGTTAGCGCAATTTTCGTAAAAAGGGGTACGAAGTTTTTGCTTCACGTATTAATATATAGAATAAATTCTGGCTATGAATCGAAATTTAATTATTGTAAATATATTTATAAATAATGTTTTCTAAAACCATCCACCCACTGAAGTTTATTGGTGTTGTAAGCATCCATAGACTACAAGCACTACCATAAACACAAAAAAAGGACCAACCTGTTGCCCGCCCATCCGTGTTGTCATCTTCTTTATTTTCGGACACCCGACTATTTGCGTCAGTTGGCTGACAGATGTTTAACAAGCTGGTCGTGGAGAGAGAGCTCGTTGAAGGATCCGTAATATGCATCGACATGGCGTGTTCATGTGGCGAGGAACCATCCGTATAAGTTAGAGTTGGCACGCCGAGGAGGCAGCGGTCGACATCTTCGGAGTTACCGTAGCGATGGACCCAGAGTTGTACTGTTCTTCTCTGTAGACAAAGATTTACGGCCATATTTATAAAACTTACAAGAGGGTTATAACGTCACTATATACGTCTGTGTGGCATAGCGGTAGTGAATGCGACTGCGCATGAGGTCTCGGGTTCAAATACCGGATCAGGCGAACAAGAAGTTATTGCGATTTTCAATTAAGAAATATTGATAGCAGCCCGGAGTTAAGAAGTTGGCGGTGTAAGACACTCCCGTAACTCGGAAAGCACGTAAAGATGCTGGTCCTGCGCTCGATCTCTAAACGACCGAAGACGACGACCGAAGGGTCGTGTCGGTGACGCACTTGTGTTTGCGCACACACTTGTGCACTATAGTCTCCGTTAAGATTAATAAAATGACGAAATTCTATAATTATTATTCACAATCGACATTCAAATCATTATTAAAAGTTGAAGGAAAACACACATGCTTATTCATCTTTCCAAAAAAATACTGCAGTCCATTTTTTTATGATTACACTATGTATGTATTGATGTGTTGTATATAAGGAAAAAACAAAAAAGGTTTTTCGGTTGATAAACTGAAGAGAAAAGGGTAGTTCAATACATACCCTGTTCTCGTAAATGCCGAAGTTTCGGGCCGATTGTTCGTACCGTGAAACACATTTATTCCGAAGTTCGAAGCACAACGCAGTAATGTCGTTTTAGAAACTACAAGAAAATTGACCCGATGCAATGTCTGAAATAGACATTTTCATTGTAAACCTATTGTTTTGTCTTTGTTTACTAATATATAGGTAGATAGATTAATAACGAAACTTATTACTTACGGATATCTTCAAACGTCTCGCAATTTCGCTGATAGAAATCTTTTGTTTGTGTAAAGCAATAATTTCAGCTCTCTTTATTGGGGTTATGTGGCACATTTTTATTCTGAAATCATAAGCTTTTTATAATAAATATGCACAAAATCATGTAGATGATAGATGATAATAGACTTTCATCTTAAGAGCGTATACGCCTCGCGCGACGGATCGAGTTTAGGTATTTGTAGAACCGCGGCAACCCGCGCACCGCCAGTTTGAAACCCAGGTGCATCATGACGATGTCGCGTGGAATAACGATCTTGATCCTTTTTGCCATTCATGAAAAGTCTTTATCTACGTATACGTCGATTATGACAATATTCAAATTAATTATTTTCAATGCAAATGCATATAAATATATTAAATGAAGCTAGTTATTACTTGTTTAGTAGGAGGATGTTTCTCGGACTAACAAATTTTTTTATAATTTACCTTGCGCAGTTTTTAATATCTGATACTTCTGATAGAATTAATTTGTAATTTTCATCTAATTAATTGTCACTTTTTTAAATATACATATACTGTGTCATTATGTAAAAGGCATGAAAACCTACGAATAACACTAAATACAAAACCAAAAAAGGGAAGAAATAATTCACGATAAAAAAATATTTATTCACTTTTTTACAATTTAGTTACAGAATTTATATTCTACTGATTCTACATTTACATTTACTGCCACGTTCGCAAGAGGTAGTAGAACCATGAGAAAGAACGGGCAATTAAATAAAACTCACGGACCCTCTTTCTAATCGCCAAAATTAACAATATTTCTGATTTTATTATACATATATCAGTTAACATTGAAAGGAGCTACAAAACACCTTTTATTTACTTTACTATGATTATACTCAAGCAATTAATCTTGTTTGATAAGAAGTGTTATTAGCCTCTAAAAGTAAATATAGTGAAACAGGAGCATCCACTTACAATGCAAGCAACTTATGATGCAAGCAACATGCGATCACGCCCAGAACCATGATGGAATTTGATGTTGTAGATAGAAAAGGATGATTGCAAGTCCATAAAACCGAGATCGACCAGTCTTTTTTATCAAATAGTATTTCTTTTGCCACTCCATTCCACTCCATCCCTTTTATTTGTACCGGGCCTTACTTACAATATTGATAAGCCGGCTTGTAAATATAATTAGATTGGCGGTATTTTGCCCTCGCCGTTAAGTACTGCGCCGAGTGTTATGGGTTCGATCCTCACACAAGACAACACTTTGTGTGATCCACAAATTGTTGTTTCGAGTCTGGGTGTACTTTGTGTCCGTTAATTGAATGTCTGTTGTATAATTCTGGGCAGGAGCACCAAAATACCAGCTTGATCCTTTTGACGCTGTACAGAGACGAGCATTGAGAATTGTCGATGAGCCCAAACTCACAGACGGTATTGAGCCACTAAGTCTCAGACGAGACTTTGCCTCCCTTTGTGTGTTCTACCGCTTATATAATGGATTGTGTTCTGACGAGTTGTATGAGATGATGCCCTCAGCTACTTTTTATCATCGCACCGCTCGCCATCGGCAGGGATGTCATTCTCACACCTTACAAGCTAATTGGTGCCGCACTAAACGGTTCCAAAGGAATTTTCTCCCGCGGACGCTCAGGTTGTGGAATGAACTCCCTGCCCAGGTTTTCCCACAAGACTACAGTATGGGGTTCTTCAAAAAGGGCGTTAAAAGGTTTTTACAAGGTCGGCAACGCGCAAGTGATGCCTCTGGTATTGCAGGCGTCGATAGGCTACGGTAACCATTTACCATCAGGTGGGCCGTAAGCCTGTTTGCCACTTTAGTAGTATAAAAAAAAAAAAAAATAATGGAAGCAAAATTGATAAAAATCTCCAAAATTCATCGTCTTTGTAAATTTTTGCTATTTGCATTTGAAAGGCTTTGCCTGTCCATAGTGCAAAGAGGCAAATATGTTTTGGGTAATATGTAATTGCCCCTGAATTTGATAAAACCAATCGTGTGATTTATTCACGGAACCATCTTGGTTCCAAAATTTAATTTTTCTGTGCAATTGCTTCATCTGCATTTATTCCAAATGCAGAACTGGGACACTTTATTTCTACAATGCCCTTTTCATACAGACCATCCGAGGCTCCCAAAAAAAACAGCTCTTGATCGACAAAAAGACCACATTGCTGAATTTTTATTTTTTGTTCTTTTTCTAATTGTTCCAGTGCTATTTTTTATTTTATAATACTATACCAAATATTTACAACTAAAATCGCGAAGTGGAACGCATATAAAGAAAAGCATATCAAAATTTTATCAAAAATACTTGGTTTTGTAGAATCGCATCTGTACAATTTAGTGCCTTTGAGTTTGCGAAATTAGAGAGTACTTTTCTGTAATAAAATAATTTGATGTAAGACATATCACATAATACTATTACTTAGAAAAGATTGACTCCAACAAATAAAATTTACTTCTTTTTAGCCTCTCTTGCCAGTTTCAAATTATTCGCCAAAGTACTCATTTTTCTTTTAGTATACCCATACGTTTTGGCTTTGTTCTTTTTACCCATATTTTTTGTAATCTGAAAATAACACATAATTAGATACGTTTTATTTCACGCGGTTTCACCCACGTTTACAGTTACTGCGCCCGCCCTGTGGGTCATAGAGTAATGTTTTATAGCCTATAACCTACCTCAACAAATACAAAACCACTGTACTTATGAAGAGGGCAAAAATATTTTTTGAAATCGAACTGATAGTTCCAGAGGTTATCGCATTCAACCAAACAAACAAACTCTTCAGCGTTATAATATTACTATCTGATTTTTATAACAAGGTATTTTAGTTAATGAGAGACATGAGTTCGTGGATACTGCTTATCATGTATCCACGAACTCATGTCTCTCTGTCTCTGAGTAGAACTGATAAATATACTTATGTTTACTTAGATTCCTTAACCCATACAAACTATTCATCTCTACATCAGTCCTCTTTTACACAAAGATTACTAGAAATATACTTGATGAATATGACACATCGTCGAACGTTTTCTATACAATTCTAGCGGATATCTGGTGTGAGCTACTACGCTATAAAAAGAAAATGTTTTTGTTTTAAAACCATCTTCTCATTACAGCCTTTCTAATGAATTTCGCTAGACTCTAGACCAACACGTCAGTCAAATACATCATATAATAATAATAATATATTCTATCACATGTACACACATCACCATCTAGCCCAAATGGACAATGGATAAACATACATAAATACTTTTTTTTTTGTAAATACATACATATTATACATAGAAACACCCAGACCAAGACAAACATCCGTGTTCATGCACACAAATGTTAGACTTGTGTGTGAATCGAACCCGCGACCTCACGCGTGGCAGTCGGTTACACTAACCACTACGCCATCGAGGCCGATAATATGTAAATCAAGACACATCAACTTTTCATATTTATAAAAAAATAAGTTGTGAAAATCTTACGGATCAAGAAGGCTCAGCCGCGCTATTAAGGTACTAAAATTCTATTTTTACGTAATATGGCGGGCGCGGTGACAAGCGTTACGTCCACCCCCTGAGAGCGCCTAGCGCGGTATGGCGGAGATGGCATCGCGCTTCGAGATTTATAGGTCGTTTTAAAAAAATCATATCAATTACAAATAAAACGTTCAGATTAAATTTTTTTTTATATGACGTAGTATGAATCTTAACGTTCCTAAATATGTATGTATCTATTTTATAATCACAGTAGTTTTTAGAAATAAGAGCAGTTTTGCGAGCCAATATTGTGCTAAAAGCTCTGTTTTGACCTACTGTTTTCTTAAAAATAATGAATGAATGTACACATTTTTTTTAATACATTGTCCTGTAGAACTTGTGCTTGTATAGTTCACATTTACGGAATTATAGAACGATTAGTTTTTATTGCTCTAGCGAGCAATTAACTCGCCCTATACTACAGATTTTACGAAAATGCTCAATTTAAATTCATCCGTTTTAAAATATTTATTATGAAAGCTCATATATTTCTCTTTAACATTCCATTAATAAACAATGGAACTTTCAGATTTTTAATTTCTTTTTTATTCATTGTTATTTATTTGTAACATAATAGGACAATAAAAACGCGCGAAATCGGCTCCGTCGGAATAAACGCTCTTAAAGGATCCATCAATTCTATATAAGAATCAATCATGGAGAATTATACTAATTTATAAGCTAATATAGTTATTTAAACTATTAAAACTATTTATATTTAGGTTTACACTTTCCCCGACGTTTCGGTTGCTTTTCAGCAGCCATGGTCACGGGGAAACATAAAAACGCGATAAAATCCGTATATAGTAGTTTAACAGAAGAAAATATTATGTCATGGAGAACCGACAAATTTAGAATACTCGCGACGAGAAATTACAATACTCGCGCCCTAAACTAAGTATAAACTCTTCATGCCCTTATAGTTATTTTGAAGTAAGGATCATGAAAATTAAAAAATGTGTTTTAATATGATCAAATGTATTTTCTTTTCTAACCTCACCAAATGCCCTCACTTATTTAACCTGCCAATCAAGATAGAAATCTTCGTTCTTTTAATAACCTCCTCTTACTTTGCCCTTCCCATACATCTGGTTTCCTACATTCTTCCTTCTTCGTCCAGTCCATTTTACTATGGAATGCGCTCCCTCCTGAAGTCGGGTTGTCCACAAACCGTTACACTTTCAAGGTGAAAGCACGTGCTGTCCTCCTTGACATTTTATCAGATTCACCTCATGCATGCATGCAGCACCTACTACTATTTATCTCTGCATCACCCAATGGTTGACTGGTACATAATGTCTGTAGCATTAAGACTGCGCCGAGCGAAATGTGCCAAAACAGGCGGTCACAGTTAAGTTGATAAAATCAACACTTTTTGTTTAATACAAATATAAAATATACATTTACCATAACAATGAATGTGTTTACAATAACTCCGAAATTTGAAATAATGAATATTTTCGCCAAAAAAATTACGTAAATTTGCACGAAAAATGCAAAAACGTAAGCTCGTGTTACGTGATTTTTTGATTATAACAGTAGTACATCTATCCTATTTTACAACTTAAACGAAACATAAATAGTTATATTACAATTTGTCCGTCCCAAATATTTAATTTATTGGTTGACAATAAAGATATATATTTATCAAAAAGCACTTCAAATTCTCCATACAATTTTACTATGGCATATCATTCAGTCCATTCGCGTCTTACGCTCGGCGCAGTCTTAAGTCCGCCGATGTACTATTGTGTGCATAAAGTTTTAAATATATAAATAATAGTGCAATTTACTTACTGTTTACCAACTGCCTTGGGCTTTCTCTTGACGGGTGGTGGGTCTGGTGTCACGGGTTGGGTAGAAACGATGACCCTGAGAATAACCATGTTTTGATTACGGAGTTTAACTAGGGTTGACAACTGCACTATTAAAAACAGTTCTCCAATTTATTTTTATCTATGATATTGTTATTTTTGAATAAATGAATAAGTACATGTAATATAATCTACAGCGTGTAACAGAAAGGTGTGGTCATATTTTAAGGCCATGAAACATATCTCATAAATAATCGACGTGCCCTATTCCCGGATAAAAAAAAAACAAATTTTATATTTTATGACCATTTATTTTATTTTTATTTAAACATCAAAACAAACGCATTATATCACAATCCATGGCAGCGCATGGTCATTTTCGGGATCATAGAGATCCCCTGAGTCAGCTGTTGTTTAAGTATCGACTAGAACATGAGATAGTGATAAGTCGATAAAAAGAAAATGCTGTATCTTAGTAAAAATAATATATATGGATTTGGTTGTCGCGGTTTTCCATTGTACCTACTGGGGCTATATTATGTGATGCTTAAATATGACCACACCTTTCTGTTACACGCTGTATAATAAACAAAATACTGCCAATTTTTCCGAAAATAGTGCCTAACTTCGCAATTATCTCTAGAAGTTGAAATAAAAAAAAATTGCATCTGATAACCCAATTCTCAGGAAGGTTATAGTCTATGTAACATCACGCTACGATCCACAGAAGCGGAACTGTAATTATAAGGGTATGTAAAATTGCAGGAAAAAGCTAGTCTAAAAGTTAATTAACTCAAATCATGTTTAGTTATTTGTCTTCATATGTCTATTAAGTCCAGAAATCCTAAATACTTACTGTGGTGTTTCCTCCTCAATCGGTTCAATCTTCACGCTGGCATATGCTGTGGAAGACGATGAAGAATGATCAGCAGAACTCGATCTGCAAGTTCAAAAGTTTGACATTATTTAAGCTGTAAATGCAAAGAAGTTAAAATTAGGAAATCTAAGGGAGTCCAGTAGTACAATATACAAAAAAGGTAAGAATAAAAACTGTACGAGGAGAATTTTCCAGGCGTATTTAGGTAACACAATATTTAAGTATCTAATAATAGTTTATTATATTTACCTATATATTTACACTGAATACAAGCCATAATAATTTTATTTCATATTTATTTACGTAATATTTCATATTCAAGCACAAATTACACACACGCATCACGCACTCAAACATTCAACACAAAAACCCTATACAATAAAATAAATATTAATTCACACAAGCATCGCCGCGCGATACCCGTACGCCGGCCGAGCTTCGTGAATTCTTGTTGTTGCGAACTCGGGCATCATCGGCTCCGCTCGCTAATCGACCGCTGTAGCCAGTCTCATAATGTCGATGCCCCGCGCATGTTATAATATTGTCTATACCTACCTATCTAAATTCAATCCACGCACAAGTTTTATTTAATAGTGGATACGAACTCTGGATTGTCTCCGCTAAAGCGAGCACTGGTCACTGATGATGATGCGTGGTAGTCATATCCAAAACTATAAACTACTAATGATAATGTCCTCCAGACCGAATTTAGGAGATATTATAGTCATAAGTATGTGCGCAAACACAAGTGCACTCTCTGTTCCCTAACTCTCATGATCTGATGGGACGGTAATCCGACGCGACCGGAGAGAGATCAGGCGCAGAACCAACGGCTTTACGTGTTTTCCGTAGCACGGGGGTGTCTAACAACGCCAACTTCCTAACTCCGGACTCGTATTGAGATTTCTTAATAGAAAAATCCAATACTCTTTTGTTGGCCCAACCCGGGATTCGAACCCGAGACTTCATGCACAGCAGTTGCATCTACTACTACTATAAATATATATAGCAAAATATTCTTGGAGTAGTCTCGAGGCTGATAGTAGAAAATCGATCAAAACATCCTCAACTCTCATACATTTTGTAAAGGAAATATGACCTTTAAGAAATCTCCAACATACAGTTTCTGTATATATTCAAAAACGTTTCAAAATGAAAGACATGATTTCATTTGTAGTTTGATCTGATTTAATCAGTCAATCGCAGGCCATCTTTTAACAAATAATTGTAAATGTTTCAGAAATCGGTGGATAGCCTATAAATACGATGCTTACTGTGTATCAAGCAGAACTTCGTGATGTAGAAGATGGGTCACATCATCAGCTGGCTCGGTCTTCACCGCGACGTGTGTTGAGTCTGATGATTCGTGATGATCTGATGAGCTGTATCTGCAAATAACCACATTGGCGTTATTGTCCAATACTTATTATTTATTTAAATTGAGATTGCAAAAGTGGCCTGTTAATAACTTTTATTTATTTTATACTAGCCAGCGCTCACCGAGTCAGTTTTCAATTGTATGCGGTCAAGTATTCATCGAAGCCAACGGAAGCAAAAATACTACAGAATTTGAAGCAGTTACAGTGGAAAAGTGTAGTATAGTGTTTGTTGGGTTTTAAATTTGTGTACTAGAATGAAACGTGTTTTAGTCAATAATATTGTATATGAAATCTAGCTGTGTTTTGCTCCGTTCATAAATGTTATTTTGTGACCTTATTGAATAAATGTTTTGAATTTGACTTAGATCTTAAAATAGTCTAATTAAAGGTGCTATTACTGACCTTAACCCCAGCGGATCTATCTCAATTTCCAGTTGGCTGTCTTCATGAGGGTCTTCGATCTTGACCTTCAAGTGTGACGAGTCAACTGTTGCTTGGTTGGGGGAGCCACTGGACGTGTCAGCGTCAGTATTAAAAATGTACGTCCTTCAAAATCAAACATACATTTTTTAATTCATCTCATACATGACTAAACGCATGGGGTAGTTGTTTACGTGGCTGCCTTGCTACTGCGGCGACGCCGAGTATTATATTCGATCCACACACGGGACAAGAATTTGTATAAACCAGAAATAGTTGTGCCGCGTCTGGTCTGTCCGTTGTTTAAGGTGTGTAAAGTCCACCGCGACACTCTAATTATTCCTAGTGCGGGCGTTGTCTTATGTACAAGTTTTATACAGATAGTTTAACGCCTATAAATTTGAAGGGATTGCCTACTGAGTTGCAACGGCACACCGATGACCAGACAATTGATTTTGAATGATGTTAGTCTAAGATTTGACATATCAAAGTACAGACATGCAAGAAATATATCGAAATTGCTTGCTTGTTTCCACTACGGTCCTAAATTAAATATAAATTGCTCTTTAATTTTGCAAACTCTTCCGATACTGTTTTCACGGCAAGGTTTTTTTTGTATACTGTTTGCATACTACGTATAATTCTACGTCAAAATCAAACACATTCAATTTCTCTAGGCTAGTGTAATATTTTGCTCTGAACACAATATACTGTTACAGCCAGTGCCATCTCTTGCCACTGTGGGGAATCACTCGGCTTTCAAATAATTTATTACAGCGCCAGCTATTTACGTCTTACTGAACTACGTAGCTTGACGGTACGCGAAATGTGCTAGCACTTTCTTGTATTGTTTTGGGAAACATACTAGAGATGGCGCTTCTATATATAAAGCGGAGCCAGTGCATCGCCAAGGCAGTTTACAATTATTGTAAACGGTCAGGTTCATCGGAGCGAACGGAAGCGAAAATACCACAGAGTTTGAAGCAATTAGTGGAAAAGAATTTAAGTAGTGTGTGTGGTATTTTAAATTTAGCTAGTATAAGACGTGTTTTAATCGGTACATCGATCAAATATACTATAGATGCACGATCGTCGCTCGAACAACGGCGCCATCCAAACTGTGCATAAATCAGTTGTATGCACAGTTTCGCTCGCAGTCTCTTTACGACCGCGCTAAGCTAGCAGTGTGACGTTTCACGATACCAAAGTGTGTAGTGAAAAATGCAAAAACTATACTCTAAAAGTGCAAAAAAAGGATGGAGTGTCGTACTTTCGGTAAGTATAGTTTTATTATGAAATATTTATACACTTTAAATAATATATTTGAAAATATTTTCGTTTAAATTTAAATGGATGTATTACGCACCTATCCCGCTCACTCTTGCGTGCGCTGCGCGTAAGCGAGAGCGAATCGACACCACTACTTTAGAACAAAGTCCATATGAAATGGCATGGAGTCGTTATAAGTTGTTTTAAATTATTAATATAATATTTGTATTAATTTATTTTAGCTTTCCACAGAATGAAATTCGAAGGGAGAAATATAGACGTATTATAAGCTCGAGATAGAGATGACGAATTTTACCAACCAAATACTTCTAGCGTAATTTGTTCAGAGCATTTTAATGAAGAAGATATATATGTAACTAAGAAAGGGTTTAATAAACTAAAAAATATAGCCGTACCGAATATACAAGTAAAATATTTTGCCATTTAATTTTAAAATTATGTTAAATTTTATATACGATTGATTTATTAACTATTGTTTTCGTTATTTTTATAGCAAGAAGAGTCAATAGTGCAATCTGAAGTGAATGCAATAACACTCCATTTGACAGTAAACATAGGATCTACATCCACATCGCGGCAAGCTACATTAAATTTAAATTTAGATAGAAATAATGAATCACCTAAAACTTCAAATACTGTTCAGGTACTAAGTAATGTTACAAGTAAATTCGTTTTTTATTTTTCTGCATTTCTCAATAATTTTTACAATTTAACCATACCAATGTTTTTTAATTGAGATAGACGAACACTGCCAAGTACAATCACCGAATCTTGGTCATAAGGTAACGTTAATAAAAGTTTTAATTGAAAAATATATTGACATACGTATACACTACGCGACAAAATTGGAAAATGCAGAAACAAAGATCGGTCTAAGCGGCAATTGTTAAAACAATATCAACTTATTGATATTGTTTAAAGGTACATAAAAATATTATTTTAGTAGTTGTTCATTTTTTTTACCTAGTTCCTTCCTTAACGATAGAACAGTTAAAATTTATATTTTAGCATCTACATCAACTAAAGTATCCTGGTAAAATATATCTAGTTTTGTTAGCTAATTCGACCATCTGCGAGTATATAGTTTTATTATTATTTATTGAAACTACGTAGAAAACACATGTAATACAATGTACGAAGGTGAGCATAATTATTAGTACTGTAAATGATTGGCCTACTTTAATATAAATATATTATATGCTTGCTTTTTATAAAGTTATAGACGTCTTCCTTACAGTTACCTACTATAATTTAATTATTAAAATTAAAGAATATAACAATAGCTTATTATCAAATTGTTGTCATTCAATAACGTAAATTTAGTTACACGTCCAATCAAAGATTTAAAATGAATAACGACTCTATCATTTCTTCTTTCTATGTTCCCAGCGGTAAGAATATCATATTATGCCTATAGTCAAAATAATAACACCTGCATAATTGTTGCGATGAGTTTACACTTAATTGCAATTATTATAAGGTTCATTTCAGAATGTTTTGTTTACATAATATGATATTTTTACCTTAGTGAGAGAATGAAGAAAACATTTATACTTTGTCATAAGTATTACGAGACTATCACTAAGTGTTAAGGTTTATATTAAGTTAAATATATATTCACTTTAGGACTATTTTTAAATAGTCGAACGAGTAAACATAACTATAAGTACATATCAATTCGGAGACATTATTTGGGTACAATTTAGTACAAGAACGTGCATCTATGGTATATTTGATCGATGAGTCGGTATCTAATATTGTTAAAATTCTTGTCCCTCGAACCCAGTGGGTTATAATACTATTATTACTAACTAACTTTTGCCCGCGGTTTCACACGCAAAAAAGTAGGTTAATTTAGGTGTACCTAACAGTATTTTAAAATAAAATATTACCTATTTACTCAGTAATAATATAGCTTTCTAATGGTGTCAGAATTTTTAAATCATTTGTGTAATTTTTGAGATAAATCATTACAAAAAAATAACAAATCAATCCTCTTAACAAAATTAGTATAGATTAATATGAAATCAAAACAACTTACTCGCGCAGTTCACATTTAACAGGAGCTGATAATATAAATGTTGGTTCTTCAGTTGCAATCTGTTGGTGTTCTCTGAAACAATAATGCAAATCCATATGGGAAACCTAAAGATTATTTTCAAATACAATGATACCTCGACTTACGCTACCCCGAAGTACGCGAACTCGGAGTACGCGATTAAGTACATAGGTACGCGATTTTCAAATTTAGTCGATTCGTCTTTTGTTTGATCATCGCACAACTCTCGATAACTAGTATAGTATTATATTATCTGTGTCTCGATTATCGATTTTAGACTTACTGTCCCAACAGGAATTGAGGGAATATTGCACGAGAAAAGTCTTTGAGTCGTCAAACTACTTTAAGCCTCAATAACGGCAGTTGGCGATTTTATATTTGTAAAATCCAATTTGTATTTACGTATATGCTAAACTATACCCTGACTTACGCGGTTATCGCTCAGTCAAACCTATCGCGTAAGTTCGGGGTATTACTGTACTTTCTCAATTGATTCCCGCTTATACCGACGCTTAGGTAGACGCTTTAAACCGGACGTTTCTGTATAAAAAAATGAAACGTTTTACCTACGGACAATTATTGACACATAACTATTTTATGAAAAACTAGCTGACCCAACAGTCGTTGTCCTGTCAATCCATAAAATACATTTCACGTAATTAAATTAAATATCAAAATGTCAATAAATTTTTTCATTTAAAATTGCCATTGAAATTTTAGACTAATGGTCGCTGATTCCTCCATCAAGAAGATCGATTGACAAATAACCTGGCGGTGTGATCATAAGTAAGTAGTTATACTATAATCCAATAGCATGCAGGTTTCAGAATAAAGCAATCCCGGTATACTTTATTCACAGTAAATGAAGTCCGAAACCGTTGGACTGCCACGCAAAGGACTCAAGTTCGATCCCAAGGCGCGCAACTCTGACTTTTCGAAGTTATGTGTATAATAAATAGTTAATTATCGCTCGCTTTAACGGTAAACGACAACATCGTGACAAAACCTGCATGTCTGAGGATTATACATAACGTTCTTGGATCTGTCAAATCGCGCTGAGCCAGCGTGGTGGACTATGGTCTAGCCCTTTTCACACTGAAAATAGGCCCGTGACGAACAATGTGATAGTTTAACAAAGGATTGATATTATTATTAAATTAAGTGAAATTCATCGTGTACCTACACTATTTTATTATTTTGTGATCACCACAAAGCAATCTGATTTCATGCTGGTGTATTTTAGTAAAGAAAGATTTTCTGATTATAGAAAGGTTTGGCCATTGCACAGTCACCAGCGGAAATACTAATCTTATGATTTGAATACGAGACAAAAGTAATAACGTATAGTTTCTAACGGCGCCGAGCGCAGCGCAACGTCAGTTCCATAATATGAATGTCATATTAATATCGCGTGTGTAGTTGTGCGTGATGGGCGCACGTTGTATGATATTATATACTATATGACATGAGGCAAGTCTCTAGTAGAGAACTAACGTGCTCCGTACTCTGTGAGAACGATCGAATCAACATAAGACTTTAGAAATTATAGTGAACTACTTACTGGCTCTTATCCTCGTCTTCCATCACAATTGATGATGATTGGTTCTTCTGGCGCTTTTCTAGATGTCTGTCAAAAATGTTATATATTTTCTATTATACATACATATGCATTTAAGCTAAATCGAATTTCACTTCAATCAATCTGCGTTTATCGATACCTAAATAATTGGAATCATTTGAATATACAAGTAAATGAATGAAATGGGAAGAATCTAATTGTTCGAATGCATTAAACTTATGTATACTTAAAAATATCATAGAAGTAAAAGTGTAAGAGAAGGGCATAAAGGGCAGACTCAGAAGGGCATTAACCAAATAAAGGAAAAGGCTAAGGTCATGTCTTATAAGGAACTCAAGGTCTTGGCCGAAAATGGAAAAAGATGGCGTATACTCCGCCGACAAGAGCAAACATCTTAAATATTAAGATGAAGAAGATACTTCTACATTGTGTTGTTAAAACATACGAATACAATTCAAATGCAAATATGCACATTGCTGTTAAACTTTTTCAGTGTAACATTTTTCAGACTCACTTAGCTAAGATTCTTTTTTCACTTATTTTATGATTATGTTTGTTCTTATGTTCAATACCCTATGTTTTATCTTATAACGAATTTAATTGCCTATAGTGAATCATACTTCCCGATTTTTTAACGACTGGGAATGTCATTTACGTTTCCCCCTCCACGGGAAAATGGGAGCGTAGAGGGTATGTCGGACTCACCCGGGGAAAGATAGAAAGTCCCAGGTACTACCGACTAAACCTACCACGGCGTGCCTACGTCTGCGTTAGATGATGGGTCGGTCGCTGAAATTGAAACTACTTCAGCGACCCACCCAGCAGTGCCATGCAAGCTTTACGAGTCATACCTTCCTGGCTCAACATGATACTCATGATGCAGCTTCATCCGTTTTTCTGACGCGGCGAACCGTACTGAGCCGAGCAACAGTTCCTGTTCCATGATGTGCTTCACGAGGGGTTCACAGACGCCAGTAGCCTGGGCTGTACGCAGAAGGGTATTCGCCAGATAACTGAGGTCACAGCTGTTGTTGGTCAAATACTTTAGCTGATCGTACTCTTTGTCTAAATAGTGGTAGACTCTGGAGATGATGGCGCGACCCTGGAGGGATGAGAGAAAATCGAGTTTTATTTATATTGGCTTTAGCAGACCATGCCGCCTTTTCAAACATTTAAACAACGGACACAAAGAAGACGCAGTGTGGGAAAAACTATTCGTGAATCACACAAATTTTATCCTCAAGACTTAGGTAATTACATTTATTGCATTCCACAATGTTAGCTTAGGTAGTAGGTATAATGGTAAATGTAAATATCGTGGACCCTATCGGGCACAGTAATTTAGGCGACAGGAAAAAATATATCTTTAAACATTTTATTTTATTACGACCCTGGGTTAGAGCGAGAGGAGTGGTTGCTCTGAGTAGCTAGCTCTAAATGCGAAAAATAATTTACAGCGCAAATTTGGACAAATTGAGCGCAATATTGAAAATTTGGGCATAATTATTTAAATATTTATTTATTTAATATAAAACTCAAGTAAAATTAACGTGACGTTAAAGCCTCGCCCAAAGAGCACAGGTGACAATCTTACTCTACCCGGATCAAGTGCTAGGGCTGGCGCCGTGTGTGGTCGAACCACCTAGCATAATGGCACTATCGAGGCAACCACTTAAATTTCTACGGTATCCGTACCTACTCATTCATAACTCTTCACAAAAGTCGTATGTTTCATCGTCAACTTGTATTTACATACATTATACATAGATTAGTTCGCCAACGTTTCTGCTAGAAGTGTTTTACGATAATACAATATAGGATCCGAAGTAACAACGACATACCCATCTGTTAAGTCGATGAAATATTTTTGTTATCAAATACCCACTCGCGATGTATTTTTTATGTGGGGGAATGCAATGAGGCATATCCCTCCGCGGGGGCGGGCGGAGGGATTATGTCGGAGTCGCTGGGGTAAAAGAAAGATGGAATAATAGTAAAGTACCTCCCGGAATACCGACTAAACCTACCACGGTGTTCCTCGACAAAACCACTATCGACGGGGCCGCGCGAATCGCTTTCGCATGCGATCGCGACCCCGCCGAGGTTACAGCCCGCCGTATGAAACGGCAGGCCACTACACAAAGAGACCTACCCAAAGGCACTCACTTCTAATTAAACCCTACTGTCTCCCCCCTAGGGGGAGAACTACGGGTCTCCCCCTTTGGACCAGGGTACTGCGGGGTCAGGAAGCCCACTGCGCCTCGAAAGGCGTGTTCTATCGACCGCTGACTAGAGTGCGCGGTGCCTGACATTGGAGTTGGACTCGCAGGGGTATGTGGTTGGCCGCTGAGGACGACATGTTCGTTTGCTCGGCAAGCACGTTGCGTTCGAGCGTCGGACTCAGACGCGGCCAGTGCGAACCAGTCGGTCGCATGAGGCACGGAGTTGCCTTTAGCGAAGTGGCAGTGTGGTTTCACTGCCGCAACGCATCTCGGGAGCTTGCCTGCTCAGCAAGTAAGAGTCATAGCTGGAGTGACTCGGGCCACACCCGGCTTGTAGGCCTATTTGGGTAGGCATACGGATGTATGTCGGGAAGTGAGCGTGCCTTACACAGCTCCGGTACCATACTGGAGATATGGGAGGCGGCTTCTCCGTCGGCTTCAGCGAGGTTATCGTTAGCAACTCCTTTGAGTTGCGAGTAGTGAGCGGCTTTATTGCTCCGGTACCTATCTGGAGAATAGGTAGTGTCACTTGGGCACGAGGTAGCTCGCTTACGAGAACCGGATCTCTGAGGTTAGGGTGGAGAGTCGGGATTTGGGGACAAGACCTGTCTATAACTGGTCCCGGAAGGTGCTCTCGGGCACTGGAAGGTACAGCGGCTCCTCTATTATAGCCTAATCGGTTGGTGTAGGGGAACGCTATATCATAAACTGGGATAGTCGTAGAGGAAGGGGATGTCTCCCCCCTAGGGGGGAGACGGACTCGAAACAGAGGCGCGCGTGGGAACACGCACGCCGCCTCCCGGACCTGGTGCTGAACGGATGGCGGGCAGGCCCACAAAGCCCGCCACCCCCAGGTCAAACCTCAGGGTGGCTTCTACAAAATGCCTAGCCAGGATATGATTAATTAAAAAATTTGATAAGTGACTTTTTATTTAATATTGCACACATGAATTTAACGAATAAATTTAATACCAATCGAAAGTACGATTGCCCCCTTTATTTTGAACGAATAGAGTATATTTACTATATAAGGTAAAAAAATAAAATACAAGATCTAAAAATAAAATATTATTTATTTAACCTGCTTTTTTGTTACTATATCTTTGTTGATTCTAGTAACATTTAACAAATATTTATCATCAAGGAACCTCTTACCCGGATCTTTACAATATATGTGTGTGTCTATATTAAGATAGATAAACAATTGTTTTTATTCAATTTAGGGAATCTCTACTCCATTGCTTAAACTAAACAATTGAATAAAACCAGTAAAAGTCGACATAGATAAAATAAAGTATTTTCACGTACTATATTTTCTAATAAAATATAAAGTACGTTTACCCGTAATAACGTACAATATTTTATTATAAAGTACAGTTGGCAACTCTAATCGAAAGTATGAAGCCTATTGAATATGCAAACGTTGGGTTGTAAATTTTTTTCTGTCGCAACTACTGGGTTTGCAGGTATGTTGATACTAAATATTTTCACTTATTTATTTTTTAAATAAATCTTATATCAAAATAAGCGCTATTTTATTGCGATCACGATGATATAAGGTTGTTTGCAAACAATCTGGTTTGAATAACGATTGTCGAATTTTAATGACTATCAATCAAACTTATCAAGTTAGATTTAAATCTATTAAAACTTGTAAACTCTGCAGGTCCCTGTGGGCTGTAAGCTTGTTTGCTGCCTTAGTGGTATAAAACAAAGACATACATAAATTTCAAAACTATACTAATAAATCATAGAGAGCGCAACGTAGCGAAAATACATATTTTAAGTCTATGTTATAAAAATAAATCTTATATATAAAATTCTCGTGTCACAATATTAGTTACCATACACCTCCGAAACGGCTTGACCGATTTTTATGAAATTTTATATGCATATTTAGTAGGTCTGAGAATCGGCTACTATCTATTTTTCATACCCCTTAGTGATAAGGGTTTGGACAACACTCCTAACATTTTTTTTAATTTTTTCGCCAAATATTTTTTTTTGGCTAAACAACGTTTGCCGGGTCAGCTAGTAATAATATACTTACGTCAATTTCAGTGACAAGCGCAGGATCGTTGTCTGGATTACGTTTTAATAACTTGAGCTGCAATAAAAAATACATAATTTAATGTTACGCTATACGGTAAGTTTATTATTATATATTGAATAAATTAATACAAGATTGGACATTATTGAGATATTAAAAATAGAGTATGAGGAATGTTATGAAAGTAAATGAAGCCAGAGAAGTGTGTCAGGATCGTAGCAAATGGAAATCCGTAGTCTCTGCCTACCCCTCTGGGAAACAGGCGTGAATTTATGTATGTATGTATGTAAAAATAGAGTACCGTTTCTGTTTGAGTAGAAACATTAGTTAGGTTTTTAACGGGCATGAGGAGTGTGGGCACCGCGTGTTTCTTAAGTATCTTCTTGCCATACATGCGCGGCTCGAAGTGCAGTCCGCACACGTAAGTATGCTTCAGGCTCTCCGCGGATTTGCTGTACAAATCCGCGCGGTCGCAAGCTTCCAGCCATTGTCTTATTCTAAAATTAACATCTCAGTGTGAATAGGTAAGGAATAAAAATTATGTACGTTAGATCTAACAGGCGATTTGAAATCACCAGCTTTGGTTTACCAGATTACTACTAACCACACAATATTATAGAGAAGGCACGTATACACCACTTGCCAGTTATATTATTATAAATAATTGGAATATGTACTATAAATTAAACTGGATAAAAATTTGTCGGGTATTTGAATATTATTCACTGCTTACACACAGAAATAATTATGACGAAATAAAATTGAAAAAGAGCATTACACTTAAACAACGAAATAGCTAAAAGACCCATATCCATTTCAACAAATTGAAGTTTTGACAAAAAAGTGTGACAGATGACAACTAATTTAGAACAATAGGTGTATTTAGTTTTACTATAGTAAACGCATGTTGCCTGGTCGCCAGAATTTAGCCAATAAATTATTAACAAATATTTAGATTTAGATACATAGAGAAGTTCTTTGTGTCCTTATGTTTAACATAGTTTAACTTACTAATACTAGGCGATCACATTACTTGTCGTCAAAATTTAAAGCATGAGTGAAGCCCTTCTTTGGCTTGCGTCAATAAGTAACATAATAATGCTATTTAGTGAAAAACTTAACACTGACAAACACAACAACAACAATACCTTTTAGCAATACCTTTTAGTTAACTCTTGCTAAACAGCAGGTTGTCACATATTCAGAAACCAACTAAATCATAATTTATATTTGGGTTATCTAAAAAGTATTCTGTAAAATCACTTTGTAATGTTAAATTAAAGTGTGCAATAAACTTAAAAGTATTTTATGGTGTTTCTTTCATTAGCATTTCAAATACAATTATATGTAATTATTTTCTTACAGTCTACATGTTCATATAATAAAGCTGAAGAACTTGCATGTTTGAACACAATTTATCTTGGAAACAACCAGTTAAATTAAAATTAACATTTTATTTTAGAAAATTTATTGTGAAAGATTATAAGCATGATATGAGACTACAAAAATGCATTAGACAGTATTCATAAAATCATTAAATGTGGATAAAATAATGGGCACAGCTAATAATAGTTTTTGTTTCTACCATCCATTTGTACCTATAATAATTCTTGAATAGCCTATAAAAATCATAAAATACTTAAGGTCTAGTATAGTATTATATTATCTGTGCTTAAGATTGAAATTATTGTATTATGTAACCGCAGAACAAAAGCAATTTTTAAATAATGTGCATGTGTGTGCTTGCTCTACTTATGTTGATATTAAACATTAATTATTATCCATTTATTGTAATTATAGTTGATAGGCTCATTAGGAATAGTAATTACATTGTAAAGAAATTGCCATTCAAATATGTGACTGATAGTTTTGTGTCATATCATAATGAATATCCCAAAAATAAAGCATTACCAAATGAGAAATATTATATTGTGAGTTAAGATCATGTGTAGCTCAATTGGTAAAAAGTGGCATTCGTCTAGATGTCCTGCCACACACTGAACTTTATCTTCTACTTTTTGTCTTTTCTGTTTTATGCCCAATACCTACCTACATATAATTGGTAATTATCAATGTACCTACTATAAACTACATATAGGTATTATTATAATTATAACAATTTTACGGAAACAATAAATATTATTATAAGTAGGTAAATACATATTCTATTTGCTTATGTGACAACCCTAGCTTATAAAACCATTTAATAAGAGTCACAGATTACAAGTGGTGTTTTTTTGAGGTAGGTATGTTCTTAATCTATGACATCCATCATTATTAACTTCAACTAGGATTCAATCACAAACGTGATCACAAATCAGTATTATTTTGATACATAAATACCGAAATAAAAAGCTCGGCCCAATAATTACATGTAATTGGTCTGAGAAAAAAGCTTTTGTAGTCTATGTTATCACGACCGCCATTTCATACAGAGCTTTCTATAGACAACAAAGCGGCGCGTCTACGAAACGTCAAACTGGTGTATTTACTCACCTGTCTTCAGTTTGCGGAAATTGATGAAATTTTATTTCTTTATTTGTGCGGGATGACGACGAGCATTCTCTTACGGAACACGTTGTATTCACCATTTTTAATCGCAATTATTTGTATGGGATCGTAATACGTCACCATGAATGGCGGAGTGCCAACCGTATAACTGGATACCTTATCTATGCCGACTTCGCCCAAGCCGTTGTTAAGCATGTCGGGCTTGTCCCCGCCTCCGTCGCCCCCCGCATCACTGATCACACACCCGTGAATACATGCGTGACGCAGTGGATTTGTATAATACGAAACGTCATGTTTCGTCAAATTGAGCATTGCATTATTGATTGTAATTGCAATTTATACAAATAAATTAAATTGAAGTGTTTGTTTGTAATATCTTTTTACTAAATGCATAAGGTAGTATAAAATAACTACTTATTTATTTTTGTCTGTCTGTCTGTTTGTTCCGGCTAATCTCTGAAACGGCTAGATCGATTTTGACAAGACTTTCACTGGCAGATAGTTGATGTAATATGAAGTAACTGATTTCATTTTGAATTTGTTTTTGTTAAATTCCACGCGGTGGAAGTCGTTGATAACTACTAGTAATAAATAAATAAGTATCATTGACTTATTGATACGAAAATAATAATAAATATGATGTTGTTCAGACTGATATCGAAAGTTTTCTTTCATTTGCCTAAGAAGACTTTCATTTGCCTATGCCTAGCTGATGTGCTGATTTTATGCAGAGATATACGATATTGTATATAATTATAATGTACCTATATATCATTGTATTAAACTGTCCCACTGCTGGGCACGGGCCTCTTCTCAATGTGAGAAGGGTTAGGCCATAGTCCACCACGCTGGCCCAGTGCGGGTTGGCAGACTTCACATATCTTAGCGGAAATTATGTAGAACTCTTAGACATGCAGTTTCCTCACGTTGTTTTCCTTCACCATTAAAGCAAGCGATAATTAACTAGTTAATACGCAAATAAATTCGAAAAAAATTATGCGCGCTCTGGTGTCGAGTTCGGGACCTCTGCGTAGCAGTCAAATATCTTAGCAAAAATCATATAAGTACGTAAGCTTTAATAAAAGATAAGTAGGTAGGTATTAGTTTTGGGTATGTCCCAAATCTGATTGTGAGAGTCTATTTGGTGTCTACCTATAAAACTGGGCCTTGTGCTGCGCTAGTAAGAATTTTGAAAGAAATAAATAAATTGATAATACTATAAAGAAATAGATTTTCTAACAAGACTTCATTTCATAACACCTAAATAAATTTAAGAATTGAACTCGAGGTCAAATCAAATCAAATCAAAATAAATTTATTCAAGTTACGTTACAAGGTAACACTTATGATTGTCAAAGTTACACGTAATTATTTTTTTCTGTTAATTTACATTTGCTGCCAAGTTCAGCAAAGCAAGGGTGTAGGGCTCATGAGAAGAACGGGCAAGAAACTCATAGCCACTATTTTTAATCGCCAAGTGTACAATAATATTTCGTTTACAAATCATAACTGTAAGGTGCTGCAACCATTTCTCCATGAACTACTACTCAACATACTCAAGCATTTGATAAAATTTGATGGTAGGCTCTAAAGCAGCAGTATGGTAAATAAGAGCATCTTACATGTACATAAATAATCAAGACAAGACATGATTGTAGTCCGTAGTTTAATCTAACTGTTTAAATAAAATGTAGTACTTAAGTAAATTATCGAATTCCACGAAATTAAGGTCGACCAGTCACCACAAGTAGCACCCGTACACGAGTACGACGCATGGGCCAGCCATCGCCTCCTTCGCCAACGACCCGGTCCATGTCGCCACCACAAGCAATGACATTTGAGTGAGCATGACGGTCCTTGGCATGCGCACTCAGAATAAGACTCAAAAGAAAGCTTAACGGAACTGTCCATAATCACGAGTTGTCTTCACGATCGAACCGAGGTTTAAAGAAAGTTCTTTCTTTCACGGTTGTCAGTGGCTTTGTTGTGTCCTGACATTGCTGAAGTCCATGAGCAGCGGTTACCACTTTCCATCAGGTGGGCCACTTGCTCGTCTGCTACCAAGGGCAATAATAAAAAGTAAACAAATGCCTTACGACCAACACTGCAGATATTTTTCAATTATGCAGTTGTTTTTTATCTCTTTGGTTTAAATTTCTTGTAAATAATTCGTTTGTGTTGTTGTGAAATATGGTAAATATAGTAATAATAATGGTTATGATAACAATTAAGCTATGTTGAGTTTAGCAACCGCAGAAATAAGTTTGTCATTCACAATATATTTGAGAAATACTATGAAATACAAAATTATATTTGCTGTCAGTAAAAGAAACTTACACGCGTCAATATTTAGCCATACCTATTATCCATATATACAGGTTGTCCGGTAATTAATTGATAACCTTGAAATGTCTTATAGTAGAACTGATGGCCGAATTACACCGGGCATCAAAAAGATATAGGTATATTTTCTTCGGTATTCATTTTTTGTTACTGGTTTTAATAAACACCTTCATCAGACATACCCGAAATGTATTTACTTTGTATGGATTGACTCTGGTTCTTGAGATATTCAACATAAAGAACGGTTCCATCAGTACATTAGAACAATGAAAAAAAGATACCAAGCCCGATGGGACAGCCATATTATGATGGCAGACTATTGCTTGAGTTTAATAAGGGATTGTCCTGAACATAAACACAATAGAAAAGCTCTCAGATAAAGTTTTTACGATAATGTTATTTTATGTGTTTTTTTATTAATCGCTTATAAGGTCACACATATCAACTCTGAAAGGGATCGTCACGTCGTCGTTAAACAGGCGTCAAACTAACGTAACCAAAGCGGATCAACAGCTCCGGTACGTCGACTTGGCTACGGATAGGCGACGCCGCGCTCACTTAAATCATATTAATAAGGATATTTACTCACTTCTTCAATGATAACTTTTCATCATTATTTTTTGTTTGAAATCTAACCTACAAATTTAATAAAATACGCGCGCTACACGACTGTTAGCTGTCTTGTGAATGACAGCACGTTCGGCAACAATAGTGCACGGTAAGACGTAAGGACGGAGATAACGAGCCGTAAGCGTGAGGACCCCAAGCTTGTCCCGAGGCGAGGCGATTACGTTAAGATTCCGATTAGTGTGCGTTGCAGTAGGAAGTTTCATACAAAGAATACTGCACGGCTTGAGTTGATACGGTGAGTTGATCCGTACTATGACCTTATGTATTAAGTTTTCTTGTCGTTATTATATAGTCGCTTCTAAAATATATATTTAAAATGTAATTTTATTTTTATTTCGACCTTCTTTCAGTCATATAGTTATAAAGTCTTATCTCATAAACTAGAGTAAATTTAACAAATCTGATAATTTTCTCGTATTCAGCATACTGAACTTACATAAAATTGACTTCTACTTACTATGTCGCACAATTACTGATCCCCAGTGTTATCCATATCTCGTCTTTCTAAGCCGATACCGTATTCGTGTGTATCTGGATCGCGGGTCCATCGTTATTTTAATAACGAACTTACGAAACGAAATAATAATAATTAGTAAAAATGGTAAAGCCTATAATCAAAGGGCCATGAATTTCTAAAACGTGCATAATTTATTTATTTATTTATTGGACCATCTACAAAGATACACACAACTAAAAACTACTAATAACTATTATGATTAAATAACTTGAGCCCGCGATGCAGACGCATGCATAAAGTGGCATAGCCTAAATCTCAGAAAGTACTCTAATCTAATCTATGGGTTAATAATTTTTATAAGTATAAGTATTTAGTTATAATTTTCATATTTTAAATCTGTGCAATGACTTTACAGTTTTTTTGACGGTATATGACGGTCCCTCAATTTATTAATGTCTACTGTTCCGAGTCGATACCCGTATTACATTTTTTTATCGTGCTTAGTTATCTACAAAATTTTCTCTATGGGTCATGCGTGCATCTAGCACCTGCTGTTATTTCTGAGCTTACTACTCGTCCCATTCAAGGTAGTTGGTCCAAGGAACGCACCGACACGACCTTGCCGGATCACTTACCACATTCACACAGACACTTAGATATGTAGTAATGCCGCCCGATGCCATAACGAAATATTTGTTAGCTGGTGTGATACGTGTGCGTTACAATTGCACCACCAAGATATCCAAACAGAAAAAAACTTAGCCCATAAAAATTGAAGGAATTTGTCAAAATCGAAGGGAATAAACCAAAAATTTGTCAAAGTAGGAATGTGAATTGTGTCAAATTCACTCTGCAGTTAACAAAAAGAATTTGATCTGTAACCCAAGTATCCTCCACGTTACGTTCACACAGCCAACTTTTATATAAATTGTTGGTTTTGTGTACTTCGATTTTGACAAATTCCGTAAACTTTTGGGTAAAATTTTTTCTGTTACGATAACGTAACGGAGCAGTCGTAACTAGTTGCGCTCCTCCGTGGCGTCGGCGTCATTTGCTATGCCGACGACACTCTTTTCACGGCGAGGGGTAAGTCGCACCGAGCGCCGGCCATACTGACGACCGCTGCGGTCGCACAAGTCGTTAATCGTATCCGGCGGTTGGGCCTCGAGGTGGCCCTGTCTAAATGCGAGGCCCTTTGTTTTCATGGCCCTCGGAAACGGCCACCTCCAGCAGCCCACCACTGGTGGACTTCATGGGCCTGCCCGCCACCCAATTAGCACCAGGTCTGAGAGGCGGCGTGCGTGTTCCCACGCGCGCCACTGTATCGTGTGTCCTGTGGTGCCTAACTAAATAGTCGGTATTACCGGGATGTCGCTTACCATCTTTCCCCAGTGAGTCCGACATAACCTCTCTGTCGCCCCGCGGAAAGGTGTGCGTCAAAGCATAAAAAAAACTGACTAAATCCCATATGGCCCTTCACCAAAAGATTTTGCTTACATATGGGATTTCTTTGAATTCGCGCCTTCACAGCTTTTATCACTGCCGGAGTGAGAGGAACAACAAAGCGAGGGCGACCACTTCTTGACCTGTCATCTACACTAGAGTCTTCATTGTATCGTTTGATGGTACGATAAACGAATCTTTTGGTTAAATTAAAATTTTTCAATATATCAAAAATCTGTATTGGCGCGTAACCGCAACGATGCGACGCAATAACCGCAACATGGTCTTCTTTAAATGTCTACTCCATATTTAAAAATGAGTAAAATTCTAAAAAGTTCACATTTTTATATCCATAAAAATTCGAAATTCGAATTCAATAAACTTTTTTGTGGCCTGCATTTTAAATTCAAAAGTTTTTATTGTGTGACAGAACTTATGACCAGACTAAGTACAAATGAATAGGGAACCACAATGAATAACATTAGTTTGCATAAATAAAACTACAAAATCAACATCAATATATTTATTACAACTTAAATTTGTTTTTCATTTCTTCCAATTCCTTCAACTCGTCAAAATAACATATAGCTAGAAGTCTATGCCGTTTATACAATCCAAGACATCTTTCCTTCTCAATCTCACTGGTAGCCATATCTATATTATTTAATAACAAAGCACACTGTTTACAGACGTCCCTTGCAGACCCAAAACCATTATCAAAATAAGTATTATATGAATTAGAAAAGAACTGCTTACTGACGGTAACACGATGAGCTTGCTTCTGATATTTTTGATAAAGCTGCAAAATTCTAGAAGTTGGCAACTTACATTTCTCGATACCAAACCACCACACCGCCACCCTGCTATCCAAACTGACGAGAGGCAAATATTTCATCAAGAATTTCCGCACAGCTTCCTTTTTAGATTGAACAACGAGAAAATTCTTGTTTTGGCAAAGACTTTCGTCGAATTCTACTGTGGGATCTTCACCTGTAGCGGCGTATTGGTTAACTACTTTATGAACACGAGCTCTTGCAACACTCAAAACGCAACAGAAAGTCCTAATACACACATTGATATTACCCCTTTCTGTGGAAATGTAGTATTGTTTGATATTTCTGCCGCCATATTTGATGCCTGGTTTGAAGAGAACATGCTGTAGGATAAAGTTGTGCTGACTGTTACGGTTAGCTATGCTGTGGAATTGTTTGTGGAAATTGGTAATATCGTCTGATGTGAGCATGTTGCATCTGAATGTGTTGGCTCCAGGGTGGTCGCATTTCGGCATTTCTGGTGGTGGTCTGGAATGAAGAAATAATGTATAGGTGCACGCCTATATGCTACTGTGGGTAGACGGAAATGTTTTGCGTCGGTTATGATTTTTGTGCCACGGAAGTGATTATTGTAATCTAATGGGGACAGTATGAGACTCCGTACTGCAGAGAATATCTTGTCAAAAATAAACCTAATACGCACTTTCTTGATAAGGATTTGATCTCGTGATATTATGCACAGAAGTAAATTCTCTTTTCTTACGCCATAAAGAAGTCGAATTGTTTTTCTAAGTCTGTTCTCGAGCTAGGAATAATTCCTGTGTCGATGGGACGTTACAAACATTCAAACAACGGAAACAAAGAACATCCAGGGTTCCCAGTCTGGATGTTCTTCCGTACTAATATTTGCAAATCACAAAATCCCTAAACTCTAAAATACAAAGATTTTATGAAATCGAATCTATACTAATATTATAAAGCTGAAGACTTTGTTTGTTTGTTTGGTTGAACGCGCTAATCTCAGTAACTACTGGTTCCAATTAAATTTTTTTTGTTGGATAGCTTATTTATCTAGGGAGGCTATAGCCTATATAACATCACGCTACGACCCACGAGGGCAGAGCAGTAATCATAAACGTGGGTGAAACCGCGGACACATCCAGTCACAAATAAATAAGATACAAGTATTTCAAGTCTGATGATTATAATTGTCAAATGAGAGAAAAGGGAGGCACGATACAAGTTGTCACGTACCTGCTATTTAAATGCAGCTGTGTCGAGGGAGATAGCGATATATCCCCACTACACCCCACTTTTATTTACATCCAATTTTAAAATATTAATAACTTCTTTATTTTGCAAACAGTTTTGATACTGTTTTAACAAAAATATTCCTTTTTGCTATTGTGTGTAATATAATGTACATACATTTACTTTCTCTTTCAGTTCATCTATAACTTTTGTTGGTCGTCCTCTCTTTCTTTAACCCTGTATTGCCTCCATAATACTGGTAATAAAATTGTCATGCCTAAGTAAGTGACCGAACATGATTCTTATATTTTTCTTTATTACTTCCTGTATATTTCTTCATAACTCACTCTGTCTATGTAATAACTAACTGACTTGCGTAACTTCATCTGCCCCGTTTTTGCAACATTTTCCATTGATGCTCCGCTCCTATTAGCCGTAGCGTGATATTATATTTATAGCCTATTGCCTTCCTCGATAAATGGGCTATCCAACACTAAAATAATTTTTCAATTCGAACCAGTAGTTCCTGAGATTAGCGCCTTCAAAGAAACAAACAAACTGTAAATGTATCAGCAGTATAATACTTACGGGGGGGTGATATATTTTTTATATTTTTTCAGTACGACGGGTGGTGATATAGGAGTTACGTTTTCAGCTGAAAAGCTGCACCTGCGATTAAAGGTTTTAGTGTTGTTATTTATTTATATACTACAAGATTTTACTCGCGACTTTGCTCAAGTTAATTTAGATTCTGTTGATAATTTTCTTTGTTTTTCTGTATGGAAGGTACCCCTGACAATGTGTATGCAAAATCTCATGATGATCGGTCTAGTAGTTAAGGCGTGAAAGAGTAACAATATTCACATTTATAATATTGTGACAACCATTGCCATCTCTGGGCACTATGGGGAAGCGCCCGGCCTTCTAATAATTGATTACAGCGCCATCTTTTGACGTCTTACGGCTACGTAGTAGCCTGACAGTACGCGAAAAGTGGAGAGAGCGCTAGAACTTTCTCGTACTGTTTCATACCGGGTATGACGCTTTTAGCAAATCCCAGAAACGCTTTTAAGATAACATATAATATAACATATAAGATTAACATATAAGATGGAGCACGCGCACCGCCAAATCAGTTTACAATCGTAAGCGGTCAAGTTAATCGGAGCGAACGGAAGCGAGAAGAGCACAGAGTTTGAAATAATTAGAGGGGAAAAGTGTTAAAGTAGTGTGTGTTGTGTTTTGAATTAAGCTACAATAAAAGTTGGTAATATTTTTTAAATTCTTATCCATCGAACCAAGTGCGTAACAATATTAAGCTAGGATTTTTAAATGTATTTAATTTTATATACATATTTATAAACTACGAGATCCATTAAAATTCTAACTAATAATATAAATGCGAATGTGAGTTTGTCTGGTATGCTTTCATGCCTTAACTACTCCTCACTATGTGACGCGGAGGAGTAAAAACGGCATGGAAAATTATTTTTTACCAAAATGAACATAAATGCTTTAAATATAATGTAAATATGAGTTAAATTTCATCCGGCTAAAAAAATTTATCAATATCTCCGAAAATCCGAAAAATCCTAATTCGGAGAAATCGGCTTCTTTACAAACTTTTTTCAGTTTTTTCGATTGAGACGTGTTAATACCGTTAAAGAAACCATGTTAGCGTTGATTTAATACAAATCGGACAAAAACTAAGAAAGCTACTGGTAATTTTTATTAAAAAAAATTGCCGGATCAATTTTTTCTCATCTACATTATATTTAAAGCATTTCTGCTCATTTAGGCTAAAAATAATTTTCCATGCCGTTTTTACCCCTCCGCGTCACATAGTGCTTGGTATCATCATGATATGTGGCATTTATGTTGTCAAGGGAACAGAAAAGGATATAGTGTACCTTTCATCCAGAAAATGTACTGTTCCCGAGAGATAGTATTTAAATAAAGAGAATAATAGGCACTTACTGTGGTTTGTCATCAGCCATTCCTCTCATCACATCAGTATCCTTTCTCAATGGTGGTGACGGAGTATCATCAGTGTCCATTCTGCAAGATAGACAACATTATACCGGATGTAAAAGACAGCATACGTACTGAAATAGTGGATTAATACCATTATCCTGAGACGCAAAACACAGCTAGATTTTGTGATAATTTGAGCTCATTCTCCGTAAACAGAAACGCGAATAATTAAATTATTTTCGAGTACATTGAAATAACTACACTTCAGAACATTGAGACAACCACCATCTTAGTCTCCCTGTGCACATGGCTGCTTGAAAGCAACCGAAACGTCGGACAAAATGTAAAATTAAATCTTGCTTTTATAATAATGAAATGGCTTAAAGTAGTAGAGTCTCGCTGATTTCAGCATGAATGTGCCGGCTCGACTGGGGAAAGACTACCCTCTCACAGAATATCGACGTGATATACCAGTATTCCTACTGTTGTGTTTCGTTCGGTGACTGAGAGTGCCGGATGCCCCATCACCCTCTTTCCCCCATCCCACTCCTTCTCCTTCCCACTTCCTTTTTCTCTTCTTCCTTTTGTGAAGGGTCGGCAACGCGCAAGTGATGCCTCTGGTGTTGTAGGTGTCCATAGGCTACGGTAACCACTTACCATCAGGTGGGCGTTGTTTATCACCTTAGTTGTATAAAAAAATATATATATATATATAATCTTTATATATATAATTCTTCTGTACGTGTGTTGACAGTGAACTCCTCCTAAACGGCTGGACCGATTTGAATGAATTTTTTTGTGTGTGTTCAAGTGAATTCGAGGGTGGTTTAGATTTGTTTTTTGTTTCACCTTTACAGGACAACGTCTCTCGGAATAGCTAGTAATTATATTTTATTTATTTTTTATATATTTTTATAATAGGTACATACACACAACACCATCTAGCCCAAACTAAGCAGAGCTTGTATTATGGGTACTAGACAATGGATAAACATACATAGATATTTTTTTTTTTTTTTGTAAATACATATTATACATAGAAATACCCAGACTAAGACAAACATTCATGTTTATGCACACAAATGTTTGACTTGTGCGGGAATCGAACCCGCGACTTCAGGCGTGGCAGTCGGTTACATTAACCACTACGCCACCGAGGCCATTATTATATATATTAGCTGACCCGCGCAACGTCGTTTGCTTCACAAAAGAGAATTTTCGCAACATTTTTCTTTTATGCACTGCTCTTATGGCCTCACTCGATAAATGGGCTAACCAACTAAAATAATTTTTCAATTCGAACCAGTAATTCCTGAGATTAACACGTTCAACCAAACAAACAAACTCTTCAGCTTTATAATATTAGTATAGATTGGTGACTGCATGAATGGCGTAATAGCTTAAATGATCGCCTTGTTACTGGTCGCCACGCCGACTGTTGTGGGTTCGAATCCCACACGGGACAAAAAAATTATCCATACGTAGTTGTTCCGAGTGTGGATGTTCTCTGTGTCTAGGAATTATACCTAGTATAGACATTTAACTATTATATATTTAAAAATTCACGATACTTACTTGGAATCGAGCGGATCCTTGCCACGTAAGAAAGGGATGTCATCATCAACTGCCTCCGTCTTCACCTCATCAATCATCATCTCAGGTGTTATATCAGAAGCAGGGTTGGTACTAGACCTGTAAGCAATTATCTATTTCATACTTAAATACAATTTCAGGGTAAAACAAGAAGCAAAGAATTACAAATGAATTTATAAATTTGTAGTGGGTAGTTTATTTTATAGATACTTTCGATGACTCGCTATTCTGTTCGTACTGTTACACCCCTATTTACCATACTAATATGCTAAATTTCAGTTTTCAATGCAATATTGAAAATCAGCAATAATTGCATTATAAATACCCGAACTTTTTATATAGATCAATTGGCTATTTTCTAGAAAAACTGCTTTCCAGCCACGGACCCGGTTCTTGCCTGCCGGCTGGTTTTCAGTAGAACTAGAACTTAGTAATAACTCCGGGTCTACTCTGCCCTTTACTAGAGCTGTCGCGCTATACAAGTGATTATCATAGACTATAATCCAAGTAAAGTCGAGTGTAGTATATAAGTGAAAACTCTGTCTGTTTGTGTTGTGTAAATATTCAGAAAATAAACATCCCCTTCCTCTACGACTATCCCAGTTTATGATATAGCGTTCCCCTACACCAACCGTTAGGTTATATTAGAGGAGCCGCTGTACCTTCCAGTGCCCGAGAGCACCTTCCGGGACCAGTTATAGACAGGTCTTGTCCCCAAATCCCGACTCTCCATCCTAACCTCAGAGATCCGGTTCTCGTAAGCGAGCTACCTCGTGCCCAAGTGACACTACCTATACACCAGATAGGTACCGGAGCAATAAAGCCGCTCACTACTCGCAACTCAAAGGAGTTACTAACGATTACCTCGCTGAAGCCGATCTTCAGGACCCGAGTAGATAGGGTTTCGGGGGGAGAACTACGGGTCTCCCCCTTTGGACCAGGGTACTGCGGGGTCAGGAAGCCCACTGCGCCTCGAAAGGCGTGTTCTATCGACCGCTGACTAGAGTGCGCGGTGCCTGACATTGGAGTTGGACTCGCAGGGGTATGTGGTTGGCCGCTGAGTACGACATGTTCGTTTGCTCGGCAAGCACGTTGCGTTCGAGCGTTGGACTCAGACGCGGCCAGTGCGAACCAGTCGGTCGCATGAGGCACGGAGTTGCCTTTAGCGAAGTGGCAGTGTGGTTTCACTGCCGCAACGCATCTCGGGAGCTTGCCTGCTCAGCAAGTAAGAGTCATAGCTGGAGTGACTCGGGCCACACCCGGCTTGTAGGCCTATTTGGGTAGGCATACGGATGTATGTCGGGAAGTGAGCGTGCCTTACACAGCTCCGGTACCATACTGGAGATATGGGAGGCGGCTTCTCCGTCGGCTTCAGCGAGGTAATCGTTAGCAACTCCTTTGAGTTGCGAGTAGTGAGCGGCTTTATTGCTCCGGTACCTATCTGGTGTATAGGTAGTGTCACTTGGGCACGAGGTAGCTCGCTTACGAGAACCGGATCTCTGAGGTTAGGATGGAGAGTCGGGATTTGGGGACAAGACCTGTCTATAACTGGTCCCGGAAGGTGCTCTCGGGCACTGGAAGGTACAGCGGCTCCTCTAATATAACCTAACGGTTGGTGTAGGGGAACGCTATATCATAAACTGGGATAGCCGTAGAGGAAGGGGATGTCAGAAAATAAACAGTCGTGAATATTCGGCATTGTGTTTTTTTATAAGTACTGAATAGGACGATCTGGCAGTCCGCAAACATTATTCTGTCCCTGTGTTCGATTGTCTTTTTAGTTGAGATTATAATCTTTTTTATATTTTCACCTATTTGCTAAAAGGAGTACGCGTTGCCAATCTATATGTATTATACGTGAAGCAAAAACTTTGTACACCTTTTAACGACAATTGCGCGGACGAAGGAGTATAAAATTTGGCACAGTTAAAGTTTATATGCAGAAGGAGGAGCGAATCCTAATATTTTTATAAAATATGCATTAGAAATAAATTAAATTAATGAAAAATCACTATTCGCACACAACCATGCATTTGACACAAGCCGTCGAATCGCGTTCATAGTATTTCGGCATTGTTCGGCTGATGTCGTAGAATTCTTCGTAACTATGGTGACATATGTATGTGGAGTAGGTGACTAAATGAAATGTGATTATAATGGTATAGTTATAGACAATAAAACCTTAATAACGATCAAACTTAAAATTTAAATCATTTATGGTCGAATTTCGACCAATTGGCTATCGTTAGTATTTATAAAACAACACCATCTAGTTCATACATATTCATTCTAATTCTAGTGTTCACAGGATTTTGGACCTTAAGGTAACCATGCACTATTACAGGAGACTGTGCAATCAAATCAAATTTTAATATCATATTTCAGTTAGGTCACAATGTAACACTTATGAACGCCAAGGTTACACTAACTGAAACTATAATATGAATTTACATTTACCTGTTGCCAGTATGTCTATGTTTATACATGATAAATAATAGTTTTATACAATTTAGGAAAACTGTATTGCATTGCTTTTTGTTTATTTTAGTAAACAATTAAGTGAAAGAAGAAGTATTATAATATACTTTATTTTCCTAATAAAGTATAAAGTACGTTTACCCGAAATAACGCACAATACCTACTTTATTAGGTATATCTAACTAACTATACAACGTTATTCTTACTTGGTACAAAAGCCGAAACACCCCAAACATATTATTATAAGAACAATCAATAAAACTAAAAAATAATCAGAAATAATAAAACGTCACTAAGCTATCAGCTGATATAGTTGCACCGTTGTCCTCGCGGAAATATTGTCACCCAATGCGCCAATGACCGCTCACTGACCAGGGCGAGGGGTGCGGGGGCTGCGGACGCGGGCGGGTCGTCCCGCAGGACGAGACGGGGGTGCGGGTAGCGGTGCAGGGTGCACATCGAAAGGGGAATTCCCAAACTATGAATGATCTAAGCATTTAAGTAACTATGTATTGTGGCATGTTCGATAAATGGCTACCAGCCGCCGCCGCGCGCCGGCCGGCTGTTTCTTACCTATTAAATAGTGTGCCCTATCTTAACAAATTTTGATAGACATTTGGGATAAAATATAACATGGTTTAAAAACTATTGTAATCGATTCTATTGCTGATTCTGAACAAACTATTTTCAGGTTTCGTACTAAGTAAGAATAACGTTGTATATCGTTTGATTGGAATCCGTGGTGCAGCGATAGTGAATGCGACTGCTGTGCATGAGGTCTCGGGTTCGAATCCCGAGTCGGGCCCAGAAAAAGTTATCGGATTTTCTGTTAAGAAATCTCAATAGCAGCCCGGAGTTAGGAAGTTGGCGGTGTTAGACACCCCCGTGCCTCAGAAAGCACGTAAAGCTGTTGGTCCCGCGCCTGATCTCTCTCCGGTCGTGTCGGATTACCATCCCATCGGATCAAGAGAGTTAGGGAACAGAGAGTGCAATTGTGTTTGCGCACACACTTGCGCACTATAATATTTCCTGCGCAGTTGGCCAGTCTCCATTAAAATTGGCCGCCGTGACCAAAATTCGGTCTGAAGGACATTATTATTATATCTAACTAAATAGCGCCTGATTGGCTACATATTTTGACGCCACTGATTTGTAAACACCTTCTGTCATTATTTTCTGCTGTTTATTTACAAACGTGTTACGTCACTTGACAAGCCGACGTCATATTGCCAGCGTTTTGACAGTTGAAATAATCAATGTATTTAATATATTTAAAAATAAACATTATTTTTAAGGTTCATAGACATTGCTAAATAATATTAATAATAATATTCTACCACATACACGCAACACCATCTAGCCTAAACTAAGCAGAGCTTGTACTATGAGTACTAGACAATGGATAAACATACATATATACTTTTTATTGTAAATACATACATATTATAAATACAAATAATATGAGGCAGTTGCCAGTAACTACTTAAATACCCTTTTGTGCTAATATTTTTATTTCGTTTTTCCATGTGTACTTACTGTTGATATTCTTCATCAGACGGTTCATTCTTCACCTTTCTTCGTTTCGCCGTGCTCTGAACTTGGGTTTCCTTATTGAAATCACTCTCTATGTGTTCTCTGTAAACATGAGACATTAGCTGTTTATAATAGTCCATACTTCCATAATTGTTTTTATATACAGGTTTAATTGAAAAATATTGAACGCCTTTTACCTGTGACTTATACAGCGTGTAACAGAAACGTGTGGTCATATTGTATGGCCGTGATGTATATATGTTCAATAATCTATGTGCCCTATTCCCAGATCAAAACAACAATTTAGAATTTTATTACATTTTGCGTCATTTTTTTTTCAATTAAAACGTCGATACTAACGCATTACATCACTATCCAAATAGAGCTTGGTCATTTTCGGACTCATAGTGATCAGCCAAATTAGCTGTTTGTGTTGTTTAAGTAACGACTAGATATGTGATGTTGATATATCGATAAAAAGAAAATGCTGTATCTTAGTGAAAATAATGTGGAATATGGATTTGATTGTCGCGGTTATTCATTGTACAGCGCACGAAAAGTCCTTGCAGGGTAGGCCCGATCCGGGATCCGAAACCCGAGACCTCATGCACAGCAGTAGCATTCACTCCCACTGCGCCACGGAGACAGTTACTACTTACTGTAAAGGGTCTTCGAACACTTCACATTTCATGACTAGGTCTCCAGTGTCGTCCGAGGGAGTCTGTTCATCACACCTGCAGAAATATAACAGTTTTAATAATAAAAGGGATATTTCGCTTTGTTATATAAATAATAACATCAGCTCTGTATTAAACTGTTCCACCGCTGGACAAAAGTCTCTTCTCAGTGTGGGAAGGTGTGGTCATATTTAAGTGTCACAAAATATAGTTATTATATAACACTTAAATATACTAGCAGCGATAGCTCAGTGGGGAGACCAACAGACTGCAATGCAGAGGGTCTCGGGTTCGAACTCACGTCGCGCACCTCTGACTTTCGGAAGTGGTATGACTTTTCGAAATGATGTGCGTATTGATTGACAATTATCGCCTGCTCCGTGCCTCAGAGAGCACGTTAAGCCGTCGGTCCCGACTGCCATGAACATCTATGGCAGTCGTTATTGGGAAGTCAGTGCCCTATAATATCCTGACACTGGTCTGGCCTTAGGGCATCGTTAGCCTTCGGGTTGCGGAGGTCAGGTGGCAGCCGCTTCGTGTAAAAACTGATATCCACTCAAATCCGGTTAGACCAGAAAAGCCGACCCTAAGTGACTTGGGAATAATAAAGGCTAGGGAGAAGAAGACTTAAATATGAACACACCTTTTTGTTACACGCTGTATATGCCTTACTTAACAACTTTGTTCCACCACTTTTCATTATTCATTATTTGATTTGCATATACAAATATTGAGATTGATTACCTACTCTAATCATACGATTAAAAATTAAAATACTGGCGGTCTAAAATGCAGCAGAGTAATTAAACCTTTAGAGCGCCAACCTATGCCGAACGCGATGAGTCCTCCAGCGCCAAGCTATACAGTGTGTATAATAAACCTTGTCCGATCCTTTAAGGTGTTATACAGTAGCTTATTATGAGTACGTAAGTGACATCCATTTATAAAAATCGATCTAAAAAAATTACCCCAATAAATTTAATTTTTAAAGTAAAATTTAAAATTGTATGTTAATAGATTACACATGGCAACACCGATAAATTATTAATCATAATACTTAGGTACCGCGCTACGCCGCGCCTACCTACCTACGCCTCAGGAAAATGCCGCCAAAAGTATGCCACGCATGGAGTGTTGCTAGACTGGGCGAATTTTAAGTAATTTAAGGGTAAAAATGCTGATCAATACTGTACTTAATAATATTATGAAGACGTTTTACGATGATATAGATTTATTTTATTATTTTCTTAGCATGTTTGTTTTGAGAGAAACAAGACCTTAATGGATCAACACACAGTAGATCTAACTTGTGAAATCTAACAGTTGAAAAATATTGCCAACTTCTATTTTGCTGTTTTTCAAACAAATAAAGGCTCCTATTAAAATAAAAATCTAAAACTAATGTTTAAGACAATAGTAAAATTACGCACAAAATAAAATAAACTTTTTAAAATATATTTTTTTAATAAATGTTACGATTAGACATTGTCTTCTAATAAAGTCGTGGCGTGGAGGGTACGGAAACGTTTGTCTTCTATACAAGACCGTGGCGCTCAATAGATTAAAGAACACACTGCATTAGCGGCGTGTGCAATTTAAAACTTGTTATAATATGGTTGAAAAGTATTAAGTTTTGTAAATCTGTAGTAGAGCCTCCCTTATTTCAGCATGCCATTCATGCTGTCCGGCCCCCGGCTCGACTGGGGTAGGACTACCCTCCACAGAATATCGACGTGAAATAGCCGTATTCCTACTGTTGTGTTTTGTTCGGTGACTGAGAGTGCCGGAGGCCCAATCACCCTCTTTCCTTCTTCCCGCTCCTTCTCCTTCCCACTCCCTTTCCTAAAGGCTCGGCAACACGCAAGTGATGCCTCTGGTGTTGCAGGCGTCCATAGGCTACGGTGACCACTTACCATCAGGTGAGCCGTATGCTTGTTTGCTACCTAAAGGAGTCTGCCCATAACACCGTCTCATACCATGACGGTGCTAGGAACGTATCAGACACGAAAAGCAACACGATACGCCCTGCTATAGGAACTGCTGGTCGGTGACGGAACGGTCTAGTGGGCATAGTCTTATACATTTCCTTACAAAGAATATATTTTTGCCTGACACGTTCCTAGCACGGTCATGGTATGAGACGGGGTAGTGGGCAGACTCCTTAAGTTTACAAAAATAAAAAATAACAAGTACTTACATTTGGTGTTCATCATCAATTCGTTCAGTCTTTAGTTTCGGCTCATCCGTGCACGCTGTTGGCTCTTGCTCTTCAATATATCTGTGAGAATATTGTTTCAGTTTTATTTAAGCACTAGCAGTCCTCTGCGACTTCACCCACCTTTATGACATTCCACAAAAAATGGGCTATCGAAAGATAATGATATGTTAAAAGATTTTCTAATTTGGCAGTTAAAAGGACAATTGTCAAATTATAGAAAAAGGACGCATGTACTTAGTTGTGACGTAACTGCTATATGAATGCAGTCGCACGAAAGAGATAGCGTATTGCCACACCTTTTTTTATAGCCATATATAATAATAATATCAACCCTGAATTAAACCGTCTCACCACTGCTGGGCACGGGCCTCTTTTCAGTGTAAGAAGGTTTAAGCCATAGTATTTAATACCAAATTGAAATATTAATTGCATCTTAACTCTCCAACCAATATTCGAGCTGCATTTACAAATAAGTTTCTTATAAATGCTTTTTCCTTGGATATAAAATAACTAATAACCAAATTACTTTCTATTGTCACATGTTTATTTTCTATTATTAAAATTTATCATGAATTGACCTTGACCCTATACGCTTGCGAAACGTGGACCTTAAGACAGAGAGACCGGAAAAGGTTGGAAGCTTTTGAGATGTAGTGCTGGCGTCGAATGGAGAAAGTGCCCTGGACAGAAAAAGTTACTAATACAGAAATATTGTCTTCTATTTACGCGAATGTTATTCATTGAAATTAAACTACTATATACGGCTTTTATCGCGTTTATTTAGCACTATATTACAAAATTTTGAAAATATTACCCTACTACTACTATTGATTTTATTTTACTAATTTATAAGCTAATAAATGTATTTAAACTATTAAATCTATTTATTTTCGGTTTACACTTTCCCCGACGTTTCGGTTGCTTTCCAGCAGCCATGGTCACGGGGAGACTAAGATGGTAGTTGTCTCAATGTTCCAGTGTAGTTATTTCAAAGTACCAGAACATAATTTAATTATTGGTGTTAAATCCGTATATAGTAGTTTAATTTCAACAGAAATATTGACAAGAGTAAATGAAAAACGTAAAATTTTGAAACACAGAGCACAGAAGGGGTAAAATGATAGGACACCTAATTCGACATGATAATTTAATCACAAATATAATGGAAGGGAAGATAGAAGCAAGAAGGAAGAGGGAAAGACCAAGAAGAAGGTACACCGATCAACTGAAAGAAGTTGTGATATTTGAAACTTATAAGGAACTGAAAGAGATAGCATTGGAAAGAGAAAGATGGAGATTGCTACACCGACAAGTGTAAAGCAGTTAAGTTTTGGATGGATGGAAAATTTATCAACAGCATATGTTTACAGATTGACATAAAATAGATCACAAAGAAAGTATGGTGGCTGGAACATTTGCCAATTATAGATTTAACCAGTATTCATATGGATGAACGTTGTGAAAATATTTATGTAAAGAACATAAATAGGGTATTTTAAAGAAAGCAGTCGAAAAACGTTAGTTTTAGTTCATAAAATAGCAAAATAAACTTTAAAATTCAATGCACGTTTCCAGCTTTTTTAATCTGTTTCCTAACACCAGTATAGTAGTCGCCATGTTATTACGTCATACGGCTGTGTTAACTAAGAAGTGTCAACTGTCAATAGTGTCAACTGGTCAGCGTACCTTTAATCTCTATAGGCTTTTTAATATTTTTATTTTTGCATTCATGAACAGCACACCATCGATAAGTAGAATAATAACTCATTTTTAAAATATAAGCAGTTAACATAACATACAAAATATCACTGCATTTGTTTACACAGCCAACTGACGTCATGACCACAGAGCAATAAGGCGTCCACTACGTCCAGCGCTTTCGTCAAATTACGCGCGAAATTTGAAAATGCAAAATTTGTATGAATTTTTATGGCACTTAACAATTGAATAAAAATTTTGTGAATTTATTAGTGCTTCATTAGCACTATAGAATCTAACTGAGACATTTTTCAAAAATGGGTGTGTAACAAAAAAATAAATAATAATAAAGGATACACATAAATGCAACTTATATTACTGTTAAGTGCTGGGTTCGAGGGAGAAAATATAAAAAATATTACCGATTAAAGCACGTTTTATTCTAGCTAAATTTAAAACACAACACACATTATACTACACTATTCCACTCTAACAGCATCAAACTCTGTGGTATTTTGCTTGCGTTCGCTTCGATGAATACTTGATTGCTTACGATTGTAAACTGACTTGACGTGCGCTGTCTTGCCTCGTATATGTGATTAACCGCGTTTCTGGAATTTTCTAGAAGCGCCATACCCGACGTATTCGACGTAACGAGAAAGTTCTAACACTCTCTCTTCTCTTCGCGTACTTTCAAGCTACGTAGTTCAGTAAAACGTCAATAGATGGCACCGTAATAAATTATTAGAAGGCCGGGCGCTTCCCCACAGTGCTGACACATCTTTTGGCACTGGCTGTAAAATTATTTACGATTATATGTGACAACGATATTGCTATTATTGGAGACTTCAGGGGATTAAAGATTTTGCATTTTAGTTTGTTTTTAGAGTCATGGTAAATGTCTGTGTCAGGTACGGACTTAGATATTTTATTAAACACTTGACAAGTGGGATGATGGCTTTGAATTTTGGTGTATGGTAGACATTAGTTATCGGATATTTAGATAATTTACAGGGTATTTGAATGCCAATACGTGACATCAATTCAGCACAGTCTAACTTACCATTTGTTAATTTGGTTTCTTAGGGTCGGCAACGAACGATTATTACTTTTACAATGCACACTATACAAGCGCAGTAAAGAATATAACTTACGGTAAAGGGTCTTCGAACACTTCAAATTTCATGACTAGGTCACCGGTGTCGTTCGAGGGAGTCTGTTCATCGCACCTGCAGAATTATAATTGTTTTAATAATCAAAGGCATATAATAAGTAATAATATCAGTATTAAGCAACGATAGCTTAGTGGGGATACCAATAGACTGCAATGCAGAGGGTCCCGGGTTTGAACCCACGTCGCGCACCTCTGACTTTCGGAAGTTATATGACTTTTCGAAATGATGTGCGTATTGATTGACAATTATCGCCTACTCCGTGCCTCGGAGAACACGTTAAGCCGTCGGTCCCGGCTGCCATGAACATCTATGGCAGTCGTTATTGGGGAAGTCGACACAAAAGATCCCACTGGGTCGAAGTGTCGCCAGTCTGTACTGACTGGCCCCCACACAAGATAAGATAAGATAAGCTGTCCCACTGCTAGGAATGAGTCTTTTCAGTATAAGAAGGTTTAGATCATAGTCCACCACGCTGGCCCCGTGCGGGTTGACAGACTTCACATATCTTCGAGAACATTATGTAGGACTCCATGCAGGTCCTCTTACGATGTTTTCCTTCACCGTTAAAGCGAGCGATAATTAACTATTTAATACGCACATAACTTCGAAAAAACAAAGGTGCTTGTGCGAACTTGAGACCTCTGCATGGCAGTCGAACGTTCTCCTTAGTTCAACAGTCTTCCAGGAAGTTAAGCCTAGGTTTACCCTATATACTATATACCCTAGTATAATCTACACTAATATTATAAAGCTGAAGAGTTTGTTGGTTTGAATGAACGTGCTAATCTTAGGAACTACTGGTTCGAATTCAAAAATTATTTTCGTGTTGGATAGCTCATATATCGAGGAAGGATATAGGCTATATAACATCACGCTACGACCAATAGGAGAGGAACATCAATGAAAGTGGTTACAAAAACGAAAATATCTCTTATGTGAAGCAGACGAAGTTGCGCGTGTCAGCTAGTATGTAACATTCAGATAAGAATCTCCCCTTTTTTAAATCTAGAAAGTTCTCAAAACATAATTATAAGCACTTACTCGTTACAATTGTTTTGTGGTTCGTCCAAAGTTCCAATTCTTGAATCTTCACTTACATCTTCAGCGGGGACGGTTTCTTTTAGTTGCTTCACTCGGAAACGGAGAGATCTTCGCAGGCCTCGGTTATTTTTGGACCTTAACAGAGAATAAGAACATGATATTCCTTTTGAGTGTAGACGTTTTAATGTACGCTTTAATTACTTAATAAAGAAGCTACGGAATAAAAAAATACAATAATAGACAACACCCAGCACTAAAGTTTGTAAATTATTGCTTAAGTCTATTACTGCTTAAGTCCATTATTGCTTAAGTCCATTATTGCTTAGTCCATTATTGCTTAAGTCCTAATTGTGTAAAAAGACTTAAGCAATAATAATAATAATTTATTAATAATATTCAATAATTGTCTTAAGCAATAATAGACTTAACCATTATTGCTTCAATAAACGAAAATAACATGCAAAGAAGTTTCATCTATTTTCTTTCTTTTAAAATAACAACTACTTTGTTCGGACTACATGAAGAAAGGACTTACGACGGGAGACTACGTATCAACATTCAGAACACAATTCGGCACAAATGTATTTCACCGTATAAATAATAGATCGGAAATATCGACATTTACGTTTCATGGTAAACCTACCAGCTCTTTTTGAGTCTTATTTTTTTTCTAATTGCTATTGGCGACAGACTAGCAAGCAGCCCACCTGATAGGAAATAGTACCCGCTGTTCATGGACTTCAGCAATATCAACACAGCAAAGCCGCTGTCTACCGTGAAAGAAGAACTCTCTTTAACCTCGTTTGAAGAAGGACATATCATAGCGCTCGGGAAACACCGAAGCAGACAATTCATTCCAGAGCTTGCTCGTACGTAGGAGAAATGATCGCTGAAAGCGTACTGTCTTAGATTTGAACGCTTCCAGGTGACAGGGACGAACCCTGCTTCGTTGTCGAGTAATACGGTGATAGAAAGGGGTCCAATCTAGTTTAGTTAAATAGAATTAAACATTTGTTTTTAACACGCTTTTATTATTGAAATTAAACACTTTATACGGATATTGTCGCGTTGTTTATTTTACTTTAAACACTGTTATTACATAATTTTGAAAACTCTAACACTACTATTATTGAACTTTACTACTATTTAAGCTATATATTTTCTAATTAAAACTATTTATATTTAAGTTTACACTTTGCCCCGACGTTTCGGTTGCTTTACAGCAGCCATGTTCACGGGGAGACTAAGATGGTAGTTGTCCCAACGTTCTGAAGTGTATCTGATACACTACATTACACTAGACTAATTAGAAAATATATAGCTTAAATAGTAGTAAAGCTCAATAATAGTAGTGTTAAAGTTTTCAAAATTATGTAATAACAGTGTTTAAAGTAAAATAAACAACGCGACAAAATCCGTATAAAATGTTTAATTTCAATGTACTATCGACAGCAGCGACGGATGACCATTTAAGAAAAATTTCGCTTACGCATGTTGACTTTAAGTGATTCCGCCCTTAGTTTTGTTAACCAATCAAAAAGGAATCTTCGAACAAAAAAGTGTACCAACCGTTTGTTTTTATGACTTTTCTTACTTTTGCCAGATGGTATCATATGTGGACAGTTGTTGCGTTGACACAATACCGAACTTCTAACCACGAGCTCCCACAGGAACTTTAATACTCTACTCTTCTAATAGTAAATTTAATTGTAACTTTTTGTATTAACTTTTGTTTTTGTTTTATACATTTAGTATTAGTAGTATAATTTATTTACAATTTTAAGATAATATGCTCTTGTATCAAAAGAAATAAAAAATATTGTCTCTTAGGATTAAAAATAACGGTATGGAATGTAAATATAAAGGTCATTGGGCGTTTCTGACCCACTTTATGAAATTTCGCGTACACAGACCAAATTAGTTTTAAATTGAAGAATTTAATCACACTTTTCAAAATATGTATTTTTATTTTAAGTATCCAATGGGAAAATAAAGTTATTTAACATTTAAAAGTTAATAAACTTTTGTTAATAAAACAGAAGTTTTTACTTTTAGCATTATGGAAACGCGTCGTTAAGTCACTATAAATGTTTGTATAACTCTACGAAATATCTCTCTCTCGCTCGCACATTTGGCAGGTAGATAAAAACAGGTAGGTACCGAAGTGTGCATGCGCTAGCGCCGCTTGGATGGACCGCGTCGCAGTCGTACGTCATCCGTCGTTTCAATCTGTGCGTTTACACCTGTGTTTCTGTTATTTATTCATTTTATCGACTACTTGTGCGCGTTTTATGGACTATTGGCTTTGCTTGACGATTGGTTTTTACGTTGAAATGGAAAGACAAAATAGTTGTGTGTCGTGTAATCGATCTGTGTTACGTCGACGAAAACACATTTTGACAACGCTCTTTCTAGAAAGATACCGAGATCATGCAGTATTATTGTTGCAAGAAATGATTCCACACGAGGTAAGTAACCTACACAGTTATTATGCCTACTTACCGGCTCACCAAACCTCGACTATAAGAGCGATAGAAAGATAATTATACTTTTAACCATGCTTTTGTCATTATAGGTACGCTTATTTGGTATCGTAGCCTTTACCGTGATTATAGTCGCAGTTATCGCAAACGTTTTCTTTGTTTGTGAGGAATTACAATCCTTTTTTACTAAAATAAAACTATTTTTTATTGCTAATTGCTTGGTCATAAACGATGGAAACTGAACACTGAACGGCAACGCCGCACGCGTCATCGTAAAGCCTGCAATACAAATGCCAGTAACTTGCATAAAAGTATGCAAGTAGCTGGCATCCCATTGTATCATTCCCCAATCAGAAGTCATACAGCTCAATGGCATGCAAGTTACTACCTTACTTTTGTAATTATAATTAAAATAATTACTTTTGTAAGTTACTACCTTACTTTTAAAGCGATGTGTGTGAGTGTCATTGGCGGTTGGCGGAGATTTTTGTATGCTGACAGTGGAAGTTCTCCGGTTGATGTGAAGATGATGATGTTAATATTTCTCAGTATATGCAATTTTTTATCAATTGTTTCAGATTCGTTTTGATGGCTCAAGGGCCATATGCCATGCTTGCTGGGTGAGATTTGATCGTCAATTGCACAACCAACCCATAGAAAACCAGCCTGTAATAAATCAACATATACCACATCAACCAGTGGATGACCAACCCGTGCAAGATCAACCAGTAGAAGATCAAGCAGTTCAAGATCATGTACCCCATCAAGTTGAAGGAGAGGCAGACCAGAGAGATGTTGCGGGTCCACAATTGGGTCCCGGTTTTGTTGCGCCTAGTGGATATTTGCGAGCTTCAAATACAGCCAGACATTGTGTTTTTCCAAACTGCAGAAATGTGGTGGCCCACATTGTTCCACCGTATGCTAAGTTTAAACTTTTGCATAATCATAATTTTTACATACCGGAATTAGCTCGGGTTTGCAATCCTCATTTTATAAGAAATGATTGGGAAGACTTAATTAATACCCCTTCACTCGAAAACTTTAATGGTGCTCATGTTGTAGGCATGATGAATCTGTACAAATGGGGTTTCGAATGGAGAAATCAATTTGCTTATGAAAATATCGAACAAATAGATGACAACGAATTCCATTTTTGGACGGGTCTTTCAAAATATCAATTTAATGTGATTTTAAACCAAACGCCTTCTCTGCGTGATAGATCAGAGCGTCCTGCCACGGTTCTTGGAATTTACCTAACTAAAATAAGAACCAGTGAACCAGATGAGCGCTTAGCTACTCAATTCAGTATGTCGAGGAGAACATTAGAAAGGAAATTGGTGATAGCAAGAGAATGCTTAATTAATGATTTTGTGCCACAGCATTTGGGATTAAATCATATTACAAGAGAAGATGTGGTAGCCAGAAACCTTTCAATCCCAAGCCATTTTTTCGGTGGTAACCAAAATGATCCCGCAGCCATTGTCGTATGTGATGGAACATATATTTATCTGCAGAAGAGTGCGAATTTCCTTTTTCAGCGGAAAACTTACAGTCTCCATAAGTTTCGGAACTTAGTCAAACCCTTTTTATTAGTATGTACCGATGGCTACATACTAGATGCTATGGGACCATATACAGCAAATACTTCGGACGCAAGAATTATGCTCGACCTGATGCGACAAGATTCTCCGATTCATGGGTTCTTGAGAACTGATGACATTTTTATATTGGATCGTGGATTTCGAGATTCGATCAATACTATTGAAGAATGCGGATATAATCCTCACATGCCGCCAACGACAGCAAGAGGAGAACAACTGACGACATTAGATGCTAATAAATCTAGGTTATTAACTATGATCCGTTGGGTAGTAGAAACTATTAACAGCAGATTTAAAAAAGATTTTAAAATGTTCCGCCATGTATATTTTAATGTTGCTATGAGACATATGATGGACGACTTCAGAATAACTGCGGCAATAATTAATACTACTCGAAATCCATATGAAGACCATATGTATGCGGAACAGTTCATATCCATAATAAATGAGCGGATGAATCAACGCAATGAGCTGGCAGATTATGTGATAAGGCATAATTTGAACAGGCAGAGAGTAGCGTTCGTGCGACTCGACGGAAACGATCGGGATTTTGAAGACTTTCCACGCCTTACATATGAAAAATTAATGTTATTTACGTTGGGATCGTACCACTTGAGAATCGCGAGGTCATACTGCCACGAGCACATGCGTTTGAATGGACTATACCACATCGAAATATACCGACACCAAGAAATTATCGAAAACAAGATACTAATAAGAGGCCGAATTCAGTCGCGACACGTCCGTAGTAAACAATATTACACGTATATTTTAGTAGATCCCAATAGAATTGGAAGAAATGGCATTGATCAGTATTACTGCTCGTGTATACACGGCCGCCGCACTGTTGGAAACTGTGCGCATGTTGTAAGCCTAGTTTACTTTTTATCATGGGCCAGGCATCAAGATGTAATAGATGCACCTGCAGCCTTTTTAGATGAAATAACAATAGATTTTGATCAAGCAGAATAAAAATATTATTCAAGTAGAACTGGATTTTATTTTTACGTCCCTTAAATAGCTTTTGATAAAACTAACACATTTTACTTTCTTATTATATATCTATTCCCATGGGAAATTATCCAATGCCACTTAAGGATGACTAGCTTTCGACTGGTAAAAGTATTTTTGAAATCAGTCCAAAAGTTTTGAGTTAATTCGTTACAAAAATGCTTTAAAAATACCTTAATAATAAAAAACTAAATATTTTTTTTCTCAATTCTCCCAAGGCCTACAAGAATGCGACCCGTACCACTGGGGTGCAGATACATTTATCTAAATACCTTGCCCTATTTCGTTTGTGTACGCCGTGGGTCAAATGTCCGAACAAAATGCCCAATGACCTTTAAGCATTGTTAATCATTGAAATAGGTTTTATTTGTTACTTTCTTTTTGTTTGTTTAGTTTGATGGAACGTAGCTACCTAGTTGTTAAATTAGTATTAGTAGGTAACTTTTAAATTACAATTTTACTGAGATAGTAAGTATATTGTTGTTTTATTTATTTATTTCAAGGTAGCTTTATTCATTTAACATTTATAATTATTATAGTAATGAAGTCTGAAATATTTAAAAACGTATCTGCATCAAAGAAGTCCATTATACGAGCACATCAATAAAACTAAATAAACTATTATGTAGCCGACCTACGGCCTATTCAAATATTAACATTGTTGTATAAATAAATAGGTAATACAATATATTTGATACCTTCCAGGCGTTTTGATTCGTTTGATCATTATGGCTTCAGAACATAACCAATGTTAATTTGCTGATTTCTATTTGAGAATGTTTATACTAAGTATAAATAATCAATCCTGGCGGTACACAAATATATACATAATACATATAATACAAATGTAAGGTGTAAAAAAACTCAAACAAAAAGGTCGTAGCTGACCAGTTGAGTTTGTATCGCCTTAGAATCAGTAAACAAATGTAAAGTGTAAAAAAACTCAAACAAAAAAAATGGGCGTGTCACGTGCCATGTTGGCCTGCTATGCGATTTTAACCTTAGGAATGGTCATCCGTCGCTGCTGTCGATAGTACAACAATCGCGTAAACATAAGACAATATTACGCTTTTATTAGCTTCATACGTATGTTAGCATGTATGTTAGTATAAACATATGTAACGGAAACTTTGAACATAATTTTGACCCCTTCAAAACGTCTGATTATCTCGAAATTTGGCATACTTATCAAGGACCGATGACAATACAAATAAAATATTTAAAAAAAATAATAAAAAGTAATAATTATAGATTAAATAACTAAAAATAAATAATAGTTTAAAAAAACTTAAAAACACGCTTTATTTAAAAAACATAAAAGCTTTCTACGATATTTTGATAACCATCCTCCTTTACATTAAAATTATTAAATTATTTTCTACTTTTTTAGTTTGGTATTTTTAACAAAGCGTGTTCTTTAGTATTTTTAAACTATTATTTTTAAGTGACGCTCTCACTAGGTATAATTCCTGTGTCGCGGGGTACTTTACAAACATTCAAACAACGGACACAAAGAACACGCAGTCTCGGAACAACCATTTGTGGATCACACTAAGTTTTGTCCCGTGTGGGGATCGAACCCACAACACTCGGCGCGGCGGCAGTACCACTACACCTTCCTAGAGCCAATGACGTAATATAAATAGACGCGTCATGCATGAACATCACGGCACTCGAAAACAGCTTAAATACTATCGGTAGCTAGACAGCTACTTAGACGCACGAACAATGGGAAAGAAAATTAAATGTCATCTACGGAATTCCTGTTGTTAGAGAGAGACACCCTGTATATTTTTTTAATTACGCTGTCATTCTGTGGTGCATGCTGATTGGCCGAGCGCGAACACGTGACTTACCTCAGGTGCCAGCCGCATTTCTCTTGATACTTACGCATTAAATGATACTTTTTTATCTTTCAAAGTAGCAGTATAATTTTTACATTTCCTAAAAACATAGGACAGCCTTTTTTTCATGCCAAGTGGCCAAGTTTTTTTAATGACACGTACACCCACGGCACTGGTTGGTACGTGACTAAATAAACTTCTGGTAATTACCTTGCATTCATGTTGCCACTACAGAGCGCGGGCAACGTATCTATAGTTTATATATCATTGCCTAGAGAAGTTCTAGAAAATTCTTTATACATTATAATAAGCGCTTACTCGTCACAATTGTTTTGTGGTTCTTCTAAACGTTTGGCTATGGAGTCTTCTCTGACATCTTTTGGGAGAGTGGTCTCCTTCGGTCGTGTGACTCTGTAACGGGGAGGTTTCTGCCGGCGCCGCTTAATTTTAGGCCTGAACACATAATAAGAACATGGTAACTCCTTTCAGTGTTCCACGATGTTTTTAGTTTTCCAGCAGCTATGGTCGCGGGGAGATTAAGATGAAGGTTGTCTCCCCATTACCATGGCTGCTGAAAAGCTACCGAAGCGTCGAGGTAAGTGCAAATCTAAGTATTTTAATAGGAGTGAAGTTTAATAGGTACCTTTCAATATTATTTAAAATAAGCCGCGATAGAATCCATATAGTAGTTTAATTTAAATCTTTATTCCTTGTTATTATTGTTACACCCAGTGTCATTTCTCTGCATTGTGGGGAAGACTCGGCAGTTCCGTCTAATAATTTATTACAGCACCATCTATTGACATCTTACTGAACTACATAGCTTGTCGAAAAGCGAAAAGTAGAGAGAACGCTGGCAAATTCTCGAATCTTCTTACTGTTTACATACCCAGGTATTTCTAGGATTTCTTAGGATTTCGTTACATACTGATATGGCGTTTCTAGAAATCTCCAGAAACGCTTAAACCGCGCATAAAAGGGCAAGACCAGCGCTCGCCGAGTCAGTTTACAATAGTAAGTGGTCAAGTATACATACAGTGAACAGAAGCGACAATACTACAGATTTTAAAGCAGTTACAGTGGAAAAGTGTAGTATAGTGTGTGTTGTGTTTTAAATTTAATTGTGTGCTATAATAAAACGTGTTTTAGTCGGTAATATTGATTACATTTTTATTCCTCGAACCCAGCACGTAACAATAATATATAAGGTGAATGAGGACACAGAGATCATTTCCCCGCACAAACGCACGTACTGTTCTCGAGGGATAAAAATGTATTAACAAAATCTAGATTCACGCACGATGCCCTGAGTAAAATCTAGTTCCTCTATCCTAATTTAATATTATAAATGCGAATGTAAGTTTGTTTATCAAGCCTCGTGTCCACTAGGTAACAATTGACGCGCAACAAGATCATCAACGTTGCACAACAACGCGCAACGTTGCTAGCTGTCACGCAACATGACGCGCGGCTTGTAACTTCGTTTCCGTGCAAGTGCAGTTGAGCACAACTGGAGACGTGTAAAAGCCGGTGAAATCAACACTAGTTCCTCTAGCGACATGTTGTCGACGACTGATGCGAGCGAAATCATGTGTAGACATAACGTTGCTAAACAAAAATTCCGCGCTGACTTTCAACACGTTCAGCAACATGTTGTGCAACATGTCGTGCGCCAATTGTTGCCTTAACTACTCGACCGATCATCATGAAATTTCGCATGCACGTTGACTGGGGTACAGAAAAGGACATAGGGGAACGTACCCATTCGAAGGTCTTCGAAATACCACGTTAGGTCACGGTTTTCGTCACGTATTCGTTATCCTATAGATCTAAAAAATCTCGCGCTTTTTCGAGCTGTATTCAAATATACATATCAGTCATAGTATAGCAGCGAAAGCCTAGTGGGAGCCCGTTGGACTGCCATGCATAGGTCTCGAGTCCAAGACACGCACCTCTAACTTTTGCGAAGTTATGGGCCTATTAAAACAGTTAATTATCGCTAGCTTTAACGGTGAAGGAAAACATCGTGAGGAAACCTGCATGTCTAAGAGATCTCCATAAAGTTCTCGAAGATATGTAAAGTCTGCCAACACGCACTGAGCCAGCGCGGTGGACATATAACCTAACCCTTCTCACAATGAGAAGAGGCCTTTTACTCAGCAGTGGGACAGTTTAATACAGGACTGATATGTATTCAAATATATTTGCAAAAAATGGTTTAAAGTATATTTATGGATTTCTACGTGAAAACTAGAGTAGGAGGGAAGAGGGAGGTGGCATATACAACGGACTCTCTTCGAGGGGAGGGCGAAGAAAAAGGGAGGGAAGAGTATTCTTTTTAATGTGCGGAAGGTGCTTACCATATCTTACGGATCGGGTGGTTACCAAGGGAAGTAAGAGTGCTTTTTATTCAGAAAAAGGTACAATTTCTTAACTAACCTAACTTACATTAACGCAAGCGACGCTGCGGGTAAAATCTAGTATTATTATAAGCTCTTACTTGTTACAATTGTTTTGTGGTCCTTCTAAACGTTTGGTTCTTGAGTCATCTTTTACTTTTTTAGGGACCTTCCTCGGCCCCGTGAGTCGGAACCGGGGTGGCTTCGGACGTCGCTTTGGCCTGATGACATATAAAAAGAACATGATAATTTCTCTTCCTCTCTCCCAATATATTTAGTATGGTGTGCCCGGCATTGTCCATAATTGATTCTTAGCTATAAGTCTATCATCTATTGTTTTATACCTACTGCAATATAGCAAAGCAATAAAGATTTGAATTTTAATTTTAATTACTGCAATGGAGAGGGGTTTCGGTTTCGAACCCACGTCGCGCATCTCTGACTTTCGAAAGTTATATGACTTTTCGAAATGATGTGCGTATTGACTGACAATTATCGCCTGCTCCGTGCCTCGGAGGGTACGTTAAGCCGTCGGTCCCGGCTGCCATGAACATCTATGGTAGTCGTTATTGGGGGAAGTCGACACAAAAGATCCCACTGGGTCGAAGTGTCGCGGGTCTGTACTGACTGGCCCCCACATAAGATAAGATTTGTAGATCATAATTTTTCTATATAGGGGTCGAAGCCTTAACAAGGCGTGACAAAGCGACCACTACAATTACACCATTAAAATTTGCCACTGTGACCGAAATTCGGTCTGGAGGACATTATTATGAAGAGTGCAATATGTAACTCACCTTGGTCCACAACTGCAATAATTATGATCCAACTTGATGTGGGTCACGTTATTTTGCGAGGCAGCGGCCTGAGTCTCCACTGCCTGTTTGTTCAGGATGTGCATCACCGTGTGTTGAGGGACGCCGGTGGCCTCGGCAGTACGGCGAGGAACATCGGCAAGTTGGCTGGCGTAGAACTGAGCCTTGAGATTCTGATACTCCTTCAGAAGGTACCGGTATACCCTGGCTACCATCTCATGCTGAAAATAAGGCATATCTATACTAATATTATAAAACTGAAGAGTTTTCCGTGCCTCAGAGAGCACGTTAAGCCATCGGTTCCGGCTGCCAAGAACATCTATGGCAGTCGTTATTGGGACTGGTCTAGCCTTAGAGTTGCGGAGGTCAGGTGGCAGCCGCTCCGTGTAAAAACTGATATCCAGTCAAATCCGGTTAGACCAGAAAAGCCGACCCCAAGTGACTGGGGAACAATAAATGCTAGGAAGAAGATAAAGCTGAAGAGTCTGTTTGCTTGGTTGAAGGCGCTTATCTCAGGAACTACGGGTTCGAATTAAAAATATATTTTAGTGTTGGATAGCCCATTTATCGAAGAAGGATATAAGCTACATAACATCACGCTACGACCAATAGGAGCGGAGCATCAATACAAGTGGTTGCCAAAACGAGAAAAATCTCTTATGTGAAGTAGACGAAGTTACGCGGGTCAGCTAGAGTCTATATACAGGATGTCCGGTAATTATAGATAAGATAAGATAGCATACTTTTGACTGTCTTATCTATTAGCATAATTAGTGTTTAATAATAAAACAACAAAAAATCTATGGATTTCATTCATTTATGGTCGTAGTATACAAGAAATTTATACACGGTAATTAAAAAAAAACATATCTCAGGTTACTACCTGAGATATGTTTTTTTTTAATTACCGTTTAGTTAGGATAGATATTTTTTAATATTTTTTTCTGAATGGCCGTCTGTTCCACTATAAGACATTTCCAGGTTATCCATTAATTACCGGACACCCTGTATACTGTACGAATGGCGTAGAGTTTTAAATGGTCGCCTCGTCACTCCCACTGCACCGAGTGATTTAGCATCGATCGCCACACGCGACTAAAACTGGTGTAATTCCACAAACAGTTGTTCCGTGTCTGGGTTTTCTTTATGTCCGTTATTTGAATGTATAGAAGAAAGAAATCATGTTTATTTTGTACAGAGTACACACCAGTGATGTTGCGAATATTCGCATCTGCATCCGCTATAATAAACGCGGATCTTAACCTGTCAAATGCCGCTAAAAAAACCGGACTTCGGACTTGTACACGTCAAACCCCGGTGACCCTATATGGGGTCGAGCACACTCGATAGTGTATTGTTTACGTTTGCATTAGTTATTTGAGCTAACGTAAACATTTCACGATCAAGTGTGCTTGACGCCATATGGGGTCACCGGGGTTTGACGTGTACAAGTCCGAAGTCCGGTTTTGACGCCGATCAGCGTCAACGGTATTTGTGCGGATCCAGATATAGCGTAAGTTACAATAAGAAAGTTGATACGTGTTTAATTTATGAACCTTTGCAAAACAGTCTTGTACCTGCGAAGACGGTGATATGAGATACTTTTTATTAAATAACATGAACAATTTTCATAAACATCCGCATCCGCAATTGCGGAGCATCTGCATCGATATGGACATCCGCATCCGTATCGGCATCCGTGGATGTGAGATTTCATTGTCTGTATCCGCAACATGCCTGGTACACACAATTAGTCAAACAAAATAAACAAAAAATATTATACATATTAAAACGGTCAAAATCTGTATGCCCTCGCCGAAAAGGGTCACCACCTCAGCATTAGCTGGGCACCCAAATTGAGTGCACCAGCGCTGGTTTTCAGTTGGTTACCCGATGCAAGTGATGCACGGACGGAGGCAAATGCTTAACATTATAACAAATATACAATAAATGTGGTTCTGCTACATACATACACAAGGAAACGTATACAGCATATTAAATTATGTTTATAAATTAGGTACACACAGCGACGCATCAACGTAGACTGCTTGGACTTTGAACTATTAGAAGTTGAACGCTGCGAATCGTGCAAGAGAGTGCGTTTTATTTTTGTTACGCTCTATCCTTACCATTACATAAACACCACTATGCTCTTTCCCTTTCCGACAATTCTCTATTTTGTATGTAGCGTAGTTATGCGTATATAGGGTGTCTAACTTGATGTGTAGCCGTGTGTACATTTTAAAATATGAGAACAGAGGTAAAATAAAATACGTCATTGTTAAATAAATAAATTTTAAGGAAGTATTGAAATTAAACTACTATATACGGATTTTATCGCGTTGTTTATTTATCACTGTATTACAAAATTTTGAAAATATTACACTACTAATACTATTGATTTTATTTTACTAATTTATAAGCTAATAAAATTATTTAAACTATTAAATCTATTTATTTTTGGTTTACACTTTCCCCGACGTTTCGGTTGCTTTTCAGCAGCCATGGTCACGGGGAGATGCTGAAAAGCAACCGAAACGTCGGGGAACGTGTACGTAGTAGTTTAATTTTAATGAATAACATTCGCGTAAACAGAAGACAATATTATTTAAGGAAGTAGGTACAAATAAAAATAAAATGTCATTGCTTAATAGGTACTGATGACACAATATTATGCGCAGAATGAAACGTAAACAAAGTGATCGACCTCAGCGTTGTGGACTGGCTGGGCTATTTGTATTGTTTTGTTTGTATTTGTTTTGATATTATTATTAGTGAGACCGTCTAATATCGCTAATTGTAGAGAATTATTACTCAAGTTTAACATATCCTTACTGATATTATAAATGTGAAAGTTTGTGAGGATGTATGGATGTTTGTTACTCTTTCACGCAAAAACTACTAGACCGATTGCGATGAAACTTGGTATGTAGATAGCTACCTAGAGACCTGGATTCATACATGGGCTACTTTTTATCCCGATATTCCTTCGGGAACAGGACTTACGCGAGTAAAACCGCGGGGAAAAACTAGTACAACATAAAGCGGTTGTGTGAAATATAAATTTATGTGAAATGCGAAACAGCATCCACAAGTGAGTTGTTAAAATAAACTATATAATATACAAACTGTCACACAACTTAAGTCCCCCGCGACATAGAATATACGCCTAATGCGGAGGTGGTCCTTAAAAATTTAAATGTTTGTTAGGTCTTCTTATAAGAATTCGTTTACACAAACTGGTTTCTTTAAATGTACATATGAATGTCTTAGCTAAAATGAATAGTGAGGTCTGACCGAGGCTACTGTTTTTGGCCAAGACGAGTTTCGTTTGGAGAAACTCTAAGATTCGTAGAGAATTATAGTAGGTATGTGAAATGGTTGTGTGCAACGACCTTATATGAAATATTTTAAATATTGTTACGTAGCCAGTGCCATCTCTTGGCACTGTGGGGAAGCGCTCGGCTAATAATTTATTACAGCGCCATCTATTGATGTCTTACTGAACTACGTAGCTTGTCAGTAGGCGAAGAGTAGAGAGAGTGCTAGAACTTTCTCGTACTGTTTTGAGTGTATGGCGCTTCTCGAAATTTCCAGAAACGCTTTTAACCACATATAAAAGGCAAGACAAGCGCACGCTAAGTCAGTTTACAATCGTAAGCAGACATCATCGGAGCGGACAGAAGCGAATATAGCACAACGTAGTGTTTTAAATATAGCTAGAATAAAACGTGTTCTAGTCAGTAATATTGTATAAATTCTTATCCCTCGAACTGCGCACGTAACAATACTAGTCTCGGAAAAGACTGAAAATATCGATATTTAGTCGAGAATAGACAGTTTCTTGGCCTAACATATGAGCTTACATATACTACTCAAAACAAAATAAGGGCCACTAGTTTATTTACATTTAAATGCACTTTAGTAAACTGAAAGTAACTGATAAGTAGCATTATATTGACATTACGAACTCTTTGGTGTTTGATCTCTTCTATGCTGGTGTTCGTGTTCCTAATTTGAAAAGTATTGGCCATTTTAAGAAAAAAATAATTGGATGTTATTCTTATGTTTTTCTTCGATTGTCTTCTTAACTTGTTTCGGTTATTTTAGGACAAAAGTTTTACTTTTTCAATTTTAATTGATTCATTTATCATCTTGCGTTAATCATGCCACCAGTACGAAGGCACATGGATACAATTACAGCAACCAGAGCCATAACTATGATTCAAGAAGGACGTTCTCAGCGTTACGTGGGTTTGCAGTTGGGTTTTTCTCGAAGAGCTGTCCAAAATGTATGGAATCGGTTTAAAGAGACCGGCAGTGTTGCCAGAAGACCCGGTTCAGGTAGAGTTCGTGTAACAACGGCGCACGAGGATCACCTAAATGCTCGTCGTGATCGTACAGTAACGGCCGGTAAGTTACAACACCACCTACGGCTGACAACGGGTACCCGTGTCAGTGATCAAACTATACGTAATCGATTGCACGAAGACCAGCAAATGTCAAGACGACGAGTTGTTCGAATTCCTCTGACCAGGGTTCAACGTGCAAACCGTTTAAGATTCTCCCGTCAGTATTTGAACTGGGGGATTAATCAGTGAGGCAAGGTGCTTTTTACAGACGAGTGCAAAGTAACATTTTTTAATGATGATCGGCGTGTTAGGGAGACAATGCGGCGAGCGGTTTTCGGAGTCCTGCATCCACGAAGTTGACCGTTTCGGTGGTCCCAACGTAATGGTTTGGGGTGGGATTAGTTTACACGGTAAAACCGAGCTCACCATTTTAAATGCGGGTACCGTAACTTACATCGAGGACGTCATCAGGTCTCAAGTGATCCCATTTGCACAGCGAGTGGGGCCTGGATTCATCCTGATGCAAGATAATGCCCGTGCACACACAGCTCGATCGACCCAAACTGTCCTAGAAGGGTCTCATATAGAGGTATTACCATGGCCAGCTAACAGTCCGGATTTAAATTCAATTGAGCAATTGTGGGACCAATCGAAACGAAGGGTTAGAGAGAATGAGCAAGGGGTCTACAACCAACAGCAGCTGATTGACGCTTTAAAACGTGCCTGGGAGGAGATTCCACATGAAAACGTGAGGAATTTGATCCAGAGTATGCATACGAGGCTTCAGCAGTGTATTGCTAAGAGAGGAGGACATACTCGTTACTAAAAAGAAAAACAAAAGTAACAAGAACAGTATTTTGTCTTTTTCCGATGATTTCTTTTGTTTATGTTTTTCATTCAAAATGGCCAATTTCATTATGAACTTAAAAAAAACCATTCATGATCATTATTTTAAACAATTGTTAGCCTATATTATAACCAATAACATTATTTTGTAGTTACATAAGTTAAATAATTTAATGTCTTTATTGTTTTCATGGTACAGCAAAAAATCTTAGTGGCCCTTATTTTGTTTCGAGTAGTATATATATGAATATACAAGATTTTGCTCGCCGATTCGCTGCCATTAATATAGATATTGCCAAAAAGTTGCCCTCGGGAACATACTTTTCCCTGGATAAATGATATCCTATTTCCTTTTCTGTACCCCACAAATTTTAAGATAATCGGTTGAGTAGTTAAGGCGTAAAAGAAAACAAACTCACATATTGTTACGGCTAATGCCCTCTGTCGGCACTGTGGGGAAGAGTCGGCGGTTTCTAATAATAATTTATTACAGCACCATCTATTGACATCTTACGGAACTACGTATTTTTCGCTACGAGTTCAGTGGAGAAAGCGCTGGCACATTCTCGAACCATCGCGCTGTTGCGTGCCGTGTGTGACGTTTTCTGGAAAACTCCAGAAGCACTTTACCCGCGTATAAATAGAGCGCACGCGCACCGCCGAGTCAGTTTACTATCGTAAGCGGTCAAGTGTTCATCGAAGCGAACGGAAGCGATAATACTACGGAGTTTGAAGCAATTACAGTGGAAAAGTGTAGTATAGTGTTTGTTGTGTGTTAAAGTTAATTGTGTACTAGAATAAAACGTGTTTTAGTCGGTAATATTGTTTTGTATTCTTATCCGTCGAACCCAGCACGTAACAATATTTATAATATTAGTTAGGATATATGGATTTATATTTTTGAATGACTTACTTCAATCTGTTGTCGAAATAATCCATATTTGTCTTCAGTTTTTTCAATGTTTGAAGGGAGACTGATCCGTGTGACCTGAAATATTACAATTAACAATTCAAACATGAATGACGTACATATGTTGTATGACATGACATGTTTATAATATTGAGTACCAACGTGAACCGAACACAAGCATTTAATTTAGCTGGTGGGATTAACAAGAATATAAGTCATTTTTCACTGTGGCCCGCCCCGGGCGACACTTTTAAGGGGCGGCAAAATATAATCTTTATATATATAAATCTTCTGTGCGTGTGTTTGTAATTAAACTCCTCCTAAACGGCTGGACCGATTTTGATGACATTTTTGTGTGTGTTCAAGTGGATTCGAGAATGGTTTAGAATTTTTTTTCGTGTGTAGGTACATAACAACGTCAGTCCGGACAGGTAGTATCTTGTAACTATTTGAACCAATTCATGACGAACGAGAGGATTGGGCAGATGTACTATCGACTTGAGCGACGGTTGACCACTCCTAAGGTTAAAATCGCATAGCAGGTCAACACTTGGTAAGCCACCCGTGACATGCCCCTTTTTTTGTTCGAGTTTTTTTACACTTTACATTTGTTTACTGATTCCAAGGCGATACAAACTTTACTGGTCAACTACGACCTAAGAAAAGTCATAAAAACAAACGGTTAGTACAATTTTTTTGTTCGAAGATTCCTTTTTGATTGGTTGGTTGTTGATTCGTAAGCAATTTTTTTTTTGAAATGGTCAACCGTCGCTCGAGTCGATGATAGTACAATACACAATAATCATGACTGTTCTTACCGAAAAGTTCTTTAGAATTACTGTATATTATAGTATTTTAAATTGAAATACCTAAAAAAAAGAGCGGCAAAATTATAGGATTTAGGCAGCTGACACTCACGCTACGCCATTGATTTTCAAGCCAGATTGTTAGTCATATATACCTACTAATATAATAAAGCTGAAGAGTTCGTTTGTTGTGTGAAATAAGGTTTTTTTTCGTATGATATATTAAATCTACCTTTCAATTTTAAAAAGTTTAGTTTGTGTATATGAAGTACATAGTATGTTGATGTAACGCCTTATATAATACTACATTTTGCCGTAAATGTAAGTTATGCCAATTTTCTATCCCTAAGGAACCTTTTTCTGGATGAAAGGTACGCCATATTCTATACTGTGTCTCTATCTTGCAAAACGCGAAACGGCCTAATCTATTTGTGTGTGTGTGTGTGTGTGTGTGTGTGTGTTTGTGTGTTTGAATAATGCTGCCAAAACATTATCCAGATACGTTGAGCAATTGTTCGGTAGTATCATAATCAAGTTCTTGAAGCCAGTTAAATAAATTTAATTTACTATAAATTTACCTAGGCTTAGAATATGTGGACAGTAGTTTATTAGCTTTATTATATAGAGAGCCTCCAAGGTAACCAAATTGACGTTGAGAAAAGGTTGTGCGGACTCTGGCTTTAGTACAAACTGCGTGTTTTCGTCTTTTATCATTGACATTTAAAAGATTATAGTGAAGGAGTGAATGTTGTCGTAAAATAATATTATATATAAATAGCTGAGGCACAGTTAGCATTCCAGCTTTTTTGTAAAGCTCTGTGGTAGGATGCAGGTACGGTAAGAAATTACCTTCTTTTAAAACCGCTCTTTGGGCCCGTTCTAGCCTCATGAAGTGCGTTTTCGTTGCTCCACCCCAAATTGTTATGTCATACGACAGGATTGATTGGCATATTGAAAGATACACCCTTTTGATAATTTTAGAGTCTGCTGCAGGACGTAGGTTTTAAAAAATATAAATAAGTTTTCGAATTCTAGCAGCAAGATCTATGTGGAGATGAAAGCTAAGGTTGTTGTCCAGTACGATTCCTAGATATTTGATTGTATTGGTACTCTGAAGAGTAGGACACGAGCAAGCGGGTATATGAGAGGCAGAACATGAATATGAGTGGGCAGTTATTTTTAACGATTCAAATGGATATGAGTGGGCTTTTATAGACAATGTCATATATTTAGTCTTATTGACATTAAGTGCTAGTAAATTATTATTTAGCTATGACAGGACTAAGTTAAACCCGCCGGAGGGCGCGAGATGACCTCCAGCCACCCTGAGGTTTGACCTGGGGTAGCGGGCTTTGTGGGCCTGCCCGCCACCCGTTCAGCACCAGGGCCGAGAGGCGGCGTGCATGTTCCCACGCGCGCCTCTGTGTCGAGTCCGTCTCCCCTCTAGGGGGAGACAGTAGGGTATTTATAGAAGTGAGTCCTTTGGGTAGGTCTCTTCGCGTAGTGGCCTGCCGTTTCATACGGCGGGCCGTAACCTCGGCGGGGTCGCGACCGCATGCGACAGCGATTCGCGCGGCCCCGTCGATAGCGGTTTTGTCGAGGAACACCGTGGTAGGTTTAGTCGGTATTCCGGGAGGTACATTACCTCCTTTCCATCTTTCTTTTACCCCGGCGAGTCATAATCCCTCCGTCCGCCCCCGCGGAGGGATATGCGTCATTGCATTCCCCCAGGTAAAAAAAAAAAAATTACTAAGTTAAAGCACGACTGTGCATGACTGAACACCTGTTGCCATGTAACGGCTTCAAATAAAAGAACTGTGTCATCAGCAAAGATAATAATCTTTGCACTCGACATTTTGAGTTCGCAGAGTTCAACAAACAATAAAACATATTCAGACAAGATAATTAAAGATATTCATTTAACTGCATAAGGAAACATGCATGTCTGGCAGTTCTGCATAATGTTTTTAAAGATATGTGATGTCTGCCAACCCGTAGTAGGATAGCGTGGTGGACTATGGCCTAACCCTTTCCACATTGAGAAGACCCGCGCCCAGCAGTGGGACAGTTTAGGTATATACAGGACTAATATTATTATTATAATTTCAATTGGTTCATGGATAATACCGCTATGCTTGGTTAATGTAGCTATTGGAAAAATCCTAGCTGTAACAAAAACGATATATCTGTACTAATATTATGAAGCTAAAGAGTTTGTTTGTTTGGTTGAACGCGCTAATCTCAGGAACTACTGGTCCGAATTGAAAAATTCTTTCAGTGTTGGATAGCCTATTTATCGAGGAAGGTTATAGGCTACATAACATCACATTACGACTAATAGGAGCGGAGAATCAATGGAAAATGTTGCAAAAACGGGGCAAATTCTCTTATGTGAAGCAGACGAAGTTGCGCGGATCAGCTAGTTAAATATAAAAACCACAAACATTTAAATCATAGATACTTATACTTAAACCGTACTTACAGCGCGATAAAGTGTCCACACTAAGAAGAGTGAGCTCACACATTATATTTACATGATGGAGAACGACAGTGTTATATTGAATAATAGGTACACACGGCTACACATCAAGTTAGACACCATATATACGCATAACTACGCTACATACAAAATAGAGAACTGTCAGAATGGGACAGTACATAGTGGTGTCGATGTTATGGTAAGGATAGAGCGTCGCGTCCCATTTAGCGTGAATGAGACAAAATAACAAAAATATAACGCACTCTCTCGCACGATTCGCATCGTTCAACTTCTAATAGTTCAAAGACCAAACAGTCTAGGTTGATGTGTCGCTGTGTGTACATCTCTCCCTAAGCCTTCGGATATAAACTTTTAACTATATTCGCCATCCACTGCGTCGAGTGTTGTGGGATCGATTCCCACACGGGACAAAAAATGAGTGGTCCGAGTCTGGGTGTCCTTTGTATCCATTGTTTGAACGTTTGTTAAGCCCTCCGCAATACAGGCATTATAAAAAATCACTACTGACCTTAATACCTTCTTTGAATGTCGTCCTGCTTTTCGATTCTTCGTGAACCGGCTTAAAATTTGGCTTGTAGATCTGAAATTTTACATTAATTTTATACGACTGTAATATTGTCTTCTGTTTACGCGACTGTTATTCATTGAAATTAAACTACTATATACGACCAAGAGAAGCATAGGCACCCGCGTAAAAGAACACAGAGCTGATGTAAAACACCAACGCTCGTTGAAGTCTGCTGTGTGTGAACATGTACAACAGGGGACCAACCACTACCTGAGATTCGACAAACTACAGATTCTCGCTATAGAACACCGACCAAGGATGTTTCGCGAGGCTATTGAAATCAAAAAACATCCTTATTTCAATAGAGAAGATGGTTGGAGTGTACCACCAGCTTGGGATCCAGTAATTCAAATAGTCAAACCCAGGAAGAAGCAAACCACAGCTAGACTTCATGATACTTTGAGCTCATTCTGCGTAAATAGAAACACCAATGATTAAATTATGTTCGGGTACTTTGAAATAACTACACTGGAACATTGAGACAACTCTTAGTTTCCCCGTGACCATGGCTGCTGCAAAGCAACCGAAACGTCGGGGCAAGTGTAAACCTAAATATAAATAGTTTAAAAAATTTAATTAGCTTAAAAATTAGTAATGTTTAATAGTAGCAATAGTGTAACAGTTTTTAAAATTATGTAATAGGTACAGTGTCAAATAAACAACGCGATAAAACCCGTATATAGTAGTTTAATTTCAATTAATATGGCTGTCCGTATCATCGGAGATCCAGAGGTCGCGAGTTCACTGGAACCTCTGCAACTCCGTAGGGATATTGCCTCTTTGGCATGTTTCTACAGAATATACCACGGGGAGTGCTCTGAAGAGTTATTCCACCTTATCTCGCCCTCCCCTTTCCTATCCAGAACAACGCGTGCTGGGCTCAGATGCCATCCTTACACGGTGGAGTCGACTAGAGTGCGTACCAACAAGTTTGGGTCCTCATACCTCTGCCGAACGATCAAGGCATGGAATTCTCTGCCAAGGCACGTGTTTCCTTCTTCCTTCAATCCTGGGTCCTTTAAGCGGGGCGTGAAAAAGCACCTTCTCAGGCCGTCAAAGTAGAGACCTCAACATCGCCTCGGCTGCTATGAGGACGATGTGGAGGCCACTGCTCTTAGACCACACGACTGCTTACCATCAGGCGGAGTGTGGTCATTTTGACGAGCAAAAGAAAGAAAAAAACCAAGTCCCGTGTCGGGAATATTAGTATTCGGTTTGTCTGTAATGCAATTATCTATTCTATTATCTTATTAACCTCTAAATTCTTCGAAGAGGTAATAAAAATACTATGTGGGTCTGTGTGTCTGTAGAGCAACGATAGCTCAGTGGGGAGATCAACAGACTGCAATGCAGAGGGTCTCGGGTTCGAACCCATGTCGCGCACCTATGACTTTCGGAAGTTATATGACTATTCGAAATTATGTGCGTATTGAGTCAAATCCGGTTAGACTAGAAAAGCCGACCTCAAGTGACTTGGGAATAATAAAGGCTAGGGAGAAGAAGGTCTGTGTGTCTGTCTGTTAGTGACAGTTTGTTAGTGACAGTTTGTTAGTGACAGTTTGTTAGTGACAGGCATAGCTCCGGAACCACTGGACCGATTGACTTGTAAGACGAAGAGGTTGAATCCTGATTTTTACATCCATCTCGTTATCTTAAGAGTATTAGAGCCTCGTTGATTTCAGCATGTATGGGCACGACCGGGGAAGGACTACCCTCTCACAGAATAACGACGTGAAATACGTAATAAATAGTAGTTGTTAAGGAGGTGAGAGGAGTGAGGGAAATAAGGGCATTGTTTATTTAAATACTTACTTTGAAAGCTATGGGCGACAGTGGCTCGTCTAGTTCACTCGCTGCGCTTTCAGTCGCCGAATCATCAAACTGGAATTTAAAAAACAATAAATTTCTAATATTTTTACTCAACAGCTTACAAAAAACTAAATATAATAACGCCCAGATCGAATTTCGGTGACGGCTGCCAATTAAGACTACGCCGAGCGAAACGTACCAAAACAGGCAGTCACAGTTGATAAAATCAACACTTTTTGTTTAATACAAATATAAAATACCTATACATTTATCATAACAATAAATAATAATATTTTCGCCTAAAAAATTACGTAAATTTGCAAAAACGTAAGCTCGTGTTACGTGATTTTTAGATTATAACAGTAGAAATCTATCCTATTTTACAGATTAAACGAAACATAAATAGTTATATTACAGTTTGTCCGTCCAAAATATTTAAGTTATTGGTTGACACTAAAGATACATATTTATCAAAAAAGCACTTCAAATCCTCCATACAATGTGACTATGGCGGCCGCGCGCCGATTTGAATATCGAGCTCTGTCATTCAGTCCAACCGCGTCTTACGCTCGGTGCAGTCTTAAGTAGGTAAGTAGTTATCTATATTTGACTTTGTTCATTATTTTTACCCGAGACCATATCAATCATCATAGCAAATCTTTTTCTACAAACTGGATCCAAATTGGTTGCAAAATAAGGTAATAATTAATATTGTTGGCCTCGATGGCGTAGTGGTTAGTGTAACCGACTGCCACGCCTGTAGTCACGGGTTCGATTCCCGCACAAATCAAACATTTGTGTGCATGGATTTGGATGTTTGTCTTGGTCTGGGCGTTTCTATGTATAATATGTATTTACAAGAAAAAGTATATATGTATCTTTATTCATCGTCTAGTACCCATAGTACAAGCTTTGCTTAGTTTGGGCTAGATGGTGTTGTGTGTATGTGATAGAATATTAGCATATTTTAAATTTTGATATTAGAAAAAGTGGGAATATAATGTGGTTATCTCGCTATCTCCCTCGGACAGCTGCATTTAAATAGCGATTCCGTCATAGTTCGTATCGAGCATCAACTTCAGTCATTTGATTTACAATTTTTTTTGTTTGCCCGACCCGGGCTTTGAACTCGAAACCTTACGCACAGCAGTTGCGTACCTAATACACCACTGCGTTACCTCTCTTTCTAGAATTACATAAGGTCTGTGCAGCGCGTTAAAATTCAAAACTGACCTCAGTGTCTTCACCCGGCTTATATACATGGTCCGCATCAGGTAAATCTGTAACAAGTTAAAAACATACTATAATACCACTATGCCATTGTGCAAGCAACGATAGCTCAGTGGGGAGACCAACAGACTGCAATGCAGAGGGTTTTGGCTTCGAACCCACGTCGCGCACTTCTGACTTTCGGAAGTTATATGACTTTTTGAAATTATGTGCGTATTGATTGACAATTATCGCCTGCTCCGTGCTTAGGAGAGCACGTTAAGCCGTCGGTCCCGGCTCCCATGAACGTTCATGGCAGTCGTTATTGGGAAGTCAGTGTCCTATAATATCCTGACACTGGTCTAGCCTTAGGGCTTAAAGTATCGTCAGCCTTCGGGTTGCGGAGGTCAGGTGGCAGCCGCTCCGTGTAAAAACTGATATCCAGTCAAATCCGGTTAGACTAGAATAGCCTTTATTATTCCCCAAGTGACTTGGGAATAATAAAGGCTAGGGAGAAGAAGAATACCACTATGCCATTGTGGTATCAGTGGTCGCCACGCCGACAATGAGAATTTGTTTGTTTGTTTGTTACACTTTCACGCCTTAACTACTCGACCGATCATCAGGAAAGGGGCATGCCAAGACGCCATAGTAATTCAGGCCCACAGTGCACACCTGTAAAGGTAATGATAATAATAGTAAGCAATGCCAATAATTAATTAGCATAAGAAGTGATTTACAAAAACTTGGCATTTTAAAGTTATCAAATCTTTTTATATCTCATCAATACAATTTATATTAAATATGTGCTATATTATTTTACACATTATTTTAATTTATTTATGAGTATAATCTATAAGGAATGAAATAAAACAGAATACATTTCAGTTTTATATCTTCTAGGTAAAAGTCGTCGATATTAACCGCAATAAATAAACACTAACCGTTACAATGAAGTGGCAAAACGAGCAATTATATTGGCATTTACGTTTTCCGGCGTCATACAAGTTAAAGATCAATACATCCTTAAGAAAACCTCGATACATCGATAATATACATTATTTTAAATATAAAAATAATAATAATTATTAGTTTTTGTATTATCTTTGAATAAAAAATGAAATGAACGATTAAAATAATAATTATATAATATAGCAATGTTAAATTACTATTTCGATGAATTACCTGCCAACATATGTACTTTGTATAATGGCAACATTTTCACATTAATGTACTTGCTTCCAAGTCCTATTACATTGTTTGTCGTTTTCTTGTTCAATATTTTAGAAAATATTACCGAATTGTACAGAATAATAAATACAAGAAAAAACTAGGATATATAATTATATATTTTTTAGTATAGCCAATTTCTTGTGCACCTCTTGGCCTAAAACCGGCATGCCCCTTTGGCATACACGTTCTCATGGATACAGAACGGGAATTCTTCGTCCTAAAATTTTTTCCAACTCTTGTTTAGATTCTTGTAACAATTCCTGCCTCTCTTGAGGGACTCTACAAACATTGATTGTTGCCAGTATTCTTATTTTATTTACAAGGAACACCCAGACTTGGAACAACTTTTTGTGGATCATGGAGTTATCCCACTCACAACACAGCGCAAAAGCAATGGCGAGGTGTCCACGTAAACCGATACATGCAATCAGTCTTCTTAAGCTTCCTACAGCCACTTATAAGTAATATACATTTGTTATAAGCGCTGTATTACACTGTCTCACAGCTGGGTACGGGCCTCTTCTCAGTGTGAGAAGGGTTAGGCCATAGTCCACCACGCTGGCCTAATGCGGATTGGCAGACTTTACATATCTTCGAGAACATTATGGAGAATTTTCAGACATGCAGGTTTCCTCAAGATGTTTTCCTTCGCCGTTAAAGCGAGCGATAATTAACTATTTAATACGCACATAACTTCGTAAAGTCAGAGATCGAACTCGAGACCTCTGCGTGGCGGTCCAACGGTTTCCCACTAGGCTATCGCTGATTTATATACCACTTACCTTCATATATATCATCCAATTCTTCAACCTTAATCTCTTTTTGACCATCATTACCATCACAGGGCAGCTGTCGCTGAACAGCCACTTCCATCTTCTCAGATGACTCTGGATTACTTGTAAGACTGTACAAAGACACATACTGGGATGGAGGACTCAGGATCTGCTTCTGAGAGCTGTTATGCGCTTCCAAGATCTTCTTCTCTATCCCTTTCTTCGATTGGAGGCCTCGTGGCTTAGGAGTCCGGATCTGCCTCTGAGAGCTGTTATGCGCTTCCAAGATCTTCTTTTTCTCTGGTTGGCGAGCCATCTGTCGCCTAATTCCTTTCTGGTCATTCCTCTGTATTGCTCTGACTACACGCTGGCATGCGAACTTGTGTGGCAAAACCCCCGGTTTTAGCCGTAGTGACACACGTTTACCATGCATCGCCATCGTTTCATATTGTATGTAGTTTCTTGAATCTTCTTTTATCTTAAACAAGTAAGTATATGGTTATTTGAGGATGATCGGTAGGGTGTAAAGACTGCTGGACTGTCCTGGAGAGGTTTTGAGGTCGGCCTCAGGTATTCAGGTACTAACATAATAATATCAGCTCTGTATTGTTAAAAACTGTGCCACTGTTAGGCACGGGCGTCGTCTGAGTATGAGTATAGATAATTTAGTTTTATTAATAATATTGTCTTCTATTTACGCGAATGTTATTCATTGAAATTAAACTACTATATACGGATTTTATCGCGTTGTTTATTTAGCACTGTATCACAAAATTTTGAAAATATTACACTACTACTACTATTGATTTTATTTTACTAATTTATAAGTTAATAAAATTATTTAAACTATTAAATCTATTTATTTTTGGTTTACACTTTCCCCGACGTTTCGGTTGCTTTCCAGCAGCCATGGTCACGGGGAGACAGGTGTAAACCAAAAATAAATAGATTTAATAGTTTAAATAATGTTATTAGCTTATAAATTAGTAAAATAAAATCAATAGTAGTAGTGTAATATTTTCAAAATTTTGTAATACAGTGCTAAATAAACAACGCGATAAAATCCGTGTATAGTAATTTAATTTCAATTTATTAATAATGTTATTGAAAATATGTGAAGTCTGCCAACCCACAATGGGCCAGCATGGTGGACTATGGTCTAACAGTTCTCACACTAAGAAGAGGCCCATGCCCAGCATTGGAATAGTTTTTAAACAGAGCTTATTATTAACCTTTTGCGCTATGCTATAAATCTATAACAGTTAAAAAATTTTGGCTACCTTAATATGGCTGCTTTAAAATAAATAAAAGCCTCTATTAAAATAAAAATGTAAGATTAGGGATTTAGGCAATAGCAAAATTACGCACAAAATAAAACAAACTATTTTTTTGATGTATTTTTTTAATAAATGTTACTATTACAAATTGTCTTCCAATAAAGATGTGGCGGGAGGTCACGGAAACGTTTGCCTTTTATACAAGACCGTGGCGCTTTGAACGCTCTAATCTCAGGAACTACTGAATCGAATTGAAAATTATTTTATTGTTGGATAGCTTATTTATCGAGGAAAGTTATAAGCTACATAACATCAAGGGTGCATCACAGTAATCATAAACGCGAGTGAAACCACAGCACATCTGGTGTAATTATATATTGATATATGTAACCATAGTTACGAAGAATAGTACAACATCAGCCGAACAATGCCGAAATACTACAAACGCGATTCGACTGCGTGGTTGTGTGCGTGTAGTGATTTTTCATTAATTTAATGTATTTCTAATGCATATTTTAGGATTCACTCCTCCTTCTCCATATAAACTGTAACTGTGCCAAATTTCATACTCCCCCGTCCGCGCAATTTTCGTAAAAAGGTGAACAAAGTTTTTGATTCACGTGTTAATATATATACCTGGGTAGTTTTCCATCAGTAATGCTTCGTAGAATGCGGGTTTGATTCAAAATAAAACACAGTTTCAGTACCTAATATTTATTGATCGGTATACGAAATAAAAAACATAATAATTATTTATATGTACCTACTGTAATTTTACATTTATGGATTTATTACATAAAAGTTAAAAATATCTAAATTTATTACGAAATCAATCAACATTACCGCTGCCAAGATTTGACCATTGATCACCCATCCAAATCTTGACCTCCACACAATTGCTTGACGTGAATGACTACTATATAAAGTAATACAACGTACATATATTATTTGGTAGCTCACTAATGTGTATGCGTGTGTTGGGTTCTGTCTTTACGCTCTTGAATAAACCGAAATAAATTCTGTTTATTTAGGTACTAACCCATGAATCTGATACGAAGGCTATGGATCGATTGATTACAAAATATTAATATCGATTACACTATAGGTATCTAGGTGAAATACATAACGATGATTAATGTTACCAAAGTAGGAAACGTGCTGCAGGCATAATAGCCTCTATCACGCATACATCACCAAGAGTATAGCCAGAGGTATATCATCATCAATCAATCAGCCCACCGCAGTCCACTGCTAGACATAGGCCTTTCCCATTTTACGCCACAACATCCTGTCTTCCGCCTTCCGCAACCAGTCTGATCCAGCTACCTTTTTCAGGTCATCGGTTCATCTGGCTGAGGAGCGTCCTACCTTACGTTTACCAAGTCGCGGTCTCCACTCTATGACTCGTTTGCTCCAACGGCCATCGGTCCATCTACAGATATGGCCTGTTACCACTTCAGCTTGCTTATTCTGCGAACTATGTCGGTAACCAAGGTTCTTTGACGGATAACCTCATTTCCGAGTTTATCCCTCAAAGAAACTCCAAGCATAGCTCGCTTCATAGCCCATTGGGTGACGATCTCACACATAACTAGACAGTTATGTATTATTTATTGGGTAATAATGTGTGTGATCAATAGTAAACACTTGTTTAAAATTCACTGTCACAATACGCTTAAAGTCCTAGGACTTTACAGTTCTTATATCATCGGAGAGCGAGGTGCGCCCGTTAAGGCGTGTCTATGATTGTATACAATCGACGAGCATTGCCATGTATGAAATGTCTGTAAAATCGGACGTACCGTGGACAATGCAATGGAAAATTGACGGATTACTTACAGATCATGTACAGAGAGTATTATAGCTATATAACATTATTGGTATAAGTAGACAAACGTGCGAAAATAATCATTTTATCGAAATTTAGCCAAATTGGGTATAGAGTAGTTGGCATCGTACACACGGCTACACATCAAGTTAGACACCCTATATACGTATAACTAGGCTACATACAAAATAGGGAATTGTCGGAAAGGGACAGTGCATAATTGTGTCGATGTAATGGTAAGGATATAGCGTAACAAAAATATAACACTCTCGCACGATTCGCAGCGTTCAACTTCTAATATGTGTTGCTGTGTGTAGGTACCTTTCATCTAGAAAAAAGTACTGATAATATCCATTTTTTTTTTTTACGTGGGAAATCCTCGTAGACTACTCCACCTGGGGAAAGGCGGAGGGGCGTGCCGGACTCTTACTGGCTAAAACCACCCCGGTGTCCCCTCGCACGTGCGCGCAGGGCCGCGGGTATCCAAATTCTTCCGCAGCCCCACACTAGCGCTGGACCGGTCTGTCCGGGCCTTTTTTTATTTTTTTGATACCCAGGAAAAAATGCTTGATGCACTACCCGCCGGCTAGGGGACGGCACCGGCGGGGCGTGTGGGACTCACCAGCCTAGTCCTGGGATACCCACTAAAAAAACCTGGGGTGTTCCCTCTCCCACCCAATGGGGGGGACCAGTTGGGAGTCTAAAAAGATTCATCCATAGCAGGCCCCCCCCGTGTGGTGCCGGCCGGGTCAATCGGACCCGACCTCCTCTCGTCCCCGGGGGCGAGCATTTCACTGCTCTCCCCTTTCGACGTTAGAAGGCGCGCGGGAACACCGCGCGCGCCCTCTGTGGGTTCTTACTCACGGGTGGCAGGGTCCCCTGAGGCCTTGCCACCCAGAACCCTTAGGTGGGGGGCAGGAGAGCGACATAAGCGCGTCTCGTGCGCCCCCTCCTCCGGCGGCGGATGTCCGGGGCGTAAGGATCTTCCTCACGCCCCCGCTCCGCCGCCTCCTTCTGCGAGATGACAGCCTCGCAGAAGGACCTCATTGCACCCCAGCACCTGTCGTCGCCGACCATCACGGATACGACGGTCGGCAACGAGAGGTCGGGGCCAATCACGCGCGACCAGGGCACAGCGCTCCTCGGCCCACGCCGGACACTCCTCCAGCGTGTGCTGCGCCGTGTCCCGGTCGCACTCCTCGCAGTGGTGACACCTGGTTGTCGGCTCCCTACCGGCTATCTTGCACAGGTACTCTCCGAAACAGCCGTGTCCGGAGAGCACCTGAGTAAGCCGGTAGGTGAGCGGTCCGCGCCGTCTGTCCGTCCATTGAGGTCTGCCCGGGCCTAACGTAACCTATACGCGAACGATGCCGCGAGCAAAATCTTACATTACATAATGTCCTTACACTAATAAATGGTCTTCTCAGCAATATAAAGTACTATATCTAGAGACATTATCCCTTGTCATGGCTTCATACCAATTTTTTCTCAAAGACAACCAAGTGTCTTAAATATATAAAGTGCAAGAGCCTCTTCAAATACATTTTTTTAATAAAAGTGAAGCACTCTTCTTTGTGCAACACAGAAAGTAAGTGATTTTGTGACAAATATAAATATAATAGAAGTGAAATATGAAAAGGAGTTCTGTGAAGATAACTAAATAATAATAATAATATTCTATCACATACACACAACACCATCTAGCCCAAACTAAGCAGAACTTGTACTACGGGTACTAGACAATGGATTGAATATACATAAACATACATATACTTTGTTTTATGTTGTAAATAAATACATATTATACATAGAAACACCTAGACCAAGACAAACTGTCTCCATGCACACAAATGTTTGATTGAAATAGAACTACTATATACGGATTTTATCGCATTGTTTATTTGACACTTTATTACATAATTTAGAAGCTGTTACACTACACACTAATAGTATTAAACATTACTAATTGTTAAGCTAATTAAATTAATAAAACTATTTATATTTAAGTTTACACTTTCCCCGACGTTTCGGTTGCTTTTCAGCAGCCATGGTCATGGGGAGACTAAGATGGTAGTTGTCTCAATCGAATCACAAGTCTGACTTGTGCGGGAATCGAACCCGCGACCTCAGGCGTGGCAGTTAGTTACACTAACCACTACTTGGTCTAATGCTATTTTCCCACTGTTGTATAAATAAAACACATTTTTATTAACACATCCTGTAAGCGTATTTCCTTTCCCGTGTACTACAGGAGGCAGTACTGCCCTGAACCGCGCACGAGTTTGTTACGCAAACTGTTCTTAACACGTAACACGATGCATGAAACTTAGCCATGAAGTTCACGCGTAACAGACTGCACCGCTCGCGTCTCGCCGCCGCGCCAGTTAGCACTGTAAATTGACTGTGAGTTATAGCATTCGTTTGTGTTTTCACTGTGCAGCGTTTAAGACTAGCGTGCTATCAAATAATTAAAAACATACTAAATTATAGAACTAGAAGATATATTGATAACGCCCCGAGTCCCGACTCTTAGAACTCTGACTTGGATAGGTTAGGTTACAGCTCCCGCCGTAGCCTTCGTGGTTTTTTTTTGTGACCCTCCAGATTGCTACGCGGGGCTCCGTGGACACATTACAAGAGACAATGTACTGTACGTATGTCTGGGTTTGTAAAAGCATACGCGCGATTGAATGCCACAAATCCGTGTTTGTTTTGGGGACTTTTGTGATGGATGAGCAAGAAAACTCGTTCTCAAACCCGTGCGCGATAGGACACGTGCCTTGAATTGAGCACGAGTTCGTAAAGGGAATTAGCGTAACAAACCCGTGCGCGTATCATAGCAGTACTGCCTCCAATAGTAAACGGGAAAGGAAATACGCTTCCTGTAAATAAATTAATCCACAAGCTTTTATTATTACTTCACCACTATAGGCATTAATTGATGGTCAATGCATGCATGAGACAGTAACATATTGAACTCCCTTAGTCTGACTATTACACATTCTACGTAAATTCTTAAAGCTGCCATTGACTTTGATTGCTTAACATCCTCTTTAGTACTGGGAGTAGATTGGGCAACTGAGGGTGGTCTAACCAGGGTACAGTTTATGTTTGCTAGCAGGCATGTCAAATCTTTAAAACCATGATCTTGCCATAACTGATTTCTGAAGGGGTAATTGATCAAGGACACCACAATCTTTTACAATCATTACATCTGTTGCCGTGCCGCTATACCCATCAGATATGTAATTAACAAGACCATACGGAGTACAGGAAATCAAATATTTTAAAGTATTACACTTTATACAGGGTGTCCCAGAATATGTGAATCAAATTGTAACGGGACATTCCTTAGGTGACCATTGGATAAAAATAAAAAAATGTTTTTAAAAAAGTACAACTTTTTCCAGACTTTCAACTACAGGTGCTTCGTTTATGGCTAATTTTCATTTTTTACTATTACTATTTGTGAAGGATTGATTCGTCAATCCACAAACGATTTTTTTTTTTAACTGATTTCATTTTGAAATTGCGGCATTATTTTGGTGTATTTTTTTGCACCAAAGAAAATCTTCTAAGTTTGACCAACATCACAACATAACTAAATTTTATTTTTATTTACCTCTTTTGGAACATCCTAAGAAATCTCCTGTTACAATTTGATTCATATATTCTGGGACACCTGTATATAGTGACCAAGTTAGTGACTGATGCACAGCATTCGTTGGCTTTTCTATTTGTATCTCCAGACAGTATATAATAGATACAACATTATCACACCTGGCCATAAATGAAGTTGGTAATTTTCATATATTTGGGATGGGGTCAACCAAATAATCAACTCTTTCATTTTCTCTAAAAAGCTTATTATTATACCTTTTAAAAATATCCTGCTGATTGTGCGCTGTGAATACCCAAAGTTTACCACCAATAAACTAAAAGACTCAATATCTTTTTTATTTTCTTAATATAATTGAAAGAGGGATATTTTCACTTAATAGTTTTATTAATAAAATATTTTTTTGGTAAACCTCATAACATTTTTGGTGCCTTTTCCATGGCAATCAATGTGCCACTACACATTAGGTTCTTAAATTGTCTGATTCATCTTTAATAAACCAACTTGAATCAAATGGAACTACACTCTGGTTCATAACCACTTGATAATACCGAGGACTGTAGTGAATTAACACTTGTGAGAGAGACCATCTTCTTTGTTTTTACAGAAGATGACTGAGCTGATTTTATGGGTGATGTTGATGTATTTTATTTTGTTATAGGAAACAGAAAAAAGCTTGGTCATTTTCCTTTGCTGTTAAATTTACATTAGCACCTTTGCTTCTATAGTTGACTTTACAATTAACTCGCACAGCTTTGACAAGCTTTAATATATCTTTAATATGTGCATTTTATAAGACATCAGAAGCAGCTCCTCCATAAATTTTGTTGTCGGCCGCAATGGCGTAGTGGTTAGTGTAACCGACTGCCACGCCCGAGGTCGCAGGTTCGATTCCTGCACAAGTCAAACATTTGTGTGCATGAACATGGTTGATTGTCTTGGTCTGGGTCTTTCTATAAATAATATTAGGTAATATGTTTATCCATTGTCTAGTACCCATAGTACAAGCTCTGCTTAGTTTGGGCTAGGTGGTGTTGTATGTATGAATATTATTATTTAAGTATTTATTATCAGTAATGTTTATTCAATATCTTTTCGTAAACCAGGTTATGTTTTCATCGAGGTTTTTAAACAAAACAAGTATGTACAGGTAACTATTTAGGTAAAAATGATTCTTATATGTATTTAGTCGCTTTTTTAATGCCCTTACTTACGTTAAAATGATCTTCACAACAGTATAAACAGCTCAAACACGATACATTGTCTCTGCTAATCGCCTTGCACCACTTTTTCCTTAAACCTGCCTCCTTCGGCATAAGGAAATATACTTTGCCAGGGGCAGTTTTGATGTTATTTTGGCACATAGGAACGACACAATATTTATAATAAGCTTTTCTATGCTTTTCCATAGTAACAACTTGAATTTATCACTCACTTTTTTTAACTTTCAGTATCTGTGAACCAAACATTTCATTGTTGACATCGGTGACATCGAATTCGTGTGTAATTTGACGTCACAGAATAAGCGAGTCAAAATGGCTGCGTTCAAGTCAACTAAAAATTTAATTAACTTTAATTTTATTTATCTGATTGTTTATATTTTGGTTGTGTTATATTTATTTTTGGTAATGTAATAACTAAAAAACACAGATATCAGTAGACAGAAGCTGACAATACATAGCGTGCTACTATGGTCCACGACCTTACAAAAGCTTTTTAGCTTGATAATCGTAATCAAGTTCGAATAAAACTAGCATTAAATCTTGAAATACAATTTTCTTTTTTTGCCGTCACGTTCCTAACTTTTTCTGCTATGAGAAACGTGATTTTCCATACTAAATTAACGTAATATACATAAGTATGTCAGCCTTAGACAAAGAACCTGTAGACAGAGCCATAGAGTGGCCGCGCTTGAATTATATACTGCAATCGTAGAGTTTTACACTAAAATATAACTAATGTAGTGTTATCCTATTTTCTTATAAATACTCTAAATCTATCACAATAATAATTATTCTTTCAATAAAGTAGAAAAATGTGATTGGACTTTAAAAGACGCTCGGCTAAAAACCAACACGCCTTATGAGAAAGAAGATGCGATCCTGTCTCAATTTTCTTTTTATTTAATACTAGCTTTTGAGCGCGGCTCCGCCTGGGTGGTACATACATTCACGCCACATTTCCCAGATGGGTAGGCAGAGACAACGGATGCGTGGTACCTACGTGATGGCGGCAAGGTCTTTATTTAGCCCTTCATAAAAACTGTTTTGTTTGGGATACGGGTGTGGTTTTTATGTTGTTTTAAAGCTTATTAGATACAGATTAACGTCAATTAATAATAACTAGGGGCAATAGGGACGTTCTCTTGAGTTTTTTAACAATGTTTAAAAAACATTGTACGAAACTCAGTTTTACTCTAAAATGTTCCTTATTTTTATGCCACCGGAATTTTTTTGCAGCAATTTTTAAAGCAATTGGCGTTTGATTAATAAATAATTATTTGATTTGCAAAATCTTAAGATTGAATGTGAGGTTTATTATTTGTCAAATGAAAAAATATCTATAATTTATGATTGCATAAGGTTGTACGCCAAAAAAAATCGTTATGTCGTAACGTATTTAGTAATTGATTAGTTAATCGAAATTAGTTCAACAAAAAGAAAGTTAAAATTAATTTGCAATAAAATAGGTATTTAGAGGAATTTAAAATTTAAATTAATCTGTAAATTACTGGCACTATATTCTGTTTGGTCAACTACGGACATCGAGTGATGGGCACAATTATAGCGCGGTAAGATATAATTGTAGCATTATTTATGTCATTTCTAAGTCTTTCGCTGCATCAAATCGAATGATTCGATTAGGTAGGTAATTAATTGATTGACATTGGACATCACTAAAATGTCTATGGTCATGTCAATGAACCGTTTGTATACCTTTTAAGTTTTGATTCAGTTGTATTGAAATAGAGTATAGTTATGCTTGGTAATTCCCGTCAAGTAGTAACTTACTACTGGTACTTTTACACAGGGCACTACGCATGACTTGAATACGAGGGATTAATTTTTTAATTATACGAGAAAGTTTTAATATCGTCTAGAGAATCGCCGCGTATATCTTCATATATATGATTCTTCTGTACGTGTGTTGACGGTGAATTCCTCCTAAACGGCTGGACCGATTTGAATGAATTTTTTTGTGTGTTCAAGTGGATTCGAGGATGGTTTAGATTTGGTTATTTTTTGTAATAACCTAATTAACAGTTGCCACGGAAATATTTATGATCGTTTTATTTACTTCTTATTTCGTGTCTAATCATAAATTATATTTATAGTAGTTTGCCATATCTTTATCTGTTACAAATTATCTATGTTATTATAAAACTAAATAAATATAATTATTTAGTAGATATAGTCCTTGAAATGTTATATAGTGCACTGTACAGCACTACTTACTAATTGGGACTAACCTCAAAATAAATAGGAGAATATGTTATTAATAAAATGTTTTCAACAAAATACTCATTGATAATACGTTTACTTACATCGAAGTGATCCTGACAGAAGAAAATGACTGAACTATGCTTTATTTCACCAGGATCTCGGCATGCATTTAGTAACCACTTATTGCGCACTTTAACATTTTTAGGAACGGTTATAAATAGTTTATCCGGCGTCTTTATTGTCGTATTTGTGCATGCTGGCACTGCACACCATTTGTAACTCATTTTTCCTACTGAATGACGCTAACAACTATATTTAACTGTATTAAACGGAATATTCTATTCGACTTGTTGTCCAATGTTGATTTACAAACATGTGACGTTACACGACTGACACCAGACACGGCGCCATATTGCCGGACCCACTTTTTAGACATTTAGTCAGTTTAATCGAGTGTTTATTCGAGTCATGGTCAAGTAGCTTGATCTGTTTTAAATATGTACTAACATAGCGTAAAATTGTAACTAACATGGACTCTAACAAATAATAATATATATCTGAATATTGTAGTGCAATAGTTAAAATAAATAAAAATACTCATTATTTGTAGGGTGCATCGACACAATAATACAAGATAGTTTCCAAAAATTAACACTCAGTAATCAATAACGATATAATAGTCAGCCACTTTTAAGGAACTCAAGATATTTACAATACCGTTTGTGCCTAATTTTGTATACTTACCATTTATTATGTGAATGATGTAAGAACTGCCTTTGCCATTCATCACACAATATACATTATTTAGTAATGTTGCTCATGTAGTCTGTATCCCTAAGTCCCTGAGTGTACCCAAGCCCCTTCAGCAGCACAGGACTGAGTTCTCCCCATATTGTATCCTGTGCCCCTAGCTAATAATTGACTCTTAACTGTATAAACAGTGGCATAGAAAATATATTTATTAGTTTTTATTTACTACCTATTCCATGAAAAGTTATGGTTAGCTAATTATTTTCTTTTTCTTAGATGGCTATTGCACTATGCTATATTATGTTTATGAAGTTGTTGTCTCTGCATGGTGTAATAGTATCTATGTATAAGACCATAATTATATTATTATTTGCCTACAAGAATTCTAGAATACAATAATATTTTAATTGAACAAACATATTATTATTAAAATATCCTACTACAGTACATATTATATAATAATTATCAATATTTATTTTACAGACTAAAATATTATGTACTAGTTACCTTATTTTTCTATTCGGTGCCATATAGATTACCATATGAACATATCTGATTATAATATTATGATATGATATTAGCGTGTTCAACTAAACAAATAAACTCTTCAGCTTTATAAGATTAGTATAGATTAGCAATGATATTTTAAATTAGATATGTGTATCACTTTCATATAATAAATAATTGTAAAATATAGTGCCTTTCTTGCTATTAATAATAACTGCACCTGTCTTGTAAATTGTGTGTCTTGATAATTTGAATGAACAACTAGTGCAATGGATATAGAAAGAGCTTATGTAAAAAAGTTAATCTCTTAAACAGATATTGTGCTTCAAATATTTTACAACAGAGTTTGTTAATCTGATTTTGTTTGAGTTTAAGACTAATATAAATCATTCTCATTAGGATGTTTTTCAGTCTTCACTTTGAGGGTGCTAGTAACATTTCTGCTCTTCTGTATATAATGTCATACCAGATGTTTTGTTATGAGGTTAAGGCAGATCTAATGAAAATCAATTCTATACTGTATCAGTATTAACCTATTAATTGTTAGAATGCCAGTCATTATTGAAAACCTATTGTGTCCAGCTGCCGAGATGCTGCAACTACTTAAAAAAAGTCGACTGGGAATTGCACCAGGTTCCAGTCTGGTACAAAACACACTTGGATTTAAGAATTTGGGTTCAAATTGGTGAGAACATATAACACTACAGGATTTTGGTTTGAAAATGTGACATTCCATAGCAGCTAACCAAGCAGTCCTGAGGGTCTTTTCTTTTAGAAATCTAAAATAGGAAAGAAATAAATATAAATCACATTTGGCCTGTTTATCCACATTCAAATATGGGCATTGCCAGATAGAAAATAAATAAAAAAGGTAGCATTATTAGACGTTCACAAGTTGATACCTACTTTGTCTCAGCTGGAACACAAATAGAAACAATTTCTATCATAGACTTAGAATATTTTCGCTACAATTTCTAAAAGCACTTGTAAACATAACCTACAACATTACATTACGTACCTACATTTATATAGTTACCTAGGTACTACTATTATTAGTTAGCACACTGATCTTTGTAGTTTGTATACTTACATCGAAGTGATCTTCGCAAAAGTAAATTGGTGAAGTTACAGACATTCCGTCCCAGTTTCGCCTGGCTAGGTCTAACCAATTTCTACGTATTTCTGCTTTTCGTGGTACATCAAAAAAAAGTTTGTTTGGAGTAATAACGGAAGTATTCCTACATTGAGGCACTACACACCAACGATACGTTTTTCGCCCCATTATGAATATAAACTTTACAAAACCTGAGAAATTACACTCGATATGTGTAATGATAGCTTGTGGTTGATTACACACTGATGACATCACGCGATCCGTCATGTCACTTTGTGACTATCGTGACGTTTACGCGGCATTTTTAAAGAATAATAATTTTTAACTCAACTTTAAGCAACTAAAAGTTTAAATAAATAAAATAGTATTTTTTATCGTATAACATCTAAATTATTAACAATTTTATTCACTTTCTGAAAAGTTGTCAGATCCCCTAATAGGAGTGTGACTTAACCACATGACATAACTTTACTTGATCTGTCTTGTCAATGTAAACAATGCACAAAAAGCATATTTTGTTTATTTTGTTACACAAAATATGGATCAATGGATCAGGTTCTCAAGAAAGGTATTACAAAACCCTCGAAATAAAAGTCAAACATTGAAATAAAATTACCGATGTAAACGGAATCCAGGTTGAACTGTTACATATAAAAGCACTACATCTAATCATTCATAAATAGAAATTTCATAAACAAACAAATTGGTAATATTTAGTTTTGAAAAGTGACAGCTCTCGTCTGTTTACATAAACAGCTAAATCAAGATGGCGTATTTAGAAAAATACTACGCCATAGACAATATCTTTTAGCTACGCGAATTACGCGCGATCGATGTGCAAGTTTAATGTTGCTACATGTATAAAAAAGATATATCTCGATGCAAAAAAAGAAAAGATGAATTGATGTATTATGGGTTAAAGTATGAAATTGCCGATTTGTATTGAAAAATTTAAACTCGTTTTTGTCTAAGATGTACCTACCATATTTATTTAATACAAACATATATAGTAGATAATTTAAAATATTTTATTAATGTACAGTGTATTTTGTTTCAGCCATAGGGCAAAGCGAAAAATGCAGAAAAGAATGTGAAATATATTTCAAAGAAAAATCGAATATATAATATAAACATGGATGTGAATTTTAATATGATTTCATGTGAAGCACGTAGGTCGTTAATTATTAAGTCCGTTGTACAATCGGCAATTAATATCGTCGTTCACAGTTGGTGTAAAGGCGTAAATAATATATTAAAAGGTAAAATTGAGAGTTTGACCCCAAGTGATGCTGTAAAAGTACAGGCCAGACGTATTATTTAAAGAAACTAAAAATATAATTTTTTAAATAATATAGGCGTTTTCTTTATATTAAATATTTATCAATGAAAATATGTACATAAATAAGTAACTATATAAGAATTATTGTGGCTATAGTCACAATACGCCATCTAGTGAGCCTCGGATTTAAATAATACTAATAACTAACGCCATCTCTGAGACAGCCGGGAAAACAAAAAATTCTGTCTTCTATTATTGGACGACAGTGGCTCATCTGTACTCTATATAGTATATTATCTATGAATTGCATATCAACCGCTGTAGTTGGCTGTCTAAAATAGCAACAGACATTCAAATTCATTGATTACCTGCCCTTGCAAAAATTGGGTGTAAGTATTCAAAATAAAAAACTAACTTAAATATATTTTAATATTGTAATATTTACATGATTTCAACTAAATATTAATTCTATTTAGTGTTTTCATTCCAAAGTATTAAATCATAGATGCACCCTACTACGTTTAAATATCGAACTCTCTGGATGTTAAGTTGTCATCCGACACACAATGCCAACATGACATCTGAATTATAAATATAGTAATACCCTCTCATATTGAAAATTTTACACTATCGTTCTCTACATGTAAATGTAATGTGTGAGCTCACTCTTCTTAGTGTGGTCATTTTCCGTGCAATCACAGTACTATAAAGGTTATCTATGATTTAATTCTTCAGTTAATTTATATTTGAAGCTTGTTTCTCACGTAAAATATATAATAACGAAATATAATTGTTACACTATAGTTTGAACTCGCGGTGTACAATATATGTAACAACTAACATGTACGAAGTAAACATACCTATATGCTTACTACAAATATAATAACAATACAATCGTGATCCTCCTTGCAATATAAGTATCACCGGAATATTGTAAGAACCGTTAGTCTACAATAATATTTTAAATGCGAATGTTAGTTTGTTTGCTACGCTTTCACGCCTTAACTGCTCGACCGATCATCATGAAATTACGCATACACGTTGTCAGAGGAACAGAAAAGGACATAGGGCATGCAGAAAAAGGTACCTACTGTTGCTAACCTAACCTACATTTACGCGTACAAATCCGCGGGTAAAATTTAGTATTATAAAATCTTTGTCGATAAATTCTTAAACTACAGAACCGATTTAAAATTATCTTCAGCATTGGAAAGCTACTTTATCCAAGAGTAACATAGGCTAATAAACGTCACTCTACGTGCCTTGGAAGCGAAGCAGTTATCATAAAGCGGGAAAATCTGACAGAATATTGTGAATGGACTGTAAAAATTATTACATAACATATACATTTTCGCTAGCTAGCATGCTCTAACCAACCAATCGGGAGAAAGATTCTTTGATTTTGTAAATGTATATTGGCATCGTCAAGGACCAAGTGTCACGCTAATCTATCTCTCTCTATCTATCATTTTTCAAGAGGCTATTTCCGCACTAGTTGTTCCTCCTGTAACGCGGGAATCTTTACAAACACTCAAACAACGGACATAAAGAACACCCAGACTAGGAACAACCATTTGTGGAACATAAAAATATTTTGTCCCGTCGAACCCACAACAAAAATATGACACTTACCTATTTACCACGTTGCCGTTCCGAACAGGCCACGAAAGCGCAACAGCTCTTAATTCAGGACTTGCTATATCCATGTTCCAAGTTAACACGTGCTCGAGTAAACACATCCAAACATACAACATCGCAAAAAGCCGAAAATCTTCACATACTTCTAGTCGAGTAAACGCAGTCGGGTAAATAGTATGATTAACAGTTCATATAATATTCCGATGGCATACATAGGTATTTACAATACATTTACTAATTTATTGATATACATGAATGGTATAATTAACTTAATTTAAAATTAACTCTACTAACTACTAACACATTTTTATTAACAACATGGCATTGTAATGTATATTTGCGATGTGCTATCGCTACGAATAAAGTAAGTCGAATAATCGAATACATATTCTATGATTTCGCATTTATAGGCTATATAACACGCTACGACCCATGATGGCGGCACAGTAATCATAACCGCGGGTACATCTAGTTAATTTAATTACAATTATCAACAAATATTCGATTCAAATAATTATTTATATTCGAATATTTCGATTTTGTATTGATAAACGCACATCACTAATATATATCACTACAATTGGTAACACCAATAAAAAAATAGCGTATACCAATGTGTACTCATGCAGAAATTCGATTCAGTATAGTAATCACACTTTTTGTGTATAATATGACATCAATTATTATACATAGATAGGCATAGATGTATTATCCCTTCGAGAATGAAATGTTGTAAAAGCCATTTTGGCAAAATTTAGTTATTGATGCAACCTTAATCAGTTTTTCGAGCTGCATCAATCTGTGTATTTAATTAATAAATAATTAAATTTGATGTTAGCAAAAAAATTGGTTTTACTACCCAGAAAATACAGCAAGATAAATCTTTTATTTTAAAAATACTGCTGTAATTGATGCTTTAACTCGCCACTAATGCTGTAAAATATATACCTAATTATAATAATAATATTGTACCACATACACACAACACCATCTAGCCCAAACTAAGCAGAGCTTGTCCTATGGGTAATAGACAATGGATAAACATACATATATTGTATACTTTTTTTAAACTTTAAAACAGTACAAGCTCTGCTTAGTTTGGGCTAGACGGTTTTTGGTGTATGTGATAGAATATTATTATTATTAGTAGTAAAACGGAGTTTTTGGTATTTTGGTTCTCCTGGAAAATAGTATTTTAGGATTTTCTACATTTCATCCTTGAAGGATCAGTATCTTATTGCGTATTTATCAGGCACATTGCCCGACTTCATGAACATATTTTTACAGAAAACCCAATAATCTGGGAATTGAAACACATTTATGCCACGGGAAAACTAGGCAGCTATGTATATATATTAAAATGTATTAATTACAATGATTTTCCATAAAGGTGTCCAACCTTTTCGTTTTTAAATTCTAGCAGGTAAGCCTTAGAATATAAAAATAAAGCGCGCGTTCCGATAACAAACTAATCGAAGCTTTAAACCATAGATCCGGCAAAAATATTAGCAGGATACATACTTCAGTCACATAAAAAAAATACCTGCATCTCTTTTACTCTCATTGTAAAATATATCGAAGGAGCGAGAGATAGATAAAACGCTTTATCGATATATTATATACTATTCTACTGCTATATAAGTCAGCATTTCTTATATATACATAACCTTACACTCTATCTCACTAAAAGGGGTTAGCAGATAAATAACAACATATTTTACACGTAATCGTAATAGAGCCTCTTCTCTGTGTAAGAAGGATTAGGTCATAGTCCACCACGCTGGTCCAATGCGGGTAGGCAAACATCACATATCTTCGAGAACACTGTAGAGATCTCTCAGACATGCAGGTTTCTTCACGATGTTAAAGCGAGTGATAATTAACTATTTAATACGCACATAACTTCAAAAAGTCAGAGGTGCGTGCCTTGGGACGACTGCATGGCAGTCCAATGGTTCTCCAATAGACTATCGCTACTATAAATATATTTTCATAAGGTGAATATGAAATTTGTCTGACCATTGGCTGCTTGCATAAGCAAAAATATATCCCAGTATTTTTTATACAAATACTCTTCAATATTTACTTCTTAACATATAAAATATTGACAGTAAGGGCAGTCTGCCCACTACACCGTCTCATACCATGACGGTGCTAGGAACGTATCAGACACGAAAAGCAACACGATACGCCCTGCTATAGGAACTGCTGGTCGGTGACGGAACGGTCCAGTGGGCATAGTCTTATACATTTCCTTACAAAGAATATTTTTTTGCCTGACACGTTCCTAACACGGTCATGGTATGAGACGGGGTAGTGGACAGACTCCTTAATAACTGTTATTTTAACACAATTAATATTATTAATATAAGTTACTAACAATTAAACATACCGATAAATTACATAAGATAAAAGTTTAAATCATTGATGCGTCTTACTACGTTTAAATACGGTCACCTTTCTGGACGTTAAGTTGTCATCCGACACAGAATGCCAACAAGACAGCCGAATTATAAATACAGGGTGACTGGTTAAATATTGTACATACTTAAGGACATGATGACAAGGTACAAAAAAAATAAAATAATATCCGTGTAACCTGCAAAGAAAACCTTTATGATAATTTGTATGAAATATCCATAAAATGTGGACACCGCCGCGCGTCGGACAAAGATGTAGAGCGCGCCGCGCTACAAAAAAAAAGGCTAACGACCTTTGATAAGATAAGGACGGGCGGGAGTGCAAATTCGGGAGAGTGTGGGGTGCGGTAGCGGAAGGCGGGGGCGGAGGTTTTGTTTAGCTTTGGTATATGCGCAAGAGTGTTAAACATTAAGTTTTTATTGGATAACTAGGTCAAATTTTAAGTACCTACCTATTTTTTTAGTTATTCATGTCCAGATTTGAGTACTGAATACCCTCCTTCAATATGTCCAGTCTTTTACCAATCAGCCTGTATAGTAATACTCTCCCAGATTGAAAATTGTGCACTATCATTCTCTATATGTAAATGTAATGTGTGAGCTCACTTTTCTTAGTGTAGACATTTTCGTGCAATTAAAGTACGGTGAGAGCCTATCTATGATTTAAATACTTGGTATCAGGGTGTCTACTGCGAGTTGTTCTTACGTTAACGCGATCGAAACGTTTATACCGCGTTTGGCTCTCTGATTGGTTAAGAGCTTGGAGCGAGCCAATCGGAGCGTTGAACGTCATAAACATGTCAATCGCGTTACTTAGTTGGAAGTGTGTTATCCGCACTTAACTCCAAGATTGGGCCATTGTGCGTAGGGACCGACGCGAAGAGTTGTTCGGTTACTCATACTACCTCAGCTCCGTCCAGAAAGATAAAAAGGGACATGCTCACGCTTTTACAATGTAGGAGCACGTGAGCCGGTGTCTCCTCGGTCTCCATGCAGCCTCTACATAAGGAGCTGTCAGTGATACCGATGTTGAATATAGATGGTGTTTGTTGAATGAGCAGTGGCCTGTTATTATACCCACTGTCGATCGCGTTAATGAGGTTAGGATGGAGAGTCGGGATTTGGGGACAAGACCTGTCTATAACTGGTCCCGGAAGGTGCTCTCGGGCACTGGAAGGTACAGCGGCTCCTCTAATATAACCTAACGGTTGGTGTAGGGGAACGCTATATCATAAACTGGGATAGTCGTAGAGGAAGGGGATGTCGATCGCGTTAACGTAAAACAAACTCGCAGTAGGCATCATGATTTATACCACAGAGCACAGAACACGCTAGCTCTGCTGGAGATTTCGCTTGTCATATAGGATACAATGAGCGCGCGTCAGTCACAACTACCCACGCGATACTAATGTGACTCTTGTATTGTGAAACTGACTGTGCAGTACACTCGGCGTCGCCCGACATTCGAAACTTATATTATTATTAATTTCCTCTTTAGTAGAAGCGTGGCACGTTTCGACGAGGTGTATATCATACACACACACTATGTAAAAGTTACAGCTGCCACCAACAGATGGCGTTGTACTCAACTTGCTTGCTATACAAAGTGAATTAGTGTCTGAATCGCGCTAACAAAGTTTGCGTGACGATAACCATATATACAAGTCTGAGCTGGAATGCAGTTATGCAAAATGATATTTATGAAATATTTTGTAATATATACAATAATTGTTAAACTCATGAATACATGATGGGAAACAACATTAATATAATAACAAAGCTTAAACGGTAACAGGTCTTTTGTCACTTTCATTTCGGCATAGTTGGAGCAACACGATTGTTATTCGTAACCCCAGGAACATTCGCGTATACAATTATACATATATTAGGAAAGACTAGTGGCCGTCCAAATAGGTATCTGAGGTTTCAACTCAAAATTATTTCCAAATTTCTTTCATGCCATAATTTATTCAATTATATTCTTAAATAGAAAATCAAGTTACAACTATGGAGCATCGTACACCCTTTTCTATTTCGACAATAACACCTACTACAAAATTTAAAAGGTACCTACTTACTTAAATTATTTTCCAGTGAATTTGTAACTTATACGTGGTAAAGAATTTGTGTAACATAACTAGTTAAAACTATAAACCGCTTGGTTCATTTATCCGTTATTAGATGCGTTGAACATATTGCGATTATATACGTATAAAGATAAAGCTACGCTTTGATTTCTGCGTTAAACGCAGCGTCCTGACCGATTTAAACACGGCAAACAGACAGCGTATATAAGATCACATTTACAAACCGAGCTTTGAACATTTTAGATTAACAACCTCACTAACTTGGGGGCATCGGACCATGCTTCTTATGCCAATTCCTATGATGCTTCAACGATCCCGAAGATATATACTTCTTTCCACAAATAGTGCAAAGGAAATGCTTCTCCCCTGTATGCCGCAACATGTGTTCCTTCAACTCAAACTGCAGGAAAAATTTCTTCCCGCATTCCTTACAGTCAAACTTTTTCGGATCACTCACATGACTTTTTTTCTTATGCGTGATGTAGTACGGCCGCCACGTAAAAGTCTTCCCACAAAACTCACAAGTAATAATCTTCACTTTCTCCTTATGTTTCTCCACTATATGTACATGACGTAAATATTCTCCATAAAACCTTTCATCGCAATACCAACACTTAAACTTTAAAAGATTCTTATGAACCAACTCTTCGTGCTTCTTCTTGTATTTTGCTAAAGAGAAAATTTTCGGACACATACTGCAAGGGAATTTTCCAGTGTCGTGGATTTTCATGTGCTGTTTCAACCTGTTTTCTGATAAGAATGTGTCGCCGCAGTCGTCGCAAACATAATTGTTGTAATGGGCATTCATATGAGCATCAAGAAGCATAAAATTTGAGTACGGTTCTTTACATAAAGAGCAATTCAATTCGCTTTTGAGGTTGTAAGGTATCACTCTACTGTATGACTGGTCTAGGACAATTTCATGACTTTCCTTTAGGTGTTTGAACATCTCGTTCCAAGTGCTGATGGGTAAGCAGCATACAACGCATAGCAGGTTATCTATATCCAATTTCACAGTTTCGTTCATCCAATGAGGTCTCATGGCGTATTCTATTTTTAGGGTCCTTTCGCTCACGTGTTTGGTTCTGGTGTGAGTTCGAAGGACGTCCGGGTCTTCGTAGACTGGGCCGTCGGTGCTGCAGTAAGCACAGTAGTAACGATTAGCTTTGGTTTTAAACGGGGTTGCGTTCGTGTAAGTTAAAATCTGCTTCATTTCTTGTATCAGGTGAAACATTCTGTCTCTGTTTACAATCTTATCTGGGTTAACTGGTGGTCCTGTAAATTAAATTATTTGATTTTAAATTATATTGTAGTTTTGCTCGCGGATGTGTTAGGAATCAGTACTTTTTATCTGGATGTAAGGTACCCTATGTCCTTTTTTGCACGTCTGTTAACGAGGTGATTGCATATTTGTAAAGACTCCTGCGACACAGGCATAACAATAACTGCGTAATGGCCTTTAAAAAAATACAATTATGCGAAATTTCATGGTGATCGGTCGAGTAGTTCAGGTGTGAAAGTAAAAAACACACAAACTTAAACTCGCATTAATATTAGTTAGGATTGTGCTAGCTCACGCTTGCGTATTGGAAACAGAAAGTCCTTTTTGTTCTACGTAAACCCTTAATGTCTTTAAATAATAATATAATATATTCTTTATTCTACCACATACACGCAACACCATCTAGCCCAAACTAAGCAGAGCTTGTATTATGGGTACTAGACAATGGATAAATATACATACGTTTTTTTGTAAATACCTACATATTATACATAGAAACGCCCAGACCAAGACAAACATCCATGTTCATGCACACAAATGTTTGACTTGTGCAGGAATCGAACCTGCGACCTCAGGCGTGGCAGTCGGTTACATTAACCACTACGCCATCGAGGCCGTCTATAATCTTACGTAGAAATTAGAGAAAATAAACTTCCTTTTTATAAAAGTTTATTTTTTTAATAAGTAGCTGACCCAACAGCCGTCGTCCTGACAATCTATACATAAATTCATTTCACGTAATTACATTCAATACCAAAACCTCAACCTTTTTCATATAAAAATACCATTTCAATTTTCGACATTCCCCGCGGGATTTTAGCAAATTTTCGTTCATACAAACCTTGTTCTGGCAATTACAAACAAAACAAAAATAAACAGCCAAGTCAGTCGAGCTGTTCTTAAGTGATGCTCCATCATATATGTGGCAATTGATTTTTATTTTATATAGTTAGATAGATAGATAAGTTCGATCGTCACGCTCTGTGGTGAGCGCAATTAACGGCTCAGTAAACCGGGGTTAAAAAGATGAGATGAAAAAAGGACACGTATAAAATACACAATTATTTATTTCGATAATTATAAATTACTTTTGATTTCTTGCCTTTTACAAGAGTAAAAATGACAATTATATTTTTTAGACAATGTAGACATGACATAGTTTTTCTTTGTCACTATTTGTGATATTTTATTTCAGTTCATAGTCAATTCGCCAGCACAGAATACAAACATATCTAATTTCGTCATTGCGTCACTTTTACATATATATCACTCAATTTTTTTGACGATCCTTGTATAGGTTTATAATTTAATTAAATAAGATAGCCTTTCAAAACTGGTACCTATTACTAGTATATATATATACCAGTATATTGTATTTGACAATTGAGAGAAAAGTACGATTCACAATTCATTATAACGTAACTGCCATTTAAGTTCAGTCGTGTGAGAAAGATACCAAGACTACCCCATTTCGTCCCTAAATGTATCATATCCAAAATAAATTTATTAATTGCTCCATTTTTGGAATAATTTCGACGCATTATACACAATGCGGTTTTTTGAAATGCCATTCCTTGTTACAAATGAAAATTCGTTAAACCAGACCGGCAACTACCCTCACACAAGAAAACATTTACAATTTACCAGTGAACGGAAAGAAATCATGGAAGAAATCTCACCACTACAAATGCCACCAGAGAATCTACACAAAGAAGACGAGGCTTATTAAAAGCCACATCACTATAGTAACGTATAATTATATCAATGGGTTTGATTCTCGACATTGACAGCAAATAAATAAACTGTAAAACAGTACAGCTAACAGCTATCTTGCCACAATAACAATAACATCCATTTTTCAGTAGTAGTGTTGAGTATGAGAGTACTGCCTCCATGTTTTATTTACGTACACTGCAATTCACAAACTAATCATTCTCCCCGTGTTTACTTCTCAAATGCTGCAGCCAGTTACACTTATGAACGAATGTCTGTCCACACGTCTCACAGCTAAACCTCCTATCATTCTGGTGAATCCTCATATGAACCCTCATCGTCTTCCGAGAACTATACCATTTCAAACAGACCTCACACTGGAACTCCCTTAAACCAGTATGCTTCACCTCATGCCGTTTCAACTCATTCTTATAATAAAACCCTTTTCCACATTCAGAACAAGTGTGAGGCTTTAGCATTAGATGATATTGGTTCGTGTGTGCTTTTAAAGCTCTCTGGCTGTCAAATTTCTTCCCACAAGCTTTGCATTCAAAGCAAGGAGCCGGCGCTCCGTGGACAGAAACCTCGTGATACGTTTTACGCACAGGATCCATAAATTTCTCGTCACAGTATCCACATTTCCTTGTCTTCGATGCCCGGACGTGTAACACTCTCTCATGTTCCTTCATCTTGATCCTCGTATCGAAAACTTTTGAACAATACGAGCACATAAAAACTCCAGTCTTATGTCTGAACAGATGAGTTTTTAAAGACCTCTTGTTTATAAAGCCTCGGCCACAGATGTCGCATTCGTAGTTCCTATAATGTTCATTCATATGTTCAGCTAAGTGCTTGAAATAGTCGAACTGTTGGGAACATAATGCGCAATGTAGATATTCCGAGTCGAATTTAAAAGGTATAATATGGTCATCGATGTCGAAATACATCTCTTTATCATGGAAAAGGATTAAGTGCTCCATAAATTTATCTAGAAATGCGAAATTCTCACAGCAGAGTTTGCATTGAAGGCCTGTGATATCCAATTTGATGACTAAGTCCATGTGGTTTTTGACTTTTAACGCTTCGATGACGTCTAAATGCTTTTCAAGGCTATGTTTCTTAAGTTCTGCAGGTGAAGCATTTTGGTAGGGGCAGTAAGAGCACCCGTAGCCGATTCCCCAGTGACCTTTGATAGGTGTTGCGTTGGAATTTTCCAGAATATGCCTCACGTTGTCTTTGAATTTGAATATAACTTCCCTGTTTACGATGACTTTGCTTATTTTCCGGGGTTTGCCTTGTTTTTCTGTTGTCTTCAAAGAGTTTTGCCACCGGTCATCTACAACAAGAGGGACTTGTTTAGTTATTGTTGTATTACTTATATATGAGATGCCGGTGGCGAAAATCTTTTGTGGTACAACTTCAGAATTCGTCGAGATGATTGTTTAATGTCTTGGACAAGGCTCGAACTTTTTGGATCCAGATATATTGCCTTTTTTATTGTCTTTACCAGTTTCTGGTTAATTCATGAGAATAATGTAGCTTCTTTAAGTCTTGTTAATAATAATAGAAGGGTATTTTGGAATAAAGGATATAGTATAGATTTGTTTCCTTACAAATGATACGCGACAATCTTTGTTCAAATCAATAAAAATAATTTTACTAATGCCACAGCTCGGTTTTAAAAGACGTACATTAGAATAACGAATAATGTCATAGGTTGTTATTAGTTTAAGTTAAATAAAAGTTATGAAATATAGTCAAAATATATGTAAAAGTATATTCATTCATTTTAATATAGCTCAGTGGGGAGGTCAACAGACTGCAATGCAGAGGGTCTCGGGTTCGAACCCACGTCGCGCACCTCTGACTTTCAGAAGTTATATGACTTTTCGAAATGATGTGCGTATTGATTGAAAACTATCACCTGCTCCGTGCCTCGGTGAGCACGGTAAGCCGTCGGTCCTGGCTGCCATGAACATCTATGGCAGTCGTTATTGGGAAGTCAGTGACCTATAATATCCTAACACTGGTCTAGCCTTAGGGTATCGTTAGCCTTCGGGTTGCGGAGGTCAGGTGGCAGCCGCTCCGTGTAAAAACTGATATCCAGTCAAAACCGGTTAGACCAGAAAATCCGACCCCAAGTGACTTGGGGATAATAAAGGAAGAAGATAACATAATTTAGCTTTTATATATAAACTAAAAATATGTTTAAAGTATGTATAATAAAAATATGTTTGAAGTATGTATAATAAAAATATGTTTAATATAAACTAAGAATATTTTATATAGCGAGATTGCCCTCCATTTTTCTCATTCCCAAAATATACTCAATAATCCTATTGAAACGTCGTGGCACACCGGCGGCCAGACACAATAGGTTTTATAATTATGTCTGATATTCCAAGACTTGACAGGGTAATTGGTGCCTCATTTTACATCCAATTCTGTTTCCACAAAAGATACCTTCAAATGGTATTATTTTTTTTTCTACCAACAGACAATTCTACACAATCTTCCAATGCTTGCTTCTCATATGCACTTTATAAGCAGTTCTGTGAACGAACGCACTCTCACAAATATCACACTTAAACCTTCTATCATCCAAATGCCCTCTTATATGCTGGTTCAAACTACACCTTGTACCAAACGACTTACTACACATATCACACTGGAATTCCCTCGACCTAGTATGTGTGACAGTATGAGAACGAAGTTCTATGCGAGAGAAAAAAGCCATTTCGCAATATGAACATTTATGTGGACGAAGCATTAGGTGGAAGCGTTTTCTATGAGTCATTAACGAACTCTGACTATTGTAAGTCTTGTTACAAGCTTGGCAATTGAACACGGGGATTTTGGCACCATGTACTTTAGATTCATGTGTCTGGACTAAGTCTTTAGTGGAAAATTTTTCATCGCAGTAATTACATTTTCGTGTCTTATTGCTCAGAGCATGGGTCACTCTTTCGTGGACACTTCTCTTAGGTCTAGTATCAAATACTTTGGAACAATGTGAGCATTTAAAAACTCCATTTTTGTGTCTATAAGAATGCGTCTGCATTGATTGTTTGTTTATAAAAGACCTCTCGCATACGGAACATTCGTAGTTTCTATAATGCTCGCTCATATGTTCGGAGAGAAGTTTGAAATATTTGAATTCCTTTTGACATATTACGCATTGAAGGGTGTCAGTTTCAAATTTGAATGGTATGATATGATTTTTTATATTTGTGTGAAAATTTCTATCGTGGATTTCAGAGAGGTGTTCTGTCAAAGATTCTAATGTATCTATAGTTTGTTCACAAAGTTTGCATTTGAGAGCTGTAATGTCTAATCTTATAACTAAGTCTGAAATATATTTTACTTTGATAGCTTCTTCTGCTATATCACAATGTGTTTCAAGATTATGTGCCTTTAATTCTGAAGGTCGTTCTTGTTGTTTATCGCAGAAGCAGCAAGCGTAACCGTTTCCCCAGAAGCCTTTGATCAGAGTTGCGTTGGAACATTCTAGAATGTGTTTTATATTGTTCTTATGTTTGTCAAGTTCGGTGACGTCCAATTTCTCGGAATCCTTGCCTTCTTTCTTGAATTTTGCATTGACTATAGCTTTATATTTGCTTCTAACTTGTTCAGCATTCACTGGCAGATCATTAATATCACTTTCCTCAGTCTTTATATTAATTAAAAGTGCACTAACGTCATCGCTTGTATCTGTAATGACTTCTTTTTGTATTGCATTCTCGGTTTTTACGGTTTTGGCGGGCATTTTCGTTATGTTTTCTGATTTGTTAGCGCGAAATATGGTCGGATGTTCTCTCAATTTCAATTTAGACGTCACCATTTTGTTTTTATCCGTTGTAGTATTGCCATTCTGGTCATCTACAACAATAAGATTCATATATTGTAGAACATTCTTTGTTATTTTCAATTATCTTTATATAATATTTAGCATTTGTATGTTTGTGTCTTCAAAACTTGAAGAATAGTTGAATAGTTGAAATTTTTACATATTCATTGCATTTCTATGTAATAGTGTCTTTATATATTTTTTATCTTGATATTCTTACAGGAACGGAAATAATCTAATAATTAATATCACACTAGTCCACAGCGAAACATGAACGAGGTTTTAGGTTTTTATATTATACGTAGTTATGATATCTTCTTCCATTTCTTACCAAAAAAAATCATATCGCAATTCAATAATCCTAATTTTATAGTATTATAAATGCGAATGTTGAATGTTAGGCTTTGACGCTTTCTAACTACACGACCGACCATTATGAAATTTCGCATACACGTTGTTAGGGGCACATAAAAGAACATCGGGCACCGTGCAACCAGAAAAATTATTGTGTCCGTGGGGTAGCTGGATATGAATATTTTGAAGAAAATGATTTTGTATTTACATTTTCAAAGACACCTGTATCACCGATGGCCATCATAGGCGTATTAAACCCTCTCCTCCCCACTTTAGGGCAACATGTGTATAGCACCCTCATTTTAACCAGCTGTCTTTAAGTCAGATGTTATTACATCTACTGACGTCTACCAGCCAGTCCTGAATTCCGTGCCGCTGATGATACCTTGATAGGGTAATCGTATCCAAGATGTAATGCACAATAGTCACATTCAGTCATGTGTAATGTCATAGAATTAAGTCGCTGTCCGACTCGGATATACAACCCGAGATCTCATGCACAGCATTCGCATTCACTACCACGGAGCTACTGAGGCAGTCATGTGTAACGTCATGGTATGTTAAGTTTCTGCCCGAGCCAGGAATCTGATCCCTCTCTCCTCATGGGAACGAAAAGGACAATCAGACAAAGCCGCACTATAAGGGTGCCATTTACATACAAGTACCAAGTACAAGCTCTGCTTAGTTTGGGCTAGATGGTGTTGTGTGTATGTGGTAGAAAATATTAAGTTTTTTTTTTCCTACTTTCGACGAATATAATACAGCTGAAGAGGTTGATTGTGTTTTGTCTAACGCGATAATCTCTGGGACTATCAGTCAGATTTGTAGGTACAAATCTTTTTAAATTCGATAGCCCAATTCTTGAGGAAGGTTATGGACCCATATAACATCACGCTACGACCGACAAGAGCGCAGCAGTAACCATAAACGTGGACGAGCCAGTATACACCCACATACAAAGATTTTGTTTGTAATGGAAAACTGAATACCTATTCGACCGATTTTAAAATTAATATCACCATTAGAAAGCGACTTTATCCACAAGTAAAATCCTTACTAATATTATAAATACAAAAGTAACTCTGTCTATCTGTTACCTATTCACGGCTAAACTACTCAACCGATTTGGATAAAATTTGATACAGAGGGCGTTTAAAACATGGGAAAGGACGTAGGCTACGTTTAAATGATGCGCGGGCGGGGCCGCTCGCAAAAGTTAGTAGGATATATAACATCACGCTACGACTGACAAGAATGGCGCAGGAACCATAAACAAGAATCAAACGGACAGCTAGAATAAAATAAAACATACTGAGCTTACGCTCACCTTTGGAATCCAACTTGATTTTGGCGCATATAGTCTTCTTCGGCACGTTATATTTTTCTGACGCTTCGAGAGCAGTCATCTCCTCGTTTCTAACAGCTTCCAAACAGTTACGGAGGTCCTCTTCGCTGTATTGTTTGTATGTCTTATAGCGCTCATTCTTCGGTAATTTTTTTGGCCATTTGCTTGCCGACTCTGTGTTTGACGAAGCTTTAGTACGACGTTCCGTTGTTGCAGTTGTTTCTGAAATAATAAAGTTATTTATTGAAATTAAAGAACTTTATATGGATTTTGTCGCTTTGTTTATTTTTAGACATTATTATTACATCATTTTGAAACTAAAGTAAACAGTAACTAGTATTAAAAGTATTTAACAATAGTAGTTTAAAGTTCCAAAATTATGTAATAAGAGTGTTTTATAAAAAAATAAACAACGCGATAAAATACGTATAAAGTTGTTAAAATCATCGCACATTCCACATAATGTACATAACATTCGCGAAAACGTAAGACAATATAAAGTTTAACTTTTGAAACCATTATAAAGACTTCTAGGAATAACTCCTGTATTTCGATAGACTTTACAAACATTTAAACAATGGACACTCAGATTCGGGACAACTATTTGTGAATCACACAAATTTTTGTCCCGTGTGGATATTGAACCCACAACATTCGGCGCGGCGGCAGTAGCGATGCGAAACCAATACCTCATCCGTGCAGTCAGTTAACTTATTTGTATTAAGTTTTTCTGTAGAAACAATTATAGAGACGCGCTGTAGTTGGTAAATTATAGCGTGGGTCCTGTGACAGTTATTAGATTAACATGCTAAAGACTGGAACGATGTTGATCAATATTATTGATCTTGTCGATGTTTGAATAATAATTGTGGGTAACTGGATTTAGTTGTACTTATTTATTCGCATTTTAAATAGATTTCACATTTTACGTTACATATAAATCATTTCAAGGGCTTTATGTTGTGTTGGCTGTCGCAAGACCCAAGTTATATTTTGTATAGTACAGGGTGATTTTGAAATCGTGTAATTCCTTTTAACCACGCATTCTACTGGTGATATAGAATAACCCTGACCATATTTTTATTTAATTAGAATTATTTTTTTTGAAAAACTATTGTTCCGTTTTTTTCGTGAAATGGTGTCAGATAGTCATATGTTAACCAACCGAGGCAATTTTAATTTTTTACTAATTAAAATAAAAAAACATATTAATAATTAATGTCGTAAATAATAACGGGCGGTCCTTTTTATTGCCACTTATTATTTACGACATCAGTTATTGTTATGTTATTATTTTTAAATTAGTAAAATATTAAGATTGTGTCAGGTGGTTAAAATATGACTATTTGAAATCATTTCATGAAAAAAATCTGTACTCTAATTTTGCCGAAACCATTATTCTAATTAAGAAAAAATATGGTCGGGGTTATTCTATATCACCAGTAGAATGCGTGGTTAAAAGGAATTACACGATTTCAAAATCAACCTGTATAGAAAAAATGCTTGTATTGCAGATGTTTTACAAATATTCGAACAACGGCTACAAAGAACCATACAGACTCGGAACAACTATTTGTGGACTACACAAATCTTTGTGTATATAATGTCATCGGTGTCACACGTGTTACAAACAGTCTAGTAGGAATGTCTCCTGTGGTACATCCTAACTAATATTATAATTGTTAATCTATGTTTGTTTGTTACGCTTTCACGGCTTAACTACTTGATCGATCATCATGAAATTTTGCATACACGTCGTCAGGTGTACCTACAGAAAACTACAAAGAGTAACTTTCATCCAGAAAAATATTATTGTTACCGAGGGATAGAAGTTTATTGACAAAATCTGATTAACGCGATCAAAATCTAAGTAGCACATATTAACTCAACGTTAAATACAGACATATTGTATACAAAAAAAATAGTTTTACTTACGAGCATCAAAGGCCGCTTTATTGTCGTCATCTTCCAAATATTCTACTTCTTCATACTGCATGTCACTAGGTTCCCCGGGGTCATCCGGGTCCACGTAATTGGGGTCGTCCGGGTCATCTATGAACATTCGATCCCCCGGGCTATCCGTGTCCGCTTCACACATTTCCTTGTAATCTAACGCATACTCCTCTTCTTGTTTCACGTGGATTGGGACGCTGAAATCTAGGCATAAATGAAAATAATATCAGAACTGTATATAAACTCTCCCACTGGTATGGGTTTCTTCTCAGTGTGAGAATGGTTAGGCTTGTCCAATACGCTGGCCATGTGCAGGTTGGCAGACTTCAGATATCTTCAAGAACATTACTAAGAACACTTAGGCATGGAGGTTTCTTTACGAAGTCTTCCCTCACCGTTAAAGCTAAAATTACCGATTTTATATTCACATAACCTGGAAAAGACTGAGGCTTGCCTTGGGATCTCCCCGTGACCATGGCTGCTGAAAAGCAACCGAAACATCGGGGAAAGTGTAAACCTAAATATAAATAGATTTAATAGTTTAAATAATTTTATGAGCTTATAAATTAGTAAAATTGAATAGAAGTAGTAGTAGTGTAATAGTTTCAAAATTATGTAATACAGTGATAAATAAACAACGCGATAAAATCCGTATATAGTAGTTTAATTTCAATGAATAACATTTGCGTCAACAGAAGACAATATTAAGAGCTCTGCATAAAGATAGAATTATATTATTACCATAATATAATTCTATCGTTATATTATATTATTTATATTATATTCTCGAAGGGCTTCGCAGGAGAGTATTACACTCACATCGCAAATGTTCTTTTTTATTTAACACTACTCTCTCTCTAAGATTAAATCCATGTGTCATGGAGTACTTAATAAAAATTCAAACAACCAACACAAAGAACTGCAGGTTTGCAACAACTATATGCGGATAGTGGCGTACCGCCGGCAGAGGCGGACCGCCCCAGGCGGCACTTTTAGGGGGCGGCAACATTTTATATTAAATACTAATAATATCTAATAAAAATTCAAACCATTTCATGTCGAACGAGAGTAATGATCAGATGTACAATACACAATAATGATGACTATTCTTCCTGGAAAGTTATTTAGAATGACTGTATATTATAGTTTTTTAAATTGAATTACCTAAATAAGAGAGCGCCAATACTTTCCACCGCACCGGGCGGCTGACACCCACGCTACGCCACTGTATGCGGATTACACAATTTTTTGTCCCGTGCGGTGATCGAACCTAAAACTCGGCGCTGTGACAATGCCGAGGCGAAAGCTTAAACTACTTCATCCGTGCAGTCAGTGCGTAATATTGGTGCGAGTCTATTGTCGTCTACCAAGCACATTTTCTGACTACTGTTATTAAAAAATTCCTTACAGAAAACCGACTGTCGAACATAAATTGTTCACATCATATACGCAACGTTATATACCGGCGTGAGTTTAAATAATTGTAACCTTTACAAGTGAGTGGACGCAAAAGAAAGAACTACATATATTCAAAAAAGTAAATTTACCTGGTACCTACAATACCTAGTCTATTTGACTCAGTGGCGTAGCGTACCTAGTGGGTAGAGGCGGCCCGCCCCGGGCGGTTCTTTAAGGGGGCGGCAAAAATTTACAATAAATAAAAATAATATCTTATATCTAAATATCTGAACCATTTAATAACGAACGAGAGAAATGGGTAGATATGCACAATAATGATGGCTGTTCTTTCCGAAAAGCACTTTCGAATTACTATAAATTATAGTATTTTTAATTAAAATACTTAAATATAATTTTGTTTCGCCCCGGGCGGCTGACACCCCGCTACGCCACTGATCTGACTACATATAACTAAAAGCTTTGGTCATGGCCGAGGCGGTAATATACAACGGTAACAACGAACAATAATTCAATGTTTACTTTTCGTATACCTAGTTATAATGTCATGCGTTAATTTTTGGACATCTCTCATAATTTTCCACGTACATAACATATATCTTAGTGATTATTTTAAATTGCTTTTGACTTCACTTAAACTACTTAAATATATATTTCATTACAATACTGTACTAAATGTAACTTTAGAGACATTTAGTGATTTACTTATAACTTACTTAATATTTTCTAAGGAGTTATTAAAGCAATAACTAAATTTCTCCGATTGTGGCAATAAGCGTAAAATATTCTTAGTTCTATTCTACAACTACAATAAATGCCAATATTAAATAATTACGGCGTACAAAACTAAAACTTTTTTTAATATTACACATGCTTGTAATTATATTAGACTCACTAGTCTTTGGATCCTCTATTTCAATTGGAACGGTAACTAGAATTAAAATGGTTAATTCTTATTAATAGACATCATAAACATTATATGATACTGCTTAACTCATCAATCAGCTGGAAACGAAACAATGAACAAAAGAATTGGGTGTTAGGCTCGGGTCTGATTATCGGCCAAGACATTAAAATTTTTATACCACAGATCTAAAACATGATAATAAGACCAAACCATCGCTATGCATGAGCAATGGCTCATTCCCAGCTGTAAAATATCAAGGCTAAATTTAAACATTTTCTATTAGCAACTAACGACATGGCCAAAAGTTTCCGTATTCATAATCCAATATTAAAGCTTTAGCCAAATAAAAATATTTTTTTATAACAACGGTATTAAAGGGAATTCTTTATGTCCATTGTTATCAAAAAAATTTGGCTCAGAACCACTATTTATGGATCACGTAAATTGTTGTTCCGTTTGGGAATCGAACCCACAATACGGCGCAGTGGCAGTGGCGAAGCGACCACTTAAATCAGTACGCCATCCGAGCAGTCAAGTTCGTTACAATTTATCTTACTATTTTAGATTCTAAAAATCATTGTATGCTCTTAAAGCCTGCAGTTCAGTGACAATCTCTTTTTTCTATCAGCATGCTTTTAAAATAAACCAATAAATGGAATATAGTAATAGTCGATTAAAATGAGCAGCCCCTGGAGTGGTGTGACCTCGATGTAACACTTTTTAAATGTATCTGATTTCCACCTAATTGTGAAGTTAAATTACAATTACAGAAATAGTTCTATTACTGTTTACTACAAAATTTCGACGATAAATCTAAGTGCTCACTGGTAATTAACATGTAAAACAGTATTATGTGATAATATAATTTAGAAAGGTTTATATTTTATTAGTACTTCTAGATTAATGTGTTTCAAAATCTATATTTTAGGTTGTAATACCTTCATCGGGCTGTCCCAATAGTTCTTCCTGTGACTCCAAGACCACCTTCTTGAATAAATATGCATCACGGAGCCGTTTAATGCAGGACTCACATATCTGGTCTTGTGATACGGCTCCCTCAGAATCCCACTGCACAAATACATTTTAATTTTATTAAAGTGCCGAATATTTTCATGACTACGTAAGTATGTATGCAAAATATTTTATTGTTGTTGATTAAAGACTAGACAGCATCTTATAAGGTAAATATTGAAACATGAACATTCTTAGTATAAGTACAGAAACAAAAAACACTCATCTCTGTCAACAGACAAAACATGAGCAGAATAAATCTATTATGACCTAAAGAGAAGGTGAAGGAGGGAATGGAGGACAAGATAAAGGATCATATTAATTAAGTTAAACAATGGACTAAATAGACAAATAAATATGTAATATTATAATTTATAACATAAATGAAACTTTGTAAAATGACCTTGAAAAAGCCATGGCTGCTCTAACATAGTATACAACGACGACATGGACTGCCCCAGTGGCACAGGGGTAGTGAATGCAAATGCTGTTGTGGATGAGGTTCAGTGTATGATTTGAGGGTTGGCCAAAGCTTAATTATTTAATTAAGTTGGAAGTCAATTTTATTTGGTATATAAACTTATTATATATAGAAAATTATACTTAGTTATTATATACATTATCGAATAATTTAATATAAGATTAGAATTTGGTCATATTAATATTTGTATAAGTGGGATTTTATAAAATGATACCTATCGACTTTTTTACTAAACATTGTTACATTTAACAATATTTAGGATCATTAACAGCTTTCTATACAATATTAGGCCATGTGACGTTAATAGTATAGGATGGCGTACGCTAAATATGTTTCGCAAGAACCAAACATAATTCAAATCAAGAACAAGAATATAATTCCAATGTCGAAAGACCGTATCCCCAAATCTTGAACTTAAGATTTGAAACAAAAGTAGACTACGACGAAAATTGGATAAATAGACCTATATCAAAATCCAAATTCCAAAAATACTCACAGACAGAGCAAAACACTGGACGAGCATGTCGACGTAAATTTCCTTCTTTCCTTCCCAATAATGTTCTTCCCACATGTTTTTCAAGTAACCATAGTTGAGACAACATCTGCACCTTCCAAAATAAGTCTCAATTTCGTTAGATCCCGACGCCATTATTGTTATTTGAACCAGAAAACAGTCGCTAAAAGATCAACTCAAAGAAACACCGCCATTTTATTGTTTTTAATATACAGATAATATATATTAGTTCTACGTGAGTGTTACCAATTTATTTAAAATAATTTACTTTCTGAACCACATTTAGGAGTATCTCACTATCGCGTATTCTTCGACTCTTTTTAGTTAGTATTTTGCATTATTATGTTCTTTCTGGTATATAATGATCATATAAATTAGTAATTGTATAAAAAACGTAAACAAGGAATTTATGACATGGTATTATGTTAATAGATTCAAATTATTTACTGCTACAACTAAACGCGCCCGGTTATTGACATTTTTTACTCTGTGTTATTGACAATTTGGCGTAAGTGAAGCTTTCTGATACGAAAAAAATAGTTTGAAAAAAGCTAAATTACAACAAATTCTGAATGTAAATAATGTAAAAGTGTAGTTAATTACGAGATTCAAAACAAAATGGCTACAACAAAGAACAACGGGCCGATAATAGACCCAGCGTTGTGTAGATGTTGTCGAGCTATTAAAAAATGTAGAATTCTAACAGCAGAATATACTTGGATGGAAAAGAAGGAAGTCTACGCGGACATGATCATGGATTGTTTCGGTATATTGGTAAGTAAATAAACAGCTTTCACCAATTTATCAAACATAATTAAATTTCTGCGATACTAACGTGACGTACCCTCAGTTTACGTATAATTCTGTTTCTCGGTATATTTTTGTTTTATTGAAAAGTTATCAATGCAAACTTTCATTACGAAAGCTTGTAATATGGTAAAAATGTTAAACAGAAAAAATCTACTACTACTTAGAAATGCTAATTTCAAATATGTTGATACATTTTATTAAGAGTATAAAAAAATAATTTTGTATTTAATTTCAGTGCAAGTTAAAATTTTTTTTAGTTGTTGGCTGTGTATTGGTTTGTAAATTACTAGTATGTTTCCTAACCTGCCTAGCTAGGCTAAATACTGGTTGGCATTCAACATCTCATCATTGTTCATATTAGGCCTAGTATTGAGTTTTCAAATATATTATCAAATTGTAATCTTAAAAAAATACAATTTGTAACAGCCTTGATTTTTTTGTCCTATGTAACCCATAAGAGTCCTAGGTAAACTAAAATAGTAAGTGACTACCTAAACCATTGTACCATTCATACAGTTATGGTTTTTTGTGTAGTAGAGCCTCGCTGATTTCAGCATGAAATGGCTCGACCGGTAAAGGATAACACTGTCACAGAATATTGATGTGAACTAGCAGTATTCCTATTGTTGTGTTTCGTTCAGTGAGTGAGAGTGCCGGAGGGCCTATCACGCTTTTTCCCCCTTCCTTCTACTTCCCAATTCCTTTCCTAAAGGGTCGACAACATGCAAGTGATGCCTTTGGTGTGGCAGGCGTCCATAGGCTACAGTGACCACTTACCATCAGATGAGCCGTATGCTAGGCTAGGCTCAACCTTTTGCCTGAACCTTGCAACTAACATAAATGTAAATTCAGTAAATGTAATAAACCCACTAACCGCTGTGACGTTCATAAGTTTTACTTTGTGACCTAAGTGAATAAATTATTTTTGACTTTGACTTTTGACTTTGAATATGCTTGTTTGCCATTTGCATTCCTTTCTGCAGATCAGTCAAATCATGAAGCACCCATTTCTCATATTTTTTTTTATCTTATTGATAAAAGAGCAGTGATAGCTCATTGGGGCCGTCGGTCCCAGCTGCCATGAACATGTATGTCAGTCGTTATTGGGGAAGTCGACACAAAAGACTGGGTCGAAATGTCGCCTGCCTGTACTGATTGGCCCCCACACAAGATAAGATAAGATATCTTATTGATTTGATACAAATGAGCCAATGTTGTAGGTAGGGTAACGTTAAACCATGGCGCTAATTCCTGGGTAGTTTGACTTGGATCGGCTTTCACCATCTTCTTCAATTCAGAGTTATTCACCTATGTTCCTTCCACGTGGTTCGTTCTTTAAACCGAAGTTTTCATTACGAAAGCGTTTAAATTAAAAACGCACGGTGCATTCAGCAGTCTCCTCTTCTCCAAACGCAGCGTTGATATTGTGAGCCGTTTCTGCCGCGTTAGTTCCGCGTCGGAATTCGTATCCAAAAACTCGGATTTTCGAATCCATCTTTCCCTGAATTTTCCCTGAATTGAAAGTCGCAAATCTAATGTTGCACATTTTTTAAAAGAAGAATCTTATTGGTATCATGTAAGAAAATTTAACTCAAAAATCCCAGACCATGAAGTCTTATGTCAATTCAAAGTATCTTTTACTATACAACGGCAACTTCATACTTTAACCCCTATTATTAATTATTGCATAAGCAGCAAAAACCTAGTGGTAGACTGTTGCACTGGCGCGCAGAGGTTTTGATTTCCGACTACGACTTACCGAAGATATCTGAAGTCTGCCAACTCACACTACGGTCTATGCCCAGCAGTGTGACAGTTTATATACAGGGCTGATATTATGATATACTATATTATTGATCACTGTTTAAATATTAAATAAAAAATAAAATAACCATGTGTTGTTTCACAGCTTTCGCACGTAGACGACAACGAGAAGGACTGCGGTGTGTGCGCAACGTGCGTGGTGCGCCTGCGCGATGCGTGCGCGTTCAGACAGCAAGTGCTGCAGTGTGAGGAGCTGTTCCTTAGCGCCAAGCTACAAGATAAGGATGCTGAAGGTACACACACTATTTATTATTTTGCTTTCATGGAAGACCTTATCACAATTTTTATACAAAAATAATGCGTAGCGTACAGCCATTAATAAAATATTACATTTGTCTATACTTCTGAAAAAAATCTTGGCTCAGAACCCGCCTAACTGTGCGTTAAAAATATCAATGTCTCGCCTGCTCGCCACTTTTGCCGATAATTTGTTATGCCTTCTTCCTTCAATCCTGGGTCCTTTATGCGGGGTGTGGAAAACCACCTTCTCCGGCCGTCAAAGTAGAGACCTCAACATCGCCTCAGCTGCTATGTAGTCGGTGTGGAGGCCACTACTCTTAAGACCACTTGACTGCTTACCATCAGGCGAAGAGTGGTCATTTTTAAAAAGCAATATAAAAATAATGGCGTATATTGACGTAAAGCTTACGCGGGAATATTGAAGTTAGAAGTAGTAAGACCGTACGGGTGGTGAAGAGTTTTAAGTGATCGCCTCGCCACTCGTCACACCTCGTCCCTGCGCCGGGGCAATTTATGTGATCCTTAAATAGCTGTTCGGGGTCTGAGTTTTCTTTGTGTCCGTTGTTTAACACGTTCAACGCCATGCCATAAATTATCGTGAATAATACATTTTCTATTGTGTCTGCTATATAGCATTCAATGTGTTATGTTTGTAAAGTCTTCCGTGATACAGGAATTACATCTCGTGCGGGAATTGTCTTTAAAGAAATATTATGCGTGTAAGAAAATTGGTCTTACTGATGTCGCAATTCTGTATTCATTCGGATTCCCAGTTCTCAATGCAGATGCTGATTTCTTTTTTACAACTGATGGGTTATACAGGGTGATTTTGAAATCGTGTAATTCCTTTTAACCACGCATTCTACTGGTGATATAGAATAACCCTGACCATATTTTTTCTTAATTAGAATAATGGTTTCGGCAAAATTAGAGTACAGATTTTTTTCATGAAATGATTTCAAATAGTCATATTTTAACCACCTGACACAATCTTAATATTTTACTAATTTAAAAATAATAACATAACAATAACTGATGTCGTAAATAATAAGGGGCAATAAAAAGGACCGCCCGTTATTATTTACGACATTAATTATTAATATGTTTTTTTATTTTAATTAGTAAAAAATTAAAATTGCCTCGGTTGGTTAACATATGACTATCTGACACCATTTCACGTAAAAAACGTAATAATAATTTTAAAAAAAAAATAAGTCTAATTAAATAAAAATATGGTCAGGGTTATTCTATATCACCAGTAGAATGCGTTGTTAAAAGGAATTACACGATTTCAAAATCACCCTGTATAAAGAAGACAACTCTGGCACTAGGTGACATTTGTTATTTTTTGCTGAAGACTTTACAGACATATGTACAAATGATGATGATTGCACGACTCGTCGGAGTCCTAATTACCCTCTTGCCCGCTCCTTCCCCTTCTAACTTCCTTTCCTAAAGGGTCGGCAACGCGCAAGTGAATGCCTCTGGTGTTGCAGGCGTCCATAGGCTACGGTGACCACTTACCATCAGGTATGCTTGTTTGCCACCTTAGAATTATAAAATAAAATTTGCTATTGACACTGTCCCAAGTATTGTGGGTGTGATCCCCACACGGTACAACAATTAGTATGATCCACTAATAGTTGTTCCGTTGGGTGTTCTTTGTGTCCTTTGTTTGAATGTTTGTAAAGTATCCTGCGTCACAGCGACAGTACGGAGTCCGGTAGGAACATTTCCATTTAAATATGGTGTCGTAGGATCGAGCTCGAGTCTTCAGCTTTATGGGATCGGTGTATGATCTCCACCAAACCAGCACTGGGCCAGCATGTTAGACTATAGCCTAAACCTTCTCACACTGAGAAGAGATCCTTGCCCAGTGGACAGTTTATAAACAGGGTTAGTTAGTTGATAGTTGTTTTTGAGAGTGTGCAAATTGCATGCAGGTTTCACTTGCATACAAATGGAGATGTTCAACAATTGAGTAGTCCAACATGGGTGGAAGACGTGCACCTCAATAAAAAAATATTATTTTCTCGTGCGTCCACCTAACAGACATTTCGATAATTTATACAGCGATAGATATCATGTGCACATCACTCGTTCGAAATTCGAAACGGGCAACTATAGTTTGCGCGTTCAATTTGCAGGTCACTTGAATAAAAATATGTACAAGTTCAAACTACCCCATACAAGATCTACTTATTATTATATACATAAACTAAACCATCCTCGAATCTACTTGAACACACACAAAAAATTCATTCCAATCGGTCCAGCCGTTTAGGAGGAGTTCACTGTCAACACACGTACAGAAGAATTATATATATAAAGATAATGCTTGCAGATTTGAAAGCCGACAAGGTCCCAATGGAGATGGAGCTGAAGACGGAGCCAAAAGACGACTGCAGTGACCACCAGTCGGTCGGGGCGGCAGACTACGACGACGACCTGTCCGTCACCATGGAGGAACAGGGGCCTGAGTGGATCTTGGAAGGTGAGGATAGTGTAACATCTTTAGAAGGTTTCTAGTTTTAGTCTCCTGGTGTTTGTGTAGCAAATCTTGCAGTGAATTTGGTCAACTTTCCGATGTTTAATTTAGCAACATTTTTGTATGAGCGTAAAGTCACGTTTATAATTTCACAAACATCACCTCTTTCATCTCATCATCTGGGACAAATGTAATCGTGCTGGTTAAATATTACCTTCTTCTTGATCTTAATTGACATACGATTTAGTTTGCGCATCAAGTCTATTGCACATTCATAATTTCAAAAGCAACATGTTTTAAAGCCATTATAATTTCATCAGTCCCTGGTGGAATAAATTTTATCGTGCAGGGTAAATTTGATCACCTGCCTGGGTAAATTAAGCTATAATTTAGCATGCGCCTCAAGTTTATTACGCCTTTATATTTTTAAAAACAATACGTTTTAAAAGCTTTTTCGTTTTGTCTGTACTGGTGTGTGTTAATAAATCTTGCAGGATAAATTTGACCTACTGAGGTTTTATTTAGCTAAAATTTGGCATGCTACTAAAGTCTGTTCCACATTAATATCTCTCTCTCTTCCCGGCTACTTATCCCACATGATGGTGCGGTCAGCTTCCTTTATTTTCTTTTTCCACGGTGCCCTGTCCTCGACGTTATCTTCAGAAGCATTGCATACCTTTATGTCTTTGCGTAACACATCTGTCCACGTGGTCTTGTGTTTTCCTCTAGCTCTTGTTCCGGGGACAGATAGTTCCAGAATCTCGTTGCTAACGTAATCTGGGGGGTCTTCTCCTTACATGTCCATATCATCCCATCTTGCTCTTCTGCAGCTTCTCTGCTATATCGCGGACTCCCAGGGTTCCACGCGCATAGTCGTACCGGATCTTATCCAGCCTGGTTACGCCGTACACTAATTATAAAAAAAAAATAAGGAGCGGCGTAAAATATTTTTTGCTAAATAAACGACATCCACATTCACTCGTTGATACCTTTGAACAGTTCGATTTTGGTTATTTTTAATAACTATGTAAAATGTGGTCTTAACAAGACCTAAAAATTATAAGCGTTATCTAGTAATACGACATACGACTTTTACATGGTTTCATGATGAAATCTCTAAGCTAAAGGTTCGTGTTTTAAAATAGCGATTTAGTGTCATATTTACTTTTTTATAGAGTCAATTAATATATTTCATGTTTCTGTCTTCACACAGCGCACACCAGTATTTTCAACTTTAAAAAAATATTTTTAATCTGATCAATATTTATCTAGATTTCCAGAAGTTAAAAAAAAAATATATATATATATATATATATATATATATATATATATATATATATATATATATTACAACCTTTAAAGCCCAATTCTCTAACTGTGAATATAACATCAAAATTATTTGCGTCTTACTTGATGCCGGAACGAAAATTTATTAACTACTAACCAATAAAAATACATTTTTGAAAATATAATTATAAAAAACTTTTATTATTATTCTCTTTATTTACATATTTTCAATATATTTTTCATTTTTAAATATACATATATCTATAAAAATACATTTAAAAATATAAAATATATGGTACCCCACCGGCATCGGGAACAGGGTCCAAGCTGCCGGTGGTTAGGATTCCAGAGATAGGAACCTCCTCACAATGCGTGCTGTATCTAAAAGCACTGCCTTCTGCATCAAACCCTTGATCCAAGCACCCAACGCGAGCTTCTTTAGATGGTGATCGAGGCTCTTGGCTATTAGACCATTGACAGATATGACTATCGGCCCAATGATTGCCGAATCTACATCCCACATGTCGACAACCTTATTATTATTATTATTCTCGCCATATTTACTATAATATTTCTTATGAACATGTATCAATAAAATCGGCAAATATTTTATTTTGTGTCCAGTGTAGTCATTTATATGATCGATGACCCTACCCATCACTGGCAACATTACAAATCTTCCAAAACGGTTCCTTACTAAAGTTATACATTTCTTCGCTATCGATTCGTTTAAGTTGCAAGGTTTTCGAGAACATTGGCGACTCATGCTGCGTTTGCGAATATGTAGGTCTGTCATTTGTAGGTCTTATAAGCTAATACAATTTTAGGTACATTTACCATATTCAATTCTGCATGCAATTTTTTGTATATATCATGTGATTAGGTAAGTATACTATTTAATTGACCAAATAAATAGACATATTAGTCGATAAAACATTTTAAAAGTTCAATATCAGAATAACAGTGCTTTAAATGATAAAAATGTAAAAGTAGCAATAACAATATGTCAAAGTATATTAAAAACGAAGTAATAAAATGTAAACAATAAAAAATAAATGTCGAATAATAATAATAGAATGTTAAACAAGATAATTAAGTAGTAATTAAATGTAAAATGACTGGTTAAAAATTCAATATTCGTATCTTCCAAGAACTCTTGTAGCGAGTAATAGCATTCGTCTGTAAGCAGTTTTTGAATATAACCATAATAACCTTTCCAGAAATAAAACCCAAGACAGAAGTACAGAAGGAAACACCGGAGATTCCTCTGGAAGAGGAGCCGAAAGTTATGGATGATGACGACGACAGTGACTGGTCGGCTTCCTCCTCGGACTCCGACAAGCCCATCAAGAGGAAAGCCAGCAAGAAGAAGGGCAGCAAGGCCAGCAATGGACCCGCTAAGAAGAAGAAGGTGTCGAATAAGAAGCAAAAAGCAAGTAAGTTAGCTATCTCCAAGACTACCTAAGTACTTGCCGCAGCAGTTGTGAATGCAAGTGAGGTCTGCAGTTCGTATCGGGTCAACAAAACGTTATTGGATTTTCCTGATAGAGAACCTCAAAAGCAGCAGCCCAGAGTTAGGAAGTTGGCGGTGTTCCATACCCCCCCGTGCCTCGAAAAGCACGTAAAGCCGTAGGTCCTGCGTCTGATCTCTCTCTGGTCGTGTCGGATTGCCATCCCATATGGAACAGAAAGTGCACTTGTATTTACGCACACACTTGTGCACTATAATATCTCCTGCGCAGATGGCCAGTCTCCGTTAAGATTAGTCTCCGTGACAGAAATTCGGCCTGAAGGACATTATTTCCAAAACTTAATACAAAGTATAATGTAAAATTGACTCCAAACTAGGCAAGTCCGTATCTTCGGCACCAATGTAGAAATTTATGTGTCCATTAGATCAATGCTTGTAAAATATTAAAGGTAAATGTCAGTAATCATTAACTTATGAACGTCAAAGGCTGTTTTTTTATTTGAAGTTAGTTGCTTGGTTCAGGCTAAAGATTGAGCCATATGAAGATATCTGTAAGATATTTATACAGTGTCTATAATAAACCTTGTTCGATCCATTAAGGGCTTGTTTCTTACTTAAAAAACATGCAGAGAAAAGTAATAAAAATATCTATTTCACCGTAAAACGTCTTTATAATATTTTTAAGTGCAGTATTGATCAGCATTTTTACCCTTAAATTACTGAAATTTCGCACAGTCTAGCAACACTCCACTAAACTTGACAAGGACGCGGAGCGTAGCATACTTTAGGCGCCATTTTTTTCTAAGGTGTAGCCAGGTAGGCGCTGCGTAGCGCGTTTATTAATAAGTTTTTAGTGTTGCCATGGGAATCTATTAACATATTATTATAAATAAATTAAATTTACTCGCTAATTTGGTTTATCGATTTTTATAAAAGGATGTCACTTACGTACTCATAATAAGCTAATGTATAACACCTTTAAGGATCGGACAGGGTTTATTATACACACTGTATATCGATACAAATGATTTTTTCTCGCGATGACTATGTAAACCTTTTTGCCAAGTTTTTGTTTTAAAGTGAATTGGTACTACCTCGTACGCCTAGCGCCGGTCGTGAAGACTTAGCTCCAATTTTGCCTAGACTCTGTATTACGTTAAAACTTAAAAGATATGGCCTCAATATACACAAACAAAAGTCGCTTAACGCTGATCGTGAAGTCTTAGCTCCAATGCTGGCTCTTTATTAGGGATCTACATAAAAGGAATCTGCTAAAATGTTAATGTACGTGACGATTCATAACAATTTGTCATTTTCAGGCACATCCACCAAGAAAGGTACTCCAAAAGCGATCAAAAAGCCTGCAGCCGAGAAGAAAAATAACTACGACAGAGACTTAGACTGCATGTCAGAAGAGAACCTTCTGACAATCATCCAATACTCATATGTCTGTCCGTTCAAAAACAGAAGAAATAACTATTACTGCTTCTACTGCAAAGACTATTACCCAAAACCGGAAGATTTAAGAGAACATACCGTCGGCCATGACACCAAACCTTTTCAGCTGCTGATGGGATATAAAAAAATAATTAAAATTGATATCACGAGAATAGATTGCCGGCTATGTCCGATGAAAATCGACGATCTCAACGTATTTAAACAACACATAGACCAGGTTCACAATAAGAAGATATACTTTGAAGCGCCAGATAAGATGTTACTATTCAAACTGACATGGAACGATCTAGTATGTGTCATGTGCAACGATGTTTTTGAAGACTTCAATACATTGAACACACATATGGTTGAACACTTCAGCAACTACACTTGTGATATATGCGGCGTCTGTTTCTTAGAGAAGCCAAGACTAGACGCTCATCTCAAAAGACATAAAGACGACGAACGACACACATGTGAAATATGTGGCAAAGTATTCAAATCTAATCACTACAAAGATATGCATGTCGATATTGTACATAAAAAGAAAGCTATAATCAGATGTCCAAGATGTGATGAATGCTTCATGTCCTACGCTTTAAAAAACAAACATTTGACAGAAGCACACGGTCAGAAACGAACTTATCCATGTAATCTATGCGATAAAGTTTATAATAGACAAAAGACTTTAACTGAACATCAACGTAGAAACCATCAGAAAGTATTAAAGCATCAATGCGAATACTGTGATCAGAGATTTTATCTGCCATCCCGGTTGAAAGAACATATGGCAACGCATACAGGTGAACGGAACTTCAGATGTGAGCATTGTGAGAAAAGTTATCCGAGGTTAAAGTCTTTACAATATCATATACGGACACATACCAATGATAGGAGATACCGTTGTCATATATGTGGGCAAGCGTTTATTCAAAATGCAAGTTTGAAGTCTCATATAAAGAGTCATCATCCGGAGTGTGATATTGAGGGATGTTACTTTTGAGCAGTGATAGTGCAGTGTTGTGTGGATGAGGGTAGTGTTGTGTGTATATAGCAGTAGTGACGTCACTTGGTAAGTGTAGACGAGTGAGTTATATCTAAATGTAGATAGACCGTGAAAAAGATAGGTATGTTATTCAATGGCTGTATAGTTTCTTTTTGGAGGCTTAATGGTCGATTAGGCTTCCACTGTTGGAATATCATGGCAAGGGATATTAAATTTCAATGGTCTCTGTTGAAATTTACCCTGAGTCTAGCAATGCCGAGACGGCAGATTTTATTCTATATTTGTATATACCTACATACATATAAATGTTAGTAAATGAAGTCACTTCCAAGCTTTATTAAATGACTTAAGGTGTTTGTGCAGGATGCAAACACCTATCAAACAAGTGCTAAAATGCAAGCTACTTGCGTGGAATTGAGCTAACTCCTAAGGTGTTTTTACAGGATGCAAGTATCTAACGTGTGCTAACATGCAAGCTACTTGCTTGAAATAATCATGATCTCGCGTCTGTGGTGAACACAGTGCCCGGCCCTAGGTCGATCTAGGCGCCAGAAGGCAAAGAGACAAATGCTAAAAACAATTTTCCAATTTAGTAAAAAGGCGGTATTTAAAAATTTGAGTATTATTATTTATTTAATATAAAACCGGAGTAAGAAGGTGTGTGATTTTCGCTACAACTTCAACCTCTCTGGATCGTATATGTAATGTTACATACTGATTAGAACAATACAAAAAATCCGCGTCCGCTACCGTGCCGTCTCCGCTACCGCACCGCCTCCCTTGATTGGACTTTATTGTCATATAACGGTGAAAACTAATATAAATATTTTTATTAATTACTATTATGTAACGTAATCGCATTTCCAATGCAGGCGTAGACGGATAAAGCGACATACCCACACTACACCACCACTATTCGTTTTAGTTGTATTCGAATAATAATTTTTAATTCGAATAGAATACAACTAAAATACAAGTTGAGATGTAAATGGGGTTTTTGTGGTCATAATGATCTCTTAATATATACATATATATTACAGTATTCTAAGGAGCAGCGCATATCTAACGAGCGCAAAGCACTGTCCAATGCCAAACCATTATCAACTTTGTTCGCATTGAAATAAAGTCGAATATCAATAACTTAAAATGCTATATAACGGGTCTTACTTACGATTAAATATTTAAAATGTAATAAATATTTATTGATTGCCCGACGTTTCGACAAACTTGCATCAATCGTGGTCACGGGTTGACTAATGTGAGCCCAGCGGCACCTTCGTGAAGTGCTAGTTTCAACAACTACCCTCACTTGTTCATTATCTATTCTATATTATAAAGACGAAAGATTTGATATATTCTTTGTTTATATTTGTTTGTTTAACACAAAAACTAATAATCGATTTAAAAAATTCTTTGACCATTCTTCTTTCTTTTCGTGTGGTTAGTGGCCAACCTGTTGTCAAGAGTCGTTCCAGCCGCCCGTAGGCTGACATGGCTTAACGAGTGCTGGCAATTTGACAACAACCGGAACCGACTTTTTCCGTGCCCTCCGGAATCACGGAGACGCTCAGATGAAATACCACTTAGCGGTCACCCGTCTATAGACTAACCGCACCCAACGTTGCTTAACCTCACTAATCGTTTACCGAGAGTGCAACTGGCTATGAGCGCCTCGTTTGACCATTAGAAAGCTAGATTATCAGCGCGTAACAAAGGCTATATATTTTTTTTAAATAAATTACTGTTACTAACATAACCTTATCTATTTTTACGCGAGCGAAGTCGCGAGCAAAAGCTAATTATTTATATTAGCACTATTAATATCAATAAATCATTTACTAGTCAGTGAGATTCACGAAGTGACTAGCAGAAAATAAGCAGTAATACGTCGTATTTTAATGTTAACAGAGTCGATAATAGCTTGGCAGAGGCGGGCAATAAAACCGCCTGCAAAAATGCACTGAAATTATAATATACAATATGTATTAGCGATGGGCGTTAAATCAACGAGCTAGTTGAATCAACCGTAGATCTGCTGTCAACGTATCAACGTTAACTGTTTATGAATCAACTAGTTGAATTCGTCAACGACATTAATGAATTTAACTCGATACTTACGTTGAAAATAACATCATACATTGATTGCAAGCGACGGTCGAATTTGAACTCTAAGTTACGTGGGCAAGAGTTATTTTTTAAATACATATTTTTTAAAGAAACGTTGACGAATTTAGTCTATCCTAAGCCTGAAGAAAAAGTATGAAGGGAAGTTCATCTAAGTAATCAAAACAGACAGAGAAAATCAATCAAACGTTTTTCATTAATACATTTAATCAAATTGTTTATAAATAAACAATAAAATATCAGGTCAAATAAAAAACGTTCAATTAATTACCGGTTTACGTTACAAGTTGACATTAGTAGCACGTTAACTCGTTGACAAATTTAACTAGTTGATCGACTAGTTGACGAACGTAATTCAACGTTAACGTTACGTTAACGAAATAACCGTAAACGACCCATCGCTAATATGTATAGTATTTTTGTCTTTACTATTTATTAGAGAATGAATATCGTCAAAAATCAGTATGAAACCGAATGGTGCGTTGTTTACTCAATCAGACTAGTAAGAAAAATTGTCTAAACAGGGTTAAATTAAAAATACTAATAACGTTTTACTCGTGTCTTCTTTACATCATACTTAACAACTTTCGTTTTACTTCTTTTTACACAACTCGATACTCGTTACATTGTCTTCTGTTTACGCGAATGTTATTCATTGAAATTAAATTCGTTTATACGGATTTTATCGAGTTGTTTATTTAACACTGTATTACATAATTTTGAAACTGTTACAATACTACTACAATTGAATTTTATTAATTTTAATCTAATAAAATTATGTTTTAAATCTATTTATATTTAGGTTTACAATTTCCCCAACGTTTCGGTTGCTTTTCAGCAGCCATGGTCACGGGGAGTCCCCTCGGGGAAAGTGTAAACCTAAATATAAATAATTTTAATGGTTTACTAATATACTATTTACTAGTTTACTAATACATAATTTTATTAGATTAAAAATTAGTAAAATTCAATAGTAGTAGTATTGTAACAGTTTCAAAATTATGTAATACAGTGTTAAATTAACAACGCAATAAAATCCGTATAAATGAGATTAATTTCAATCGATACTCATTGCCAAAAATCATTTTTAAATAGATAATAATTATATATTAAACACTACGGCCTCTGCTCCCGCGGTGTGTTGTGGTTACACCGCTGCTTAGTATTGCGACCGTATGTAGTCTTAAATATTATTCGTGCAATTAAATCAGATTTTAAAATTATTTAAGAAATGTGGTAGAACAAAAGTTGTTATGTAAAGGGTGTTTTTAACTAACCCCGTATACTGTATATATTGTGTTATACACAATGCAGCTTTATATTTGACAGAATGTATTTTATAGTATGATCTGGTATATTTTAACTAATATTATTTATTAAGTGAATGAAGCCAGAGAAGTGTGTCAGGATCGTAGCAAATGGAAATCCGTAGTCTCTGCCTACCCCTCTGGGAAACAGGCGTGAATCTATGTATGTATGTATGTATTATTTATTCAAACATATTACATTGAACATTATCTCACTATTGTATAATATATACAGTACTTTATATTTATTTTGTGATTGAATGTATATTTGTGTTATATTATTTTATTTGAAAGTTGATGTTTGAGAAATTCTCAGGAAATCAGTATTGAATTGAGATCTCTACTTAGTAGAAAACTCATAAACTTAGGTCAGTGGTCGGCAACCCGCGGCTCTTTGACTCCTCGGCTGCGGCTCTTCGACCAAATGTTTAGTGCAGGCACAGTATTTTTTTTTTGCTCGTTAATATGTCCACCCTCCGCCTGATGGTAAGCAGTCAAGTGGTCTAAGAGCAGTGGCCTCCACATCGTCCTCATAGCAGCTAAGGCGATGTTGAGGTCTCTACTTTGACGGCCTGAGAAGGTGCTTTTTCACAGTGTATATTACTTACTAGCTGACCCGCGCGATTTCGTCTGCTTCACATAAGACAATTTTCCCCGTTTTTGCATCATTTTCCATTGCTGCTCCACTCCTATTGGTCGTAGCGTAATGTTATATAGCATCTAGCCTTCTTCGATAAATGGGCTAACGAACACTAAAAGAATTTTTCAATTCGAACCAGTAGTTCCTGAAATTAGCGCGTTCGAGCAAACAAACAAACAAACTTCAGCTTTATAATATTAGTATAGATAAGTATGACTCGAAATTTTATTTAATCTACCGTTAGTTAAACTAAGATTTATTTGATACCACGGGGTGTTCTCTGAAGAATTATTCCACCTTATCCCGCCCTCCCCTTTCCTATCCAGAACAACACGTGCTGGGCTCAGATGCCATCCTTACACGGTGGAGTCGATTAGAGCGCGCACCAACAAGTTTGGGTCGTCATACCTCTGCCGAACGATCAAGGCATGGAATTATCTACCAAGGCACGTGTTTCCTTCTTCCTTCAATCCTGGGTCATTTAAGCGGGGCGTGAAAACGCACCTTCTTAGACCGTCAAAGTAGGAACCTCAACATCGCCTCAGCTGCTATGAGGATGTGTAGAGGCCACTGCCGAAGTCAAGCTGGAGAGTGTACTTTTAATCTAAATTTTACCATAATAATGTCTCCTACTCAAGCAATGCTTAACTTTAAAAAATAAATCATTGAATAGATTTCACTTATGGGTTGTCTAAATTTGGCTCTTTTGGAAGACAAGGTTGCCGACCACTGATCTAAGTGGTAAATGTGAATGTTTTTTTTTTATTTATGTTAGAAACATAGATGGAGGAATGTTGTTATGTATGTATGATTTTTTTATGATTAACAGAACAGTATCAAATATGAAGAATCAAAGCAAAACCTCAGACAACTTTATAATAAGTAATGCTACATCACAATGGTGCAATATCTTAGCTCACTGTTCAGCTGTCAAGCTAGAAGTCTCAGGTTCAATCTCAAAGCATGCTTGCCTGACTATATATACAATGTTATGTGCATAATAAATAGGTTATTAAAAAGTTAAGAAAATATTGTAAGGAGACCACATATCAGAAAGATCTCCATGATGTTTTTAAATATATGTAAACATTGCAGTACTAAAATCACACTCCTTTTTTTAAAAGGAGCCTGTCTCTAATACAATCTATAAGAAGGGGCCTTACCATTATCCTTTAAAGCACGGATGAATACACCTATGGCGCAGCAAGCGGTTTCTACGCCACTGTAGTTTTGTGATTTCTATTCCCAGACTGAACAATAATTTGTGTGATCAAAAAATTATTACTCTGAGTCCGGGTGTAGTTTGTGACTATTAATTTTATATTTGTATAGTACCTCCGCTTTTCTTTTTAGGAAAACGAGATTTTCTTTGCATTTGCGAGAGGGATACAAAGATATACCTTTATATCTTTTCTTACTTTTAAGAGATGGTAGTAAGGCCTCAGACCTTATACAATAAATACATCACAAACCATCACAAAGTACCTTATTTTAATATTGTCATCAATGAGGGCGTCTTTAGAGACAAAACAGACCTCTTTGAAGGATAAATCCGAACAAAATAGTTTGTAATCTCTATGACTAAAAGCTTACTTGCGGCGGTAAAATTAACACAGGCTTTATAAAAAAATATGTTTATATTTAGTGTTGATGTTACTGTAGTGTAGAATTGAGTAGTGCTGGCGGGAATAGCTTGGCAGAGGTGGCGGCGACTTAAATGAAACGGGCTTCAGGAGGTTCCTTTTGCTTTTATTTCTTTCTTCTTAATTTCAGTAGTACTGCTGGTTTCCGAATGCCCAACCACGGAATTGGCCTCCCTTTTATATCATTAGTCTCGGTCCAGCTGACCAATCAGAACGCTTATATTTTGCACACGGCACTAATGTACTTTTGTATGGGAAACTTTATTTTTCCATTTTCCGTAATTGGGCACCCGTTACAAATTAACTCTTATTTTAATCTTATAGGTATTAACTTTTCCTATCTGAATACAATAAATTTTAATTAGATATGTCTATTTTTACACTTAAAAATAGTAAAAAACCCTTAGCGGTTCTCGTTACGGTAAAGTTTCGTTGTACTTAAGCTTATTGCGACCATCCTACAGGTGGCGCTCTCTGGTGTGAAGAATAAAAAACAAAAGATAATAATTATTTATTACTTGCACATTTTCCTAATTTTAATCTAATCTTAATTATTTTAATATTGATATAAATGCTAAACGTGAAAAATTACATTGTATTGGTCATAATTGAACGCGTTAGATGACACTTCATATTATTGTATGTATTTTCTTCATGTTCTAGGCGTCGTCGCTAACATTCTCCCCCACGGTGCGTAGCACATCTCCCTGTGGACGCGATGACGCCGCAGGAACCAACACGATGATCCTTCTCGTTGGCCGCCGAAGTACTCCGCCCGTTGTCCGCACGTCCAGCACTCGCGTTCTTCCATCTGGCCCGGGATATGTTTTGATGACTTCTCCGCGGGGCCATGAGTTGCGTGGTAGCGTTGCGTCGACTATAAGCACGATGTCGCCTTCCCTTGGATCGCTGGTCTCTCTTCCTTCAACTCTTCTTTGCATCAGAAGAGGTAGGTATTCTCTGATCCATCTCTTCCAGAAGTGATCTGCCAGTCTCTGGGTAGTTCTCCAGTTGGCTTTTCCGACCAGGTCTGTGTCGCTGAATTCACCTGGTGCCATCGCTGCGCATGATCTTCCCAACAGGAAATGGTTGGGAGTTAGACTTTCTTCTTCTTCTGGGTCCATACTGACTGGAGTGAGAGGTCTCGAGTTGACTATATGTTCGACCTCAGTCATCAGCGTGTGGAGTACTTCTTCTGGTGGGTTTCTTTCATTCAGTACGGCTGCCAGTGTGGTCTTGACTGTTCGCACCAGTCTTTCCCAGGCGCCACCCATGTTTGGACTCCCTGGAGGTATGAATTTCCACTGGATTCCCTTTTCTTCTGCGGCCTCTTCTAGCTCCTTATGTGCCCCAATGAAGTTTGTCCCGTTGTCGCTAAAGATAACCTTCGGAGTTCCTCTTCTTGATGCCATTCGTCGAAGTGCCATGATCATTGAACTGGTACTAAGAGAGGGTACCAGCTCCAGATGTATGGCCCTTGTGGTGAGGCAAGTAAATAGTGCCCCCCAGCGCTTCTCACTTCTTCTCCCGACGGTTGCTTGCATCGGCCCGAAGTAGTCCACGGCTGTGCATGAGAACGGGAACTGATGATGTTGCAGCCGTTCTTTTGGTAGATCTCCCAGCGGTGGTATTTGAGGTAGGCTCTTCCTCGTCTTGCACCATTGACAACTGTGTGATATTGCCTTCAATGTAGCTCGCAGTCCCAGGATCCAGTACTTCTGTCGTATCTCGTTCATGACCGTTGCTGTATTTCCATGTAGAAACTTCTCGTGATAGTGGCGTACGATGAGGCGAGCTATCTTCTGTTTCCCGTTCAAGATGATGGGGTTCATCTTCCTTCTGTCATCGTCGCGAAACTTCATGGTTCTACTTCTTAACTTGATTATTTCGTCGCTATCCACGTAGATATCGATTTTCTTGAGACGACTTGCGTTTTCTAATGGTTTTCTTGCCTTCAGACTTCTTATTTCTGAAGCAAAGCTGTCGTTTTGACTTAGTTTAATTAATAACAGCTCAGCCTTCTTTAGATGCTCTTCTTCCAAGGGTACGTATAGCCGCTTCTTTTCTTGGCGTAAGGTGATGGTTTCTCGCGCCTTCTTCTGAGGTTTCCTTCGAGGTTTCCAGGATTCCTCCTTCTGGCGGACGGCGGCGGTGGTCGCTTTACGGGTCTTCTTCAATAAGAGGCATGCGAAAGCGACCACTCTTGCCGTGGTCCGCAGTAGCTGCCCCCATCTTGAAAACCTCTCCAGATCAAGTAAGTTCTCTTCGACTCTCGTTGCCATCACCTTCTGCTTATTCTTCTCTTCTATCATGGCACCTTCCGGTTTGAAATCTCGGAACGGCCATTCTTCTTCTGGTTCACGAAGGAATGTCGGCCCTTGAAACCACCTTGCGTTGTAGTCGAATTCAAGCGGAGTTCCCCTTGTGGCGTCATCTGCTGGGTTCTCTTTGGTTGGTACCCATCTCCAATCATTTGGACTTGACTTTTCTTCGATTTCAGCAAGCCGGTTGGCCACGAAAGTCTTGAACTTCCTCGGCTCTGACCTTATCCACTGAAGCACAGTGCTGGAGTCGGTCCAGTAGGTTTTCTTTTCCACCTCCAGTTCCATTTCTTCTTCCACCGTAGCTGTCAGTCTACTACCAAGCAAGGCCGCTTGCAGCTCCAGTCTCGGTATTGATACTGGCTTCGTGGGCGTTACTCTTGCTTTGCCGATGATCATGGAAATGTGGACTCCTCCGTCAGGTTCAACCGTTCTCCAATAGACAACCGCTGCGTAGGCTTCTTCACTCGCATCGGAGAATGTGTGCAATTGTCCTCTTCTATTGTTGGGTGAAATACATCTTGGGATCTTCGTCTTGGTTAGCGCCGCCACCTCTGTCAAGTATTGTTGCCAAGCTTCCCTTTGGTTCTCGTTGATTTCATCATCCCAATCTATTTTCGTACGCCAGATGTCTTGAATTAATTTCTTTCCTTGTATTAAAACTGGAGTAGCGAATCCTATCGGGTCAAAAGTTGACATCACAGCGCTTGTGACTTCTCTCTTTGTCGGAGTTCTTCTCCCATCAAGTAGCTCTTCTGATGTATTTCGTAGCCCAATATTGAAGGCTAGCGTATCTTCTTTCACCAGCCATCTCAGTCCCAAAGTCTTTTCTTCCTTTGTTAATCGCACGCAGTCTTCTTTGTTTGTATCTTCGACTTCGTTTAAAACCTTTGAATTGTTACTGGCCCAGCCCTTGAGATGAAGGCTTGCCCTTTCGTGGATCTCCTTCACTTCTTTTGATATCTTCTTCGCTTCAGCAGTTGACGAGAAGCTTTGTAAGTAGTCATCCATGTAATGATTTCTTTTTATTGCCCTTACTGCTTCAGGATGAGTCTTCTTAAAATCTTCAGCGTTCTTGTTCATCACATATATCGCTGTGGCTGGTGATGATGCCGCCCCAAAGATAATGGAAGACATTCTATATTCTTCAGGCTTGCCCGTTCTCTTCCTTCCCCGCCACAGGAACCTCAGGCTATCTCGATCCTCTTCTCTTACTTTGACGCGCAGGAACATGTCTTGAATGTCGGCCATGACAGCCACTGGTCCTTCTCTGAAGCGAAGCAGGACTCCTAGTAATGACTGTAGTAGGTCTGGACCGGATAGCAATGCATCGTTGAGACTCTTCCCTTCAAACTTGGCTGCTGCGTCGAAGACAATTCTTGGCTTTTTCTTGACTGGATGCTCGACAGCGAAGTGAGGTAAGTAGAATGTCCTCCCTTCGCTTGCAGATGGTAAAGCCTTCTCTGCGTATCCTTGTTCAATTAATTTCTTGATTTGTTTCTCATATGACTCTTTGATTGTTTCATCTTTATCCAACTTCTTCTCTATACCGATCAGGCGTCTGTAGGCTTGTGAGTAGTTGTTTGGCAGGCTCTCGTGTTCAGTTTTCCATAAAAGGCCCGTTTCGAATTGACCATTAGCTAGTCTTCTTGTTTCCTTGTCTAGAATTTCTAGTGCTCTTCTGTCGCTGTCGTTCTTTGGCAGTCTATCTTGAATGCCGAGGGATTCCAACTGAAAGTGATGCTGGACGATATCTTCTATGTCTTCATTGGCCGAGTCTTTATAGTGATGAACGAAGTTTACTACGGCGTTGGCTCCAGTGTCACACCCGTGCAGTACCCACCCCAGGTTGGTAAGAGAGGCTACAGGGTCACTTGGCTTGCCTTTCTTCAATCTCCTTGTTACTATAAGTCCCCAATTGTCTTGACCAATCAGGAGCTTGGGCTTCTCAGTTGTGTAGAGAAGCTGATCTTCAATCCCTTTCAGATGTTGACAGTTTCTTAAGGCAGCTTCACTTATGCTTTGTTCTGACAGCCTTAGGTCATCTATGGTTCTGGCCTCAATGTCCCTCTTGTCTCTTCTATGAGCACCCTTTATCTTCAGTTTGATCTTCTTTGAACTGCTCTTCGTAATGATTTTTCCACCAACTGTTTCGATGGTAAGTTTCTCTTGACGTCCTTCAGCTCCAATCTGTTCGGCTATTGAAGCGTCTAGAAGTGTGACCGTTGACCCTTCGTCCAGTAGCGCCAGCACGCGAACATGACCCTTAGGTCCATAAAGATCCACTGGGGTAATCTTCAGGTAGACTTTCTCTTCCCCCTTGGACTTGTGGATTGAAGCAACTTTCTCTAAGGGTTCTTCTTCTTGGTTTGCTTTCTTCTCGGCTGGAACCGGTGGTCTGTCTGAGTGCAGCGTAGTATGATGCCATCTTCTGCACTGTTTGCAGACTGGAGCTTTGCAGTTAATTCTTGAATGCCTGAAGCGGAGACACTTGAAACAAATCTTGGCCTTCTTCACCGCTTCCCACTTCTCATCAATGTTGGCTTCCTTAAACGCCTTGCAATCTATCAAGTAGTGTTCTTCTTGACAGATAGGGCATGTCTTCTTATGTTTTTCTTGTGACTCTTCTTGAACTGCATGCACGGATTTCTTTATTCCCTTCTTTTGCTCCACAGTTGTGTCAAGTGAAGCAAAGTCTCCGCACATGTCAGCTTCCACTTCCAGGAACTCTTGTATAAGTACTAACTCTTGTAACTCTTCATTTCTTCGGCTTCTATGGTAAGCGAACCATCTGAATTTCATAGACGGTGGCATCTTGTCTGTTGTCACTTTCATGGCTTCAGGTGAACTGAGATACTGTGGCTTCTTCAAGGCTTTGATTGTGGCGACCGCATTCTTTACTTTACTTGCGAATACACAAATGTCACTAGGGTTTTCAGTGACCTTTGGTAAACTCTTCAGCTTCTCTAATTCTGCCAATGCTAGGGCTCCGGGTCGTCCAAATCTAGCTTCTAGGCCTCTGATGACTTCAGTCGGGTCTTCAGCGGTGAACAGTAGGCTTTGCACTGCCTCCCTGGCCTTTCCCTGTATTGCTCTTCTGAGGCGCACCAAGTTCTGTGTGTTGTTGAAGGAGGTAGCCATGTCGTCGTATGATCTCTTGAATGCCAGCCATTCTTCACAGGCCCCGTTGAAGTGAGGGAGTTCTAAGTGCTTCGGGGTAGACGGGTCACGTGGCTTGTCGGCTAGCTTGAGTATAACTTGAGCCAGTTCTTGAATGTCGCTCTTCTTCTCTTCTGTGCCGACTGGTAATGGTTCCTTATTAGGTCTGCTGCCGGCCTCGATGATCCACTTCTCGACATGTTGAGTTTGCTCGTACAACTCTTCTCCGGTGCCATCCTCCTCTTCTGAATCCGCGGCGATGAGGTCTAGCTCAGCCTGAGCTAGTCTAGATCGCGCTTCGGCCACTTCTAGGTCTCTCAACGCTAGTGTCATCCTTGCTTGCGCTTCAGCCCTCTTCTTCTGTGATGAACGAGCTGACTGTGTGTCGACGTCACGGGCTGGTCTCTCAGGTCGCTGGGGTTGCTGCAGGCTTCCTTCTGTTGACGTAGTCACATTCCTTAATGCTCTTCTAGCGACTACGGTACTGCTTCTTTCCTCGTTTTGCAGAACGGGGCGACTGTCTTCCTGGCGTGCGGGTTTCGTAGCTTCACTTTGCTCCTTGGTTGCACTGGATGAGGGCCCGGGACGGTTATCTTTCCTTTGTGTTGATTCTTCACCGGCAGTATCCTTCGATCGGCGTACGGACGACTGGTGTGCTTGTACACTGGGCGGCGGTATGTTCCTCGTTAGCGTCGATTGACTCGAAGCGGACTCGGCCGTTGTACCCGTAGAATCGCTTGGCGTATTCATACTCCAGTCTGATGACGTCGAACTTTCCCCTGTAGTATTCGAACGCGCTGCTGCTCCTCTGGTGTTGGGCATCTTCTTCATGCTATTGCTCCCGATCCGGCTCGAAGGACCATTTGTTGATGTTACTGTAGTGTAGAATTGAGTAGTGCTGGCGGGAATAGCTTGGCAGAGGTGGCGGCGACTTAAATGGAACGGGCTTCAGGAGGTTCCTTTTGCTTTTATTTCTTTCTTCTTAATTTCAGTAGTACTGCTGGTTTCCGAATGCCCAACCACGGAATTGGCCTCCCTTTTATATCATTAGTCTCGGTCCAGCTGACCAATCAGAACGCTTATATTTTGCACACGGCACTAATGTACTTTTGTATGGGAAACTTTATTTTTCCATTTTCCGTAATTGGGCACCCGTTACAAATTAACTCTTATTTTAATCTTATAGGTATTAACTTTTCCTATCTGAATACAATAAATTTTAATTAGATATGTCTATTTTTACACTTAAAAATAGTAAAAAACCCTTAGCGGTTCTCGTTACGGTAAAGTTTCGTTGTACTTAAGCTTATTGCGACCATCCTACAGGTGGCGCTCTCTGGTGTGAAGAATAAAAAACAAAAGATAATAATTATTTATTACTTGCACATTTTCCTAATTTTAATCTAATCTTAATTATTTTAATATTGATATAAATGCTAAACGTGAAAAATTACATTGTATTGGTCATAATTGAACGCGTTAGATGACACTTCATATTATTGTATGTATTTTCTTCATGTTCTAGGCGTCGTCGCTAACATTTAGAATATTTTACCCTTCCAATGCATGGTATGTCAGACATAATTAAACCTATTGTGTCTGGGCGCCGGTGTACCGATGCCACTCAGTAGGTTAAATCACAACAGTAATATTTAATTTGCCGTTAAAGTGTATTATTAAAATGTAATAAAGTTATAGTATTATTATACACAGCTACTTAATTATAAGTTGTATAAGTAGGATAATATTTTAGATATAAGTACATTGCGCATAGAGATTATTAGATGCATAAAATAAGATCACACATATGAAATAAGATTAAATGTAATTATTTATTAAGTTTTATAAATACAGTAATTTAAAAATCTGTTATTCTTTGATTTTAGTCCTCATTGTAATTAAACCCTTGGATTGGGTTACCCTGTCGGTCGTCGTGAACATATTAATTTTTTATAAACCTTTTTTTTTTTTTACGTGGGGGAATGCTATGACGCATATCCCTCCGCGGGGGCGGGCGGAGGGATTATGTCGGACTCGCCGGGGTAAAAGAAAGATTTTGAAAAGATAATGTACCTCCCGGAATACCGACTAAACCTACCACGGTGTTCCTCGACAAAACCACTATCGACGGGGCCGCACGAATCACTTTCGCATACGGTCGCGACCCCGCCGAGGTTTCGGCCCGCCGTATGAAACGGCAGGCCCCTACGCAATAAGACCTACCCAAGATAGGTACTACAAAACAAAAGCCCTACTGTCTCCCCCTAAAGGGGGAGACGGACACGACACAGAGGCGCGCGTGGGAACACGCACGCCGCGCTCTCGGACCTGGTGCTGAACGGATGGCGGGCAGGCCCACAAAGCCCGCCACCCCCAGGTCAAACCTCAGGGTGGCTGGAGGTCGTCTCGCGCCCTCCGGCGCCCGGCTCTGCGGTTGGGGAGAGGGTTTATACGCTCCCTCTCCCGCCCCGCCGCCTCCTTGATGGAAATCACTTCCTCGCAGAAGGAGACGACGGCGTTCCACGACCTCTCACTCCGGACCATAGACTGAACTACGGCCGGGAGCGAGAGGGCAACCGATCCGACTGCCGCGATCAAATCACGGCGCTGCGATGCCCAGGCGGGGCAAACCGCCAAAGTGTGCAGCGCCGTGTCCTCAGTAACGTCGCGGCAGTCGCCGCAGTGGTGACAACCGGGCGTCTCTTGCCGGCGTATACGACACAGGAACCGGCCAAAACATCCGTGGCCAGTCAGAACCTGTGTCAGCCGGAAGGTGAGGGCGCCATGCCGCCTCTCCAGCCACTCCTCAAACACGGGACTTACCGCCACGATCGTGGCGTGCCCGGCACTGGGGTGCACAAGTCGCTCCTTCCAATTCGCCACTAGGACCTGGCGGAGCTCGGACCTCGCCGCCTTGATAGCGGGAGGATCCGGTCCTTCGCCCCGAGCTAGTGCCTCCTGGCGCCAACGATAGAGCGACGCCAGGAGCGCCGCTTCCAGGTCCCATGGCATCGATCCGGCGAGGAGGCTCGCAGCCTCGAACGAGATCGTGCGGTATCCCCTAATCAACCTGACGGCCATGGCGCGCTGTGGTGCACGTAGCGCCGAAATGTTTCGGGCCGCCAGGTTGTCTGCCCAAACTGGGGCCCCATATAGGGCCATGGACCGCACGACCCCCTCGTAGAGCCTCCGACAGGAGGTGTTTGGCCCCCCGAGGTTGGGCAGCAGGCGCACGAGCGCACCTGCAGCGCCCCGAAGAATGGGGGCCAAACGACAAAAGTGGGCTGTAAAGTCCCACCGGCTGTCGAGCAAGAGACCCAAATACTTTAGGATTGGCTCGACGATAATGTAAAGATAAGTGGTAAGCGGTTACTATAGCCTTTCATGCTTGCAATATCTCTCCTCAAATAGGGTCAGTAAATCAGGTGCCACCAGGTGTACTTTGTGTCAATTATGGTTAATAATAATTATATTCTATCATAATAATAGAATTGTCTGTTTGTAAAGGCCATCGTAATACAGAGACCTGAAGTTAATAAGATCAGTCAAAAAGAAGTAGTATCTGCGCTGCCAGGGATATAAAGATTATCAGGCCCCGTAAATGCATCACAGAGCTTCTTTATCATTTAACTAGATTGATGGACCCATTGCTAATTATTTAGTTATTTAACCGAAATCAGTCGGGAGGTATCATCATCATCAAGTTATAGTACAACTGGGTCGGCTGGCCCGAGGGACTCCCTTTTTATAGGTCTCCGACATAAAGTAAAACCAATAATTAGCACTCTTACTGAACTAGCATGCCGGTGTGTTTAACAAGGGCATGAGGTGTCCTTTTGACATAAAATGTAATTCGACATTATAGTTACCATTATAAAATTGCTCAGTATAATAAAAAGCTAAACCGAGACGATCTAGTTAATAATAAAAAGAGCTTTGTCGGATAAAGAATGATAACTTTACGGAAAAACTAAACGTATTATTTTTCTTCCTTGCGTTCCAAACACTCAATGCACTGAATGACAACATCATTAATCGTCCCTTCTTTTTTCATTTATAAGTAAGGGACAAAGCAACGCTAGCGAAGTGCTAGAGATGTACCATACAGTATAATTATGAAAATGAAACGCAAACGTCAAATATAGTACAGTGTTTCGATTTCTATCAATTTGTAGAGTTGTTAAAATTGTTATTATAAATGTAAAGTTAACTTATTTGTTGTGAAATGGCGACTTCAGCGGCACCAGGGAAGGGCAAAGGCCCGATCATAGACCCTGCACTTTGCCGCTGCTGCAGATCCATTAAGAAATGTCGACTCCTGACTACTGAATACGAATGGTTAGGCAAGAAAGAAGTCTATTCGGATATGTTTATGGATTGTTTTGGTCTTCTTGTAAGTGAAATATATTTTTTTACTAATTTACTCTTTACCACAACTAACTAAAATACAGTTGTCTATTTAGAATTCACTTTTAACTGCTTTTTATTTCGTAGAGAATTATACTTATAAAAATAATGTCTATTTTAATGATCCTGGCACTTCTAAAGTGGTAGTTTAGTTGATATATTGTAACATATATCTCCCTTAATTTTTGTTTGTAAATGTATTCAAATTCTGTAATAAATTCACAAGAGAAAATAAGAAGACCATTGCAGTTTTAACTTGTCGCCCCTAAGACTTGTAACAACATATGTTCAACCTGTCTGCCCTCGAATGGCATTACCTATAGCCACATTAGATGGATCTCAAACTTAACTTATGTTGTTTGTGTTGTTATTATTATTTTTTATACAACTTGATTGGCAAATAATCTTACGGCCCACCTGATGGTAAGTGGTTGTAACATATGGATGCCTGCAAAACCAGCTTCCTGTTATTAAAAGTGGAACTTAACTAACCTTGTAACAATTCTACCCAAAGAACATACTCAGTTGAAATATGAATAATGATATAGGCACCTGTTAACAATTCATATTGAAGGTTTATTTTATTTGGATGGTTAAGTTTACCATTGCTATTTCTTAGTGATCTGCCTTAGTTTGAGAAGAGAGACTATCCTTGAATAAAAAATAATGTGAAAGTAATAATGGTTTTAGTGTATTTTACTTCCCTGTGTACTTACATGCTCTCAAACATTCCTTTTCTTAACTTTTCCTGATATAAGAGCAATTATCTGTTTTACGATACACTTAATATCACACAGTCTTCAGTCAGTTAGTACTTCTTGAAACAATCACAATGTTATGCCAACCAACTCTGGGCCAGCATGGTGGATTACGGCCTAACCCTTCTCATACTGAAAAGCTTCTTGTACCCAGCAGTGGGACAATTTATTTACAGAGCTGATATTATATCTTATGAATTAGACTAGCATGTAGAGCATCTATATTCCAGGACGGGTGCTGTCCTCCAACAGTGGTCATTTACTTGAAACTCTAGAATATAAGGTTGAATGCTAATAATATAATCAGGGATGGGAATGACCAGTTCGCTTATATATGCCTGTACAGGCACGTCAATAAATAAGAAAAATACCTTTTCCAGTTGTCACACTTGGACGGCGACAGAAAGGATTGCTGCGTGTGCGCAACGTGCGTCGTGCGCCTGCGCGACGCGTGTGCGTTCAGGCAGCAGGTACTACAGTGTGAGCAGGCTTTCCTCAGTGTCAAGATGCATCCTAAGGAAGGTATACCGTTATTCTATCCATTCTGTTCTTTCTTGTTTCTCAACTAAGGTTATTTTTCTTTGTTAAATTATTTGAATTTGTGCCATATCAATTTGAAGGCGGTTCTTGAGCAATAGATTCTCATTCCAAATGTACAGTGTCAGTTAGAAATAATGTATTTCCTTTTAATCTGAGTACCTAGTGTGAGTTGCTCTGATTGGCTCGTTCCAAGCTCTTAACGAATCAGAGAGTCAAACGCGGTAAACGTTTTGATCGCGTTAACGCACACCCATACGGCATCCTGTTTTAGATTGTACAAACTTCGAAAAGTGCGATGGGATCGAACTCGAGCACTCTGCGCGGCAATCCAACGATCTCTTACTAGGCTTTAACATGTACCTAATTTAACCAGTTACGATATATAATCCTTACTAATATTATAAACGCGAAAGTTTGTATAGATGTATGTATGCATGTTTGTTACTCTTTCACGCAAAAACTACTGAACCGATTGCGATGGATCTTGGTATGTAGACCTGGATTCACACATAGGCTACTTGTTAACCCGATATTCCCGGGAACGGGACTTACGTGCGTGAAACCGCGGGGAAGAACTAGTATATTATATAGTATAGTATATTGATCGTCTCGCCATTGCCGCTGTGACTAGTGTTATGAGTTATATATATCACCACAAACACTCAAATTGTTGTGATCTTTGTGTCCGTTCTGTGAATGTTTGTAAAATCCTCCGCAACATAGAAATTAGTAGTGCGGCCGTTGACTTTATATCCCCGTTGTTTTTTTTTTTGCAAGAAATGAAATACTATCTTATCTTATCTTGTGTGGGGGACCAGTCAGTACAGACCGGTGAGACTTCGACCCAGTGGGATCTTTTGTGTCGACTTCCTAATACCGACTGCCATAGATGTTCATGGCAGCTGGGACCGACGGCTTAACGTGCTCTCCGAGGCACGGAGCAGGCGATAATTGTCAATCAATACGCACATAATTTCGAAAAGTCATATAACTTCCGAAAGTCAGAGGTGCGCGACGTGGGTTAGAACCCGAGACCCTCTGCATTGCAGTCTGTTGGTCTCCCCACTGAGCTATCGCTGCTCTTTAATGAAATACTAACTTAATATTATAAATGCAAATGTGAGTTTGTTTGTTACGCTTTCACGCCTTAACTACTCGACCGATCAACATGAAATTTCGCATACACGTTGTCAGGGGAACAGAAAATGATTTGATTGATTTTAGACATGACCTTTCATTTGAGGCATTTGAAACCGTGTCTGTACTTATGCTTCTAAAAAAATTGGTGGCGCTAGGAATTAGGGGCACACAGTTACAGCTTCTCACAGACTATCTACAAGATAGGTACCAATGTATCAAGATAGATAATGTCGTTAGTGCCAATTTGAAATTACCCCAATTCGGTATTCCTCAAGGAAGCGTCCTCGGCGGTACCCTCTTTCTGGTGTACATTAACGATCTCTGTAATCTAAGTCTACATCATGGAAAAATTGTTTCATACGCAGACGATACTGCGCTCCTTTTTTCCGCTGACACCATTGCGGAAGTCTATGAATATGCACAGTGGGGTTTTAATATAGTAAACAAATGGCTTCAATATAATATGCTCACCTTGAATATTGAAAAAACAAAATTTATTAAATTTTGTATGCGTAGACACCAACCTCATTTATGTCACATTAATCTATATGCACATTACTGTAATATCATTACTGCTTGCACATGTCCTGTTATCTCAAACACTACTAATATTAAATATTTAGGTGTTATATTAGACGACACACTCTCCTTTAAACAACATAGGTATAACTGCTTTAACTAACAGAGTACGCAAATTATTATTTGTTTTCAAAAAATTACGCCTTATTGCTGATCACAAACTCATCATCCAGATCTATAAGGCATTGTGTCAGTCTTTAATACAATATTGCATTACTTCATGGGGCGGTAGCGCAAAATCCTTCATGTTAAATATTGAACGAGCACAAAGAGTGCTTTTAAAAGTAGCAACCCGACGACCCTACCGCTTTTCCACACATCTTTTGTATGAAAATTGTAATGTATTAACTGTCCGACAGCTTTTATATAATATACACCGTACTTAAACAGCACGCAACGCTTACGTATAACATCAACCTTAGTAACACTAAAAGACGAACAGATATTGTCTGTACCACACTTTCTGAATCAAAGTTTGTTTTTACAAATAGATTTTTCGCATTCTTAGGGCCTTTTCTTTATAACAAGATAAATAAACAAACAGCTATATATGACCTAAGTTATATAAGATCTAAGCGGATAGTCTGTCAGTACTGTTACGAAAATACTAATTAATAATACAAAGATGGATGCTTTCCAGATGGCACTAGCAAGATTGAAGTAGAGGTGAAGACGGAGCCAGTGTGCGGTGATGACTCGGACGGAGGCATGGACGTCGCTGATGATCTACACGACAATGATATGACAGGTATTCTTAATTCCATATTACTGTGGCGGAACATAGTCTAATGTTCCTTCAACGCAAAGGGAGGATACCCCGACAAGGCTGAGTGACCGTGGCTGGCGGACCGCGGCCTTATCTACTGTTGCTGTCGGGCACTTGTATATACAGGTGTCCGGTAATTAATGGATAACCTGGAAATGTCTTATAGTGGAACTGATGGCCTGAAACTATCATAACTACTACCTGAGATATGTGTTCTTTTTTAATTACCATGTATAACTTTCTTGTATACTACGACCATAAATGAATGAAATCCATCGGTTTTTTGTTGTTTTATTATTAAACACTAATTATGCTAATAGATAGACAGTCAAAAGTATGCTATGCTAATATAGCTTGCACTTTTTAATATATATATATATTTTTTGTTTTTTATTAATATTTTTCATTTTTTCTGAACGGCCTTCTGTTCTACTATAAGACATTTCAAGGTTATCCATTAATTACCGGACACCCTGTATACTTAGTCGCTGTGTAAACTTCACTTGTGCGATTCAGGATTGTATGGTGAGCGAGATTATAAGCGCCTATTGTGTATAGCGCCATCTGTTATCTGTCGTAGAAACTTTATCGTCTGTGCGGAGTTGCTACATTGCATTGCACGATTGTATTCGAATAACAATCGAATGTATTGACAGCACTATACATAAATATGTAACTGCCTGACTGAACAGAAGTCTTTTGTGCATGAGATCTGGTTTGAAGCCTGGGTTAAGTCAACAAATAGTTATTAGGTTTTTCTGCCAAGAAATCTGAATGTTAAGAAGTTGATGGTGTTAGACACCTCTGTCCCTCGGAAAGCACGTAAAGTCCTTAATCCTGCGCCATATTTCTCTCCGGTCATATCGGATTGCCATCCCATCGGATTATGAGAGTGAGGGAAAAGATAATGCAGTTATGTTACGGAGATCTTTAAAGAGGACCAATATTGTGCTGTACATCCTTCATCGTTCCTGGATTGTTCAGTAGCTTTGCCAAACCAATGAGGTTGCTATTAGGTACTGCTCCGCTCCCGTGGCTGGCACCAGTATATTATATAGTCTATCTTACTTCTGTATATAGTAGCTTTTAAGACTGCGTCGAACGTAAGACGCGGTTGGACTGAATGACAGAGCTCGATATTCAAATTGGCGCGCGGCCGCCATAGTCAAATTGTATGGAGGATTTGAAGTGCTTTTTTGATAAATATGTATCTTTATTGTCAACCAATAACTTAAATATTATAATATAAAATAGGATAGATTTCTACTGTTATAATCTAAAATCATGTAACACGAGCTTACGTTTTTGCACTTTTCGTGCAAATTTACGTAATTGTCTAGGCGAATATATTAATTATTTTAAGTTTTTTACACGGAGTAATTATAAACACATGCATTGTTATGGTAAATGTATATTTTATATTTGTATTAAACAAGAAGTGTTGATTTTATCAACTTAACTGTGACCGCCTGTTTTGGCACATTTCGCTCGTCGCAGTCTTAAATGGTGAAAGAATTTAAAAAATATTGCCAGTAAATTTTAAGTTTATTAATTACAAACAAAAATACAAATCCTTCATCTTTATAATATTAGTATAGATACTTTTTAAACATTTCATACGCTCTATGGCTTCTCTAAATTCTTACCCATCTTTGAAATCCACAGAGCCTATAGACACAAAAGAGGATAAGATTGAAATCAAAACGGACGAGCCGGTTTGCGGGCGAACCCGCGCGAAAGACAAGGTGCATGTCAAGAGGGAGATGCTGCACAAAATAAACAAACTGCGCGCCAAGATGGATCACATGTTGGATAAGCCTGGTATGTGAACACTTACATCAACTCATGAGAGAAAAGACCGGATTTTGACGTATCTGGGTTTATATTCGTGAAAAGCTTGGCTTTACAGCGATGCTGAAAATTCACTGCCGTGATGTTTTAGTGATTTAAGTGATATACCGGCATGACTCTAAGTATGCATGTGCATGTAATTAGTTGTTTAAGATTATTTAGTTTGATTTACCCTGTCAAACTATATCAAAACAATGATAAAAGCATTGTCTCTGGACACAGGCGTCTTCCCGCGTGGACAAAAAAGTAATCGAATGTGCTACTTCATGATTGATAGCCCTAAAATGATCTGTTTATTCAAATCAACTATCAACAAAATCAATTATTGATCTATCCCAGATATCAAACCCTTGATCAGCAGTCACGAATCTCTTACGCATATATTAATAGGCCAACATAAAAAATAATAGGTATGCAATTTTTTAAGCATATTCAAATTGAAAGTCTGTAGTGATGGTGTACCGGTTTAAATGGTTGCCTCGTTACATCGCCCAGTGTTGTGGGTTCGATCTAGAAGAGACAAAAATTGTTCATCGAAATTAAACTACTATATACGGATTTTATCGCGTTGTTGAGCCATGATCACAGGGACCCCGTGACCATGGCTGCAGAAAAGCAACCGAAACGTCGAGGAAAGTGTAAACTTAAATATAAATAGTTTTAATAATTTAATTAGCTTAAAATTAGTAAAGTTTAATAGTAGTATAGTAGTGTAACAGTTTCTAAATTATGCAATACAGTGTTAAATAAACAACGCGATAAAAGCCGTATATAGTAGTTTAATTTCAATGAATGACATTCGCGTAAACGTAAGACAATATTACAAAAATTGTTGTCTACAGAAATAATTGGTAAATAAGTGGAAAAATAAATAAAATAAGGCCCCCCCCCGCTTTACAATCCAAATAACTCCAATCAACGCGATTCAGGATTTATTTTTAGTACTTACTTAGATAATTAATCAGTTCTTTTTCATGTTACAGTAAAAGCCACGGTCAAGAAGGAAACACAGAAGATAAAGAAGCGAGACAACGAATCTGACCACGACTTTATGGTGTACACTAACGCCATCACCATCGTTCACAACTCATACGTCTGCCCCTTCCAGAACCGCATCAGCATTTACTACTGTTTTTATTGCAGGGACCAGTTCACGAACCCTAACGAACTAAGAGAGCACACATTAACCCACGACCCCGTAGAACTATTCCAAAACACAATGGAAAACAGAAAAATACCGAAAATCGACATCACTAGAATCGATTGTCGATTATGCAGTGACAAAATCGATGATCTAGAAACATTCAAACGTCATATCTCTAGCGTACATAACAAAATGGTATACCCGGTAACGAACGAATTTTTAAAATTCAAATTGTCTATGGATAATTTAATCTGTACCGAGTGCAACGCCACCTTTCCATATTTCGACGTTTTAAAAAAACATATGATTGATCATTTTGGAACTTATATTTGCGATGTATGTGGTGCGTGCTTTTTAGAAAGAAACTCGTTAAGAACTCACATTAAGTCACACAGTAAAGTCGAAGAGAGTTTCCCATGTGAAATATGTGGGAAGAACTTAAAATCTAAATACAGCAGGTATTTACACGTAGCAACAGTCCACGAAAAGAAACCGACTGTAAATTGTTATAAATGCGAAGCGAGTTTCCTCTCTTACGCGTTAAGAAATCGTCATTTAATCGAAGTACACGGTGATAAAAGAACTTTTGCGTGTAAACTGTGTGATAAGGTATACAATAGGCGGAAAACTTTAATGGAACATAATAGAAGGAATCATTTGAAGGTATATAGGCATCAGTGTGATTTGTGTGACCAGAGATTTTACCTGCCTTCTAGATTGAGAGAACATATGGCTACGCATACGGGCGAGAGGAACTTTAGATGTGAATTTTGTGATAAAAGTTATCCCCGATTGCAGTCTTTGCAAGAACATATACGATCTCATAGCAATGAAAGAAGGTATAAATGTGATGTATGTAATTCTACGTTTACACAAAATGGAAGCTTGAAGAATCACATGAAATCGCATCATGGCGGCTACGAGATGGATGCTAATAATTATAGTTGAATATTTAATTTATGTTTATTTATTTGAATTTATTGTGACAGTATTAAATGTGTATGATATTATTTTATTTGTGTGTTTTTATTTTATAATGTCAGCTATAGTATACTGCTTTAGTGGTGCCGTGGCATGCGTTTGCGATGAGCAGACCGCTATGTCTAGGGTTCGAATCCCGGGTCGGACAAAGTGATGTACTTCGTTGACGGTAATAGGTTTACCCTGATCTACGTGGTCCTTAAAAACTCGTTCATACAAGAGACTACAATGCTCGGTGCCCTTAGCGTACAGGGACATCCTCTACATTTAATCTATGGAATTATGAACAAAAGGCGCTTAATATAGACTACTCTAAGCGTAATAGAAAGAAGCTGTAAATAATATAAAACGTAAAATAACGGTGATGTGCGCTTATTGTTTAAAATATAGTATTCAATTACTCGAAACATCGATTAAACGATTTGTGTAAAAACAATTTATTGCTCCTGCAATATATACAATCTCAAAATCCAGAACTTATTTTACAGTAATAACTACATAATTATGGTTAAGGCATGGACGTATTATACTAATATGTCCATGAGTTAAGGATTGGAATAAACATTACCGGAATCGCATTGTCTATGATTTATGCACTAATTGCTTAGTACACACGGCTACACATCAATTTAGATACCCTATATACGCATAACTACGCTACATACAAAATAGAGAATTGTCGGATAAGGACATTGCATAGTGGTGTCGATGTAAATGGTATGGATAGAGGGTAACAAAAATATAACGCACTATTCACAGCGTTCAACTTTTAATAGTTCAAAGTCCAAACAGTCTAGGTTAATGTGTCGCTGTGTGTACGCTCAAATCAATATAACCAAATAGGTAGAATCAATGAAATCAATATTAACTTGTTAAAAGCTGTCGTTTCACACAGCAATAACAAAACGCGATTATTGACATTTGTTCATAGAATTTGTTGTTGTCAGTTGCTGGTTGATAACTTGTTGTATTTGTTCTGTTTTGGACTTTTGGTGGTTTTCCGTCTTTTCCACTTAATTGAACATGGAACTTGCTCGTTTGTACATATTGTATTAAATAAGAAAATGAGTGCTAATAAGAAGGGTCCCATCGTGGACCCCGGTACGTGTCGGTGTTGTGGAGTGTCCAAAAAGTGTCGCTTGTTGAATTTCGAGTACGAATGGCTCGGCAGAAGAGAAGTGTATTCAGAGATGTTTGTGGATTGTTTCGGTCTAGTGGTAAGTTAATTCATAATTATTTGATTACATTTAATTATTACATATTTCCATTAAAATTTTCCATCAAAATGTAATTTCTTTTTTGACTACTATTTTTATTTATATTAGAGCTTTTAAACCAAGAATGCCACTATAAAGTTGAATTATAACATAACAACAAATCTTTGAAGTCTTTAACCTTAATATTCTACATAGTAGGCCCAATCTACATAATAATTTTGCCTTTAATGTATAAATTATGATAACTAGTTGGTAATGTTGAACCATTAGTGACAAACTGCATCCGTTCACTTAAAACGAATGATAAGCTGATAAATTGTGTTGGCATATTATTTTCTGAATACTTGTTTAAATACAAGTTACAATGTATTGGTAATATCAACTTATTATTCTTATTTCGCATGCCAGTTTCCAATATTACAGACTACAAGCAAATTTAAAAAAGCAGAGTTATCAGGCACAAGATTACCATGTTCCTTTAAGTGCTTTTTGAGCCAAAAGAATGAAAGACTATTAATCTATACTAATATCATAAAGTTGAAGAGTTTGTCTATTTGTTTGTTTGGTTGAGCATGCCAATCTTTTATGATAATTTTTATTTATTTATTTTCACCCTGTATTGTCTCACTGAAAGGCAAAGGCCTCCCTTCCCTTTTTCCACATATCCCTATTATGCGCTAGTTTGCACCAGTCTCTCCTGTAGTAAGTTAATTTATCTTGTCATTGACGTTTTGGTCTACCAAATTGCTGCTTAACACTGTCTGGGATCCAATCTGTGCTGATTTTAGCCCAAAGCTCCTGCGGCATTCGCGCAAACGTGTCCAGCCCAATCCCATTTGAGTTTGGCTCACTGGCAAACCTCTAGTGCGGACCTGATATATTATAATTTTTTAACTAAAGATGACATTTAAGTATTATGTAAGCAAGATTGTATTCCTCTTTACCTTTCTCCCTGCGTCACCTTACCAGCAAAAGAAAGCATCATGTATCATCATCATTGATTTATTTACGCCAACAAATTATACACATTTACAGACATGCCTTGTTCTCATTCACTTACAGGCAACCAAATCTAACAAAATAAAATTTTTGCCACAAAAATTAAATAAAAAGGTTTAAATACAATAACATAAAATTAAAAAGAAAGAAGAAATAGAAAAGTTAAACTAAAATGGAAATTCAAACTTAGCCAAGTATGGTATCATAATGACTGAAGCCTGGAACCCAGGTATACAGTGCTTTTTTCTTAAATTTGCCAGTCACTGAAGGCTATTATATGATCTGGCTATTCTTGTTAAATGTCAATTTAGACCTACATATGTTAGTCTTGTATCTATGGACAATAAGCAGCTTGTAGACACTCGAGCACGGTAGTCTACTTGGAGCAGAGATATTAAATTTAGACAATAATTCAAGACAATCTATTCTATTGTTTCATAAGCTATACAGGAATCATAATCTAAAATAAGCATAGCAAAGCCCTTTCTTACTTCCATTGGTGCTAACATAATACTTGAACAACCCATAATTTGTCTGAAATGTTTTCAGTTATCAAACCTGGAGGGCGAGGAGTCGGAGCGTCTGATCTGCGCGACGTGCGTAGTGCGCCTGCGCGACGCGAGCGCGTTCAGGCAGCAGGTGCTGCAGTGTGAGCAGCGCCTGCTCAATGCCACCGTGCATATACATGAAGGTATATATAAATTACATAGAGTGTGGAATCACCTGCAATATCAAAAGAGGCGAATGCAATGATATTATAAACTAGATTTGTATATTACATTATAATATTGTCTTCTGTTTACGCGAATGTTATTCATTGAAATTAAACTACTTTATACCGGAGTGATACCACGGCCTCACAGAAAATCGGCGTGAAATAGCTCTTGCGTTGTGTTTCGTCAAGTGAGTAAGGGTACCGGAGACCTTCTGGAAGTGGGGGAGGAGGCAAATTTAAAAGGCTGAAATGCACTTGCGACTCCTCTGGTGTAGCGGGTGTCTATGAGTGGCGGTAATCATTCAAATCATTTTCAAAATCATTTTTCATTCAAATCATTTATTTCGGGCTGCATAGGCCCATAGATAAATACCATAACCTAGATTTACATATTATAAAATTTTATAATACATACACACAACACCATCTAGCCCAAACTTAGCAGAGCTTGTATTATGGGTACTAGAAAATGGATAAATCGTAAGTAATCGCTTACCATCAGGCGATCCATCTGATCGTTTGCCTCATATAACATAAAAATATATATTTATTATTTTGAAATACTGTAACACTACTAGTACAACTATTAAACTTTACTAATTTTTATGGTCACGGAGAGAGGTCTCCTCGTGACCATGGCTGCTGGAAAGAATGCTGCTGGAAAATTCGCGTAAACAGAAGACAATATTATGTAAATCTGTGGTTTGTCAAATCTCAGGTAGTGGTTGGTCCCCTGTTGTACATGTTCACACACAGCAGACTTCAACGAGCGTTTGTGTTGTACGTCAGCTATGTGTTCTTTTATTAGCTTATAAATTAGTAAAATAAAATCAGTAGTAGTGTAATATTTTCAAAATTTTGTAATACAGTGCTAAATAAACAACGCGATAAAATCCGTATATAGTAGTTTAATTTCAAAGAAATTCTTATCAGCAACCTGGAGTTAGGATGTCGGCAGTGTTGGCACATTCCTGTGCTTCTGTAAACTCGTGAGACCATTGGTCCGATGGTCTGTCGGATTGCCCTCCCATCGGATCATGAAAGGGAGTGTATACGGAGTGCACTTGTGTTTGTGTACTCACCAGGGATGTTGCGGCTGTAGATTTTTTGACATTTGGCATTTTTGAAGGCTCACATCCGTTAATGCGGATGCAGATGTTTATTAAAATTGTGCATCATATTTAATAAAAAGTATCTAATATCACCTCTGCAGGTTCAAGCCTGTTTTGCAAACGTTCATAAATGTAGATATACCATTTTCTAGTGCTTCTTGATTCTCATCTTGAAGAATCATCGCACCATTCATCGGCCCACCCATTTTCTTTCTTGTCGCAACTTACGCTATATCTGGAACCGCATTAACATCCGCGTTGCTTATTACGGATGCGGATGCAAATGTCCAAATCGATACGGAAGCTCCGCAATTACGGATGCGGTTACGAATATTCGCATCATCTCTGGTACACACTTGTAATATGATATATCTTGCGCAGGTGGCTAGATTCTTTTAAGATTGGCCAACATAGCCGAGAATCAGTAGGTATACGTGGTTTTAGTTGATATATAGTAGGTAGTGAAGTTACGGCCGCCTGCCGGTCGTGGTCCCAGTATCCGCGCTGCTATATCGCAGAGAAACATCCATACTATATACCTATATACCATAATAGAACCTTTTGAAGCTGTTTGTATGTTTATTCTAATTATAGCTATATATATATATTAATATATTACCAGCTCTCTGATAGCGATAGCTCAGTGGGGAGACCAACAGACTGCAATGCAGAGCTCTCAGGTTCGAACCCACGTCGCACACCTCTGACTTTCGGAAGTTATATGACTTTTCGAAATTATGTGCGTATTGATTGAAAATTATCGCCTGCTCCGTGCCTCGGAGAGCACGTTAAGCCGTCGGTCCCGGCTGCCATGAACATCTATGGCAGTCGTTATTGGGCAGTCAATGCCCTATAATATTCTGGCACTGGTTTAGCCTCAGAGCATCGTTAGCCTTCGGGTTGCGGAGGTCAGGTGGCAGCCGCTCCGTGTAAAAACTGATATCCAGTCAAATCCGATTAGACTAGAAAAACCGACCCAAGTGACTTGGGAATAATAAAGGCTAGGGAGAAGATATATTATCAGCTCTGTATACAAACGATTCCACTGTCAGGCACGGGCCTCTTCTCAATATGAGAAGGCTTAGGCCATAGTCCACTATGACCCAGTGCATGTTGGCAGACTGCACATACCTTCTACAACATTATAGAGAAAAAGACATGCAGGTGTCCTCATGATGTTTTCCTTCACCGTTAAAGCTAGTGACGATTAAATGTTTAAAATATACATAACTTCGAGTCAGAGATGCGTGCAATCGTATCTCGAGACCTATGCGTGGCAGTCCAACTTCGACCCACTAGGCTATCGATACTCCTTAACTCAATCGTGAATCTTTTTTAATACGCTTTTATTAGCTTGGTTTGTATGTATCTATGTGTCTCTGTATCTATGAATCTATGTAACGGAATCTTTGAACGCGATTTTCACTCCTTTCAAACCGACGGATTGATTTAAAACTTTGCACACTTATCGAGGACCGATGACAATAAGATAATTTAGAAATAAATACAAAAGAAAATAGTGAAAATTCTAAAAAACATGCTTTATTAAAAAAAACAAACAAAAAAGTAGAAAATTATTTAATAATTCTAATGTAAAAATAATTTTTGACGTTAAAATTATTAAATTGTTCTAAAAGCCTGTATTATAGTTATTTTAAACAATTATTTTTTTACGTGGGGAAATGCGCCTTATTCCTTTCCCTTTACCACGAGAGGGTTTTGTCAGGCTCTCCCGAGACTTCGAGCCCACCGACTAAAACCACCCCGGTGTGACACACACTCGTTGCCTTTATGGTGGGTGGGTCGCTGGTACTATAAACTCAAATGTGAACCTAGGATATCCTGATTCTATGACGTCATTACAGTTGGCGAAGACAACAGGATCAAGTTGGAGGTGCAAGTGAAACAGGAGGAAGCTATAGAGGAACCACCGAAGGAGATCACCGATGATGACGCGACCGTCATCCTGGAGCCGATGGCGTCTGATCACCACGACTCTGATGATCGTCACAGCGATGATGCAGGGGATGATGATATGGACACGACCGGAGAGACCACTACAGGTAACTAGATGTTTTAGTGATGGATTTAAGGATAATTTCCTCGATTCGAAGTTTTAATTATTTATTCGAATGATAATTTGATAATGTTCAACATAGAGATAAAAATTGTTTTTGTATTGTTACGGTATTTCTGTCTGGCATTCCAACTCATCTCCTTGTGTATGTGGCCGTGAATTTCTTGCAGATTTCCTTTCATGTGCTTAACCTTTGTCCTGAACCTAGCAACTAACTTAAATGTAGCTTCAATTACTTATTAAACTCACTGACTTATAGATTTTGACATTCATAAGTGTTATTTTGTGACCTAAATGAATAAATGATATTGACAATAATTGACAGGTTCATAAGTATACGCTATATAGAAAAATATTTATATTGCGTATATTATAATTATAATTATCCTGTTTCCAGTATCAGTAGAAATTAAACGTGAATCTACGCCTGTATTGGAAAAGGAAAAAGTTCTCAAAACCACGAGGGCTACGCGAAATGTGAAGCGGTCGCAGCGGTTACGCCGGCGCGCGGTGGATGGCGCTAGCACTATGAAACTGAACACCACAATTAAGAGCGATATGCTCGACAAACTGCAGCGGATGAAGGATAAACTTAACAAGAAGATAAAGAAAGGTTAGGAATAATAATAATATCACTCCTGTATTAAACTGTCCCAACGCTGGACACGGGCCTCTTCTCAATGTGAGCTTAGGTCATAGTCCACCACGCTGGAGTGAGGGTTGGCATACTTCAAATATCTTGTATCACATTATGTAGAATACACAACACACGCTGTCTCGTCTCATTATTATAAAACTGCAATTAGGCTGAATTTACATTCTACTTATAACCTAGTCTTTAAGGTCGTAATCAGAAGTGATATGATGTGATAAATGATATAACATATAGTTTTCTGTGAAAACAATCTTCAATCATTGATTTCTTGTACCTACTTTAATAACACTACTCTAGCAGGGAGCTAAATCTAAACTACCAATAGTGCTATTATAACCTGGCAATAACAGCAAAACTTCTACCCACAGATCCAGCACCAAAACCACAAAAGATAGAAAACCAAAACCACGTGCCGAAATACAGACGCCCACCCATCCAAGACAAAGAAATGAACACTCTCAGAAACACCCTTACCATCATCGAGAACTCCTACGTCACTCCTTTCATCGCCCTATTTAGTGACTACCACTGCGTCTACTGCCGAGAGATGTTCCTAGAACCGGACAAACTGAGAGAACATACCTTAGAACACGACCCTAGGACATATCAAGAATTCCTGACTACCAGAAAGATGTCCTTAGTCGATATAGTAAGAATCGATTGTCGATTATGTCAAGCTCAAATCGACGATATCGATACATTCAAAGAGCACATCACTAGCGTCCACAACAAAGTGATTTATAAGGACGTAGACACAGAATTTATTAAATTCAAACTTAAAATGGGGAAATTGAGTTGCTTGGAGTGTGATAAATCGTTTAATTTCTTTCAAGCATTGAGAAAGCATATGGCCGAACATTTCGGTACGTTCATATGCGATGTGTGCGGCGCGCATTATTTTGAAGAAAGACACTTAATATTCCACAAAAAATCTCATATTACCGACAGATGTATTGAAATGTTCCCTTGCACCGACTGCGAGAAAACCTTCAGATCGAAAAATTCTAGAAACTTCCACGTCGCTCGTATACACAGAAACGAGGCAGCATACCCGTGTAACAAATGCGACGAGATCTTCATCTCATATCACATGAGATATCGTCACAAAATGACTGTCCACGGTGAAAAAAGAGAATTTCCTTGCGAGGGTTGTGATAAAGTTTACGATTGTCGCAAAACTTTGCGAGAGCATTATCAGAGAACGCATTTACAATTGTTACGACACGAGTGTACACTTTGCGATAAAAAGTTTTACCTACCCTCCGCTTTGAGAGACCATATGACGTCACATACTGGGGAAAGACTGTACAGATGTGATTATTGTGGGAAAAATTACCCAAGAAAGAAGGCTTTGAAGGTTCATATGCAGTCTCATAATACTGAGAAGAAGTTTAAGTGTACTCTCTGCCCTTCAGCTTATACTCAAGCAAATAATTTTAAGAATCATATGAAGAGCAAGCATCCTTTGCAGCCTGAATTCCATGAAGGTTATCAATAGCTTGTTTTTAATGTTTGTTGTTAGCTGCCCTGCGGTTGGTAAGCTGTAAGCGAGCTAGCGGCTCACCGGATGGTAAGCAATTGCGAGGAATCACAGCTAATCGTAGAATAGGAAGAGAGAGTAGGAATGGATATTCTAGCTTTTAGTTAAAAGTGTTTGGTGTAGTTAGAATAAAATATTACAACGATATTTATACACTAGATGTGTCACTTTCATAGTAATGGACATCAAAAATATACATACTATTTTGTTATTAACCTATTGAGTCGCAACGGCACACCCGTGTCCAGACACAATAGATTTTTAATTATGTCTGGTATTCTAAGACTTGATAGATTAATAACTGTACTTGTGTTGATAAATTAATATCACAACAGATGACGGAATAGCTTACATGAAGAAAATAGCTATGTCCGAAAAAAGTCTGTTTTGCAAGGAATTTTGTTGAATCAATTTTGGTCTGAGAATCCAATTGTTTCTGAATCTTCATATTTCATGCGCTATTATCCTCATAATCAGGCCGTCATCTTATTAAGTGTGTAAGCCAACTAAATGCTTACCACGAAACAAAAGAGGTATGGGCTCATGACAGACCCTTGAGGTACCCCGTAAGCTATATATTTTGTCTGTTTCATTGTTTTTATTACATCTTTTTAAGTGTGCAAGCCAACTAAATGCCTACTACGGAACAAAAGAGGTATGGGCTCACGATAGATCCTTGAGGTACTCCGTAATTGCTACATTTTGTCTGTCTCACTGTTTCTTATTAAAGAAGTTACATTCATGTAAATATATACTATAATATTGATGTATTGGCGCTTGTAAATAGGAACAATAGTAGCCAGTCTCCATGCATCCAGTATAAACGATATTTCTATAATCATGTGGAATGATCTTTTCTTTAAAGCTTCTATGTCGATTCCATTCGGCCATAGAGCTTTATATTTTTTTATTAATCGCTCACAGACTGTAAGTACACTTAAAATATCTTAATAAATAGCTATAAACTTAAAACATCACATTGTATGCTCTCTAAAATAGCGAGCACAGCATTCACATAGACTGCAGGTTTAAATACACATTATTAAAAGAGTTTATTACGGGACTCCTTTTAATGACAACTTTTCTTCTTGTAGTAATTAATGGTGTTCCCTATCACATCGAACATAAACAATAATTGGAAAATGTGTGTAATACAACTCGGTACACTTGCAGAAATAGGTATGGGACTATGACATATATGTAAATAATATAATAATTTAGACTGTTCAGCTAAAAACCCTGAACAAAATATTGCCCCAATCTTTAGGTGTAAATGTACATTTATATTTAAATATCAGCCCTGTATATAAACTGTGAGAAGTGTGTCAGGATCGTAGCAAATAGAAATCCGTAGTCTCTGCCTACTCCTCTGGAAAACAGGCGTGAATCTATGTATCTATGTATGTATATAAACAATGCCACTGCTGGCCTCGTGCCTCTTCTCAGTGCGAGAAGGGTTAGGCTATAGTCCATCACGCCGCCCCAGTGCGGGTTAGCAGACTTCAAATATCTTCGAGAACATTATAGAGAACTCTCAGACATGCAGGTGGCCTCGATAATTAACTATTTAATACGCACATAACTTCGAAATGTCAGAGTTACATACTTTTCGATCGAACTCGAGATCTCTGTGTGGCAGTCCAACGGTCACCCTAAAATAGACTAGATTGATACTAAAATATTATTATGTTTCTTCTCTCATGGATATTTCCTAACATGTTTTTTATTACGTTAGAAAAATACGTGGCCCTTTGAAAGGCTTACATGTAAACATGTATCCAACGTGAAGACCCTTCGAGAATTTTAATTTATGGTGGGATAGAACGTTTACCAATTTGAAATTCAGACAGGTGTAGATCAATTGCTACGTATAGATATTTCACATCATATTAATTTTATTCTTGTATACTAAATGACTGGTTAAACTAGACACATATTAAAAACCCTCTTGGTTTTGACATTGAGTAAGCGATTGTCGTTCCTAAAAATTTATGCAATAAAGTACATTATTCAATTGAAGTTTTGAAATATAAAGGAAATAATGGATTTCTCTTGCGTCGCTGCCTTATCAAAGGTGATTTATTTTGTCGCTCGAGTCTCGTGTGGTGGAGACACGCGTTTGTGACAGGGAATCCACACGCCGGACATCTTGTAACAATATTTACAATAAGAGCGTTTGTGCCTAGTGGTGTATTGCCAGCGGAAGTTCTAATTTTAAGATTTCAAATATAACTAGCTTTTGCTAATGGCTTCACTCGCGTAAATGTAGATTAGGTTGACACCATAATCACCTGTCGGTAGAAAATATCGCGACCTCTCCTCATACGTACCAAATATACATAACAAATTTCATAAAAATCGGTCGAGCCGTTTCGGAGGAGTGCGACCACAAACACATTGACACGAGATTTTTATATATATAGATTATGTATTTCCAAAATAATTTTATGTATCAGTAATTTTCTATCTATTATTGACATAGTAAACAGACTACAAATAGAATTATATCATCTATGATACACTTTTACAGTTAGATGCAAAATTAATGGCGGCTCTGAACATCGTACGAGTCATTGCGCAGAACCCAATATTAGGTATCAGCGGGACGTAGCGGCACGGGGCGGCAACTCCCCGCGCGCCCTTTCTTTCACCCGCACTCGCCCTTTGCGTCTTGTAATTAGTGTGCGAGTTATATCCGTCGAATGTATCTACGCACACTTGCACTCGCAGCTAACTTCCGAGCCGCCATTAAGTTTGCATTTAATTATACCTTAGTCTGTACACTGTAAAGCAGATGTTAAAAATAAAGCCCAAATAAACTAATTACTTTAAGTATATATTTATATAATTTTATTAATAACATAATTAGATAATTAACATTATAAATACACAAATTATTTACAAGAAACATGAACAAAAATAAAACAACAAAATTAAAAAGCATTAATTTGATTAGTTTTAATTGCATTTAAGTGTGCGATGTTGCCACTCGAATCAGACCACGAATTGTATAATAATCTTGTTTTAAAAATATGTCCCTCGTTAAACCAGTCACGTTGTATATAATAGTAATTATTATTATATGTATACATTAAATCTAATTGTTGTCTATTATATTTCTTGTTTTTATGAAAATTGGTAATATAAAATATTACATTGTAAATATATCTATTATAAGTTGAAGAGTTTCTTTGTTTGGTTGAACGTGTTAATCTCAGGAGCTACTGGTTCAAATTGAAAAATTATTTTAGTTCTGTATAGCCCATTTATCGAGGAAGGCTATAGGCTATATAACATGCTGCGACCAATAGGAGCGGAGCATCAATGGAAAATGTTGTAAAAACGGGGACTCTTATGTGTGCAATGTGGGGCGTTGAGTGTTCAAAATAAAAGATGTTACTTTACCAGTGAACTATTGTATAATGCATAAACGTACAAACTATCCTTATATAGTAGGAAAGGCGCGTCAGACACTACATGTGAAGCAGACGAAGTTGCGCGGGTCAACTATTGGATTATAAAGTAAGGATTTCGTTTAAAGGGAAGTGAATCAGCGTCCTTGATGATTACCGGTACCCAACGATTACTGACCTTCACTCATGGTAAGATTCGCGCACCGAGATTTTTGTATATATTTATTATGTATCTACTACGGTATTCGGACTTTTTCCTTTACTTGTTCTATAAGACATTACTTCTTGCCAAATTTTTTGATTCCAGGTCAATGGGAAGTACCTTATAAGTCTTGATTCCCTTACGTGTCATATATGCGGTATAAACGGCCGTATCTTGTAATTGCGTAGACTTAGAAGTTTGATTTATCACAAATCTAAGGGTTTGCAAACCTAATAATTAATATTATTTTTAAAAAATGTTAATTAATAAATTGATACCTGCACCTGTTCTTAAGAAATAGGGTCTTAATAGGCAGACGGACAGACAACGGTCAGTCAGTAGTATCAATGTTTTATATTAGGCACAGTAAAATCTAACCACGCTTTACTGTTCCACGCTGTATATAGCAGTCGGATTATGTATACACTATTATATACAAAAGAATTACGCTTTAATTTATGTTTTCTTGTATATAACGCCTGTTTTATTAAATATTATGTGCTTAGAGTGTTACGTCATCTCGAGCCCTATTATTATGTATGTTTTATATAATTATATTGTAATTATAATAAATGTTATTATTTTAAATAAATTATGGTATTTGTCTATCTTTAAATTAAAATTATGATGTTACATTATCCAAAATACTAAGCTTTTAAAACCTACTCTGATGTTAAAGGGTAGAATGCTTTTAGATCTGGTATATGGAGTTATTGGTCAAACGAGTGAAAAGACGATACTATATTGTGACGTAACGGCGATTTAAATGGAAGTGTGCGAAAAGGACAGCGAGGCACCGAACTATGAATTCTATAAGTTTCTTTAGGTTTTTATACTTCTTAAAGTATTAATTGTTCCTTCATTTTGTAACCAATTTTGATGGCTATATGCCAAAAAGGTTTTGTATGTTAAATTACGTGATTAATTAAATGTAGACAAATACCTTATACTACTATTTTAAATTTAATTAATTATCTGTTAAGATTGAAATATTGATTTAAATAATATATAAGGTTAAATATAATAAGACTTTTATTTTTATAGTCCTACAGCATTGCCTGAGTGTATGCCTTGAAACAATTATTGAAATAAAAAAGAATAAACGTTATACATATCTTAAATATGTACATATGTGTCAATAGAACATGGTTTATCTGTTTGCCAGTGTTTTTCAAATCGCATGAACAGACTCCGCGTGATTGGGTTACAGATATTTATAATAAGTATTAGCTTATGCGCGAGGCTCGAACCGCGTGGTACCTATATCAATAAAAAATAGCCTTTGTCCGTTCCCAGATTGTAAACTTTCTCTGTACCAAATCTCATACAAATCGTTTGAATGGTTTAGCCGTGAAAGTTACTTTCAAATTTATAATAGAAAGGATTGGTAAGCTTAAAGGTATGTTGCTACTGTAGGTTTGCGCAGACGCTTGGGCTTAGGCTGACTGAGACGTCACGGATTCGGTTCCCATGTCAGGCAGAATTATTTGGTTTCGATGTCAAAAAAAATTATAATAGTAATGTTTAATATTAAAATAAAACACAAGGAACATTGTGGAAGACTGGAGCCCAAGCTAGGCCGGTCGCTACCAAAGAGTAAAGTAATACATTGGTCGCTACAGAGCCAATACTTTTTGTTTTAATTTTAACTGCTGTTCCTTCCCCTTCCAACATGCCTTATTAAATATCAGATACGCATTCAGACTTTTAACAGGCAACACATGTAGATTTGGTGCACTTACTGTGTTTTACCCGGTGGAGTTCCGGAGCCTCACATTCGGACCTTCTCATCTTATCTGATAAAGTCATAGCTGTAGTGAACAAATTAATAGTTGGCTGGGTTTAATTCCTGGATCACGAGTAAGATGTTTATAGGGGTAATATTTCTATCTCCTTTTTTGTTTTTTTTTTTACGTGGGGAAATGCGCCTGATTCATACCCCCTCGCCACAAGGGGACCGCGAGAGGGTTATGTCCGGCTCTCCCGTACTTCGGGCCCACGGACCAATACCCCACGGTGTGCCTATGGAAAAGAGACTACCTCAGCGACCCACCCAGCAGACTACCTCCTGGGCGACACCCCGACACTGCAGAGAGCGTCGGACCGACTCAATGGCTGGCGGGTGGGAGATCCCCGTTCTCCCGCCCGGGGCCTTTATGCCATGGCGCCATGCCATGAGGCGCGCGAACGCGCGCCTGCGTCACCCGGTTCGCCGGCGACGGCTCGGATCCGCAAGGATACTTTCCACAAGGATACGCTTCGCCGCCTCCTTCTGCGATGACGTCATCTCGCGCCATCATCCGGCGCAGCATCGCCACTTTCGCCTCCAGACACGAGAACTTTTCAGCCAAAAATTTGACTGAATCTTTCGTCGGCCACCTGCGCCGGGACGTAAGGCCTCAGAGTGCCGTGCCGGTCCCTGCCTCTTCGGGAAGTCCAGACCTTTGGTATCGGCGCTGCGCTCGACTCCTCGTCGGACGCTGAGTTGTTCCGACGGGGGCGGCGCTTGCCCTTCCGCGCTACAGTCGCCTTGTCCGGGGCTGACCCCAAGGCGACTCTAATCGCAGAGTCAGTGTCCGACTCCGCGGGGGTTTTGGTGCCTGAAATTTCACGCGGCACGGCGCTGAAAAGATGTTGGGTGCCCCCCAAGAATACGAGGGGCAGACGGAGCTAACTGGAGCCGTAGGGGTTCTCCGGATGCTGGGCGCCCGGTACCCCCTTGAGGTAGTATTTCACTAGTGTTCGACATCTTCATAGTTTTTAGGTTTGGGTGGCTCTAATGACTGGGTTCCCCCCAGCCATACAGCCCCTCGACGGGCCACAGTTTTGGGTTATTTATATAGAGGTATTCTTCCTCGCAGCCCAAAGGTCCCTGGTCCTGTCAGTTCAAGATTACGGGTTGGGCCAGATGGGAGTCCATGCTGGACAGATCCACCCGCTCCAAAACCGCCCAACTGGGCAGTAAACCTAAGCTTCCCACCCGGCCTAATGGCCCTCAATAGTGATTTTTTAGAAAGGTTGTCTTCCTCTATCCCCCCTTGTTGGGCCGGATGGGGGTCCATGCTGGACTGATCCATTCGCCCCAAAACCGCCCGGCAGGGCAAGACGCGTACGCAACACGCACCGGCCTTATGGCCCATCCTGGTGATTTTTTAAAGAGGCTTTCTTCCTCTTCCCCTTCTCACATCCACATGTCCTCTGCTAATCAGAAGAACACGTGGAGTGACCCCCAAACGTAGCCCTCGCGGGCCGATAACCCTGAGACAAAATGCCTCGGGTTCCCTATGAGTGCCAGAGTATTAGCCATGAGTAATAATGAATATTTCTATCTCCTGCATAACACTATGAATTGCTTGGTTGTTACATGAATCGGTTGGTAAACGAAGTCGCAGTTAAAATTTTTGTTTCTTGTTAGCTCTAGCTCTTGTATATATGCTATGTATGGCTTAATTGTTATATTTAAGGTTCACAGCTACTGATCGATAATAATTATAATGAATTGGACACAGTCGAAAGTCTGCGTATTGTTGGATAATCTGGTGTTCTAATATATAATATTTACGCTTATCATAATATGAATTATTGTTTATATAGCGAACTATAAAACAGTCTTATATCTGTTCGTTCGTGAACTACAAAACCAAAAATATAAATTGCTTGGGCTAAAGTCTACCATGTATATTACGGTGGCTACATATACATCTTTTTGTAGGCAGACCTACCTCACTATCCTGTCATAATAATCTGTCAATAGTCAATCGTAATTATTGTTGCAGAATGCTGAAATGATTTGTTTAACAATAAATATTACATAAAATAACAACAAAATGTGATTGCATCACACGAAACTTATTATTAAACTATCTATAGACCTATATACTCCAAAATGAGTGCTACTAAAGGCAAGGGACCCGTTTTTGATCCCGGGCTGTGTAGATGTTGTGGTAACATGAAGAAATGTCGTGTCCTGAATGTGGAATACGAGAGTTTTGGTCAGAAAGAGGTCTATTCGGATATGATTATGGACTGCTTTGGATTATTGGTAAGCATTATTTGTTATGTAGTATATTCTGCGAATATTCCTCACAATAATTATTAATGTAGTTGTCAACAATGTTGTAAATTAAAATTGAAGTGTTCATGTTACTGCGACAATAGTTTCTAGTCTTCTGTAAAACAATTATTAATTCATCGATGTAAATAATAATAGCATACATGATAAATTAGTCTCTTTAATCTTTTATGTGTACTGCAGATAAATATTTACTTGGCATGTCCAGCAGAGTCAAATTTTTTTTTAAATAATAATATAATAATATTCTACCACATACACACAACACTATCTAGCCCAAACTAAGCAGAGCTTGTACTATGGGTACTAGACAATGGATAAACATACATATATACTTTTTTTGTAAATAAATACATATTACACATAGAAACACCCAGACCAAGACAAACATCCATGTTCATGCACACAAATATTTGTCTTGTGCGGGAATCGAACCCGCGATCTCAGGCGTGGCAGTCGGTTACACTAACTACTCTTTTGCTACTTATTTCTTTCCTTCATAGTGAAACTTTATGTCCTGTAAGACACCTAGATTGGAACCAGGGTTAATTAATTAGAATATTGTACCACTCTTTTGTTACAGCTTTCTCACCTGGATGGGAGTCCATCGGAGCGGCTGATTTGTGCCACTTGTGTGAACCGCATCCGAGACGCTCTCAGTTTCTGTAGACAAGTGCTTAAGTGTGAAGAGGCATTCCTGAAGATGAAAATATATGATGCTAATGAGGATTGTTAGTATTGCCTTATTTATTTTAACTTCTATTATTTAATTACTACATTTAAATTGTTATTGGATTTTCTGCCAAGAATTTCGCAATAGCAAGTTAGGCAGTAGCCAGTGCTGCATTCTCCCTTGTATCAAAAAATGTGTAATGCCATTGGTCCAGCGCATTACTTCTTCGGTTGTGTCAGATTGGCCGCCTATTATATTATGAAAGTGTAAAGTATAAAGAGTACACCTGTGTAGTATATAGGATACACTGCTGTGACTGAAATTTTTGCCTATAATATGGGTTTTAACATCGGACATACAGGGGAAGGCACCCTGGTGCATGCTCTTTGCCGATGACATCATTCTCGTCGGCGAAGATAGGTCCGAGGTCCAGAACAAACTGGCAATTTGGCAGTGTAGGTTGGAGAGTGTTGGCCTCAAGAACAATAGATCGAAAACAGAGTACCTGCTTTGTGATTTTGGTGGTCTCTCTAATTCTATAACCATGGCTTTAGATGGTGAGCCTATACCAGTTTTTCCAACTTTCGGTACCTTGGCTCGCTCATCCAAGCTGACGGTGACTTAGATCGTGCAGTTAAGCACAGAATTGACGCAGGATGGATGAAATGGCGGCAGGTCACGGGGACAATTAGCGACCCCCCAAGTCCCAAGCTCAAGGGAAAAATCTATAAGACCATAATAAGGCCTGCCGTCATGTATGGATCGTCATGTTGGGCTACAAGAGTGATGGATGAGAGACGTTTGCATGTAGCAGAGATGCGAATGTTATGATGGATGTGTGGTGTAACCAGGATGGATAAAGTAAGGAATGAGTATATTAGAGGAAGTTTGAAAGTGGCACCTGTGACGGAAAAATTGAGGAGTGAATGTTTGTCATGGTATGGACACGTGATGAGAAGAGATGAAAGAAATGTTGTTAGGAGAGCTCTGAGTATGGAGGTGCAAGGATTATCTAGTAGAGGAAGACCCAAGAAAAGATGGATGGACTGCATAAAAGATGATATGGCCAGGAAGGGTATGAGTGCTGAGATAATGAGCAATAGAGATTTATGGAAGAGAGCAACATGTTGCGCCGACCCCAAATAGTTTGGGATGAGGGCAGGAGGATGAATATGGGTTTTAAGTAAAAGGGATGGAGCTATTCATGTGGGTAACCAGTTATTTATAAGTAGGAGATATATTATGTACTATGCTATTATAAAAGGAAAATATGAAAACAAACACGAATATTACGAGTTTGCCTTCCTTTACAGACAGTCATAATATTTTTATAATAGAGTACTTGAACTCTCTGGGATAGCCATAGTGAATACAATTACTGTGCAAAAGATCTTCGAATCCTTCCTCAGGTCAGGCAAACGGTTATTGGGTATTCTGTCAAATAATTCTGAATAGCAGTAATTGTGTCTAAACCGAGTCTATTGCAGTCTAATCCTCGGGTCTGATATTCAGTTTTACTAGAAATTCTAAGTAGGAGCTGTGTCTAAAGTCAGTCTGTTCTCGTCTAGGACAGTTCAAGACTCCATGATGCTAGAGGAAATCCTTATAACACTGCCTAAGCCGTAACTCGATACCATAGACCACGCACAGCGGTCGCATTGACAACCGCTGCGCCTTTCTCTATAAATCAATATCTGTTGTGTTTCAGCTAATTCTGGTGAACCCAAGATGGTGGACGCTTTAATGGACCATCCGACCAGGACCAGGTACATCGAAGTCGAAGTTGTTAAGGCGGAGCCCCTGGATGTGGATATGGAGGACCCCAGCGATGCTGGAGAGGGTCTTGCCGATGCACCAGGTATGTTCTCAGAGTAGCTCAGTTGTTACAGTGTCGGGCAAGGCATCAAGGCATCGGGAAGTGGGTTCGATTTTGGTGCTAAAAAGTCTAATTAAACTTTTTATTAGTTGCTATTTGTGAGTGATGGTTGGTTAATGTAAGGGCAATTTCTTTGTTTTTATCTCGTATAGATACCGCTTGTACTCCTGTCGAGGAGGACTTTACAAATATTCAAACAATGGATACAAATGAAGCTCAGACTCGGAATAAGTATTTCTGGATCACGCAAATTTTTGCCTCGTGTGGGAATCGAACCCATAACACAATGGCATGCTATTATAATGCCTATCGAGTCGCCTCAATGCTGCCACGTCACACACAAACACATTGGTTTGACATACTAAAATGAAAATCTATGAAAAAATTCTGCTTAAGTAAATTGAGAGATAGTTCAATAGATTAGGCATTGAACTTGCGATCGAGAGGTCGTGGGTTCGCATCCCACGTATAGTACCGACGTGAACACACTACTAACTCACACTTTTTAGCTTATCTGTAGTGGGAAAGTCACGAGTGAATAGATATCTTCTAGGCAACCGTACTCTATCGTCGACTGCATCTTCACTTAACATCAGGTGAGATCGCGGTCAAACGGAAGCCTATAACAGTATAAAAAAAGTTAAATATTACTTAAAAAAATCTAAATAATAGATTTTAAGTACGTCCGTACGGGTTAGGTATCTCGTGTGTCGAAAATATATTATATTTTATTAATGTTATTTTTTTTATATTTTGTTCAAAGTTAGAATACTAATAATTTATATCACAAATTGCTTGTTTAAAAAAGCACATAATACTCATCGCCCAAGAATCAAACCCAGTAACACAGCTCGCTCTCACTACAGCTATAATCTATTTCAGATGAAGACCTACACCCTGACATCAACGAGGATTCGAACTCCAACGACGATCTACCACTCAAAGCCAAGGCGACTAAGCCGGCCGCTTCGCCACTGAAGATTAACTTAAAGGACATTAAGAACAAAAGTGCTGCTAGGTTAGCTAATCAAATAATGATCACTAGACAATGTAAGTATATTTTTTTAATAGTTGTCCTCCGCAGTTTCACCCGCACTTTTATACTAATGTTATAGAGCTGAAGAGTTAGTTTGTTTGGTTGACCGTGCTAATCTCAGAAACTACTGGTTCAAATTAAACAAATTCTTCTAGTGTAGGATAGCCCATTTATCGAGGAAAACTATAGGCTACATAACATGAAAAAAATTCCCCGCATTGCAACATTTTTCATTGATGCTTATTGGTCGTAGCGTGATGTTATATAGCCTATAGGCTTCCTCGATAAATGTGGTATCCAACACTAAAATTATTTTTCAATTCGAATCAGGAGTTCCTGAGATTAGCGCGTTCAACCACACAAACAAACTGTTCAGCTTTATGATATTAGTATAGATTAGTATAGATGTTTGTTTGTAATTATTGTAAGTGTTGTATACACATGTAAAGGCATTTTAAAGTGTATAGTGATGTTTCGATGGTTTAACTTTAAATATATCATTACAAGCATTCAAATAACGAACACAAAGAAGACCCAGTGACAGCGTAGTGAGGGTGGCAGTGGCGGTCCGCCCCGGGCGGCACTTTTAGGGGGCGGCAAAATTTCACAATAAATAATAATATTATTTTGTAAATATTTGAACATTTTATTGACGCTCGAGAGGGATGGGCAGATGTACAATACACAATAATGATGACTGTTCTTGTCCAAAATATTATTTATAACTGTATAATATAGTCTTTTAAAGTGAAATGCCTAAATAAAAGAGCGGCAACATTTTCTTCCGCCCCGGGCGGCTCACTCCCACGCTACGCCACTGCCCAGTGACCTTGGACCTCGTGTTCCTGGTTAGGTAATTTGTACTTGTTTACCCGGACTGGTCTCGAATTGATTTATTAAATTCTACACTTAAACCTTCCTCATTAATCACTCTGTCTATTGGTGAAAACCGCATAAAAATCAGTTCAGTAGTTTTTGAGTTTATCGCGCACAGACGCGGCGGGCGTGTTTATTTTTAGTGAACGTCAACTAATACCTCGGTGTAAATAAAGAATTGTTTCTATTTCAGCCTACGCAGAGAAGTTAAAAGAGAAGACAGCAGTGCATCGCGCGCCTGACGGAGAAACAGGATCTTGGGACTCGCCTATAAAAAATGGTAACTTATATATTCATAAATGGCTTATGTCTCTGTCATATAGGGCCTTACGACCAACATTTAAAGCTTTATCATTGCATGCGTGAGAATAAGACAGCGATATAGATTGTATAGTGTTGACTCATTCTATCGCATTTAATGATAATGTAAACATTGTCATCGAATGCCAATGCGGATCAAATGAAAATGTTTTAGGTGATGGTAGTGACGCCGCAGAATATGTCTTTCCTAATTTTGATACGAAGTTTTTATTTTTAATATTTCTTAGATACTTACATTAACCAACATCCGAAATATAATATTTTATTAAATCCACTCACAAATAAATAAGATAGCAGAAGTCTTCCCGATAAGATAATTGTCCAATGACGATGAAAATGAAAAAACAGACGCACGATACAGTAGTGTGACGTAACCGCTATTTAGATGCAGGCGTGCGAGTGAAATAGCGAAATACCTTCAATACGATCCTTTTCTCCCAAAACGAATTTAAAAAATATACTGCTTCTTCATTTTACAACCAATTATGTGTTTCACAAAAAGGTATCTTTTAAATTTACAGTAAGTACAGTAAATAGTTGTGTATTATGTAGGTACAAATCAAAAATATGATATTAAATTTTAATTAGAATAAAATAAAATAAAATTTATTTTGCAAGAGTACAAACTCAACAATATAATCTGGAGTGTGTCAGATATGAGTCTAGCAGAAATAGTTTAGTGTCCGGCAGCGATAGCTCAGTGGGGAGACCAACAGACTGCAATGCAGAGGGTCTCGGGTTCGAACCACGTCGCACACCTCTGACTTTCGAAAGTTATATTACTATTCGAAATTATGTGCGTATTGATTGACAATTATCGCCTGCTCCGTGCCTCGGCGTTAAGCCGTCTGTTCCGGCTGCCATGAACATCTATGGCAGTCGTTATGGGGAAGTTAGTGCCCTATAATATCCTGACACTCGTCTAACCTTAGGGTATCGTTAGCCTTCGGGTTGCGGCGGTCAGGTGGCGGCCGCTCCGTGTAAAAACTGATATCTAGACAAATCCGGTTAGACTAGAAAAGCCGATCCCAAGTGACTTGGAAATAATAAAGGCTAGGGAGAAGAAGAAGAAATAGTTTAGTGTCTGACATGAATTTGAATAGAGCTGACTTATGGATGTTTAATAAAATTTTATCGAAACCAAATAGCGACGAAGTTCTGTTCGAATTCATGTCGGATGTTTTAAGATAGTTTAATATGTGTAGTATTATGTTTAGGTTACGTTGGAAATGACATACCAAAAAAAAAACAAGCATAGAAAATAACAATATAATCTTCTTTCCAGAACTCCACATGTCGAGATTGCAACAACAAATGCGAGAAAAGGACCCCAGCTACAAAAGAGAGACGAACATACTAACAATAGTCGAATTCTCCTACGTTTGTCCCTTTAAATGTAGACACAACCATCTTCTATGCTATTATTGTGGCGAACTATTCTCAGACCCAGTACTTCTTAGAGAACATACTATAAATACTCACCATCCAAAAAAATTCAAGGTCACCGAACACAGAAGCATGATCAAAGTCGACTTAACAAGAATCGATTGTCGTCTGTGCGCAGTAAAAATCGATAATTTAGACGATTTTCGCAGTCACATCACTAGTGTTCACGATAAGAAGTACTATTTTGACTTTAAAGATTCAGTGTTGCCATTTAAGTTGACTAGAGATGAGCTTAAATGTGCTATATGTGATGTGCTGTTCCCGTATTTTCATGCTTTGAATAAGCATATGAACGAACATTTTAGTAATTATGTGTGTGAAACTTGTGGTTTAGGTAAGTTTACTGCAATATGTTCTTCCGTTGTTTTTATTCTGTAAGTAGATTCTTCTATTAAACTATAAACTTCTATTAAAGACTAACTGTTAAGTATTAGGAACAAGCTTTTGGTCGTGACTTCGTCTGCGTGGAAACTAACAAAAAATGATATCTGCGAAGACCTAATTTTTCTAAAATAAATGTTGTCAAAATTTCTCCTTATAACATCAGCTACCTGCCAGTGAAAGTCCCGTCAAAATCGGTCCAGCCGTTTCTGGGATAAGCAGACACAAACAGACCGAGACAGAAAAAAATTTAAAATAATGATTTTTTGTTATAAGTATATTTAGTATAATTTCATGTGCATTTAGTAAAAAGCTGCTACTTTGATATTACAAATAGACACTTCAATTTTATTTATTAGTATAGATCAGTGGTCGGCAACCTTGTCGCCCAAAAGAGCCAAATATAGACAATGCACAATTAAAACGTATTTAAAAAGCCATTTTATGACTTAAGCTGGTGCAGGTGACGTTATTACGGAAATAATTAGGATTAAAAGAACTCTCGAGCTTGCCTTTGTCAATTTAGTCTTAGTTCAACTAACAGTACCTAAATAAAATAAAATTTGGTATCATACTTGAAAGGCAAGATAAAAAGTAATATTCGTGCCTGCATTAGGTAAGCATTTCATGGAAGGCCTTCGGGTTGCGGAGGTCAGGTGGCAGCCGCTCCGTGTAAAAACTGATATCCAGTCAAATCCGGTTAGACCAGAAAAGCCGACTCCAAGTGACTTAGGAATAATAAAGGCTAGGGAGAAGATAATACAAGGAGGCTGTATATGTTGCAGGATTTGTAGACCACGCTCGCTTCATGATGCACCAGCAGCGACATGAAGAGGGGGAGTTCCCTTGTCCCACTTGTGGGAAGGTGTTCAAGGTTACTATTTATTTACACCTATCTTCTGTTCTTTAATATATTTTATTTTAATATTAATCTTATGACTATAAAACCTGTGCATGTCCCCCCTCCAGGCGCAGTACAACCGCGACCTGCACGTTGACCGCGTGCATCACAAGAAAGGCCGCGTGTACTGCCCCAAGTGTGACGTCAAACTCATGTCCTACCCACAAAAACTCAAGCACTTAGTCGAGGTAAACAACCACTAACGATTATAACCTAATTATTAACCTCTGAGTCTTCTTCGAAGAGGTTAATGAAAACACTATGTGGGTCTGTGTGTCTGTCTGTTAGTGACAGGCATAGCTCCGGAACCACTGGACCGATTGACTTGTAACTTGGTGTGCAGACACCTTGGGGTTACCCTCGGTCGAGTTTGAATAAAATACCCCCGAGATATAGGTAGGTCTTATGACCTTTACCTTATGGTCAGGGGATATCCACCAACAGAGTGATTTGGAAGTCCAAGGAAGAGGCTTTTGCCCAGCAACATTGCAAAAAGCTGATGAAAAGAGAAATTTAATCCTGGAATTTTTCACCCATCTCGTTATAGAACTAGAATTAATGCAAAGGAGAATACATTAGAATAAGGTGCTTTTGTGCATGTTTCCTGGAAATTTAGCCCCGGGAAAAAGCTAGCATGGAGAAGAAGGAACAGCACTTTTTTCTGGATGAAAGGTCCTTTTTGTATCCTTTACAAAGTGTATACGAAATTTCATGATGATCGGTCGAGGAGTTAAAGCGTGGAAGCGTGACAAACAGACTCCCATTCGCACTTATTATATTAATTAGGACTAAGATACTAGAATTAAGGCAAAGGTAACGAAAATTCACGAAAATAAGATGTTTTTTGTGATCCTCAGATAGTTGTACCGAGTCTAGATGTTCTGTGTCCCTTTTTTTCTTAGTCCTGGAGTTGTCATGAAAAAGAAAGTATACTACTATACACGATTATCAACAGAGAAAATAAGAAAATGTGAAGGAACGTGGTGTGATGTCACTTCAACACAAAGGGAGGATCCGACCAGGTTGGGTGATGGTATCTGGCGGGCCGCGACCCAAGTGTTGATGTCTGAACTTGTATATATAGTATTCGTAGTGTAAACTTCGCTTGCGCGATCCAAGATTGTATGGAGTCGTGTGTAATTGTGTACAGCGCCATCTATTGTGCTGTATCGTAATTCCGGAGCTTAGAGTTGCTATGAAATGAAACGAATTGAGGAAGTATCACAAGATTAATGGCTATGGCAACAAAATAGAATATAATTTTTCTATTTAAGTTACAAAGTAACACTTATGAACATCAAAGTAACACTTATGAACGTCAAAGTAACACTTATGAACGTCAAAGTAGATTGGTGTTTTCTGACGTTACATTTAGGTTAGTTGCTAGGTTCAGGCGAAGGGTTTATCTATAAGATAAGCACTAAAAGTTGACATGTCCGTTTCCCTTCTAAAAAGATTAATTAACACTCCTTTAAAACTTATTGTTGTTTTTGTATTTTGATGTGAATATATTGTTAACAGGTGCACGGTGAAGAACCACTAAGTTTCCCGTGCGATGCGTGCGACCGTGTGTTCGATTCCCGGCGGATATTAACTATACATAAGCGGAAAGAACATCTCAAAGACTACAGGTATATCATATTTAATAATTACGTCTTTACTTAAGAAATTGCGATTCGAGTCGAAACTCGTCCTTTACTCTATCTTTGACTGGGGCGGTAGAGTTTTATTAAGTGTCTATGTTCAGAAATATTGAGTAACAGCAGAGGTTGTGACTATGGCTGGTAGATGGAAATACTCTTGTTGCCTAAAAACTAGTACATTTATATAGTATCTTGGCTTTTTGCGACAATTCGATCTGCAGAGCCTGTGGTGAACAGGACGAGTCCATATCACACCTACTGTGTGAATGTGACGCGTTGGTCGGACTAAGGATGGGTCTGATGGGATTGGCATATCCGAACCCTGAAGACTTCAGGCTTCTCCCTCTGAAGTGTACGCTGCGACTGATGCAGTATATTCATAGGGAGATAGCTCAGGGATAAACCTCGGGGCCGACACAAAAGATCCCACTGGATCGAAGTGTCGCCGGTCTACACTGACTGGCCTCCGAATTAAGACAAGATAAGATAGTATCTCGGGTATACCTCCGACAGTAAGTATAGGTGCATTACACCTACATTTCGCTAGTTATGGGTTTAGGTAACCTAACCTAAAAACAAGTAACGTAATGTACTACTATTTCAGTACTCGTTCTAACGTCAACCTGAGTGGACGCGTGTCGATTTTTGCTACTTAAATTACTCTCGAAAATCACTGATTGGCTGAGTATACGATTTTTGAATTCTCGCTCTAACCTGAGGACTTTAAATACAATAACTCCACCCTCTGGGCGTGGTTAGAAAGAGCCAAATAGTATATGCGGTGTTGCTGTGTCGCGTTTTTACGTATTCGGCGAAAATAATTGGTGCCCTACTCGACCTGGATTCGATCCCTAGCCATCGCCAACGCGGTGCACTGCGGCCACATCGTTTCTCCGCGGGACTACAGAGACAGTGACGCGCCGAGCGAAATTCACCTACGCTACGCACTGGTTGCTACGACTGGTCACGTCATCGAGCGAGAGGGCCGCTACCACTGCTACGACCTGCGAGCGCGAGCGAGAGGGAGCTATTACTACGAGGTCACAACACGTGAGTCACTAGCGACTATACACTCACTGTGCATGTGCTACGATACGAAGTGCGAGCACGACAATTAATATTACCGTAAAAGTTTGCTGTTGTTATTCTACAAACTTACAACTCGTAAAGACACATTGTTTACTGCTTCTGGATTGTTCTATATCGTCGGTATAACATGTCTATTCCCCGTACACCCCCAAATATACCCATGTCACAGTCTGATACTGATATTCCAAGTACTGTAGATGAGAATATTGTCAACATCACGACGCGCTACAAAAGACCGAAACTTGACTACTCACCCCCTATAAGCGAACTGGAAAAGTTCAAAGATGAAATAAGAGACATGTTCGAAGGCTTGAAATCGAGTCAGTTAATTATGTTTACTAATCTTACGGAAAATGTAAGCCAAATCAAAACGCAAAATGATACAATACGTAAAAGTAATTTGGAAATAGAGAAGTCAATCGAATCTATCAAAATAAATTACGATGAAATGAAAACAAAGTTGGAGAAACTTGAAAAAGAACGTTTGGAATGCTATAATTACATCGGCATACTGGAAAAAAAGGTTGAGGATTTACAACTTAGTTCCCGGTCATCGTGCATCGAACTGCGCAACATCCCTCCTAAGCAAAATGAGACTGTGGACGATATCCATAGATATATAAAAAATATTGGCCAGGAATTGAGCTTAGACATTCTTGACTCAAATATTCGCGACTCTTACCGTCTACCGGGCAAGCCTGGCCGAAACAAGACAATTATAGTGGACCTAAGCACAGTTACACTGAAACAAAAAATACTCACTGCCGCACGGGAATATAACAAGATTAAACCTTCAGGCCAAAAATTAAATTCAAAACTTATTGGTATACTAGAACAACCAACCCCAATCTATCTATCAGAATACTTACCCGGTACTGCGAGAAGGCTATTCTATCAAGCAAGGGAATTTGCCAAGAACTATAGTTACAAATACTGTTGGACCACAAATCAGAAAATATTTCTGCGTAAAGATGATTCCACCCCCGAGCGAATCAGAATCAAATCGGAAGAAGATCTAAACGCCTTAATCCAAAAGGACTGACTACAAATGCGCACAAAAACAGTATCTGTCAAAATATTGGTGTATTTAACTATTTTGTCATATCGGTTCTATTACTTACATGGGTATGGTAAGGATAATCCTATTCAGAACCACTTAAATATATCACTATTTTATTGGCACATTATAAAATGCTCATTTTGCGTTTTTTCTTATATTTTTCCTAATATAATTATTAAATTGATGTTGAGCTATATACTACTTCAGCCTGTAATCAAACCACACATATTCCTCACACCTATGACAATACACTTTACACTACTCTCATATACTATCAAACTTACAGATATATTAAACACATTCTCTCATACAAAAACACGTATTCTCTCTAACACACTCGTATATACATACACCAATACACCCACAAGTGACTTAATTTCCGTATATATTTTTTTTGGTACTTTTTCCTGTTGCAGAGGGTTTTGTGAGGTTTGTTTGTTTCATTCTCTATCACATGTTAATATTATTGCAGTACCTAACGTGTAATTATGATTAATAATAATCTAATTACAATATCAGGAGAACTTGAAACATACAAGGCTCACAAATCCTTCCTGTGCTCAACAGAAAACTGCTCGGACTACATATTGAAGTTGAGTAACCGATTTACGATTTTTCACTTAAATATTCGTAGCATTAATAAAAACTTCAGTCAATTACAAACTGTACTCACCTCATTACGTTTTCAATGCGATATAATTGTTCTTACGGAATGTTGGCTATTGAAAATGCAAAATATACCGCCTCTAGACGGTTATCATTCGTATTATACGAAGAATATAGGAAATCAAAATGACGGTATTGTTGTATACATAAGGATGGAATTAAATTGCACAAATGTTACTGAACCTCAACACATTAAAGAATTCAACTCTTTATTATGCAAAATAGGCAAAGATATAGCCATATTAATTATATATAGATCACCTTCCTTTCAAAACATAGACAGTTTCTTAAGCGGACTTAACGATATTCTTGGGTCATTAACTTGTTATAAATCCGTCTGTGTCATAGGCGATATGAACTTAGACATTAAAATTAATGGTACCGATAGAAGAGTAGATGACTATCAAAACCTTTTAATGTCGCATGGTATGGTCCCAACACACACCTTTCCTACTCGAGGAGAAAATTGCCTGGACCATGTGATACTTAGAACACAATTATCGTCTATCACCTTAATTTTACAAAGTTTTGTAACGGATCATTGCCCTACAATTGTTTCGCTATCTCTCAAGAAAACATTTGTATCAAGTCCTATGTATCGGAATACAATAAATTTCGCTTCTATCCATGACGACATAAAACAAAGCAACTTCTCCCCTATTTTTGACTCAACTGACGTAAATTATGCAACAGAATATTTGGTGACAATAGTCTCTGGTATTGTAAAAAAACACACCACCTCCTACAAATTACCAAGTAGGAAAGTAAACATTAAACCCTGGATCACTCAAGGTTTAATTCGTTGCATTCGAAATCGGGATAAAATGCACAAACGGCAAACACAGGATCCTAATAATGTAACCCTTAAAATTACATATATAAGATACCGAAATTTCATTAATAATCTGTTAAAGAGACTGAAACGTAGCTATGAACAAAACCTGCTTCAAAATGCAAGAAATGATATACGTGCTACTTGGGACGCTATAAAAACAATCACAAATACTAAGAAAAGGACTTCCACTGCCTCACAACTTTTAAACATGAAGGAAAGCCCAATGTTGTCGGTAAACGCGGTCAATATTTTCTTTACAAATATTGGAAAACAACTTGCTAAGGAATTGAATATTCAAAACGGTTCTCCCATAACAGCAATTGATAACATTTCGAATAAAAATAATTTACGGGATTCTATGGCCCTTCTTGATGTAGATTACATGGAAATCGAAGCTATTATAAAACAACTTCGTAGAAACTGTGCCGTTGGACTGGACGGTATTTCTTCTGCCATTCTACAAGACTCTTACGCGACTTTCGTTCCACTCCTCGCACACATATGTAATACAGCATTTAAATCGGGAGTTTTCCCCAATATATTAAAAAAAGCCATAGTACACCCAATTTATAAAAATGGAGATGAGAATATAGTCACTAATTATAGGCCTATCTCGATCTTGCCCGCGATGTCGAAGGTATTGGAGAGAGCCATCAACAACCGCTTAACAAACTATCTGAATACCAAAAATATAATCTCAACAAATCAATTCGGCTTCAGACGAAACATATCTGCTGAAGATGCTATACAATCTTTTATTACTAAGGCAGTGGATCTGATGGACAAGGGACAGAAATGCCTTGGTGTATTTATGGATCTCTCCAAAGCCTTCGACACCGTTTCAATCCCTATTCTAAAAACAAAGTTAGAAAAGGCCGGAATAAGAGGGACTGTGTTGGACCTGCTAACTGATTACCTATGCAATAGAACACAGTCAGTAAAAATTGACAATTATATTAGTGCGGAGGAATCCTTGGATTATGGTGTCCCACAAGGGAGCATTCTCGGCCCCACCCTATTCACTATCTACCTGAATGACTTATGTGAACTGTCCTCGCCTAACTGCAGTGTATTTGCCTACGCAGATGATACCGCAATTCTTGTCCATGGATCAAACTGGGATGAGGCAAAAACACATGCAGAGACTGCTCTCACAAAGGTAACATCCTGGCTCGCTGTCAATTTACTAACTTTAAATTTGGACAAAACATGCTACATAACGTTCGCCCACAATTCCCGTATGCTACCGCACACCCTCGAGCTAAAAGCACATAATTGTTGGGCTGCATCCACAAACTGCAGTTGTAAATTAATTCATAGAGCTGTTCATGTTAAGTATTTAGGTATCTACCTCGACCAATTTATGAAGTGGCAACATCAAATAGATAATTTAGCAAAACGAGTCAGAAAACTTATCTATGTCTTTAAACTTCTCCGTAATGCTGCAGATAGCAAAACACTTATATTAACCTATCAGGCTCTTGCTCAGTCAATTTTATCATACGCTATTTTATCGTGGGGTGGTGCAGCCAAAACAACTATCTTACCGCTAGAGAGGGCTCAAAGGTCTTTATTGAAGGTTATATTTAGGAAACCTTTTCAGTATCCCACACATCAACTTTATTCGGATGTACCCGTGCTTACGGTAAGGCAACTATTTGTGCAACAAGTAGTTCTTAAGAAACACTTAAAGTTACCATATGACCCAAGCATATATAGTACAAAACGACGTTCAGATAAAGTTTGTCCACCGTTACGACACAAAACCACTCTGGCCAAACGACATAATATAGTCATTAGTGGTCATCTTTATAATAAAATTAACAAAATCATACATATTTACCCACTAAATTACTATCAGTGCAAAATAAAACTAAAAACTTGGCTCCAAAAACAATCCTACATAAACACAGAAAATCTTTTGAACTAGATATCTTAATATAATAATAGCTCACTTCTAACACGAAATGTCTCGACGCATCTTTCATACATAAAACCAAAAAAAAAAAAAAAAAAAAAAAAAAAAAAAAAAAAAAAAAAAAAAACGGAAATATCAAAATCTTTGTATAAGTCACGCACACACACACAAATCTATCACATGCATACGCTCACACACACACACTACATGCACACACACACACACACACTCACACACACACACACGCGCCTGCACACACACACAAACATAATAAATTACACACACTCACACACCTCTTATTTGGCATTTTTATTAAAATTTTCAATTTTTATTACTTTTTTTAAACTGGTCCCCATAGAAATAGGGCACGCCTGGTTTGGGGACTCAGTAAAATCAAAATCCACTATAATATAGCACTGGTATATTTTATTGTCCGCTGTAAATTCTGCTGTTTGGGATTATCCTTAACATTCCTGTAACACAGTTTACAACTAGCACGGGAGTGGAAGGGGTTATCCTTGATGGTTGTTGCAGTCAAGCCTAGATTACTACCTACTTAGTGTTGATATAATTGGATTTCTGTATTACTTGATTGATTTTAGTCAATAAAGATATTATTATTATTATTATTATTATTATTTTCAGTTAGGTATATAGACACCAGAAAATGCATATAGTTATATACTTTGCATAACTTAAAAAACAATTATTATTATTGTTACGTGCTGGGTTAGATGGATTATATATTATTTCATTTAAATATTAATATTCTATCACATACACACAACACCATCTAGCCAACCACTATCAAACTAAGCAGAGCTTGTAGTATGGGTACTAGACAATGGATAAACATACATGTTATTATACATCATACATAGAAACACCCAGACCAAGACAAACATATGTGCATATTCATGCACACAAATGTTTGACTTGTGCGGGAATGGAACCCGCGACCTCAGGCGTGGCAGTCAGTTACACTAACCACTACGCCATAGTAGCCGTTAAACAATATTACCGACTAGAACACGTTTTATTCTAGCTAAATTTAAAACACCACACACACTACTTAAACACTTTTACACTAACTGTTTCAAACTGTGGTATTTTCGTTTCCGTTCGCTACGATGTACTTGACCGCTTACAATTGTAAACTGCGTTGGCGGTGCGCTCACCAAATTTTAGTTTAGAGTTTGTTTAGAGTGCGTACCAACAAGTTTGGGTCCTCATACCTCTACCGAACGATCAAGGCATGGAATTCTCTGACAAGGCACGTGTTTCCTTCTTTCTTCAATCCTGAGTCCTTTAAGCGAGCTGTGAAAAAGCAGCTTCTCAGGCCGTCAAAGTAGAGACCTCAACATCGCCTTAGCTGCTATGAGGACGGTGTGGAGGCCACTGCTCTTAGACCACATGACTGCTTACCATCAGGCAGAGTGTGGTCATTTTGACGAGCAAAGTAAAATAAAAATGGCTTGAAACGCACTAGCGGCAGGCCTTGATGCGGCGTGACTGCATTTACTGATCGGTAAACGATTAGCGAGGTTAAGCAACGTTGATTGCGGTCAGTCTATAGATGGGTGACCGCTTATTGGTATTTCATCACAGCATCTCCGTGCTTCGGAGGGCACGTAAAAAGTCGGTCGGTTGTTGCCAAATTGCCAGCAGTCGTTAAGCCATGTCAGAGGCCTACGGGCTCAACTCTTGACAACAGGTGGGCCACTAACCACACGAAAAGAAAGAAAGAAGACGTATTCATTGCGTGGATGGTGTAATGGTTTTAAATGGTTGCTTCGGCGTTACCACTGCGCCGAGACCTGTGGGTTCGAATCTCACACGGGACTAAATAAAATGTGTCACATCCATAAATAGTTGTTTCAAGCATGTATGTTTCGTTATGATAGTTGTTCGAATGTTTGTAAAAACCGTCGCGACACAGTAATTATTAACCTCTGAGTCTTCTTCGAAGAGGGTAATGAAAACACTATGTGGGTCTGCGTGTCTGTCTGTTAGTGACAGGCATAGCTCCGGATTACGATGTCCTACGTAGTGCTGGGGCGTCGCCGAGGAGTTGTAGCCTGCTGGGTGGGTCGCTGAGGTAGTAATTTTTGCCAGCGGCCCAGCCACTATACAAGGCAGCGAGCGTGCACACCGTGAGGTTTTGGTCCGTAGGCCTGAAGTACGGGAGAGCCAGACATAACACTCTCGCCTCCCCTTGTGGCGAGAAGGTATGATCAGGCGAATCTACCAAAAAAAAAAATTGCCTATCTCCAGAACCACTGGACCGATTGACTTGTAACTTGGTGTGCAGACACCTTGGGGTTACCCTCGGTCGAGTTTGAATATGGGCCCTGTGGGTCAAAAGACCCCCCGAGATATACAGGGTGATTTTGAAATCGTGCAATTCCTTTTAACCACGCATTCTACTGGTAATATAGAATAACCCTGACCATATTTTTATTTAATTAGATTTATTTTTTTTGAAAAATTATTATTCCGTTTTTTTCGTGAAATGGTGTCAGATAGTCATATGTTAACCAACCGAGGCAATTTTAATTTTTTACTAATTAAAATAAAAAATCATATTAATAATTAATGACGTAAATAATAACGGGCGGTCCTTTTTATTGCCCCTTATTATTTACGACATCAGTTATTGTTGTTATTATTTTTAAATTAGTAAAATATTAAGATTGTGTCAGGTGGTTAAAATGACTATTTGAAATCATTTCATGAAAAAAATCTGTACTCTAATTTTGCCGAAACCATTATTCTAATTAAGAAAATATATGGTCAGGGTTATTCTATATCACCAGTAGAATGCGTGGTTAAAAGGAATTACACGATTTCAAAATCACCCTGTAGAGGTCACAAGGTCATCGACTAACAGAGTGATTTGGAAGTCCAAGGGAGAGGCTTTTGCCCAGCAGTGAGACATTATAAAGAGATGATGGAAAAAAAAATTCGCATGAAGTCGAAGAGGTTGAATCCTAGGTTTTTACACCCATCTCGTTCCTAGTGCGGGAGTTGTCTTCTATTTTATTTTATAACTTAAACAGCGATAGCCTTTGGATGAGAAGACCATTGGACTGCCACGCAGATGTCTCAGGTTCGATCCCAAGGCACGCTCCTCTTTTTTTAAATGCAGAGGGTCTCGGGTTCGAATCCACGTCGCGCACCTCTGATTTTCGGAAGTTGCTGTAAAGTTGCTGAAGATGATGTGCGTATTGATCGACAATTATCGCCTGCTCCGTGCCTCGGAGAGCACGTTAAGCCGTCAGTCCCGGCTGCCGTGAACATCTATGGCAGTCGTTATTGGGAAGTCAGTGCCCTATCCTGACACTGGTCTAGCCTTAAGGTGTCGTTAGCCTTCGTGTTGCTGAGGTCAGGTGGCAGCCGCTCCGTGTAAAAACTGATATCTAGTCAAATCCGGTTAGACTAGAAAAGCCGACTCCAAGTGACTTGGGAATAATTAAGGCTAGGCAGAAGAAGAAGACTAAGAAGTGGCCCGTGCCCATAGTGGAATAGTTTGGTTAATTTTCAGTGGGATAGTTTAATACTATTAGAAATTATTCCGGGCCTTACAACCACCTTTACTATCGCCTAAAATAAATATAATATAATTTATTTCTAGATACGAATGTCAATGCTGCGGCCAGAAATTCTTCACCCGTTTCGCCCTCAACAACCATATGCCAACCCACACAGGAGAGAGGAACTTCAAATGTAAAGTCTGCGATAAATCCTACCCCAGACTGAAGACCCTGAAAGACCATATGAGGATTCACACGAACGATAGACGGTATAGGTGTCATGTGTGTGGACAGGCCTTTATACAGAACTGTAGTCTTAAAGGGCATATGAAGAGTCAGCACCCGGAGTATGGATAATCTGGTATTCAAAATATGTTGATTTCAATACCTGCCTATTTCAAGTTTCATTGCTTGATTGATTTTAATAAATTATCCCTTTATAAACATTGATATTTGTATAATCGACTAATAAATCCTCAAAAAATTTCGATGAACTCTTGAAAAGTGAAATAGTACATCTGTATATATAGTTTCAGTAAATTATTACAATATTTATTTATGTTTCGAATTCAGGGATGGATTTAAAGGCTTGATGCCTGTGCAATAAGATGAGTTCAAATATATTTTAAACCGTACCAAAATAATGGTTTAGACAGTTTTATAAAATCAAAATATCGATATTCATATAGGTCACAAAGTAACACTTATGAACGTCAAGGTTACACTAACTAAACTATAATATGAATTAACATCACCTGTAGCTCCGTTCAGCAAAACAAGGGCGTGGAACTATGTATTCAGGTCTTACCGAATATATTAACTTAGAAAAATACAAGAAATGTAATATTGTCTTATGTTTAGGCGAAATTAAACTACTGTATACTGAATTAAACAACTTGATACGGATTTTATCGCGTTGTTTATGTTTTATAATACACTTATTACATAAAATTTAAACTACCATTGTTAAACTCTTTTACTAAATAGTTACTTTTTACTTCTATTTAAGCTATTTAAATTATAAAAACTATTTAGATTTAATTTTACACTTTTCCCGATGTTTCGGTTGCTTTTCAGCAGCCATGGTTTCGAGGAAACGACAATAAAATCCGTATAGTTTAATTTCAATGTATAACATTCGGGTAAACGTAAGACAATATACTGTATACGGATACAACGCGCGGCTTTCTTTTAAAAACACTGCTGTTTGTTATTTTGGCACTATTCATATATTTCAATTTGCGCTTTCTCCGACATTTGGGCGATAAAATCCGTATACTGTAGTTTGATTTCGATGTACAAGAAATGTATCAAAATAGTAATGGAATTTCATTTTTTTTGAAGCCTGGGTCTTAAGCCTTAAATTCGGCCCTGATTGAACTTATTAAATACATGTTGTCATTGTAAAATAAAATGGTCTTAGGTACTGCTTTTATTAGGGCTCTTGCATGATTGGTCAAACGAGCATTGTAGCGCCAGAGATGCATAATCCCTTGGTACTTTGGTGCTTCGCCATCTGTTTTTCAAATTATGTTCCTCATATTTGTAGCACCATATTTCATATTAATTTATATACTTTTAATTTTTTTATTGTATTGAGTTTCAATTATAATGAATAATAATTATTCTACATTAGCATGACTAGTTTACTTTTGGGCGAATCTGATATGCAAATGAAAGTGAAAATTACGTAGAAATAAGATGGATTTCATATGATATAATGTTACGTAAACACAATATAAGGCTTAGTTTTTCTCTAACTCAAGACCCGCAAGTTAGAGCCTTAATAAAATGAATAGAAAGAAGTATACATAATTATTTTACAATGGCAACACATGTCTTTTAATAAAATATAATAATTAACAGTTTTATATCACGAGTATTATATTTATTGATGTTATTTAAGATTTAGTTATAATTATTATTTAATTTGTAAATAAATCGTAATAAACGCAATTATTACATTTTAAGTGTCTTTTTTTTTCATGTTTCAATGTAAAAACTGTGAAAACTATTTTTTGTATAATTAAGTAACGTGGCAAACGAGCATACGGCCCACCTGATGGTAAGTGGTCACCGTAGCCTATGGACGCCTGCAACACCATAGGCATCACTTGCGCGTTGCTGACCTAGTAAAAACCTTTTAACACCCCTTTTGAAAAACCTAAATAAGTCTTGTGGGAAAAGTAAAGAAGATACTGGATTTTGTTCAAGAAAACGCGCGTGAAATCGCTCTTTATAAAGAGAGGCGCGTATTTCGTATAAAAACAATATAAAACAGGTTTCGTACGCGCTATAAAGAATTCTAGTAAATTCCTCCCCCTAAATCTCCAGCTAAGCTTGCTTGTGTTAGGAGTGAGTTAACGTCAGTAGTACAATGGATGTGATTCGAACTCACTACCTACCGATCTAGTGCGTTATCCAGTAGTCTACTGCTGATTCTAAAGAGACGTAGGCTCCATTTAATTTAATCCATAGTGCATCAGCTTCAGCGGAAGACCAGTGCCATTCAAGCCGTCAGCACTGCGACCCTTTTTAACATGCCACAAGGCGCGAATGAAAGTACTGGTGTTGCAAGTAAAAAAAAATACATACTTTGTCTTCATCCTCACAACTAAATATCGGTCCACAGCCTGGTTATTGGAATCTTTATAGGAACTACAATATCATAGATTAGAGTCTTTTTATTATGTCTGTGGTAAGAATGATTTCATGTGTCGTTCTCCTTCAAAACGTCAAACGGAATGTCAATACGTCAAAATAAAACAATAACAAACCTCTTAGTGCTGCTTATTATAAATAATAAATAAATAATCATGAAAGAAACACAATTCTGCAGATGTTGTTTAACACAGGAAAGTAATAAGAACATGTTCAGTGAAAAAGATAAAGAAGAGGAACTATATGCTGACATGTTATTCAATACTTTTAATATTAAGGTACGAAAATATTGCGTTACTTAGTTTAAATTTATCAAAGTAAGATGTATTTTTATTGTTATCTTACATTCGTCATATACGCTTTGAAAATAATGATATGCAAAATTAAAAAATACACTATTCGTCTAAAGTTTTCATTTAGATTTCCTGTTGCAAATTCAATCTCATACGCATACATTAAAACAAAAGTGCTAGAAATATTTTGACGCTTGACACTTATTTTCCTTTTCTTTTAGCTCTCAAACCCAGGATGTAAACCATGCTTCATCTGTGATAAATGCGTCACAAAGTTACGGGATGCGACAAAATTTAAACAACAAGTATTGAATGCCCAGAAAACTATGATTAGCAGCTTGAATAGTGCTGGATTTAATTCCCAGTTAAAGATAGAAGTTGATGATATTGATGATTTTGATGATAAAGTCAGTGAACATTTTAGTGATAGTGATTTTATGTGGGAGAACAAACAGGAGTCACAAAAAGGTAATTAGGAGAATTCCGTCAGCAATCTGTAAAAGGAATAAAGTGATGTTAGTTTTTCTATCGAGAATTCTTTAGTAGCGTGATGTTTGGCAATGTGCTTAATTAAAAACAATAAATTTGTTTCCTCTTACCTAAACTAAAATCTTAGTAGTTTCCGAAATTTAGGTGTGTAGTTACCAATATACACACCTTTCCTAAGAAAGGTAATTAAATCCTAATTAGACATGAACCTTAATAGTAATATAACATTTACAATATGTTAACATTATTAATTTTAAAACTAATTAATCTAATATATATCTACAAGCATATTAAAAAAGATCAAGCAAGAAAATCAGCATTGCCAGGTTGAATGGCAATGCTGATTCTTAGAAAAGACCAGCCTTCTGATAACTCTAATGAGGTTTTACCATGTAATTATTACTTAGATTTGTCTAATTTATGTTTAACTAAACAAGGGTATTTCTTTTTTTCAGGACAAGTGTTTGTAATAACACTAGAACCTAAAAACAATGAACAACACCACAATGTGACGAAAACTGTGATACTAAATAATGTTACTAAAACGGTGCCTAGAAATGCAAATGATAATATTACATGTGATAAGGGCCGATTGAAACTTCAAAAATTAACCAAGGTAAAAAAAATAGGTGATAACAATGGAAAAGAGACAAAAAAAGTCATGAAAACTGTAAAAGGTATATGATTTTTATACAACTTATTTGCTTAATAGCTTAACTCATTGGCTTAATTGACTCGGAGATGCAATGGCAGGAACTGCAGGTGCTGTCGTGTGCAAGAGATCTCGCGGTCGAATCCTGGGCTAGGGTGTGAAAAGTTATTGGGTATAATAACACTTTTTCCAATCCGAAAATCGAACCCAAGACGCCATGCACGCAACAATCATATATGCTACCATTTTGCCACGGAGGCTTTCATTATTGAATTTGGACCATCTAAAAATAACTTGACGTCCTAGATCGATAAAAGGGATTTCATTTTTGTACTAAAATATTTTTTCTTTCCAGTTAAATCCAAGCTAAGAGATCCGAAGTATGAAATACCACCTATTACGCAGACAGAGATAAATGCGCGCGAAAACACACTCAAGCTCATAGAAAACTCGAATCTATGTCTGTTTCGCTCGCTCAAGACTAAATTCGGATGTTTCATGTGCAAAGCAACCTTCGTAGAACTATCGAAATTGAGAGAACATTCTGCAACACATACAAATACAACGTTTTTAGCATACAGAGTCGGCAAATGGCGAGGGCTTTCGTATAAAAATGCCGAAATATCAGACTTAAAATGTAACAAATGTGCCGAAAATCTCCTAGATCTTTCACAACTAATGAAACATTTGACTGATACCCATAATATCACATTTACCGGTACAAATAATTTCTTGATTCCATACAAATTGGCTGATGAAAACCAATGCGCGCTTTGCGAATCGAAATTCAACACATTTTTACGCTTATCTATGCACATGAATTCGCACTACACTAACAATGTGTGCGAGATCTGTGGTTTATCATTCATAAATCGAATAAGTCTTCGAACGCACGTACAGTCTATGCATAGAGAAAAAAAATGTTCTCATTGTCCCGCCAAATTTTGGACAGTCTCATCAAAAGTGGCGCATTTGAAAAAAGTTCACAATGTTTATAACATGAAAAGATATTGTAATTTGTGTGAAAAGACTTTTCCGTATACATATATGTTGGTTAAACATAAAATTGAAGAGCATGGCGCCAAAAAGACTATAGTAAATTGTTCGGATTGCGGTAAGACATTTTTTCATGAAGCTAATTTGAAAGTGCATGTTCGATCCGTCCATATTAGAGAACGTAACTATCCTTGTGATGTCTGTGGTACTAGATTTTTCACTAAATGCGATAAGAAACGCCATGAGAAAACGCATAATGATGTAAGATCATTTTCTTGTAGTTATTGTGAAGCGAAATTTAAGTCGAAAGACTCTTGGCGAAGACATATGAAGAGACAGCACGGCCATGTATTTAGTTAGTGTTGCCAGGCGTCGAGATGAAGCCGGACACAGTCATGCTTTTTAGTTGTGTGTGCGAATCCGAATTAGACGGTTATTTTGTATTTTTTTTAACATTTGTCATGTGTTGGTTTCCGCTCTGTTCGCCTCACTCTGTATCGCTAGCGTAAGCAAACAGACTAACACTGTCTTATTCTGAAAATAATAATAATGAGACATACAAATATGGGAGTTCAGCCATCATATTATTTATTCTTGTATGCAGTTGTTCTTTATCTCTCAAGTTCAAAGCCATTTAACTAAACCGAGAGAAGATTGAAGAAGCAACTTCAGAGAAGACTTAAGAATGGAACAAGATGCACACCCGTTGTAATCCCAGGACATGGACGTGTTTTAAAAGTAAAACAATAATATTACAATAATTGGCCGGTTTAGTATTTGTTAGCAGAAGCAAAAAGCTGGAATCTCTTAAGTAGTTCGGGTAGGTATAATTTGTCTTGGTCGCTGAAATAGTTTGTTCCAGTGACCTACCCACCTTTCAAGGCAACAAGTTTGCACACCAACGACTAAATCTACCACGAGATTTAGTCGGTGGGGCCCGGGACGATCCTCCGGGTGAGCCCGACATACACTCTCCGCTTCCTCCTCCGCTCTCCTTTCCCTGCGGAGATATATACCTACTTAAATGCATTCCACCACGTCAAAAAAAGGTCCAATAATTATGTCTTGTGCATTAGTAATACTAAAGTTATAAATTAAATAAAACCGTTATATTGTTAAATTGTTGTTTTATTTACCAAACTGTTTCTAAAATACAAAACTATCAAACCCATATAAAAAAATTATATAATATTATAAAAATGTTAGTTCATATTTTTGATATATTGTTATTGATGTGGTTAACTTGGTAGGACTTTACTGTATTCGGTCGTCCTTATCCGCGGCGAAATCGCAGCACATCCGTTCTTACGTGTTAGTACCCACATTTAGTTTCGTACGTTGTATTTGAACGGGTTTCACTGCTGCTTCGCTTCCGTGGCTCGGATAAACAACCTTTCTCAAGAATTGGGACCAAATGCAAAAAATAAAACCATTCCACCAAGATGAGCGCCTTCAAACAAAAAACAAACTACAGCTTTATTATATAGTGTAGATACTGTAAAATTATGTTATTTAGTCTTTTTAACATCCTTCGGCTTGGTTACAGTACGGCGCACATGTCTGTCATTCGGTATGGGCAATTCTCCGTAGATATCTGATCCAGGCCCCATGGTCATATGTTTTCGTTTCCTCAAGTTCGTTAAAACAGATGGATCATAAACTGTTAGGCAATTCTTGAAGTGAACGTTGCTGAAAGAAACAAAGCAAGTAATTGATTAATGAAAATTCTATTGATAATGTCCTCCAGACCTAATTTTGAATGACGCTTTTTATCGATTTGATAAATGTATCGCGTCTACGTGACACGAGCATGGCGTTCAGCAGGGGTGAAACGTGAACGCCAGTGCGATCGGGCACTAAAATCCTAATTTCCTTATCCTATAAATGCGAATATGAGTTTGTTAGTTACACTCGCACGTATTAACTACTCGACCGATCATCATACACCAAGCTTTCTGTACGAGTCAGAGAAACAGAAAAGGACATAGGGTCATCCAGCAAAAAGTTCTGTTACTAATCTAACTTATCCTACATTTACGCGAGCGAAGCCGCGGGCAAAATCTGGTTACATACAGATGTCCCAGAATATGTTAATCAAATTGTAACGGGAGATTCCTTAGGTAAGGACCTTTGAAATGAGCTAAATAAAAAAATTAAAAAAAACTAAAAATAAAAAATTCATAGTTCTTTGGTTTAAAAAAATACACCATAATAATGCTGCGATTTCAAAACTACGTCAGTTTTAAGACAAAATCGTTTGTTGTTTGACGAATCAGTCCCTCACAAATAATAATAGTGGAAAAATGAAAATTAGCCATAAACGAAGCACCTGTAGTTGAAAGTCTGAAAAAGTCGTACTTTTCTAAAAACTTATTTTTACACAAATGTCATAATGTTTTTTATTTATCACATTTGAAAAGTCCATAACATAGGAATCTCTCGTTGTGTCGTATACGCCGGCTAGAGACGCCCGGTTGTCACCACTGCGGGGACTGCCGTGACGTTGTAGAGGACACGGCGCTGCACACTTTGGCGGTTTGCCCCGCCTGGGCATCGCAGCGCCGTGAGTTGATCGCGGCAGTCGGATCGGTTGCCCTCTTGCTCCCGGCTGTAGTTCAGTCTATGGTCCGGAGTGAGAGGTCGTGGAAGGCCGTCGCCTCCTGCGAGGAAGTGATTTCCATCAAGGAGGCGGCGGAGCGGGAGAGGGAGCGTTTAAACCCTCTCCTCAACCGCAGAGCCGGGCGCCGGAGGGCGCGAGATGACCTCCAGCCACCCTGAGGTTTGACCTGGGGGTGGTGGGCTTTGTGGGCCTGCCCGCCATCCGTTCAGCACCAGGTCCGAGAGGCGGCGTGCGTGTTCCCACGCGCGCCTCTGTTTCGAGTCCGTCTCCCCTCTAGGGGGGAGACAGTAGGGTATTTATAGAAGTGAGTCCTTTGGGTAGGTCTCTTCGCGTAGTGGCCTGCCGTTTCATACGGCGGGCCGTAACCTCGGCGGGGTCGCGACCGCATGCGAAAGCGATTCGCGCGGCCCCGTCGATAGTGGTTTTGTCGAGGAACACCGTGGTAGGTTTAGTCGGTATTCCGGGAGGTACATTATTTCTTTTCCATCTTTCGTTCGCTTACCCCGGCGAGTCCGACATAATCCCTCCGCCCGCCCCCGCGGAGGGATATGCGTCATTGCATTCACCCACGTAAAAAAAAAAATTTAAAAAAATCTCTCGTTACAATTTGATTCACATATTCTGGGACATCCTGTTTAAGTAAGTAAACGACGTAAGTATACGAACTCTTTAGGCAATATTATCGGTTTTTTTACTCTGCCTGTTTCGTTCATGTATTCTTGCCATCGGCACCGAAGTAGTTCGTTCGTCACCAGAGAGGATCTCTTCTTGTAAGTGAGGGCTCTCAGTTGCCTTTCGAATAATGGAAGAACGTTGCACTCTTTGTTCAGTTCTGACAGCTCCTCTGTAATTTGTTTTTTTAGGTACAATAGTTATAGGTACATGGACATTGGATATCCGAAGGAGCCCGGCGAGTACCTAGGTACCACCTTCTTACAGGCGTTATGGATAAGTAGTAGGTACGTAACATCATTCCAGGTGATCATATAGACCTATACTAATATTATAAAGAGAAAAGAGATTTTTTGTTTGTAATGATTTAACTCAAAAACTACACAACTGATTTAAAAATCCTTCGTTTTACCATCAGTGATACAAACTTCGGGCACTTTCGTTTTAAGATGAGCACAGCGTGGATACCTTTCGTCCATTTTATTTGTAAAATGTAAATATGAAATCTAATTGTAAAAATATATAAAACACAAACAAATGTTTTCAAAATTCCTTGTACAACATTATAAAATATACGAAAATATATGACATAACTATGACGTATGTATGTACTCTTTTTTAATTATCGCAGTAAATTATTTAGGGTATATTGTATAACTGCCAGTTCTGCACTGCGTATAATATCTTTAATAGACCTTACGAGCAGCCATAGATGAGTACTTGCCGTTCTCCGCGGGTCCACCCGTGCGTTCCTTACCTACACGGATGGATGATGTTTGGATGCTTATATGATATACTATATCTTGCCCGCGGCTTCACTTCGCGACCTGACGCTTTAAAACAATTTCTTAGAGCCTTGTCATTGAATGTACATGAATATGGCAGCTAAAAACAGTCTTGTCTGGTTCAGTTTGTATGCGCTAGTAACTTATCTAATTCTATAAATGGCTCTCTAATATATGTATGTAATAATCTTAAATTTAAGGAAAGAAATGATATAGTAAATCTTTCTATCGAGCGCACTGTTGAATTATCTTGTGTGGAGCTGGAGCAACATGTCATACTTTGCGTGTACCGACCACCGCAGAGTGACTTTAGTGTATTCGAAACAGTAATGGAGGATATTTTAAAACGCTTAAGTTATGGTAATAGGCATATAGTAGTATGTGGTGATTTTAATATTGATTTACTTCAGCAATCAGTTCTTTCTGTAAGATTTATTAGTTTATTTAGATCATTTAATTTAAATCATTTATTTTTCGAACCAACCAGAATTACATCACATTCTGCTACGTGCTTAGACAATATATTTTGCGAATGCCAATTTCTAAATAGGGCCATATTGAGTGATTTGACATCCGACCACTGTGGGCAAAAGGTTGTATTTCCTATAAATACAATTAAAAAAGAAACTATGATCACAATATGTAGACCAATGCCATCTAATCGCATAAAGGAATTTAATAATAACATTAATGCGCAGGCTGTCAATATGTACCTAGATTGCAATAGTCCAGACGAACTATACGAGTCTTTGCTTAACGTCATTACACTGAAATATAACAAAATTTTTGAAATGAAGACGTTTTACAAAAAATTAAAAGTTAAGTTTTGTGATTGGGCAACACCTGGGATATATACAAGTAGAGCTAAGTTAAATGAATTATATGGAATAAAAAAATATAATTTTGATCCAAATTTTATTAAATATGTTAGAAATTATTCAAAATTATTTAAAAAAACTTGTGCTACAGCCAAGTCCCTTTATTTAAAAACCAAAATTCGAAATGCCGACGATAAAATTAAAGCTACTTGGAACATTATTAATAATGAAACTGGACGCACCAAGCAGCATGATAATACTATTAAACTTAATGTAAATAATAAGATAATTTCAAATAACTTGCAAGTAGCTGAAACATTTAATAACTACTTTGAAAAGATACCTGTTAATACAACTAGTTCCTTAAGGTCTTGCCCAGTAAAAGCAAAATCCTTGGTTAGGGATAGCGTGGTGGAGTGTAAAATCCTGTTTAGTTTTAAATATGTACATCCGCATGACATAATAAAAGTATTTAAGTCAGTTAATTCAAAAAAATCAGCTGACTTGTGGGGTATTTCTGTGAAATTAATTACAAGTATTATTGATAACGTAGCGCCACACCTAGCTGCAATATTCAACGGATGCATTGATGTGGGCATTTTTCCAAATTTAATGAAATGTAGCAAAATAATACCATTATTTAAAAATGGATGTAAAGGTGATCCATGTAATTTCAGACCGATTTCTATATTACCTGCTATAAGTAAAATATTTAAGAAAATTATATTACAGCAATTAGAGAGCCACTTTAACGTAAACAACTTATTTCATACTCAACAATATGGTTTTAGAAAGGTTCGATCTACAATAGATGCGGGTGTTACACTTTAAAACATATTTTTGCTGCTTAGGAAAATTCGCAAGTTGACGTTGGCGTATTCTGTGATCTCTCAAAAGCCTTTGACTGCGTTGAACATCAAACGTTATTGCAAAAGCTCAGGAATTATGGAATTCAAAATGCTGCACTCGACTTCGTTGGTTCTTACCTAAGCGATAGATTACAACACGTTGAAATCAACGGAAGTAGATCTTCTGGATTACCAGTCGCAATGGGCGTGCCACAGGGCTCAATTTTAGGACCCTTTCTGTTTCTAGCGTACGTGAATGATTTGCCATTCTTCGTACAGAATTTGTGCGACATTGTATTATTTGCTGTTGACACATCACTTATTTTTAAAGTAGACCGTAAGGCACCAAATTTACAGGGTGTTAATTCTTCACTCGCGCAAGTCCTGGACTGGTTCACGGTGAATAATTTACTACTCAATTAAAAAAAACAAAATGTATTAAGTTTACATTGCCTAATATAAAGAGTGCTAGCATAAACGTTAATTTAAATAATGAAACAGGCAGGGAGACTTAGTTCAGCCGCATTCGCGGTTAGGAAAGTAAGACAGTTTACTGATATAGATACTGCGAGACTAGTATATTTTAGTTATTTTCACAGCGTTATGTCCTATGGCATACTATTGTGGGGTAAGGCAGCTGATATTGAAACAATTTTCATTCTTCAAAAGCGTGCAGTACGTAGCATTTATAATTTAGGCCCACGAGTTTCCCTGAAAGAGCGTTTTAAAGAAATTGGTATACTTACTGTTGCGTCGCAATATACATTTACGAATATTATGTTTATAAAACATAATATTCACTTATACATATAATAAGAATAGTGATATTCACAACTTAAACACTAGAAATAAGCATAAGTTGGTAGGTCCGTATCATCGTTTACATAAAGTTCACAATTCATTTGCGGGACTCAGTATACGCTTTTTTAATAAACTACCGATTGGTATTATAAATTTACCTTTACTAAAATTTAAAAGTGCTGTTAAATGTCAGCTTATCCGGAAGGGCTATTATTCAATCAATGATTACTTAAATGATAAAAACTCATGGAACTAGTTGCTTGTTTCATACAGGATTCAAACAATGTATGTATTATATAAGTCAATTTAGTTATGTGAAGGTACTTCGTGTTTATTTTGTGGTGTTAAAGTATCTTTCTTTTCTTTTAAACAAACTTTATAAGTATTAACGTAAATTTTGTTTTAACTACATTTAGTCACGAACTACCTTTTCATGTCAGTGTAAGTGTATGCGTCCTCATGCCATACTACTGTCTATTACAAATGGCTACCTACTGATAAATATTATTTCAAATCTCAAATGCTTTTTACATAATATTACCAACTTTTCTTTATTTTAGAATTTAGTTTTATATGGACAGTGACATATGGCATAATGACTGCAACACCTGGTACATAAATGAGTTGTAAAATACTGAAATTATAAGTTGATGGCGATTTAAAAGAGAGGCCTTGTGTTTCTTGCAGGTATCTTCTCATAGGCTCCACCTTTTGCCTGAACCTTGCAACTAACATAAATGTAAATTCAGTAAATATAATAAACTCACTAACCCCTTTGACGTTCATAAGTGTTACTTTGTGACCTATGTGAATAAATTATTTTTGACTTTGACTTTGACTATACCTATTATATTGTCTTACGTTTACACGAATTTTACACCTACATGCATTGAAATTATATTGCTGTCTACGGATTATAGATTAAACGCGCTTCTTATTAACACTTTATTTACAAAATATTTAATATATGTACTACTCCTATGATACTATTTTAGTTATTACTAAAACTATTTAGATTTACATTTACACTTGCCCGACGTTTTGGTTGCTTTTCTGCAGCCATGTTCATGGGGACTTTTCTGACTGTGTTTTTAATGTCGTTGAATATGATTAAAATTATTTACTTGCTGCGTTGAATTTTCCAGCGTCAATCACGGACATACATATAATAAAAGGTCCTCCGGCCCGAACTTCGGTCACGGCGGCGGCTTGCCGTGTGCGCAGGCGATATTATAGTGCAAAAGTGTATGCGCGCACACAAGGGCTCTGTTCTTTAAATCTGATATTTTGATGGGACGTTAATCCCATTCGACCGGAGATAGATTTATTTATATATTAGATTCACCAACAGCTGTTACAACAATACATTCCCTAAAAGCATATCCTTTTACAAAATTAATTGCACAACTAATTGTCGGTGAATACAACATGCATTAAGGTAACATAAAAAAGTGATAACAATTTAAATTATTAAATCACAAAAGATATACACAAATCCGATTAAAATAATTATATAAATTGAGATCAGAGATCAGGGAGTATATTTAATCAATTAATATAAATATAACTTTAGAAATTGGCATAATGATATAATAGATTAGAACACATATCCGTTGCCGTCGATTTCCTACCAGTTTCAGTACCTATTTTGACTTCATTTCCTGTGCTCAATGGCGACAAATGGCGTTCGCGCGCTATTTTGTTTCGTAAATTGCGTCGAGTGACTTTTGCTTCATTGGCGTTTTGTATTCCGTCGAAACAACTTGTTAGTAGCAACTCTGTCCCGAGGACCGTTGCAATAGTATAAAATACAAAATAAAATTTATTCTGAAAACAGAAATAAAAATCTGTTCGTTTGTAAAGTGAAACATATTTTAAGGTACCGACAGTTTAAATAGTGTTCGTTACCAAACTAAAAAACTGTGCGATTATAAGTGAATAAGTAAAACTTTATAAAATCTGGACAAAAAGTGAGTGTGGAGACAAACTGTAATTGACCTAAAATTCATTACCTAATGACCATTATATTTCACGGTTTTTCCGTTCGGGTCACTACTTATAGTTTAAAAAACCAGTAGTTATTACCTACCTTTTTGTTGTGGAAGTTAAAACTTCTAATTATATTTGTTTTTACTTGTGCATTTTTTGAAATCTAACATGAATCACCTTGATTGTGAAAACAACTCGAACGCTGAGCCACTAGCTGTGGCTGAGCCGAGTAATTCGTACAAGCGGAAACGAAGTTCCAGCAGTAGCAGCAGCAGTATCAGCTCTTCAAATGCATGATGCTCCTCGGATAAAAGAAGGTGGTCCCCACAATCTCGCAGAAAGAAAAGTAAGCGCGCCCGACGATCGGATAAGATGATGGAAAAGCTGTTTAAGGAAGTTGGATAAGCGCCGCAGATATGATTTTCAAATAATATTTAGTCTGTTTGCCATGATAATGTGTCAATTTGTTCTGACATTAATGGAGAACTATGTGAAAACAATAATGTGGCTAGCGATCAGTATCCTGGGGACGAATGTAAAAATTCCAACCTCGCTTTTATATTTAATATTAAAACCAACCTGAAAGAACCATCAGTACTGAAAACTTCTGACAGCTATCTAAGAATGTTACTAGACGTTCAGCGCTTGGGTAGCACGAATTGGTCAGATGTGAGATATGCTGAAACACAAAAATTATATAATCATACGCCAGGCTTCATTGACCTAGAGACAAATGATGGGGTAAAAAATTATGATACATTACGTTACCTGGTTCATGCAGAAAAGTCGTATGTTGCTTTAACATATTGCATTTTAAAACAAAAAGAATCCTTGCAGGATAGTATTTGTAAGCTTTTTTCTTGGGCTAAAAATACAGATGTAAATTTTAATAATCTGAGTGACAAAGTTGATGAATTATTTAAAAGGGCGAGTTCAATAAGATCTCAGATTTGTTGCAAATAGTTTGCGGCCATCGAGCCGAAGCTATAGAAATGTGACGAGAGACCATAACTAGCTAGGTTCAAAATCAAAATCAACCTTAAATTAGATACCACCATCATCAACTTGCATTTTTGATCCTACTCCTTTTACATCAGTTTTGGAAAAGGCTGGCGGTGTTCGTAAAGGTTTTTGGCCTGCAAAGTCCAGTACTAATTCTCAAACAAAATGCAGTCAATCTAATCGCCGCCCTTCGCGGGGGCAAGGCGTATAAAAACCAGCAGTTCCATCGCGTGGAACTCAATGTACGTTTCATGAACCAGGCTTACCAATGTACATGTATACCTGCAATGACCCACCCTCGCGGGATGCAACACTCAAACTGTCAGTACGATGACTACAACACCGTTGGTAGAGGTTCATTTCACAACCGAGGCTCGCAGCCTAACCATGGAGGAAATAACCGAGGACGCTCCAACGCTTCTTTAAGAGGTTCTAGAAGAACCCAAAAAAGAGGTATACAACAATGACTCGGACAATTTCAAGCAGGTCAATCGGCACACTACCAGTGTCGGTGGAAAGAAATGGGAGCGCATACCTTTTTTCCAAAAACCTCCACTTGTTTACCCAAATGTAATCAAAAGTTCCTTTCAAATCTCAATTTCAGAAGAAATGTCTGCAATTGTAGACAAAATGAAATTACAAGGCATTCTAAAAGTTGCACAACTGTCACCGAACTTTATTTCCCCTCTATTTTTGGTGCCAAAACCCGATGGATCAGCCCGTCTAAGGGTCCTTTCACACAGACCGGCTCGGAGAGGAGAGCAGATTCTTATTTCGTTGAAAACAGAGATTTTAGTATTTGTAGTAAGGTTTATTTTTGCATCTGCACTGTTTATGTCATTAAGAATGCTTGAACGCGCTTGGTGTGAAATAATAAGAGGAGCTGACCGGTTCCGATCGCGTACTTTTCTCGTTCGCGCAGCTGTTCGGCTCCGATTGGATGCTCTTTCTTGCTCACGCAGCCGATCGGCTCCAATCGCATGCTCTTTCTCGCTCGCGCAGCCGATCGGCTCCGATTGCATGCTCTTTCTCGCTCGTGCAGCCGATCGGCTGCGATTGCGTGCGCGCTGCCCCACACCAACCGCCATTTTGATAGCACAATTTATACAAAACAGTTGTGTGCACTTGTACGATACGATCCGAGAGCAACCGATCGGCTACGAGGGCATCCGATCGGCTGCGAGCGCATTTGACCGGCTCCGAGCGCATCCGCTTTCAGATAGCTTCCAGCCGGTCTATGTGAAATAGTTGGCAGCTCCGCTCCGACTACTCCAAGCCTGTACGATCCGGTCAGTGTGAAAAGAAAAATGCTCGCCGATGCTCTCCGAGCCGGTCTGTGTGAAAGGACCCTAATTTTCAATCTAAAAGCATCGTGTTTCGCATTCCCAACTTTCTGCAACCATGAGACTGAATGTGCAAAATCGATCTATCTCAAGCCTACTTTCATTTGAAAATAGCAAAGTCACACAAGCGCTTCCTACGCCTAATATACAAACAAGAGCTTTTAGAGATGACTTGTCTTCCGTTCGGTTTAGTGTAATCAAGGATTTGAATAGGCTCCAATAAAAGTCACATACGCACACTCAATTACTAGTATATTGTACCACGATCAGTAAACGAATGACCCAATAATAATGTCACAACGGTTTTTATAACAAAACTGCCTTATTTAATACGAAGTACCTTTAAAGTTTGAAAAGTGTTATATAAATCATATAATGATGTAATTAATTATAATACTTATGAACATAATTATTTGTTACTTATACAATAAAAGTAATATAATAAATAATTAAGTGGCGCCGGAAGTTGGCGCCACGTAATGCTTTTATAATCAATTAATTACTTACTAATTCATATACATCTATTCAATGATTATTGGATTTAATTATATATGTATTTACAGGTATTATTTAAATGTATTTGATAATACTTAAAAAGTAATATAATAAATAATTAAGTGGCGCCGGAAGTTGGCGCCACGTAATGCTTTTATAATCAATTAATTACTTACTAATTCATATACATCTATTCAATTATTATTGGATTTAATTATATATGTATTTACAGGTATTATTTAAATGTATTTGATAATACTAGGCACGGCCCCCAAAACGTTTTCTATACTCATCAATTGGGTGGCTCAAAAGTGGTGCTGCAAAAGCTCAAAGGTGGCGAGAAAGGTGGAATGTACGAATCATTGTTTACCTCGACGATTGTATGATAGTAAGTACATCAAAACAAACACATACTTCGCGATCATGCCCAGCTCACAGGAAAAACATTACAGAGTCTAGAGTTAAAAATAAACTTAAAAGAAATTGGTCATTTCTCCCCAAAAGAGCATAACTTATTTAGGTGTTCTTTGGAACCCTTGGGACAATCTAAAATCCCTGCCAAAACAAAAGACTGTTACAATAATCAAAAAGTAACTCGAGTCTTAGATCAAAGAAATATCAATGTAAAATAGTTACAGAAGATAACAGGACTCCTGAACTTTGCATGCTTTGTTGTCCCTCCAGGGCGGCTCAATCATCGGCAATTGTTAATGTTCATGAGCTCACTACCAGACTCATCACCGAAAGCTTATCCACTACCTCAAAATGTGTGCCACAAACTGAACTGGTGGATTCAGAACCATTTGCCTTTCATCAACACCTCTACATTATCCACCTATGATGCAATTTCTGACAACAGACGCATCGGACCAAGGTTGGGGAACACAATTGAGCAATTTGGCCTTTTCAGGGACTTGGTCGCAAAAAGAACGAATATTGCATTGCAACCAAAAAAGAGATGTTGGTCATATTACACGCTCTCCAGGGATAGGCCCATCTACTGCGAAATAGCTGTACCCTCATTCAGTGCGACAACAGGACAGCTGTCACTTACCTACAGAAGGAAGGAGGTACGAAATCCTTACACTTAATAGAGATCACTTAGCAAATTTTGAATTTATTAGATCATCATCAAATTCACTTCAGCATACACTACCTACCAGGCAAGTACAACAATCATGCCGATCTTTTGTCGCGTAATCGCCAACCTCCAGAATAGCATCTAAAACCAGCCTGAGTGGAAATGATATTTGCAAAGTGGGGAAACCCTGTGCTAGATCTGTTTGCCTCTGCGACAGCCCACGTAGGACACAATTACGCATCGCGAGACCTGAAAGACCGTCGAGCCCTATTTCACGACGCGTTCAGTGTTCCATGGAGCTACCCACCTGCTTGGGTGTTTCCACCACCGTTCCTTGTCCCGAAAGTCCTGATACACCTAAATCAGGCAACGGTTATATTTTTTGTAGTAGTACCTCGATGGGAGAAAGTATTTTGGTGCGCGGACCTCGAAGCAAAGGCTCTAGCAGCGCCGTTGACTCTGAGAGATCTGCAGGAAAAGCTAGTTGACGGTACGCCTGCCACCACAGGTCGAGAACATCGTTCTCGAGGTATGGAGATGTGGGGGTGGTCCTAAGCAATAGAAATTTAAATTAAATTAAATTTATATATTAATTTAAATTAAATTTAATTATCACTACTTAAAATTTTCTGACGAAAATCTATTTTAAAGATCAACGAAGTGGCATGGAAACGTTGGACTTCATGCTGTAGGTCTAAAAATATTGACATGAAAAATCCCACTGGTTCTCAGTTAGCACAATTTTTAACAGATTCATATTGATAAGTTATCGTATAATACAATACTTCTATATAAATCTGTGGTTGCCACATTGTGTGTAACGTTGAAACCTCAAGTCATTTGAATTCACACGTTCTTGTGAAGCATATTTTGAAATCAATTTCTTTACAAAATCCTAAAGCTTCCAAGCCACCGATCTGGGAAGTTAGTAAATTAATTTTATTTTTAACCAACTATTACATAGATGTAAATAATATTTTTCAAACATCACGCCATACTGCAATTTTGTTATTGCTATGCTCAGGTAGACGTGTACATGACCTGACACTACTTAAAATCGATTCTGACCATTACATACAGTCTGTAAATAGTATAATATTTTGGCCTCAATATGGCTTAAAAACTGACTGCAGTGATTACAGACAGTCTGGATGGAAGTTACTGTATAATGCCAATAACCGTAACCTAAATCCTATTTTCTGGATAGAAAGAACAATAACGTTATTATATGAAAGACGTAATGCTGCAAAATGCTTTAATCTGTTTATTACAGTTTGGGGTGTGGCTTAACTCGCCTCGGGATTGCTTTAGAAACGGGCCGATTTAATTAAGGGTTGAGAGTGTTTGAGGGGGAGGAAGGGGGGAGTGTTAAACCTCTTCCAATTACCCCCATTGCGCGCAAAAGTCTAGATCCCGAGAAAAAAAATTTAAAATTGTTCATGCATAACCTCAAAATTGTGGTATTTTATATTCTGACTTGCATAAAATCTGTTGTTTTGGAAGCATCTTACAACTGGGACGTCTCCGGCGCTGCGGGATGTGCAGCCTCTACGCCATTGCGTAACAAAGCACAAGCATCCGCACTCGCCTACGCAGCCTCGGCTTGCTGGTCGCCTTCGGCGACCAGCCTCAGCCGCTACAGCTCGTACGGTGCTTGTGTTTTGTTACAGCTGGCGGAGGCTGCCCTCCCTCCGCGCCTCCGGCTTTTTATAACCACTCTAGGGGTAGGGCATAAAGTACTGGGGAGAGTCGGGGTAGACTAAGGAATGGGTCAATTCAGTGGTCAATTTTTAAGAGCACTTTAACTTTGTAAAGAAAGTAAAAAAAAAACTATTTTAAATACCTACGTATTTAAAATAGTATTTTTTTCTGGCGCGACAGAAGTTACGTTTCGTTTCACGTAAAAATAATATCTATTACCAAATTTGGTGAAATAAAATGATCATTTTACAATAAATATTTTGTTACATATATAAATAATTAAAAATAGATCATTGTATCACATTTTATCAAAAAAAGACGAAACAAATTACGTTGGTGTCATCAAAAAGCCGTTCCATTTCACGTGTTTATGAAAACGCATAATAAAAAACTACGCGAGTGCGCGGGGTGGGAATGGTTCCGGAGGGTTGAAAAACCTACCCCCAACATATTTCAACCAGCACCAACCCCAGTTTCGATCGTCCCGTTTCTAAAGCCGACCCCTCGCCTTACGCACGATGATAGCTGGCTGGATAAAAACGTTATTCAAAGAAGCTAATATTACCGTTTCGCTTGGAAGTACTCGATCAGCTGTAGCTTCTAAAAGTTGTCTTGATAATCATCCCCTTGATGAAATCCTATCTCGTGGAAATTGGCAATCAAAAATGAATGTAAATAAGCCATTATTTATAAAGTTCCATATCCTACCACTGGTTTACATGTACATTAGGGAACTATGTGTCTTTGTCAAACTGCATCCATTTGCATTTTAGAAAATTTTCTGACAAGGTGGGTAGAATTGCTAGAAATAAATTTAAGCTTCTCCGATCTAGGTGCCGTTTGGATATATATGACTACTATGTTTAAGAGAAAACTTACAGCTTGGCTTGCAGAAATTTTTTTCTAAACTTTAAAGGATTTTATGACATAAAGAAAATTATGTAATTAATTGATGTTGAAATTCCTTAATATCAATTACATTAGAACACAATAATTGACTTCTAAATTTGTTTTCACTTGACATTCCTGTACAATTAGATTACCTTATTTATTACAATAATTCTTCACGACATAAATTTTGGCATTAATTAACTAAATAACTAAATGCAAAGCAATATAATATCAAATCAATATAATGATCAACATATTTTGTACAATATCTGTCTATAACTTTGACATATTTACGCACCATTGTTATGGTAGAATGTGATATGACCACAATTACCTTACCACCACTATGTAATCAGTAATCACTAATCACATTTCTTGTGAATAAAGGATTATTATTATTATTATTCGGAATTAAACATTTTAATGATTGCAGTATTGGCGTTTTAATTATAGTGGCGTCACCAGGCTATAACAAACAGACTCTCAATATAAAGTTTCCAGTGACGGTCAAATGTTATAATAACGCATATTAAAAATCACTAGAAGCTTTCACTTTATTTCTGCCTGGTGAATTCGAGCCAATACAGCAAACACGATCAGCGTCACCCGACGCATTTTACGAAACAAAATGGCGCGCGAACGCCAGGTGTCGCCACCATAGACTTAGAATATTTTCTCATGGTCGCCACTGAACACAGGAAATGAAGTCAAAATAGGTATTGAAACTGGTAGGAAATCGACGGGATCGGATATGCTGTCTCAATATAAAGTTTCCGGTGAGGTAAGTATTTTAATATGCGTTTCTTTCAGGTAAAACGCTGCTATTATATAATATAATACAATAAGTACCTACAATAAATTCTTTAACTGTTAAGTATATTTCCGAAAACGGATTTGCAAAAATTATTTGATGACAAAGAGAATATATCTACTGAGCCTGTACAATGTTTATTTACTTCTCTGCAAAGTCGGCGAATTAAAACCTAAAACCGTAGTTCAAAATAGGGGGACTATGAGTGTTACTGGAGAGCGAGGGATTCGGTTGGGCATCTTTAACTTTAATCTATTTATGAGTTCCAGGCAATCTATTTTATTGTGAAGTAGCTTAAATATGAAATTCTTATCCAGAATTATCCTGATCAGACAGGTTCAACGGTTTTATATGGCTTCCCAGACACGGGTGCGTGTAACACCGCCAACTTCCTGACTCCGGACTGCTATTAAGAATTTCTTGTTGGAAAAATCTAATAAATGTTTGTTGATCCGACCTGGTATCCGAAACCGAGACCCTATCTAAAAATAATTACAGTGTCAACAGCACTGATGCGAAGTTTAGACTATTTTCTAGACCGTTATTTTTAAACTGAAATTATAGAGGAACCTGTCAAGTAGGGTATCAATTATTTTAATATTATATGCATATATAAAACTTTATATCAAATCGAATCATGAATCAACATTATGTTACATTTGTATTATTCTTTTGCCTCATTTTATCTTTAGGCATGAAAATGTTAGTCTGTAATCCGTCAAATATAAATGTCAATGGTTTCAAGTATGATGACAAGTTTTGACGATACTGATTTATAATTGTTTTCTTAGTTATTTTATGATTTTTATCCTCAGTAGGGAGTAAATATATTTTTATAATCCAAAATGACTACTCCTGAGAGCACACGCAAAAATAACTCGAAATGCCCTTCGAGGGTTCCAGTGGCGTTTATCGTTGATGAAGGTATTATTCTCCTTTTTTTATAATTATATAGAGTTACTTAAATGGCCAGAAGACCTTTAAACATGTCACGTTGAGGACTCTAATGTGGAGAAACGAGGATCGCAGATCGTATGTGTGCAGGACAAGTAAATAGACAGTGAATCATAGTGAACTAAGTGAATAGTGAACTGATAAGACAATATATAGTATTTACATGTTAGTATATACGAGGGTGTATACTCTCGTATTCTTATTAGATTCGCCTCTTTTTATAGTTTTGTTTGTTTTCATAAGATTCATGTTTATATAATATTGTCTTCTGTTTACGCGAATGTAATTCATTATTTTTAAACTATTAAATATAGATTTGATAGTTTAAATAATTTTATTAGCTTATAAATTAGTAAAATAAAATCAATAGTAGTAGTAGAGTAATATTTTCAAAATTTTTTAGTACAGTGATAAATAAACAACGCGATAAAATCCGTATATAGTAGTTTAATTTCAATTCATGTTTGTATTGATCTTATCTGATTTATTTGTTTGTATAGAATTTGTAGTGCAAAGTACTTAAGGCTTACCCTTAAGTTCTTTGCACTATAACAGTACGACCTATGTTTTTATGTTACATTTTATGTCTTGTTTTGTATGTTTTATATTTTTCCCGTATAGTTTAAGATGCATAGAAACTTAAAACATATAATTTATAGTATGTAGTCATTGAAATTTGTAACGAAAAACGCAACATTGTAACTCAGCTCTCGTTACGGCAAAGATTCCTTGTACTTAAGCTCACTGCGCCGATTCCGACTGCTCTCATAGGTCGAAAATTCTGCGCTCTGATTGACTGACCAATCACAGGGCCTATATTTTGTTTGCAAATCTGGTATAAAAGAAGGGTCGGATCGCGGTATCGGTAAAGTCAGCGAACAGTCAACGGGCAGCACTAATAGGAAGAACACTCCGAATAAAGAAGATCTACAAAGAAGAATCCTCCTGGCTTTTATTCACCACCAACTCAGCACATAAATGCGCCTATACGGCACAGTATGCTAATTTATAAAATAATATAATATCAGCCCTATTTATAAACCGTCCCATTGCTGCTCATAGGCCATTTCTCATTGTGAGAAATTAGTCCATAGTCCTTCAGGCTCGCCATTGCGGGTTGGCAGACTTCTTACATCTGTGAGAATATAACATTTTTGAGTTGCATGTTACCTTCTGATGTTTTTCTTTAGTTCTGTTAAAGCGAGCTATAATTAACTATTTACGTACATAACTTCGAAAAGTTAGAGGTACTTGCTGAGGGATCTAACTCCAGACTTTTGCGTGGCAGTTCAACACTCTCATCAGACTATGTTACACCTTGCAAAATACAATAATAAGTTGACACTCTGTCCTCAGCGTTGGCTAAAGAAATTGCTGCAAATGCCAGAGTGATTCCTCTCTTTGAGAAGGGAATGTTCGAGCATGCGTATAAAAGGCATTATTCTTTGTTGCGCAACGAAAATCTTAAATGCACGTGGGCCCAATACAAGAAAAATGTAGAAACAAAAGTGCTCGCACCGTTTCAGTTTCCCGACCAAAGGTATAATTGAGTAGTTTGAGTACTAAATATATTGAGTCGTAGCCGCACACCACTGCATGGAAACAATAGATTTTAATTATGTTTGGTATACTAAGGGCCTATTCCAATGAACGTCAAGATGACGGGATCCCGCCAGGTTTTTCTAATATCGTGTCAATAGAAAATAGAAAAATTCTACACCCATAAACTTTCAAAATATTCTGCAAAGAAAGTGTCGTTATTTCGATATCAAAATGGCGGGACCACTTTCTTTGTAGAATATTTTCACTACTTACTATCATATATCACTTTTTCTTCAGGCGCTTATGTGATGTATAATATAATAAATGATTATTTATAAAAAATACAATTAAAAAGTATAATAACGATTCAAACGTAGTCGTATTATATCATATTAAAATTTGGTGTGTTCAGTTAAAGATCACGATATCATTTTGATATCAAAATAGCGCGACCACTTTCTTCGTAGAATATTTTAAAATTATGGGTGTAAATTTTTTTCTATGGAAGTATGAAATAGTAGAAGTATTGTATTAAATCTTATTGACATGATATTCGAAAAATCTGGCGGAGTCCCGCCATTTTGACGTTCAACTGTTCCATCACCTCCAAATAACATTTATCTTTAAGATAAAAGTTTCGTCATCTCTGTTATTTATAACTTTTACTTGCGAGTGGTGAAACTGGCCGTGAGACTTTACACATCAATTCGTCCCTCGGTGTACCTACCTACTAAAGCATGACGCCCTGCATCCAGAATCAATACTATTATGGTCAATTACTTATGTCGTAATGGTTAAGATGCCAGATATTTGATGAAGGTAAATTATAGGTGACCCGGATTCATGAAATATTTCGCCCGGTGAAGTACCTAATAAAGGCTTATAAGTTACCGTAAGTTTGTAGAATATTACGGCGTTTCGTTTCCCGACACTGTTGTGGCCTAGTTCGGTTACCTAATCGGGATATTACGCTTTCCTATTAAGAAATTTTCGGTAGCAGTACGGTCTCTGGAATTGGGCCTAGGAGATGGTAATTGGTGCGCTTCCTATTACGTGGGGCAAGAAACCAGGGATGTTGCAGATGCGGATACGGATATTTAAAGGCTCACATCCGCAAATGCGGTTGCAGATACGGATGTCAAAATCGATGCGGAAGCTCCGTAATTGCGGATGCGGATGTTGATGAAAATTGTGCATCTTATTTAATAAAAAGTATCTAATATCACTTCTGCAGGTTCAAGCCTGTTTTGCAAAGTTAATAAATGTAGCTATACCATTTTCTAGTGTTTCTTGATTCTCATCTTCGCTTGAAGAATCATCGCACCATTCATCGGCCCACCCATTTTCTATCAGTCGCAACCTGCGCTATATCTGGATCCGCATTAACATCCACGTTCATTATTGTGGATTCGCATACAGATGTCCAAATCGATGCGGAAGCTCCGCAATTACGGATGCAGATGCGAATATTCGCAAAATCTCTGGATGCAACCATACTGGGCATAAGTGGTTGTAATACACCGCTGCCTTCCTCTTTGGGGATAATGCGTAAGACTAAGTATGCATATATGTACGATGTAGGTACCTATCTATACCTATCTACTAATAACATTTTATTTTTTTATTTTGATAAAGCGCTTCTCTCCGCACTAGGTATAAATCCTGTATCGCGAAGGACTTTACAAACATTTAAACAACGGACACGAAGAAAGAAAGAAATTTCTTTGAATTCTTTTATCCATTTCCGCTAGGCGAAGTAGGTAAGGCTAGGTAATGCGCGATTTATATACCTGGTAATACATGCGATCTTACAGTATCTATAAGCAGTAAGCGGGGCATAAGATTGTTTGAAACATTCACTACAAAAAGCACTAAATTTTCTACATTTACAGAGATCTACACTTCTACAAGAATACAATAAGATTTATTCCATCAGAAACGGACTTCAAACGTGCAAGCTTCCGTAAGACTCTGAAACCAGGTCCCGGGGTCGACTACGGTGGCCAAATGCCTATACCACAAGAACTTCTCATGAGAAGAAACATAACGATCAAAGTTAAGAAAGAAGAAAAAGAGCGGAAGGAGAGGAATATTTCTAAAACTGCAAAAGGAAGTGAGGCAAGTTCTTCGAAAGACGAAAACGAAGAAAAAGAAAAAAACGGAGTAAAAGACAGCCTCCAGCCAGAAGAATAAGCATTTTTTAATTAGTTATATATTCAAAGTTTTAACGTCATTATTTCTAGTGTTTGTATTTTAAACTATTTGTAACTTTATAACTTTTAGATGAAAATAAAATGTTTATAGTAGGTAGATTTCTTGTTTATTTTACATCTAGTTAGTTAGTTTTAAATTAAAACAATTTATTTTAAGCCCAAGTCGATTTGGTTGAATCACTCGACAGTCTGTCTAAATATTTATGAGACTATTAAAATTCGATGTCGACTGCCATATTCCAGAAAGCATCTATAATGGTCTTACAAGACACGATAAGGGCGAGACCCTTTCTTCTTAACTCCAAGTAATTTCTGCAAAAACCTAATAAAAACGACCCGTTGAAAAATTGGACTCAGGAGACACTACCGTAAAATGGGGTGAAGCGGGTCACTTTTGAACTTTGTTTACAATTTTAATATATGAGAACTTGACAAAATAAGATTGAAGGTTTTTTTTTAATGTTCCGAGACTCTAAAGTTTATTAAAAAATACATAGTTATAATGTTTTATTAACAAAAATCAGAGAAAATCGTAAAAAAACTGGTCAAACCCGGTTCACCCCGTGCTTGGGGTGAACAGACTCAGAACTGGGGTGATGAGGGTTTTAGGCTAGGGTTGTCAAAAAAAACAATGTTCCATATTCAACCAGTCTTTAATCTTTGCAGTTAGGTAGGTAACAATTTTTTACACAGAAATTAAAAATCAAACCACTAAATAAATACCTAACAATTAAGTACTTATTTTAAAATCAGTCTCATATAAAACAGCTCCATAAAAAATCTTTCACTCTTATAAATGGGGAAAATAACGTTTTTTATAAAATAAATCCTTACAATTTTTAAAACAAACAAAAAAAATTGACTTCTCGCTTAGTAAAAAATCTCTTGCTCTTATAAATAGGAAAATAACGTTTTTTATAAAACATATGCTTACAATATAAAACAAACAAAAAAAAATCTTCTCGCTTAGTTAGTAGGTCCATAATATTAACCTAACATATAAGTACCTATTTTAAGATCAGTGTCTTAAACACAGCTCCATAAAAATCTCTTATTCTATTTAATCGGAAATAATCATTCTAGAAATATCCTTACAGTGAAAACGAAGACTTCTCGCTTAGTACATAGATCCATAATATAGATATTATACCCTTGCACCACGGGTGGTAATCTCTGAAGGAAATTTTACAACGTTATGTCTATGGCATGGTCTATGGTCAAGAATTGATTTTGACAACTCTTCACCCTCCCCGCGCCTCCTTCAAGCCCGCCATATTGTTTGTTTTGGTGTACTTTCAAATTTGACAATTTGTCATTACCGTTATAGTTTTGATCGAGTGAGTTTTGCGTTGATTAATTTCCGTAACATCCTCTCAAGCTATCTTAGCAGTAATATTGCGCAAGCGTTTCTACCATGTTTAACAATTGCTGTGTCGCGGGTTGCAACAGTAGACGTCAAACTGATTCAATTGCCAAAAACTGAGATAGGAGTCCACAAGTGGTCAAAGTGCGTATCTAGCAGTGAACAAAAAAGTTTCAGTGATCTTCGCAAACTATACGTCTGCGTAAAGCATTTTGAAAAGCGATTTCTTACTGCCAAATCAAGAGTTCGTCTTGGAGGTTACCCAACGCTTTTTACGGCTAGTGAAATTGCTTCTGGAGTGCCAGAAACGCTAGATAAAGACACTGGTAAGTAGATATTTTGCCTACCTATCTAATTTCATATAAGTATTAGTTACCCTAATTGTGCTAGACAAAATATTACTTAACATACGAATCACTTACTATCCCTGAGATATATACATAAAATATACATTTTTAATGAGAATCTTAAGCTTGAATTGCTAATAGAACTTTTCATGGTCATTTGTTTCATTAATATCTGTAAAATTTTGTTGTAAATTATGGGTGCACTCTTTATAGCAAAACTTTTTATGTCATAATATTATTTTGCATAACAATGGAGAGCATAAACTTCATTTCACAGATAACTTGTTTGCTTTACCATTTAGCATACACTCATTTAAGTAATATTTACATTTTAGCTAGGTATTGATGAATTGAATGCTTCTCACTATTGATATCTATTGTTAAATGACAACTATATTAATATTAATTAAATAATTAACTCTACATTGTTTCAGAAAACTTGAACACTAATATTGATCATTCTTATTGCAAATATGTATGCAATGAGCTCAATTATAGTAAAAGAAGGTCTATTACTACTCCTATGGGTAAGATTATATTCTAATATACTGACATCACTTTCTTTTTTTTTACGAGTACATAGAATATAATATATTCAGTCAATTTTATTTTATAAGATGACATCATTACTTATATATTTATAGTTGCCATCTGGTTTACTGTAAACCTGTGTTCAGGTTATTTGAGGGTACTATGAACACAAATGACATGATATAATTATGTTAATTAATTTAGTATATTATGAACATAATAGTTTTTTTGTGTTATAGCTAACTACTCGGATGGAACAGCTGTCAGCCCTACATTAAAAATACGTGGGAGATTACAACATTCTTCGACAACCTCTTTGACATTGTTAACGGAGCAAGTTTTGCTGCCATGCAAAAGGGCAAACCGTTGAGAAGTGCTGTCACCCAGAAGTCACAACACCACCAATTGTGGTCTGAGGCAATTAAGAAAATTACAAATTTGCGATTTGTTGATAGTACAGGTAAAGAAAAATCGGTACCCTCATAAGCCAATTGGATTGTAACTTTAAAAAGTTTGCAAAGATTATGGCAGTTTTTAGCAGACAAGGGATTTAAAATGATGCGTCCATGCTATTTCCATTCTGATCCCATTGAAAATTTCTTTGGGCAAATGCGGGCGTATAATTACAGAAGTAATAATCCGGACTGCCATACTTTTAAAAACACTTTTAAATCTTTACTGATAACAAGGTTTATAAAATTTCATTCAAATACATTTATTTGTGACGAGGATTCGGCTAAACAATTATTAAAATTAAAATAATTGTTTACCGGAAGTACCACACAAAATAAAGTTGCCGAATCCTCTTATAATCGCAGTTTTAATCAGATAACGGCCACTCAAGAAAGATTGAGTGTGCACTCACAAGCCTATACTACAGGGTGGGTCATTAGAAAATATTAAAATTAAAAAATATACAATGCTCCACTTGTGAATCGAATTTGACATCTAATGATATAGAATCGGTTCACAAGTGGATCTCAGTAAGAGAGTATAAATCGATACAAAATAAACTGACCTACCCGTCTACACGCGCAGTATAGCTGTTTAAATATATTACTAAGGAATCTATAGAATACTTAGAAATTAACCTGAACAACATAAAATATTGTGGCATATAAAAATGTTAATCAAATCTACATATCCTATAGATTTCCTTATTTGTGCTACACACAATAATGTGGCTGAAAATTTTCTGGATTACACCTTATAGTTATCATTTATCAGTACACAATTGGTGTAAAAGTATAAATAGAATATTAAAAGGTACTGATATTTTCGGATTGCCTTCAGAATTGCCTCTTATGCAAAATAAAGCATTATTATATTTAAAACTAAATTGAAAAATAAAAATAATAAATACCACTCGTTTTTTATTTGGTTATACCTTTCCTAACAATATAAATACATAAGTGCGTAATAAAAAAAACATCCCTATATTTATTTATACATGCTTAAAAGACTCGTACCCAAACTCAAATCTTCACTAAAGATTTCTGTATAATCTGTTCTGTCAAAATCAATTCTTGAGGTTCAGAAGGTCGAAATTTCTACTTCGCAGATTGTCATCTGTCTGTATAGACTCTCTGTAATCTGTGCCTTGCACCAACATCGCCAGACTGGTACTCATCTTCTAAAATCTTCATTATTATTTTGTAATGATGACCTAGGAAAGGACTCAAAAAGTTATAACTAATAAACTATTTTATTTTATTGTTGTATTTAAATAGACCTAGTCATTACCTTGGATAGTTAGCATTAAACGTGTCGACAACCCTAATAAAAAAAACCCCTTCGCCCCTTTCTTGACCCTGTACACCCCATTCTTGAGTCTGTTAGCCCCACAAGTGATTCTGTTGCCCCCTTTCTATGACCCGCTTCACCCCTCAGGTGACCCTGATAACCCCAAAAATCTAAGTAATTGCCTTAAATAAGTTTTTCTCCAATTATGCAGGAAAATAATACACAAATTCACTCACCTATGCGTTTTTACAATAACCCAAGAGACAAGGTTTGCTTAGAACCGGGTTATATCGCCGAAAAATCACAGAAACCAAAAAAAAAACGAAATTACGCGGAACCAAAATACGAGTGTTTTGAAGTGGGTTTTTTTAAACCGTTTTTTCTTCCATTCTACCTTGTCTATGAATCGTGTGTTGCCATTTCATAAAAATTCAAAACCTTCTTTGCTCAAGTCAGATACCTGACCACAGATAAACTAAGTTTTAAAGCCAGAAAATGAACGTGAACAAAATTAGACTACATGATTCTGTTCCCCCCTAGGACCCGCTTCACCCCATTTTACGGTATGTCTTATCTATGCCCAGGAGGTTGACCGCAAGTAATATAATGGAGGTTTATCTTAGTCATAATTATTTTAAGTTGAAAATAAAACTGGTAGCTTTGGCTTTTACCTAAAATCAGCGTAGCAGTAGCCTTTTCTACATTAAACGTAAGAAAGCGGTCTTGCACTTGATTTTTCACAAAGATATTGTAATTTGTAATACACTACCAATATTTAATAATACAGTATTTTTGATTTTTGATGTGTTTTTTATTTTTATAAAACAAAACGCAGCTTGTCAAACAAGAGTTTGTTCCGTTACTAAGTAAAATTATTTTATTGCATAATATATCGTCGGTAAAAAGAAAACATCGTATATAGCTAGTAGGTAGAAAAGAGATACGCGAACAATATGTGCAAGTGCACCTGAAACGCGATTACAATGTCTGTCAGTTGTCAAATTATACGTTTACGAACATCACATAAATCGTGATTAGAGCATTGAAATACAATGAAAAGTTAGTTATTTAAGTGTAAATATAAACTTTATTAGTTAATGATGGATTCGGAGATAATGGTAGAGACATTGCCATTGCTGGGCATGTGCAATTTATGTTTGGACGAAGGCGCTGTAAAGAGTATGATCATAGCCCACCAGTACAATGGAAATTCAGAAATTTATGCTGATATGCTGATGAAATGCTTCTCTATAGACGTAAGTAATAGGAAATGGTTCTTTCACTACGTTGTTTTAACTTTTCGTGTTAGGAATCAAATTTTATGTTACTTGGGTATCTGTTAAAATCTTATAAGATTTTAGTAAGTAAATATTGTTTCTGAATAGTTATTCTTTCTATTTTCGCTATTACAACTGAAATGTTCATGAGGTTAAATCATTTATTTTCATATTCAAATCTGCACAGTAAATATCTATAGTAAATTATCGGTACTGCTCTGTATGCAAAATAATATGACATTAAAAATAAGTAAATTAGGTCGAAATTGTTTACATATTGTTTTATGTTATAACTAGCAGACTCGACAGACGTTGTCCTGTAGACACGAAAAAAAAAACCCAAATCTAAACCCGTCTCGAATCCACTTGAACAGACACAAAAAATTGCATGAAAATAGTCCAGCTGTTTAGGAGGAGTTTAATATACAAACACATGCACAAAAGCTTATATATATAAAGATAATAGCAATCTATAAGCAAAGAGATATGTACCATTAAACATAAACAAGACTATTTAAATATTAAAAAGTAAATATTACAAACCATAGTGTAAATATGTTTGTAAATTTATTTATATCTAGCTCATCTTTATATACAAATATTGTCATGTCATCCCATGGCAGCATAATTATAGTTAAATTGCTCTCTATGGTTGTATTTAAATATACCGTGTGACAAGACTATTTAAATATTAAAAAGTAAATATTACAAACCTTAATGTAAATATGTTTGTAAATTTATTTATATCTAGCTCATCTTTATATACAAATATTGTCATGTCATCCCATGGCAGCATAATTATAGTTAAATTGCTTTCTATGGTTGTATTCAAATATACCATTTTCCACCGTCTTGAAAAAAATAGGGTGTGATAGGTAAATAGAGTAGCAGCCTCAGGCATAGTTATTTTATTTAATATTTTTTTAATTTAATCTACTATTGTTCACTCCTTATAATCTATTTTTCATATAAAACATTTAAAAAAGTAATTCGAAAAAAAATTAAAATAATTCAAAATCGTAAACATATTCACCCTAATAACGCACTACAAATTATGAATGATTTCATTACAAATAACATAAAAACTATATTCAAGGGCACTCGCACTCGCCGGCCGTTGCAAGCGCCGAACACCAGCTCCCACCCACCCTCTCCCGGTCGCCCGCCGCCCTTTTAGTAGCATGCGATAAGGAATACTGTGACGTCGCGTGATCTAAAAACACACCATATTATTATCGAAACGGTAAAAAAAGTCACGCCGTAAATATCATATTTTAATAGATCAACATACTTTTACAAAATTATAAATATTAATGGTAATTTTGAAATTTTAATAAAGACACATCTTATTAATATTATATTCATAGAGTGGCAGTTAAACAACATTTTTTTAGAAGAAATCCATACATAATATTCTGCTTTACAGTTAAGAAAATATCTTGGCATTGCTTTAAGAACCTCTCTCCTATATTGAGACCACCAATATTCTAAACACATTCTCAACAATCCTACATAATTCACAATTTGAATGAAGGAAGTAATACCACATTGAGTAAAAGGTAAATTTAAAACATAACCAATTTAAAATAGATACCATATTAACTTGAGTTCATGTGACTTGCCAGTATTTAACCTATTGAGTCACAATGGCACACCGGTAACCAGACACAGGTTTCTTATGTCTGGCATTTCAAGCATTGAGAAGTTAAGACTGCACCGTGCAAAGTTTTACCAAAACAGGCGGTCACAGTTAAGTTGATAAAATCAATACTTTTTGTTTAATACAAATATAAAATATACATTTACCATAACAATAAATATGTTTACAATTACTCTGTGTGAAAAACTTAAAATTATTAATATTTTCGCTTACAAAATTACGTAAATTTGCACGAAAAATGCAAAAACGTAAGCTCGTATTACGTGATTTGTACCGGACTGGCGAAGTCGGGGTTGAGGTTACTATTGTGATGGTTACGAAAACTAGCGACAAGTCGCTAACGTCCTATACACGGTGTGTGGACTGTACTGTAGCGGTTACTGGTCACGGTGCGGAGGCTCTGAAAGGCGTGTCATACGGTGCGGGTCAGAGCTTCATTCAAATAATACACATCTTGACTGTTCGTTTCTTGAGGTTTCTGGCTGGCTCCGTTTGGTTCTTGAGGCTTGAAGATGACGTTTCTTGAGCACCCACGTCAGAACATCAGAACTTTACCATAACGAGAGCCGGCACGAAATCCTCGGTAAACAAGTTTATTTTTACTATAAAATTATCATGTTTCTGCTTATAACTATGGAACTATTCTAGCTAGCGTGATGATATAACCAGCGCCACGTAGGGCACGAAAAGACCTAGCTAGTGATACTTATTTTACCCATCGGAATTTAGGTCTAGGTATAGATATTCTACGTTTTATGCTAAAAATCTAACTTGCGGTTACGTTTATAAAGAGAAAAAGTTTAATAACTTTATAACTATACTATATAGGAATACAATTCCTTCAGCATCTTGTAGCACCTTTCCTAGCGCACAAATAAAAATACACAGGTGAAACCTTTTATTAAAACCTTAGGACCTAGGAACCCTAACATTCCTAACATGAGAGAAAATGCACATTTTATTGGCAATGTTTACGTTTTTACATAATATTTTTATCTTATATATAAAATTCTCGTGTCACAATGTTCGTTCCCGTACTCCTCCGAAACGGCTTGACCGATTCTCATGAAATTTTGTGAGCATATTGAGTAGGTCTGAGAATCGGCCAACATCTATTTTTCATACCCCTTAGTGATAAGGGTTGTCAACCCCTAACAATTTTTTATTCTTTTGGTCAAAACATTTTTTTTATGGCAAAACGATGTTTGCCGGGTCAGCTAGTAAAACTATAGGAAAATATATTATTTTGTTATTTACACTATTTAACTATACTATTTAGGTCTATATGTGACCTAATTCAGCACTATTTCAGAATTATAAACTTTATTGATACGGTATACTTAAATAACATGTATTGAATTTACAATCATAATACGATTCTTTAACTAATGTTAACGTTGTCGCGAACATGATTTTTAGATTATTACAGTAGAAATCTATCCTATTTTACAGCTTAAACGAAACATAAATAGTTATATTACAATTTGTCCGTCCCAAATATTTAAGTTATTGGTTGATAATAAAGATAAATATTTATCAAAAAAGCAATTCAAATTCTCCATACAATTTTACTATGGCCCCCGCGCGCCGATTTCAATATCAAGCTCTGTCATTTAGTCCAACCATGTCTTACGCTCGGCGCTGACTTAATAGACTGAAAGGTATACATACATAGACCTGTATATTCCTGGAGATGATTGCTTATTTATTTATTTATGATCAACTGCTTACTGCACTCATAGTAATTTTACATTTATATTTATTTATTTTATTTATATGATAAGAGAGAGACCCTGATATTATACTATGTTTAAGGTTCCATAATATACAGCCTCTTTCTAAGCATATTTTAATGAATATTTTTTAATAGTAATTTGAAATTTAAAATTTAATTTTACAGATATCCCTTAAATAACCAAGAATAAATTCATATATATATCCGAGGCATATAATTAAAAATTTTGATAGACTTTAGAAATGTTGTAATACTGAACACAAATAAAATATAAATAATATAATAATATTTTATGCTTGATAGAATATTTCTAACGTAACTGTTAAAAATTACTTGCAATTTGTATCCCAAATGAATAGTAATATTCTAATAAGAAGGGACTGTGAGAATCAGAATAACTATACTTCTGCTTACCCTGATAAATTTTGCATCCTAACTAATCACTACATATCCTTACTAATATTATAAACGCGAAAGTTTGTATGGATGTATGGATGTCTGTTACTCTTTCACGCAAAAACTACTGGACCAATTGCAATGAAATTTGGTATGTAGATAGCTGGAGACCTGGATTCACACAGGCTATTTTTTATCCCGATATTCCCTCAAGAACGGGACTTACGTGGGTGAAACTGCGGGAAAATACTAGTTATAAAATAAAGTCCACCGCCGCGTCTGTCTGTTTGCAATAAACTCAAAAACTACTGAACGGATTTTCATGCGGTTTTCACCAATAGACATGAGTGATTCATGAAGAAGGTTTAGGTGTATAATTTGGTTACTCATGTGTAGCCGGGATGAGTCGCTAGTATTATTAATTCGAATGTGAGTTTGTTTGTTATGCTTTCACACCTTAACTACCTAACCGATCATCATACAATTTTGCATACAAGTCATCAGGGGAACGGAAAAGGACATAGGGTATCTTTTATCCAGGAAAAAGTTCTGTTACTAACCTAACATATCCTACATTTACGCGAGCGAAGCAGAGGGCATTATCTAGTCTTTCATAAAATGGACACTCAGACTCACAAAATCTACTATAACTTCTGCCTACCGTCACAAATTTAGAAAAAAATGATAGCTATTCCCATTGGTAGGACTGACATGAAAATAATCAGAGATAAGAGTCAAGGTCCTTTCAAATACTGATTACTTAAATTAACAAGTAATTAATTGCTTTCGATATTTTTAATAATCAATAATTATTTAAGTTTATAGCGATAGCGTAGTGGGGAGACCAAGAGACTGCAATGCAGAGGGTCTCGGGTTTGAACCCTTTGAACCCACGTCGCGCACCTTTCGGAAGTTATATGACTTTTCGAAACTATGTGCGTATTGATTGACAATTATCGCCTGCTCCGTGCCTCCGAAAGCTCGTTAAGCCGTCGGTCCCGGCTGCCATGAACATCTATGGCAGTCGTTACTGGAAAGTCAGTGCCCTATAATATCCTGACACTGATCTAGCCTTAGGGATCGTTAGCCTTCGGGTTGCGGAGGTCAGGTGGCAGACCTTATGGACCTTAAGGTTACATTAACTGAACAATAATATGAATTTACATTTACCTGTTGCCAAGTTCAGCAAAGTAAGGGCGTAGAACCATATTTCTCCAAGTAAGTTTTTAGGTGCTACATAATTTAAAAAGCGGTGGTTGCCTTAATGAGGCTTCGGACTTTCTATCGTGAAGCCGTGAGTTTGTCCTAACCCAAGCATTATTAGCTTAGCAGAAAGGGTTTTCAAGAATACTAGTAATATGGGACCCAATCTCTTTGTTTAAATTTATTATGTGTCGCGGAGGACTTAAACGACAGGAATAAAGAACACCTAATTTTTTGTACCTTGTGGGATTCGCACCCACAACTCACGGCGCAGCGGCATTATCGAAGCCATCACTTAAATCATCTCGGTATACGTGTTAGCAATCTTTATGAAGTTGGATTGGCCAGACTATGCTGCTGTCGACAATTACCTATCAGAAATTCTCAATAACAACTTGCCCGACTCTGGAATCGAAGCAGGGAGTTAAAGATAACATGAAACTTAAGACTAAATCATATCAGTTAAAAAAAGACATCACCCGCACTGACGTTTATTCTCCATGTCATCGTGGGAGACTTTACAAACCTTTGGATACTACTAATGACCACAAAATAAACTTCGACGCACAAAAATTATTTGTGGATTATACTGATACATAATTGTCCTATGTGGGATTCGAACTCAATCGCTTGCCTGCTGCGCCATCCTTGCAGTCATATTCGTATAAGTCAGTAGTTACTAAAGTGGTCCAGGTGGACCCCCAGGGGTCTACGGGAGACTCGACGGGTTCGAAAAAATGGAGGTTCACAATTCGTAAACGGGGTGTACGAAAATTATTTTGAGGAATACGGAAGACAGGAGAATTTCTAAAAAAAAAGCAGCCCGCCTACCTAGATAAGTGTAGTCCAAAGAAATTAAAAAAAAAGTTCGTCCCGCCTACCGTGGTAGGTTCAGTCCCGAGAATTTCAAAAACAGAAAGGTCAGCCCGTAGACTTCATCAATTTTTTTAATTTTAGTCATGGAGTATGGTAGAAATGTAGCACCGGAACCAGCAAAATTTTGAATGTGGTCTATGGGAAAAAAAGTCTGGGATCCTCTGGTATAAGCGATAGCCTAGTGGAAGACCGTTGGACTGCCACGTATAGGTCTTGAGTTCGATCCCAAAGCACACATCTCTGACTATTCGTAGTTATGCACGTATTAAATAGTTAATTAGCGCTCGCTTTAACGGTGAAGGAAAACATCGTGACGAAACCTACACATCTAAGAGTAAATCTCTGATATGCAGGTTGCCTCACGATATTGTTATAATCTTCTCGAAGATATGTGAAGTCTGCCAACCCGCACTGGACCAGCATGGTGGACTATTGTCTAACCCGTCCCACAATTGAAAAGAGGCCCGTGCCCAGCATTGGCCCCGTTTATATATAGGGCTTGTATATAAGTATATCTTGCGTCAATTTTTTTTGTTGCCTCTGAAGTTTTCCGGTACAAGTCATGTGAAAAGACGTAATTAGTGAAAAAAAACGAATGGTATTTTTCAGTCCATTAAACACCCATCCCCATAGCCTATAAATCATCATAATAAATCTATATATTTAACATAAAATTTATTTACATAATACATAATACATAGCAATAGTCCTACGGCAGCTGCGACCGCCGTAGGTGTTTCATCCTACCTTAGATTAAGCTCTCGAAGGGCCTCTTCACGTTTGACGTATGTCTCCGTGTAAGCCGCCCAAAGGGCCAGATATTTTCTAATATAATATGTTAAAAAATATCTGTGGTAAGAGAAACGATTGGTTTTTTATAATTTCAGTTGTCAACCCTTCAGCTTGGAGACACGAAACGACTCATATGTAACGCCTGCATCGGCAGATTGAGGGACTGCGCACTGTTCAAACAACAAGCCTTGGAGTCTCTCAAGACCTTGGAGACCAGTGCTAAGAATGATAGTAAGTCATAAATACCTTATATACAGGGTTAATTGAAAAATACTTATAATCTTTTACCAGTGCTTTAATTATAACTTTGGGAAAACTCTATGCATACGGTTCTCGCCACAAGGGGAGACGACAGGGCTATGTCGGGCTCACCCGAGACTTCGTGCCTACCGACTAAAACAAACACGGTGTGCTAACTTCGCTTAGTATGGTGGGTTAGTGGGAAGTAGTTTCAGTTCCAGCGACCCACCCAGCAGTGCCCAATGCACGCAGGGGTGACGCTCCGGCGCGACAGAAGGCGTCGCTCTGACTTAATAGCTAGCTGGCGGGAGATCCGACATATTTATACCTTACTTAACAACTTTCTTTCATTCAGTATTTGATATCTATACTAATATTATAAAGCCGAAGTTATTGTTTGTTTGTTTGGTTGAACGCGCTAATCTCAGGATCTACTGGTTTGAACTGAAAATTCTTTTAGTGCTTGTGTTAGAGGTCTATAGTTTCAAAGTTATGTGCGTATTAAATAGTTAATTATCGCTCGCTTTAACGATGAAGGAAAATATCGTTAGAAAACCCGCATGTTTAAGAGCTTTCCATAAAGTTCTCTAAGATATATAAAGAATGTCAACCCTCACTAGGCTATTGTAGTGGTTTCTTTTTTCTCTTCGGGATTTTCTTTCACGCATACCCCTCCGGGCGGAGGGGTTATGTCGGACTCACCGGGGTAAAAGAAAGATGTTGAAACGATATAAATGGACCTTCCGGAATACCGACTAAACCTACCACGGTGTTCCTCGACAAAACTACCATCGACGGCGCCACGCGAATTACTTGCATTTGCCGTCGCGACCCCGCCGAGTTTTCGACCCGCCGTACGAAACGGCAGGCCACTACACAACAAGACCTACCCTATAGGCACTTAGGCACTAATGTTTTCCAGACCGAATTTCGGTCATGGCGGCCAATCTTAACAGAGACTGGCCATCTGCGCAGGAGATATTATAGTGCACAAGCGTGTGCGCAAACACAAGAGCACAGTTAGGGAACAGAGATGTTCCCTAACTCTCATGATCCGATGGGAGGGAGAATCCGACACGACCGGAGAGAGATCAGGCGCAGGACCAACGGCTTTACGTGCTTTCCGAGGCACGGGGGTGTCTAACACCGCCAACTTCCTAACTCCGGACTCGTATTGAGATTTCTTAACAGAAAAACCCAATAACTTTTTGGTGGCCCGACCCGGGATTCGAACCCGAGACCTCATACACAGCAGTCGTATTCACTACCGCTGCGCCACAGAGGCAGGCTACTCACTTAAAAGCCCTGCTGTCTCCCCCCTAAAGGGGAGACGGACACGACACTGAGGCACACGTGGGAACACGTACGCCGTCTCTCGGACCTATTGCAGTGGACAATGGCTTAACCCTTCTCACACTGTAAAGAGGCCTGTGCCGAGTAGTGGAGCAGTTTTTGTATAGGGCTGATAATATAATCATATTATTTGTATTTTCAGAAGAGGAGAAGTTGTCAGTCGAAGAGGTGAAGAAGGAAGACCCTGAAGAGTTGGATGACTTCGATGATGACCTTCAGCATGATGATGATGACACCGACACCGGTTAGTAGTCACTTGGTTTATACCTATCATCATCTCAGCTGAAAGACGTCCACTGCAGGACATAGGCCTGCCCGAAAGTTTTCCACACGTATCGGTCTTGGGCCACCCGCATTCAACCACTTCCCGAGACTCATACCAGGTCGTCGGTCCACCTTGTGGGGACATACTATTATTATAAAGAAGAAAGATTTGTTTTATCGTTCGTAATGTATTAACTCAAAAACTGCTACTTTTTTTTCCGTCAACAAGGTACGTTATCCAAAATCTAAAATAAAATATTTTTTAAGTCCAATATAAATTAATAAGATAGATGCCTTTCAAATTTGGTAAAGAGGATAAATAAAAGAAAACGACATATAGGAATATTATATGACGTAACTAGCTCTATTATTTTACAACTAATGTAACTCTTAAGAATGTAATTATTTTGCGCTTGCATATAAAATATCATATAAAATTACTTTACAATAGGCTTATGAATATTTCATTAATTGTATGAAAATCTATTATAATTTTATTTTCCAGGAATTAAAGATATCATCAAGAAGGAGAAAGAACAAGAAGAATGCACCAGGAAAACAAGAAGCAAAAGTCTTCCGTCAAAGAAGATAAAACTATCAAAATATCCTTTAAAAAAGGCAGCGGACTTAACGGAAACGGAAGCTATGCTAGAAACAGGATTATTCCCATTCAAAATCAAGAAAAACCGGACGTTTTCATGTTCAATATGTCCGGAAAAGTCCACAAATTTAGACGATATAAAAACGCACATAGTTGATCATAACAAAACTAATATAAATTTAGCATTTAAGAAAATGATGTTCTCCAATTCGCAGAGGTTTTATAAAATCGGAACGAAACTTAGATGTAAAATATGCACAACAGACGTCTCAAACTACGACGAATTGAAACAGCACGTCGAAAATTGCACCAGATTGAAGTTTACTAACCGAAAATGGAATAATTTACCATTCAAACTCGAAAAAGATCAACTTGATTGCCCGGTATGTAAGAAAACCTTTCTTAACTACGTTAGTCTTAATACACATATGAATGTACATTATCCTAATTATATATGCGAGAATTGTGGTAAGGCTTTTGCTTCGAAAGCTAGGTTAAGGGGGCATATGCGGACTCATGAGGTCGGAAGTTTTCCTTGTAGATATTGCGAACAAGTTTTCGACAGGGTGACCAAAAGAGAAAATCATGTTTCAAAAGAGCACAAATCCGGTGTTAGGTACGCTTGTAAAAGATGTAATATATCCTTAACCTCTTTTTACGCTAGGCAGAAACATTTAGCCGAAGTTCATAATGAAGAATTAAAAAGATACAAATGTAAGGCTTGTCCACAATCTTATATAACGCCGGGGCATTTATCGAGTCATGTTCGTAGAGATCATTTGAATGAGCGCAATCATAAGTGTGATAAATGTGATTTAGCGTTTTATACGAAGAATGCTTTGAAAATGCATATGATAAAGCATGATGGTGAGAGGATACACACGTGTCCTGTGTGCCAGAAGTCTTATCAGAGGAAGAAGACGTTACGCGAGCATTTGAGAATACATAATAATGATAAAAGGTTTGTATGCCCAGTGTGTGGACGCGCCTTTACTCAGAAGTGCACTCTTAAAGGGCATTTGAAGGTCCATGAAAGAAAATTTGATTTGGACGATAGGGTAGTCCAACCTTTACATTCTATATAGATGTCACTTAAAATCCCCGAAGGGGCAGAAATATATTACCTACTAATCAGCAGATTCAGTCCCGTGTCAGACGAGTATTGCCGTTGGGATACATGGTGCTAAAAGCCCAATTTTGCGACAGCTAGGGATTGAATCTGGTATGCGGTTGAAAGTAGACTTATGCCGCAGGACCAACAAGGCAACTATTATATAAAAATATGGAAATTTTAATTGTAAAATATAGGTTGCCAAATGTTAAGTTAAAATAACACAGTTTGAAGTTTGTTAATCCAAAAGGGTAGAGGAGTATTAGAGCCAGCGTCGGCCCTAACCCTTGATGAGGGTAGAGCGAGATTGTCTTTCAACGCTATTTGGTCGACGCTTCCATTTCAAGTAAATTCTACTTCGGTTTTATGTTTGTCTGAACTACTCGACCGAACATCATGATATTTCGCATACACGTTGTCAAGGCAATAGAAAAGGACATAAAATAGTTATTTATGTAGAAAAAAGTAATCTTACTAATTTAACCTTTTTACCTCCTCGCCACAAGGGGAGGCGAGAGGGTTATGTCCGGCTCTCCCGTGATTCGGGCCTTCCTACCAAAATACCACGGTGTGCTAACTCGCTGCTTTGTATAGTGGTTGGGTCGCTGCAAACGAGACTACATCAACGACATAGACACGAGCGAAGATGCGGGCAAAATATAGTACATAATAATTTAAAATATTCAATTTCGCGCTACAATTTTTGTCGCATTTGTCTTTTTAGCACATCTTGCCATCTGGCGCCTAGAGCGATCGCTTCGCTAGCTCCACCCCAGGGCCCGCGCTGAGCATAATAGTAATTTATTTTAGGAATTTTATCCAAACGGATATGCCAATTCCATCGTAACCTATTATATAAAATAACATTAATACATATTTATCTTAACGATTTTAGGGAGTTATTTATGAGCTGCTGCGACCATTTTATATATGGCCAATGCTAGTTCCGAACCAGGTTTAAACTAAGCACATTGCATGATTCCCACATCTAAAACATTTATATTGTACTGTCTCATGAGTAAATCCCTTTGGAAATGTTTATTTTTACACTCCGTTAACAAGTGTTGCATATCGTCAAAAACGCCATATTCATCGCAATTCGGTGAGTCAGTGGTTTTTATTAAATATGCAAATTTTTTGGATGGATAGTGACCTGAACGAATCCTAAATGCTAATTTTAGATACTTTCTATTAAGTTTACAATTTATAAACCGCGGGATTTGCATAAAATAACATACATAACACAGATTCAAGTTTATTTATTCAAAGGAGGGTAGGCAGAGTATTAGACCAGCTATATTTTAGATTTCATGTAATAGACGGTAGGAGCATATTATCGTCTACCGTCATTTTTACAAATTCCATGCGGTTACGGCAAATTACCTTACAGAAAAATATTTAACTGCCTTTCGCAAAAAATAGTACTGGGACGTTATGATAAGTCGCGAATACATTGCGTATTAAAGTCACAAGAACATAAAATTAATAAAATAGTTTTTATTAGTCGATTTTTGACTTCCCAATATCATTTTTATATATTTACTTCTTCAGACAATGGATTTCAGATGAACCGCGCCGTGTGCCCTTCAGGTAATAGATTTAGTCCTCCGAATGTAATTTTCTTAATTTTTCCTGCGATAATGGATATACAATTTGCCTTTAAAATAGCATATTTTTGTCTTCCCAATGTAATTTTCATACAAGACTCAAAACTCTTGGGTGAGCCAAAATCAGTCTGTGTGAACGTTTTCATGTTAAGGGAGGCCTATATCCAGCAGTGGACGTCTTTCGGCTGAGATGATAATGTCATTTTCAATTTCCTTCATATAAAGTATTCTGTCCAGACACCAAATGGTGCAGCATTCGCGCATTGTTGACCATTTCAAAAATGGTCTCGAAGGTTTTCCTTCACAGAATAAAGAGTATAGAGAACGGTGCTCTAGTCATCGTAAAAACACAACGCAAGTTCCTTTGTCTGCAAAGGTTGACTGACTATGTCAGAGATAAGCAATAGAATCACTTGAAATGACTTTTATTTTGACACGTCGTTGATTAACCTTTAAAATATCGGATGTTAGTGACCATAAATAAAACATGGAAACAGTACTTTCATACTAACTACAGTTTAGTATTGACACCACAGTTACTTACTTAAAAAGCAGCGATAGCTCAGTAGGGAGACCAACAGACTGAGAGGGTCTCAGGTTCGAACCCACGTCGCGCACCTCTGACTTTCGGAAGATATATGACTTTTCGAAATTATGTGCGTATTGATTGACAATAATCGCCTGCTCCGTGCTTCGGAGAGCACGTTAAACCGTCGGTCCCGGCTGCCATGAACATCTATGGCAGTCGTTACTTGGAAGTCAGTGCCCTATAATATCCTGACACTGGTCTAGCCTTAGGATATCGTTAGCCTTCGGGTTACGTAGGTCAGGTGGCAGCCGCTCCGTGTAAAACTGATATTCCGTCAAATCCGGTTAGACCAGAAAAGCCGACCCCAAGTGACTTGGGAATAATAAAGGCTAGGGAGAAGAAGTTACTTACTTAACTCTACTACTCAACAATGGACGTTAATGTGCCAAGATAGTTATTAGGTGTTCTATTCTACAGTTTATTTACTTTATGTCAATGTCAAGAACTCAAATCCATTGATATTATTATACGTTACTATAACGACGCGTCTTAGATTTAAGCCCTGCCTAATTTATGTAGATTCCGTGGTGCGATTTTTAGCGGTGACGATACCATGTTTTATTTCGTTTCACTGTGATGCTGCGTTTTGAGGATATCATTATAATACCACGCACGTCTTCAGTTCGATTTTATGGCCCGTATATCTGACTTAGAAGTTAATTATCGCTCGCTTTAACTGTGATTAATAACACCCCGAGGAAACATGTCATGTGTCTGAGCTGTCTGTCCTCTATATAATGTTGTCCAAACTGTTTTGGGCAGTCGTGGTTGTCAACGGTCCAGCGCTTTTTATACTGAAACAAGATTTGTGCTCGGCAGTGGGCCAACTTAATAACAGAGAAACACAGCCGCGTCCAAACAGTGGTCACCGTTTACCATCGGGTGGACAGCTGTTTTGGCTGCTTTAAGTAATATTGGCGCAACATACCGGTGATAAGAGATGGTTAATGTATTTCCATAATTATAAATATAGTCTGTATATATTAAAATAAGTTATATTAAAATTTGTATAAAGTATAGCGATAATTTATTCCAAGATTGTTAGTTACATTTTAATGTTATATATTTTATATTATATTCGACAATCTGCAATAATGTTTAGGGACCGATATTTCAATTTTAAAGATTGTGTAAGTTTATCTAATATTGTCTTACGTTTACAAATGTTATATGTTGAAATTAAGCTATTTATTTTGGATTATATCGTGGTTAATTTATATCATTGCAGAATTGAATCTTTGTGGTTAAGGGAAGATTGTCCGTCTTTCAGCAGCCGTGACAACTCGACCAATCATCATGCAATTTTGCATACACTTTGTCAGGGGTAAAAGAAAAGGACATACCTTTATCATTTTATTTATAGGGTACCTTTCATCCAGAGAAAAAGAACTGTTCTCGAGTGAGCTAAGCCGCGGGCAAAGGCTAGTTGGTAATTTAAATAAACCACGATAAAATTCGTCATGAATTGTTTAATTTAGTTATGCAAAGCTGTCGCATTTATTCTGCAGTTTACGTTTGTATTAAGTAGTTCATATTTTAAATACCAAGGTCTTATGCAATAACTGCAGAATAAATTCTACATTTTTACAACTTTGTTTAAAAATCTGTAACGTTTTTTCAGTTTTTTGATAGAAAATCAGTCCTTAGTCGATTAAATGAACTCATTGATTATTCGGAATAGTTCGTCAATGGTCTGGTATAATTAGTTGACTACTCTAAATTATTAACTAAGGCCTCTAGTGTGGCTGTTAGTTAGTTGTTAATAGTTTACTATTTACTAAACTAAATAGTTAACTAGTTCATTATGGTATATAGCCGACTATTCAGAAAATGTCGATGTTTAGTTATTTTTATTTTTAGTTGACTAATCGACAAAAATCCTATTTTAAATTATTTATTGTGCAATAATCGTCCTCCATTTCTTGTAAAATAAATTTATTTATTCAAATTCAACGTTTATTATACATAGTTAAATGATATTGTTATTATAAAATAATTATATTAAAATAATATACTATGATAATTTTGTAGTTTCTTTTGGCTCTTTTATATATAAAAGAGTTTAGTATATACGTAGTCTTGTCTGCAGTTACAATAATATGTAACAAAAACCCTGTTGTTCCTTTCAGGTGGGTTATCAGAAACGCTGTTGAAATGTATACTGATAATTTATTTTGTAAAATACGACCATAACAAACATTAAATTAAATTTTAAATAAATTTTAATTATTAAATGTAGAAAAGCCGATGATGCGGAACGCGTAGACAGAGCGCCCTCTGCACGTTGCGCCCGGTCACTCAAACATTTATTTCACTCGGGTCACGAACTTACGATATCACACAGCTGTTTCTCTTTTGGAAATCGACAGTTAACATGAACTTTTAAGAACTCATACAGGTGATTGATTACTGTAGTAAACAATTATTTTAAGAACTTGTATTATCTTAAGGGACACAATAAGGGCAAAGTAAATTTAAAAAAATTGGTTATGTTTATCACTCTCGCGTTTTAATCTAAAAGAGCTTTTAAATCTTTGCCGAGCAAATACGTACGAATACTTTATGGTTTACACACCCGTTTCAACAAATAAGAACACGACGCGCGTTATTTAATAAATTATGCGGTTCAGGGATTTGTCGACTTTGACTTCGTCCAGCTAAACTTCATCCCGCGGATGAAGTTTAGCTGGACGAAGTCAAAGTCGAGAGTCGAAATCAGAGACACTGGAGAAGAGTACCGAACGCCAGTACCTACCCCGCGATAATAGTAATATGTGTGATGAGAATAAATAAATAAATAAATATTCTACCACATACACACAACACCATCTAGCTCAAACTAAGCAGAGCTTGTACTATGGGTACTATACAATGGATACTATACATATTTTTTGTAAATACATACATATGATACGTAGCAACACCCAGACCAAGACAAACATCCATGTTCATGCACACAAATGTTTGACTTGTGTGGGAATCGAACCCGCGACCTCAGGCGTAGCAGTCGGTTACACTAACCACTACACCATCGAGGCCGACGAGAATCTTTCTTTAAAGCCCTCCAAACACGCATGTGGATTACGTCGACACGAAGGCTGACGGAATGCGTGCATTGAGTCCTACTCAATGCACGCATTCCGTCAGCCTCATGCTCAATCTATTCAAGGAATTGCTCCTCAATGATATTATACATCCTCGGCCTGCCTGCATTGATGCAGTGTTGCTTGTTATCAGCCTGGACAGCTCCAGTCTTGTTTCTTGTTTACTCGTATTTGTAGCCGTTGGAATACCATTGCCAAAGGTTACAGTTTTCTTCATGTCTTACGTGGTATAGCGTAGTTATGCCGAGGTCGAGGACGACATTTTACAGATACCTAATAAGTCACTCGCGAAAGTTCGTAATCCGGATTTACGCGTAATTAATACGACGGCGATGTGCGCGGGTGACTAAATGACGATTCACGGCGCGCGCCGCCACAAAGAGCGCGGTCACTTTGTCGGCGCGTGCCTACAGAAAGATTTACGATTTAACGACCGCGGCGGCGTTTCGTAACAGTGACAAAGGCGCCGAATATCTGTTTGTCGGTAAGTCAGTGTAAGTTAAGGGGAAATTTTCTTTTAAAGTATGGTGTGAATTTTACAAACTGTAATATTAACTATAACTCGATTTTGCTTCAATATTTTCTTGTCAAATATGAATAACAAGCTTATATTTATACTAATATTTTAAATCTAAAGAGTTTGTTTGGTTGGTTGAACGCGCTAATCTCAGGAACTACTGGTTCGAATTGAAAAATTATTTTAGTGTTGGATAGCTTATTTATCGAGGATGGTATGATATCACGCTACGACCCTTGGGGGCGGTGCAGTAACGACGATAAACGCGGGTGAAACCGCGGGCATATCTAGTGTAATATATACTGGGTATTTCTTAGTATAGTGAAAACCTCTCAGGGGGAGATTATACTTGTTATTATAAACAACTTTTGTTCTGGGACATTGCCGAAATCAATGTATGGAACAGCTGATGTTTTTTCGCGATTTCTCTAGAACGCCCAACAGGGTTTTTGTTATGTTTGTTAAGAAATTTTCGCCAAGAACAGTCATCATTATTGTGTGTACATCTGCCCATTCCTCTTGTTCCTCATGAACTGGTCTAGAAATTTACAAGATAATATTATTTTATTGGGCAATTTTGCCGCCCTCTAAAAGTGCCACCCCGCCGCCCCCACTATGCTACGCCATTGACGTGAAGACATTTTCAGGTGGCAGTGCGACGACACGGTTTCTCGAGATCGCATTGTAAATCCTGCTTCAAGAATTGTCTTTTGTTGTGTTATAAACTTATAGTTTATCATCTTGTCCTTTGCTTTTAGCCAGAATGTCTCCGATATGGAGGTCAAAAGATAGACTCTCAAAGTACACAAGGCAAACATGAATGGGACATTTGATAGAGGAGGACTGCTGTCCACGACGTCTTGTTTATGATTCCCGGATTAGAGTTATCGACTTTACTGTGAAGAAATTGTCAATAACAGCGCTGGGTCTTTAACTGAGCTCGATAGACGATAATAGACTCACCTCTATAATCTGGCAAATGCAGGAGTAATACACTTCTACCCTTTCAGACATATAGGCGTGTGACAATGAATCTATGCTAATATTATAAAGCTGAAGAGTTTGTTTGTTTGTTTGAACGCGATAATCTCAGGAACTACTGGTTCGAAGTGAAAAATTCTTGTTTGAATTCTAATGTTGGACAGCCTATTTGTAGACGAAGGTTATTGGCTATATAAAATCACGCTATGACCCAGGGGGGCGGCGCAGTAAACATAAACGCGGGTGAAATCGCGGGCATCGCTAGTCAATGATAAAGGAAACTGCCAGCCGAACCTTCGGCGGGTATAATGGTAAGTACTCAAAATAAAAAACAGAAATAATTTCATATTAATTTAATGAACTCCATGCGTTCTTCTCATATGTCTTCTTAAAGAGTCTTTGCTGGCAAAAGGATTGTTACACATACTGCAGGAGTAATTCTTCTCACCAGTGTGGGTAACTTTGTGCCGCGTGACGTCTGACTTCGTATAAAAAAAGTTATGGCACACTTCACATTCATGGCTTTTCTCTTTCAAATGCACGTTTTTCAAATGATTATTGCATAAACTTTTAGTTATAAAGACTTTTGAGCAGATATCACATCTGAATTCCGGTCTTTTAAGCCCATGCTTTTCGACTAAGTGTTGCACTCTAAAATTCTCTTGATAAAATCTTTCGCTACAGTACGGACAAGGAAACCGTAATTTCCTTTCAAACTTCACATTGTGAACAGTAATTTCGTGATGTTTTTTATCCGCTTTATTTGCAAAGTTGACGTCACAATGTCGACATGTTAACGGTTTATGCGATCTCGTTTTGTGTAAATTCAAAAACACTAAATTCGAAAATCCAGCCCCGCATATGTGACAGACTTGTTTTTGAAAATGTTTATTCATATGAATATTTAATAACCTAAAAACGTTGAATTTTTCGTTGCAAATTTGACAGTTCAGTTCCCCGCCAATTTTGAACGGCACTAACAGATGTTCTGTAGATTCAAACTTAATATTGTGATATCGAGTTAAATGTTCTCTGAGACAATCTAAGTTTTCGAAATTCTGATGGCATAAGCTACATTTTAAATCCGAAATTTCGACTTTGACTAGTCTATTTTGTTGGTTAATAATTTTCTTTTCGATAGATTTGAGATCGTGGCTGGTTCGCGTGTGTTGTCGAAGCAGATCGACGTCTGAAAAAGGTTCTTTACAACAGAAGCATCGATATCTACTTTTGTTCCATTGAAATACGAAAATAGTTGAGTTAGCGAGAAGTTTTAGTGAGTTTTCCCTTAGTATGGGTCCGTTGCCTCGGCGTTCGGCTATCTTTGACCAGTCTTTTTGGTTACCTGAAAACAAAAAATATAAGAAAAATATATCGCCTGCACTAGGAACCTCAGTCGCAGGGGACTTTACAAACATTCAAACAACGGACACAAAATACATCCAGACATGGAACAACTACATATTTATGGATCACACAAATTTTTGTCTGTATGGGAATCGAATTCACAATACTCAGAGCGGCGGCAGTGGCAAGCCGACCACTTAAACCTTACTGGTTTAAATCTGCCATCCGCCATCCGTGCAATACATACAAACATACACACATATATTCACACCTGTTTCCCAGAGGGGTAGGCAGAGACTACGGATTTCCATTTGCTACGATCCTCACACACTTCTCTGGCTTCATTCACTTTCATAACATTCCTCATACACGCTCGCCGGTTTAAGGTACTCTTAACCTGGCCTTTATCCAGAAAGTATCCGATCTGATCAAGAAACGTTCGCCTAGGTGTTATCCATGCAGTCTGCATGAAAAATGCGTATAGCGGTCATGCTGTGCATGAGGTGCCAGGTGCAGTTCTCTAGTCAGGTATTTTCAGTAGCAGCATGGCGTCTTAGACCTTGTCCAGTAGATGGCACCAGACTTGCCCTCTTTTACCGTAGGAGCTAAGACCATAGTCGATGAAATGTATGTGTTATACACAGGGTTGCCACCTTTATTTTGAACGAATGGATCTGATCTTTTCGATTATTTATTTAACCTGCCTTTTTGCTACCATAATTTTGTTGATGCTTGACATGTAACAAATATTTATTGTCAAGGAAAGTCGTAAGCGGATCTTTACAATATAATATAATACTGTGTCCAAAAAATTAGGTGACATTTGAATTTAAACTGCGCGCGTCGAAGGATATGGAGAATTTTTCTTTTTAGGTTGGTAGTACTGTCAATGGCATCTATGTCAAATTTACATGTCAAAATATTCATTAGTGTTTGAGATACGAGTCGTTATGTGAGCTGCTAAAAGATTGTTTGAGTTGAGATTTTCGTTTTTTGCGATGTCGAAATTTGTTGAGCAAAGAATTTGCATTAAATTTTGTTTGCGGAATCAATTTTCTGCTGCGGATACGTTGAGGATGGTGCAGAAAGCCTTTGGTGATAAGGCTATGTCTAAAAAAAATGTTTACAAGTGGTATAGTGAGTTCCAAGCCGGCCGTGAACGTGTCGAAGACGAAGAGCGTCCTGGGCGACCATCAACCTCAACCGACGAAGCGCACGTCCAACAAATTAAAGATTTGGTGTTAAAAGCCGTCGATTAACGATTAGAGAGCTTTCTGATGAGGTTGGCATATCGAAAGGCTCGGTCAATATCATTTTAAAGGATGTTTTGAGCCTTTTATCTTGGATTTTACGCCACGATAATGCACCATCCCATACTGCACTCGTAATTCGTGATCATTTCGCCAAAAACTCAACCCATATCGTTCCGCAACCACCGTATTCACCTGATCTGGCGCCGTTCGACTTCTGGCTGTTCAGCAAGCTTAAAAGACCGCTCCGGGGACACCATTTTGATACGATAGAGGAGATTCAAGCCGCAGCGAAGACGGAACGGAAGGCCATCCCGGAAAGTGACTACAATCAGTGTTACGAAAATTGGAAAATCCGTTGGCATAAATGCATTGCATCGGGAGGGGATTACTTTGAAGGGGATAAAATTGATTTGGAAGAATAAATAAAGAATTTTCAAAATAAATACAATGTCACCTTATTTTTTATACACATTAGCATGTCTAGGTATATAAAGATAGATAAACAATTGCTTTTATTCAATTTAGGGAATCTCTATAGCGTTGTTTTAAGTAAACAATTAAATAAAACCGGTAGAAGTTGACATATGTAAAACAAAGTATTTTCACGTACTTTATTTTCCTAATAAAGTATAAGTTACCCGAAATAACGTACAATACTTTATTATAAAGTACGGTTCATAACCCTAGTTATACATCTCTGCCTACCACTTCGGGATATAGTGAGTCTTTGTTACTATCACTCACCTGTATCAGATTTAATCTTGCATTTTTTCATTTTGTTTTTTTTCTTGTCTGTGTAGGTAGTTGTAAGCGGGTCCAATATGGCGTCGTTCTGTGATAGCTCCAATTTTATATTCGCAAGTATTTCTGGAATTATAAAATTATGAAATGGTCACATATCCAAGCTAAATTGGCAGGGGACAGGGCATTTAGCTCGCAGAACCGATGAGTGTTGGGGCACAAAGGTTCTGGAGCGGCGGCCAACGCACTGGAACGCGCAGCAGGGGTAAGCCTCCACAAGGTGAGGGATCGCGGAAGGCAGTAATGAACCGCTTCTCGCGCACTTAAATATCGTAGTGTAATTCTTGTTGAAATTGAGGGCACGAGAGCGCGCGGTAGATCACCAATGCGCTGGACCGACCAAGTCAAAACTGCACTAAATGGTCCACTCCACGAATGCACGAGGCAAGCAACAGTACGAAAGGAATGGCGACGAATCGTAAAGCTTGCCACCACCCCTGTAATGACGACCACGACCACTCTGCCAAGAGTGTGACGACAGAGAAAAAGAATTCTTGTTATTCGGTCTTAGCTAGCCCATTAGTCTGGGCTCGGCTGCCCACTAAGCGTAACGAACTTACATACATTCATATATGTATGCGAATATGAGTTTGTTTGTAAGCGAAGCCGTAGGTCAAAGCTGATATGTAGGAGTACGGATTTTGGATACTTACCATCATCTTCAAAAGTATTGTCATCATATTCCATTACCGGAGATGGTTCAGACTTTATTTGTTCCATCTTCAGTTCACTGCTTTTAGCTTCTGTAATGTACAAATATGTATTTTAAATCATACAGCAGATGACAGCATGTGTAGTGTAATGGTATAACTGCTCATCTCACTGCTGCCATTGTGCTTTGGGTTTGTTCTCCTCATGGGACAAATATATGTGTGTTTGGCAAACAGTTGTTCTGTGTATGTGAATTAATTGTGTCCATTGTTTGTAAAAATCCAAGTAAAATGGTGTTTAAAAATAAAATATTAAAGTTTCTTTTTCTGGTTCTAATATAACTATAAAGACAAATTTTGTAAAAGGTTTATTGATATTTATTATTAATAATATGCAGACTATTTTCGAAATGCAAGAAATTTTTCAAATTACCTTTTCATTTTGTACAGATTCCACAAAATTAGATATAGGATATAAACAGTAATTTCATAATTAAAGAAGTAGTATGTTGTTGGCACGTTTCTAAAGGCTTTGTTTTGAATTTTAATAGAAAAATATAACTATTCAGTATATAATACATACCTCTATCAGACCTCTTTAACCTTTTCATCACCTCAATAAATTCATCTTTGTTATGCAACACCATTTGTTTAAAAGTGAATGCATCTTGTATTTTCCTGACACAGTCCGCACAAATAACAGCAGCATTAGCCACACAGCTTTCAATGTCTTCTTGAGATAACTGGAATAAGAAATTAACATTATGTATATCACCTACAAGATATAAAGGTTAGCAGAAGTGCAATACACTCACATTTTGTTAGCTATGAGTTCTTATAATTGATATCGAGTTAATAAAAGATTCATAAGATACATAAATGACAGAGCACTGGTACATAAAAACTAGATAATATTTATGATAACTGACATTGATATATGTATAGTATATAGGGCCCTGTATAGGGCCTAATACAAGCCTCCTATGCTGCTATTGATATTTCTTTATCAGAAAACTCAATACACTTAGTTTGATTGGGGATCAAATGTAAAATCTTATGAACAGTTGCATTCACTACTGGTCACTACTGGCATCACTGAGGCAGTGGAATAACAATTTAGCAAAGTATGAGGTAAAAAGTATGATAATAGAAATCTGTTGCACTAAAACAATCATTCAGGTGAATGGAGAAGCATAAAAGATTGTACCAGCTAACTGTTTGACATGCTGGTACTTTCTGCCACAAATCATTAGCAGTTCATATTAATTAGGTAGACTGTTCTAGGGGATGGCAGCATCCACAAAGTTTCTATTGTTAATGAGATATATCTCGACTACATTTGATATGGAATAAGGTACAACAGAATTTTATCTAACATGTGACACTAAAATAAACGCAGGTATGCAAGCGTGAGTCTATGCATGTAAAGAGATAATAAGTCTTACTTGAATATTAAATGTATTTTTCAACATGTCTTCATGTATTTCACTCTGTCCGGAAGAGTAACAGTCCATCGTAATATCACCAAAACAATCACTTTTCAAACAACATCGGCAAATCTTAGATTGCAGTAATTCTTCAACACTGTTCACCTTTAAATTCATTTTAAACGTCGAATTAATTATTAAAGTACATAATAATTACGTTTGGAATATAGTTTTCATTTAATAATTTAATTATTTTATATTTCTAATAAGATTGATGATACAATAAATATACACAAGTAAATCTGTCATACTTTGACAGCTGGTGTTAGTTTGTAGGGATGAGATTTTATTGATTGTGTGGTATGATGTAAAATCGATTACATGTTTTATTTTATAATCGAATAGTTATAAATTAATTATTACCAAAAGTCTTTATATAATTAAAATCAAGCATTGTGACAATTTACATAAAGCCTATATTGTCAATGAATTATATATGTTGCTCAGGCTTTGTCTATTTGCCGTATAAATGCTGAGTAAAGCTAAGCAAGTAATACCTATCACGTGCATATTTTCATATAGATTTTGATTATATCAATCAATCTAAGAATATACTAGTTATCTTATATAAAACATGTCCCATATTAATATTATAAGGTCAATATTAAAATTAAAATGTAATGTTAAATTAAGTAAATCTTTTTTATGTGCGAAACTAAAATTAGCTTTTTAGTTGCCCATTACTTGCTGCTAGAAGTGTTTCAATAGCAATTTACAGGATTGCGTGGTCAGAGCAATAATTAAAATATGCAATTTTTTTAAAGAAATTGAGTGTTTAAGGTTCCATCCCTATAATGTGTATACATCTATGTGATACACTAATGATTAATTATTATTGTCTCGTGTCTCTTTATCAATAATTATCTAAATATTTATCACAACAACATTCGATTAGCATTATTATTTAGAAATGGTAGTAAGCCCAACATTTTAGGCAGTATATTACCCGGCCCTGACCCGAACCGGTCGGGTAGTATATTGCCTAATTTGTACAAATATTTTGATGATCCAAACACTAACTGTTGAGTCAATACCAATCAAACATAATTACTATTACTGTAGCTTTCAAAATTGAATTTGTTGTTGAGAAATGTTTACGTAACTTATTTAACACAAGTATTATAAATGTTTATTAAATTAATCTATAAAATATATAAGCCATTTACGACTATATAACATTAAGTTACAATTATTGTCATGGATCACAATGCCATGCACTGAATATGTTACGTCTAATCAATGCTAAAATGTATATCTGAATACTTTATTCAAGGCTATGAATATAGCATGCATTTATCATTGATTATCGCTAGCAAATCAAGAACAGCCGTCAAGTTGTATCAATACAAATGAAAAATCGATTAAATAAGTTCTAATCTAGTGCGCATGCTCGTCTTTTTTCCGAGTTGCGTGAAATAGCTTAAGGTTTCCCAACACTAGCGAATCACCGCCGCGCTCCATGGCGTCGCTTGGCGTTTGTTACGTTAAAATAAATAGATTTTATACAATTTCGCCTAATAATTTAAGTTAGTCGTTAATTACTATTATGATAAATATATTTTCTGTGAAAATACAATAGTCTAAAGTGATAATGGATTCGAAGAGTACGGAATGGCGACCCGGTCCCACTGTTTGTCGATGTTGTTTGACCGAGGGCTGCTACAAGGATATTTCAACAGAATATTTTTGGATGGGAAAGCGAGAAGTATACGCCGAAATGCTGTCCGATACCTTCAATGTCACGGTAAGTGTAATATTTTGGTAATTATCGAGTAAACTTTAGTGAAGACGCCATGGCAGCCATTTTCTTGGCATAGAACAAGTTTTGGTATTACCCGGCTAAGTTGAGAAGTGTTTCGTTTTGTGTTGCCGTAGCCTTGGCGGAGGTTGTTTTGTTTTGGTTGGATTTTAAAAATCGATGAGGCTTTGCATGGATAATTATGAATAATGGAATACTAGGATCTTTCCAGGGCTTCTTTATAAATAATAAATCTGATATGTCTTAGTAATTAGAATTATATCAATATAATAATTGTTTGATAAAATATGATAATAATTGCGCCGAATTGTGCGCATTGATTTTATTGTTACAAAAGCTTTGTAGCTACGTTATGAATTAGAATCGTGATTGCATATTTACATCGGCTAAAGCCGAATATGAAACATCTGAATTGTGCAATGGTTAAAGTCATGCCTGCAATACTAATGCTCCGTGTCACGGGTTCGATTTCTGGCTATATTTTTACTTGTTGTTCTTCGCGTTTTGTTTCTAAAATGTCCAGACCCGCGCAAAAATAAATAAATAAATCAGCATTTAGGACTAAAGCAACTGTGTTGATCGCGCAGTGGTTGACGTAGTCACAACGCAACTATGCAGTGTATTGCGGGTTCGAATCCTACCTAAAAATGTTGAGTGTTTTGCAATATCATAATAAAGTAGATACGATATAAGATTTTAAAAATAATTTGGTTCTTTTACTGTTTATTTAAAAAACTGGGCATTCAAGCACTATGAGACAGCACTGTCTGGATTCGAGCAGTAGCCAAGAAATCACATTCGGTTCCTGACAGACTGAATTGACTGGTTTGATTGCATGAATGGCGTAGGTAGTGGATGCTCGCCACTGCTACTGTACCGAGTGTTGTGGGTTCGATCTCCACACGGGATTGTCTTTTTCCAAACAGAAAATAAACAACAGATAGGCAGGTCCACTCAAAAATAACCATAACCAGCCTGTTAAACAGACGAAAACTGCTTATCTTGTGTGGGGGCCAGTCAGTACAGACTGGCGACACTTCGACCCAGTGGGATCTTTTGTGTCGACTTTCCCAATAACGACTGTCATAAATGTTCATGGCAGCCGGGTCCGACGACTTAACGTGCTCTCCGAGGCACGGAGCAGGCGATAATTGTCAATCAATACGCACATTAATTCGAAAAGTCATATAACTTCCGAAAGTTAGAGGTGCGCGACGTAGATTCGAACCCGAGAACCTCTGCATTGCGGTCTGTTGGTCTCCCCGCTGAGCTGTCGCTGCTCGGATTAGTATCTAACAGATAATCAACTTCTTGACATGAGTCTAATTTTGAGCCATCGTTGATTACCCTTTTAAAAACATGCGATTCCCTCAAAGCGTTACAGTCAGGTTGCACTGATGCCCTAATGGTTTAAACTGGCACTGCCACTATGACGAGAGCTGTGGGTTCGAATCTCATATGCGACAATAATTTAATTATTTGTGTGATCCAGAAACGGGTCGTTTTGAGTCTGTTCTTTGTGTCCGTTGGTTGAATGTTAGTAAAAAATCCGTAATACAGCCTCACTAGGCAAAGTCAGTGTCTTTAAATATAAACAGCCAGGCTTGATAAGTACAACCTTACAGAAGATTGTAGACAAATAATCTTCTGTCGGACCGCAAAGAAGAGCAGTGTAGTCAGCAGGAAGTACGTACCAGTGTGGTTTTTGTTTGTGGCGTTCGTGACGATGAATTAGTCATATCCATATTTTTGCGGCTATAGGCTATCCTAAACGTTTACATCAGACAGGCTATATACCAACTTAGTTTTGATGTTGTTAAGAGGACTGCCGAAATGGGAGTATTAAATCTTTTTCGACTTCACATATTGATGTTTTCAAGACAAATGCCGCACTATAAGTAGTATATCCCGGGTCGCAGGGAACTTTATATAAATTAAAACAACGCGTGACACATAAAAACTAAGGCTCGAAACGGCTATAGAATATTTTATTGCCCCATTTAAATCCGCCATTTTCCCAGTGCCTATATGCGACTCAGCAATAACATACTACATATTTAGAGATCTAAATATGTAGTATGAAACAAAGATGTTACCCGCGCCTGTTTTGATAATTTTGGTTATACCTGCCTGTACCCTGATTTGTCTCTTGTCTTGAGGGTTTGTCCACTCGAGAGGACAAAAAATTCGATCTGTTCCCCTGTTACCTACGAGGGGACAGATCGGACTAAATATATTTCATCTGGCCCCCGTTGTTTTTTCAGGGGACAAACGGGAGTAAAAATGTTTTGTCTGTTCCTTTGTTGATGACGGGGACAGATCAAACTCATTATTTCCTGGCTGTCCGGTTTTCTTAATAACAGGGGAATAGCCCGAACTTTTTCCTCTGTTTGTCTCCTGAGGGGTCAGTAATAACTTAAATTATCAAAACAGACGCGTTTAGCGACCTGTATTTCCGCTGACTTCTAATCTGCGCCACCGATTTTGATACAGTTTTCACTGTCATATAGGTAGATATATTTTTTATTATTTCGTGGAGATGTCATTTTAAGGCACTTACATGGTTCACGCTAGTTTGCCTAAGAGATTATCAATAATATGTATTAATTAAAGAATTGTAATTCTTCAAAATGTCTGGTGTAAAATTATGTTGTTAATAATATAGTTCAAATAGTCCGCGGTGGATATTTCTATCGCCTAAAGACGGAACAACTGACGACGCGATGGCGTAGTAGTTAGTGTAACCGACTGCCACTCCTGAGATCGCGGGTTCGATTCCCGCACAAGTCAAACATTTGTGTCCATGAACATGGATCTTTGTCTTGGTCTGGGTATTTCCATGTATAGTATGTATGTTTATCCATTGTCTAGTACCCATAGTCCCAGCTCTGCTTAGTTTGGGCTAGATGGTGTTGTGTGTATGTGATAGAATATTATTATTATAAAAAAAACTTTGTGGATTACATTAAATATACCTACTCATCAATAAATTCGAATGTAATTGAAATACAATGAGGGCTATTGCGCTTGAATTCATTGACATGACTACACTGATGAAATAGTGGTTAAAGTGGCCACTGCCAATACGCCGACTGTTGTGGGTTCGATCCCCACACGGAACAAAAATTTGTGTCATCCACAAATAGTTGCTCTTAGTCTGAGTGTTTTTTGTGTCCGTTGTTTGATTGTTTGTTAAGTTCCCCGCGACACAGGAATTAATACTAGAGCAATTTGACTTCAAAAAGCAAAAAATGTAGAAAACATTTTGTGTCTGGCCGCGGGTGTTTAATAATAATATAATATCAGTCCTGTATATAAACTGTCCCTTTAAACTGCTGGGCACGGGCCTCTCCTCAGTGTGAGAAGGGCTTCACACATCTACGAGAACATTATGGAGAACTCTCAGACATCCAGGTTTCGTCACGATATTTTGCTTCACCGTTAATGCATGCATGCATATTATTGTTTTGATTAATTGCATACGCGATGCTGTTCAAACATACGCGCGTCTTTTTTAGCCGACTTGCATATTGCTAGGATTAAGTGGCGGAAAGGAACATGTTCCCAGCATACTTCAGCATTTTGCCGCTAAATCTGAGTTGATCCTTAAATCTTCTTCTATATAAATAAAAATCAATTGCCACATGTATGACGGAGCATCACCTTAGAAAGGCTCGAACGATTTGGCTGTTTTTCTTGTAGTGTAACAGTTTCAAAATTATGTAATACAGTGTTAAATAAACAACGTGATAAAATCCGTATATAGTAGTTTAATTTCTATGGATAACATTCGCGTAAAAAGAAGACAACATTGTATTTTCATATTAAAAAAAAATGACAATTTTGATATTGAATATAATAGGCTAAATGTATTTTTGTATAGATAGACAGGACAACGACTGTTGGATTAGCTAATAACTTGTAAATAATTTGTTGGTTCAGATCGCGTACTCGCAGTCTGGCGGGCCGAACAGCAACAGTCGCTTGATCTGCGAGCCGTGTATATCACGGTTGAGGGACGCGTGCGACTTCAGGCGGCAGGTCCTGGAATGTGAGAAGACTTTTATGCAGCACCTCGATCCAGGCAGCTCAGTGTCTGCTGATCTTGAAGGTAATTATGTTTTATTATTAAAGAATTCTCGTCTGCCGCTTCTTTGCTTAAGAATAGTGCTTTTTCTTGGATGGAACGAAACTCTATGTGCTTTTCTGTATTTCTGATAACGTGCATGCAGTCTCCCATCACAAGGCTGAACAATTTTGTAATGTTAATAAATAAGTGTTGCATACTATAAATAAATTAAATTTTATGATGATCGGTTTGTAGGCTTGGAAGCGTATCAAAGATATGCACATTCACAATATTAGTTACTATTAACCACTCATGGCGTTGTTTGCGTAGCAGACGTGGTTACAACTGCCGTGCACGAGGTTTTCAAGGTCCGATAAAAAGTTGTTAGCTTTTCTGGCGAGACATTCTCAATAGTCAGATTATCAGAGTGTAGCATACTTCGTGCCTGAAAGACCGAGCTCTCTCCTGTCGTGTCTCTTTGCCATCCAGACAGACTACGAGAGTGAAGGTATGGCAAGTGCTCTTGTGTTTGCGTTCATACTTAGTCCTTTCGTCTTTAGATAGTTTTATCTCGGTATGCGTTCCTAAAGATTCTTGCGGATGAAGTCGCAGACAATACAATGCTATTAGTATCCCTACTAATATTATAAATGCGAATGTGAGTTTGATTGTTACGCTTGTATGCCTTTAATACTGAACCGATCATTATGCATTCACGTTGTCAGGTGTACAGAAATCCCATCCAGAAAAAGACTCTTCTAGACTACATTAAAGTGAGCAAGGTCGCGGTCAATATGTATATAATGTAAAACTTTATGAAGATATTTGTTACTCAATCACGCGTAAATTATTAAACAGATTTGGATGAAACTTGGAATACAGATAGACCATGTCCTGGATTAACACATAGGAGAAAACCGACACATCGTGATATGCATGCCGCTTCAGCAGTTTATCAATCCTATGGACTACGTCCATTGCTTTAGGATTGTAGTTCTTAAGACTGCGCCGAGCGTAAGACGCGGTTGGACTGAATGACAGCTCAATATTCAAATCGGCGCGCGGCCGCCATAGTAAAATTGTATGGAAGATTTGAAGTGCTTTTTTGATAAATATGTATCTTTATTGTCAACCAATAACTTAAATATTTGGAATACAAATTGTAATATAACTATTTATGTTTCGTTTAAGCTATAAAATAGAACAGATTTCTACTATTATAATCTAAAAATCACGTAACACGACCGTACGTTTTTGCATTTTTCGTGCAAATTCACGTAATTTTGTAGGCGACATTTTCTATAGATTTGAACACCGTAGACGCCAAGCAAATAACGCAGGTCACTCTTTAGGTTATGCATGTAAATTTGAACAGACGGCAGTCACGACCGACAAATATTAAATTCAAATTGTGTTCAACAGGTCAACAAGTGTTGCGTAAAAATGTATGGATATATTGTTTTTGTTTTTATTGATACCAGTGACGCGTATAAATCCAGTGGTTTATTTATTTATAAGTCATACTAACAGAATAAACATACATTTACGTAATTAATATGTGAGGCAAGCTTGTGTTACGTCAATTACGAATATGCACGGCATTCATTTAAATAATAACATCCCCTCTGCATTAAACTGTACCACAGCTAGGCACGTGCCTTTTCTCAGTTTGAGAAGGGCTACGCCACAGTCCTCCACGTTGGCCAAGTGCGGGTTGGCAGACTTTACATATCTTCGAGAATATTATGGAGAACTTTCAGACACGCAGATTTCCTCACGATGTTTTCCTTCACCGTTAAAGCGAGCGATAATTGACTATTTAATACGCATATAACTTTGAAAAGTCAGAGATACGCGCCTTGGGATCGAACTGCGCACTATGTGACGCGGAGAGGTAAAAACGGCATGGAAAAATATTTTTTGCCAAACTGGGCAGAAATTCTTTAAATATAATGTAGATATGAGTTAAAATTGATCCGGCAAAAAAAATCATCTAAACCAAAAAAAAATGCATAGCAAGGACGCAGCCAAAGTAAGCGTAATTTAGTAGTTAAGGACATGCTCTTTCATATGGTATAGGTTCTTGCTGCGTCCGGGCTATGCGTTACCCGCTGTCAAAACTGACTTTCTTAGTTTTTGTCCGATTTGTATGAAATCAACGATAATATGGGTACTTTAATGTTATTAAACACGTCTCAATCGAAAAAACTGGCAAAATTTTGGTAAAACTCGATTTCTTCGAATTTCGTTTTTTTCGGCATTTCGGTGTTTTTGATAAATTATTTTTTTGCCGGTACAATTTTAACTTATATCTACATTATATTTAAATCATTTATGCTCAATTTAGCAAAAAATAATTGCCCATGCCGATTTTACTCCGCGTCACATATTGCAGTGGCAGTCCTATGGTCACTAGGCAATGTAATATCCTTAAGTCTACATTATTACATAATGGACTCGACGCCTATTGTCGTGGGACCTAAAAATATAGGCGGTTAAAAGTGGGTCTAATACTCCTCTGTCCACTTCCCGGGACTAAAGGCGTGTGATTATTTATGTATCTATACTAGTATTATAAAGCCGAAGAGTTTGTTTGGTTGAGCTCGCTAATCTCAGGAATTACTGGCTTGAATTGAAAAAATAGTGTTGGATAGCCCAATTATCGAGGAAGGCTATATGCTATATAACATCACGCTACAAACAATAGAAGCGAAGCATCAATGAAAAATGTTGCAATAACGAGGAAAGTTCTCTTATGGAGCAGACGAAGTTGCGCGGGTCAACTAGTTATAGGTACATGTAGACAAACTGGAAGAAATTCTGTAGAAGATCGTGGGAATCGCATCAATTTTAATTGCGTAGTTTAGAAGAATTAACCAGACAAACGGACGGGCAGATGCGAAATGCGACTTTGATTTATACTATTTCGAGATTTCGTTCGTGTAAAATCACAGATTTCCTGTGTGGGATTGCATTCAGCTGTAAGGTCTTATGAATATTTGGTACACGCGAAACGCGCTTAACTATTTATTCTCAGATTCGTTACCTTCTTCCTTTTGTCGATTATAGCCAAGTAGGCTTCTCTATTTTCTCTCGCCGATGACTGTTTATAGAAACCCATGTGGCCGACCCAGCGATCCGTTATGTATAATAACAAATGATATCAGCCCTCTATATAAACTGTCCCTAGTCACTGCTGGGCGCAGGCCTCTTATTGTGAGAATGTTTAGCTCACAGTCCACCACGCTGGCTCCGCGAGTGTTGGCAAACTTCATATGTTCGAGACCTTTGTGGATAAGCTTTAATTTTCTTCCAATTTTTTTTTTATTTTTTTTATAGTGTAATGAATTGAATGAGTTAAAAGTAAATATGTACTTAATTAGAGGTGATTTAGAACTAATCACGTGTGTTTGTGAATTCGTCTTGTGAATTTGTATTGTGATGGTTGTGTGGGACCCGCCACGTCCATCGGCGAGTAGAACCTTCGGCGGGTCGGGATTCGAATGCGAGAGCGATCCGCGTGGCCTCGCCATAAAGGTGTGAGGAACGCCGCGGTGGTTTTAGTCGGTTCAGCCCAAATTCATCTTAGGGGCTGGATCCCGACATATCCCCATCGCCCGCCCCAGAACCGGCGATGGGGAATGTGATTTGCACATTTCACGAGAAAAAAAACTAATCGCGTAGGTAGATTTTATATTCCTAAAGAGTATTATCTAATATATATAGTACATCGACCTACTATTATGGTGGAAGTAAATTTTTATAAATACGAATAACACCAACGCTCCTTGAAGTCTGCTGTGTGTGAACATGTACAACCACTACCTGAGATTTGACAAACCACAGATTCTCGCTAAAGAACACCGATTCCTACCAAGGATGCTTCGCGAGGCTATTGAAATCAAAAAGCATCCTAATTTCAATAGAGAAGATGGTTGGAATGTACCAGCTTGGGATCCAGTAATTCAAATAGTCAAACCCAAGAAGAAGCAAACCATAGCTAGAGTTCATGATACTTTGAGCTCATTCTGCGTAAATAGAAACACCAAAGATTAAATTTTTAATGTTCGGGTACTTTGAAATAACTACACTGGAACATTGAGCCAACTACCATCTTAGTCTCCCCGTGACCACGGCTGCTGAAAAGCAACCGAAACGTCGGGGAAAGTGTAAACCTAAATATAAATAGTTTTAATAATTTTATTAGCTTATAAATTAGTAAAATTCAATAGTAGTAGTAGTGTAACAGTTTTCAAAATTATGTAATAGGTACAGTGTTAAATAAACAAGGCGATAAAATCCGTATATAGCAGTTTAATTTCAATGAATAACATTCGCGTAAACAGAAGACAATATTACGAAAACGGAAGTAAGTAGGTATTATATATATTTCGGTAGATCAAATATTGAACTAATTTATTCAGTGCTTTCGTTATACCGCAGGGTATGGTCAATCGCCAAGTACAGAGACATCTCTCAGAAGTGTTATGTAAAATCTTAAAATATTCTTATCTGACATTTCCGATAATTATCGCAAATAATCTGCCTCGGTTTACATCCTGTAATTACTATTTTGTATTTAGGTACTATCTTAATTAGTGAGTAACTTCTGCACGCAGCTTGGTTCGAGGCAATCCTATGAGAATGCATACCGGGATAAAAAGTAGACATGGTCTATCTATGTGCCAAGTTTCATCCAAATCTGTTTAACGCTTTACGCGTAATTAAGTAACAAACATCCAAATACATTTACAACGTTTTATATTTATAATATTAGTAGGTTAGATACCATAGTCTGCGTCACGCCTTACTAAATAGTTAAACTGTTTTTATATAATATACTATGTACAATTTTAATTGTATGGATAGAGAGATAGATATAGAGGTTTAAGTGATCGCCTCGCTCCTGGCTCAGTGTCGAGTGCTTTGGTTTCGAACCCCACACGGGACTAAACAAGCCACATATTATGGTTATGTGGAGTCTGGGAATTCTTTGTGTCCGTTGTTATGATGTTTTTAAAGTAAGGAAGGACATAAAAATTATTTCCAGTGCATCTATTTTAAAAAAGAAACTTAGTAATATGTTGGGTTAAGACTGCGCCGAGCGAAATGTGCCAAAATAGGCGGTCACAGATAAGTTGATAAAATTAACATTTGTTGTTTAATACAAATATAAAATATACATTTACCGTAACAATGAATGTGTTTACAATTACTCCGTGAAAAAAACTTAAAATAATTAATATTTTCGCATACAAAATTACGTATATTTGCACGAAATATGCAAAAACGTAAGCTCGTGTTACGTGATTTTTAGATTATAACAGTAGAAATCTAATTATATATTCTATATTTTACAGCTTAAACGAAACATAAAAAGTTATATTACAGTTTGTCCGTCCCAAATATTTAAGTTATTGGTTGACAATAAAGATACATATTTATCAGAAAAGCACTTCAAATCCTCCGTACAATTTTACTATGGCGGCCGAGCGCCGATTTCAATATCGAGCTCTGTCATTCAGTCCAACCGCGTCTTACGCTCGGCGCAGTCTTAACATTGCAATGTATTTTTCGACGTATTACTATTTAGATGCATTTCCTTGTTTTTAAATTTTGAGCTCGTCCAAACAATCTTTAAAGTTATTTTATGGAAATAAAATATTTGAATTTGTACTGACCGTGTATTTATTTTACAGTAAACTTGGACCCGATGGAATCTGACGTGAAATTGGAAAGGATTAAACTGGAGAAGCGGCTCAGCGACGATGAGTTCGATGACCGTGACTTCGATGACGATGACGACGATGACGATTGTGAGTATACCTACCTATTATTACATGTCTGCGCCCTTAAACGAAATTGGCGATTGGTGAGACTGTATTTTTTATTAGAGATCTCTTAGGTACAAGAAATACTATGCCACAATCAGTACATCTTGACGACTAAATTAACATAATAAATAAATAATCTCATGTTTTCTCAATAGGTTAGTTTCCTATGATTGATTTTGTACATTAGTTTAAATACAAAAGCAAGTGCAATTAGAAGAAATTCTTTGTGCACACAGGTTCAAAATTGGTTGCAAAATAAGGATGTAATTAATATTTTATATTTGGACATAAGAAAAAGTGAGGATGTAGTGGGGTTATCGCCCCCCACTTAAGAGCGGTTACGTCACAGTTTCTATCGTGCATTCATTTTCTGTCATTCGTCAATTACACTGGGGAACAAAAATATTTTTTATGCAGCATTAATTTTGTTACTGGTTTTAATAAACACCTTCGTCAGTCATACCCGAAATGTATTTACTTTGTATGGATTGACTCTGGTTCTTGAGATATTCAACATAAAAAACCAACCAACAGACTGCAATGCAGAGGGTTTTGGGTTCGAACCCACGTCGCGCACGACTGTCTTTCGGAAGTTATATGACTTTTAGAAATTATGTGCGTATTAATTGACAATTATCCCATGCTCCGTGCCTCGGAGAGCATGTTAAGCCGTCGGTCCCGGCTGCCATGAACATCTATGGCAGTCGTTATTGGGAAGTCAGTGCCCTATAATATCCTGATACTGGTCCAGCCTCAGGGTATCGTTAGCCTTCGGGTTGCGGAGGTCAGGTGGCAGCCGCTCCGTGTAAAAACTGATATCCAGTCAAATCCGGTTAGACCAGAAAAGCCGACCCCAAGTGACTTGGGAATAATAAAGGCTAGGGAGAAGAGAACGGTTCCATCAGGACAGAACAATGAAAGAAAGATAACAAGCCCGATGGGACAGCCATATATATTATGATGGCAGACTATTGCTTGAGTTTAATAAGGGATTGTCCTGAACATAAACACAATAGAAAAGGTTATAGATAAAAGTACACCAATTTTTTTTTGTTATTTGCCTATCTATTAAGTTTTCTTGTCATTATTATAAAGTCGGTTCTAAAATATATATTTAATATGTAATTATATTTTTATTTCGACCTTTTTACAGTCATATAGTTATAAAGTCTTATCTCATAAACTAGAGTCAATTTAACAAATTTGATATTTTTCTCATATTCAGCATACTGAACTTACAAAATTGACTTCAACTTACCATGCCGCAAAAAACTGTTCCCCAGTGTTATCATAACTACCAGATTTTCTGGTATAAATTGTGTCATACCAGCACACCATGAGACAATAGTTAAGTGTGGACCATAATAGTACGACGGATATGGACGCTAAATGTTTTCTATTACTTAGTAAAGATTTTCTACCAAAATAAATTCTGAATCAGCCTCGATACAGAAAGGTTATCTTCTGTGCGTCAGTGTCAGTGCACCAGTAAAGTCACTGATCCTCTCGATTTGCCGTCCCATGGGTCTTTGAAAGAATAGAGAGTGCACTTGTGTTTGCGCACAAACTTGTGCACTATAAAGGCGGCGCTTCACATGGTTATTTGGTTTTGGGTGTTTGCTGTACTTGGGCGAATGTTTGACAAATGGGCAAACATACAGATATTGGCAACTATGACCGTCTACACACGGAGCCAAATATGGCGTCAAATAACAAATACACATTTTGAATGAGCAGAGGCAATTATTTACCAACAGTATGTCTTCAAACTTGCAGCAGGATTTTATTATTTAAACGCAGGCTATTATTATATGCTTTGTATTAAAAAATACAAGGTTGTAAAAATACCATGGAGAGCAAGGCGCTGGTGGATGTCGAGTATGCACAAAAATAATTTTCACGACAACGGCCCGGGATGACAAGTTGACAGCCCGCGTATTTGAAATTGACATGACATGCCAACGCTGGCTATTGTGGGAATGGTTTAGTTGCGTATTTGCCTATTTGCGGTCTTTGATAATCTCTTTGATGTGCGTCGAAAAACCGATAAGCACGCGGTAACGCGTGTTTGGTATTTGCTGTAGTTGTCAAATAGGCAAGAAAGGCAAATACTTTGCCACACAAACCATCTACACATGGTTATTATTTGTCAAATTTATCAAATACGCAAATACAAACAGTCATGTGAAGTGCCGCCATAATATCTTCAGCACAGAAGGCCAGAACCCGTTTAGTTAGTCCGCTGTGACCAAAATGAGTGTATTATACGAATGAAGAGAAGATTTAATCAATGAAGTTTTAAGTGCTTATTAATTCAAGGAACAAGAAACAGTTTTAAAAAGAATTATATGCATGCCTAAGATAAACCGAGTAAGGTGTTCAATTATCAATGTTTAATCGAATTGAGTTGAAGCATCGATCAAATATACTATATATAGTACCTATATTTGATCGATGAGTTGAAGCATTTGAGTTGAAAATTAGTGTCAAAAAAGAATGGAGTAAACACACATTTATGCATACAATTGTCGAATCAATGGGAACTTTAAGCATTTCTTAAGCGTATTTCGATTTCTGGATCGGTTAAAGTGCTATAAAGATGTACTAACAATTTTTTTTTAGTAGCAATTCGGTGTTTGTCGTCCTGGACGGCAAAAGGCACGCTTCTTAATACACGAGATCTTAAACTTTTCTGGCGAAATGTGTTTAGTGATAGGTATACCTCTGGATACACCGTCAGAGATATAAGCGTGAGAGATATGTTTATCATAGACTAGCTCTTGCCCGCGGCTTCACTTGCGTAAAAGTAGGTTAGGTTATGTTAGTCTTCTTCTTCTCCCTAGTCTCTATTATTCCCAAGTCACTTGGGGTCGGCTTCTCTAGTCTAACCGGATTTGACTGGATATCAGTTTTTACACGTAGCGGCTGCCACCTGACCTCCGCAACCCGAAGGCTAATGATACCCTAAGGCTAGACCAGTATCAGGATATTATAGGGCACTTACTTCCCAATAACGACTACCATAGATGTTAATGGCAGCAGGGACTGACGGCTTAACGTGCTCTCCGAGGCACGGAGCATGGGATAATTGTCAATTAATACGCACATAATTTCGAAAAGTCATATATCTTTCGAAAGTCAGAGCTGCGCGACGTGGGTTCGAACCCGAGACCCTCTGCATTGCAGTCTGTTGGTCTCCCCACTGAGCTATCGCTGCTCAGGTTAGGTTACGTTAGTAACAGTCCTATTTTTTGAGCTCTGAAACGTCCATGACTCCTACGGTGGAGTCGTGGACGTTTCGATCGTTGCGCGTCCGTGACCCCTACGGGGGAGTTAAGTCTTTGGTATTTTTTTTCGCGACCAATCAAACAATGAGATTTTTTGACTCCCCTGTAGGGGACGCGCAACAAGCGTTTTCTTTTTTTATGAGTTATGGGACAATTCAAAGGAAATGTCCTATGTGTCTCTTCTCCTATGTTTGTTCGAAGAATTTCTAAAATTGGTCGAGTAGTTTTTGAGTTTGAGATCCTTACAAACAAACATGCAAACAAAACAAACAAATGTTTCCTCTTTATAATATTAGTATAGATGTTTAATGCAAAATTGTATTCTCTTTCAGTGGACGACGAACCCCTAACAAAACTGGCAAGTAAAATCCCCAAAAAGGAAACTGTGGACTTAATGGACCTTTTAGACAACACTAAGGCAACTGAGAAACGGAAATCGAGCACTAAAACTAAGGCATCTCCCGCCAAAAAGGCAAAACTGGTCAAGAAAGAACCGCCCAAAGCGACCGTCAGTAAAGTTCCACCTAAAACAGAGAAAAAGAAAAAAGGTAAGCATCATATTGGTTTTCTAAATTGTTGAGGAGTTGAGTTGTTGAAGATTGTATAAAAACAAATTCTGCCTCTGTCATACCGGGATAAAAATAGGAAGAAGAAATGTCCTATGTGTTAGTCCAGGACATTGGTCTATCTGTGAGCTACATTTCAATTCACATAATACAGTAGCAGCGGCACACCGGCGGTCAGACACAATAGGTTTTCAATTACGATTGGCATTCCAACACTATAGTTTAATCCATTTGTAATTAATCGTATTAGAGACTAGTTTTTGCCTGTGGCATAGCTCGCGTATTCTTCACGGCATCGCATAACCAGGATTAAAAACCCTGTGTGATATAGGACATAGTTTATCTGTGTGCCAAATTCCATTCAACTCAAGTGATTTCGTAACAATCTATATTGTATTTAAAATTTTAGCGGTATAAAACACAGATGTCAAAATAAAATTATTAATTAGAAAATAGGAATCATTCAAATAAAAATAGAAATAAAAAAGAAAATATTCAGCTTTACCGATTATATGAATACAATTAATAACTACCAGTATGCAATTTTAAATAAATTTATTTCGTTTACTTTAAATCGTCTCAAGAGTAGAGACATCTTTGCAATGGAACTGCTTGAGCCTTGATTTGAATGGCCCTGTAATAGCCCGTTCAACTGTTAACGCGTGATTCGAGTTGCAAATACCTAAACAGCTTTACGAAATTTGTAATATGAGTAGAATAATATAATACAGGACGACCGTGTTTAAATCGGTTTTTGATTTCTACATTCGCTTTGAGATACCTAGTAATGACGATAAGTAGTCCCCAAGTTTAGTAAAATTTGCATTTATAGGGTAGATGCCTTTATTATCAAACAGCAAGCGCTATTCAAAAGAATCCATAAAAATCGTTACAATATGAGAGAGCAATATAATTTACTTAAAGTTTGGAAATTCAGTTACTCTCGCTATCTCCTTCGCACGTCTACTCTTATATAGCGGTTACGTCACAATATGTGTCTTAGATCTGTTTTTTCGGGATCTTTTTATTATTTGACGATTTTGACTATTTTATTATAGACTTTTTTTATTTTTGTATGTTTTAGTTAGATTAACACTATAATGGTTTGGGCGATACATAGGTTTATAAAAACAAAGTATTCTAAAAAGGAATCTACAACAACTCCGCTTATCAACATTATTATTGACAGGTTTTTTACTGGAGTAAACATCACACTCCACAAACACAACTTAGCCTATATAAAAAATTTATAGCTTACTAGATATTGCGCGCAACTCCACCCGCATGGTACCTACATCAATAAGTAGTAGCTAATGTCGTTCCCTAGGTTTTAAACTATCTTTGTAACAAATTTCATCCAAATCGGTTGAGTGGTTTAGCCGTGAAAAGGTAACAGACCAGAGATACTTTCGAATTTATAATATTATAGTATAGGATAGTAGGAGTTTGTTAGTTATATTGTAAATTACTAGAATGCCAGGTATACAATCGACATACCCCATTATTAACGTTTTATATATGAATAATTGTTTACGCGAATGTTATACATTGAAATTAAACAACTTTATACGTATTTTAACGCGTTATTTATTTTAATATAAAACACTTTTATTATATAATTTGAAACTTTAAACTGCTTACTATTGTTAAACATTTTTACAAGTTACTGTTTACTTCTATTTGCGCTATTTCAATTATAAAAACTATTTAGATTTAAATTTACACTTTCCCTGACGTTTCGGTTGACACACACTAATTTTAGAGTGAATAGCTTTCTACCTAGAATATTCATTGAATTTAACAAATTAAATTTTGACAGTCGTTTTGATCTCTTTACTACTAGTAAATATTCTGCCAGATCCTGTTTAACCAAGTTTTTTGTTGATAATTTATAAATTTATAAATATTGGATACTGCTACGAGCTCAATCTTGATAACCCATTTGTTAAGTACAATTTTTTGTTTTCTTTTCTTTTATAACTAAACGTGCTTAAGCTGTCATATAATCAAGTTGTAAACTAATTGTGGAAGCTTATTATTGGCATTTATTGATTGTATTTATATAACTACTTGTATGTAGCTGTAAGCTCCCCTAATAAAAAAAATAAAAAATAATTCAGCAGCCATGTTCACGGGGAGACAAATTATAAATTAAATAGAATTAAACAGTAACTGGCAAATGTTTATAACAATAGGAAGTAGTTTCAAGTTTCAAAATTATGTAATAATAGTGTTTTATATTAAAAATAAACAATGCTATAAAATACTTATAAAGCTGTTGAATTTCTATTTAATATATGGAGTCAAATTAGTACATAGCGAAAATATTTCTTACTACATTAACTAGGAAGGTAACATCAATATAATACGACTATATCATGACCTCATAAAATCATCCGACGATTAGGCTTCCACCAAAGCGGAGAAGAGAGTTATGTTATATTAACTATGTCATTGGCGACTTTATGAATAAGAATTCGAGCATCTTTAGACTTTGTGTACATTTCCATTGGAATAAAATGACAGTAGTAAACATTAGTAAGTTTTGCCGTCACCATGCAATGTAGGTATAGCATCGTACACAACAGTATTAGATCATTCGAATATATTGACAACACTAAACATTAGTATTTACGACCTTGACCATGTTAAGTAGGTATAGCATCGTACACAATAGTATTCGATCATTCGAATACATTTTACATTCGAATAATATTGGAATATATTGACAACACAAAACATTAATATGTACGTCCTTGACCATGCAAAGTAGTTATCGTTGTGCACAACTGTAACACAAAGACTGTCGCGCTTGAACTCTCCGCTAGAGGCGCTAGTGGATTGTAAGGTCTAGACCTTATACTCTATAGTCACTTCAACGGTAACCATAGACACCGACAATTATTACCGCCAAACTTTTGACAGCTGTGACAGTATTGACAGGACCTTACTCACAAGTGGCGCCCTCTGGTGAGCGCATTGACCTCTATAATTCGGATCGCACAAATATTTGTCCATATTGAACCACTAGAATCACACTACACACGCCATTTACAGTAACAATTCCAGTAGTTAACCTATCAATAAATTAAATATAATGCATGAATTTATCTAACTGTAAGAAACATATGGATACGCCTCGCGGGTATGTTTGCTTTGCTAATATAAGGACGCAAGATTGATATAATATTTTTAAAATTTAGGGCAGTGTTTCTAACAAATAAAGGTATATGTATAGATTATTTGGTAAATAAACAAATCGTTATAAAATCGTAAAAGGAATTGTTAATATTTAAGAAAGAAATTGTGAACACATTGTTTATTTTTTTTTATTTTAGACAATGTGTTTATGATATTCTATTAATCTTGGGCTCATATGTAATTGCATTTTATTGTAATATGCTGCCAATATTTTTTAAAACGAAATACAGTATAACTGCATTAATTGACGTTAGGTAGACTAGCTCAAGACACCTTGAGACGCTCCCGCCGAGTCGTTAGCGCAGCGGTAGTGAATATGATTACTGTGAATGAGGTCTCATGGTCTCAGGTAGGATTCCCGGGCCAACCAAAATGTTATCGAGTTTTCTCAATAAATTCCCAATAGCAAGCACAGAGTCTGGATCTGGATCAGGCCTAGGTAAATAGCAATAGGTCCCACACGTTAGACCTAAAACAATGGCTTCCAAAATTTAGATGTAATACAAATAGGTCTCCTCCTTCGGGGAGCATGACACTGTGTTATTAAATAATTCTTATCTAAAAGAGTAAATAATTATTATCTAAAAGAGTCCACTTTGTATTAAATAGGCGTCGTTTTGTTCAATCCTGCGTCTGTTTTAGCTTAGCGAACATTTACAGAGCTAATCAATGCATATTAGTAATTATCTATATTTATATTGTGTACGTTTTCTGCGTTTGTTCTTACAGATTATCTAGGTATTGACGGAGATGATGGCGATAATGCATCGAATACAAAGATAGTAATATTTCAAATGCTATTTTAGTTATATTGAATAAATTGGCATTAAATAAAAGCTTGCTACAGTTACTTTTCAATATACGTAAAGTCTGAAGTTTCTCTTTTGCCACGAATTAAGGCAGATGTTTTTATATGAAGATGAAGCTTTTTATGATCTACTGATTAATAGTTTGAATTTTGTTCAATCCAGTAATCACTTCAAATCACACAAACTTTATTATGATAGGGTCTAGTTCGGTTTAAACAAATTTTATCCATTTTTCTATTATTTAGACAGTTAAACAGTGTACTTTAGGTTAGACAGCATTTCAGCAGTCATCGCGCCATGGGACTTCCGACGGGAATATCTGGGTTCGATTCCCCGTTTTGTACTATTCAACGGTTAATCTCTACGCTTCGCGGTGCAGGTAAGTTATTTTATTGCTATTTGTAAATGTTAAATACAATTTTGTTGTCATATTTTAAATGGGATCTTTATTACTTCGATTTGTTTTTAACATTTACGATTAGGTTTGTGTTGACTTTAGTGTAATTGAGCTCTGGACTTAATTTAATATGTAAATTTTAAATAAAATATAAATATTAATTTTAAAATATATACGAGACGTATCCATATGTTATTTGTTTCTATATAGAAACATTTATAATTGCTTGAAAGAATATAAAATAAATATAAAATATTATAACAATAATCTTTACAGTTTTATTATTTAAAATTTTATTTCACGTTATTATTTTCAATATAACATGAAATAATTATGTAAATTTGACAAAATTCTTTCTAGCAATTTCGTGTCCCATTAATTTCGGAAAGCCATTGTAATACAAGCATTTCTATCCAATATAATATAAATTACGATTGTTTTCCGACGTTATGTATTTGCATTTATTTTTAAGATTTTATGATACATAAATGGTTAAATTTTTAAACATAAATTTCTACGTAATATTATATTCTATATACTTGAGTACCTATACTCTCTATAACTTACTCTTCTTACTTACTACGACTTTATTAAAGAAATATTATGGAAAAATATATTTACGCTATAACTTATATTGCCATAATCATGCAGTATATAGGCTGTATTACATATTTAATAAATGAATCGCCGTATAAAAGTATTTAATACACGTTTCTGATAAAAAAAAGCCGATTGTTACGTAAATCTGTTTAAATTTAACTAAGACAATACATTCGCTTCAGTTCTTCAAAAGAATCTAAAACTACCCACGAACGACAGAAGATTTACCCTGGTTACAAAAAAGATGTTTTCTTTTTTAGCCGAAAGTTGTGATGCGACGCGCGCTAACGCAGAAGCTATAATCAGTTGTACGACAGCTTATCCGTTCAGAGTGAACGATAAGTCGATACTGTGCGTCTACTGCCAGGAACTTTACGAAGACCCTGATGTGTTCCGACAGCATATGGACGCGGAACATGATTATTTCAGCATAAAAGTTGCGTTCCATCACCTACCTAAGAACGAGTTCATTAAGGCAGACTTGACGAATTTAAGATGCCGAATGTGCAAGCAACCTTTTGAGGATTTGGACGCAGTTTTGGCGCATGTTGGCCAAGAGCACAATACAAAAATTAATCCGAAAGGCAAGCTAGGCGTCATGCCGTATTATCTGCAGAAGGATGTTTACAATTGTGCTGTCTGCGAGAAGAATTTTCCATCTCTGTTCCACCTCAACAGACACACGATTACGCATTTCTTGAGCTACGTCTGTGATGTTTGCGGCAGCAGCTATGTGGCGACCACAGGTCTTCTGCGACACATGCGTTCCAAACACCAAAGTTACGAAGTATCTTGCAAGAGATGCAAGAAAGTCTTCCCTACAATGGAAGCGAAAGAAAAACACACGCGAACCGAGAAGTCTTGCATGCCGTATTGCTGTCCTAAATGTCAAGAGAGATTCTTAGATTGGAAGTCGAGGAAAAGGCATATGGAAGTGGCACACGGACAGTCTAAGAAGACGTATAGATGTGCTGACTGTAACGTGGACTTTACGCATGAAAACGCGTATTATGAGCATTTTAAACTGCGGCATTCTGATGACTGCGCGGCTTGCAAGTATTGTGGTGTGAAGTTCTTGTCTCTATACCGATTGAAGAGGCATATGGCTAAGCACGCTCATTTATTTACTGGTGGTTGCTGAAAAATGAAGTTTCTTGGGAATATACAAAGTTTTCTGCATCTTTTGGCGTCTGAGTAGTATTTGTGGATATGTATGGTATATCAGTTATAGAAGATCGTGACACGTGATGTAAATATTAGTGTTTTTGCTCACCAGAAACATATATTAAAACCAAGATCGGTAGAGAATATTACGTGTTGAATTTATTTTCCAAAAACGTCCAAATTCTTTTTACCTTTGCTGTATATTTAGATGAACTTCTAAATTGATTGTAACAGAATTGGGTACGGAGTCTTCTTGTTAATATAAATAGTAAACAATGAATTGAAGCGAATATATTGTAGTTGTCGTGCGAAAAAGATTTTATAAACTGAATAGTGTCGATTTTATCGCCTGCAATATTGAAAGTTTCCTTACCAGAACTTCAATCTTAATAATTCCCGGGCGACGTTCGCCGATCATACGGTAGCTCTTGTGCGGTCAAGGGGCACAGGTACAATGTATCTTCAATGTACAATTAGGTACACATCTTGAATCTGAGTCCGTTTAGTCTCATGACATATTTTAAAACAAAGTAATAAACTCAAAGTTTTCATGCGATTTTAACAATAGACAGAGTGGAAGGTTTAGGTGTAATTTTTTTAAGGTTTTGTACTACCCGTGCGAAGCCGAGGCTGGTCGCTTGTGAATACTACAAATCTCATGTTTACAGCGATACAATTTAAAAAAATGGTTATACATATTACTAGATTTTATGCACGGCTTTACTCACGTTAATGTAGGTAATGTCAATAAATTTCTATCCCTCAGGATTAGTACTTTATTACCGGGTTGTCGTTCACCATCTTTCCCCGGTGAGTCCGACATAACCTCTCCGTCGCCCCACGGAGAGGTATGCGGCAATGCATTGAACCAAGTTAAAAAACCACTGATTACTACTTTTTTTGATGAATTTGGACTAACATATGTCCTTTTCTGTATCCCTGACAACGTGTATGCGACATTGCATGATGATCGGTCGAGTAGCTTGAAAGCGTAACAAACAAACTCACATTCAAATTTATAATATTAGTTAGGTTGCTTACGCACTACATGCTGAAGTATTGCAGGTGATTAGATCGACACTGTACTGCCTTCAGTTCATTTTTGTATGTTAAAACATAGATGATATTTCACATGTAATTTATATGCAAACACCAATAAATAATTTACTGTAAATACTCAATAGTATTTTTTATTTTAATTCGCCATCAACGTCTATAATAAAGACGCCATCAATCTAAATGTCGACAGCCTTTGCATTTGCGGTCGTAAGGTCGTGGTTTTCAATCCTAGCTATTGCACTACCGACTTAAACCCAAATGCCTAACTAGAGCATAGATGGCTTTTTTAAAATTGGATTTGGATCACACAAATTTTCGTCTCGTGTAGGATTTAAACTTATACTCCATGCGAACATTTAAAATTGTACATAGTATTTTACATAAGAACAATTTATCTATTTAGTAAGACGTTACGCAGACGATGGCTTTTTTCCAACGGGTGGAAAAATCCGGCTCTTTTCTTTGTCCTCCGCGGTTGCCTGCAGAAATGCAAACCAGAATAAAAAGTAATTTATGAGTTAAACCCGGACATGGTCTTTCTATGTGCCAAGTTATGTTACCGATATAAATAAAGAAATTAATATTGAGTACTATTTCTTACGCTGTGCTGGTACTGAGAATTCCTTGGCAGAAAAATCTTATAACACTTGGTCAGATCCGGAAACCCAGTCCTCATCCAAAGAAGTCACATTCACTAGTTCTGCGCCACTAAGACGGTTTAACCGAAACCATTTTGTCATTGAATGTAATGTAACAAAATTGTGGCCTACATACATAACAGAATGGATAGCCTGGCTGATTAAACGAACATATCTTTAGGTTAATATGATGCATGCTCATTCCTCAATTGAGCTACTTAAGTATGAGCGGACTTTTGACGGTCACCGTCCTCTCCTATTGTTACATTTTATACGCTACGTTCTCGCAATTGTCTACTTAGTTTTCAAGACAAGTTAATACGTATTTCGTTTTTATATAGTGTACGCGGTGCAACCGTATATCTAGTATATTGATTAAATATTTTGTACGTGATACGTCAATATTTAATTTATAATTTTATTAGTTTAAGTTTTTATCTAGTTCACGATAGAAACGTACTCATTACAATCAATTTTGTAATTATCACGTAACCATAATCAATCATAAACTCCATATGTAAATTTTTCTTATGATGTCAATAATTTAGAGGTAACCTAAACATACAGTTCTCTATTAGTGTATTGAAATATATTCTTTTAGTTTTATCGTTGGAGTTAGTTCTTCATTTTGTTCAGTTTTCATCCTACTTAACGATTCCTGTACTCGATCAGATAAAACCGCTTTTAAGCAACTATACAAATAAATAATAAAATTCAATCTATATTGTTATAGCAATGTCAGAGTTAAAATCGCTTATTTAATTTGGGTCACAGAGTAACACTTTTGAAAGTATAACTTTATTATTTAATGAATTTACATTTATGTTAGTTGCTAGGTTAAGGCAAAAGGTTAGGTCTTGAAGAAGATACCTGTAAAAAGCTTACAGCCACTGTTTAACACATTGGCTGCCATGTAGCAGACACAATAGAAAATTTATTGTTCGTCATTTATGACCCGCATGGCGTTCAATGTGTTAATATAGGCAATTATAATTAGAACATAAAGTAGAAGTAGGTTCCGAGCACATTGTGTCGTAAGCCAGTCCTATGTGGTATAGTTCCGATTCATTGCAGTAATAAGAATGGTATTTATTTTACTACTTCTTGCAGTTTTATCCGCGTCAATCGCTCGACAATCCATACTGGTATAAATAGTGTGCTATGTGTTATGGTTTATGCGTGTGCCAATTTCATCCAAATCCTCTCTCATGTAATATTAGTTTTTATTAGTTGGTTATGACCATTTTATGCATAAGTAAGAACTTACTTTCCTACTTACGCGAATACTATCTTCGACCTATCTAAAGACATTATTGATAAATATAGGTACCACAAAAAATTAAGCTCTTCGGATTATAATATTCTCCTATGTGCCTCATCCGAAGCTTCAAGTTTACTAAACTGCCATCACCGCAACGCATTAAGCGTCAGTACCAAAACAAATGTGACAAAGGAGCATTTCTTTTTGTTCTAGAGTTCGATCCGTTGGTCGAAGCGCGACAAAACGCTAAGGTAGTGTTGAGATACTCAACGGCGTATCCGTTCAGGATCCCCGCCAATGATATGGTGTGCGTGTACTGCTGCGAGCCGTTCGAGGAGCCACGGAGGTACAGAGAACACATGACCCGCGACCATAGCTCGTTCAACGTCGACACAGCATTCGCGCACACTGTCAGCGCAGAAGAATACATCAAAGTCGATTGCACGGAGCTGCAGTGTCGGATATGTTCGAAAATACTAGACAGCATTACCTCTGTGGCTGAACATTTGCATCTAGAACACGACAAAAAGATTAACCTCAATGCCGAAGTAGGGCTGCAGGTTTTCAAGCTCGGCCAAGAGCGCTGGGTATGCGCGGTCTGTTCGCTAAAATTCCCGTCTCTAAGAGCTCTTAGCAGACACAATAGCTGTCACTATCACAAATACACTTGCGAGACCTGTGGCAAATCTTACATCAGTAAGGAAAACTTAAACAAGCACATTCTGTTCGGCCATTCGCAGGAGAAAATTTGCATCAAGTGCCGGAAATCGTTTCCGAATAGCGAAGCTCGACGATTGCATGTTTTGGCCACTAGACGGTGCTGGCCGTTCGCCTGTAACCTATGCGGCGATCGTTTCGTGTCCAGAAAGCTCAAGTTTGCTCACAAAAGCGAAGTCCACAGTGTGGGTAATCCTAAAAAGTGTCATACTTGCCCTGAATGCGAAAGATCTTTTGATGAATGGAGGCAGTACAGAGCACACTACATTATTTCTCATACGGATATGAACTATGTCTGTCCGTTTTGCGGGATTAAATTCGATAATAAAGGGGGTCTAGAGAGCCATAAGGTCATACATACTAAGGAGAAGTTGTTCCATTGTACGGTTTGTTCGAAGTCGTTTGTGAGGAAGAAGAATCTGTCTCAGCACATGTGGATCCATAGCGAACATAAGAGGTTCCAATGCATACCATGCAACAAACAGTTCAATCAGAGAGTCAGTTGGAAAACGCATATGAGATCGTACCACCCTGAATTGGTCGATTTTTGAATGTTTAAAATAAAAACCTAAGATTTTTCGTTTATTGGAAAGAGGCTTATTACCGTGTGGATATTCTCCGAATTTAAGCTTATTGGTTGTATCAGCTAGAGTTCGAAATAGGGTTGAAGAATTCAATACTTTGTGACTTGAGGTTCCATGTGCGTATTAATATATCGTCCAAATAAGTTTTCCGATAAAGCAACTATTAAATATTAAGTCTTAGTGCAATACTGTTAGATATTAATAAATTCTACGTTTATTTGTTATTTTCGTGTTTTCTCTGCACAATCTTAGCAGATCAGTAAAGATTTTTTTACCAATCAATGTACTATTATGTCTTCCTATATTTTAATGTTTGTTATAGCAATACATATGCTTTCAATCGTGTATAATTCGCTGTTTTTGTATTAACGTTAAATAAAGTTTATGTCGACTATATGCAGCTTTTATTTCATTTATTCTTCTATAATATAAATGTGGTGATCTACACGAACATAAATGCCTGTCATGAATCCTAACAGATTAATGCATTTTCATTCCGCAATAGCAAACAAAAGCCACCAATCATCACAACAAAAAGAAAAGAAGACCAAATGAATGACTGGGCGTTTCTTTTTGTTCTAGACCCAAACGACTTGAATAACGTCGCAAAACGGAACGCCGAGATTATCGTGAAATATTCCACCGTTTACCCGTTCAAGCTGCCTGAAGAGAACATGGTGTGCGTCTACTGTGCAGACCCTTTCCAAGACCCCGTAGAGTTCAGGGCTCACATGAACAAGGACCATAGTACCTTTAATTCTCGCATGGCTTTCCTCCACTGCTCCGAAGGGTACATCAAAGTTGATTGCACCGAAATAAACTGTAGGATATGCTCTGAAACGTGTCAGAATCTCGAAGAGATAGCAGAACATTTGTTCTCCGTACATAAGAAACCATTAAATTTAACCGTCGAGTGCGGATTGCAGCCTTTTAAGCTGGAGAAGAATAAGTTATCTTGCGCAATTTGCAACGCCAAATGCCTCTGCTTGCGACAGCTTAGTAGACACACTCAAAGCCATTTCTGGCGATACACATGCGAAGCTTGCGGCAAGTCGTACGCGACTAACACCACTTTACGTAGCCACATAAGATTCTCCCATATAGACAACGAAAGGATATGTCGTAAATGTAAATCAACCTTCAGTTCATTGGAAGAAAAGAGAAAACATTTGGCTGAGTCGCCTAGATGCTGGTCTCATTTATGTTGCATGTGTGGAGAACGTTTCATGACTTACCATCTAAAACAGCAGCATTTAGCCGAAGTACACGAGGTTAAGAAGAAAAGCTACATCTGTCCAGAATGTGGAGAAGTATTCATTGACCGCAAGAAGTATAGAGTGCACTTTAGAATCTTTCATACAGATGACAACTACACGTGTTCTTGTTGCGGTATGAAGTTCGAGACAAAACGCACTTTAGAAGACCACAGGGTAACCCATACGATGGAGAAGTTGTTCCCTTGTACAGTCTGCTCCAAGTCTTTTCCTAGGAAGAAGAATTTGAACCAGCACATGTGGATCCATAGGGAACATAAACGGTTCGAATGTACGCTTTGCAGTAAGAAGTTTAACCAGAAAGTGAGCTGGAAAACTCATATGAAATCTTATCATCCAGAATTGGTAGACTTTGACGAGGGGAAAAATAATAATGTAAAGTTAAAAAGGCCTTGTTTGCGACCCTATTAGTTTTTATAAGTGACCTCTTATAAGTGTCAGTGATAAACGTGCCAGTGTCTATCTATAAATTTCTGATCCAGGGTCTCGGGGATTAGTAGTCTTCAGTGCTGTACTGGAACAGATTTATAGTACCTCTTTATGAGTTCAGTGCCTCTGTTGTTACAGTGGTTGGTTTATGGTGCTATAATGATAACACCAGTCTTGTATTTTTAACTTACTAGCCAGTTATTGTTGAGTTTTGATCTTAAATTTAATTACTTTAGTCGTTAACATATAGGTGTGTCGTATGAGAAACTTTGGACGCATTGAGAATAAGCAATATCCTCTGAGCTGCTGGCGCATGCTAGTTCACTATGTAGGCAGCTTTCATACTAAAAAATGATTGAATACTGATTAGGGTGTCGGTAAGGCCTTCAGATGTCAAGCAATTCCTCTCTAAACTACTGTTTGAGCGTATCTATCTACTAACTTTTATTTTGTAGGCACTGATAAAAGTTGATGAGTTGGCACCAGCTGCAGAATGATGAACATGTCTTCCTTTATATATTAAATTTTTGTTATGATTGCTCACCAAGTCTTCATTTAAGGAAAGAATTCAAATTCAAATTCAAATTACTTTATTGCGAAAATGGGTAGGTACAATGGTTATAGTCATACAGTATGTTATAGTTTCTCCATTATCCGCCTCTCGGCATGCAATACATAATATTTATAAATCACTTATACAAATCTAGAATTTGAATTATATCATTGTCCGCATCAAGACTTATAAGAATGTCAATATATATACAATCAATCATTTACTCATAATTATACATTAAATAGAATTGGTGCATTTTATGTCAGTTAAAAAAATTTGTTATAATTGAATTAATTAAAGCAAAATAAATAAATACAGATAGCATAATATTATGTACGGTCCTTGTCATTTAAAAATTCGTCAATGTATAGTACGCCTTTTGTAACAAAAAAATTTTAACCATATTTTTAAATTTAATGGGACATGTGATTTCTAAGAAAGTTTTTGGTAAATGGTTATAAACACGTGGCGCCATGCAGAAGACACTCCGGTTCATCAAAGTACTTCTATGCTGAGGACAACATACTTTGTAATTGGGACGCTTACTTTTATAATTGACAAACATGCTTAGATTAGCTCTAACAAACAATATTAATTCAATTATATACAGACAGGGTACGGTAAATATTTTCAGTCTTTTAAAATGCGGTTTACATGTATCAGTTTGTTGGAGGTTGCACATTGCCCTGATACATCTCTTCTGAGCTTTAAACACATCTCCTATTTCAGTACAGTTGCCCCAAAATATGATCCCATACCTTAAGATCGAATCAACATATCCGTGATATGCTGTTAATACAGCGGTGTGGTTCAATTTCTTTGTGAGCATGTATAGCGCATACGATTGTCTATTTAATTTTGCGCAGAGGTATTCCACGTGTTCCTTCCAATTAAGGTTGCTGTCAATATATATACCTAGGAATTTGGTTGTTTCTACCTCGTGGAGTTTTTCACCGTTATAAGTTACGTTTATGTCCGTTAGTAGAGGAATTCTATTTTTAAATGTCATTATATGTGTTTTATTTATATTAATTTTTAAATTATTTAATGTCAACCATTTTATTACATCATCGAGAGTATTATATACGTCAGACTCAAGGAGCGACTTGTCTTTAGATTTAAATATAATTGTACTGTCATCTGCAAATAGAATGGTGGGATGGTTTGTAATTTTTGGCAAGTCATTAATATAGACGTTAAATAAAAGCGGTCCCAACACACTACCTTGTGGTATTCCTAATTTAATTTCTCTATAGTCAGACATATAATAATTTTCAGTTCTCACTTTTGGGCAAAGTCGTGTTATCTGAGTACACTGTTTTCTATTTGAGAGATAAGATGCGATTAAATTCAATATATTACCTCTTATACCATACGAATTCAACTTATTTAACAATATTTCGTGATCCACACAATCGAAAGCTTTAGAAAGGTCCATATAAAGTGCACATACAGGTACCTTTTTATCCACACTATCTGTGATTATTTTTGTGTTACTTCCAATATCACCAGCAATATTACATCAGATAATGTCAAATCTTACTGAATTAATTTTTCATTGAGCCGTAGTGCAACCATGTTCTTTCCATTTTTGTCTTTCTTGTGTTGGAATTTACAACTTAAATTATTGCCTTCTCCGTCAGTCGGTCGATATTCTTTCTCTTTGGTCTTCCTCGTTTTCTTGTTGCCTCCATATTTGCCTTTACTACTGTTTTAAACTGTAAAAATGATAGATACAGACAAAGTTTCCAGAATTATATTTTCTATTGAATAATATAATTTCACGTCTTCCAGAGCTACTCAAAACAAGTTCTAAATACAAATATTTTCACTGCCATCACAGGCAAAGCATTACATGTATGTGAAAATGAATATATAAAGTGATATAAATAGTTGCCAGGTCCAGCAAGAATCTATGAGAGGAATATTGGCAAGAAGCTTTGAGCTTTATATTTCAAATCGCCGTTAATGAATGTTACAAATTATATTGGTAAATTGTCAGCAACCGTCAAAATCGCAGCAAGTATAATCAATGTAACGACGTTCGTATTGATTTTCGTGTAAGCAGAAATAAATTTATTGGTAATTAGCTATTATCCGCAAATTTACGTTCATTAAGAAGTTTTTCGGTTTTAGCTACAGAAATTTTACTAAATCTGTAGAAACGTTCGGGCGTGGTCGAATAATAACTTCCAAACTAAAAGTGTGATATTACTAGGATAAGTCAGTGGTATATGACTATAGATATAACTTCATCCATGTGAAGCAAATATGATTTGTTACAAACGTTCATGACTCAGCTAAATTAGATAATTGGAGCTTTCTTCGCGATTAAACTCATTTAACATACAAAAATATATGAGATCTTACTCATTTTTTATATTAGTCTGTCCGCAATCAACAAGATAGTGATCGGACGTTTCTTTCTGTTCTAGAAAAAAAGATCATCGCCGCGAGAAGGAACGCGCGAACGATCATACAATATACCACAGCTTACCCCTTCAAGCTACCGGACACCTCCATGGTATGCGTGTTTTGCTGCGAAAGCTACGATGACCCCTCACAGTTTAGAAATCACATGCGCCTCGAACATCAGGACTTCAAAATGCATATAGCGTTCGCTCACATCCCCGAAGGATTCATTAAAGTCGACTGCACCGAACTTAGCTGTAGGTTATGCGGCCTCAATCTCGTTAATATACAACAAGCGGCAAACCATTTAATAGAAACACATAACAAACCTATCAACCTCAACCACGACCTAGGTATGCATCCCTTTGTCGTTGAAAAGGATAAATACTCGTGCGCTATTTGCCATGAGAAACATTCGACTTTGTCGCTCCTAAGCAAACACATGCATAGGCATTTCGTTCAGTATACATGCGATGCTTGCGGCAAATCGTACGCGACGAAAACCTCTCTACACTGTCATTTAAGATACAATTGCGGCACTGGACCGTCGTTGAGGAAATGTAGAAAGTGCAAAGGTGTTTTCAAGTCGATTAAAGAGAGGCAGGACCATTTGGAAAAGTCGAGGCGGTGTTGTCAACACGTCTGCAACTTATGTGGTGACCGGTTTGTGACATGGACGGTAAAACAGAATCACATGACAGAGGTGCACAATGTGCCGGCAAAGACTTATCCGTGCCCGGAATGTTCGTTAGTTTTCGCGCAACGGGATAAGCTTCGAGCTCATTTCAAAATAGATCATACGAACGACTATGTCGAATGTTCTTACTGTGAGAAACGGTTCGAGAATGATAGAGGTTTGAAGAAACATATCGTGATTCATACAGGAGAGAGAAGATTTATTTGTACAGTTTGTGCTAAAGCATTTCCTAGGAAGTCTACACTCGACCAGCACATGTGGATACACAGTGAAATTAAGAGGCACGAATGTAAAATGTGTGATAAACAGTTCAACCAAAAAGTCAGTTGGCGAACGCATATGAAGTCAAGGCATCCAGAGTTGTGTAATTTTTAGGTATAGTGTTCCGTTATTCGTGTTGAACATAAGATATTTTCCTAATATTATGCCATAGTTATATTTATAGAGTGTATATGAGGCTTAATTTGCTCTTAGTGTTACTCCTAACCCTCTGATGCCGAGTCTCTCAATAAAAACTGAATTATGCGCTATCATTATTGCAAAACGCATTTGAGGGATTACATTATTAGCGTCTACAATACGAACTTTCAAAATAAGTGACTAAAACGATACCAATATCAAACGTTTATTAATTTTAATGAAATCTTATTTAAGATTAGCAGAAAATCTCAACAGATCATATGACATAAGGATTTAAAAAATATGTTGTCATGCATAGCTCTGTACGGCTTTCCCTTTTATTCTAAAAAGAAGCCAGATACCGCTACCTATCCTTCTAGGCGTTCCCATAGAATGCGTCCATGCGTATTCTGAAGCCTACACATTAAGAATGGTCCGCTCTTCATGTCGTGTATGGCTTCCAGCCATAAAGTGAATAACGTTAAAGTACCATACGTTTCCTAGGGCTACATAAAAGCCGATTGCGCTTCAATTAGCTTCAGAATCTTCATCAATTAAACGAATTACGAGAAAATAAACTTTGAATTTAGCGTAGACTATACAGCGAGAGGCACAGACGAAAGGCATGTCCAAAAAATACAAAGCGAAATAGGATCGTTTACATATTGCATGTCGAATTCAAAGTCAACAGGACTTTCACGGACATCATTCAGTAATTTGGTGATAATGGTGGCGTTGACGCTGCGCTAGCATTTTGTAATAATCGTTCATCTTCCCTTAATTAATAAGTTCGTTAGTATCACAGCAACTCATGTTAGTGATCCAAAATGGTATCTCACAGTTTCGCTTACGCTTTTGATTGTGGTATTTCTTTACACGATGCAGTGTCTGTTTCAGTTGTCTTTCTTAACTTTTTCTTTCTTAAATCGTTAGCTTATTAATTTTCTATCTTAACAATTTAAATGTTATCTAAATCAAACTGATTTTTATTTCTACGAAAGCATATATATTTCTCGCAATCAATATCGGCAAGTCGTGACGTCACGACTTAAAAATTAAGTAACCATTAGAGGAACAAAATGTGACACCTATTTCTCTTTTGTTCTAGAACTAAATCCGATGCACATCGCAAAAAGGAACGCCCAGACCGTTATAGAATATGCCACTGCTTACCCTTTTAGGCTCCCGGAGAGCTCCATCGTATGCGTGTACTGCTGCGAAAGCTTTGATGAAGGTCCTCTCTTCAGGGCCCACATGGATACCAATCATAAAGATGTCAACGTCAGAGTAGCATATGCCCATTTACATGAGGGCTATATAAAAGCAGACTGCACTGTTATTTGTTGCAGACTCTGCTCTCAAATATTTGATAACGTAGACGAGGTCGCCCACCATTTAAACGAAAAGCATGACCAGAAAATAAATTTGGAATTTAGCGTAGGCATACAGCCGTTTCGGATGGAGAAGGATAAACTTTCCTGCGCGATTTGCACTACAAAATGTTCTAATATACGCAGTTTGAGCAGACATATACAGGAACACTTTTTTCAGTGTACCTGTGAGCTTTGTGGCAAGTCGTTTGCTACTTCTACGTCTCTCCAAAAGCACATCGAGTTCGCTTGCCCTTTTGTTCCAAAACAGCGGCGTTGTAGAAAGTGTAAGATAGTGTTGTACTCTTCTGAAGATCAAAAAAAGCACTTTGAAATGTCTAAAAACTGTCGACAGCACCTTTGCTCTGTCTGCGGCGAAAGATTCAGCAATTGGAAACTGAAGAGACACCATATGGAACAAGCTCATGGTATACCTAAGAAGGTGTACCCTTGTCCAGAATGTGGAGTCGTCTTTAAAAAGCCAAATAATTTCAGAGCGCATTTTAAGATCGTGCATACTGATGAGCATTTTGAATGTCCGAGTTGTGAGCGTAAATTTGACACCAAGTATGTTTTAGACAGGCACATGGTTGTACACTCGAACGAGAGGCTGTTCTCTTGCGATGTTTGCTCAAAGTCTTTTCCCCGGAAGTATACTTTGAGACAACATATGTGGATCCATAGCGATGTTAAGCAATACGAATGTAAAATGTGTGATAAGCAATTTAATCAGAAAGTTAGTTGGAAAACGCATATGAAGTCGTATCATCCGGATCTATGTGACTTTTAGTTTAATAGTATTGTTGGTTAGTTTCTGTTCAAGTAGTTGATGGCAATATTTTTCGTTGTGGATTCTTCGTATCGTCGTAAAAGTTCAAAGTATTTGCAATCAAGAAATTATGTTTTTGATGTTTGGTCGGGCAATCGGTATTGATGTTTCGTAATAAAATATTTAATTGCTGCGTACAAATGTGCTTGTTAACTGGTAATCGGTTGTTTCTTGAATAATATCCTATCACATACACACAACACCATCTAGCCTTTGGGCACTAAACTAAAAAACTAACTAAGCAGAGCTTGTACTATGGGTACTAGGCAATGGATAAACGTAGAAATATAGTTTCTTTTTGTAAATACATATTTACTATACATAGAAACACCCAGATTGTTTGACTTGTGCGGTAATCGAACCCGCGACCTCAGGCGTGGCAGTCGGTTACACTAACCACTACGCTATCGAGGCTGAATGTAAGATACCTAAGTAGTGAAGCTTAATGAGACTTTTTTGATGACTTCTCCAGAGGCCACAGACATTATGACCATTTGTAAACGTTTCAATTTCTGTAGTTGGGCAATTACGCAAATCTACCGTCATTTTCGATACAAATATTTTGAAGAGATAGACATCTGAGAACTGTTTTATTTTATATTGCGGCTTTCATGGAATACCTCGTTGATTCTAAGCGTTAACGCCAATATTAAAGAAGAATGTTTGCGCTCTGAGCAAATCTCGTGCTATTATTTAGCTAAATCTGTGAGAAAATTGTGTAAATCAGCATTTATGATCATGTAGCTCACGTTTAGGTTAACTGGGTTTTGTGTCACGAAAATCTCGATTTCTCGAACTATTTATTTGGTCGACGAAATATCTGTGTTTTATACTACTGGAATATATAGCGTGATCTTATATGTAAGATTTCACATGGTAGCTTAATTATGAAATATTTTGGAGGTGGATATGTCTTTGGAGTTTGTACGGTTGTAATGGTTTCTAGCTGTGATAGATGAGCTCCTTCTCTTTTTACAATATCTATACATCGTTAGTAGTCATATTCATTTAATACATCGAATGACCAGTGCTTGGTATCTTCTATTCAAATCAAAGGGATATGTGGGGAGGCCCATTATGCTGACTGGCTAAAAATTAACTTCTTTTTGAGATATATGTTACTGCAAAATTGCCAATAAAAACATTTTGTTCACACATTTTTATACATGTACAACAAGTAGTTTATCTTACCGTGTCAAATTCATTGTATCTTTTATTAGGTATCATATGCAACGTACGCATTTTATAAAATGTTCTTCCTAATCTTTCATTAATTGTGTTAGGCCATGAAAACATAACAAAGTTACTTTCGAATATCAAATATATGTATGCACCGAGTGGTATTTTTATTTATTTTAGTTATACTAATGTCAAGCGTATGAAAAAGTATACGTTGGCAACTGCCCTAATTAGGCAGTGGCCAACGTATACTAATGCTCTGCAAACTAGCGAAGTACTGTCTAATTCGGTGATATTGGAAACTTAACTTTATTACTTTTTCATACGCTTGACATTAGTATATCTAAAATAAATAAAAATACCACTCGGTGCATACATATACAGTTTTTTTCCTAATGCAATAAGGTTCAATTTCAATTGTTATTCAATAAATAGTTACGCCATTTCTCTGCCCAATAAAGCCAATGTCTAGCTAAACCTAGCTCCGTCGTGCTTGGCCAAAACAGATGTTATTACTAAATGTACCACTTTATTGTTATATTTTACTATATTTTATAGTAACAACATAGTTATGTTAGATATTTTCGTTACTCGTTTTATAGTATATTATAGTTAAGTAAAGTATTTAATAAATGAATTATTATTAAATTGTGATGTTTGACTCACCTCAGTTTGATTCACCTTACCAGGTTTAGCTTTATATTTGAGGTTCCTCTAATCTCAGAAGCTTATGTAGCAGTTCCTTTGGAGATACTACTGGTACATGTCGCCTCTGTTGGGTCTTTGTAGATCTGAAGAAACTGCACTGTCTGTTTTTCAATAGTACCTTCTAGCTCTGAAGGTACTACAAAAATTACGAGTAGTTCCTTCAGATCTTATAAAGGATCTACAGTGACAAAAGTGTAACAGGAATGAGTTCAAAGTAGTCGAATTTTATGGACGATCACATTGCCAGGGGATCGCTATCGACGAGGTTACTAATATACGAAACATATATAAAACTATATATTCCTTTCAAAAATGATTGCAAATAGCAAGCGGGGTATATGACATCAGGTTGTTGATAAAACTTAAATAAACGCCTGTATCGTATAATAAATTATGTGCTTCCGTGCCTTGTAGTTAACATGATATATATCCTGAGGCTACAAAATGAATGCTTGATGAAGATTTATAAAATACTTTGTGAATTGGAGACTGTGTTTTCATTCAAACTACTTACTACTTACGTCTATCAACATCTGTATCATTTCCAAAACAAAAAGAATGGATCCGAAAATGTGACCAACGGCGTTTGTCTGTTCTAGACGATCAGGTGATGTCTCCGCTTGCCATCGCGCGACGGAATGCCGAGGTTCTGGTAACTCACGCCACTGTATACCCCTTCCGACTGCCGGACGCTAACATTATGTGCGTGTACTGCTGTGAAGATTACAGTGATCCCACGACTTTTCGCAAGCACATGAAAGACGAACACGATTCGATTAAAGCGAAAAACGCTTTCGCACATTGTAACACTGAGGGTTACCTTAAAATTGATTGCACCGAACTGCAATGCAGAAATTGCTCGGAACCTTTCGATAAAGTAGACGTGGTCGCTCGCCACTTGGCTGAAAAACATCATGTCCAATTCAATTTCGACATTCATTTAGGAGTACATCCCTACAAATTTGTTCAAGACAAGATCATGTGTGGCATCTGCGATCTTAACTTCCCTTGCATGAGACAACTGGGTCGACATATGGCTGTTCATTTCCAGAACTTCACTTGTGATTATTGTGGGAAGTCTTATACCACTAACTCGTCGTTAC